>OZ022314.1:1975243-3390951 GCA_963989215.1 Hedychridium roseum
ATGTTCGGCCCGGTCGGTCGCTCCACCCTCGTTTCAGCCTGGAAACGTTTCCATTGGCCCGCGCCACCCTCGTTCGCCTCCACCTGCCTCCGAGCGAGCAGGCAGAAGCAACCCCTAAATACGGGGATGCGCGGACCGGTCTCCTCATTTTAACGTGCACCGCCGCTCGCTCAGTCGGACGAACCGTCTTCAGCAGATCAGATTGCCAAGCAGTGCGGACTTAGCCGGTTCATCGTAACACGCGTGCATGTGACTCCCGCCGCTCAGCAACGAATTCGAACAGTGCGTGGTCAATGCTGCGACGATTCAAAGGAAATTCCGTCTACCGGGGGTGCCTGGAAATCGTGCCCCCTTCTATGAAACTCAAGAAATATTGAAGAATTTCCTGGATTAGTCCGCGGGTAAGTCTTTGAAAGAACAATATTTTCTTCCACGTGTATTCGCGTGTCTCTTTGATTCGTGTTAATTGAGCTCGACATTCCGAGGGAATGTCGGTCAGACGATAATTTATGTCGCGCGTGAATTCAATGAGACACCTGGATAATCGTAATCGATCATTCCCCGGGCCACGTTCCCCTTGTACTGAAGGCAACCGGTGATCCATTGTCGCAGGTCGATCGTCCGGAGCGAGCATCAGGATGACAATGGAAGATCGCACGGGTGGCATCGACCGTGCCGCCCCCGCGACATCCACAACGACAATGACGTCCTCGCACTCGGCGATGATCAACGAGTGCACATCTGACGCTTCGTACCCGCTTCAGCGAGCCAGCAAACGATCCTTCGACGTGGCATTCCTCGTGGCACCCGACGAGAACCTCACGCGTCGCCAGAACGAGAAGCTACGCTTAATTTCCGGTAGGAAGGAACGTTCGAGGGAGGAATTTCCGCCAGAGAACACGTTGGACAACGCCGATAGGCTACCGCAGAACCTCACGATTAAGCACTACGAAACCGAAGCAGGGGGATCCGAAAGAAGGAAACTCACGCACTACACGGAGAATTCCTTGAGTCCTCCGTACGTTTCCCCGAGGACCTTGACCCCGACTCTACCGGGCTTGTCCCCGGAATCCGACGCAAGAAGGTACGTCCCTGGCGCTCGTCTTCAGAAGACTCCCAGTCCCCCTGGATTCGCTCCGCACCAGGGAATCATGGGCAACAGTTGCCCAGATCCGGTGGATCCGATCGGACTGACCTGTGGCAAGATCTACGAGACAAGGATACCCTGCCCGAGCGAGAGACACGGAGAATCGCGAAGCGCCTTCACGAAGGTCAGCCTGAGCAGTCAGAGAAACGGGTACAGCGACGACGGGCAGACTTCACCGAGGTCCTCCATCTCCCCGGACGATCGTGCGAGTTACCAGAGCAGCGTCAGTCCACCGGTAGTTCCCCTCGTCAGCGCGGGGGGCTACAAGTATGCCCCTTTCCCCGGCAAAATGTCCTACCCCTTCCTCGTTGGTCCGGAGAACAGCCAGTCGAGCAGCTTGCTGGACAATCTCAAGATCCCTCAGGTGTCTCAACCCCCGAAGATCCCTAGTCCGAAGGTATCCAGTTTCCGGCCCGATTTACCGCCGGTTTACTCGAACCTTCCTTACAACCCGATTTCCGTTTTCCCGCCGATGGCCGACGCTCTGGCTCGGCCGAGATTCCTCGCTACAGCTGCGGGATTGCTGCCACCGTCTTTCGCCGCTCTCACCCTGCCCGCCCAGAACGTCTGTGCCAAGTGCAACCTGTCGTTCCGCATGACCTCCGACCTCGTCTACCACATGAGGTCTCACCACAAGAACGAGAACAGCGGAGAGGCGGCTCGCAGACGACGAGAAGAGAAGCTTCGTTGTCCGGTCTGCGACGAGAGCTTCCGGGAAAGGCACCACCTCACGAGGCACATGACTGCCCACCAGGACAAGGAGAGCGATGCCATCGTCGACCAAGTGGAGGTCAAAAGACGACCAACGACCATTCACAGCAAGTGACGTAGGAAATCTATGCCCGACGATAACCTCCTCTCCGGCGGGTATCCTTTCGAGAACTGATTTCCCTTCCTCGAGGTTTTACCGCACCCCGCCTCCTCAGTGAGAAAACCTATTGTTTGTTGACTCGTTGTTTCTCATTTTTCTATGGAACGAAGAATTTATCCGTCTGGGAAATTAGTTTCAACTCGAGTACCGATAATTTCTTATTTGTTGGCACTGGTATTCATTCGTTCGAGTCCTATACAATTTTTCTAAGATCTAAGCGTACTGAAACAAGGAACATATTAAATCTAAACACTCTTCGTAACAATATACAGGCATCAATGTGAGAAACTATGACGACACTTCATGTCTTATACCTATACGTGTACGACGAAAAGATATCTCGATAGATATTTACGGTTGGTACTGTTAGACGCAATTATCGTAAGAACTGCAACAAGAGACATTCCCCGTCTAGTCAATATTAGGTAGAAAAATTTGTACATAGATTTATCATTCGTTATTTATAACCGTCATTTTCTCTACAGCCGACTAATGAAAAATTCAAAGCGTTGACACATTTGTTGGCCCGTAATTCGCAGATTCCACCATTGTTTTTTTTTGGGGGGGGGGGGGGGTACGACGAAAGCTTTCGACCATCCGCGATTTGTTTCCCTCTCTTTTTTTTACCCACCGTCAGGTGAGCGGCGGGGCTCGGGGCAGGGGGGGAGTGGTTGTATGCGGGAAAGTTACAACGATGCAAACCTGCGGGGGTGGAATGGCGGTGGCAATAAATAGATCGTAAACCGTAACCCGCGTCACACGCAAACCGTTGAAGCGCGCATAATGGTAGGAAACAATGAATGCCGTAATCGGAAACAGTGCCGGTTTGTTATCTGCCATTTACACTCCATTTAACTTCAAACAGTGAATCGGCCGGTGCGCATTCGCGTTTTAAATACACGCGACCTCGTCGGCCCCGCTCCCCTCGCTCGGGTCCGCCCCCACGCCAACCCCCAACGCGCGGCTTAACATAGGGTTAAGCGGCCGCCGCCAAATGGCCTGATATTGTTTCGAAATTACGTAAATTATCTCGCCTTTCTCTCTTCCACTCTCCCACCCCCACCAACAGCACTGGAATTCGCTTTCCGCCGTAACAACGCGCCAATAAATTACGTGTTCTTGCGTTACTTTTTCTTGTGATAATATTCGTATTGGGCAATTGAGGAGAGATAAATAGTCGGCTGATAGATGCATAGAGATTAGGAGGAGATACTACAGTATTCTGTACAGCAATAATTCCGTAGCGTGTAAATATCCTACGTGGATCTTGCGTAGAAAGGAACGACGATCGAATCGTCGGTGGTAAACTCACGTTGTTTTCGATGTTAACCTATCGAATAAAATAATACGTAAGGCGGGATGGTTGGACGTTCAACAATAATCCCGAGGACATTGTTTTAAGAGTAAATGATAAGAGATTATACCGTGTACATTACTCGTCGATATCGGTAAGGTTATTAAAGTTTTGTTTCAGTTTATAATGAGTATTTATCTGGACATCTCGTTGTATGACTTGGATGTAAATATCACCTTGTACATAAGCACTGTATATGTACTAGAAATCGTTGTTAATGAATAAAACAATACCCACGAGATTAAAATTCGGTCGACACACTTCACTTGTGCCAATTCCATTATTCCTTTTATATTTGAAAATCGGTAACCGTATTTTCGAAAATATATCAACGCTATCGTTATCATGACTGAGCTTCATTCAGGTTTATTTCACTTTTCTCTCCCTTCGCTCGAAGCAGTATTGTTGGCCTCTGATAGCGGTTTTCAAGAAATAAATCGATTACTCTATTCGACCCACGGACGTTCTCCGTCCACCTCTTGTCCGTTCGGCGCTAAATCACTGAAAGCCGATTACACGGCGATAGATTAATTTCTGGCCACTCGGAGATCCCCTTCCCTTCTATTCCCATGTATCAAACCGATTGTTGTTTCCAGTCAGAAACTATTTCCCTAAAATAACTCACTCCCCGGTCACCGTAAGAAGACCAAAGTCCCTCCGCCTTGAGATTCCAATTTTTCTTCAGCATTCTCGTGTTCGCCAGAACTTATCGCTTTTAAAAAAAAAACTTGTAAATATCACGGAGCATTAGACGGACTTGTTGAATGGCACACCTTTCGAGCAGATCCCTAAAGAGTCGACGAAGGTTTACTGGGCGACGCTCAAGGAGGAAGAGATTCACTTAAACGAGTAACGCAAAGTCCTCGAAAACCGCAGCCAATAGAACAAACAATCTCTTACCATCCCCACGAAGCCGGCTTAAGCTCTGGGTCTTCAACGGGGGTAAGTATACTTACCCTCTGCCCGAGGTCCATAAAGATAAATAACACGAAGGCAACCGCGGTGCATCCCTTGCGGGACGAGGACAAGTACCCCCTCAGGACACTCATCGTCTCTCCGGCTGCCCTGCGCGGCCTTCCTCCCTCTATTCCCCTTCTCCCTTCAGCTGGGCAATTTCTTTGGGCGTCTCACTTAACGCTACTGTTCGATACTCTGCCCCGTAATACGCTACTTTGTACTTTCAACGGGTACGGCTACACCCTCGGTAAAATACTTTGGTCGTCCCTTAAAAGTGTTCCTCTCGTCATCTACATAAGTACCTCGGGACACTATACATCTAGATGACTTTCCAGATAATACCGTAGGCAAGAGAAAGCGAAGAACAAGAATTCTTTAACCCTGTCCATCGGTACCTTCTTTCGTCCTAATTTCGATAGTCTCTTGGATTTGTCTTTCCGTCCTCCGGCCCATTTTCTCCCCCTTCTTCCTCTCGCCCCGTGTTTCGAGCATTCCCACCCTTGTTAGCGATACACTTCCCGTGGAGAATGGCGCGCATGCTTGTTCTGTCAGTGAAATAATGACAATGTCATAGGCCCGAGGCCGATTCGCCACGGCGGGGCTGCCACGTGGGCGACGATTGGACGCGGATATGCTAATATGGCGTCCGTTCCGAGACATTAACTTCTCTCCCGGTTTTGCCGATCCTACACGGCAGACGAACCACGTCTTCGGCGATCCAAGAACGGTCCACCCTCTCCCCCTTCCCCTTTCTCATCCTCCCTGGGTTTCCCTCTTCATCGGCCGTTTCCAAGTCGATCACCGGATGTGCCGTTGTGTTCGTTCGACTGTCTACACGCGAAAGAAAGGAGATCGGCGTGACTCATCCTATAATGTCAATAACGATAAAGAATCGGAATAATTCAATGGTCTGGCTATCTTCTATTTTTTTCAACGATATTACAAGCATAGGACTCGTGCTCGGAGCGATTAAAATTCATTTTGTCATGAAGTTTAAAGTTTTTCCAATGCTTCCTGAGATTAGGTCAATCGAGAAACGCGGCGTAACCAAACGTGCCGGTATTTCTCGTTGTTACGTACATACAAGGCGACCCCGATCGTCGATTCGCTACGGTCTTTCAGGACGATTCTGTCGGAGCGACTGCGAACAGGCAGTTTACATCGGTCTCACGGTAATCCCCAGAAGTCGTGCTCCATTCTCAACGAGCCGTCGCTAACCGATTTTACCGGGCACGCGATTCGGCGCTCTCTCGCGACGCATATGCTCCAATTCGTTCGTGGACTTTCGCACGCATTTCTCCGGAACGAAGACTGAGAGAAGACCAAGTCGATAGACAATGTCCATTCGTTCTTTGAAATTCAAATGAAGAATTTGCAAGGATTGAGTTCGTAGAAATTAGTTGGTAGGATAACGATCGTGAAATCTGGACCCATGGTGATGGTCGCACGGCAGTAACCTTGAAAGCCTGGCCGAGGAGTATAGGTGAGTTTTATTTACGAGGTTGAGACGGATGAAAAACGGAAGAGCGGCAGGTCCGATCGCCGTGCGAGGAAGACGAAACGGTCCGGAGGTCCTCTGGTCTGTATAAAGAGCGGGGGAAAAAGGCCGTGTGAGAGGCCGCTTGATTTACCGTCGACGATATTTCCTCGTCGGGTGTTAGTTGGCGCCTGCCGCACACCGCTCGGCACGCACGACAATGCCCGCTCCCCGCTTGACATTTCGTTTCGAATTATTGCCCGCGAGCCGAGCCGGCTCTCTGCCTTCCTATTTCACCTACCATCCCTATCTCCTCCTCCCCCCCCCCCCGCCACCACTTTGCCACCGGTGGCCCTTTATTTTTCGCGCTGCTTCGCTTTGTTAGAGCCGCACAGGCAATGCCGGCCGACGACGACGTATCCGCCGCGGATTCGCCGACCGGCCGTCCCGGCAGAACCGCAGATTTATTTGCAACCTCCGCCGCGTTACACCTATCTCTCCCAGCAGACGGATTAACGCCTCGCACAGCCAACACTGCCGAGACTGACAGCTTCCCGGCAACCGATACGAGTCGGCCGAGCAATGTGTCAAGACCGGTAGAACAAAAGCCAGGACACTCATTGACTGAGTATATTTTTAGTCGCTCGGGGAGACGTAGATGATTCGTTTGGTGGGTCGAATTTTGCGGTATCGATTGGGTCGACGTGTGAGGAGGGCGGCGGGGTTGAGATCGGCTTGGAAAAGATTCTCCGGGCTGCTTAAATATGTCCGACCACCGAAGCAATAAAATATCTTTATCTCGCTCGTGCCATTACCCCCTTGATTCGGGCTTCTCAATTTACATTCCTATCGGGCCTTCGGAAAGATAAGTCCATTTAAATAAATTAGTGACGCTATCTACTCGCCGGATGTAGGGGTGGATTAATGATATTTTATCAATTTTCGCCGCGATTCGTTACGCAATGACGGCGCAAATATACGACATTTCGAATTCGAAGGTACTCGTCGGTTCTAGAATTACAGGAGGCAGGGATTTTATGGACGGTGGGATATGCAAAGTTTTCTAACCGCCTTAAATTTATGAAAGTGGGAAAAGGATGGGGAAGGTTTTCCAAAACGGACCGGACGAGAGGAACCTTTTCGCGCGTGGCGAAACTCCTGCACGGTTTTCATCCGCCTGTAGGTAGGACAATATAATGGGCCATAACAACGGCGTTAACACGCACTGGCCGACCCCGGACGCGACCCGCGACCCTCCCCGGGTGAATTACACCTCTGATAATTACTAGAAATTAATGCGGCCGATCCTTACGCCAGCCATTGTACCCGTGGAGACCGCAGCATGGCTTTGCCTGATTCTAACTGCTATTAGGTTACTACTAATCCATGCTCAAGTTCAATTAAACGGACTTCAAAAATTCATTTCAGAGAAATTTCTTACAGTCGAGGATTTTCGGGGCAAGGAACGTAGGTTTGAGTGGTAGTGGTGGGGATGATGGTGAAATTAAAATCAACGCCGACACGGACGGACGTTCGTAAGGGTCGGCGATATTAAATCTGTGGTCGAGCTTTGCCAGCAGATAGTTTAATGTGAATTTATTGCCATCGCGATATCGTGAGTCGGAAATCGGAGTCGCGTGTCTACTCGCACGATAGCCGCGTTCTGCCCATTGTGCGCACTTTCAAATCGCCCCGAAATTGCCAGGGGGGAGGGTGGACGACCGTCGGGGGACGGTCACTGTTTTAAATCGGCCGACCGTTTTCCAAGGCGGGCCGAGGGGTTCGTCGGTCTCAATTCGTCGATCGTCCTGGCCGATTAAAACGACCGCAGCCCCCGATTTCTACGATCCTCGATTCGTTTTTTCCCCGCTGAAGAAAAGGGGCACCGCGGCACCCTTGGCCAAAAGTCTAATACGACAAATTTGTATCGCGGTATATCTATCAGCCAACCCTGACCGTCCGTGGTCGATGGCCATTAAGTTAAGACTGCACTTTTTACAGGATTTTTATCTACCCTCATCGAAAAACTGCCATTCGAAATAACCTACGTTCGGAAACATGAGATGTCAAATTTTCATCGACTTTGGATAGCACTTTGCACGGTTTCCTGAACATCAGTGTCAGCGAAGAAATGACTGGCAGACGTGGAAACGTGTTCCACGACTTTTGTTTGTTCAGGAAAATAAGTCTCCCCCTGGGAATTGGCTTTGCGTAATGACTTTCGTCAAGATGCACTTCTCCGGCAGCGAACGTCATTCGATTCGTCGCCGGGGCAATACGTAACATCCATTTGCATGCATTTCAGCGTGGTTGAATGATTCTCTGAGACTCGACTTCCCGTTCGAGGAGTTTCCACGTGATCTTCGTGTTCGCCCGTCTTCTTCGGGTCGTTCGAGTCGCGTTTCCTCGCGGCTCTCGTACATGGCATTACTTTAATTCATATGGTAATGACGACGACTGTGCGCGGGTTCGTCGAAAACTTTCGGGACAATGCCAGGGACAATGCCGGGGGTGCGTGGAAAGAGGTACAGAGGAGGGCCGGCAGAGGGGGAGGGGGGATGAGCAGTACAGTTGCCAGTGGAAGAGAGTAGAAACGTAGGACGGGAAAAGAGGGACGAGAGCGGTGCGAATGCGATATTGAATTCGTCCCTGACTCTCGCTCTCTTTCTCTCTCTCTTCCCCCTTCCCCAGGTTTTCCTCTCTGTCGACCTGCCTGTTATCGACAATGTCCGACCGCTCGACCGGAAGCCATTTGCTCGCACTGTGACGAAATTTATGAAAGTTCCGAAAGCTCACGGTATAATTCGACACCCCCGACGTACAATCCCGGGACCCGAAGGTATCGTACGCACCCCAAAACGTACTCAAGACCCAGGAAAAAGTGTCTCATTGAATGATTGCCCGTTGCTACGAAAGTCGCTGGCTCGCTGAAGAAAGCGAAAATGCGATCCATATGGACCGGGATGTTTTGCATCCGGCGAAACGGCAGGCACGCTGTAACTCTGTTGGCAGACAGCTCGCAGAAGGGATAGCGGAAATGAAATTCTCATTTCGCGATGAAAACCGCCGGGCCGATCCGCGACGAATCCATATGCCGAAAAGCGCGTCGCCATCCAATCTGAAAGTGGCCGGTTAACGCGAATAGCTTATGCGCCGTATGCACAAACACAGACACATAGACACAGAGGCGGAAAGGACGTTAACACATTTCCGGGATTTCGTCCAGAACTCGCTAAAACCGCTGATGGAAATGAATGCGTTGATTCTCGCTCGATTCGTTGCGCCATTCCTTTTCATTACTCCGAGTGGATCAGACGACTTCGGCTCTCGAAAACGTTGTTCCAAAAACACAAAAGTTTGGCCAGTGGGTAAGTGAAATTGTGGATAAAAATGTAATGCACGACGGTGGCACACGTAGATGTTTCGTTTGAATTCTCTCACGTGTAGGAGTTGAATGCTCGATATTTCCCTAGGATCTCCTGAGAAAATCGGTTGGTCGGCCATATGCGCGGATTCTGACGGACTGCAGAAAGGTGGCGGCGAGGGGGGACGCGGGGCAGACTGCCGAGAGGGGGCAGGGGGGTTGCCGGCGGCCCCGCATTACAAATTTAATCTTACAAATGGATCCGAAAACTTGGAAACAATGGAATATATGAAATGCGGCCGCGTATATCATCGGACTAGACGTGGGGTGGGACCAACGGCAATATTGTCAGGGCCGATCCATATTCTCCCGGAGTGTGCGGAGGGGACGGGGGTACGCGGGGGGTAGATGGATCGAGGAGAACGGACGGGAGGCAAAGACGTCGGTGGACGAAAACCCGAAGGGGGGACAGAAGAAAGGACAAAACATGGCTCTTCACTGACAAGAACTGGCGAGATACGCGCACGGTTCCTGTCGCATTCGAACCGCGACTTGCGGTTTCGCCATTTCCAGCATAAACAGATTCAAATGGAGCGTCGAGCTCGCCCGCAGAAGAGCTTCATAAATTATGCCCCTATCCGAGACACAATCGTACAAACCCAACGAAACCTCTGAAAGGACCAAGCAATTTGCAGAATTTCTAACGAGATCCCCGACAGACTGGCAGGATTGAGTGAAAAAATTCCACTAATCTCCACGTGTCCGGACGAATGAAAGGAGAGAAGAGCACGGGGGCAGGGGGGATCGAAGGGAAGGGATGGCAGCGGAGACGTAGGTGGTGCTGCCGGAGGTGGAGGCAGAGTCTACCCGGCTAGATTAGCATAAATATGGCGTCTTAGAGCGGGCCGTTTGTCATCGTTAGCAAAGCACACGCTTCCTGGGACTCGCGTAGTCACACTCCTCTGAATCGTCGAGCTGTTCTATTCCCTCGGGAAGCCAGGCCGGTCCCGCAGGAAGGAAACCTCCGATGTAGGTTCGTAGATACTGCCGCGAGCCAGCCGGCCCTGTTGCCCCCCCCCCCTTCGCCCTTTCCTCCGTCATTCTCTTTCGGAGCGATTCTCCCATCCCCTCCCCCCCCTTTTTAGACATTCCGGCTCGGAGACAGGTACTTCGGCGCTCGAGTTTCCCGAACGTAGCCCTTCGTAGCCGCGAATTAACGTGCACGGTGATTTACACGCTAATGAGAAACAAACCCGAATGCTTTGCCCCGAGAGTTTTGGTAAACCGCGAGGAATTAGATACCACCGATAGTCTGATAGTCTCTCGTGAACAAAACAGTGAGAGACTGGATAATGTAAACCGTGGAAAGCAGTGTCCTCGCGCCATTTTCTCTGGGAAGCTAGAAACTTTGTAATTATTGGTGCCGATAGAAAGTTCTTAGGAGAGGCCGTAATTTAGAAGTAGATCCGCATTAGGGCAAAAGTAGTGGACACGTGACACAGGAAAACTTGGTAGACAAAGTATCCACGAGTTTTCCGTCATAGTTTCCTTGAGGCGGGAACGATTCGATTCCGGTTATTGCGATCGCGCGCTCCTATCGTCGCCAATCTGCTAAAACGCATCGCCATACTTCATAAACACCCTTCGCAGCGGCAAGCTAGAATTATTGTACAGAGGCGAAGTACCGGGAAGAGGGTCGACATTACTTTTCTATTAGCGTGATTGAATAAATCCGTCCGAGGATCGATATTTCACGGCGAGAAAAAAAAACAAGCGCAGCAAAACAGGCTCCTTGGGAGTCTATTTTGAATTTTCACGACTGGAGGATATATTCTTAAGGTTTTTCACGATCGATGAACCCTTGGCCCGACGTTGAAGATCGTCAAGATGGGCCGGCAAGTCGATTCGCTGTCGCGTTGATTCTGCCGGCCCTCTCGGGGGAGCGTTTACCGCGGATAATTCATATTTATGGGCCGTACGCTCTATCAACCCCACTTGCCTCGGATACATTTAATTGAGACGTCCGTGTCGGAGGCAATAGGGTGCGAAGCCGGCTCGTCTCAAGGGGAGTGGACGAGCACAATGCCTCGGCGGAGCCGTCGGAACACTCGGGGAATCATCCTTAACGATCACAGAACGGATATGACGCGTCCGTCATTCGTCCTCGTTCCGTTCTGGCTCGAGCGTGAATGATTCGCGGTTAACCATTGACCGCCGTATCGCTTTCTTCGTCGAACTTGATCGTCCGGCGAATCATCGGATACGAATCAATCTGACCCCTCGTTGCACACGTGCGAGAATCGCTGAAAGGATGGGCGAAGATTGAAAAGAATCTCCGATCGGTTCAGTGGGTTTCAAACTGGACAGTGACGTAGGTAGCCCATTGAATTGACCGATATTGTGAGGAATAAATGACGGATAAATTAACGTCAATTCAGTCATTTACATCTACCAGTGAAATCTGTTTTCAGGTATTCATTGTGTGACGTGTAATTTCGTTGGGACGGTAATCCTGTGTATTCAATATTGCGTTACGTGGCTCATGCTTAATTGACCTCTCGTGTCTCGTATTTATCGTAATTGCATGCGTAAATAAGCTGTATCGCGAGATCTTTTTTCACTGGGGATAGTAAATCTTGCGGAATGCGAAAGGCAGGAACGAGAATGGTTGGTCGCGGGGCTAACAGGCCGGATCCACTTAGTTTTTCGAGCGCCCTTTCGCGTGCGGCAACAACCCCCGCGTATTAAATACTAATTCCATTAAAGCGAGGAAGGGTTGCCTCGGTATCTCTGACCCATATTTCATGCCGAAAGCTTTTCAATCTGAGAAAATACTTATGGATCCGACCGGCCCTCGCTAACCGGCCAAAAATATGGAAGCCACTTCGCACCGTAAGCGGCTCTCAGTGGCGAAATCATAGCTGAAAGTTTTTCTTGCCTATTCTTTATGACCGTTCCGCCGATTTGTACGAATGAACTCCGATAAGTCGTCCATTTCCGCCCCCGAGCGATACATCGGCCTGTCGGGATTCAACAAATTCCTTCGAATCATTCTATTCGACGTCACTTGGGCTTCTTTTAACGAACGATTAATATTCTTGCTAGTTTCCCTTGGTCCAGTAGACCGGAAGCAGTGAGTGCGATTAAACGATTCGTACGAGCGCGAAGTCGATTAAATCTTGGAGTTCATGGGTCCTTCGGAAAAGGAACGGCATGGGAAAAAGCCGCATTTTCGGCGCAGGGGGGAGCGATGTTAGGGGGGGGGGGCACGATTTCATCGTGACGATCGCGATGTTCTTGCCCGCGGGGCGGGCGAACGCAAGCGATTCCGGGCATCGCCGGGCGAGATGCAATCACGTAGAAGCTCGTGATAACGGAGTTTCAATTACGAGCCATTCGCTGTTCCGCAGATAATGGGACGGGCGCTCGCGGCGTTCGATCACCGATCGAAGATTAAAACCCGATATCCGGCGGTTCCTCTCCCGGGAGGACAGCCAATAATAAGAGTGCCACAGGGCTGGTGGGAGTGAAAAGAGGGAAGGGGGGATGGGGGGGGGAGGAACGTCGACACCATCGTCGGCAACTTCCGTCGGACACTTTGAGTACTGCGGAAGTTTTTCTTGCCTCCTATTCCTCCGTCGGTCTGTTGTCCCCCTCGTCCCTCTGCCCCTCCCTCGAGCCATCCCCATGTCCCCCCCCCCCCCCCCGCGGAGGACCACCTACCGTCGCCGCTTACTCGCGATATGAAAACTTTTGTTTCAATTACTTGGGGACCTATCGAACTATCGGCCGATAACTCAACCGCGCGGCAGATACATGGCTGCAATCGCTAAAAGGTCCTGCCGATGACGCGCGACTACACGAAGATCCTCACGTTGCCCCCAAGGACGACCAATCGCGCGCTTCCGTCTTTTCATGCAGTTTTTGTCGTTCGACAGAACGCTCGCTGAGAGGTAGCGCTCGACTTTGAAGATCCAAGGACGTGGATCGCAAATATCCTAGACTGCTTGTCAATAATTTTTACCCCCATTCCTCCGAGTGTCCTATTTTTTTGACAAACCAGATACACGGTTCGTTAGTTCGCAGCTATTGTCTGGTACGTGGGACAAACACGATCGACCAAGGACATTTTCCAACGGTCCTTGAATCGACCATGAGAAGAGTCATCGTCGGCGACAGAAAGCTCGTCCGCGAATCTCCCCGAGTCACCGGTGATTCTCCATATTGGCGGCGACATCATCGGACCGACGTTGGTATCGCGAGACCGTCAAGACCTCTGCCAATCGCTCAAGGCAATAGGGGGGCAGAGGAGGGGAAGAGGGGGATGATAGTAGCGATTTAACCGGCGTACTTCTGCTCATCCCACCGCGGGCTACGGTGCCAATAAGCGCAATAAACTCATTCGACGGTTTACTGCGAATCGCTTTACAACCGTCGGTTACGACGGCACCTATATTCCCCTACCCCTGAGAACAGGGGGAGGAGGGGGGGTTGCTCGAAACGGGAGAAACTAGTTACCGAAACTGCGCTAGTTTAAATTACGAGCACCGGCGCCTTGGCGATTTATTTTTGACGGGGTCGTCCTCTCTCGCCTATGTACGAGGTTCGACCCTGATGTAACGTCGAAATGACTTTATTCCTCGCGCTCGCCGTTTATCCGTCCTCGCGGGCCTTCAATCACTCCTCGGCGAATACACTGGGCTATCCGCGGGAGATGGCCGACAACTCGAAAACTTGGATCGTCGAGTTTGACGCATGGCTCGACTGGCGCTAAGATTTTTCACGACACGAGGATAGCAGGGCCAATGAGGGTCGTATAAATTTCCTTCCCTCGGTGGAACGTCTTACGTTGCCGAGGAAGAACGGGGGAGAATCGACTATTCGACCTGGCCAAACGTCTAGGCAAAGCGAAGCTTAACACGGCGGTCTTTATCCTTGTTTAAGTTGTTCCCGAGGTGCGTTGCGGTGGTTTTGGGGCGGAGCAGCTAGAGTTGTGTACTTTTCTCTGTTCGTAGGGGGTGTCGGGACCCTTCCATCAATCTCGCGCGCTCGTTCCCTCTCGCTTGGACATTTACATGCCAATAGCTGGGACCGACACGTCGGACCGGCTGTGCCCCGAGGCCAGAATTGAAACCACCTCATTACCAGCGGGACGGGCAGAGGGGACGGGCCTCGAGGTGAGCGGAAACCCGGGGAACCTCCGAGGCGGCACTGGGCTCCCGGAGAATCCGTTTTACGAATATTCGAGGTAATGTCGCGAGTGCTTTTATACAACAGCAAACCTCGCTACCGAGGGTGAAACGTTTCGACGTAATACGTAGAGCCCGATGAAAAATGGAAATGACGATACCTAGTTTACATTTACCCTTTGGAAAATGTCTACCATTGTGGATTGGACGGCCCGACGAATCTTGTTCGACGGAGACAAGACACTGGCGATTTTCCTCGTGCAGGAGGGCCGGTTAAGAGTTAAACGGAGCCAGTTAGCACTGCACGGTAGCAGCCGGATGAGGACATCAGCGTAGCCAGGAAAGAGCCTCCGAGCAGATGACACGTTCGCCCCGCGAGAGATAAGAAAACGACGGGGTCGTAACACGACTACGAAGATGCCGGGCATTACGAAACACGGCGGAGCCAAGCGGCAATCGTCTTTACGACACCGTGATACGCCGAAAGATTCAGTGTCCCTGTGTGCGTGTGTTTTCACTGGCACAATGGCTCTTCTACGCCCCGCGCATAACAACACGCAACCCCTTTCTCAAAGCCACCACTCGCCGGGGGAAGGGGGTACAAGTTTAATTAAATGGTCCCTGTAACTGCGACGTTGTTAAAGCCTGCCGAAGAAAGGATGCCGGGATCTTCAAGTTTCAAGAGCGATTTTCCGATAACAACGGACCAACTTGGTAACTGATTTATTCCAAGCACGAAGAGGACATCAACGAACGCTTGAAATATTCACTCCAAGTTCCACTAATTGTTGTTTTCGTTATCGCAAGAACGCAGATCTTGATCGCGTTGAAAAAATCAATTTCAGACAACACACTTGGGATTTCCATCTCACCGGAAACTCTATTCCGCCCGGATTTTTCGCGTAAAGAATGTGTGCGTTGTGTCGGGGGCATATTGGTAATCTCGGGCATGGAGAATATTTCCGCCAACCGTGCCAACCCTCGAGACGCAATCGCGGTCAAGATGGAGTCTCTATATACACTGTTTTCCGTCTTCCATTAGCATACATTCGTGCACACAAACGCACACTATCGATATTCAAGTTTCTCCACGTTCAACAACTCGAGGTTACAATTCTTCCCTGATAAGAGAAGAATAAATTTCGTTGAGAAAATTGTGTGACTTTTCGGGAAGTATAATACTGTTATTAATGTCGTTCGGTAGGATGGTTTCGTGGACGAAGAAAAAGCTGTAAGCGTTATAAGATATTTGTAGAATGAGTAGCTTGGTCAGTCTGGAAGACGTTCCATCGTGGTCAAGATGGCGCCCTAGCAGGAGTACCACTTTGTATTAGCATATAGACTCGTAGCCCGTAGCTACGGACAGTCGGGTCCTGATTTATGTACCAAATATGCCTCCCCCGCGAGCGAGCTACCGAAGAACCTCATGGCAAATTTCGGACCGCCATAACATCATTCTAATAACAGAATCTACAGAAGCTACTCCCAGGCGGTGAAATGGCCAAAGAAAATGACCTTATCTCGATGTTATTTTAACGCATGCATCGTTGTTTTTGTACGGACAGTGAACGGAGGGGTTGGTAATTCAGAGTTCAAGGATGTTTCGAATCTAAATCCGTGCAAGGCCGTCAGGTGGAAAGGTAGAAAGGGTCAGCCGGCGAAACGCGAATCGCTCGTACGCTACGATAAGTATGGTAATACGTTAGAATTAAAAGTCCGGTTAAGCCGGTAATAATTCAAGATCCGCGGGTGTATCAAGGCGAATAAGCATAAATGAATAATTGCGCGATAGATAATTTAATATGCCTGCCGCAGACTGGCCAGTCACCCCCTATCCGTCTTCCACACTTTCCACCGTCTCTGTACAATCGCAGGACTCTCGGCTAATTGCTCTTGTCAAGCCTAAACGTACGTTTTTCCTACCAACATGGCGGCTTGGTGGAGGACGAGAAGTCAACAACGAAAGCATAAACATTGTCTTTGCGAAAGTGTGTAGAATGATATCCGATGAGGCACCGTTGCCCTGGGGTATCCATTACGGTAGAGCTCGGTATTTCACTGTAAATCCAGTTGTAACGTAGTTTGCGAAGTCGTTTATGCGCGTCGGGCAATTTTCTTACGGTTTTGGCCGTGTTAAAATATGTATGGAATCGAGTTAAGCCCGCACGGGGAATCGCCCCGTGGCCGCGGAAGCTGTTACCGAGCCATTTGCATGACATCACGGCGATTTCGTTAAAATCCCGTCATTCCCTCTCGTCCCCCCCTCCCCCCACTGCCGCGTCCACCTCTCCGGACCAACTCGATTTGCCGGTTGCAATCTAAATACACGGTGTTTCATGGCCCTCGTTGAACGGCGCCAAGATAATTCTGGCGTGCCCGCTAATTAAATACCGTCACCGCGGGATCACACGGAGTTTACGCGATTGCGTTGTCACGATTTACAGGTGGAACGTGCCGCGCAAACCGATAGCACACCTAGAGGTAAACGGCAGCGGGGAAGCACATCCGTAACTTACGTGTCCGAGGATTGTATATTGCGGGAGAACGGAACGGAAGTCTCGCTGGATATTCGCCTCGCGACTTTCCGCGGCAATATTTCCCGTTTCCGGGAGACATATGCACGACGTGTCGAAGAGAAGCGGTGCCGACCGCTCGCTCCTCGCAGCCAGGGGGTTGAAAGGACGGTAAGAGGAGGGGGAGGGAGGGGGCAGATAGCCAGAAGTTACGGCGTGCATGGGCCAAGAGAAACGTACGGGCGAGGGTAATAGAAGAGGAGAGATCGTCCAACGGGTAGGAGGAGTGGCGCCGGCAGACTTTTGTTTCCGAAGGAACATAAAAATCGCTCCTCAAATCCCCCCCTGGCACTCCTTCCAACTCTTCCTCCCGCACCCCCACCTTCCGGAGACAGTTTTATGTGTCTCGTGTTAATTTGCATAATCGAATATAAAATCTGAATAACGCGTTTCCTTGGGAAAGGGACGTCGGGTACCGTCAACGTCTTCACCTCCCCCCCGCCCCTTCCCAGTTCCCTTGGCTGACTGTGATTATCCAATCGAGACCGCAAGTTTTGCTTTATTTTTCGCAAAAACAACCGATTCCCCGGGCAAACATCTGCAATTACGATTGTTTGTCAAGGTGCTGGTGCGAGGGGTGACGAACAGGAGGTTTATTCAAGATGATAATACTGGGTCTGCCCCTATGGAAGGGAATTTTTAGTACTGCTGGTCGGTAAGGCTTGGAAATACTTCTGGAAGGGATAAGTTTCCTTTACCACCCTATGGCACGTTTCAATGGTGAGCTCGATGCTTCGGGTTTCGAACAGAAGGGACGAGTTACACCACTGAGGGATTGTATCCTACGCTGGTAAGTGGGTCCCCTGGTTCAGAACAGAAACTCACAGTCGATGTAACCTACATTGCTGTCGATAAAATGGAGACCCGCAAAATAGAAATACCAACAGTAGATGCAGTTACTTTCCACTTATTTTACGTTTGCTACAGGCGCATCGGCACTTGATAATGCATGAACTGATTTTCTTGTAGCAATAGATCTTTTGTATCTCAAATAGGTGGCAGCTTCAGGATATATTCTGAACAATTACAAATATTTGTCAAAATTATCCTACGACAAAATATAGATAAAAAAAAACGAAGAATTCTGTGTTATAAAAATTGTTCACGTACGAAGCGTAATAGCAAACATTTGGGAAAATACAGCTCGAGTATCAATCTTCCGATTGGCAAAGATATCACTTTTGATTATAGAAAACCGATATTTCATCTCTAGAGGGAAGTACGTAGAAGAAATGCGAAAGGAATTTTTTCTCAGAAAAAAGTAAAACCGTCGACGCGAAGAAGCGATATCTTCCCGGGACAAAACGTAAATCCGTCGGCGATTAAATCAACGTTTCTTGAGTTCGATACAATTTTTCTTCGACAGTAGGAAGCGTTCTTTGTTCGCAACGGCCAGTTTTGCTCCCTCAGCAGAGCATCTCCGATGCCAGGAAAATCCGGGGTAAGCGTGAGTGCCGCGGGTGTAAGTGGAAATTGGCAAATCGCCTATCAACACGAATCACCGGGCCATTCAATATCCGCGCGAAATATTGTGGCTGAGTGGATCGTGCGACTCGTGCCATAGCTGCTTTTCACACGTCCAGAGAAATCGCGTTGCTCCAAAGATTTTCTTCGCGGACCCTCCGGCACCCTCAACCCCTATACCACTTGTATATATATGAAATATATATATATATACATATATATAAAAGCGCCATGTGCCGACGATTGCAGGTTTCTCGCGATAAGGTCCCCCGCAGTCCACTAGAGAATATTTCCACTCACGAGATTTGCTGAAATACGAGGAAAAAAAGACTGGTCCGACGGGGCGAGGTATTAGCGGAAAATCACACGTTACACTAATCCCCGGCAATTCGTGGGGCAATTCATTTACGATGTATGATATGCAGCCTGGTGAACAGTGAGAGAAGTTGGTGAATGGCATTTGCTTGGGAGATATCTGCGGGGGCACGTGCTGGAGTATTCGACACGTAGGTACTTGAGGTACAAAGCTGCTTTTCATAGACCATCCACGCCGAGAACGTGAGCACTGCCGGACTTGATTGCCACCCTTTCAAAGTGAACCGACACCACCGCGGAAACGCACGACCTAAATCCTCGTGAAACGATCAACCGAGTAAGAATAAAACGCGGACAATTGGACGATGAAACGAGACAGGAAAATCCTGTTACCGTGGCAGTACAGTACTCATTGTAAGAGACTTTAGATTTGACTTTGTCCCTTGCGGTGGGAATAAACGTTTGGCTTTGTTGTGCGGAATATTCAGCGGAGGGATAGCAGTCCGATCGGTAATAAGAGTGATCGGATTGTATTCCCGTTGGTGGTTCGCGTAGAAGAAGCGCGTCGCTCGGCAATGTCGTAGGACGCAAAAAGAACGATTCGCCGTGAAGATAGCCACGGCCCCGGCCTACGTCAGGACTTATGAGCACGAGCGTGCACGTGGCATAGTGGGTCCTGGCCATTTACAGTGAACCTTGTCTTCGGCCGTTTATGGCGGATCGCTTGAAAAACCACCACTGCCTTGCTTCCCTCCCTCTCCCCCCTCTCTTTCTCTGTCTGTCTCTCTCTGTCTCTATCGTTGCTACGGTCCTTGCTTTTCCCTCGCGTCCCCTGTCCTTTCCGAGTGGCTCCTGCTTCCTCCGCTCGGACGGTCGTCTCGTTTTCTTCTGCTTTCCGTCTCGTTCCCCGTCGTCTCCCGGTGTCCTGCTCGTCATCCTCGTGAGCCGCGTCCCCAAAACTCCTGGCCCAGGTGCCGGGCTGCTCCGTTTTTGGCACGCCCCGCAACGAGAGTCCCCTAGAAGGCCTCCGCTCGAGAACCTTTGTCCACAGTTCTGCCCCCGTTGCTCCGTGCCACGGCTTCTACGAAATTCCCGGGAATCGGGTGGAGACGAGGGATCGGCGCTTCGTAGCGCCGGCTAACGAGCCCTCCGACTCTACCGAGGGACTTTCCAATCCTCCGTCGAGGCGAAACTCCATCGGCCAGTTTCCCATTCAATTGGCCGATCGTTAGGTATAATGCCCTGACCGTCCGCGACGCGATGTCCGCGGAAAGTAGTTCGCTGTACATCGCGAAAGAAGGGCTTTTAAGAGCCCCCAGTCGTTCTCACGGTTTCGGAGCTTTTTCTGACAGGCTACAAACGAGCACGGAAAGCACTCTGCGAACGACCGAAAACACTGCATTCATTCGGAGAAGATTGATGTTCCCCGGGACGGGAGAAGCTGTCGTCTGGGCAAGTAAGGTCGCAAGATCGGATAAGGTTGAACGCCGTACGCGTACCTATATAGCAAACGGAAGTTCCCATCGATCCGCACTCTCACGTATGTGTCCCTTCGGCTCTCCCTTTCCGTCTCATTTGCTGCTCGTGCCTCCGGTAATAAAATAAAACCTCGTCCACCTTTTGCTCAAGAGAAAATCTCTCTCTTTCCTCGATGACCATCTGTTTATACTTATAATCCATATCCTCGAGATATTTGCCTTGCCGTTCTGTTCCTGTCCGTCCGGTTGTTTGACGTACGGTGTTGTCTCCGTGTCTAGTTATTTGAGACGACTAAATTTATCGGCTAACAAGAGAGTACTCTTCGTCAAAATGACAGGTATGTCACTAATAAAGCCGGCCGAATGTGCCAGCGTGCGATCATTCCACTCGGAATGAACCGCCGGTGTAGAGGCAGAGCGGCATTCGTAGCTCAGAGTCTTGGCCAAACATTGCTCCACTAATTCGGGAATTATTTGGGCAAACACTGCCGTTCAAATGCCGTTGGCTTGTTCCTGTAGGGACGTGGGAACTTCCAGTCGCAGGGACTCTCTATAGCTATGTAGATCTCAAGTTCCCCTATTCACACGGAGAATAGCAGTAGGTGTTGGCCGAATTTGCCCTTGCTCTGACCTCCCGCAAGACTTTTCCTTCGCCCACACATCTGTACCTTTCGTTGACTCATCCGTTGACTCCTCCGTTCCTTGATCGACGTATTCTCGGGAACTTGTGGTTCAAGGAAAAATCTTAGCTTCCCGTTTGACGCGATGCGTCGTGTTTGAGCGGAGAAAAGAAGCTCGCCGACCATACGGCGCAATGAGGAGATACGCATTTACGAAGAATAATGCATATAAAGTGAGGCAGGTAGGGAGGAGGAGGAGGAGAAGGAGGAGGACGACTACGGCGACAACAGGGAGCAGCGCGGACTCACGCCGTAATGGGAAAGTGTAAAGCGAAGGAAAAAAAGACTTGGCTGTGAGCGAACACGTGTAGCCGGGTTATACATATGTACGGCCATACATACGTATACGCCGCACCGTTCCATTTCTCGGCTGAATCCCACTGAAATGAGAATGCTGTTATAACAACGGCTATAAGAAAGAGGTAGACCCGGCCGACGGAAGGCGTCATTAAGTCTTTGTGTGTGTGTGTGTGCGCCTGCGCGCCAGCGCAAGAAAGAAGGAGATAATGGTATACGTACGGAGGACCAGATAAATCTCTCGGATAACTCTGCAATCAAGATTAGAGGTACGAAAAATTACGTTTAATTTGAGCTTACTCGTGAACGATCGCTTAACGGGCATAATGTCATTCCATTCTTCCACGGCTGGCACACCTCGGAGCTGTCGGAAAGATATAATTACTACTGCGATAAACCCGCAAAGTTCGCCAAAGAAAATTGCTCTTACACGGATGAATTTCCGAAGTAATGACGTTCACTTGGAAAAAGAAAAAAAGATTAAGCCGATAGGACGTTGCTAATGGCGGCATCGGGAAGCACGGGGAAGGGGACTTTCTGGGAACGAATTAACATTTAATGAAAAATATTATAACAGCTATCGGGGTAGGGTCCCATTACGTAATAACTTGTTCAAACAACCAACAGCCGGCCGGAGGTTTCGGCGATTAGCCGGGGAGCTCTGTGATCTTCGACAGTCGCAAATTATTATGCCGGGGGGGCTGATTTATAATCGGCGACGGCGCGGGCGGAGGTATACCGGCCCTTCTGTCGGCCTCCTAGACCTCGTGTGGACGAACGTATATAATAACGTAAACTAGGTGGCAGACCGGACCTGCCCAGAGTAAACAACCTGATGGCCCAGGACTAATCGGAGTTCGGGGCAGGTTACGGTTCCCACATGGACTCCCGTGCTATTATAGAAGCCATGTAGACCAGTTTGCGGGCCGTTTGCCCAGGCGCGGACCGTATTTGCGTATTGTCCGGCACTTAATGCCGTGAAAACTCGAGCACGCGTGGGTAATTCGGTCTTAATGCCGAAAGCCAAAGTTGTCGGCGACTGGAACGTCAGGGCCAGCTACGTGTACGTTCGGGGGCACGGGTTACACGTACTTTGGACGATCAATACTCCTTGCTCGGAGTATCAAATATAAACTACGTCGTCCTTTCTAAAGCCATTTTCCCGAGTGTGCGGAACGTAGACTTAAGCGAAACGCAGGAGAGACGGAGTTATAAATTTCCGCGGGTTCAATGGCCACGTTGAAGGGTAGTGATTGTAAGCGTCAATTGAGGAACGAATGCGAGCGACGGAATGAGGAACGAAATGAAAGTGCAATTCGTTTCGGCGATTAAAGGAGGATCGGGCATCCGAAATGCCATTAGTCTTTCCCGCGGGTTCCGCCGATGTCAACTGGAAGCCGCAACGACTCGCCGGTGTGTATATAAACGTCGCGGCCGGTAGAAGCGTGCCTGGAAACTGCGGTGAGCGGAAATTAGCCGCTAATGTCATAATTATAGATCGTGGGAGGTAAAGGGCGGAGGGGAAGGAGAGCCGCGAAATGACGGAGCTCGGGGAGCGTCTCCTCGTCTCTCTTGGCCGAGTGGCCACTCTATCTTGGGCCGTGGAAGGGCCGCCCTTTGAAGGACCGACTAATTTATTCGCAAGTGCGCACAACCATGGTAAACGGGGGTCGAACGTAAAGGCAGGCACATACACACGCCTCCGCGACTCAAGTGAGTGTAAACTAATGGCAACCCCGTAAGGTGGATGGCGAATGTACATATATATTGGCTCGTCAAGATCCGAAGGGCAGCCCGTCCCCCCCCCCTCCCACCTACCCTTTGCCCCACACCACTCACTCCTCATCTTTCCTTCTCTCTCGATGAAACGAGCAAGCCCGAAAGCCAGCTCCCAGTCTTCAATTTGCACCCAAGCGCCGGGTACCTTCTACCTGCTTACACCGCTACATACCCAGACGCAGATCCCACCTCGACATCACCTGCTAAGGTGTTCCCCGGCAAGCGACTTTAGATCCGTCGACGTCTTCCACGACGTCATCAGCGAGACTGAATTCACCGTGGCGTGATTAGGACGTGGAGTTGGGCAAACTAATAAGGTCGACCTACTTTGGCCGATTTGGCTTAGGAATCAGTTCGCGGAATGTCGAATTCGCGTTTAATGATTTCCAATAGCTCGTACGTATGCTCGCTGGAATATCTTGTGTGTTAATTGGAGAATGGTGTTGAATATTTCAGAAAAAATGGATCGCAGTGGCGGACGAAAATGAAGCTTATCGGATGAAGCCTGTTTGCGGGTACCTTAAAGTCAACGTGTTTTTCCTTCGTCCCTGCTGTAACACAGAACCGCAACTGTGCATTCCGTTCTCTTTAAAAGGTCGGGAGTTAGGGGCGTGTTGCATTTGAGGAAAACGTGCGGGCTCGGGACTTCTTCCTCCGCCATCTTAGACCACTGGAATTGGTTAATTGCATTTTCCCTGAAGGCACGTCTAGGCAGAATGCAATTTCGATCTGCCTGGGCCGACTCGGTATTCCACTGCTGAAAGACGATGTGCGGTTCACGACGAAACGACCATCCGTCTTTTCCTCTCGGCGTTCACTTCCTTCCAGGGGTCCGGAGAAATATAAAACTTGAGGTGTATCTCCATTATCGCCGTTACCGGCCTCGTTTCCCGTTGTTACTGGCCGCTTTGATGTGCAAATACGCTCGGGCCAGCCAGCACATCTCAACCGCGAACAGTGAGCTGCCATTACGCACTTGCCGTCCACAGCTTCAAATATATTCACTCTGACTGGCCGACTCTCTAGCCGCTCTACTGAAACTCGCATTGCCCACTACGAATTCCGTCGATGAAAGACGAGTCTCTTTAATTGGCGAATGGACCAATGAGATAATCTGAGCTTATCCCTGAAGAAAATTAATAACGAACCTATCCTGACAAACTTTTTCTACGGGAATCTTGTATTTTCTGTATTATCTCACGTAAATAGGTCATTCGAACCCGCGAACCGGTGTAATCTTCCTAGATGTGCGTTGATACGATTATAGGACAGATTGAGTATGGGTAAAATGTGTGGAGCGTAGATCGATTGGTTTGGCCCGTTGGAGGTCATAATCGTTAGGTTTCTGCGCGCTTACGAATCGGCCGGTGGTTCTTGTGTCGCGCGGTGTGTGGGCAGGGCGGTAGACCCCCATCGTGGGGGCCAGGGCCCTAAAGGGGGGCCTCACACGGGGTCCCGGCGTGAGTCCCGGCGCGAGGAGGTCTCAATCTCACGGGATATGCCGCGAGGCACGCACACCCATACAGCCGCGCAAAAGACAAAAAGGGAGAAAAAGGTGGTGGGGAGGGGGTGGAGGGGGCAGAAGGAGAGTGGACGGAGATTTAAGAGGGAGCAGAAGGACCGGGCGATTGGGCGAGAAAGAGAGGGACGTAGTCCGGCTCGATACCAGCCGACTTTACCGCCATGATTAATCGGCACCGCCTACTTATCGTGTTAGATTTAGACGGCGGGCCCGCAGGGGCCCCACGGCCCTTGTGTTTCGGTCGGCACAAAGAGAGCTCCCACCATGCCGACCCCCCTCGAGATATCAGAACGGGCCGATGCGTTATTGGGTTACGAAGAATCCCATGAAGCATCGACTTTGAGCTTCTTCCACACGTGAAAAACGTCCCGGGCTTGTCGTGGCCAGCTATCGCCGTAAAAAACCACCTCCGTTCGGATAATGATCGAAGACTATACAGCTGTACGCTGTCCAATGAAACACATACATCCAGCAAAATAGAAAAGATCCCAATCGGCCGTCATTTATTTATCTTGATTCTCATTTGTCCCTATACCAACGAGAGCCACGTACACCAAACGTCTCAATAAGAACATCCTATCATTATTCCTGTATTCCTAACGTTCCTGCACCTGTTGTGATCCTCGAGAGGAGGAGAATTCCCTGGAAAGCGGGATTTGTTGGATCCGGGGAATAGGTCCGTCGATGTCGGTGCATGGAATCTAACAAGTTGAAAATACCGGAAAATCGTGGGATAATGGTACGAGGGGAGGAGTGCGAGGGAATCGGACAGAAATCGTTCAAGTATCACAGGAGCGAGTCTTCTCGAAGTGGAAATCTCAGAACGGTTGCCATCATTAATCACCACCTGTGCTTCCCGGGGTAAAGCATTTCTTCTTCTCTCTCAGTCTCTCTCCTTCCGTTCGACTAGCGCAGCCCCTTTTTCAAGTGAGGATCGTCGAAGGAAGTGACTTACGGGCGGCTAGCTGAGTGAATGATGTAGCTCGCGGGATCGTGCCCTGCATTCGTCCTTTCGTTTCTCGCTGGCGAGTCCTTCGAGATGAGACTTTGAGGAGACACTTTCGTCAAGGCCGGAGTACCCTGTGAGGTACGTGGCGAAGCTCCGCGGGCGAAAGCTTATTAGAAAAACTTGGGGAATTAGACCCATCTCGCGGTGGATACGTCCCGATCAAAAGGGATTAACGTCCTCGTCCTTGGCAACTTGAAAATTTCATTTACCGTTTTCACCTCGCCGAAGACTTTCCAGCCGAGGGGACACATCGTTTCGCCAGGACGTTAATGTAATCGTCCCATTTTACCTACGGGGGAGTTGCTTCGAGAAGGAGACGAATATTGAACGACACGTGAATATTCATCCAGCGCGAAATTGTATCGCCGAGCCTAATTTTATTCCTGCGGATCTGGGCTACGTCGCGTGCCTGTTGCGGGATATTAATTTCTGCGGGGAAAACGACGGGCAATCTGAAAAGCCTTGGATCATGAAACGGCATTATAACGGAATTTCGGCTTTTTATCCGCAGGGGAGGGAGGGAAGGGCCCGCAATAATGTCGACCTGTAGGGGGTCTTGGTTACCCTTGGGAAGTTGATTACGTCGCCGAATGCCGGGCGTTCTTTCTTAACGGAATATCATTACCTCGTATTCAAGCCGTCTTATTCGCCATGGACCCAGGCGAAATTTCCAGCTGAATTCGCCGCCGAGGAAATATCAGACACTCCACGTACTACTACCCGCTCGCGTAATCGCATGAATTATACATTTCCATCCGAATGAGACGTTATGTCGAAGAATCTACGACGACGGAAACGGCGAAATCTTCTTAGAAATAACGGCCGAACGTTCGCCGGGAATTCCGGAAACGGAGGGTTCCCCGAGACTGGCCAACCTTCACGATAAACTTGTCGGTGAATTTCCTCGCGAATTTCTTTCGATCGCAACCCCTTACGTTTCGGCCCTTCCGCCGGCCGGATAACTCATTCCCCTTTAACTGATTCCCCGCGGTGGCGCCAGTCTTCTTTACGACGACTACCCGGCCAGCCATTCGCGCCGAAATCGATCGTGCCTTCCCCTCGAATCGACAGAATACAAGAATACATAAGAATACATCTACAAAATTAAGAAAATTAATCTCCTCAAAGAAATCGGTATAATACTAATGTTTTTTAATTTTTTGTCAGATTAATATATGTCTTTGGGGGGAAAGCTAAGATGTCTGAAGGTATTATCATTTTTGAGAAGCCCTGGACAGGATGTGGCAGACGTAGTGGGTAGCGGTAATCCAGGACTCTGACGTCAGTGATGGGTTTTAGTGTTGCCAATGGACCGGCTGGTCGTACGGTTTCTCTTCCAGGACGAGAAACGACGTATAAAAGGACCGTGGGCGACGGAACGTATACGTCCCTCCACTCGCGTCATCCTTATCTCATTTCGAGGCAAGCTCCAGTGGTAATAGAAGTTGTTTGCGACCGACGCGTCCATGGCATTTGACGATGACGGGGAGAAGGATAAGACAAAAAAGGACACAGGACAATGCCGATCGTAAGGAATTTATGGATGGATGTAAAAGGACGAATGGCGTGATTCGAGTATCCGCGGAGAAGAAAATCGAAGGCGCGGTGATACCAACATTAGATTCCATCCCCTACCACGTCGAATAATTAAGCATCAAAATTACAGCGAAATAGGGGCAATTGAATGTTAAGACCGAATTTACGGGCGAGACGTTTCTCGATTGTGACTTGAACGAATTTCATTTCGGGGCGAGCGGGAATTTTATATTCGACGGGAAGTTATTGGGAACTTGTTAAATGACCGCGCGAGAAATGGAAGCCCGGGAGGATCGATAGACCGGGCCAATCAGTGACGGATGCGATTTACGATGACCCAAGGTGTGTCGCCACACTCTGATTGCCGCGATAACGATTTCTTCCAGGTCCCCGATAATTGACGGCCCGTTTGGCCATCAATCGAATCCCGTTCATTTATACGATCGGCGATTCGCCGAAAGGAGCATAATTGACGGCCGTCGGGGAAGGTCGCACGGAGGGTTCTTAAGGGTGGACGGGGGGGAGGGGGAATTTATCGTAGAAGGGTCAAGGGTCGTACGACGATTAAAGAGACTTCCCGAGGACGAACGTTATAACGATGTACTTTGCCGTCGTTAGCCGGAAAATCTACATTTTGGTTATAAAATTGTTCCATTCGTCTACCACCAACGCTCGTCTCCATTGAAACGTTCATTTTAGTCCGACTACCCACTCTGAGCCACTCTACGAATTGAATACCCCCCTCATTGAACTGTTCTATAATTGGAAAGAATTCTCTCGCGGCCCAGTCTAATTATTTCCAATTGACATATCATTCCACGGTAGCACCGACCGTTGGATACAGTTTCGTTGAAACAGGCTGGTTATTAGTCCGGGAATTAGTAGAATATTTTGCCGTGATCAAGGCGAGCCAAGGAAGTAAAAGGTGAAACGACGGTTCCGTAAGTTTGCCGGGCTCGTATCAGCAGGTGCAGGGCACTCATAAGCCGAGTTCCGGACTCGCGGGAGACTCGGGAAGGGGGGGATGGGTAAACTCTTCTCAACGGGTTTGCCGAACCTTCCAGTCACGGCGCTCGGAGGTGGCTACGACGAAATTAGAAGAAACGAAGGCGGAAGCCGAGCAGACTGAAAAAAACAAGGAAATGTGTAGAAGTGGAAAATTGGAAAAGTGCGGCAAGATTGGGCCTCGGTGAAATAAGGAAGAGAGTAGGAAAAACGTTGGCAGGGGGGGAAATGTTGAAAATCGCTACGACTGGGACGAATGAGATGCCGGAACATCGACCAACGCCGGCGACTTCCGTTAAATAACTGATGTAAGGCGTCCGGGGGTAGCGTGCTCTCACCCCTCCTCTTCCCCCTCCCTTCCATCTCTAGCTTTTCCGGGCTATTCCATTTTTCAGTCGGGCAAAGTAGCTGCGCCGGCTGCATTATGCAGCTCGTCCTGACAAGTAAATGCCCATCTGCTCGACGTAAGACCCCCCGATGTTGCGCGAGTAGTTTGTATTCTCTTCTTCACCGTTCGCAACGCAAAAGAAATTACCGGAAGTACCTATTAAACGGCGAAACGTCAGCGAAACGGGATATCGCCGTTGTTCGATCGGAAGAAATTCCGCGAATGGACGTCCAGTTAAGCAAAACTGACGGACAAGCGTGCAAAGGAAGGTATAAAAAATGGAAAGTAAAACAATATAGGCAAAGTAGCGGGAGGAATGAAATATTACGGAATATGAGTTATGTGAAGAAAACGATTTCCGTCCCTGGAGAAACGTCCATCATGATCAAATGGGGAAAGCCCGGAAGATGGAAAAAACTGTCGAGTTCGGGCGGAAAATTCGCGGCAAGGGGAAATGAAAGTTTTCTACCCGTCAGGCGGAAATGCATATTTCGAGTACATGACAGGAAATGACTAAAAATCCAATGTTCTTGCTGATATGTCGAAAGGTAATTGTTGACAGAAGAAATTCTCTTGTCGAGCATTGTTCTTTGTGAATGAAGATGGAGGGGGAACCCTTTTGATTTTCATTCAGGTCGACGAGCATTATTGCGTTACGTTCATTTGGGTTGATAATTACTTAATCAGATTGTCGGCCGAACGACCGCACGTCCGAGCTTTCCGTGATAGCGGCTTAATCGAGTGGTAATCAGCTTAATTAGTTTCAGTAACGCCGGAGTTCGGTGAGCGTGGGCAGTGCGTTTCGCGGGCTCACGAAGCTCGCAGGGGGGCGAAAAAGTATTTCCAAGAGCTTTTTAATGGCTCGTTCACCGGCTCTAATTATTTGTGGAGCCCGCGGGCTAGTCCCGGGCGTTAAGCCCGAACGTGACTCGCCTTCAAGGTATCTTCACTTCTTTCTCCTTCTGCCGTGCATTCGTAAAATCACAGTCTCAACAGTTTCCGACCTGCAAAACTCCACCCCCGTCGCACATTCACTCGTACCCTGACCGAGCCGTTATCTCTACAATATCGAAGAATTCACGGGAATGTTCGCATAACCGCGGATAAATATCAAGGAATGTTGCATAAGCGTCTGCCGGGGGAGGGGCAGAGCCTGGTATTTTCCAACGAGTATTCGGGTATAAATCGATGCGAAATTACTGCAAATAACGAATACGTTGCGCTTGAGCGGAGCTGCCGGTTAACTGGCCCCCCCAGCACGAGGTGCTTTGCATAATATTTGGATCGCGTATAACGAGCCTAAATAACTCATCGACCGAACCTCCAGGTATTTCGTTTATCCTCTTTCCAATATTTTATCAATCTCCTCGGACCACCTTGCCTCGCGTAATTAAACCGGACAACATCTGGAATTTTCGCCGGCGATAAAACTTTATGACGGCGAATCATCCCACGAAGCGTTCCTTCGTTCGTGTGTTTCATCAAGGGAGAAATAATAGATCCTCGAAAAACCATGGCTCCGAGCTGGCAGTTCTTAAGGGACAATTTCGAAGGACCTTTTAATAAACATCGCTTCAACTTTTCTGAATTTATCGTGGATCTCGGCTGTCGTTTCAGCGTGGCGTGCACGCGCGGACAGTCATTTATTACCGTCCATCGTCGCGTCATGAATACCGCACGATACGACTGTCATCGAACCAAAAATGATTTCAGGAACAAGACGATATATCAAAACCGCTACCACGAGGAACTTCATGAAGGGAACGTCAGCCGCTCGACTGTTCTTGAGGGATCATTTATTTTTTTACTCAATTTCAAAAGCGATTAATCATCCCCCCGGGGACTCTTGAAAATAAACGACGCTCTCTGACGGGCCGTCGAAAATTTAAATTACATCTAACTCGGCGCGTTTTACGGCGGTGTCGCGTAAACGTTTCGACAATGAAGATCATCTCGTAAGACGAAACGTTCCCGCTGAGCAAAGTCACAGAGAGAAGTTTGTCAGCGTGGATAAGCGCCGTAGGGTTGCACAACGGTTGGATTGATCGGGCCGAACCCTTTGTCGACGTAATTCCGAGTTATCTATTATCTTCCTTGCTTCGTAATTATTAATTGTATTAGCCGGAGTACGGAGAGAGCGGTCTTACGTTTAGACAACTGTAAATCTGCTGACGACAGGGCTGGCAACCCTCATCAACCTCGGAATCAGTAGATCGATATCGCTGCTAGGATATACTGTATATAACTTAGCACCTTCCCCTCCCCCCCCCCTTCTGCCGTTCCGGTCCTGCCGCCCTACACCCCCTAACAAGGCAATCAGGGATAGTTTCTCGATACTGTACGACCGGGGTTAACTTAATTAAGGGTTGTTCCGCGACTGTCGATTGCACCAACGTGAATCGGATCCGTCGTATAATTTCAAACGGCGTAAGTGTGAAGTTTGTCTTTTGGATACGTACACGTTCCGTAAACTGAAGTCCTAATTAACGAGGAGACTTCGTTAGCGCTTCGACGGCCAACGAGTTCTAAGGCCGCGAAACCGATGCTCGACGGTTCGTAATTTCGCGATAATGTAACGACACGCTTACTTTCGCGACAGCTGAAACAGCCGGTGTTAATACCTCTAATGGTCCTCGGGCATTCGGGGAAATACGTTAGCCGACGCGCGATAGTAATTTATGGAAGAACCCATTACAGAAGGTATACAATTACAAGAACTTGAGACAGTAGGGCGTGACCTCGAGAGTTTCGGCTGAAAACGCCGTCTGCATTAGCCATTTGCTAATGAGAAACCCTTTGAATATTTACTAGAAGATAGCGGAGTTTAAGTACAAAGTCCCCGGCAGTAACTGTTCGAAGGAGTCGTAACTGCCAACGAAATTCTCCAATATTTTCCGCTCCGGGCCGCTCGTCTTTTCTGCTGGCTTCATCAAGCGATGCAGCCATTAATTTTTACCCCAGTCGACGTTTTATTCTGAATTTGAGCCAAGCATTGCCATAGCTTTCCAACTCTTACCCAAGAGCTCGTTATACGTGTCGAGAAATTAATGTTCACTCGAGTTCTCGACGATTCCTGTCCTGGCCAATGCGATACTATTTTCTTTTCGTTCGGCTACTAATTGTTTCCGGAGGGAGGGGCGTCACTAAGCGGCTGCAAATACAGAACCTTGTAATTAGTTGGCCAAAGGCGGATCGATAGACAATTGCGGCGCAATCAGAGCACCAATTAAGACGATTCGGATTATAGTCGAGGTTTTTTCGCGCGCCCGTATTTACAGAGACCCTCGGCACTCGAGGATCTTCCGTAAAGAAACGGTTCCGCGAGTCAAGAAATTACGTCAAGTGTATTTTCGCCACGCGAGAAGTTCACTTCAAACAGCGCGGTGAAAAGATCCTGGTGCTCGCTGGAATTTTCGTTCAACCTTCAACACGACCCTTGTATAGCGTTCTCGAATATTACAGAAATTTCGGCAGTCTCAGTGTCCTTTGCCGCGGATGAGGACGAATTAACGGCCGTGTACGGGGGGGACGAATGTTTCGGTTCTAAATCGGCTGGCATTAAGATAACAAAGGAAAGTCCCCGGAATTTTGCCACCGATAAGAAGGGAAGGGTAGATAAGGCCACGAAACCCGTGCCAAAATATTTCCACGCGAATCCCAGGAACTTTCTCACTTTTACCGACTTCCCGTCTCTCGTGCGCTGAAATATAGACGCGATTAATCAACTAATTAATGCGGACAACTCCGTTCTGGAAAATCTCGGAAAGTCATGGAATATTGTAAAACGTGTCGGATAGTTTCGGGCGAGTTTTACGATAATTTCCGAAATTTCGCGAGAAAAATGCGACGGATATGATGGCACGAGCATTATCGTATCGCATAACGTTGCGAGGCCACCGCGGCCTCGTTAAGCCATAAGCGGATTGTCCGGGCAGTTCATTAAATTAAGTAATTAATATTAGAAACGACCGTTCGATACGAGGCTAACGCGATTGCCGGAAAATTCGAGCCTATTGCACGGAAGATTGGTATTTCCTGGCCACTAATGGAAACTCGCGCGGCTATAAGGACCATTTCCCGTGAAATACGAATATCGTTTGGTAAAACTACGACCTATTCCCTAAGCCCAATGAATCGCTATACTTATGTTAACCGTCCCGAAATCGTCAGAGGTATAACTGGCTGACTATTGCCGAGCTACGTTCTGTGCCTGGCTGAATTGTTGTTCACGCAACGCACAGTTCTGTGCATTGTGGTATATCGTTACTCCTGTTCCAATCTGCTTGAAAATTGCGCTGCGGAGCGACGCGGCCGTATCGGCCCGCTAATTCGCGGTTACGTGCTCGAGCTTCGATTCGCGGCAATTAAGTCGCATTCGTTAATCTCCGTCCGTGTTTGCCGGCAATGAATTACCGACAAAGAACACGGTACCCGGTTGGCTTTATAATGAGCCTTAATATTCATGAAGGTGCATACTTGTAAATGTTATTTGATCTATAGCGCTGGCGTCGTTGGCTTATAGGCGCCAGGTTTGCCCCGACCGTTGGCTTTATAGTGCCAGCACGGCACGCATTAAATCAAAGCATCGCATTTATCCATAAACCGGTGGAAATCTGCCGGCGGATTGCGATACAAGGTGTTTCACGGGCCATATATCCAACCGACTGGATTCTTAATGCCCCAGGGCCGATTATTCTGGCACGCGTCGGTGCGCCAGTTTCCCCTGACATTCCGGCAACATTCTCGTGAAATTAAACAAGAACATAGACGACAGGTGCTCGAGCGCTTTCATTTGTCCTTCCTTTCAACGTAACCACGTGAGTTCGATCCTTAATTCGCGCAGGTCAGCCTATAATTTCACCGGGCCAAGGGATATTTCCATTGGAGGAAAAGCTGCGGTTATGCTAGCATTGCCGCGATTCGGCCGATACCGTTGGACCGTGAAATATAGTGAACTCTAGGCGATATAACCGTAGAGTTCTTTGAGTGCGGATCCCTCGGTTGACCGCGCCCGGTTAGCGACCACTTGCAATCATGTACCTACGATACGGTGGTTGCACGAGCGAGGACCATCGTTCCTTCTCTCTCTCTCTCTCTCCTCGTTTGCCCCTCTTTCTCCGTCAGCCTCGTCTGCTGTTTATTTATCGGCCGCGTTGCGCGCATTCCGGGCCACCCGGCAAACAATCGTCGAGCAAACACAGCCGCGTGTCGGCCCTCCACATACGGGATCCGCGCCACTGTGCTCCACGTCGATTCGTTAGTTATAAACGCGCGGATTTGCGGAATTTATGCGGCCGTCGCGAGCAGCCACCGGCAAGTCCTGGCCCTCCCCCCGCGCCAAGCGATTTGCGATTATAATTAGAGTTGGAGGCGATACGACAGGGTCCGGAGAATCGTAATTGAATTACCATGGCCGACGCTCATTCGAGCAATCCTATCGCTGCTTCATCGGTAATTGGACGATATTCTTGGGAAATGGGATGAGCCTCGGTCAGTCGCCGGTGTATCTATGGATAGAAAGAAGAGTCAATGGCGCACGTTGATCGACAGTGGAGTCGATGGAAAATTGTATGAATAGCAAGGAAAGTTGGCCGAACAGTTCGATTACACATTCCGGGAATGGATTAATGTCCTTTGAAAGTTGCTGGATTTGCATGGACGATAACGAAGGTGGATTATACGAGGTATCGGGCAATCTTCCTATCGCGTTCACGGCTTATTGTCATTAACAATAAGGCCCTTGAAGCATTGAAAGCTGGCGGGACGCGATTGGCTATATCCTAGCGCTCTTGGCAAAGGACGGATGATGATAAAAGCGTGTCGGACAATGTCATTTACACAGCCGGGCTCCGGCGTAATCCGTCCTCGCATCGAGGAATCCCCGCAAGCAATTCAACCCTTCGAAATTACGCCGCACAATGGTGTAACCCGTGGCCCAGAAACAGTCCGCTGCGTTAAGTGCATGTCGTACAGAGAGAACGAGAGAGAATGGGAGAAAGAGAGAGAGAGAGCACGTTCACGACACTGTATAACTATTCCAATTTCCATTTACCTCCGCGCTACGATCCTCCCTCGTGCTTTGAGACGAATAAAAGCAATCATCGCTGACACATACCTCGACAGGCTTCAGGGAAATTAATGAATAACGACGACGCGAGGAACACTTCGTACTGACTGTAGCATCAATAAATGATTAAGAACTTTGCCACGGGGCCTAGGAATCCGACGGATTCTGCGGCATTCCCTTTTTTCTTTCGCTCGATGTGAAACTTTTGAGGGAAACGAGCAAGTGTCTGCAGGCTGTTGCGGCCTCGACTTCTTTCGCGGAAACTCCAAAAGTCTGCCCCCGGCCGTGCCGCTGGTCGAAACGAGGGAAGAACTTGTACGCGGCTCGTGAAATCTGCGGGAAAGATGGGCCGGAAAAGACTTTGGATTGCCCGTGCTGCCTTCCAGCGGGAACCTTTTAATACTTGAACAGAATTCCACGACTTTTAATGCCCTTTCGGCCACTAAATTTACCTATTTCCCCGTGGTTCCTGCGCGAGAAATTCGATGCACCGTTTTATTCATGATCGGCCTTCAAAGAAGTGAGTAATTAAAATTTGCTCAACCACGAAGTCGAGGTACAGGACGATTGCCATCTGCAGCGTTAATTCAGAAATTATCCTTCATCGAGAGATCCGCGTTGTCTAGTTAATAGAGTCGTGAAGATTTCATTGGGAAAGTACAATTGTCCCGAAGCGTGTATTCAGGGACAAGACGATTAAGGGACCGAGGGAATAATTCTCCGTAGACATTTCAACTGCCGACGATAAATTCATGCAAATAAGGCACGAACTGTTGATATACATAAGGCACTTCCGGAAACCTCGTAGTCGGCGGCGCATACCTTCGCTCCCTTAGCTCGAAATTAATCGTAAAACGCGGCACGTCGCGGCGGACAGGCAAAACGCCACAAACATAAACAAGAGCCTTGTACGAGGCGCGCAATATTGTTCGTTTAAAGCGTAATCAAGTGAGCCCCGAGTACTTGGAGGAACTTGATGGTTAGAGTTTTAACACGGTAGTAGTTCCTCGAGGTGCGAAATGACGTGTTTATTACATAACCGACGTCTAGCAGAGCCTTCTGTGAGCGTCATCAGAAACGACGTTGAGCTTTAGAACTGCTAAGTTGCGTCGACGATTTGGCGGATGGGATTCTCCCCTCCCACCCCTTTGCAAAACGGTCGAGTGTAAACGCCGGGAAAGTATCCCCGCGACGGCTCGTCCCGGCGAACTTGGAATGAAATACCTCTGGGGAAGGGGGGCAGAACGAGGCGGACGGAAGAGAGCGAGAGGGGAGAGGGCAAATAGAGAAAGAAGACGAGAGTCCTTCGTAGGAGAACGGAGGGACGGGCGGAGCTCGCGAACGTTTGCACGTCCCAATGGCCAAATGGCTGGCCGTCTGAAAATTTCGGGAATGCCGTCCAAGCACTTCGGGGTGGTCGTCCCGAGATCCCAATACACTTTCAAAGAGACAGCCACACCTCACCCCCCCTTCCACATCCTTTACTACCTCCCCGTAGACTTAGACTTTCCTCCTTCGCACTGTCAACGATCTATTGCTCGACGCACTCGCGGAAGATATTCCTGCGAAGAAAATAAGGGTGCTTCCTTCCTATCGATATTTCTTTCCATGTCTTAGGTTCGAGGTTTTTTATCGACCTTCTTGCTCCTTTGCCCGGTACTTTCAGGAGGAGCCAAGCGCCGTCGAGTCATTATCCTGCGAGCTTGCAGCCGCGGCTTAACAACGCTTTAATCATGGTTATCTCTGGCGACTCACACGAAGTGCAGGTGACACTCGCGACGGGGTCCTGGCGAGTCTGGGAAGGGGGAAGAGGGCCGAGGAGGGAGGGTTGTCAAACAGGGTAGTACGGGGAAGTGCACTGTCGTGTACGATGCTGCTCCTCGAATAACAGCTTAATAACCGGCGCAACGAATGCGCAACTACTTACGAGCTCTTCCAAACGCCCGGCGGGGGGTACTGAGAATAGTCCTGGAATATCCAACAGCGAAGTTAAAGTGACGAGGAGTCTTACGGAGGAAAGACAGTTAAAGCGACGGCGGAGATCGCATTGAGAAAAAGGAGAATAGAAATGACGGCAATTTAAAGAGAATCTCTTTTATCCGAAGCTCCGAAGTAAGAAGAGAAAGACTGCAAGATTGACGTAACGCTCTTTCATAGAATGACCTTTGACCCCTGCGCCGGTCCGTACGTCAATACATTTCCTGTCTCTTCATTTTCACAGCTTTCGCTTCTCCTCGAGATACTTTACTTAATTGTCCACACGTCTGACACGCGTTAGCCATAAATGGCGAGAGGGGCAAGGCCGTCGAGGAAAAGTGGATAAACACGCGGGGAGAACGGCGGCAAAGTCTGCGGGAGGACGAAGCTAGGCAAACGAGGACGAGGGAGGGGAGCGGCGAGGGTGGTTGCTTAAGTTATCCCGCGGTAAGGTCACCCGGCGGCTTTGTCCCGTAAGTAGTCGGCAGGAAGGTCGTACGTCAGGCCAGTAAAGCCAGCTTGTCTTCCTGCTGTGCTCTAGTTTATCGTCCACGGGGAGGCAGCCCTTCCCTCCGTCTACGCGTTCGTCGTTAACTCTGGCAAGTGCGGCTCTAGCCGTACGTCCTCGACGTATGCAGAGAGCGCACCGGGGAATGCAGTCTGCGGGACACCGTTCCCCGGGCACAAGCCCACCTCCCCCCCCCGTCTCCCATAAAAGGATTACTTCTGCTTCACCTGCGATTTTCTTCATCCGCCGGCGACCTTCCTCTCGGAAGTCAAACGAATTCGTCGGCCCCAAAACCGAGGACTACCGCGCGGCCAAACCACCCGGCTGACTTAATACTATCTACCTTCTCCTGGAAATTATTTAGGAAATTCTACGCGGAACAAGGACAGAGAAATTCCTAGAGGAACAAAGCTCCAGAGACAGGGTATACTCAAATTAAGGACACAGTAGACGTAGACTGTGAGATGACATTTTTCTGAATATTAAGAATACGGATATGAATTTCCTTGCCCACGTGACGAAAGTCTGAAGGATCGGCATTTCAGGTACGTTCCGCATTGGATCGCTTCGATGATTGAGCGTGGATCGACGGTGGGCAGGATCGATGTTCCAGAATGCCGCTCTCGGCATATTACGGGCCGGTTATTACGTCGGGCCCGTCGCGGGGAATCAAGATGGCCCGGAACGTGGCAGGAACGATGTCAAAAATGCGAGAGCGGCCAAAGCACGGCACGTTTCTGACGTCGTCGAAACTCCTGAGGATCTGACGTCCGGCGTGACTTAACCATCAACCGGAATTTTCGTTCTTATGGGCGACCCACTGGGATTCTCCCGATCGATCCCCAAGTTCCGGCCATTTTTTTAATATTTCCGTCAATTACGAGAACCGGACGAGCGAGGCGAGATTGCGCTAACGTGTTTCATTGAAACGACATTTTCTTCTGTCGATGATTGCTTACTCATCTTGGAGCTTCAAGTTTCAGCTATTAACATTCCTACCTGTTTTCAGCCAATTAACGCCATTTGCATGTACCTTTTTAAGTGGATTTTGTCGTGAGTTTCTAATCGATTTCCGCTCACCACACAGTCGAGATTAATTGAGGAAACCGAGGAACGTTCCGCGTTGCGCTGAAATCAGGGACACTTCCATAACTTTAAAGTTAGCCAGACGGAAAGGCTTTTTTGCCGCGTGCCAGGAATTTTCGGGCAAGAATTTGAGCTACGCCCGGGCGGGTTGAGTTCGGGCAGTAAATCCTGATTAGTTTAGCGAAGTGGCCACTCGACGGACGTCCGCGCCGGCTCGTAAAGCTGCTCCTCGGCGGTTAGTCCGTGCGTTACGGGCCGATCGTCTTCCTCCGTGTCTCGTGAGCGGCTTTCGCTGTCGAATGCAGCTTGTTACTCAACCGTTTAAGAGTTTCCCTTCCGCGGAAACGCCTCACGGAAGTCAGTTGGTTAAATTCGTCAAGCTAGACGAATGTCGATCACTATTTAAAAAAAAAAAGGAAAAATTCAGTCATAATATTCTACAGCAATGTAGCTTGGAATACATGGTCACGTGTCAACCCCGAGGACATCATCAGTGGGTTAGAGTGGGTTTTTCGGGCGTAGGACACGTTGACTCCTGGGGATTGTCGGGGTAGGGCAGTGCTTAGAGACCTTCAGTAGTCGTATTGCAGAAATATAAAGCCCGTTGACGAGGCCGGAACGCGTTAAAGGCAATAATAACGGCGAACCACGTCGTTTCTCATCTCCCCGACGACGATGTAATTACGATCCGGCGATATAATGGCGAGGAGAAGGCCTGGATAGAGTATCGTGTCGACTCTAGACCTCGTTTGGGGAAAAAAATTAACGACCAGAGGCCGGCTCGCTCACCGCCCCAGGATCCCCCGATTTGCATTTTCGTCATAGACGATATCCTACGTACGTGGCAAATGTATTGCCACGACGATCCCACACGTACCATTGTCCATCTGTGTAAGTATCGTCGCCCGTAAAACACCTTAATTACCTTCCTGACGTTTCGTTCCATTTGCATTCTCGCAATTGACGACCGTCAAGATGGAGTAACGAGACAAGAAAACACCAACAAATATATCAAATTAATTCCCAGTTTCATCTCAGTAATTGGGGGCGGTAGAAAAGTTGTAAAAAATATGGCAATGTCGTGGGTGAATTGATAGGTGCGGTCGGAAGGACGCGGTGAGGCCTAGGTGGTAATTTCCTCGACTAATAATGCACGTAAATGTTGGGAGGCCATGGTCGAGGGGTCGAAATGAAATGCTGTAAAGCGGCTCTGGAGCTTCTTATACGCTGAACAGCTGAATAATTCGGGGGGTGGCTAAGGTAAACTTCCCCCTCGTGGGCTTTTCCGGGCGGAATGAAATCATTTACTTTCAAGTTGCCCACCTGCTCGCGAGAGCACGTGCCGAGCCGCTGCTTTGAACAGCCATCCTTTATTCGCGATAAGGCGCGTCGTCGGTTTACGTTGCCGCGTTTCCCCGCACGAACTTGTAGTTTACCCGATGTCTACCCCGGGCGGACTCTGCGCCAGTCAGCCATTCCGCTTTACCCTCGTTGCATGACCAAACACGAAACGGCAAAAAATTCCTCAACTCACCACTTTAGCACCGCCCCCCCCTCCCCCTCGCAATGTTCTACCCGGTTTTTCCGTTAACTCCGCGACGGACTGGTTGAAAAAACTTTCTTCTACGGAACGTAAACAGAATGTTCTTGCACGAGGGATAAGAGTTCGTTCAACCTGCATGACCGTCGGCCCGGACGAATAAATTTCGCATATTCTACTAGGAAGAAATCGTTTGAAGCTTCCACAGTGGGTCAGCCGAACAATTTTGTTTCCCTGTTGAAAAGAAAAACCTTAGAGGCAACCACGTGAAAGTATGACGTTGAAGTGAACAAATGCAGGATTTAGTTACTAAGATTTCCTTCGATAATGTTCTTGAAATAATAATGCAATAGCGGATTCGTCTTTCTGCGTGCACTTTCCTCGTCGTTCTGAGAGCACTTGACGGAAGTGTGTACCCGTGTGTGTGTGTGTGTGAGTATGTTTGTGTGTGCGTGACTCTCCGGGCAAAAGCGCTCGATATCGACGAGAGTAGGCAGAAGTTGGTGCTTCACCCTCGACTAGGTTCCGCAATTTAAATACATCTCGGCCGGGGCACTCCGGGGAATCGAAAGTTTTCCGCGGAATCGATATCGTACCGCGCGAATCTCGGTAATCAGATTTACCTCGTCGTCCGGAACGAAAATGAGGAAATGGGCGAGGGGGGGAATGATACCAGCGATTAAAGATTCTCCCGACGTTATCAGGTTTTTGAATTATCAGAGGCCGGATGTTTCCCGGGTTTATGTTCATCGGCATTGTTCCTCGACCGATAAATACCCGCGGCGAGTTGCGGAGCGCGCGATAAGGCCGCGGGGGAGAGATAAAAAGCCCGAGAATAAGATGGAATGGACTGATTCACGAGTCTCCGAGGGTGTGTGAGGGGGAAGGGGGTGGGGCGAAAAAGGGCGGATACAGTTGGCTCGTGTCAGGGGGCAGTTCTTATCGGCGAGATTCGGTACGAAGTTCCTCAGGTGAAGCCGGGAAGTTTCTTTCGCGTCAAATGAAACGGGAGTTCCTTGATGTCGAACCATGAGGATTCTTCCGGGCCTATGACGTACTCTTCCTTACGGTTCTCGCAGTTGCCTGAAAGCTTCGCCAAAATCGGAAAAGATGGGGAGAATGATCTCCGAGGAACTTTACGCCTGGAATATCCGCAACAGGACTTATCCGAAAATTGCCGGGTAACGAGTGGATTTCTCGGAGCTTCGTCCATTCTTCCGCATCTCTCTTTCGCGAAGTTAATATGAAACGTTGCTCTCGGACGGGAAGAATCTCTCGGCCGATAACGTCGTCTTTCGCATAACGCCAAGAGGATGGAAAGGTAACGCGCTTGCAGGATGAATTTTTATTGGCTCTCGAGGGAAAGCGATTTCCTTGCCATCTCTGCCAACGACGATTGGAGATGTCGTGAAAACGGCTTTATCGAAAAAGGGCTAAGGCGAGTGCGAGGATTTTCATCATGGCTCGGCATAAGAATATACTATCCACCGAGTGGGAATTATCTTTAGAATCCAGAGTGCTTGGTTATTGTTCATTTCCTCCTGCGCATACCGGAGATACGATCCGCCAGTGGAGGTGAACCGGCACGGAGAAGGTGGAAATAAGACAGGGACACGGAGAGTTAATATATGGAAAGGAAGGAAGCTCGGCAAGTGAAAAAGAAAGGGAAGACCCGGCAGAAGGGAACTCTTTGGTGCTGCTTTACCCACGGATTTACACGCTCCGCGGATTTCGAGTGGTGGCGAAATATGCGCGCTTCGCGGAAGCGAGAAATTGAATTTACGAACTCCCTGATTTCGCGGCGAACCAGCCGACGCCAGCCCCACCGGCCGTTTTCTTCCTTCTGCTCGATGCGCGGCATGGAACTTTCTTCCCTGCGTTCCGTCCATCCTGCCAAAATCCACGAACCATCGACAGAAATGCATAGCGACCAAACCGAAAATCCACTCGAGCAAGGTCCTGACGTACACCGTCGGTTGAAAGAAAAAAGAGGATAAAAAAACACTTGGGAAAATTCGATGAGGTCCGACGTGTGACGATTGTTTATCCTGTTTTTCATGCCGGGTCTTCTCATTGCGAGCTTGAGAAAATACGCCAAGACCGACTAGGGGCCATAAATTCCGGCGAACTCGGGAGTAGACGATTCGCAGGCCGTGGAGCTTTCAGTTGAAAGATACTTTTTGAATAAACGGTCGACTTGGGCGCGGGCCACGCCGGAATAAATTCAGCAGGAACTCTCGGTCTATAAAACGTCGGCGAACTACGTGTTTTCGGGGATCCTGATAAAGGGGAATCGAGTCTGCGGCAAGCGTTCCGTTCTATGAAGTGCCGCCGAGCCGAGCGTGTTTTACGAGATTGGAAACAGACGCGTCGCGAATAGATAAACGCACGTTGCTCCCCCCCCGATGCAACCGCCACGGTCCGGATTTCGTTGGGGATTCCGCGGGAATGGGGAATTCCCGACGCGAGATTCCCAGAAGGAAGCGCCATCGCACCGTTCACGATGGTTCGTGGAAATTTATTCGTGCCAAACCCTCCTCGCGAGGATCGTCGAAACTTCTCCGATACGTCATTTTTACGTTGAGGAACTGCGATTGGTCTCCCTTCTCGGAGTCATGGCTAGGGTAATTGTCTATTCGCTGAGACGATGACAGTGGCCGTCGGCCGACGTGACGTTCGCCGAGAGAACAAAGATGCTCGGTGAAATCCACGGCGGCCTTTTTCGTTTGCCAACGTCGAACGACATTATTTCGAGTCGCTGACAGGCCACGTAGGTGAATGCGCTCGTTTGCTTTCTCGCTCCTTCGCCGCTCCTTAGTCTTACCTCTCTTTCTCTCTCTTTCTCTTGGCCGGACTCCTTTTGTTTTTCTACGGACTGCTCGGCGAGATGCATTTGGTAGCCGATTCGGCCATATAAAGCGACAAATGTCCTTTTACGGGCGACATCGCCATTCAGGGACCTCGAGCGAGCGAGCGAGCCTCGTCTCTCCGGCGATCTCTTATGCCAGAACTTTCCTAGTAGCCGAGACCGTCCTTCTGCAACGGCGTTTGATTAAAATCTCTAATGACCGCTCGACGATCACCCGCCAGCGGAGAATAATGCTCGGCGAAAATCCTCGCGAATTCCTCCTAAGTGTCGCTGGCAATTCCGACGATACGTTTCCATCGTTTTCGCCGCGAACAAACCAACTCTCGTCCCCCTCCTTTTCCTTCGAATCTTTCTCAGAACCCGAGAATCGCATTTTCCCACGTCACCTGTGCAATTCGCTTTATCCGATTAGCGGAATTTTTTGCGCCAGCATCGACGAAGCTGTCTATAATTTGCCGTTTGCCGGAGGATCGCGCTTACGCGCTGAGGCCAAGAGACGCTCGTTTACGGGCGCACCGCTATTAGAAGATGGAAAAATGAAGTGTAGGGTCACGACGTGCCAAGGACCCGTTCTAGCTTGGAGCGCGTAAATGCAGGCCGTGCGACATATGCAAATGTTTATGATAGCCTCGCTGGCCGTGCGTTGAAATATTCTCTAAGCGTGGTCCGCCGTTCTCTCTGGCCGCGGGAGACTTTCGGCCGCAACTATCGTCCATCTCTCTGCGTGCCAGATTGAAACTGAGATTTTTCCTCGCCCGTCAGCGAGGTAATTGTTCGGAACAAAGGCTACGCAAATAGCCGGGGTTTTAAGAGCCATTAAAATGGCAATGTTGGAGCTTCGAAAATCCAGTCTTTCCCGATGCTCGCGGAACGAATGGCGGAATTAGTGAATGCGTCCCTGCGCAAAACGCAGCACGACGTAACGGCGACAACGAAAGGAGATCACGCCAAGGAGGTAAGCCCTTGTACAGACAGCCAGTCTGTTCCCATATATCCGTCTCTCTCGCTCGAGCGGGACGCTCGCTCGTTTCTCCCCCTTTCTCCGTCGGCGGCCTCTGGTCTGTCTTTTTCCATCGTGAAAGTAAGGCACAGGCTCGTGCCTCCATTCGTAGGAACGTTGCACCGTGCAGCTGCCAGGCGAGTGCGTGCGCCACGCTTCTACCTGCTACACCTGATACGTCTATCTACGGCGATACCGATATCCATGACCGTCTCCCAAAGGGTCAACTGGATTTCACGGAACAGTCGGAACACTGTGTCCTGCGGGAAAGACAAAACAGTGGACGATCGAGTCGAAGATATTTTTTAAAATCAGCAAAATTATACGTAGATGCAAATGTCTCTGTCTGAGGAAGATTTTTCCGTCGAAGTAATTTCGTAGGAGCAGGCGGATAATTAGGGATACGAGGAAGGATTTGCCAGGACGATCAAACGGACGTAATCGCGTAGTCAGAGAGTCCAATAACAGATTCGCGCGTGCCTCGAGAGGATATGTCCGGCGGGAAGGACGGTCCTCAAAGGGGAGATAACCGTCCGAACCGTCCAAGCGATATTACGATATCGATCGGCCTGAAAGCCCAGTAATTGTCCGTACGAAGGGAAACTTCGGGATTGGACGATCGCAGGCAGAAAATCTCGCCAAACTGTCGAATGGGAAATTGATATCCAGCTGTGATTGCCGAGCTTCGTAAGGGCAATTATTTAGCCCATTCGACAGGAATCCATCGATCGCCCGTGCGAAAGGACACTCTACGTCGAGCTTATTAGCGATAAGCGGGCCGAGCCGATGACGCCGGCAAATTGCGCAGAAAAGAAGGAAACCGAGGCCGAGTGGACGGTAGCCGGAAGCGAGATTAGATGCGCGTGTCCTCGTCGAAGAATCCATGCACGGCCGCGGTAGTATTTAGCGCGAGAATGCGGTTCGCGGTTTGCCGGATACCGGTTGGACTCTATCGACCCGCGCAAGCATCTACGTGTGCGACAGTTAGGCTTGTGTGGGTCTATCGTGGAACGCCGAGGGGAACACGGGGGGACGGGAGAGCGACACTCGGCGGTAGGTTCGCGGGTATATCTTATCAAGGACGAATGCTCGGACACGCTCCACGGCACCGATCTGTCCTCACCTGCTCTCGCCTACTGGCCGAGCCGCTTTCGAGGAAAGGACGAACGATCCGACGACGCACGAACCGATGCGCAATAAATGATTTCGCATTCCGGGCTACGTCGACCCTACGTTCATCCCTGCCCACGACATTCCCGGAATTTCCTGTACTGTCCGTTCGGAAGTGCGCCCGTCTTCCGTAAGCAGGGAAAAACCTTGTCGTGCTATCGATTTCCTAGGGTTTACGTCGGTAGCGGGACTGTGCCTTGAAATCCTTCAGGAAAACACGTGGCTATATGATCGTCGGTTTCGTGTTAGCTAGGTGAGTCTAACTCGGAGGGAAACTGCGGATCGGATGGTCGTGTATTCTCCCCCAGTGCTCGAGATACGGACTTCATTCGGCTTTATAGCACTTTACGCGATCCCAGAATGCCGCGGGCGAATCGACTTACCAGTTGAAGCGCTACACTTTCAACAGAGAATTTGCCGATTGGGTTAGTCGTTTACGGTTGCCTTCGGAGGGGGTTGGTCGATCTTCTTTCGCACCCCTTAGCACTTTTACCCGCCGGTCGATTCCTTCGACACGATCTTTCACTATCGAATTTTCCCTTGCTTTCTTCCCCGTCGATCGTCCCTTCAATTACTCAGCATAGTGCTACTTGCTAGCTAATGATTTACCGTTCACGTTGTTCCTCGTTTCTGGGAGCGTGGAATTCTCGTCTCTTCTTCCCTTGCCACGGTGTTCGTCTTTGTCTACCACCCTCCCTGTTCCCCTCGGTCTCTCCTCGACGGACTCTATCGAGGCCTCCCCCCCGGTTCTCCTCTCGTCCGTCTCTCCTCGCGTCGTCCCCACCCCGATAAACGGAGGCATCCTCCTTCTTGCTCATTTATTTTTCCCCGCGGCCTGCATTTCTGCCGAGCCAAACGGAACACTTATATGGACTTCGTCACCGGCTTCGTTTCGCCGGGTTATACCGCTACGCGGCCATTGTTTTGCGCCCGTCGTAGGGCCGAACGCGCTCTCGCGAGCGCAGAGAAGCCACCGCGTCCCTTATTAGCAATTCAAATTGGCGGCAATTTTTTCAGCGCATTTTTGACCTCCTGTATCGGGCTCTCGCTTTGTGTCCCGGCCGTGTATACCGCGCCGAAACTCCCTCCCTTATTAAGGCCGCCCTCGCCATATTAAGGCCCCACCGGCCTGGCGTAATAATTGGTCGTTCCTCGGCACCCACCCGCCCTTTCGGTCCCTGCCTTTTTCTCCCGTCTCGTCTCGGTTCTTGCCGTTTCCAACGTCCCGGGATCCTTCCTACCACCCTGGCGAAACTGCCCGCCAGGACGATCTCCGGCTTCCACCAGTCGTCCTCGATGCTTCGAAATATTCATCGCGCGATACAATCCTTCCCGACCGTGTAGTCGGGCTTGATAAGAAATGTCTCTGGAATATTCGCGTTCTATCGATCCCCATTGGGACGGAGAAAAGGATTAATCAGCGAGAGAAAGCCGTAATATCCCGGAGTAGACGGTATTTGGAGAAGAAACTCGCCGAGAGATCCTCGTGTCGAGATTATCCGAGCCACTCGAATCCGCCAGTTCTCGTAAAAATAAATACCGTCCCTCGAGGTCGAGCCGGTCGATTACACGGCAGCTTCTGGCGCGTGTCGTTCCTCGGATCGTTTGTATATCGGCCGTGCGACGGATGTTTGTTTAGTTTCCCTCCGCGGGGTAGCGCCGAAACCTCTCCGAAAGAGTCTTAAGGGCCCGTAACCACCGACCTGGAAGACCGGCGACTTCGTATCTCGGCGAAATCAGGGCGCAAGGTCGAAAGGTAGGAAATAATATACGAGCACCGGAGTTACTCCCTGGGAAATATTTGACGAGATATCGCACGTTCGTAAAGTTTCACGTAACACTCGGGAAGCGGTTTATTCAGATGTAAGCAATTAGTGTCACGTTGGGCTATGAACGTGAAACGGCTAGCGTCTGTTCAAACAAGCTTACCCGCTTTCCCGGAGGAGAAATAATAAAATCAAGTCGAACAGACGGCGTTAATACTGCAGCTTCCACGTGAGTAACTGGCCCGCCCTGGGAACTCGATAGAAATTCAGGAAAGCTCTACTTTTCTCCCCCTCCGTGAATTATGAAGTACGTAGGCGCCATTAACTTTGGGGATCTTCTTTTATCACAATACTCGCGACGTTTATAGCCCTCGGACATGTTCGCTCATGGCCACGCCCCGTATAATATTCACAAGCGTCAAACTACTCCGCGGATTATTATTCTTACCGCTTCGTAGGGAATATTAAACAAGCCGTGCAGCAAACGGTAGTTCCAATAGACACGTTCCCCCCGGCGGTCCTCGAGAATAAAGCAAATACGTGTAAGCCAAAATACGGGCCGCGGTATAAGAAGTTCCATCGGATTGTTGAATGAGAAAACAAGTGGAAGAACTCTCGTACAATAAATCCAACATCGATTCACGCCATTGTCATCCATTTTCCACGCAGAATGGGAGTTGTATTTTCTCAGAAAAATATTCTCCGTTCATTTTAGGCGCAATTAATTAGCGCAGGGTGTAGGATAAAATAATGCCATCGACCTAGGACGCGATTGACGTGTATCAGCTGCGACGCTGGTCTTCATCTAACTGCCACGGGTCTTTAGGGTCTGTAGCTTTAATCTTTGTAAGGGGGCCGGCAAAGTTTCTGCTCGGATCAGGGCCGTGGCGCTGGCAAAGCATCCGTCTGCTTCACCCGCGCCGATATTAATGAGGGTCTCGTGCGCTGCCTGCCAATCGGTTAATTACAACCGACGGAGGAGTGTTCAACCGGCCGTACGTTTCCCTGATTCCACAGGCCGGAGAAAAACGTATCCTCTCACGTCACTGCCAGCAAATTTGTCCTCCGAAGCAATACTCCTGGTCCTGTTAAATTGACTAAACGTTTTATCACCTTCACACCCCTCACGTGGTATCCTTAGTTAATCTTCATTCTAATGTCGTTCCCTTGGATCGTTCCGCCACGTAAATCATTGGGAATTTTTTCAATGAATAAGCGGCTCTAAGCCGCTTACGATGAACACGTCGAACGAGTCAACGACGCGCAGTTTAGTCGCCTTCGTGCAAGTTCCGAAGAAGCAACAACCCCCGTTAGCAGGTTGTACCAGCCGGTACGAAGCGTGTCTCGCGTGCGTTTCGCTGCCGGCAGAAACATCTCGATTCCCGTCTCTTAATCAGGGAAACATGGCGCCCGTGTCATACGTTTACGTAGATTATCGGCTTTTAAGGTTCGCCAAAATAGATGACTCGCATTGGTCTTTTTTTTGGGCCCGAAGGAAGGAATTTTGAAGAGGCACAGATAAGGAAACTTAATGGAAGATGTTTTTGTTTGTGTTTTCTTTTTCTTGGCACGTTTTCTAATAGATCGATGGCTGTGGGTCGAATGCCGAGGTATACCGGCCGTAATAGGGTCCGGTCTCTCCGTCCCCCCTTCCCCCAACCACGGCTCTCTGTCCCCTGTCTTTCGTTGTGCCCTCTCCGTCGGACGTAACAAATACCGAGGCCGAAACCCGCTCTCCCGCGGCTGTCCGCTTAATGATCGAGACGTGTCTTTACCAGATCGAACGGGCTTCCCTCGAAAAACGATTTGCGAAACGACGGGCCGATCGAATCTCCCGTAAAATCCCATCTTCCCGGGGACACGAGAAATCGCGACGGCCCGGCAGTTAGCTGAAAAATGTGCCCGCTCAGCGATACAAATGGCGACGTTCAGTGGCACCGATCGAGGGAAAACAAAACAATGATTTTCCCGTGCACACGAACACCACCGTACAAGGGGAACAGGATCGCCGGACTCGTCGGTGTATGGGAAATTTAGAGACCGCGCGTGTCTAGCGCCATTTTCCAGACCGTCAAGCGACGAAATCCGGAGAACTCAATTTCATGGGCAGGAAAAGTGTCAAAGTTCGTGGCTGCGAGAGGAGAAGGTGAAATTGCCGGGTTACCCAGTGGGCCGATTCGTGGGATTTGCGCGTTGCATTTTCTTGCATGCGCTTATGGCCTTAAACGACACGTAGCGCGATCAGCCGGTCCCGTGGTCCTCGGCATCAGGAGCAGAAGCGGCACACCGCGGGAGGAACGCCTTCATAAATATGCAGAACCAATTACGCCCGGGCCCTACCCCCGTGCCCCGCTCTCGCGCCGAAAAGGTTTTCAGGTGGGTCCCCATCCCCCCGCTCTCCTCCCCGTCTTCTGTCTATCTCTCTCTGTCTAGCGGGTTCATTCGCCAGACAGTCTTCCCTCGTCACACTTTCTCCACTTCGCTCGAGCGATCTCCTTCGGTCCTTCTCCCTATTTCTGTCTTACTCACCGGCTACCCCCCTCCTACTCCTCTTCGCTCCGTCACTCTCTCCGGGCAGAGCAAACGGAACTTTAATTCGGCCGCATTTCTTCGTTCGGTCGGAAACCACCGTGTGACGGTGCACGGTGGTCTCCGGGAGGCTCGTCGCCCCGGGCACCGTTCTGACGAGAGAGCAGGGCTTCCATGCCGAAAGGGAATCTCGTTCCGAGGCTGGATCGGGCCGTGCCAGCGACAGAGGAAACCCTCCATTCCCCTTCCCCGGGCCCGTCTCCTCCGGAAGCTCAGAGGATATAGCGCAAATTCGAAGCCGCAGCCCCGGCCGCGTAGATAATTATCCTCGTAGCAGCCATTCTGGAGAAATCAAAAATCTAACCGTACCAATCTCCAGCCATTTCACCTCTAACCGTGCAAAATTCGTTTCTTAGAAATGCTGAAATTTACGCAACGAATGTTGTTGATGGCGTCTCGGACGGGGGTTGGCCAGAGGAATAATTAGCGGGTAAGCTTACGGTCGACTGATGTTTTAATTAGGATTTCTTCGGGGAGGGCTAACGTACGACCGCTTATTAATCGACGGGAAGGGATAGTAGAGCGCGGGGACCCGCGAGCGGATGATTACGCGGAAGAATTTCATAATATTCGGCGTTTAAAATTCTCGCATAATATGAGGCCGGCCGGCGGCTGGCAAGAGGGTTAAAAGGAAAGCCGCGGCTGTTGAGGCATGCGTTGCCCCGAGCATCTTGGGATAGGACCTCCATTCTTGTTTGTTTTAGCACGATCTTTGACGAGCGTGCGCGCGTAACCGCTCCTAAGCGCTTCCCTGTACCGTTCTCAATTAGTGCAACGAGAACTAACGACAAACGATAATTAAGTACACTGTTCGATCGGCGAAAGGAAACTGCCTCCCTTGAAAAATTTCGGCTACAAAGTTAAACTTTTTTCCCTGTTGTTCGATTACCCGGGGTTTTAATCAAATTCGAGCAGCATTTCCGGTAGATTTACTCTCGATTAAGTTAAGGGACACTCCGCGGGGGCGATTACGAAAACATGATAGAAGTTTTATCTCTCCCACGAATTCGCCATCTCGCGGAGGGTCGCTAAAATAAGGGACGCTCTCGTCCACGGAATACAAATAAGTTGCTCACGCGGAAGGGGGGACGAAGGATGGGGCGGGCCAAAGTTAATAAAACTCAAAGTAACCTCCCGCCGATCCGCCTTGGGTCAATATTATTTACAAACGTATTGCCAACGACGGGGAGGAATCAATTGAATTATTGCCAAGTATCGAACTTCTGCGAAAGCGCAAAGCCGTCAGGGACAAATGAATTTATTTTCCAGCGGGGACGAACGTTCTTCTCCGGCTATGGGTATTTTTAAAGCGGTAATAAAATACCCCCTTTATCATTTCTCTCGCTATAGAAGTCTATCATTTACCGTAATAGGAGTGCAGCGGCGAACGTGCTTTTAGAAGTGCGAGTATTTCGGTGCGATTGGAGGCGTGAAATAATTCCGCGGAAGATGTTGCTGGTAAAGTCGAAGCTACGAGACGATCGTCGATGTGAAAACATAACGCCTCCTTCCTCCATTCGGCTGCATTCATTACGCGACCTGCCCATAAATTTCCGTGTTCTCTCTTAGCCCGGCGAGGCAGCCGGCGCCGGGAAAGCGGGACGCGGGGAGGGCCTGATTTTAATGTGCGTACAAGCGCGAATAGTAATTTCGAGTAAATGACGGGAACGACGGCGACACGGCTGTTCTCGACTCGCAACGCCCATTCACTTGGCGGCCGCGAACGCGAATCGAAACACAAGGCGAAACCGCCCCGAAATTCCAATGCCGCGAATGTGCCGAGCGGGAAATTACTCGGCCCGTTTTCCAACTGGAGAAACGACAATGTAACTTCATGTTAAAAATTAAGAGCAATTCCCACGACAATGTGCCCATCTAAACGATGACCATTGCAGAGTTTATGGTAATCTACGCGAAGTCGATCGTATATCTTTACGTGCAAATATGTGTTCGAGTGTGTTAGTTTTCTTCGGTTCCGCTGTCATCGAACTCATGACCTGTGCGTAAGCGTAGTGATAACCGTTACATCTGTACGCAGATATTAGGGACGGGGTATTTAGTAGAATCAATACGTACGCGTTGGCCGATCGATACAATTTATCTCCAACAGCCGTCGAATCGTCTAATGTTACTGCGGCGAAACGGATCGGAACGTATTTGTAATCGGTTTCCTGCGATCAGAGTAGCAGAGGGAGCTGATTGGAATCATTAAACGGCCCATTACAGCTTATACCGACGAGACTAGGCCTGTTTCCTCTTCGTCGTTACCCACGGAAAGATTGTTTTCCAGCACTGAATTATGCAAAATGCAAATATCGTCGGAGAAGAAGCTTCAACAAACGGTACAGCCATGATTAAAAAATTCCAGTATGGCCGAATATCTGTGTAAGACGACTTGATAAGAAATGTTTAATATTTTCTCGCTTTATATTTCGTACAGCTGGACCTTCGACAAGGCTCGTCTGTATGCGTGCGAATGTGTGCCGTCGTGCAAGAGGACCACGACTAGGCGGACTCGGGGAAGCCACTTCCTCAGGGAAAACCGAGTTCCGGCGGGTTGTCGGGATTGGCCGCGTTTTATCATATCTTATTATACATGAGGGAACCGCTCTCCGCTTCTCGCGCCGGCAGTTAGCTCGGCTCCGCGCTAAACTAGACGATAGAGTCCTCCGGTCCCCCTCCCCCCATCCCCGACGCACTCCCCGATCGCCGGAATATTTTTCTTCGCTGGAAATTCGCACAGATTTGCGAACCTCAGCCACGCCCCCATCGTCGGACGCAAATCGGCATTATGGCGCCTCTGAAAAATGCCCGACAGATTCAACAGAAAAATAACTCGAACGCTCGAAAACAATAAGAATTTATAGGAAAGCGCGATACGCAAAATGAGTGATCGAAGAATTCTAAATTGCTCGCCCGACAGAGACCGATTTCGTTGTTTCCGTTTTCCCGGTGTTTTAGTAAACGATTTTGTCCGTTAATGTTTTCGTTTGGCGGCGTAGGGAAAGTTAAATACGCTTTAGTAAGAGCGGCTCTTGGATATCGTATGCCCCGGGAACGTATATTTCTGTGGCGAACTTAAACTGCAGCTTGTAACTGGCATTCGAAGGCTTTGTTATGCAGCTCTTTAAGTACTTCCATCCAATTTTCTCGGTGCACGGAATCCTACGGCTGTTGTTCCAGCGAGAAGAGACCCGGGAGGCACGGATCATTCCGCGAGTTGGAGAAGAGCCAGTGGAGCCTGTTCTACAAAAGGCCGAAACATTCCAGAGCCGTCGCGAGCAAGCGGTTTTCTCTCAACCCCCCTCCCCCCCCCAAAAAAAAAGGGAAAAATCTGTCGATTATTCCCCCCTACGGAGCATTTTTCCTCCAACGCCTATGAGTTTTCATTTCCATCGCTGACGAACAAACATTACGGCAAACACTGAATTCTCGAGAAGGATTTTAAGTTAACGGAATGTCGCTTCCTCGTTCCCTTTGCTTCATTTTCCATGAGTCCTGGGATGAAGCCGCACACATACAAGTATCGAGAACTTCAGTGTCTTCCTTGGCGTCCTTTGGTTTCTTTCCCCTCGACTTCCAGCGGTCCCTTCGTCCTTCTCTTCCTCTTCCTCTCTGTATTTGGCCGGGATTGCCGGAGCTATAAGGAGACCGTAGGAGAGACTGGAAAGGGCCCCCTCCCCCCGCCCATTTTCCCTCCCTTTCTCTCGCCGAGCGGCGAGGAGTTGTCGACACTGAAGGAATAATGGTTCCATCGGTTCCATCGCGCGGGGTTCGAATAGAGTGGCGTGCCGCGTAGTCCTCGCCAAAATAAGACCGCCGTGGACTCCGTTTATTCTACCGCTGTCCACGGCCGCTACCCCGAAAAGGATAAATGCCTCTGGCCGCCTCGCTTTATGAACAGAGGGGCCGGTGCGTCGGACGTTGCTGCGCTCTTGCCACGCAGTCCTACGCGAAAATGCGGTACGAAGGCACCGAGAGACAATCGAGTACGTCACCCTAAGAATCTTAAGATCAAAATACTCAAAAATAGGCTGTCATAGTGACGATTCCTTTTCCTCCGTAGTACGGTTTTCTCTTGTCCTGGTATACTTGGCAATTACGTTATTGGAATTGCAGCGGACGGTAAATACAGCGGTAGCTGGAGAAGATCAGTGTTAACAGCGACTCGGAGAATGCGCAATAAAAGCCATAGGAAGAGCCGGAGCGTTCCCGGCGGAATTTTTGGTATTTCAACGATTTCGTTGTGTGCAGGCTCGCACGTCCCGAAACTGGCGTGCCGTCCTCGCCAAAATAAGTCTGCAGTCGACTCCGTTTATTCTGCCGCTGTCCAATCGTCCTACCCCAAAAGGATAAACGCTTGCCGTTCGCTTCTCCTTATAAACAGATGCGCTCGCCGGCAGCTTTTGCTGCGCTCACCAGTCGCGTTTCTCCGACGTGCGTGGAGAAAAATGGATACCCAGGGCTCCGAGGAACACAGGGAGTTGAACCGTATTTCAGCCAAAGGATATGAATAACGATATTCCTTAAGCAGGTCTTCGTATAAACCGAGACGAAAATTCAGCTGTTCCTTACTAACGTCGTATTGAAAAATGTGTTGGACCTTTTTTTCCCTGTTTCGTGGCTAGAAAAACGTCGTTTAGGTTGCTGAAAACGAGCCTTGGTAATTATCCACGAGCGGTGATGGTCCTCTTTGAACCTCGGCTGACCCTCGAACACCGTCTCATCATCTTTAGCACGGCAGCTACTCGGCTTTCGTTTTCTTCTCCTTCGACGTACCTGGCGAATACCCTCAAGACGGGAGCCGCTAATTGAATAACGAATTACTTCGTCCCAAAGCGGGCTTTTCCTGGGCGACAGACGAGTGGCTAGGTCCTTTGAAAATTGCCGGATGTAATTTTACGACGACGTACTGGCAAATTAATAAATCCCATGGCCCGCCCACCGTTCTTTCGCGTAATTGTTAATGGAAAATTGGGCAACGTTGTACGAGTATTTTCGTTCGCTGAGCTTTACACCGTTTTCATTTTCGCCGGAGCATTTGACCCGCCGGTGCTTTTAGACCGAATTTCCGAGAGACTTGTGTCCGTCAACCCGGAGGAAATTGCGTATCGTAAATTTCATTACAATACCGGAGTGGCCATGGGATCGAATATTGCTGCGCGATTAAAATTTCATAATACATAGCTTACACTGCGCACCGATGATTCCGCGCAAACTTTAGCAAAAGCGGATCCTGTCCGCCGGTTATCACGGTTACATCCGCACATTCCAGAAGGGTGAGGGCAAGGGAGATAGACGAGGATGGGTTCCAGCCACGAGAGTAGAAGATGAAAACACCGGAGCCATATTATTATCCCATACACCGGTAGTTTAAGCCGATTAAAGCGGAATTAATACCACGGCGAAATTCACTAAAACCATTATTTCGAGCTTTCGTCGCACCTATGTTACGTATCACCGAGCAATATTTTTTCTCGGAATAATCCTGGCCGAGGCATTGTGTGTATTGCTCGCCAAAACACATTGCCAGTACTTTGCATCAGTACTAATATACTACTTCTTCGAACTTTGAAAGAGAATTTTAAAATTCTCTCAATATTGTTCTCGCGTAAAATTTCCTTGCGGGCTTGGATTATACACCGTCCCTGGGTTGCAAGAAACTCTCACGAAATTCGTTTCCTAATACGTGGACGATGCGCAGTCTAGAATTCGTTCGAGCCAAAGGTTCATGTTAAACCCGCTCGAGTTCCGCTGTGTTCGCGTTGCGGTCGAGCCGGCTCGCAGAGTTTCGGTCCGGGCAAAGGGATCGGCCGGGTGAATGAAAAAGGAATGCCTGCATAATGCCCTCGGAGTGGAAAGGACCACGAACGTACGAAATTAAAGAGTCGCCCTAAGAGAGGATTAACCCTGGCTTCTTCATCGATTTGAGGGATGCTTCAAATTCACGTGAGGCACCATCACAGCTTTCCATGAGCCGTTACATCTCACTAGTTTATTTAGCGGGGTAAGAAATTGCCGTGGAAAGTATTAGCTGATGGAGAGAACGTGGAGGAAGGGGAAGATGAGGGCATTATGGTAGCGGGTCGAGGGCGAGAGGGCAGAGCGCGTGCATGGCAAATAAGCTGACTTCGTAGCAGTCATTAAGGCAATCCACGATGCAAATTTATGATGATTTAATATCAAGCCATCCACCGGGAAGGGGACTAAAGGGCAACGAGCTCGCTCGCTCTCTCGCTTCATTTTTATCCTCGCCATTCCCCTCACTCACGTCCCCCCCTACTTTCCCACAGGATTTTTTGCACTTCGCATCACTTCACACCTTCCTCCCTTGGACGATCCTTCTCCCTCGACCACGCTCTTTCCCTTCCACCTATCTCTTTACCTCCAGTCTAGTTGACTGTCTGTGACTGAGCCACCGGGCGAGAGGAATTTCTGCCAACGTAATGACCGTCCAGCGAGTAATATGATATACATCCTGTGGGATAACGAGACGCCCTGGCTGTGACCTCTTTCGGCTCCGAAGCCGACTCGCCTAATCGCTTTTCCGACGACCCTGCTTTATGTGTCACGTCGCATCGCGCTCCTCTCGGTGCATTGCCGCGAAATGCAAGCCACGGGCTAAATTAATAGCACGTGCAAAACATACGTATGCGCATAACGAGGATAGCGCGAGGGTCATTCCCGAAGGTCGAAAGGGCTAATTCCGAGACGAATGATTGAAACTCGAGGATTATCAGGCACGTACGAATGGTGGGCCTGCTTTTAGGATTTCGGGGAAGGGGTCAATGGAAAGAATCGTTAGAGTGTCATCGCGTTTGTTGTCACGTGTTATTCGCATGCGCATCTCACGGGGAGTGACAGTGAGAAGGCTTAGTGGATATTTGTCCAGCGCCAGGATAAACGGGGAAATCGTCTCTCTATTCCTGGGGAATCCCCTCGCCGGCAAATCCAGCATTAATCCGCCGCTATTAATTGTGACTGGCAGATAGTCGGGTTCACTGAAGCAGAAAAAAATGCCAACGAAACACGGCGAGTACGCGGTGAAAACGTGCCACTGCACACATTCGGTTTCTCTCGTTTTTATTACAATCCTTAGAGTTTATAATTTTCTTAACACCATCCACCGTGTCCTACGGGTTTTTCCGGTTGAGACATCACGGAGATAATCATTTTTCACGAATCTTTTTCGTTCCACCTATTGAATCGCGTTAGGTGAATTTTCCGGCTGGAGTTTATGCACGAATTTGTCTTCCCCAGGCGGATAATCCGTCGGGCCTTCGACACGCGGCAGCGCGTGATGCATTCTCAGTGGGACAAGACTTTGGAAAAATACGCGCGGAGTGTAACTGCGAAGCCGGTTAATCCGCGTTGATCGATCTTTCAGCGGCGACGCGCACGAGCCGGGACAGTTACTTGTAAGCGCGACATCCAATTTTTATTCGACTCTCTTTACAGCGAAACCCGCTCTGCTAGGCTCGTACGTGACGGATTTCGCTGGACGGATGATCAATCTGTCCGTTAAAATCCTCTGTAAAATAACGATTACACGCGCCCTCGCCACGGTACTGCGCTTATCAATTCCGCGTTTAAATGCAACATCGACTGGCCGTACGTTACGATAAGGATCATTTTTACACCGGACCGAATGGCCGGTTATGTCCCCTGGGTTTTTACGATTTAACGAGCGTTCCGTCGTCCCCCTTTTTTGACATCCTACGGCTGGAAATTTACAGGTAGAAAACCCGTGAACGGATGGTCTTAGGGAGACAAGAAAGTCGGATATCGAGGAGCTCGCTGCACTTCCGTCGATCTAACGGCTCTGTTCGAAGGCTTAAAGGGAAGGACGAGGATGAAAGTCGGGATCGAGAGGGTCGACGAGATTAATGGCGGGAATTAGTATTCGTCGGCGTACGGCTGAATTACAGAAAGTTATCTCGGAGAGCTGGGCGAGGACGAGCCGCGGTCCTCGCGGGGGTGGCCGTTTCTTTTTAGCCCCGCGATCCGTATTACCGGGACCTTGAATAATGCGACGATTTATTCTTCCCGGTGGCCCGCGGATCGCTGATTAAGAGGAAAGCCTCCGAGCCATCCCCGAGAAACGCAGGATTCGTAAACGCCGAGCGACCGATGCGGGTCGCTGCGGATAGTCATTGCTCCTTAAATTCTTATCGTAAAAACCCAGTCATAATTCAACGACGTATACCGATAGCAGATAAAAAGTCCTTTTACACGGTCCGTTAAGTAATCCGTGTCGGTTGAGTCGTCGATTAAACCGATGTGTAAACATGAACGTACAAATAAAAATATTCATAGCAGCGCGATCAATGTTTCCTCGTCCGTATTCCTTTAGTCGTAAACGAGTACCAAACCGAACTCAACCGTAGTGAGCGTGTAAAATGCCTTTAATAGGAGCCCGGTTTAATTAGGTAACCGCTTAATATGACTTTTCGATGGTTCCGGGCGATAAGATCGAACAAAGCACTAGCGATCGTCTAGCCGAGAACTTTACGAGCCGGTCGAAAGGATGAATGTCAGAGGCCATCTCTCGATCTCGATCGGGCTTCGGGGCTATTTGCGGAATCCATCGGCGCAGTGAATTCTGAGCGGTCGAGCGTGCCACTGGAGGCTCGTTAATTCGCACGACCGGCTTGAGCAGACGCACGTCTCTCGCGGCTTATCGGGATTTCGCAGGGAAATCGAAAGGCGCCGGATTCCTCCGTAATACGGTTTCGCCGAGGGAAGTGGAAGCAGACGCGTTGATATGCACAGAGGGAAAAGTACAGGGACGAGACGGTCGCTCGAAAGGAAAAGAAGGAATGGCAAAATTTATTATGACCCAGCTCGCACCGATACCAAAATGAAATTCACAGCCCCATTCTTATTAACGGATCTCACCCCGTTCGCAATTTAAGAACCGTCTGTCGCGGAGCGAAGGTAAAATTATCAAGCATTCCTCCTCGTCTGTGGCCGGTTTAAAAACTTCCGATGGCACAGAAGACTATGGAGGACGTCCTAAATGCCGTAAATATTTTTACGGGGTGTTAAGGTGGGCGATTCACTTCCGACGCCATAAGCTCGGCAATTGAGTCGCCGGTACTCGTGTTTACGAGGAACTTTGCGTATTTCATGCGATTTCCGCGACCTTCCCCTTTCTCCCTCCCCCTGTCCGTGGTCGCAGCGACGTTAATCCAATAAAAGTGCTTGCTTAAATTCTCATGAACGTAAATTCCTGGGTCTCTTGAAAAGTCGCACAGAGCTTTTTTACGGGACAGGCGCGTCGTAGGGCCGTGCAGATAGGAACTTGCTCCACTTATCTATGCCTACGGTTCCTCGTTGGCCGTCACTTCGCTCAGCTCATCCCGTTAACATGTCCGGCCTTTGGCGACGATTAAAAGTCGCGGAACTTTGCCGCGATCCATAATTCATTGGCCGATATAAGCGAGTTTCATTTTCCCTCGCGCGGAAAATCACTTTCAACGACTTGCCGGAGTATTCCTCGTTCCACGGGAACCGGGCAACTTTGGGAAGCAGCGAGGAAAGTCCGAGCAAATTCCCACGGGTCAGGAACACGGGGAAATCTTTGTGTCAACGGATTTCAGGGAATTCGGCTATTTATCATCGGCGATGTTTGTGAAGGCAATGTTTGTGATTTCGTCGGGCGGTACGGTTATTACGGCCGGGAAATGTCGGGCATAAATTGCGCGAAGAATCGGTCGCTAATAATCGACCGGCAGATTCTGGCCCATTAAATAACCGAACGTCAGAAAGCAGAGTGGGGAGGTGAGGGGGCAGGCCTCTGGCGCGTCGTTCTCACGAAAGAATGTGCAATTTCGTTTTACGCCGCGGCAGCCCAGTCGTTTCATAAAGCCGTCGAGAGCTTAACAGATTTTTTTCCTTGAGCCAGGCCGCCGGACGAAGACGAAATTTGATATGCGTCAATTATCCACTCACGCTTAAACGGTACTTTGTATGTACACTTCAGACTCGGCCACGACCGCCGTACTTGCCTTCTCATTCAGCCGCGATATACGCGCCTTATTCGACGTACTTTCACGTTGTTTTATTAACAACGTCTGCCTCCAACGACACACGGCTCAACAACTCAAAGATTTTCGAATCGCGAACCGATCGACGAAAGGGACACTCAGTCTTCGTTTTAGGATCCTTCCGTAATCCTGTCTCGTGTACGACGCGCAGATGCGTCGGCGGGAAATTGCAGGCGCTAGATGCACTTTTCGGCCGGGCAAATGATATTTACTCGCGGCCGATTAAACAGGCGCGAGTATGAGCGGGCGAACGAGCGTCCGGGAGTCGGGCAAATTAATGGCTCGTTGATTCGACAGCGAGCACACGCGTTTCCGTATTGACCGTGCCGGTAATTGAGTGACGTTGGGCAAATAGCAAATACGCTAGCCGACGATAACCGTCGTCCTCGATTTCCCTCTTCCTGCCCCCTCGTCCCGTCGTTCTTTCCCCAGCGAAAAGAAGAGAAAGAAAACACAAGGCCGGACGTTCCGGTAGGAGAGCTGACTGCGGGCAAACTTCTTCGGCGACTTCCTCCTTGAAGGACGAGGTGGGAAAAAGCAATTAACGCGGTTAGCGGTCGTTGGGCGGACGAGGGTTGTCGGCGGAATTCCGAAAATCCCGCGAGGGGGGGGGGACGTCGGCGACGGGCCAGGTTGACGCAGACGCGAGGGAGATAGTCCGGGGCACAGCTGGCTCGGTTTTGCCTCGGCGAGGAGCGCGGAGGAGAGACGGGACAAAAAGCGAAATCGTTATTCGCGGCGCGGTGGGCCACGGTGGTGCACGGGTCGTTTGATAAGACCGCCCGCGGCGAATAACATTTTAATCCGACGGCCCGCCACCGCGCTTTCCTCTCTTCCTTTCTCCGAGCGTGGGCCCCCTCGTTCCTTCTCAATTTCTTTATTCGCCCGCTCGCCGACTCACCGGCCGACTCTGGTGCCCCGGCCCCTCCCCCCGGGTCCCCCTTGTCCATTGCACGGCCGATCTTTCACTCGCGATGCGGCCGACTACACGCAAGCCCGCTTGCGTACGATCTTCCCCCCTTGCCCCTCTGCCCTTTTGATCGTCCTTCCATCCTTCACTCGCTCCTTTCCCATGATCTTCATCCAAATCCCTCCCTCTCTCCTATTTTCCAAAAACCTTCGAACTTTTCCCCTTCCTATCTTCCTTCTCGTATCCTTTTTTTCCATCATCTACTACTCATAAGTACGAGCTGCTTCCGTTTTTCTTATATCTTTTCTACTTTGCGGCATTTTCCTTTGGCTGTTCCTCGGCTCTTTCCTCTTCACTCTCACCTCTGTTCCATTGTCGGTGGCCCGAGGCTGGCTACCTGCCGCCACCTACACAGAGGCCCTCCCCGTGGCTGATCCTCGTTACACAGGACGCGCACTCGCGCTTCGTCACGCGCATTTACGCTTGCTTTATGGGCCGGCTGTGCCCCATGGGCAATCGTGTACGGGGGATTCCCTACTGCGCCGGCCAGCACTGGCTCAGTGAATACGTGTGTGCATTATACACACGGACGGTGGATCGCGTTCGCTTCGGCTCGTTCTACCGCTTGATCGGCACTCTGGAAATGTCGATAATAGTGCGAACAGGGACGATGGCACTGCGCCTCGATCGCTGCGGTTTTCGATGAACCCTCGTCGCTTCGGTACAAACGCAAACCTTTGACCAGTGGCACAATAACAGGAGGACCTTTTCAACCAGCACAGTAACAATTTTAACACGAGCCAAGGACCGATCACGAAGCCGTACGAAGCCGAAATTATCGATGTTCCAGGATCTTAATCGAGACGATTCGCGGACGTTTTTGTCCGTCGTTAATTACTTCGTTGGACGAGGCTTAACGGGGGTAGAAACTAACTACTTTCCCGGACAATGCGGCGTCGCGCTTTTGCCGGATCCTCGTCTCCGGGATTGTTTCGGGCCGATCCAACGGGGATTCGCGTCGCCGCCGCGGGCAACGCCCGAAGAATGCACAACAATGTTCGAAGAATGCACGGCGCGGCTCACCCACGTCGGGCGGCGCGATCCGGTGTCAAGCGGCCTCAATGCCGACCCTCCCCCTCCCCCCTCCCCTCCGACCAACCCTTCCCCTCGTAAAAATGTTATTATTTGCCGTGGCCGGTACTGCCAGCCGACCGAGCGTTTTCACCGAGACGACCGGGGGGACAGGCTGAGGGCTTTATTAAGTCTTTTTCTCGCACGAACGATCGAAAGAGACCGGTAAATATGCCGTAGAACCATCACCTCAGTGAACTATCCGCGTTTTCGAATAGGGACAGGATTGAAATTAGTGAAAAAATATGGAGAAATTTGGGAAAATGGTAGCTGAGAGTCTCTATATTTTTATTATCCTTGGTTAAAGCATGGTGCAACGATCCTGAGGATGAAGACTTCATTCGCGGGGACTGAATTGACTTTGCCGAGTTTCTCGAAGGTGAGAATCGGCCACGAGAGAGGCAAATTCGCGTGGCAGGTGTAATCTTACGGTGGGCCGTCGCGAGCGGGCCGAAGGTTGATAACATCTTCATCCGTCCTCTCGTATAACTTTTACGGTCGGCGGTGCCGCTTTAACCGAAATACAGTCGTAACCGGTCGCAGGAATTACAAGGATCGTTTCGCGGATTAAAAGGAGCCCCGACGTGGCCGATAAAACTGTTATTCCTTCCGTGTTGAAGGTGCTCATGGTCGATTCACAATTTGCACCAACGAGGCTTATTTCAATTCCAACAACGTCATGAAATTGTTCGTGCCATTAGGAATTTTCACCTTAGGAGAGGTTCGTCAATTTATTTTCATCGCGTCCTCCTGTTCATTGTAAATCCTAGTCCCGGGGAGTCGTTCGATGGTGGAAAGCACAAAGGTCTTTGGAGTCTCCCTTGGACGAGATTGCCGGAGGGACAACATCCGGTGAAATATTTCGAACACTCGCGGTACGTTGGGAATTTTCGGCTGGCAGCCACTCCTATGTCGACGGCGTCTTAGGGGTAGGTCAACCTAAGAAATTCCTGCAATATTTGATACGGCTTTGCCACTGCCATGCGATCGCAACTGGAAATCAGGTCGGATAATCCATCGACGCATAGCTAACGGATTATTCGATTGAAAAAAATTGGAGGAAATAAACATCCCTTTAATCCGGGAAAACATTGTCGAAGCGGATAATTCAGGGAATAATGATCTTTTGGACTGGTTGTATCTGGAAACCGTCGTGCCGGAATCGCAGACGATCGTACTTATGCAGATGCATGCAAATGTGTCGACGAAGAAGCTAAGCGACGTTGGACGTTGACGCTGTAATGGAATTAAACTGCAATGCACACGAGGACCGTTCGGCCAACTGCCGGCGCATAGAGTACACAATGAAATATTCATGGCGTGCCGCACTCGTTTACGACCGCTAGAAATCATCGAGGAAATTGTAAATTATGAATCCCGCCCTACAGCGGGACTACCGCATTTCGACGGTTTTGATTACCCCTTCCGCATTATGCCGTCGCGATGTTTCCTGCGTTAACGTGATACATGGACGCTGAGATATTTATTCGACTTCGCGTAGCAGCTAGCAGACACGAGAGAACGACTAGGACTCGTGTAATTTATCAATTTAATAGGGACAGAGTAGTGCACTCCCCAGAGTCCCGATAGCCCTGCTGAAGTTCAAAGGAGAGACTGCCTGTAATGAATATTTTTTTCCAGTGGCTCTGTATTTTCGTCGATTGAAATAATGGAGCGGGGCCTATCGAAATCTCGGCATCTTCTCAATCTCGCAGGACCCGATAGAACGAGGCGCTTATACACGTAGACGGACCCCCCTTGCCACTCTTGGGTCTCCTTTGGGGCCCGTCGGCCTGCCGCCGTTACCGTGTCTGGTTACCTGCACCTTCCAGCCGAGCGAGAGGGAAATCGAGCCAACGGTAGAACCGACGGAGAGAGGGAGACCAGTAGAAAACAAGCACCAGGAGGGAAGGTAGAGAGTAAACACAGCGAGGGCGGGCCGATTTCGCGCGACAAAATTTTATCGGCGCCACGCCGACGACTAAGTTCCCTGGATCCCCACTCGTGTCCCCGGCCTTTCGTACTTTTTCTTTGGTTCTCTGGGGGAGGGGAGGGGGACGAACCTCCGAGACACTCGTCGAGGGTGGTCGCACCCCGAGGACAGCCGGAATTTCCATACACCCTGACGAGAATCGCGTCAACCGGGGAAAAACGGGCCTTTTCCTTCTCGTTCCTTTCGCGAAAATTCTGCCGCGTCGTCGGAACTTTTTCCTACGTGTTGCCAACGTGGGGACGGACGAAAAAAGGACGAGAGAATGAAACTCCGGCGGGAAAGAAGTGGGGAAAAAATCTTCCCGTCTCGAAACGTTGGTCAGGGCAAACGGGGGGGAGGGGGGAGGCTAAGAATGATTGATTTGAGAGCCGGGTTATTAATTCCGGCACTGAATTTCTATTGTGCGAAGGTCCGTGTGTATCTCGCGAAGGAATTACGAAGTAAGATCGCGGGCGCGCTCATCCTGGGCGTCGTATAAATTAATCGCTAAGCGGGAACCGTTAAAGTTGAGCGCAGACGAGCCGTAAAAACAGAAACAACAGGACAAAAGATTATCAGGCGTCGATCTGCTCTCTCGGAGCGGCAAGGTGGCATGTACCACCTCCGGACGTTCCGTTGGCGGGACAAAGAAAGCTCGAGAGGAAGAGGAGAGAGGTGAGCGTGGTATGCCGTCGATCGGCATGCGTTCTCCACCCCCGTTTTTGAAGCGCCCCTCTCCCTCTCTGCCCCCCACTTGCCCCTCTGATGGTCTTCTATTTTTAAATCTCCATCGTTCGCGAGACGCGCGGGTGGCCGCTGTGTTTTCCTAAGCCGGCGCAAAATTACACACTGGCCGACCGTCCCGGGTCTATCCTTTTCTATGTCCCCCCCCCCCTCTCTCTCACGCACACACTTTGGCATCGTTCACCCCGTTCGTCGGGGCGGAGGGGCGAGGACCCCACGGGGGAAGGGGTGGGGAGGCGAGGCTGACGAGAGCGGCCAGGAAAAAAAGGTGCGTAGCGAGGGGGCGGGGGAGACAGGCGAGGGTGGGGTGGGGCCGGCTCTTATTTTTCGGCGGCCCTTTATAGCCCCCCGCCAATCAAAAGCGAGTAAAACGTAAAAAATCACCGTGAGCCGGGACCCGCGGAGGGTCCCTTCTGGATAGGTCGAGCAGGTTGGGAAAGTGTTGGCATCTTAAAACAAGACGAGCTCGTCTTCGCCAAAGTGCGAGGATTTCGACGGTCTAGCCTTCCCCCTCCCACCCCTTCCCCTTTGCGCCTCACTTTCTTTTCCTACTCGCGACAGAAAATTTCTCCCCCTTTGTCCCTCCCCACGTTGCCGTCATGCGTGCACGAATCGTTGGCGAAATTCCCGCGGGAGGACAGGGAGGGGGGGAATCCAACCCCCGATTCAAGGACTCGAGTCACACCGGAACCGACCAATCTTAAGGGCTGACAACGAAGTCGTAAATTTCCACCTCCCTCCCTCCCTCCCCCCTCCCTCCTGTTCCCATCTTCTACGCTCAGCCGAACAATTTCGTCTTCCTCTGGCGTTCAAAGTTTCACCATTTTTTATATAATGCCAGTGTAATATGCGAGATTAGAATAAACGACTGGCCGGTTCGCGGGGAATTTTCTTACTTTTCTCGGCAATGTCGGACGAGAAATTACGAAGCTACGCATTCCGTGGGATTTACCCGACTGTCTTACGTGAATCGCGAGGAATTCGCCCGAAAATCTCCTGTCTCGTTATCGTCCATGGGGGCCCCATGGGGAACTCGGTGAACGACGTCGTCGTTGTCGTCGTCGTCGTCATCGTCTCCCTACGGGACGTTAACGAGCCGGTAAATATGTTGACTACCACATCGGTGCGGCCCAAAGGCCCGTATAAGCTTTGAGGGGCACCCCGACGAAATGATTATTATAGTTCGTAACCGAAGAGCTGCCCATTTTAGAGCCTGTAGAAGCCGCCGTATAATTTTCCACCCACTAAAATAGCCATCACCCTGTCTTACCTGGGACCAATCCGGCTCGTGATTATCGGCAAATAAGGTACAGTACCCCGAGAAAACGCTGCGGGTCGATCGAAACACATTCTAAAGTATATACAATATTCGTCTGTAAACAGTACTGCATAAAAATTCATGAAATTACGAGATCCTGATGACGAAAAAATGTATTAGGAATTCCATGAGGACGATTGCATGAGCGGTTAGATAAGAATGTGGGAACCGAAGGAAGGTCTTTGCCGAGCGGTTGGAAGGTAAGTTCGTGGCGCGGATTAATTAAGAACGTGGCGGACGGATATATACATATATACATGTGTGTGGATATATATCTGTATACGTATGAATAACGCGTTCGCACGGTCACGCAGGAGCAGGAAAGTTTCTCACAGGAACGGCCAAGGACGAGAACGAGGTCCCCGGGTTAGTTCGGATCGGGCCGAGCCTTTGTCCGCGACGATGTTAGCGCCCCGGTCAACACGGTTCTGAGAGAAAGAGAGCTGGGTACAGCAGGAGAGTGGAGCGAGAGATGAAGAGGGGGGGGAGGGGTGGGGACGAAGAGGTCCCTTGAAATAACGTTCGGTAAATCCCCTTATAAGCCTATAGAGGTAACATGATTCAGCGTGGTATAGGTCAGATTTAAGCCGCCTTTGATATTTAAATCGGGACCAGCCGCGGCAGAAGGCGCATGCGGGACGGGGAAACTGAAGAAGGAGAAGAGGAACGAGCGTGCCACGGAAGATGGTCCGACGGAGAAAGAGAAAGGCGGAGGAGGAAACACGGACGAGAGGGAAACCGACCACACAGGAATTTACACGTTCCGCGTCTTCCGTCGGCCAGTGGCGTCGTCCTCGTCGCTTCGATTCCCCCGCAGCTCCTTCCCCGCCTCTATACCTGCCCCGGAATAAAAGTATTCCGCGCCGGGGCGAATTTATGCGCGAATTCGCCGGGCGAGCCATTCTCTCTTACCGTCCGGCCCCGACTGCCACACGTCCAGCCGTAATTCGTAAATCCCGTGAATTCGTTATCGGGATTGTCAGCCGCCTGGGCTATCGTGGAATTCGACTCCGGACCTGTCCCTCTCCCCCCCCCCCCCCCTGCCATCGGAAATAATGGCCCGCAGCGTGAAATTTTCCAACGACTTTTCGAAGAGAGACGTTCGCTCAATCGTCGACTCGCGGGGGAGTACCGGTGATTTCTGTAAATCTACGTGTTTTAAGGAGCTACCTTAACGAAAGGGTAACACGCGAGCATTACCGCGAAGGTTGCTCGAGGTGTTAAGGAGCGGTCGTCGGTTCTCCTACGATAAGACCCGGGGAGAGTGTACGACTATCGTTAACCGTTTAAGCCCTGACAGTCGGCCCGAGTCAACGGCCCTTCCGTCTGATAACTCGCAGACGCGACGATTCGCCGGCCGACACGTGAGAGGCCGGCTTTACCGCTGACACACGCGATCCTCCGTGAAACTCGCGGACCCCACGGACAGGTTTATCCCCGCTGAAAGCGCCGGAAGTTCCTAAACAATCGCACGCCGTCGCACGCTATCGTATTCCCCCCTCGACTATGTTTCCTGAATCGCCGCTTCCATTCCCCGCCGGCAAAAATTCACGCCGAGGATCTTCGCCTAACTGGATCCTAACAGTTCTTCCATGACCGACACGAAATCTTAAGAAAAAGAAATTCAACCCTATCGTTGCTGAGAAAATTCTGGAACGTCGCTTGCGCGGCTTCAGTTTCCTTTTTCGTTGGCCGAGTTAATAGAGCCTCGTGGCACAGGGAGAACACGGGGAACGAGGCTGAATAGGCAATAAAGGGAAGATAAGCTTCCGCGGATGACCTTTGCGTTGCAGTGAAATTCCTTGGCTCTCGTTTCTTACCCTCCTCGACTGGCGGTCTGCTCATTTACGGGACTGATAATTCGCACGCCTTACACTAATCACTCCCGATACTCATCACCTCTCGAGGGGCCTCTATATACCTGCTGCTTAATGAATTAATTCCTTCCGCGAAACAGGTGCCCGCAATCTGCCTCGCTCGAAGGACATCGTCTTCGCTATATCCCGCCGGCATCTGCCATTTTTATATAATTGCCTCGCCTTCTTCTGCCTTCTCCTCCTCCTCCTCCTCGCTCTCTACGATAAGAATTCATTACCGACTCGAGCAATCGTACGATTGGTACGACGATTAGGGTAGCCGATACCGCCTGCGCTCATATTCCACTAACGTCCGTGTTTGCTACGGTTTTCGATTTAACGATGTCCTTAACAACCCTGGATTTCGGGTATCAGGGAACCTGCATTCCGAGTCCTCTCGTGTATCGACGTTCCAGGTTAATACGTGTCCTTCCGCGAGGAGTATCGCAGGATTCCAAGGAGGACAGTGTACAGTGTAGCAGATTGCACTGGGCGTGGAAGGTCCTAGGAAAGACGGAAAAAGGAGGAAGGTGTCTCGGTAGAACGACAGTTTGGAATTCCTGATTAACACATCAGTGGGGCAAGCACGACAGCCTTTTCGCCCCGACTGTATCGCTAATAAGACACAGGTAGTTAGTGCGCGGAGCGGAGGGGGAAGACGGCGCGGCCAGAGGGGGTGGGGGACAGAAGGAGACGGGAAGTGGGTAAAAGTCGGGGGGACCAGTCGGAGCGAGAAGGTGCTGGCCAGGGGAGGGGAGGTTGGTCGATGCTCGTCGCTCATAGTGGCCAACAGCATCGTCGTCATCGTGTGTCTCGCTGGCAGCGGGAGGGGGGAGAGGACCACCAGAGTTCCTGAGGTGAGTGCCAGGCACCCTATAATCACGGCGCCGTGCCGCGAGCCGACAAACCAAACCAAAAGAGATAAAGATAAACAGAGATTCGGGGCCCACGAGCCGGCGGGGGAATAATAAGGGAGGTGCGGGGAAGATGCCAGGGGGAATGGAGGAGCCGGGAAAAGAGGAAAGGAGATGGGAAGTGGCTGATACGAGACTCGAGGAAACATGGGGAGCAGAACGGGATAACGAGAAGTGAAGGAAATGTGTACCCGAAAGAGGATCACTTGAAATATAATTGAAACATATAAATTGAAGATCCGATCCAGTCAATTATTTTCCTAGAAAATTTATTATTCGGATATGAGGGGAAGGTCTGAGAGCAGGTTGAAATATGAAGGACTAACTCCCAGCGAGAAGAGGAAAAGAAAGAACGTAGGAGAGGGAAAGGGGTGAGGGGATGGAAACGAGACGAAGGAACCCTCGTTAAGTATGACGTGCGATCGCGATCCTTCTTTCCCTTCCCCCTCCTCGATCGAGCGGCCCATATCCGAGATTTTCGCTACGACTGAATCCTCGTCGACCGCAGTTGTAACACGAAGTATCAGTTATTGGTCGATCCTGAGGATCCGGGCGATCGATTCGATCGTCCGTTCACCGCAGCCGATCGTGCACGCATTCGTCATTGATTACTCACGGGAAAGAGACTGACTTTAAAGCGTTCGATCCTTGACGATCCGTTAATCAACGGCCCTTGTGCTCGGCTACGTAATTAACGGAATTACTTGCCAGCCACGTACGCGTCTAATTTAGCGGAGCTCGTAAACGCCTGTTCGCCGACTCGTTTTATACGTTCGTTTCGCGGCCGCCCGCGGAAAAGTTTTTAACTGCGCGACCCGCGCTCTCTTATCTGGCTTGGCGGGCACGGAATTTCCGTGCTATCCGCGCGAACCAACTTCCGTGACCCCGGCAATGGCGTCTCGAACCCAAAGGGATGCCTTATTTCCAGGATGGATCTAATTTCGGGCATATCCAAAGCCTTTCTCTCTGTGTACGTGGCACCATTGCTTTTACATGGCCACGGCTAACAGCTGGATCGGCTATTTGGCTCGCGAGACAGCGCGCAGGGTTAACGATACTTCCTAATAGTCCGACGAAAAGACGGAGAACCCCTCCTTAAGTCCCTGTAAAAAAAGAAATTTCAGGGAAAATAGGAGAAGCATATTCAGAAGGATGATAAAGCCCAATTGGTTGAAATATTTCAACTAGCTCGAAAAGTACTGATGATTAGTACCGACTTTGGAATATTGTCTTTTTGTTTTTGAGCAACTGGACTCGATGGTGGGGGCGTCAGCATTATCATTGAACCGGACCACCGTGATCGCGACAGGTGCGACGAGCCACCGTCTTCTTTCCAGCCTCGACACCGTCACACCCCCCCCCCCGTTCCATTTCTCTCTCTGTTCGTTCCAGTCGTCCTTCTCCTGCGTCCTTTACGACTTCTGCCGATGTCTCTATCCTGCGATACTGCGGCGCCATTCACGCCCTGGAAATTCCGTCCGTCACAGCTGCTCCGATGAGAATACGAAAGGCATTCACGCTTGGACGTATCGTACCACCTGAGCAGCTCCAGCGGAACGGTCTTTGAATTACGGTGATTTAAAGAGGATCTGTCCAAGCCCAGAACCGACTTGGATTCCCTTGTATATCCCTGTGCGTGGCGTTATTACGTTCAGAAACGATTGCAGAAAACTTTGAATCGTCGTTCCCGTAGGTTTTACTGGCTGTTCAGCATAAGGTTTTCGTTTGGCCGTCGTGCATAGAGGTGGTCTCGAGAGATAACGCACGTAGCAAAGGCATAGGCAATTCTTAATACCCCCGTCCCGCGCAGCACCCACCCGGCGCGGCTAACGGGGCGCACGCGATGCGATCCGTCTGGACATCTCGTTTGCGAATCGCGTGTGTGCGGAAAACAGAACTCCAACTCGGCCTGGAAATAACACTCTCGACCTACCCGAGGGTAGTAAGAGAAAAACGTGAGCCGACGGACACGTGAAAGCACGGTGAATCGGAACGAAGGGCAAACAGAGGCAACCGTTGGCCAATAATTAAGATTTCGCGCGGTGTAAATCAAGTGGGAAATATTCCGAGTTCATGATTACGGATAATAAGGTATTAATGAAGCGTATCGTGCCGTCGGGGGGGAGGGAGACGACGGGGAACAATGTTCGCTGCGGAATACGAGGAGTAGGGAGGGGGGGAATGGCCGAGGGATGAGAACAGACGGAGAAGAGAAGGAAATAAGCTGGTAGCTCGGCACTCGGAGCGAAACAACTGATGCAACGGCAGCTGAACTGCATCGCGTGTTGCTGGTACATTCGGGACGAGCACGCGCCATATGCCGCATTGTTAGGACTTCCCCTCCCCCCTCACCGCCCCCTCCCACTCTCTCTCGCTCTATCCCCCATTCGCCCTTCTGTCCGTTCTCTCTGTTCGTCGGTTCCTCCTTCTCCGCTCCCTTTAAAACAGCCCGAATGAGTGACGACTGGCTCCCCGGGAATTCGTATACCCGCAAATCAAGCGCCACCGATACAAATTCCCGCACAACGGGCGAAAAATATTTTGAAAGACTCTTTGAAAGACTTTTGGACTCTGTTTGGACGTAAGATGTTTTTCTTGAGCTTTGATACTTACGATCGACGCGAACCAGGTACGATCACTCGGTGAACGGTGGTCGGGGGAAGCACTGGTGGTAATTATCAGGCCGACCCGGGCCCCGGTAAGGCCCTACGGGTCGGAGAATCGTTGCACCGGGCCAGTGTAGTCGCGTGCGCCCACGCGTGCTCGACGGCCGCTATATAAACACGCCTTCCCCGTGAATTAGCCAATACGTCCCGGCACGGAGGTCGATTAAAACGAGTTTATCAAACTTCTGCCCTCCGACAGCCACGCGGATTTATAATGGATCGCTTTATAATTGCATCCGCGGCCATAGTAAACGCGATTCAGCAGTCTATGAGTTAACACTTTAAGGATTTAAAGGACCCACTTAATGTTATTAGTAATGTTCCTGCATCTATCTATTAATTTATAAATTAACAACTGCTGCTTTAATTCCTTTATGCTTAACGGAAAAACTGTTTACCCTAAGTGTCAGGTATTGACGTTTATCATTCTCGGGACAGTAGGTACCCCGGTGGCAGGCAATAATTGCATTTCCGACATGGCGCGCAAAGCCAGAATTTCGTCCTTTCCTTCTCCCACGACGGAGCCGCGCACTGACAATGCAAACTTGGCCGCGTGATTAATGAAGCGCAGAGGGAAATGAAGGGAACGAATGTTTGGCACGAAGTTGGATAGCGCGTTTCTTTTGACGCAGGGACCCGGAGTGCTGGTTGGCTGCCATAAAATCTCGTATCGCCGAAGATTGACAGTGCATTATTAACCGTGCGCTCGCAGGTGCCGGTGATTATCGCTCCCCGCTAAATGCCCGGTTGGAACATCCCTTCGGGATTCACGGCAGTCACGCACGTACCGGCTGTAAGGTCATATAATCGAGAGGGCCCGTGACACGTAGGCATAAACGCTTCATTTCCGTGGGTGCAGGCCGACATGAACACGCAGATTCGAGGAATGTGGATTAGCACATTCTCCTGGCCGAGCAGGTGCTTTGCAGAATGGCGATTATTAATTTTGGTCTCCGCTCGGAAAGCCAGAGGGATGGACTCGTATACACCGCGGGAATTCGTTGATGTACGAGCGAATATTCGCAGCTCGGGAGGGGCAGAAAAATTTCAAGCGATTACCTTCGACGATATATATATGCATTCGCCCGGGAGATTCTTGGCGAACGCGTGGGACGTCGCGGAAAAATTGAGGATCAACAGGAACCGGACTCGATCGGTATTGTAACGCCGGAATTACCGTGACGTGCATTGATCGTATCTACCGAACGGTCCCGCGTTTCCAGCTGGATTTTATTCGTGGCCGCGCCCCGATTTTTCCGCCCGGGAATGAGACGGAATGCGAGGCAAGGGGGGCAGTCAGGGAGGACAGAAAGAAACGCAGCTGGAAAGGCAAGGATACGCGAGACGACCGATAAACACTGGCTAAGCAACCGAGTGCCTCGGCTCGCATAGTACTGCTTAGAGATGCGTTCAATGCACTTCAACAAGATAAGATGCACCAGCGCGATGACTTCCGGGATGCTAGCTGCACTTCCCTGTTACCATATTTTCTGGCTATGGGAACGGCCAACTTCTATATTCCCCCAAGGTCGGCTCTACCAAACGATGAATTCTCCTTTTATAATCCGTAACTCCGAAGCAAGTTTCGCCCATACAACGGCCCAAACTCGCCTGGAAACAGGGCTTCACCTTGACGAATTTATCAGAATTTTAGTTTCGTATTTGAATTTTGAAAATGGTGGGGAAACTGTTAGCTGTTGGGGATTCTCGGTTGGTCGATCGAAAAAAGGCTGATAGGGGGGTGGGGGAGATGAGGAAGATGGAAGAGCAGCTCGAAGCGGAGACAATCATCGAGACAGTGCGAGTAATTTGGCCGTCGCTGTGTCTCACAGCCGGATCCTGAAGAACGGCGAGCGAAGTTTCGGCGAGGATGAAGGGAAACGGAGCGCCGAAAGAACGGCCGGTCCGGCCCGAGAAACCAAAAGGGAAGGAGATCCCGTGAAATTGCAAATGCAGCGTAATCGCTCGCCACCCACCACGTGACAAATCACGCCAGCAGCGGGAGAAAAAGTCAAAACCAACGTGTTGCCGTGCATTCGAGGTCCTCGCGTTTCTCCAGAAACATTCACCGGCTGTCCTGATTTTCTGTATCCTTTTGACGACCTTCTCTTCCCCCCTGACACCGAGATTACTTTCATACAGCAATTTCCTCTCTCCACGGAAAGAAACTCGGAGTTAAGTTATAAGTTTAGCTCGTAGAACGAGGGAGAAACTTCATCGGAGCGTCGTGTTGTGACGGTAAACAACGTAAATCATGTATTCCACGAGTAGGTGGATGCTTTACGTGGAGCGAGTTAAAAAGCGGCCAATTGATCGCATGTGTAAGAGCGATTCGTTTTTACGTAGCGGGGTAGGATTTGTCGAAACGATTCGTCACGAGTGCGCGATCGTGCCTTAGCATAATCTAGTTGACAAATGAGGGGATGCCGAAGGAAGCCAGGCCGCGTTTATTTATTGCCGGGACAAATGTAGCCGGCGTAGGAACTTCCGAGTGACGGGAAATCCATTACCAGCCGACCACTCCTTCGCGACGATCGGCCGCGCGTGAGGGATCGTCGCGATAAGCCGCACGAGAGCCGATCGTGTGCCGATCGACGGCCGTCGCCGACGAAAGAGCAGAAATTCACAGGCCGATCGGGGCTCTCGATAAAACCAACGTCGCTCGCTTTACCAACGGCACGCTTGCCGAGAGGACAGACAGCTACGTCCTCGGTCGACGACAAAATTACTACCGAACGAGCTCGAGTCAAACAAATACACGAGGGACCGTCCTTTCCTCGGCAAAAGCGTTCTTCATCAATACGCAGCACGATGTTAATAGGATTAGTGAGCGTGTTCGGAGACTTAGGGGAAATAGAAACATGAAGCTTTCGAGCGGCACGGAAGTCAGTTGGCCGCTGATCGGCAAGGAGGATTCTCCTGATCGTCCTACTCGCCATATAAGGAACGGTCGCTCGTGGAATTAGAAGCGCTCCGAGCTGTTTTTTCCCTTGCGCAGGAGCCGCCCTTTTTACTAGTCGCCGTTAATTAAGACGCTCTCGAATAAACTGTCACCAACGTCGAGAATTACCGCGAGTCGGTGCTCTTCATCGATTGCTAAACAGTGCCAGTTGCCGCGTCAATTCCCCGCTTATCTTCCGTGTACCCTGCACTTGGGCTACTTTTTTTCTTTCATTCGATTCGCGGTCTCAAGTTGATCTGTCGTCGACGGTCCATTTCGTAGAAAACGACGGCATCAACTCGTTTCTTAATTCGTTGCAGTCGACTCGAAACGTCTTCACACTGTCAGTGGAAACCCGTTTAACTATAGATAAGATGCTCGTTAAAGAAGTCTACTTGAATTATACTTCGCATCTTGGGGTCAGTTTTCTTACGGGTGAAATAAACATAGGAATACTTCCTACCTTTCTCCATTCCTTTTTGCAATACCGAGCTTCGGCTCAATCGTTCTTTGCTCTGTGAAATAATCTGGTCGCAGCTAGATCTGGCATCAGTGGTTGCCAACTACTTCTCGGAAGCGGAAGGAAGCGATAACGAGCGGCTACTTATGACGTGCAACTTTCCTGCCCATAACCGATTTTTATCGGCTTCGTGACGGCACGCGCAAATCGCGTCATCGATGCCGCTCGATAAAAGGCAAAAGTCCTCCACTCGTGATCCATAATTCCTCGAAACGACTGTCCCGATTGATTGACTTTTTTCCTGATATAAGCTGGCGCTGTCGATAAGACGACGCGAAAATCCAAGACCCGAAATGCACCTCTCGTCTTATGTGACGAAACTGAAAGAATCATTGGAATTTCGCTGGGAAATTGGAAGATCGCAATTTGCCCCGAAAGCAGAGCATTTGATAATTAACGGATAAAACGGAGCACTTGGTCCGAAGGCGGACTGGGTGTTAGCAATAATTCATGTAGATAAAAGGGAGAACGTGGAAAGTGGAGTCGTAAAAAGGAAAGAACGTAACTTTGTTCGACGCCAATGCGACGGTTCTATATTTAGTCAGTCATATATTTTTATCGTTTCGGCTGATCAAATTTATCTTGTTTTACAACTTGGCTATGCCTTGTTTCGAGGCTTAACCCCTCGGATACGCGCAATACTAGCCCCGTTTCCCTCGATATTTCAAACTGTCCTTTTCTATTCATTTTTCTCATGGCCGGAGATAAAATTTTATTCCCTTTGCGCCGGCGGGGTATCGCGTTACACACGGCAGGTATTCCATTTTTTTCGTACTGACTTTTACGAGCGATTTTAAAAGCGCCCGGCAAAGGGACAGATCGACGAAGGAAATTCAACACCTCGTGCGTCGAATCCCCCGGAGAATGAATTAATTCACCTCCCGTTACTCAGGTCCGCGTTAATCGACACGGTGAATATTTGGCGCGGGGATGATCCGCCGATAAGTCTGTCTTCGGCGCCAATTTTATCAGCACCGAAGCGAAGCTTATCAGCTGTGGAAGCCGTGTCAGTGAGCTATCGACGTGGGTGTACTGTTACGATTTACTTCTTGTAAAGTTGAACGTTTGGCTGGCCGGTGACAGGCAAGCCGTTAGTCAAAGCCGGCCTATCTGTGCGTTACGCCTACGTCGAAATACGAGAACCTAGGTCAGAAATTTTTTGCCCCGTCCTCGGAAAATCGGACTGCCGAATCGTCGTGGATGTTCCGCTGACGCGAAGGGTATTCGTGCGATGGATCCGATGACAGACACGTTTGGGGATTTGCCTGAAAGCCCCGAGAACGTGCCTTCTGCTCCGTAAAAGTATTGAAAAAGATCGACGATGCCAGAGGGAGTGGTCGGCCACGGGACAGAGCGAGAGGGGGAAAGGCTCGCTATGGGTTTCGGGGGGCGGGGGGGGGGGGAGGGGACCCTTCGTATTTTGACAGCCACGCCGGACGCGTGCCGGCAACTGGATTCCCCGGTCTTCTCGCTTCACTCCGAAAGGGCAATCCCTCTAAACGACGCAGTAAATCGAAAATAACTTTGCCACCTACCCTATACAAATTTACTTAACGTAATCCAGCGGAACGCCGATGGCCGATACCATAAAGCGCTTTAAACCATTCACCGCAGGGTCCTCATTCTTATTCCTGGCGAGGTTAGTGAAAGCTTTTCTCCACGGAGTTACCTTTTAATTCTGACAACATCTTTAGCCTGCTCTTACGTATTCCGGGGCTGTAGCTGATTAGCATCATTAAGGAGGTAAAATCGAAGTGGATTTATTTTGAAATTGCCGGCGGTACGAGCGAGCAGGAAAGACGGGACTGCGGGAGATCGACAGGATAACGATTCGTGTACGTGCAGGTCGAGCCAGAGGTTCGGGGTAAGGGAGTGAGCAGACGAGTTAAGAGAGAAAGAGAGAGAGGGGGGTATAGTGAGCGGCTACATAAAGACAGGAGCTGGCGCGTGCCAGGTGCTTCGTTGCACACAATGCATCTCTGTTAGGCAGCGGGGACCATGGGGCAACCGGAAGTCCAAGTACAAGAGAGTGTACGGCCGGCTCTTATTAAGGTGGAAGAAAGGAGGCGCGTCTGCAGAATGCACGATCTAAGCATGGCTGGTAAATGGTCGTCGACGTTAAATGCGTGCCCTAACGACCGATGCACCATCCGCGCTGTGCATCGACCGGAATAAACAAAAGCTTTCTTTCCACCGTTCCTCCGTTCCCTCTCCCCTCTTCCCCGGTAGTTACTTCCCATTGAACAAAAGGCTGGCTCTCGTTTTTTAATTACTCGCTTAGCAGGAAAAGTCTCATTAATGTCTCTCGCATACGTTAGGAGGTTTCTTATTTCCTAGCAGAGCACTGTATTTGGTCGGATCCTCCTTCGCTAAGCGCGACAAGCCCTTAATCCGCGAACTCGGAAATTAAGAGCCGGCAAATTCGAGAGCACCTTGTCGCCGAGCGAGGAAAACACGTGAAGTATAAGTCGAGGAGGCGTGAGGGGGGCTCGGGATTAGCGAGGAAATTGAGACGTTTAGGTGGCCCATTAAAGGGATTCCTCCGGGCAGCGCCGGCCCATAAATCACCGACCCGTTTTTCACCGAGCCACCAGCGACGGGGGATAGAGTAAGAGAGAGAGAGAGAGAGAGAGAGGGGGGGGTAGAGGGTCGGTAAGGGAGGGAGCGAGAGGACGAGAGTAGATGCACCCCCGAAAGGTGTTCACGGCGGTAGACAGGGAAGAAGGGCTAGGAGTCGCGTGCCAGCAGCCCCTGAATAGTCCCTTTTACCCTCCTACCTCACTACCCCACCTACGGAAAGGCCCCCCGGGCAATCCATAAATATCCTAATGGCTCTAAACTGTCGCTTTCGCCCTCGGCAGAAAGGGCCGTGTAGCTTCTGAATGAGCCGGCCCGTTTTCCACCCCCGCCTTTTCCGTCCTTCTCCATTGCCGGCTCACATCCCGGCACTGCCGTCGTTCTCGTCGTTGGGCCTTTTGGCAAATTGCTGCATCCGAATGCCACGCGAGGAACCCTCTGCCTTTCAGTAGCCACACCTTGAAATCGTTCCCCATTCATGCGATCCTCGGTAAAGCCAAAACGGGAGATGAACTCCCGCCACGAAGCAGACAATTTTTCGCTAGAGGGAGGATGTAATAGCCGTGTAACTATAATAACGTCCGACGAGAAAGGGAGAATAGATCTCGGTCAAAGGATACGTCCGGTCGGTTGGCTGGATCAAAGTAATTATCCGTACGAAGGTAATGGAATTTCCAGGCTTCGAGCTGGCGCGTTTAATGGCGTAAACTTTGTGAAACGATACACACGTAACAAGATGCTACTGGGAGGATAATGATCGGAAGTCGCGAGTGTCAGACAGATTAATAACGCACGACGGTCAGTTACTCCGCTGACTGGAAAGTTACTGGGGAAAATGCCTGCGAGTTGCTAAGCTTTGGCGCTGGGTGCAGCTCGGTCGTCGAGGCGTTCTGCGTAAGGCGAGCTCTTAAGGGTGCCGGAACTTTCAGTTGGGCTCGTTATCTCATTTCGAAGTTTCTCCTTTTTCGACTCAAGTGGCAAGGCTTGCCTAGGAAAATGCGCGCTCTTTCCGACAGCACGCCTTTGATAAAGCTCGCTCCGCCGCCATCATCTCTTACCATCCCCGTAATAAATACGACCGTTGATTGCGAAAAGGATACGTCTAAAGTGGCAATTAAACATTTCTCCCCCGGTTCGTCTACACGCAGCGCATTCCCCCTCCCCCTGGGGCCCCGCTCCACTCCGTCACCTACACCGACACCCAGCCAAGTGGTACGCGCAAATCGTTAAAAATAATTGGCACCACACAACTTCCGGAAAGTGTCCACTGACGGGCACCCGTGCCCCCATCTCCCTTCCCCTTCTTTTTGATTTCCCGGCAAAGCGCAGAGATGGGCCCGTGATACGCAAAGGAGGAACTTCGGTGAGTTTTGTGTCGGGTAAATTCGACGGTGGAGGCGCGTTTCCACGACGAGCTTTCGAATTATCCATCCGTAAACGTCCGAGCGCGGACGCGATGGATGCGGATAATTAACCGAGACGGCGGAACGGCCGGCTGGAAGATGGACGAAAGCCTAGGAACTTGACGGGGCGCTGAGGGGGGGGGGACGGAAAGATGGAACGCGCCGGGGGCAGGGGTAATTTAACGCGAGCTCGACGAATGGCCATTGATTTGCGAAGCATCAAACTTCGCGAAAGTTACCGCATCGCACGGGAAAGGCAGAGAACCCTGCGTCCCTCCACACCCTTGGCTCCCCTCTCTCCGCGTCCGACCGGTTTGTTCTTGGACTGCAGTTACCGGATTCGATTTAACTTCGTCTTCCGCCGCCTCTACGAGGAGAGATAGAAGGCACCGGGCAGATACCCGGTCGACGGTAATTTCCCAATATCGAAAGTGTTTGCCGATAATCCGTTGGCCGGCCGTTGTTACTGGCGACTCCCCCCCCTCTTTCCAGGATCCTTGCTATCTCTATCCGTCTCCACTGATCTCCCCAAGATCCTGATTTCCGCGACAAATGTTTCCGTCTTACGCGCCGATAAATATCGCTAGGGCACCAATGGAATCTGATGCTCAAATCACCCTCCAAGATTTCCCTTAACTCCACCAAATCTTCCGAATTAATTTGACACATGTTAACGGAAAATATGTATGTGATTTGCTGTCTCTCTTGCGTGCGTTTATTTCAAGACGTAAACATTGCCAGAGCATGCAATAGGGATGAGCAAGGAATTCGATGGGTTCGATAAAGTGTCCCATTCGCGTGTCCCGGGCGTTTGTATTGGCGAAACTCCTACCCCCCCCCCCCCCCCCCCCTCTAACCCGTTGACCGGCGGAACGGAAGCGAATTTCCCGCGCGCACCGTTGGTCGACATCAAACGCGTTTCGAGCGGCGAACGAGTCGCGGCAATCACCGGATCCCCCTGGCGAAAAAACAGGAAGAATCGATTTGCAAGACCGACTTTGTACGGGTTTCGGGCCAACCGTTATATACGATGTCACGCGAGTTTACCAAAACGTCGCCATTCGCCCTCCCGGCCTACCGGACCTCCCCGTGAAACGCGTACCTGGCGAAAAAAGGGAGGCCGTAATCGATTTCGCCGAGGATTTACATGCGTTTCACTCTCGATTATACGCGACGCTTCACGCGTGTTAAGCGCTCGTCGCTTTCCGTTATTTAATTGCGACGCGTGAGCCACTTGCGGGGACTTAACACGGCCAAACGGATGATTCCTCGATGCGTTCGTTTAGCCGCTCCAATGGGCCGGATATTTTGCTGAATGCTTTTCATTTGCCACGCCATTTCCGACGGAACAAGTGTCGATAGACAACGATCCCGCTCGGAAGACCGACTCGACTTTTATACGGCTGCCTTTATGAGCCCAAATGAGTTGCAGGTGCTCGACGAAGGCGAATTTCGCGACCATATCGCGCTCTTCGACACGAAACGCATTTTAGGGCAATTCGCATGGTTCGACGTAATCGCAGGATCGTTCGAATCAGGAAGAATCGATTGCCCTGCGCTCGGCGGAAGTGGGCCCGTGTTTCAGATTCCGGGACACGGTGTTACGGGCGAACGAATAAAACTACGGGACGGAAGGGACACGACGCGTAGCGTCGACACACGATATCGCTGTTTTCGAGCGTCCAACGTCTAATAGAGCCGGTGGACGGATTTATCGATCGACCATGAACAAGTCACGGGATCGTCCTCTCCCCCCGCGCCCATGGTACGTTCTATCTTGAACGAAATAGCGAGCGTTAAATTTCGACAGACCGCCGGCTGCCTCCTTAATCCTCCGGCGACGATGGAAAAAGAAAATTCCCGCCAGCCAAGGGGGAAGGGAGAACGATAGGGCGGGCATTAATTACGAGTGGGACGCATTTAAAGTGTCGCCATTTAGCCGGGGATTAATCTATCATGCCTCGCTCGAGTGTGAAAAACTACCCGGTTAAGAGGGCGACTCTCCTCGTGGCCGTTTGATTGGCAGGCCTCTTCGTGGAGAGGTCCTCTCGAGCGTGAGTCGGTTCCTCGCGTATTCCGAGACGGGGAGCAAGAGGGACACGCACACCGACACGAGGGACAGAGGGGGGAGAGCGACGAACGAGCGGGGAGGGAAGACTTTATTTCGGTACGCGGTGTTCCGACGACACGAGGGAAGAGAGTCGAGGAGTGCCAGAGGAAGACGAGACGATGGAATCGCCCTGCGTGGGAGGAAGCCAGAGGAATCAGCTGCGTCCAACGTTCGCGCCGGAAGGATAAGCCTCGTGGACGAAACTCCATCTCCCAAATAAATTTCCCTCAGTCTAGAAATATTAACGTTGGACCCGCAGGTTCAGCGAAAATCAGGGACCACCCCCTTCGGCACTGGAACAAGAAGTATTATCCCCTTGGAAGGTTCCTCCCGGAAAATCTGCCCGCAGAAACTCGGTTTAGTTGTTCAAGGACCATCCGTACCCTGGAGCTGGGTAGCTAGCTATTTAGCGATTAGAGGAGTCCTTCGGTAAAGTCCTGAGGAAGAGTTGGTACGTCGGTTAGGTCGGTTAAGTTCTTAGAGGCCTTTGCCGTCGTCATCGGGTAGGCGCGAGACCCTCCGCGGGTCTGTTTCTCTCCTCCCGTGGTGTTTGTTGTGTATGTGCGTGTTTCCCTGCGCGCGCAGAGGTACGGCCGGCATCCGGCAGGAGTCGCTGGCTCTGTGGCCGGCCTCGGTCGCACGAGCGGGCCGTTCAGTCTAATTTGAACCGTCGCGCGCGCCCGACACACGCGGGCACGACCGATACCCGCCTCGGCTTGCCGTGTGTGTGACACGAGGCACCTCGTGCACGCTGCCCCACGCGACACCCTCTCCCCTTTCTCTTTTTCTCAGAGCTCCTCTCGTTCTCTCTCTTTCTCTGTCTGGCCCTGGTCCCCGTCTGTCGGCCGGTCCCTTCTTCCCCCCTCTCTGCTTCTCCCTGCGGCACGCGAGCGCACGTTCCTTCCGGAGAACGCGAGGAGGAGGACGATCGGCAGGTCCGTCCGCGTTCTGCCCCCGTTTCCGGCGCTCCCAACACCCGTCTGGACCGTCCACAGTGCAGCCCCAACGACGTACTCGGTGATCCGCGATTTCTTTCGCTCCGCAAGCTACAGGGGAGATGTGTGCGCGCTGAAATCCGAGGTCCTAGCTTCCGGTGGAATCGTTAACGCGAGCCGAAAGAACGGTCGAAGGGTCTACTTAGCGCTGTATATATTTCAGTGGATTTGAGAGACTGTCGTTTCTCTCTCTGTCTCGCACGCACGCACGGGTCTTGGTGCAACGTGATACGGCCGCGGAGGAAGCTCGAGAATTGCCTTTGGAATCGGCCTTTGCCAACGACCTGCCATGTCCGTCGATTAGAAAAACGGACGGGCCAAGAACCAAGTCCTGCTTCCTCTGAGCCTCAAAGTCTCGAGACCCTACTCAACGAGGACGAAGTTTTCCAAGACGAAGGCTCGACGGACGAGCATCGACGTACCGACGGATTTTCCAAGGGGAAGAGACACAAGGAGACGTGGGAGCGATTGGTAGCACGCGAGAGTCCGACAACGAGTTGGCCACGGTGAGTCGGTCGATGATGAGGACCGATCGGCGTCCTCGGCAGGATGATCGTGCCTCGTGAATCGCCGGGCGTTGAATCGGCCGCAGCAGCAGCCGCTGGTCGGGATCGTCTGCGGTGAAGATCAGCGCGAGAGGAAGACTAAGCCAGGACGAGATTAAGCGGCAGGATGAAGAGGACGGCGTCGTTACACAAGACGAAGACGAGACAGCCTCGAGTCTGCCCGGCGGAAGTCCCGTGCTCTGGCCGCCGGTATAACGCCTCGTGAACCGGAAGCAGGACCGAGAGGACACGGAGAAAGAGGGGAGACTGGACGAGCTCCTCCCGCGGGCCCCTCGAAAGTCGAGTCTCATGACAGACCACGTGGAAACTCATCGGTCGACGTCCATCGTCCTCTAAGCCCTTGATCGCGACTTTCAAGGAAAAAGGACAGGACCAGACAACGACTTCCCTTCGACTGGACCTCGCGCAATGTCGACCCACGAATTTCCCATGGGCCACTCCGAGTCCTGACCTCGTTATTTATCGTGCGACAGTGAAATCGTGTAGCCCAGAATCGCGAGAAATTGTTAATGGTGCATGAGGGTATCGTGATCGTTGACCGTGGTGGGACCGTGCTCGTGAGACGTAGACAAGTGAGGACGACAGATCGGCTTGGCGAGGCCGTGGACGGATTTCCGGTTGAACCGAGGGTGCGTGCGACCTCACCCCCGATTCCAACAGGGCACCAGGTCGGATGATGTGGGCGTCTCTGCTTTTGGCCGGGTTCTTAAGCGGCTGGTGGGGCGCTCTCGCGCTCGCTGCAGCACCCCCCGCCAATCGGGACACCCTCGCGCCGATGAGCAACGAGAACGATGTCGCGAAGCTTCCTCTAGGCCAACAGCCAACTGGTCGGCAGTTGATACCGCTCGACGATGTCGGCCAACCACGAAGGTACCCTTGGAGTTACCTCCAGGAACGAGGATCATCACCCTATGAGAATTTCCTCGACTACCAGGTCACCCCGAGTAGTTTCCGGCTTGGCAGTCCCCGCGGGGACCCTTGGTCCGACGTTGACGACGGCCTGGCTTTCGAGGAGGACCGTTTCTCCCAGGATTTCGACGGGACCGTCCTGGAAGCCAGCGGTCTCGTCCTCACGGCGAGGATACAGGACGCTGGTCTGCCTCACCACTCGTCCACGCAGATGCCTATGATATACCCGCCCCTCGTGGAGGAGTCGTCGGTGGAGAAACCGCGAACCGCCCGATCGGCGAAGCAACGACCAAAGAACCGCGGTAGAGCCGAATCGGCGCGTGAGCAACGTCGCAGGTGCAGGAACAAGGGCACCTGTCGCGGGCAAAACTGGTGCCCCGACGTCGACGTCGGTAATCGCGCTTACCTAGCGCCCACAGTTTTCGAGGGCAAGGCCAGGAGCATGTCATCCGTGAGGAAACCGGGCTCCAACTATGCTGTCACCTTTGAGGTGAAGCAGGTTTACAAGAGCCAGCCAGGCTTTCAGCCCCTGCAGAAGAACGACAGCGTGAGACTCCATTTCCGTGACAAAACAGCCCCCGGCAAATCCACCGTCTGCGGATACGACGAAACTGGCCAACAGCAGCAGCAGCAGGAACGCGACAATCCCAGTGGAGTGGTGCGCGCCAATATTAAGCGGGGTAAAGTGTATCTAGTGTTTGTGAATCGCGTGGGACCCAGAAACTTCACGATCCTCGGAGAGCCCGTGATACGCAGCAAGAAGAACGAACAGGCGGTACAGGCCGTCGTTCGACCGGATTACGGTGAGCATTGCATCATAATTCAATTGTCCGATAACCACGAGAACATACCCTTCCAAGGGAGGATCAATGACGGCCTAAATCTTAGCTGAATTTCGTTGAAACGAGGCTAGAATACCCGAGAGAATGTTGGATAATGTTTCAAGATTATTCCCAAGGTCCAGGGGGGCTGTAGTTGAAAAAGAAAAATGGCCGCGCGAAATTCGGGGAGAGGAGGAGAGAGTGAGTCTCCCTGGAGTGTCCGCTGTGCTTAGCGTACCGTTAAGAGGCACTTTTCTACGAGAGACGCGTAATCGAGACGGCGGTGTTCTCCTCACGGCGCTTTATATTTAACCGCCACGTAAGTTGGACCACCTTCAAGTACTCTTCGGGCAGCGCAGCCGCGAGTGGTCCGAAGACCAGCCAAGCGCCAGCAAGCTTTTCCTCACTGTTATTCGACGTAATCGACGATTAGTAAAGCTGACGTTGAGACGTACGAGACGGCCAGGATGTAACGAGCCTCGAGTTTTGAAGGTGCTCCAATTTAATGGCGGTTCAATGCGCTCATTTTCCTTCTCCATCTTTATTCCTCTAACTCTTCTTCTCTCTCTCGCGCGCGCACATTCAATATTACAGTTTCTCCGATGGTTTTCCCTCGTCCGCGCCCCCTTTTCTCAGCGGAGGACGGTGCGTCGACGCATGACGACCTTCCCTGGCTGATTTACGCCGGCGGGAAGTGATGAAGGATTGCTCGACCTCGACCGCCACGCTCCTTTTTACCGACGTCTTAATCGTCACCATCGCCGCAATGTTTCCCGTCCTTATAATCACCGGCACGATTCACGTGTCAATCGCTCAAGTACAACGTTACACGGCTAACTGGGACTGCGACTAAAATTAACCGGTCGACGCTTAGCGCGTTCACTGGCGAAGCTTCCTCTGAAAATTACGTCGCAATTGTGCAACGCACGGGACACAAAAGAATTTTTCGTTTTGACAATCTCGCGGTAACGAAGTGTACCGTTATTTTCGTTTATCAACGGGGTTGACTGATTGCGCTCGGTCCTCGCGATTCCCGGTAGATATACGACACCGGAATACGTGAGGCGTAAGTTTTGATGGTGGTCCAATTTACCGGCGGTTCAATGCGCCCGGCTCCTGTCCGATCACGCTCGGTTCCTCGACGTTGTAGTCGTCGTGAGAGTCTTCAGACATCTATAAGACAACGCGTCGACGCACGCCAAGCTTCTCCTTCTTTCTCTCCTCTGTCTCATCCAATCTACGTCCCTGGCTTATCGATCTTTTTCTATCCATTTACCTACCCACTCACCCTTTCCTCTATCCCTTCTTTACGCGATTCTCAGTACCCGAAGTGCCAAACGACAGGCTCAAGTTTTGATACATTCCGCATTAGCCCCTCTATTGCAAAGTTGGCTCGTCGCTGTCAGTGACACTGTTACCGGTGTTCCTCGTTTTCAAGGAGTACGAAACTTTTGCGGTCGTTTGCTTATCGTTCGCGGCTCATACACGCGTCACGCCTACCACGGTAGTGCTGTACGTGGAAAATTGGGTGACTTGTTTCACCATCGGCCTGCGTCTGCTGGCATTCTCATGGTCCGATATTGTCGAAGGTTTACTTTGTATCGCGCTGGCCTCTCGCTAATCGTTGCCTTCGACTACCGAAGCCGTATTTCACCGGAACGATGTATAAATCTACTGTTTTGCCGCATTCGGTGTGATCGATGCCGTTGCTTATTTTTTATCCCCGGGCCACGGTTCCGAAGTCCAAAGCATTGAGTTCTCGAGTTTCCGAAGGAGGAAGGCTGACAGGACGTAGTATAAGGCGAAAGTACGATATAAGCGTCCAAATAAATAATGTAAACGCATGGCAAAAGACGGCGGTTCGTCGATCCGCCTTCTTCCAGTTACCAGTGACTAAGCCAGACACGATCGGTCGAGAGGGGGGTGGAGGGACCGAGACGTCAATTGTAAGGCCTTAATCGGAAACCCGTTCTTACTTCTGTTGGCCTATACCCGGGCGCACCGAGTAAGGAAGACAAACGGCGGGACGAGGAAGCGTGGCCGACGAGGAAAACGCGTGCACCTCGAGAATCGTGCTAGACCTTTCGACGGACCAACGAAAGAAGGAAAAACCTTGGAATGGAATAACGAAGAGAAATGCATTTCCAAGGAAAAATCTTGCCACCTTTTGCCCCGTCACATCCAACCACTGAAATCATAAAATTCACCAATGTTTCACGTTCCTTTGAGGATTTCATCAGTTCCACCGAACAGCCCGTAACCCTTCGGCACGTTTTGTAATTCCGTTCTCACAGTTTCCAAACGTTTTACGCGCTAAAGCCCCGGCGGAGCGTGGGGAGATTCTTTCGCGTCGCGGGGTTTTCTTCTTTCGAGATATTCAGAAAGTGGGACGCGCTCGCGGGAAAATCGACGTACAAACAACGCGCTTTTCGCGCGGGGACACGTTTGTCAACATCGTTACGCGGCATCGTTAAGCGACAAAGTCAGCAAGTCAGAGGGAAGGTGGGGGGGGGGCGGAGGAGGAGGGCAAGGGAGACGTAGCTTTCGGCGGAGCTTTGCATCATGCATGAAGTCGATCGTGCGAAATTCTCTACCGTTGGCGTTAAAGAACGACGATTCCAGCACTCCCCTCCCCCCTCAGCATGAACTTAATCGAACTTCAAACAATTCTGCGTGGCGCAACGCGCAAAAATTCCGAGACTTTGAAGTTATTTTAAGTTGGAAAAGTCGAAGTTGTCGGGGTCAAGACGGTTTACGGCCCCCCTCGGAGCCCTCCGTCGGCGAAATCGAACTCCCGATGGCTGTTCGGCCAACGTAATTACCCCGCTCGTTTATTCAAACGACGCCATTACGATATTACAGGAGCCGGTTGAGTACAAGTTATAATCGAACCGCCGAGGGAAGGACGACATTGTCTTGGGAAACGAGGTACGCGTTGCCGATCGCTCACGCGGATACCGGCTCTTTCGAACGGCAGACGTCGATACACGTACTTCTAGAAATCGATAACGACCGACCGGCTCGCAGATAAACTCGTAATTGATTCAGTGAAATCCGTTGGACGATTAGACGAACGATATACGCCGGCCGGTTCTATTAGATAATTTCGAGATATCAAATGAACGGTATGATCCTCCCCTGTAGTCTCCTCGAAGATCGATAGCTGCCCAGAGTATCAATTAACCATGCAGAATCCCTTGGCCAGCGAGTAATGTTACAGATATCTCGGAATTCCATTCAACGATCGTCCAGGCTATTCTCCGGAAAATTCCAGAAAAACTTTGTAGCTCGGATCGAGGATACCGGACTTCTTCGTCGCTTTAATCGCTCGTTAATTCGCTTGTTTTTCACGTGCTCGTGCTCCTCGGGTAAAATTAACCGGGCGCGTAAGTGCAACGGCCGGTCGTGTTGCGACATTTCGAGTTACCGGAAATAAGTTGCGTCCCCGCCAACGCCTGTGACTTCTCCGTCTCTCTTTCTCTGTCTCTCCTTTTCATCTTCCGTCCTTTCTTCCCTTTGGTGCGTCGCACACGCACACGGTGCTTCCCAATCGCTCTCGGCGTATCCTCCGGAGCGTCTCCTCTGCGGGCTGATTGGCTTATGTCACCGTGCCGTTCCGTCGTGGCGACCGCCGCGGCAAATTACTATCAAAATTAATTGACGCCAATTACCGTTACGTTGGGCCGAGGCGCGCGTGCATTGTGTGCATGTGCAGCGCATACACGGCGCCTGCCATGGACCGCCTTGGGTCGATAATAGCGCTCCAACGACGCGAGACATTTATTGCCGGTGATCCTGAGGATCTCGCGCATCGTCCCGTCCCTCGGAAATTACCGATCCGACACACACACACACACACATACACGCACTCGACATAAATGTCCTTTGAAGATAAAGTAATCATAATTACCGCTTCGAAACGTTCATCAGCTCGTACCGTCCTACGCATTCCTCCTGTCCTTCTAATTCCAGCGTAGTTTTAAGACAGACAAATACCACGCGACGCAATAGGAAAAGTTCCCTTGGCGGATCGTCGGGGAACCTCGGAGGCTGTAAGTCGCTCGACACAGCCGCGCGTTATCGTCGAGTTAGCGGGAATAGAGCGGTGCTACCAGATACCAGATTGCTCGTACAAGGGGGTTGCCAGCCAGAGAGGGACGAGAGGCAGACAGGGGGAGGGGAGAGGAGACGAGGCGATTCCTCTTGGGGGTTGGGAGGAGGACGAAGGTGGCCGAGATGGCTTGTCGCGGCTCGGAGGACCCCGCGAGGGGGAGGAAATCGGCGCGTACGTACCCCGAGCACGTACGGCCCTGTGCCCATACTCAGAGGAACCCGCAGGTACGCTCTATATATCCCCCCCCCTACCACAGTATGTTCTCCTCTCTTTCTCTCTCTATCTTTCTCTTTCTCTTGTCCTCTTCTTCTCGGTCCAGTCTCCTTCCTTCCCCCTACCTCTGTTCCCCCTCGTCCTCTCCTCTCGATCTCTCGTTTACCCCGTTTCTGCGGTCGTCTTCCTCGCGCGGGACACACGCAGTAGGTCGGAATCGCGAGGACCGTCGAGCACGGGGTGCGGGAGGTGGTCGACGGGGAACGGGGCTCCTGGTGGGGGACCACACGTGTGCTTTCTGCTTATACGCCGTGCCGACGCCGCCGAGCAGGTAGACTGCTGGGCGGCCTGGCTATCTAACGTAGCCAGTCTCTCCCTGCAGACCGTTTCTCCAAGGCGTATAAGTTCATCGGGAATCCGATCTTCGCTCCGTCCACGATTTTTGTCGCATCAAATTCGCGCCACCGGACCACTCGGGCCTCATTAAATGAGTCCAGGGGAAAACGAGTGGGCAGATTTCTTATGACCAATCGCCGGATCGAACTCAAACAGTGCCTTGACACGTCAGGAATATCCTATTAAACCTTACCACTCGTGGTACTTTATGTCATTCCAATAAACTCAAATTGCCTTAACATCGCGGATGTAATTCGGATTTCATAGGATCGTCATCCTGTTCCCCCCCCGCTCGGATTTTGTTAATCAAATAGCAGTAAGCTTCGTGGGGAAGGAAAGAAGCTGCCGGGTTCTGATTAATGTTTCCGAATCCTTGGCGTCCTCTATTTTCCGCGGGGGCGATAAGCACAGGCATATATCATTTCCCAAAGGAAAAGAAATTTTAATATCATGCCCCTTGGGGGAATTTATGACCCCCCCTACTCCTCCCCCTCCTGTTCCTTCCTTCCCGAAGGATTCAGCGGGCCGGCCGCAAGTCCCCGGCAATCATCCTTTTCCAGTTTGTCCCACGATGGACGCGGTTCCCGTCGAAATTGCCAACGTTCGCCGATTGTCAGGGGGCGACGAGCAATATTGCGCTATCGCCCGTCCACCTGATCGATCGACTATCACGGCGACACGGGTTTTCCGGAGAAACGTGACTCGGATACGTTCGTTTCGGCTCAACTGCCCATCTGTTGCGCGATGACAAATATCAGAATTCTATTTAAGTTCGCTCGTCCACGTAGACACTGCCACTTGATCGCCGTTCGGTTAACGAGGACAATTCATGCCTCGGCCACAACTTTGCACCCCCCGTATTTCGGGACGATAACGAAGAAGCCAGGGGGCAGCGGAGAAAAGCGAGTCGAGTTCATTGGTAGCCGGTTTCCGAGAAATTCGGATTGGACGATGACACAACGGTAAATCCTTTAGCGAGAGCAAACGTCGCGGCTACTTCGCCGTGCACGCCGGTTCCACAAAAGTCTATTGGACGCGACACAATCGCCGTTAATCTCGCACAATGAATCAGCGCTGGCACGAATCCGAAAGCGCGTGCGGCCGATCCACAGGGATTCAAGGTTGCGAACTTGAAGGCGCACCTCCTCGACCGGCCGCGCGAGAGACGGGATTCCGATAGGTCGATTTACCATGGCGAAGATGCCAGCAGATAAGGGACGCAGGACCGGAGGACTTTATTTTGTTAAGAACAATGTGGTATCGTGATTGGACTGATTTTATTGCGATTATTGAGAGACGACGTTGATGCCTGCTTTAATTTGTCGTTTCTTTTCTATTTCATGTATCCTTAGGTTCCCCTCTGGCGCGTGCATGAATCCCTCCTTTGGTTTTCTTGCCTTCTAGTCCGGATTCGCCGGGACGGTCCGCATCTCGTTAAAAACTCGGTAAAAAGTCGCTAGGTAATTCTCCCTGCCTCCCCGTCGTTTTCTCTTTTTTTCCCCTCGGCTCGTTTGGATCCACCTACACCACGCGATAGAGTGCCTAGGGCAAAAAAAAGCCGCGCTCGTCGATAACACGTGTTTTCCCTGACTAGCCCGAATCTGGTCCCGAAAAATGCTACTTTTCCATTCAACGGGGATAAATGAAGCCGAAAAATCACGTCCCAACGGACGCTGTATCCATGTTCGGTAGACCGTTTCGCGAGCCTACTATTCGAATGTATGTTAATTTAGGGCCAATTAAAAGATCAACCTGTTTCATGAAAAAACACGGTTGGGCAATTTTTACGACCGTAGGTATAGGTGGGGGATTCGGTTCGACGTTCATTAATATCGATGAGCTTTTCGCGAGGTTTCCTCGCGGTGCTCGTAGCTGTCGTTAACAAGCACTTTGCGTATGAGCGGCTACCTCAAGGTCGGACGAGCGTTTGGAGCATTAGAAAAATATACTCGGACGAATCCGCCGCAACGTGCCTAGGACTCGTTAGATCAGACAGTCCGACCCGGTGTCGCAGCTATAAATACCCTCCACTGACGGCATATTATTTCCGAACAGTCGAGAATACGGCCGTGGACGTGTGAAAGGGGTCAGACGGAAGACGAGGAAAAAGGTCCGAGGAAATCGAATCTCCGCCGGCGAGTATTCTCGGGACAACCGTCGGACGGCAGAGAGAGGAAAAAAAGGGTGCGGTCGTTTCGCGGGAAAAATCATCGCGGCGAGAAGCCCTCGTGATCCCCGGCACGGAATGTCGTGAAACATTTACGGGACCGGCCGGAGAAATTCAACGTCGGGGAAAAGCTTTTCGCCGGCGGTCCTGGAAAATTCGATAATTAACGAAGCCGCAGGCGCACTAATCCATTGAATAATTTCCAGCGTAGTAGACGGCTTTGACGGGCCCGTATTTGCCTACCCTCTGCTTTGTCCTCCCTCCCCCTCCCCCCTCCACCGTTCACGCCCCTCCCCCTAGCCAAGATGAATTTCGCGGAAAATTTTCGGTTCCCCATCGAGCGCGGGAAACGTCCTTCCCATTTTTTCCCCGGGGATTTTTCGTCGTCACTTTTCGCCCGGTCCTGTTTGTCCGGCGCTTGTTCCACACGAGCGTTACGAACCGCGTGCTCTCGGTCGTTCGTTTCTCCTTGGTTCTCGGTTTCGTCGCCGGAGGAGACCAGATGCTGGTCACGATTTGCCCCGGGCGCGGTTCCTCTCCGGCTTCTTCCCGGGGCGCACGCCGGCGATTCGTTCTACGTAGGAAAGAGCTTACCGCTCATTGCCGGCGAGATATTACGGCGGATTCGCGGAAATATTCGAAGCAGCTATTACCCCACCTAGTAAGCACGTACTCTGTATGGTAATCGAGCCCCTTCTCCAATCTCCCGGCTGTATCTGCCGGGGTCCTGGGCCCGGCGTATACATTTTGGATACTGCGCCATTTTCCCTCGTCGAGAGCCAATCGCCGTACAGGAGGATCATAGGACCACGGCCAGGTGAGGAGGAGGAGGACAGAAGAGAAGGGGGGGGGGGCAGAAGAGTCTCCGGCGTTCACAGAGATACTGAGATTACGACTCTCCCCGTCGATACGCCAAGAGAGACGTTCCTTCCGTTTCTTTTCTAAGAGCTCCTTTTAACGCGGAACAGTAATCTCGGTGCGCCGAGATCGTATCTCCAATGGTCCATTCCGTTTAAGCGACCCAATGGATTGTAATCGCGCGAAACTAATGTTACGATACTCCCGGCCCATTCGCCGGACGTAAAAATAATGAAACTTTTATGCAGTACGCGCATTTTCCTTTTAACCAACGTCGTTGGCCGCCGGCACGGCGCTACTTATTTCTCTCGGATCTCGCTGTACTGCGTCGCGGATAAACCTACGATAATGAATATTTTAAAGAACCCTTTTGTTCCGGCTGAGCATACAGCGGTCCTCGTTTCGAGGATTTTTTGCACCGTCACTGTCGCAGGGGTAAACGAACGATAAGGAAAGCTTCTCGTCCGAACGGTCGCACTCATTTTCCCCGGTTATCCCTGATCAAGGACGAAAGCTTCGTAGTTATGGACGAACGACCTTCGTTCGGTGGTTTATCTGGCATTCCGTTTGTTTGTCTTTGGCTTTCTCCTTGGTTCGTTCGTCCGTCGAGGTCCACCTACTCGTGGCGAAGGTGACACGACTTTCCGCGTCCTCCGGTCGGGAAATTTCCGAGCGCGGACAAGACGAAGCGAGAGAGAGAGAGAGAGAAGGACAGAGAGGCGGGATAAAAAGTAGCGACGGTACACGAGGAGACGAGATCGAAGGAGAGCGAGAAGGAGCCAGCGACCAGCGGTCTGGCCGTCGTCGCGTAGTCACAACACGACGCGAGTTATTGCCCCCGAGTGCCGCTTCGTCGTCCCCTCCCCTCCCCACCCCTCACCCCCCCGCCGTCGCCGCCCCCGAGACGTCCTCCGACGTTCTCCATTACCGCCCCTCCGTCCTCCCTCGCCCCCCGTGCCGGCTTAATTCCACCAATTCGCGGCCAAAAAAGTGATGAGCCGGCCGGCTGCGTGCCAGAACGAGAGGAGACGAAGCCGGCAAGGGGCAAGAGGAAGGAAGAAAAACGGGGACGAGACGAACGAGGTTTAAATAATCTCGCAGAAAGACGTAAGCCGTATCAACCGTCCTCGCTGACGCTTATGGCCTCGTCTGGTGGTTCTATAATCGTTTTACTCTGATACTACGTCAAGGGACGATCGTCAGAAGCTACTGTCGTAACGGTACTTTGAGTAAAGCAAAGGTTCAATGCAAGGTCCGTGAGACGAATCGCCGGGGGATGATTGATTTTTTAGAAATGTGAGTTGGGCCGTATTGGTTCGTTGTAATTTTCTCGTAGATTCATTTCGAACGAACGCACGCGCGCGAAGCAGTCTCCGAGCGAGAATGAGAAGAGAGTCTGCGGAGGAAGGATAGGGACAAGGTGGTGGGGAGCGCGGCATCAGGCGCCGTCGACGGTGGTGGCGGTGAGAAGCGCGGAAAAAGGAGACCCAGAGGCGCAAAGCGAACGGGAGATGAGCCGCAGGAGCAGACGGAGAGGAAAAAGAGAAGAAGAGGGACCGAGAAAAAGAGAAGCCGCCAGTAGAAAAGGAGAGAGTCGCCGCGGGGAGGGTGGCACCCCGTCGCTCCGGACAATCGGATACCCAAAGCGTGAGAGCTAGTCACAACAATATTACAAGCGAAGAAAATGGGAAGAACGAGGGACGAGGGAACCGGCCAGAAGGCAGAAGACACCGCGAGGAAACTAAAATTACACCGAGTCTCTCGGCCGATTTAAAGGCGCTGCAACGATTCGCGAACGAGAGCAAATACACGGGATGAATCTGTCAGGACCGACGATTATTTTTAGCCCCTAAAGTATGGCAAAGAAGATCGTTTCTTAACCGGTGGCCAATCCCCCTAGTTCCCTTGTACCGTGAAATTACTCCCACCGCTCGATACTCGGTTGACAATTTTTTTGACGATTTTTTAACCTCCTATAGGAAACATCGGTGTTGCCCTCGTGAGAAATTTTGTCGAACTAAGGTGCTGAGAAACGGTTCGGTCACGGAATTTCATTTCTGCGTCGAAGTAGGGGTCGTCTTTTAAGTACCGGCCAGTAGTAAATGCCGTCGTCGTTCTGTCTGAGCTGTGCGTATAACTCGTGTGCGGGCCCCGGCATTCTTTAATTGAACGTAATATGCGCAGAAGGCCCCGGCTGGCCAGAAAAAGAAATCTCCCGTCATACGTCAGCGATAGGCGAATAATATTCTCCGATTCCCCGGCAAACCACGAGGAATTTAATCCCCCAGGCTGATCTGTTGGTTTGTTGCTTTTGCCTCGATTTTGTTTGCCCGCAGCAAAATGATCTCTAACGAATCATTAAATCCTTTTGGTCGTCGGGTGGGTATTTTATTTCGCGCGGAATTTCGACGTACGGTGTATAGAATTTCCCGCCAACAGATCGACAATTGGCGCGCCGTGCAACGTGGACGAGGGAGAAAAATGCATTCATTAGTAACGATATACACGACGACATAGAACGGCGCATAAAGCGTCAGTCGACAAATATTTCCTAGTCCCTCGGATGCCCCCTCTCTCTTAAAAAAAAGGGGAATCATTACTGACTCGTTTTTACGCGAATGCGCGTTCGTGCGAACGTGTTAACTCTTCGCGTCGGTCTAAACTTTCATTTAACGCAGCGGTCGCCCCTGTGCACGAGCCGCGAACTACGGTTCAACGAAACTTTTACGCGCGGCACTCGTTATTAAATTCATTAATATCCCGGGCAAATGGAGCACGATAATTACGGATTGCTCAATAAAATATTTCCCCCCGCGGACGGACCGACGTTTCAGCCTGTCGGCAAATATCGCCCCGATTACGAAGCTTAGCTTATTCCTCCTCGGAGTAAATAAAACTCCACTAATGACCAGTAATATTGTCCAACCGTACGTTTGTTGTGATAATCTTCCGCCCTCGAACAAGGGCAAACGACGTTAGTTAGCGGTCGAAGGAAAAGTTTGAAGGTCAGATTCGACCTTGAACGACAACGAAGAGAGTAGTAGGGGCTTAATTTGGGTGCGTGTTTGCTCGAGAAAACGTAGTGGTGGATAAGGTCGTCGAAGGGCAGAAGAGACGTCAAGTTGGCCAGCGGTGAACGGACAGACCGTGGGTGATTTTGCTGTTAAATCGGCATCGGCCATCGTCTTTACTTTCTTTGCATGAAATGCAGTGGTCAAGTCCCGTGCGCGGAGCGACTCTCCGCATGGCGGGCCGATCATCGTATATGGCCAGAAGCCGCAGTAGCCGGATCCGACGACCGGCCGAGATTCTGCCTTGAGCCGGCTCCCAGAGATTCCGACGAGGGGGAAACGAAAGGGCGGAGGGGGAGGAAGAAAAGGTCCCTCGCGGAACCCTCGTGTTTATATGGTGTCTCCTATCTTTCTATGCCTCGTCTCTACGCATCGCCATCTTTGTTTACGAGAAAACCATAGAAAAGAAACTAGCCCCCGTGGGCGATCCAATTGCGTTTTCAAGCGCGATCGTGTAATTGGCGCGCGAGTATTGTAGCACCCCCCCCCCCCCCCCCCCCGCCTCCCCCGGCATTGACTCGTGTCGACCCTATCCTCGTTAGTCGAACGACCAAACGTTAACGGCTCGAATTCCGACGAAAGGATGAAGCACCGCGCAGACGTGCCATTAATTTCCCGCCGACCATTGTCGCCGCGAGGTTCCACAACATTTCGGTTCGCTTGATTTTTCTCCGGACGTCGTTGCGTCAGACGGTCTCGTTGGTTTCTACGTCTCGAGCCCGGGGAACATCGTGGCCGATCATTAAGATACTTAGGAGCGCGCTTTTACAACGATCTCGCCAACACGTTTGCCGGTTTAAGTTTCTCCTTAATTTTGTTTTTATCAGCACCACGGTAAGGGACTTTTTCCATGCCTGTAATTCAAGGCGGAAGGTCGTGCGCACGCGACTTCGTTTTATGATTTACGGAAGATTACGTTATCGGCGTAATGCCGGTAGCTGATATACCGCGCTCGTTTTATTCCGTTGGACGAGAGAAAGAATTTCCACGCGCTCTTCCCTCGGCTGACTAATAATTTCGACGAGCGGCCAGGCACGCGGCATTTTTAGCCGGGAAAACGTGGAAACGTCGCGCTTTTTATCGGCGTACATTGATACGAGAGGCAAGTACGCGAGTCGTTAAAGCTTTGCAGCTGCACGTCGGGGCTTTTCGTTTTTCTCCTTCGTCGCTCTCCTCGCATCTCCTCGGCCGAGGAGACTCGAAGAAGAGGCTCTCCTCGCCCGACGACGACTACGACGACTACGACGACGACGATGGTAGGCAAGAGAGAGGTGGCGCAAATGCGAGACGACGAAAATATTGGGTCTATTTCGAAATTCTATTTCTGTGCGTCGGCCGAGAGCGCAGAGCGTGCGCCGCTCCTACACCAATTTCCCCGCCTTCCCCCCCTTTTTCTCTTTGGCTCTCTGTTCCTCCTGTTCTCTGTTTCCGCCCTTTCTCTCATTCCTACCGTATGTGATGTGTCTTGTACGCACACACGGACGACTACCCTCTCACCCCTACGAGCTGATCTTTCCTCCGACAGGAACGACGCGTCGGTTCCACTCGAACGTTTCCTCGTGGAATAACACAATTATTCAGCCCTACTCATTCGGCGATACTATTTCTTTACCCCCACGATCACGGGTATATTTATTTAAGTTTCACTTAAGCCCCTTCGACTGGATTGCCGTCGACGAAATCTTAAGCACCTTATTTGCTTAGCCCCGCAGACCGGTACATTCAAGTACGCTCAAACATTCTACCCCATGACTGTATTTCACGGATGATCGATTCATGAGCAACCTTCGAGACGATTAAAAACTCCTCAGAAGACTATGAATCTTTTTTTTTACAAAATTTTCCGTCAGCCCGCGTGTTGGGTAACCGTTTAACAGGCTGGTTTGGAATTTTTTGGCGTGGAGCAACTTTTTCCACGGGTTCATTAGAACGTCGTTAAACCGGCACGCGCTGCGCAGGGCTCTGACAGGACGGCGCGTGTTAATAAAACAGACGTTAGTGCGGTATCTAAATATCGGGCTGGCCAGATCGTATCCATACGTGTTCCTCACGTGCGATTAGTATCTCGACGGCGGGGAAAGGTCATACTTTAGCCGGCGTATGTGTATCCCTTACCGCGGCTATTTGACGGAATCTATTCTCGTTGTTTATTGAACCGCCACTGCCTACGAATCTTACAAATGTTTCATAAACAATAGCGCGTCTACACGCGCAGCTGTTATTATATACTGGCTCATAGGGCCACGCGTAGATCACTGACCCGCGTTTACTGTATTTTCTGGTAACGAGTAGTAATTTTGTATCACCGACTGATATACAATCCCCACATTTCTCCAACGTCGCGGCGGCGGCGGCTGCGAGAGAGAAGGAAGGGGAGAAGGGTGGGGAAAAGCGAGATATCATTTTCAAGCGGGCTATACGACATCTTATTTCTCCTTATATTCCCTTTCTCCTGGGGTCCCATCGTATATCCGCTACACTTCTTGCCTACTGTCTTCCGCAAGCTTGGATATTCGCTTTCCCCCGGAGCCTCACGAGTGTTCCGAAATATCACGTGAAATATGAGTAAAGCGTCTAGGCGGGATAGTTAAAAGAGACTCGTTGGAAATGGAATCGGCCGAGTAGTCGTGCGAAATCGATCATTCCGTCTCGCAGGCGGTCCCAATGAAATCGTTCAGATTCCGTAATGTTGTCTCCGCACGACATTCCAACGATATCGGCGAAATCCATCGCCGCGGAACCCCGCCTTACCGTGGCGAGCGGGAATCTTGATGATCGGGGAACGTAACACTCCGAACGTATTTCCTACACCGAGAGTATTTTAAGATCGCACCTCACACGTCGGGAAAATCTCGGGGAGACACCCCGCCGAATTTTTTATTAATCTCACGTTACATGGTTCGTCCTTGAACCGCGCGTACCCCTGAGAGTCGATTGAACGGGGCGAATGGAGAATTTTCCCGTTTAGGAGCGTCAATGTCGGAATCTTTGGGGTTCTCGCGAGTCGATCGGTTTAATAAACCCGGATAAATAGGGGAACCCGCGACGGCCGCTTTCGAAAACGTTGAACCGGCCGAGAAGGAGATAACCGCGCGTTCACGGCGCGGCCAACTTTTCATCTCTCCGTTCCTCTTTTGCGCGGCTGGTCCGTGATATACGAGCCGAACTCTCCCTACTTGCGGACGGGTTCGGGGCCCCGCTGGTGAACGCTCCAACCGTTTACCCACAGTGATAGCGATCTAAAGTGCAACGCCTATTTGCTGGCTTGCCACCGCGGGAACGTTCCACCTAACGCCTCTCTCGTTCGGCCTCGCGCAAGGAACGACCCGATCCCCCCCGCCTCAGTTCCGACCAATTGATGTCCGTTCGTCCCTTTTTTTCTCCCCACACACCATCCCCTCCCTCCTCTCGTCCGTGTCCCGTGGTTCCCCGGAGAGCTCAATTACCGCTGCTCATTTCCACGCGAGACACTTTATTATCTGCGTCGTGGAAAATCTACGGGGAATTCGTATAATCTCAGGATACTCGGGTATCGCGCCGACACTTATCGCCGAATACGTTAGGTGGAGTAATCTAGTGCCAGTAACGTGTGACTTTATCCGGCCCGTGTGGAAAGGAAACTAATTGGATTCTCACGGCGAGGACGTTCGAAAGCTTAGATTCTCAGCGAGGACGATATCCTCGTAGGTTCGATCGAGCTACCTCGACCATCGTTGAGTCCTGGATATTTCTAAAGACCGTTTACGGCGACGACTGGAAGGTGGAGTAACGATCGATTCCTACGTTTCACCGGACTCGGGAAAGTTGTTGCTCCGCGTGACGGTTTTGCTCGGTTGATCTCGCCGTAGTTTTTGCGGGAAGCCGTGTGCAGGTGGGATCGGTATTGCCCGGAGGACGACGGGGCACGAGATCGTCCTTGGAGGGCAGAGCCCAGACTGCCGAGCTCTTCCCTAAGAGGCTCAAGGACGTAGGAGTTGCGGCAATTAAGCGACTCTATCGCTAAACGCGCGCTCTTTCGACCCGTTGGCATTCGATTGACGACGTCGTAAGAAAGGGTCACACGGTGCACACGCCCGGTCCATCGGCCGCTAAACCAACGAGCACGATCACCAGTGGCGCGTGTGTGCGTCCTATGCACGTGCACGTGCAGATCGATGCACCTGATCGCCCGTAATGCACTTTCTCTTTTATGTCGCGAAACGGCTCATAAAGAGCGCCACTCGATCGCCCGGAGAATAATTACGCTGGTATTTCCCAGCGCGCGGGACACGCTTTTCCCGTAAATAATTGATCCGGAAATGGGTTTTTCATTTCGTTATGTTGCCACGTCCGGGGCACGGCCTATAATCGCCGGCCGTGAATTTTTACAGCCTCGCGCATGGGAAATCTCGTATTCTCGCTCGAACGCCCGGTAATAGCGCGGAATAGTTCATCGCTGGTCCCGTTTTATTGCTATCCTTTATCCCGGTTAATGACTCGCCCCGGGGAATTTTCCCCTTGTCTCTACCTGATGTCGCAATCGTCCCTACCGTCGGTGCTACGTTGAATTTGCCAAGGCACTTGCAGCAACGCCAGTCGGAATCATTGACACCAATGTTGCCGCTATTGACCTCTTCATCGAATCCCCACTGGTCCGGTCAACAAGCTCTCACACTCACAAAAACCTATTGTCCTCCAGCATCGAACCTCGCAATTATTAACGTCACCGCGGAACGTCCTATTAACCCGTCGCCTTTTCCCTTCGATCGATCAATCCGGAATATGCGGGCAAAAATATTTTTCGTTCATCCATAGAGTGGGTTAAAATGGGTTAAAGTGGATCAGTGTACCGGTTACCCCAGTGGTTACTATTTTTCCCCAAGTCCCAGATTATTGATCAATCAACGTGACTCGTCTAATGAGAAGGACGAATGATCGTTAATTCCCTGTTCGTTTCCTGCGGTCGAGTCCCTTTCGTAATGGGTCGTACGACACGGCTTTCACGAGGGCACGTGAAGCTCGTTCGGGCCGTGGGCATTCCATATAAATTCAGCACGGAGAACGAAGGAGCCGGGCCTCTGACTTTCGACCCAAAGCGCGTCCCGTGTGCGCTGCTTTCGAATTGGATTGTTTGACGGTGCGGCCAGGCGAAACCGCCGGGCGCTTCGGGCAAATCGCCTCTCCGGGGAGCGCTATCTTTCCCGTCGACGAGATCGCCCGGTGATACGAGCGCCGATATTTCCCCGATATTCCCCTCCCCCTCCCCCTGAGTATCACCAGATCGATCGGCGCTGCCCGCCGGGAGCGGAATTTTCCCCGCGACCGATATTTCCGAGCGGCCCGCTTTTCCGTGTCCTCCGTAAAGAACGGCCCACAGGGACAAATTACACGTACTCTTAATGAAAATCCCCAGTATCTCGTCAACGCGGCGAAAAGCTCGGTGCCTTCTTGCCGCAACGAGCTTTGCCGATCGAACCGTCCACCTGTGCATCCGCGAAAACTTGTCGACGGTTAGGCGACGGTTCTCAAGCGCGCCAGGAGAAATGTTTCATTGGTCGATTAAAGCACCGATAAAAATGGAAACGATACTTCAGGATTCCCTCAGTTTCCTGACTTATCGCTTCGAGATCGGGGAGGGGGGTGGGGAGTGCATAGGGAAGCCTTGAACTTCTGTAAGATCCGCTTTTAAAGTCCGGAAGGTGAAAGGGCTGCAAAGGCAACGGCGCAACGGAAAGCAACGACTCTCGCTCCTTTCAGATTCGATCGTGCCGGCTCTTTAAAGAACTCATAAAGGATTACAAATATCACGAAACCCGCTCGGTCCGTGCCGGCGGGGAAGGAAACCCGAGCTCCCCCGTTCGGTCTGTTTTTATTTTTCCCTAGCATCGGAAGATAATAAATCTCTATTATCGCTTGTTTTTGCGCCGTTACTTGGACAGCCTTGCCGTAAACCACCAAACTATCATATCTTGGCGATAATTTCTCTATCTTTTCCCCCCCGGCTTCTCCGGGACTCCGGCGCGGTGTAAAACATAAATCACCGGAGTGTCATTGTATTAAAGGATAGGGAGCGCGGCCGGAGTGAAAAATCGGAATTGATCAAGATAGGTCGAACGGAAATAAATTAACGATTGACCTTTGACCGGGGAACTACGTTTCCCAGCATTCTCCCGTTTCAGCGGAATCTCTCGTTCTCGTGAGCAGGCCACGAGTCTCTGTATAATTGAAAGTTTTAATTATCAGGCGCTTTGGCCGTTGCCTCTTGCTCCGTTGAAACGAGAACAGCCCTCGTCCCCGATTGTCACGGGCCAATAGAAGAAGCTTACTGCTCGCAAAGGGTGCCGTTCTCTCTGCGAAGCCCCCCCTCCCATCCCAAAAATCCCGTCTACGCCGATCGCCTTTCCACGGGGAATCCTCGCCAGGGACGTATTTCAAGTCAAATGAAAGTCGGATACAAAGAAATTGTTCTCCCGACAAACGGGAAGCCTCGAGCGGCGCTGCAGTTTCGACGATTAAACGTCCCCGGGGAATTCGACTCTTAGGTCTTCCGTTGGAGTCGATGCTTTAAGGCTTCCCCGGGGGAATGATTACTTCGTTCCACGTCGGGGAGTAAAATTCTCCAACCTTCTTCTCACCTGTCGCGCATAAAGAAATCCTCGTAATGATTTAATGACTGTGTTGACAATTAGACGTCGTCGGAATTTATCGGCCGTCCTTTATTAATGCCTGCACTGCCCCGCAATCACGTTTTCATGTTAATTTGTCGCTCGACCAGACGAACGGCCACGAATTATTTATCATTTGGATTGCTCCTGTCTATCGAACCGGAACAGGATACCTCGCCGCGGAGATTGTAATTCCTTTGAGCAGAACCAATGTGTAACATGTACAAGCACCGTACGGACAGTTATCCCTGCATAAATCGATCGCGCTAATATTCACTTATCAAATGACTCACGCTCGGCCATTCGAAGCTACGGTGCTCCTTTTATTTCGAGCCTGTATTTTCCGGCTCTTTCAAAGCCAACGGAGACACGGCTGTCACGCGGGGACATTTCCCAGCTTTCGCAGGGTTTTATCCGGCCGAGTGGCGCACCGTTTCTCGCTACTTTACATTGATCTTCGACCGTACGGACGACCAGCCGGGAATCCACGGAACCAAAGGTTCAAAGGATCGGGAGAAAAAAGTGTCGGAAAATCCCAATGGTCCGCCGGCCCAGATTCATCGGGGAGATTTGTCATCAGGAAACTATTGATTTGCCGGTAATGAGGCGTGCTGCTATGGACTTGCCGCGAGAGCCACCGGGATATGTAAATGTCCGTCTGTCTCTCTGTGTCTGTGTATGTCTGTATGTCCAGCGGGAATAAGCAGCAACTAGGACAACTAGGACGCAGTTGCTACGTACACTGGCGAAACCAAGCGTGTAGAGCTGTGCAACTGGATGCACCAAGTACGATGCGGGCAGTGATCGATACATGCTCCTACATCGAAAACCATCCATAGATCACGAACTTCGATTCCAAAGAGCCCGATAAGAAAAATTCAAAGGGAAATTCAAGCAATACCTTTCTTCGTATTAATTACTTTCATCATACACATAATTCACTTACTAACTTCCTTCCTTGACGCTAATTATTTTCATCGAGGGTACAGCCTTTCCTACGTTCGAACAGACGATAGCGCGGGTTATTAAGTGGCAAGAAAAGCTCATTTACGGAAAAGCTGATTACTGTTCGAAGTGAGTACTCGCTCGGCACCGCGGAGATGCGGCTACTTTTCTCGAGAGTCTCAGAAAAGTGGGACTCCTGGACGATCGATCGGGACGTCGGCTCGTCGATTCTCCATGTTTGCCGGTCACCCAGTATCCGCGGCGGAGGGAATGACGTCTCGCTGAATCGCCGGGACTATTGGCGTACAGGAAAGCCGCGGACAATTCGTCGTGACCCGCAATCGGCGACATAATGCTGGGTGTCGGCCTGCCGCTCGACATAGGCGCGGTTCACCTTCATATACCCCGTGTCGCGGAAGTTCGTCAATGAGAGAATCAATACCCACGAAGAAGAGGACGAGAAAATCAACTCCCCTCGAGTCCGTACGATCGTATCTCTCGTCTACCGTAGGATTTATTTGCGAGCGTCTTTTTTTCTTTTTGTAAATTAGTATAAGGACCCGTGTTCGGTACGGAGCGGAATTTCGGCATCGTGTGGGCCGTGTGGGCATTGGTGAAAAGTTGGCCCCGCATAAGAATTCAATTACGAACTTGTAAGTAGACATAATCCGCGTTTGAGGCTCGGGGCTCAACAGGTCAGGGGTGCCGGTGGGCGGCATTGTTTTTCGTCATCCTGATGAATATTAATGGATGATTCGTGGAGGAGGGAAAAAAGACGTCGGCCAGTCGGAGGAAAGGAAAACTTGAATAGGACAGAGGGACCCGCCGTGGCGCTACGACATTCTTTCTCTTTCTCCTCCTCCTCTCTCATTTCATCGCCAGTCTCTCGTGTATTCTTTTGGCGTATGGCTTAGTCACCAACGGGAGAGGAACAGAGAGGGAGAGGAAGAAGGGTAGGGAGAGGTCCGCGGCCGGTGAATCCGCTTTTACGTGGGTATTCAAATTTTGAGTGAGTGTGCCCGGAATGAAAGATCCCACCGTCGTCTGTATCGTTCCACCTCCTCATCTCCCCCACCCCGTCGCGCTCCGTCTCTCACGGTCCTTGTAGCGTGTCCTCTCTTGTTCCCTGTCCCCTTGGAAGCGCCTAATTGTAGGCGCTCCTCCGCACGAGATGGCACACCCTCGCGCGATAAATCCACACGACGACCCAGTTCGTCGGGTACTAATAACTCCATACGTCGAGACTCGTCTCCACTAGCAGCCTGCAGCCTATTAATTAAACTCCAGCCATGACATTACGCTCGATTAGACTTATCGGGAAGTTCGCGTAGCCTTGTCTTCCCGGCCATTCATTAATCACTGCCCGTGTCTTTTCGCGGGAAGGGTGCCGGGTAAACGGTCGAGGAAGGAAACGGGCAAACAGGAAGTTGGGAGGATAGCAGCTGGGAAACGCGGCATTCGGTATCTCGTGCTGGCGCTTGGCGTTCGCGGGACAGGCGCCTTATTGGGTTGCAGGAAAGCGAGTAAGATAATATACACGTAGAATGCGAGATATCCCAAGTAAAAGGTGGGCACTGTGCGAGCGCGCGAGCCTGCCCTGCCGAGTCTCACCGGCTGATAAAAGGTTATGCCAGGAATGCTGTTTCATGAGAGCGCTGAGTAGCGATATTAATTATTGACCGGCAATTCGCGGCCAGCCCCACCGAGACTCCAAAGATCGACAATGATCGTTGATCCTCGTGCCGAGCTGCCTTCGAAATCCACCATTCGATTTCCTCTGTTCCTCCGAAATTTATTGGTTCAACATCAACGATCGTAACCAACCCCCCAAGAGTCCCTGAATTTCATTTGGATCGTTTAGGGAGGACGATGCTCGACTTGCAAAGTCTTCTCCTCTGATGGAATTCCGAGTGGGCCACCCGCGTCTGGCCCCGTCGTTCTCACGTCGGCTAACCTGACCATCCGGAGGAGTATTCTGGGGCAGTGTACTCGCCGGGGCTTAGAATAAACTCGGTTTACTTGAGCATGACGGGCATGCATATGAGAGTCGCCGGAGGCAAAGGAGAGCCGCCAAGCGCCATCCACCCAGTGGCCGGAGATATAATTGTCATTCTAGTTGCGCCGGAGGGGCCATCGCGCCCCAAGGCCTCCACGTCGATCCTTTTTCCTCCCCCCCCCCCCTCCTGCTACAGTACCCCCGTGTCTTCCTTCGCACACGCTGCATCGCCGGTAAATGGAACGATTGTCGTGCACGCAACGCCAAATGCACTTATTCCCCTCGTCCCGTCTTCGTCCTTCCCTCTAGAAGGAAAAAAATATGTAAACACGAAGACACCTCCTGTGAGCAAACGCGAAATTTCCGACTTACCTTTCCTAAAGATTGATAAGTGTCTCTGGATTTAAAGTCGTACCTGGTGCTTGGGGTTCATTGATGTGTTTAACGGTGATTGCGAAGATTTCCTTGCTTTCTTCGTGCAGTTGCGTAGGCTACTTTGATCCGGAGATTGACGAAAACCGTCGTTGGTAAGCGTTGGCACGCGCACCCGTTATGAGAATGGACGGCATTCCGTGGACGATGGTCCCGCGAAACTCGTAATTTCGTCGTCGTCAGCGGCGGGTCTCCAGAGGACTTGGCCCGGGGCAATAAAGTATCCGCGCCCGGCGATGATTCGTCCGGCAACGTTAGCATTTCCCTCACGTAATGCCGTTGAATGTCGTCCACCCCCTTTTTAAACACATCAACCGTCGGTAGAAAAAGTCCTCCGAGCGAGAGTATATCCGCCTACGGATTTCAATAATTGTCAGCGGCTAAGGTCAGCGAGAGGGAGGGGGGGGGGGGATGGAGGGGCAAACGGCGCGTACGGTGAAAGTCGAACGACGTTACGTTCGGTTCTCACGAAAATCGTATGAGCCGGCGCGGCCATGGGAAAGCCAGCCTGGAAATTCGTTCGGACGGAACTCACTTTGTACTGTCCGTCAACGATCTCGCGAACGACCGAGCCGTGCATTCCGCGCGACGTTATAATGAGACGCGGATACACATAAGTATCCCTGGAACGGGGAAAAGTCTCGGCATTCCGCGGGAAAAGCGAGACGTAGAAACGAGACTCGACTGTCGGGCGCAGAACTCGGCCAGACGGCGCGATTGATAACGCGTATTAATCTTTATTAATCAGCCCGATATTTCCCGATTGCCACGGTGCCTAGTGGCAAAGGTGCTCGAGCGGTAAACCGATTTATATCACACCTCCAGGCCGACTCGGCCAAATTATGCGATCTTTCGCTTTCGTGGCTACGCAAATTGCCACGCTACGACTGTATCTGCCTGGTTCTCACACCGTCTCGCGAGCGTGTGCGTGCGATGTTATACAGAGTAATCCAGCCGAGACTAGACAAGACCAATCTATTCCACCGAATCGTATTGAGCCCATTAGAAACACACACCGTATCGATTACGTTTATCTCACGGTAATATTTCTTCGACATGGTGTGCGCGCGGACGCACATTTCCACACATGTACACGTACACGGAGGTAGAGGAATGATGGCCGGTATTTTCCTTCCCTTTTCTTCATGTCACGCGCGTATTCCCTGTGCTCACTGTATCGTAAACATTATTAATCGCCAATTGCCAGGCTCCGTCGTAATTAACAACGCTTTTCGAGACGCGTTCGTTAATTATAACGCGCCTCGGTACTTAACGTCGAGTCCGCGTGAATAGCTCACACTTCTCCGACTCTCCTAAGCCACGGCTTTCAATTCCCAAACGAGGACAAGAATGGTTTCTATTCTCCGAGACGACGCGACCCTGACCCTGGATAGTGTCTCGACGTTTCCTCGGCTACTCGGCATTGAAGGAAATTTTCTTCTTCGAGGACAAGACAGACGTCTAGCCTCGTCGTCGGTTCTTTGTTCATTTTCCTCTGTTGAACGAGACGATTTTCCTGTTGGTACACGCACGATCTTGCGTTGCTCTTGTCCAAGTATTATTCACCGGTCTATCGCGCCGTGGTCGACCTCTGTCCCTCCGATCTCGCTCTCCCACGTCGTCCGTCCATTATTCTGCCGACGCGTCGGTGTGTTGTGACTTGGCGAGTTTCTCATCCGGTGTTAGATTACGGGCCCGTTATCGACGTGCCGTCGATTATTTATATAACGCTGGCCATTGTCTATTAGGCGAATTGCCCGGCTGATTCATGAGCGCCGGACGATAGACGGGATTTCTTGGCGACGCGAGCGATCTCTCGACGAGCGGAGAGACAGAGAGACGTTGAGGGGGATACGTTTCATCGCGCGTTCCTGGTTTATCACGCTCTCCACGGCGACAAGTATCGACAGGTTCTCCGGGCTACGGTGACATCGTACTTTAAGTATCGATTACGGTTCTCCTTCCTTTGGAATTTCGCAGCGTCATGTCCAACGCCGGCCAGAAGTGGACCTAAGTAGAAACAGACGTCACTGAGAAGCCGTACGCGCGGCCTAACTATATTTAGCAAATGCGAATTTTCAACCGCCTTCCTTACGGTGCACCCTCCCTCACGCTCGGATTTCTCTTTACTCCGCGGATAAATCCGTGGAAACGACACGGCGCTATCGGTCAATCTTCGTCCTTCTTTAACGTCATTCAAATTTGCCGACGTGTCGAAAGACTTTCGCCTTTTCTCTCTCGTTCTTCCGTTCCCGTGAAATTGATCCTGCGCGCTCTATTTATTTCCTCGCTTGCGCGGCTATCTGTGTTTCCCTTCGGCATTCTGCTGCATCGTGAAAGCTTTGAGGTTCGTTTCCTCGGGGTTCAAAGGTCGATTCTTTCGGTCGACGTGCTGCTCACGCGGGGGAGGGGCAAGCCCGTGTACATAGCTGTGCCAGAGGCAGTATGCCATTGCGATTAAAGCACGTACATATATACAGAGGGCTATCCCGTGGGATTCGCCGTGACCGGAGAATGGATAAATAATAGCATCCACCGTTATTCCGTCGGTGCTACTCACCCCTTCTTCTTGTCTGCTTTCCTCTTTGTTCGCCTTTCTCCCTCTCTCTCCCTCACTCTCCCCCTCACCCCTAGTCCCTTCCTACCGTCCGTTTGGTAGCGTCGCTTGCAAGCGCAATATCCAACGCCAGCAGCAGACGTACCGAGGCTGGGACGAGTGGGCGAGCTTCCGCGGAAAGCTCGAAATGGGGGAAGATCCCCTCGTCCGCGTCAGACGTGTCCGGAAGTACAAAGCGACGTGTAGCGCGACTTCGCCGAGAGATACACTCGAGCCACGTAGTTGGCTCGTTTCCTTGGCCGCTACGTGCGCTCGATAAACCTTTAAAATCAGGATAGCGCATAGGGGAAATTCATTTTCGCCCCTCGGAGGGTTCCACAGCGCGATCTAACAGGTGCCAGAAGGGGATACCCGGTAGCCGTTTTCACGGGAGAGTTAAGGGAATTTAACGAGGCCAATGGTGACAATGTGACGCGACATTCGCTGTGAGATTTTGTTCCTAACGTACGTACGTACATAATTCTGCGTTTCCCTTGGGATTGCGTATTTTTCCAAACGAGCCCGCGACTGATTGATAATTTTATTCCGAGCAACGACGGGAACTCGGCTGTCGGACTGCTGGTAAATCATCAATCGACGCTTCAATCAGCCGGCGTTTGCCCGGTGCATTCCGTTGTCGCTCGATAAAATATCTGCCTACAAGCTGCGCTAAAATATACGTGTATATCCAGCCGGTATTTATACCCGCTTGTCGGAGCTGCGAATGCACCGCTGATGGGCGCGCCCGAACGCGTCGGCTCCACGTAATTTAATTGTCAAATCGCACTGTGACGAACTTTTCGAACGCGTTGCATTAACTGCGGGGATAATAATACCGCGCCGGGACCCAGCGGGTTCCCTGACCCCGCTTAACGAGTACTTTTAATTAAGCGCGACGAACAAACACCGATACTTACACGCGGCCGATGCTGTTTGCGTAACATCTGAAAATGTAATGAGCGATTGCGTCGAATCCGAGGAAAGCGGATTAATTAAACGAATTACACGGCTAACAGTCCCACTTGTCAATCGCTCTGCCGAAGCAACGGACTTTTTCCCCCGCGAATTTCGTCCTTCCTCGCGACGTTGAACCGTCGAAAGGATAATGCACGCCGGAAGAAAAGGATTATCGTCGCGTAGTAAATTTCGTCCGTAGTAAATCTCGTCCTTTGTCCATCGCCAAGGCAGATTTCTAGTTTTTCCATTCTGTGATGTTCGGAGCAATTGTGTTCATTTCGGAAGGGGAAGGACGACCTTATTTGTTATTCTTCTTCGATCAGGCCAGTCTGCATCGAACGATATGACCGTGGAGCTACGGGGGAGGGGGAGGGGGAGGACGGTGATACAAATTCGTACGTGTACGTCTCGTCGGACGTGTAACAACAATGGCAATAATGTCAGGACACGCTCGATTGAGCCGCCCATCGGGCGGGGTTCATCGCGCTTTATGGACCGTCGGTGTTCGTAAACGTGCATTGTGCATGCCCTACACACGAGCGTAAACTGAGTATTTACCAAATTATGTCCAAACTGGAACCATAAGCCTACCATCTGACTGCGTCTCAAACGAAACATTCGCAAAACGACAAAAAAATTCTTCCCAAGGAACGAAAAATGACGTTAAAATTTCACTGTGAACGATCAAAAAATTGCAGAAAATTCTGTTCAAAGGAAAGCAGATGACACAGATTTTTTTTTATGCGGGAAAGAGAGCCTTCAGTGAGTTCGAAGTGTCTTCCTGAGCGGATGATGGTGATGGCAGTTAGCTGATAATCGAAGGAAACGGTGCCATTCTGGGTGGTACCGTATGGGCGCGTTCGGCAATTCCAACGTCATTGCTCATTCGCGATGATCTCAGGGCAGTGAATGCCCTTCGTCCGCATTACAGTAGCGTCATCCTAACTCTACAACCTTCCCTGTCCCCGGCTTGGTCATTCCTAATTAAAGCAAATACCGCGACAGCTCAACGCATGTTATTAGTGAATACTGTGATCAATTCATAACGGATTCAAAGGGCTTGACAGTCGGTTGACTCGAAAATTGTGAGAAGAATCTTAGGGAAAGTTTGTAAGACAGTTAAAGAAAATATCCCTGGGCCAAAGTCCGCAGGACTTTGCAGTTGGTTTAATCGTTGCTGATGCAAGAAACGTATCTGCCAATCGAGTCCAATCGATCGGACGGCAGGAGTTACGATACACGCTCGATAAGTGGGTTGCATGTCGCAGGCGTAATCGGCCTTCTGTTCCACTTGGTACTCGCGTGCGACTCGAAGGCTACCGTCTGCGCGTGTTTTACCTGCTCGACCGCAACGAGCTGAAATAATTCCCCGAGCCCAGAATTTCTCCCCAACGGCCCCCCTACTGTCGCTTTCTTGGCTCTCCTGGAAACACCAGCGTAGCCATCAGAACGTTATCACTTTATAATCGTGGCAGTTTTCGAACGGTCCATCGAGCTCCCTTCGACGATCATTTGTCAAACGTTTTAGTCAGCCAGTTGGGCCAAGAAACTCACTGGAGGATTGTTAAAAGTTGCCGAAGAACGAGTTATTGGCAGTGGTACAAAGCTCACAACTTAAGGCTTCTTACCTGAGATCATTAAAAACTCTTACCAGTTCGCGGAATTGCTCTGTGATTTTTCTTCGTCCCGCCCAGACGCTCATCTATCAGGAAAATTATTCCCCGAGATTACGGTTGGTGGTTACAATTTTTATCGTCAATTTTTCCGACGACTTTTCACGCTCTCGTTGTCCGGTTTTCCTTTTCTTTCTCGTTGGATTAATGCGTCGTTTCTTAACTGCTCCTCGTGCGGCCGTAATACGCGTCTGAGTCATTCGCCTTTACGTCGTATAATGCATTAATATGTCGAAGGACGTGAGGCGCGTGCCGCGGATCGCACTTTCTCACAAGTGCGCGTAATCTACGACGGCGGAATGCTTATTTATCGTTGATACTAAGTACGGGCAAAGCGTGGCGCAGCGCTATTGGTAAAACTGGGTCGACCGACACTCCCATTATCGTGAATCGCAAGTTTTCTACGAAACACCCAATTAATTATCCCCCGCGTGTATTTTAATGCACATTTTTTAGCTTCCTTCGATCTTCTCTTCGTACGTTTACCTTGTTCCTCAGTTTTCATATAATTACATTGGTCTGTTTGACCGGTTGGACGGGGCGGAGCGGAAGATCGTCCTTCCTCGAATCTACGAGACGAACTTAGGAGCTTCTTATTGGAAAGCTACGAAGAAACGAGGCCGTAGATATTGCCGGCAAGTATGACGTAGTATCGGGCAAGCTCGGCGGAAATTGGAAAATCGCGTCAACGTAAATATACCGCTGAGGAAGGGCCGAGGGCCTGCGGGGTGCACCGTCCGGGTTGGACGTTTTATCAGGCAGCGTCTGACGTTTTCGAGTTAGCGGCTGAGATTTTCGCTGGCTTGAAAATCCGCGCGAAGATCGATGCCGCGCGTCCCGACGCCGTCGACGCGCTATTTTATTTGCTGCCGGCCGACGGAATGGTACGCGCTTTGTATGACGGAGTGCCGGATAAAGGATTCTGTCGGCGGCCATATGAAAGAAAGATGAAGAAATCGTTGGATCTTGAGGATTTCGCCGCTGGTCGTCGTCGCGCGTCCGCCTGGCGCCATTCCAACAAAGTAAATCGCCTACGGATTGATTTATGACTGACTCAAAGTTTTCACCCCGATGCTAGCGGCCTTATCAGGATCCCCCATTGATTTATGCCCGCTGGAGCCGGCGGAAGGCTGGAAACGTTGTAAAACGCCGATATTTCCTCGTAATATGCCGCTGCCAATGGATTGTCTTGCCGCACACGCAGATTTCTACGGTTCCTATGTACGTACGTAAGCGGAAAGCTATTCCATCGACGGCCCATTCCCGAGAATATCATCCCTGACCTTCGCGGCATCTCCTAATACGGCGAAACACTCAACAACGAAATTCGAGTATTCAAATCTCTCTCGTATATTCCTCCCTGACGGTCCGGCTAAACGGGCAATAAAAAACAGATGCGTCTTAAATGCCCGCAAAAGGGCGGCGCATGATTACACGATGACTTTGGAAAAGTCCATTTCTCGGGATCCGTAATTCCGCTTAGCCGGCAACCCAGTTTCTCGCGATATTTTTTCAGCGGTACTCGGCCGCGGAGAGAGCCCCGAGACCTTTAACCAACTTAACCCGTTTCGCTGCTCGAGGAAGCTTGCGTTGCGCTTCATTTGCCAGACGCATCGGCCATCTGCGTCGGAATGACGATGCTCCCCTCTCGCAGATTTGGGTCAGATTGCGGAACGTCGGGCCGCGTCTGACCAGCCAACTGTCCCTACAGTTGCTGAGATCTTCAAGAACGTCATCCTCCAACTCACAGAGTCCTATGACCCGATACGTCAGGACCTCGAAGCTACAGTGCTAAAGTTACCTGCTTAAGATTACATTCATTAGCCTCAAACGTGTCGTGTGCTTTCACGGATAAACTTGGACCATCGTGGAAACGGTACTATAGTTTCGCAATTGATGTGGAATATTGTAGAGGCAGTTCCAGTAACTGGGTTGGTATTTACGTGGGAATAGAACTGTAGGTGTAGGTGTTTAGCGGAGTTGGTCCGTGGGAAAAGGACGTAAAGACGCGTTTGGAGGCCGGGCTTACTAGCGAAACGGGGAATCGATGGCGGACCATCGGAAGGGAGCTTCCCCCAATTCAGGCTGATCGGAAATTGGCCAATCTTTGGTCCTCCGCCGGGGTTTGAGCGCTCTCACGCCGCCGGTTGAGATTGCCGGTGCGGTTTTTCTCGCTTAACGGTCCACGTACCACGATTGGCTCCTACGAGCGGGCTTTTCGGGCCGCTTCACACGGCTGTCAGTCGACTCGGCCGAGCGAGGAGGCCCGAATGTGACTGGCAAATAGATTAATGCCAACCATGAAAGCGGTTCGATACGCGACTAACCGAATCTCCGCCGAATTTCACGTCCAATGTCCCCGCGATTCGCCTAAACCTTATCCTCAACGTTTCCGAGTTATCCAAAAATACCTCCTACTCCAATGACAATTTGTTACCTGAATTCCCGGAAGAATGAACCGAGTACAAGTGGATACGTCGTTTTATTAATCGCTACAAATCTTTGCCGATGTTTTGCGAAACGACAAAGTGTCGAGCGCCGAGGGAAATATGTGCCACTACGTTTCGCTCGGCACGAAAGTTTACAATCACGGGTCGTCAAAGTCGGCGTAGCTAGCAAAGAGAAGCATCGCGGAGCCGTGACTTATGACGTACGGCAAGCAAGCCCGGCGAAAATAGCTTTTGACAGCCGTCTGTGTAACAATCACAATAAATCTTCTTTCATCGCGGCAACGCCGCCGGCGCTTCTGTAATTCGGTCGCGTCGCTTGCAATCGCCGTTGCGTTTTCGCGCGCTCAATAGAGGATCTACGAGAATCGCATCGTCTTTGTACCGATCTCACGAGAACTCGATTGAGAGAATAAATGAGATCTAACGGGGACGGAAGAATATTTTTCGAAACGGGGCACAATGAAGGCCATTCGCCAATTAACGTCGATCCTCGTGACTGACCTTTCGTGTCGTTAGAGGTGGGCCATTTCACTGTTTGAGAATCGAAGTTTCCTCGTACTTGAAGGGACCGTCGGGCCAGGGTCCTTGAAAGACAGGGGTGGAAAGCCGACAAAAGGGGGCAGGGTAGAATCGCGAGGTCGGCGCCGGCAGACAGTCGGCGGGCCGTTTAACGCCGCGGAAACTTTTCGATAATTGCCCGGCGATCGTAATAAGGCGAATAAGCGGGAAATTAGCGCGCCTGGAGGGGGACCAGCCGCGCCCCGTCCCATTATTCGAAAAGTTGGTAAGTCTTTAATGGCTTCGAGAAAGGCGAGCGTATCTGCGCCGCGAAAAAGTCGTTACAACTCTGTCCGAGCGACCGTCTCGTCCTCCCTCACCCCCCTCCGCACCCCTCCAGGACTCACCCCATCGACCCCAGCCGTCGCCGTTACTCCCTGCCCTTGGCAATAACTCCCGCCGATTTATACCGCGAATTATCAGGCCGACCAGCGTCGTTGCCTTTCGATTTACAACCCCGCCGTCCTCCATTCCACGCCGCAAATGCCACTCGTAAACGAACACTCGCCGTTAAGAGTTCCACGGTTAACCGGAAATCGCCGGACGCAAGAAAATTGCAGGAAATCTGCGAGCGACGGTGGACAATTTTACCGATAATCCGCGATGACCCTCGAGCTGGCGCCAACGTCCTCGATAAATTTCTAATTTCGACAAGCCAATTTTCGACGACCGTTTTCCCGCGCTAGAATGAGCTTTTTTTAGGGGGGAGCTAGAGGATTCGAGGAAGTCTTCCGAAATTTTCCGCGCGTGAATGCAGCGAGATGTGCCGAAAATACATGGTTGGGGAGCACGAAATGTAGGTGTTGCTGCACAAAAATAATTCCGAGATTCCGCGTTGGTCCTCTCTCGTAACCCAAATTACTCATAGCGACGTTCTAGTTAGTCGTAGGTTGTAACGGGCCGACACGATGTGCTCAGGGCTGAGCTTTCGAAGTTGGCCAGGCGAAATTATCGGCCGCGATTATCTCACCCCAAAGCGTATCCGACGTTCTCGCCTGCATGACCCTAATCGGTGCGTTCTGCTCGGCATGTGAGCCCCATTCACGTCGCTCAGTTACCTTGTTTAAGACCGACAGCTTTTTCCTCCCCCAACCTTCGCGTTAATAAATCACAGGATTTTCAAAATCGCGCACAAACGCATCCGAAAGATTAGTCAGATTCCCCGTTGAAATATGAAATCACATAACTTCCGAGAGAGCGCTCGAAACTCCGGGAACTATTAATCGAACTATTTTAATACTTAACGTCCCCCTCGACGTAATATACGATCGTCCGGTGAATTACCGTCATCGTTCAAATGCTCTTTGTTTCCCCGAAAATCTAATTAAATCCTTTTTCCGTCGGAATCTAGAGCGAGCAAGAGAACGTTGTGTTACGTAAGAGAATTCCCGTTACATAAGTGACGGTCCGCGAGTTTCTCGTTGCGAGAGTGACTCTCGAGACGATTCATTTCTATAACGAAGCAGCTCCGATTCAAGTTCAATTCTCCCGCCTTGCGAGGAATCCTACGACGATAGCGCTGGGTTTTACGGCGTATTATTATCCGTCGGAGAGTGCGTTGAACGTGGCACGATCCTAATTCAAGCGCGCGAGGTTACTCCCCCCTCGCCGTGGCCACAGGGGAATCGAAACCGAGGGAAAACAGGGAAGAAACCGAAGGAGGGGGAGGGACAGGGGAAGATTGGAGCCTCTGCCAAGCATCGTTTGACCGTGCCATAAATCTCTCGATACCAGGCCTCGTCGGTGGAAGGGTTACTCGACATTGCACCGGGCCAACGACGAGGGGAACTCCCCTCCCCCTCTTGCCCGTCCCCCCCGGGGATTTTCCTTCAGAAGTTGGAATAACAAATAAATAGTGGCGCCGCGCCTGGCGAGCCGCGCGTTACGAGGAAAGCACGCTCGATTCGTGGAATCGATTAAAGATGATTTAAGAGCGACTTTACACGCCTCACCATCGTCCGGAGGGGGTGGCAAGGGGCGTCTATCGTTTACCTCGCCACTGTTTCCTCAATGGGAAACGCCGCGACGGCGGAACCATCACGAACAAATAGGCCAACTCCAAGGGAAACGGAATTAGCGGTAAAGTAAGCTCATTAAGGATTCTTACTACGTCTGAAGATTGCTGCGTAGGCTGAACTGTAAACACACGAGCAATCGCAGCGAGAGATCTCTCTATCGACGCTCAGGATTTCCTTGGATGACAAGAAAATTCGAAGAGTCCTGCCTTGAAACTGGACTTCCGGGGGGAAGGAGAGGTCGAACTGGGAAGATGAGGAATCGCGCGAGGATCGTCTGGAAGGGAATTTTAATCTATCGACAGGCGCGGCACTCGGGCCAATCGCACGGCTGAAAGGACTAGTGGATAGGCTCGAACGTCTCTGTCGGCACGGCAGGGGGGGGGGGAGGGGAGTTCCCGCGGATCCGATGGAAATCGATGATAGACCACCGCCGTTACCGGATGGAGATTGAAGGAGATTTGCACAGACATGACGTGCGCTTCTGCAATTTCATCGTGGCTTCACCTCCCCCTCCCCCTCTCACGCCTCGCCAAGCCGGCACCCCCTAACTGGATAGCCCGGAATGGAGTACTTAACGCCGGGATTGAAATATATAAGCCCGGTATAAAGAGCGCGATGATAGAGACGATAAAGCCGATTACGTCTCGACGCCCCCGGGATTCGTTCTGCATTGCCCTGCAACCGTAGTCCTTTTCTTCGCGAAAGGCCACGGGAAAGTAATTACCATGGTAAACCCGTGGAAAAAGTCGGCGAGTTACGCCGAAGCTAAAGCCCAAGGAGAACCAGGTTTTCACGAAATTTCAATATTTATCAAGTTGGGAAAGTCGAGAGGGAAGTAGTGGAAAAAAATACGTCTTATTACAAGGGCAAAGGAAAAGATGTGGCGAGACGGACGGGTAAACGTTTGTAAACGGGAACGGCTGATCTACTCGTAGCGGCTGACTATGAAATTCCGTATTCACTGTCCGCCGTAGGGCCGCCGGCACAGACGGCGTGGATTAAAGTTGCAGCTCTCGCTCTCGACTTTTCATTGTCCGTGTGTTTTTTTCCTACCATAAGTCTCCTTCTTGCCGAGGGTAGTGCGTTAATAAAACATCGGCTTCCCCGGCCTTCTGTCTGCTTACGTTACAGTTACGTTTCCCCGCTTTTCTCCGGGCCATCGACGGGCGTTTCGCTTTGCCTTGGATTCCACGCGACGGTGTACGTCCACCCCCCGCGCGTCGCCCGCGCTTAATTAACCCCGTCGGGGAGGGGCAGAAAGCCAGCTGGATTGTTTCGCGAACTCGCAACCGGCCGTGACGACGACGCGCGCTTTGTCGCCTCCGAGAGTCGAGGGGCGGTTCCCGTTTCTCTCGTTTCTTCGCGCATTTCCACCGTTTCCGCACCGGTAACGATCTCGACTTGCCGCCAAATATCCCGTCGACGACTGTCGCCCGGACTTTTTTCATCGACTTCACAGCGACAAACCTTCTGTCCCTGGCTTTGTAGTCGTTTCACTAATTAAACAAGTCAGGATCAATTCATAATTGTCCCTTACTCATTTCTCTGAGATGTATACGAAGTATGCCCATCAGAGTTTTATTATGTGCAACAGCGGTATGGGTAAATTTGCCCGAAAAACGCGTCACATGCTTCAACTAGGATGAATAAAATTAATTTCCGCCGTTGGCCCCGGGGGCACATCCCGAATAATTGGCCTACCGGATTGATAGGCATTTGGCAATTTTGCAGGATGATTTTGTTCTCCGGCGGGCTTCAATTTAAACGAAGTTTTACCCGGTGATCCGTGGTGCTCCGCACAGACGAGGGACACAATACAGCGCGACGCTTTAATGAATACGTTTTCGACATGTTTCATTTCCGCCCGGCGTTTCGTTCGTTTTCGACATTTTCGATCCTCTTTATATTTCTGCGTCCCTCTGACATGGCTGACCGAAGCGAAATGAAAGCAACAATCAGATTGCCTACGTACTCTCTGCGCGGTCTTTGAAGTCGGGCCTTTGGGATCGCGTTTGGGAAAACTCTATCCCCTGCCTCTGCCCGATATGAATTCCTCCAATTCGATCTATTCGAATCCTTGGCAAGTCGATCGACCCAATGCGCAACACTGATTCGAAAATTGACGTTGTAACGCTACAGGTTAGAGTGACAATAAGATGTCACGTTTATCCGTAGACCAAAGGGGACGACGAATTGTAGTTGTACGGGACGTTTGATCAGGATCGCTTGAAAGGGTCGTTTCGATAATGGAAAGTTAAAGAAGACGAGGGAGACACCAAAGGTAAATCGTAATAAATCTCTTGTGTGCGCACAATGGCCGCGTATCGTGCCGAGAGGTCCTGGGGAAGGGTAGGGCAGGGGGAACGTGGAGGGGGCTACGTGGGCCAATAAGCCGCCTTTGTCGGATCTTCCGGTCGGACGAGCCCCATCTTCCGGTCGGCCAAGCGCGGAAAATATGGAATACTCAATCCAATACAGCCAATAAGATCCTCCCCCTTTGCCAGGCTTAGATCCTGGAAACTGGTTTTGCCATTCGGAAGGCGAGACGCACGTTGCCAGACGACCATCGTCCCGGAACGTTCGTCGTTCTACCAGAAACGCAAAGCACGTTTGCTTTCGTCTCCTACCGGAGCCAGCCCCCCCTCGTGTCTTCCAGGGGGAGGGGAAGTTTCGCGAGACAGCGGGAGGATGCTCGGAAGTCTCGATCGTGCGAGTTTCCCCCAAATTTCCGTGCTACAATTTCAAGGCTTGTCGAGCGTCGTTACGTACTTTCTTCCGCAACGCAATTGTCGAATTCTCCTGAACCAAGGGAAACGAAGTATTTATGCAATTTTCCGAAGAATCGAAGGATCCCTTGGTTCATCGGTTTTCGATCGATTTCCAAAGAATTTACCGTGAGTATCTCAGGGGGGAACATGTCCGGGGCTGATCCTCTGACGCATAAACCGATGGAAATTGCTTGTTTCGCCGTGGCAAAAGTGCTCGGCAGTGCGGCTAGACGAAAGTAGATGTAGAGGCTCGTTTACATTTCGCAACGGCGACTCCTAGCGCGACGTCCCTCGCATTCTTAAGAGAACCCTTCTGCGCCGCGCCATAAGCCGAATAAGGAGGATAAGGCGGGTATTTACGAACGGCCGGCGCATTATTATTCCATGAATTTCAATGCAAAAACCGCCGGGCGCCAGGGAGAGGAAGCAACAGAAAGGCCGCGCGGGCGACAGTGAAAGCAGGGATGGCCAGGGGAACGTGCGGTGGAGGGGCAAACTGACGACGACAGAAGGGGGGGGGGAAGGCGAAGCGAAACTCCCGTATAATCCGCAATTTCGCCCGGTTCGCCACGCTCCTAAGATTTCCTCTTTTCGTCGACGGTGGAAGCCTTCCTGCGGCTTAATTTTAACGCCCCTGGGAATGACACCACGTGTCCGGCGCCAGATTACCGGTTGCATTACCATCTCCTCGTTACCCGGCTCCCGAAGTTTCCCCCGACGACACCGGCGCGCCAATTTCTCCCTGTCCCTCGCCCCTTCGGCCAAAAGTCCCCGGAAGTCGTGGAAAAAAGGTCGACGGAGTCGACTCGCGCCCGAGAAACGAGCGGTTCGCGAGATTTCCCCGTAAATCTTCATCCGCTTAATGCGAGGTAGAATTGTCTGCTAATAATTCCGCGAGCTACGAATTTCCCGTCGGTCGGCCTTTCTCCAACCGCTGCGAAGAGGCAGGGCTGAGAGGGGCAAAGGGGGGAGTTTTTTGCCGACGGCAAGTACGTCCTCACGTGGCGCACTTCCAGTCCATTCTCCCTGTGAAATACGGCCTCGCAGGTGGCCCGAAATAAACCTAAAAGCATCCGTACGTAAGAGATAAACGCACGTGCGATTTTACGAGCCGATGTTCCACGGGCGGAGCGAGAAAAATATGTGCGTTCCTCGCGGAATACCGTGGATATACTTTGCCGTTCCATTGGAACATCCTCCGTTGCGACTGGATCGTGCCCTACGTGCTATCCCAAGCGGCGCTCTGACCGTCGGTTACTTATTTACCCGGCCGTTTATTTATTGATATTCCCTTTCGCCCGGGAAAGTCCGTGCGGGCCGATACGTGCGAGATTTTCCTAACGCACCGGCCGGACCTCGCTTAAAATTTTTACCTCATCGACCGGCCGGACCATAGACCCCGAACATCTCGAGTAATTCGAAAACAAGGTTGTTCCTCGGAATTGCCGCGGCTCCCGGGCCAGAATCGCGCTCGGAATTTTCAAATTACACCTACGTTTCCCCGGCATTGCGGCTCGCGTCGCCCGGGTTCTCCGGAGACACTGGTGCTAGACTGAGGAAAAAAGAATGTTTGTAGCTTCTCGATAACCTCGGGGGAAAGGCAGACGAGGTGGTGGGGGCTGAAAGGGAATTGGAAGCGGACGGCAGGAACCTCGGCGGAAATTCCAAGACGCACGAAAAGTTGCAAGAGGTAAGAGGAACGTGCAAGTGGTAGGGCCCTTTGTACGGGCAGACAGGTGCGCGTATTCCCATCGCGTACGTCGCTTCAAAGGCGAACCTCGTTGAATCTTCTCAAGGACAACACGCTCGACTAATTTCACATGACGAATTCCACGAAGAATTCCGCGCGGAAACTCTTCCATCGCCCCGGAGAATTCCCCTCGCGTAATTCCTTAATGGATACGACGTATTCTCGTAAGTAACTCGGCACTTTCGTCACGTTCAAACGAAAGTACGCGCCGTTGAATTCCTCACTCTCACGCGAACGATCCCGGCGACTAGCAGACCTGCTTACCGGGCAAAAAATAATACGGCAGGAGGGAGGATAGAGGGGGGTGGACTTTTGCGGTCACGCCGAGGGGCGGGAAATTTACCCGGCCCTTTTAAGGATAACGTTCGTCCCCATTAGCGACACGCATTCGAGTATAACTGTGCCAGCAAAGTTTTTTTGGTAATTTCATGGACGAAACCCACGTCCTTTGCGCTCGGCCAAACTTTCCTCCCGTCCTAGTGAATAATAAGAACAAAAAGGCCAAAATACGAGGCAAACGGGGGCGAACGTTTAATACGTTTTCTTTGATCAACCTACACGAGCGTCGGCCATATTAGCCTTTTCGAGGAGAAGAAGAAGAAGAAGAATGTGCCAGGGTTGCTTTGAATCTCCCGGGGGAAATCAATACTTTACCTTTTCCCTATTCCCCCATTCTGTTAACTTTAACAAACGTTTCACCTATGCTAAGGCATTTGGATATTTCAATAAATACCGTGTAAATACAATTAATTAGCCACGTAGGGAAAATGCGATAAAAAGGCAAGTTGGGAACGGCGGGCGAGAGTTTAAGAGCAACGGCCGTTTCTATTAGTAACATGCATTTATGTAACTGTGCCAGCAAAGTTTTCGCTAATTTCGCAGTTGCCAGCCGTTCAGTTCCTCCGCGCGAAACTTTCTTTTTTCGAGCGGCGCGAATCGCCGGAGAATTTGCGGGAAAAGTTGGATCATACGGCGCTACCGTGATTACATGAATTAACGGCAATTATGGCTGCTTAATTAGCAGGCTGTTTCGGCCCATTGCCGAACGTTCGTGGGTCGTTCCGCTCGAAAGTACCGAGAGCGTATGACTCGTGCGATTTGATTTCCTATCGGAAACCGATAAATTAATGAAACCGATTACCTCCACACGAGGACTCAATAATAGATAAACCAAGGGGCGAGCAGAGAGCAGGGCAAACGATAATCGAATTTGTCCAATGGACAATATTAAAGTGATTCAATGAACGTTGAAGCGTCCTGTTTAGACGGTACCTTTTTTGTCGGATGCAGAAGAGTCGGTACGAAGAATAACGTAAGAATGTCCGGGACTTGGAAGCACCATTCTCATTGGCGCACTTGGAGTTGGGAAAAAGCGAGATTGAGGGACCGGCCGACGAGGAAGGAGAAGTGGAAAGTAAACTCGACGGATCGGTTGGAAGTTAACGTACCGTCGACGAGAAGGGGCAGGGGGGGGGTGGGGAGTCGAAAACAGTCTCGGCCAGAATCCTTTGAGATCCCCTCAGTTTCGGAAGGGTAGAAGGACGGGGCGGGGAGAAAAGTGTCGACGGAACATCGCGCCGGAGTTTACGTACCAAACAAACCGTGCGCATCGATCTCATTGCCTTAAGGAAAACACGAACTTATTACTCGCGCCCAGGGGGGGAAGATACAAGAATTGCCAGTTCCCGCCGAAACTTTCTCATCCGGCGTGAGGACCCTCGATTTCGGGTAGATAAAAGAAGAAACTTGTTCGTTCGTGCAGGGCCTCGAGAAAAACTGGTACGCCGGGAAATTGTTCCTAAGGCGCTATGGATTTGCGTGGAGGAATAAGAGAACGGGGTTTTGTGGGGGGGGGGGCATTTTTTTCCCCGGGATATTGGGGGAAATTGTTTCGACGATGAGAGCTTTGCAGTCGTTCGTATCCCGGGAATGGGGGGAGGAATATATTGACCGAGGGAGAAAGGAGGTGAGACCGAAGGAGGAATCGAAGGGAAATTGAAAGAATCGAAGCTATTTGCATGACGGTGGTCGGTGCCAAAACCACTTGGCCGCGATTCCTTGAGATCCTCGGCATTGGGAATAGTTTACTTCCGCGAGCAAACGGCGAAAAACAAGAGGATTTCCCGGCGACGCAACGTCGGGGTTTACGCCTCGATCGCCCCCCCCCCCTCCTCCTCCTCTTCGGCATTCTCAACCGGGCGAGATTCTCACCCCTTTTTGCCAAAGCCTTTTCCCGCGCGTTTAGCTCGCTCCAAGTTGCCAGTCGTGAGGGGCAGAAGAACACGAATTTAAGCGTAAAACACAACGGATTATCGGGAATCGATCGACGGAGATTGAAATTTGCTACGCGTCCGCCTCTCCTTTGTGAAACCGACGAAACACGTCGCTTTGAACGCGCTCCGCGAGCTCGCCGGCTTGAAAGAGAAAACCAAAAGGGACTCTTCATGTTCCAACGATAATCCAGATAACGTGGTTTTCCCGATTTTCATTGGAAATTCAACAAGAACAAGCGCCACAAATCCTCCGTCCATCGTCGCTAACAAACTGGCCAATCTACATCTATTTAAATAACTCCCCCCGGGGAAATTCTCGCGATCGATTCTTCATCGTCCGGCGAAGATTGATTTTTCCAGCTGCCTTTGAATATCCTTGAGGCTCTGTACCGTCGAAACTTCCCTAGCGATTTCGCGCGGGGACTTAATCTTCGCGCGTTATTGGCCGGATAACCGAGATCGCCATTCGAATCCTGGATTCCAATCTGTAGAATTCGTAAGGAGGGGGAGGAAGGGGACAGACGTCTCGGCGAGCTTTCGCGCGACATACTTCCGGATCGGGCAACTCGGCCCGAAAGTTTGGCCCGGGACGGTTCGACGTAGACGTCGCCGAATAGACACCCGTCGATTCAATTACCGGCGTTTCGGCGGGTTACCGCATTTAAATGAACCACGGTTTGTTAGCTCGACAGACCTAGAAACGCCCTTGCCCTCCCCCCCCGACAACCGGCTCTTCCTCCTCGCTGCAAACCCCTGCCCTGCCCTTCTCCGCCCTGCGCCCTAAACTCTGCAAACCCGGGTTTACGATTCGCTGACGAACTCCGTCAGTGCTTGGCAGTTGTGTGGTTACAACGGCGTGCACGGAGCATCGGCTTCTACTTGTCTACCCATTAACGTCGCCTTCGATATCTTCGCTTCCGTAAACACTGAATCAAATTCGCAGGTCGCAGCTGCTAAAAGAAATTTTTATCGAACATACATGAAGCAAATAATTTCCCTGGGACACTCCCAACGTAGCATCATCGTCCTCTAATTCCGAGCTTGCAGTTTATTTGCAAAAACGACTCTGTAATCTCGTTAGAGTGGTTGTCGACGGTATTATGACCCCGAGCCTTGTACCGCTCATTATTCAAATGAGAGATTAAGCTTCTCGACGGCGAGGATTTCCACCTGCTTCTCCCTCAGCGAAATTTTCCCTCGTGTCCTTGCCTTTCCTTCCGGCGTGAACGTTACGCACGCCTATCCACGTATTATGGTCGGAGTCCTGTGGTTTGTCTCTCGTGCGATGTGCCCCCTTCCCCGCGATCCCTGGCCCATTCCGGACTGTCAGTCCTGGGGGTTCAGTGGGAATTTCCCCGTGGGGGACAAGAGGGCCTACGACTCGACCTCCGTCCGTGGTTTACGGTCGTGGGGGCAAGTTTAACGACTGACTCGTCGATCTGACTGTCCCTCTTGTACGCCCCACCCCCTCCCCCGGTCTCCACTGTCTTGCCCGGGGCCGTTCCTTCTGTTTCACCCTTGCATTCCTGTTCGCCCTTTAATCTACGCACGCACGGGGGGAGGGGAGAGAAGATTTATTGGACGCAGAGAAATCGAGGTCGGTTACTCGACTTCCGCGTAGGAGAGGAAGTCGAGACGAGCTTCTGCTTTGATAAGTCGACGAAAGTTAGGGACCTTATGAACGGGCCAAAACTCGCAGGGACGGAAGGAAATTTAGCTCGGAAACACGGGGAATATCCAAGTGGCCGGGCCCGTATTGCCGGAGGATTGGCGAAAAGCTTGTTTTCCCTCGGAGTCCTGGCGGGTTCTTCGCTGCCGAAAAGAAACTGCACGAGTCACGCGGTATACGGACTCGCGTCCCCGGAGAAATCTTATCGGATATCCGTGTGTCTTACCGGCGAAGTGTATCTGTTCCGCGTATCCGATGCGAATCCCCGAGGGGGAGGGGTGGAGCCGAGGAGTTGATTTCCCGGTGAAACCGGCCTGGATTCTTGGGATTCTCTCCTAAGGCATTCACTTCCGCCCGTCCCCCGTCCGTTTCCGAGCGTTCCCTCGTCGCCCTTTCAACACCCCCCGTCCTCACCCTTCCTTGCCGCGATATCTCGGCACGCAATCTCGGATTAAGCCGGCGCGAGACGTTCGCACCTCGCATGTAAATCATAGGGCGAAATTCGCCGAGGGACAGGGCCGTTGCGGCGAAGGAACCGTCCGCGGCAGACATCGGAACGGCCGACGAGCCGGGCCGACCGGCAAGCCGATTACAAGGGTGGAAAACATGAATCAACCCGAGGATTTTCTCGAATTTTCACTTATTTTTCCGAGCCGCGGGGGGGGGGGGTGAGGCTGAGGTGAAATTTATGAAGGTCCCTTACGACCGTTTCCCACGACTTTTTTCCCCGATCGGCCCGAGAAATATCTGAAAACGGGGAATGCCGGTGGCTCGTCAGGCCGGACGGACGTTCGCACGTCAAATGTAAATTACAATTGTGTCGCTGACGGGGAAATTTATATAGACGGCGGTAGTTACGGGAAGGAATGGTCCCCGGAGGGTCAGCCCGTGGCACGGGAAAGCGATTATGAGGGTCGAACATGAATCAACGCGGACCAAGCAGGATTTTCTCGAGTTTTCAGTTATTTTTTTCCCCTCCCTCCGTCCACAGAAACGCCGGAGACTCGAAGAATTTACGAAGGTTCCCCCCCACACGAGGGTCCAAATGTTGGACAATTTTTTACTCAGCATCGGACGGTCGTATTACACTTTTATCACCGGAGAATACGTTCTCGGGGCTGGCTGACAAATATCCCGTTTGCCTGGGGTTTGCGTTAAATCCTAGTGGCATTGCATAACTCGAGGTTGAAAGGCCGAACGGTAAGCGACAGGGCCGGCCGATAAATCCCGAGCGGGATTAATTCGCGATCGTTTAGATGACGGCGAGCAATGTTCGCGGATAGAACGTCCTGAAATCGCGGGGAAATCAATAAAGGGTCCGCAGCTATGTGTCCGCTAATTGGGAATGTTTCCGCAATCGTGCCAATTACCATTACCCTCGATAAAACTGCATAATTATGGGCGAAACGTTTACACGGAATCCCCTGGGGGAAATATTGGGAATAATATGATGACGATAACGGATTCGTTATCGCATCGAATTATGCCGCACGATACTTTCGCCAAACCGCATGCGGTTTCCCATCTGATCGTTCTTTGTCAGTTGATCGCGTATTTAGCGAGCGTGTATTCGCGTTATCGCCGGACCAACTGGGTGTCGTTGCAATTAATCCTGCGTAACACGCGTGTAACGTCCTAACGCAGCCATGTAATTATCATTCCTCGCGCGGTATTAGCGGATCAAAGCCACTCAAACGTTATTATTAAAATTTATAACATCCAGCGGCATAATGCATTAATTACGGCAAACAGCGTTTTCGCGATAGACGTGCCCACCGATACCGCGGGGAATTTATATATTTATATATGTACGCCGTTTAGATTAAACAATTCTATTTGGTGAGGGAATGCGGACAATCGTGTCGACCTCCACTGATAATGATTCATTGAATGAGCGTGTAATTTATCTCCACGGTCATCATCGGGCATCGACGCGCTAATAATCGCCAAACGAGCGGCTCATCCTCGTAATTATCAATAGTTCGCACGACCTGGTAATTACGGGGACGTGAAATCGCGACGGAACAAAGCGCCGTAGTATCGGCGAGATAACGGCGCTGCGGACGAGCCTGCCGAGGCTGAAGTTTGCGAGTTAGCGGAACGGCACAATGCAAGCGGGTAACGTATGCACAGACAGGCCGCGTTTCCTGGCAATGCTTTACCGCTTCTTGCCGCTCCGCGGAAGCGTTTATCAATGCCCGAGCTCAGGGCAGAAGGGAAAACGCCGGGCCCTCATCTCACCCTCCGTCCTCTCGACCTGCCGGCCTTTCCCTCTTTTACATAATTAAACGCGCGTCGAGAATAGCGGAAAACGCAGCGCCGAGTCGATCTCGGTCATTCGGAGCCCTTCGAGTTCGGTCGAGATAAAACGATCCCCCGGGGAGTCGAATTGCCGGCCCTCGCATTAATTTGTTATGGCAAAAATCTTGATTGAATGTTCATGGCAGTACCCGAATAAATTTCCATCCCACGGAATCCCGGTAATACGGCTGGTTTTCCCGGAGTAATTGGACCCTCGGACACGTCGTCGAGGAACCACTCTGCACACTCACTCTCCCTCGAAAGTGCATTTTTAAACGACGCCTCCCATAGCGGCGATTCACCTTACGGAATTGCAGAGAGCCAATGCAAGCGCGCCAGCTGCACCTGTGCGATCTCACTGGCATTATCGAGTGTCCCCCTTTCCCCCCGTGTCCGAGGCCCCTGGCGGAATCATAGATGTGACCAGACCGTCCGTCGAACAAACCGGAAATTCGTTTCCCCTGTACGGCAAGGCCGTTAAAAATTTCACGAAGGAACGGCGAGAAAATTCCATCTACGCGAGGGAATAATTCAAGTGCATTCTCCTAACCAGGTTATTTCTTTCTTTATCACGCGTGGCTCGCTAATACTCTCGTTATTTTTTTTCTCCACCTTTATTTAACGTAGTGTCGCTCGCAAATACAGATGTATATAAATTCGGATGTACAAGGGGTTAGAGTGGGACCCGGAAGTTTGGGATTCTCGAAAAAGCAATAGGGCGAATCATTGAAATTCACTTGAAAGCACCGCGGCCGGGCAAACACGTCGCGATTGCTCGCCGCTGAAGAGCATCGGCCTGGGTCGGGTTTGGCCGTTGCGAAAAAAAGTCATGCGAGCCACCGGAAGTCCCCGCCGAAGAGGGACAGGGCTGGGGGAAGGGCGGACGGGTGTAGCGCACGGCAGCGTCCGTTTATTACCGTTTTCCTAAATTGATTTCCAATTCCCCTGGGCGCGCGGGCTTCTCGACCGTGCCAGAAGGGGTTGCAGAGGATTCGTGGACGGTGGTGCAAGCAGGGGGGGGGGGGAGGGGGACGGACGGGTGGGCAGAGACGGCAAGAGTTTCGTGCCGGCGGGGTTGGAGTTCGACCGGGCTCTCCGTCGAATGGCCGGTGACCCGTGAAAATGCGAATGCATGAGTTCGGCAAACAGCGGTGTCACGTACATACATGAGAAACGTGGCGAGTCCGCCTCTACCCGGGACACGGGGAATAAAAGTCCCCGGCGAAGATGGCGAATCGGGCGATCCCGTGCAAAGGAAAACAACGGAATAATGGTCAGTCTCTACGTGCTGGACGTGCACTCACGGCTCCGGGGCAATATCGTTCCCTTGTCACTTAGATTCTTTGCTACGAGACGAGAGAAATTGCCGCAGCACGCCTCGCATTTCTCTCCCCGCCGAAGACCGTCCAGGCTCATTCGATTACTCCCGGGTGGGAATTTTCGAAAAATTCCGTGAAATCATTGTAAGAACGTAAACGTTGGCACGTTTATCCGTCGGCGCGTAGGAGCTTAAAGGTTTGGACGATCCGTCTCGGCAGTGGTTCGCCGGCCGGCCAAAAATATACGTTATTCCGAGCGCTCCTCGCGTACGTGCAAATGGCTTTTGCACGTTCGCATCTCAAGTGGGTTTATTGTTTTAAGTTTGAGCCCTGCCGGCCCCCTGCGGACAGCCATGTTTGTATTAAGAATTCATTAATTTCGCGGAGACCCAGTACGTCCCATCTTTTTCAACTCTCCTCGCGCGCTCCTCTCGAGCTTTCTCGTTTCCCTTTATAAACCGTTCGGTCTTTCGCCCGTTTTTACTCGTCCACTCTCGCTTGAGTTCAAGTACCCGCTGCGATTAAATCGCTGGCAAAAAAGAATCTGCATGGAATTGCGCTCGTTTAAATGAACACTCGCGTACTTACATTAATTAATTTAATCATTCCCCGGTAAAAATTAAAGGCGTAACTCGGTCACGGGAAATTCGAGAGAACACGTTGCCTCCATCGAAGTGTACATTAATCGCAAGGAAATCATTGACGTAACGTTCAAACATCGACTCTGCATGATTATATTGAATACAGTTATTTAACAACTCCGCCCAGCTTTTTGTAACATTTTTAAAACGAAATACAAACGGCACTGTAAATATGAAACAATTGGTTAACGAATATATTTGCACTCAGCTAATTGAAAACGATAAAACGTTTATTTAGCGAGCTACGCTGCTGAATAAAATCGAATGGTCGATCCATCGGTGGGTTTGCCGTTTAATATCGGCTTTAAATACGCAAGGAAGTCCTGTCGGGGCTACGTATAAGGCAACAAAGTGGCCTCCCTTATTCATGCAATCCGTGGACGCGCTGCCACGAGACATCGGCTCGTCCTGTTTCCTTAAACAAGCACTCGGAGGGTAATCTCGTTAGCATGTACGACACGAGTATCGGAGGTCTGTCTGTTGGCTGGCTGGCACATGCAGGGCCGAAGGGCCGTCGTCGCACGGAACCCTCGTCGCCGTGGAGAAGGGCCAAGAGGAATGGGGTAGAAGGAGGAACCTAAGCTCGCGACTCACCGACAATTTACCGTGAATTTGCATAAGGCGTATAAACGCGATGCTTCGTGCTCGCTCCTGAGACGCGAGGCTGTCGGTGGAGGAGGAGGAGGAGGTGGAGGTGAAGGGGGAGAGAATGGAGACGCAGCTACCCACGTAGAAACGCGTATAGTCGTAACCACCTCGTCTCCCGGGCGTCCTAGGTATTTGCCTCGACGATGAGTCGACACGTATACCCACCAACCTCCTTGTGTATGCGTCTAACGCTGCAATGCACCAGCAGCACTCCAACTCGGTAGAATGCTCTCTTCTATCCCCCCCCCCCCCACCCCCCTTTCCCTCCTCAGTCCGCCCGACGATACACGTCGCTCCAGTTGCCGCTCTTTCCCCCTGGCCGATTCGCTTAATAAATTTTACATCGGACCATTCCCCCCGTACCTCAGCCACGCAGTGTCTAGCTTGTTTCCGTTCGTTTGTTAGCGGCAATCGTGAGCCAGGATAAATTCCAGCGCACCCGGTTTTCCGACAAAACGCGTTACACGGACGACGAGGAAGAGAAACGACCGAGGGGTAACGGACCTGAAGTTCCACGAGCTTCCGGCACCGCCTTCGACGGGTTAACGTAGCGACACGCAGTCGGAAGAACGGATCGTTTCGTTGCCGTCAGCAGGAATTTCGTGGCCGATCTTTCGCGTCGCCGACAAACGACGCAGCGACGATGAAACCCCGCCCCCTCCCCCCATTCCCCGCTGCTAAGGGGAAATGCAGATTGAGCGACGGAGCGAGGAAATCCGCCGGCGAACTCGTTGCATCGCACTGTTTGTCGCCCGTCGCCCGTTTGTCTAGTCGAAAGTTCGATTTGTACAGTTCACTTCGGATCGTATTTGCATTCCGCCAAGTGCATGAGGATCCTCGCGTTATCGCCAAGACCTCATTGTGAGACATTGCGGTGTAAGCTTTGCAATGGATTTCGGGACTAAGGCTCATTATTGAACCATTGCGATACCTTGCTCGGTTCGTAGTGCAGTAACAGAAACGCAGAGGGAAACTGAGCGAAAGTTTGCTCCTGTAGATTCGTTGTTAAAACTTGGCGCGTGACAGCCGGCAAGTTGGCCGATCGAATATGCAGGTCGGTGCGCCAGTGCGAAATAAACGGATTGTATTTTGGAGATCCGTTAACGATACGCGCCCTCCGCCGTTTCGTACGCATATCCGGGAGGTATTAATTTAATGCCGTTCCGCGGGCCAGCCCGATAACGATGCGCCCCGCCCTCCTACCAAGTGAAATAAACTACCGAACGTTACGGCGGAAATTCATTTGCCGATAATACCGGCGTCATTAATACACGCGCCTGTTATAATAATGCAGCGCCGGGCCAGAAGGACACGGACGATGTTGTATTGAATCAGCGTAACGATGTGTACAATAGCTATGCTGATATCCCGATTATTCCGATAATACCTGACGAGTGTTACCTTTTCACGAGTGATCACGAAATTGCTTCGTTCAACTCAATAGATCTCACTTGCTCGTGCTACCGTTCGGCACTGATTAACGTTATCGAAATATTTATATAATGGTTAATTAGTAAAATGGAAGTAAATGGAAGTCGTCACTGTTAGCCCCGTTGCACAGGAGGTTGATAATAAGGCGAAGTTTTGTGTTTCGCAAGGCGGTTTTCGAGAATTTCAGGCGAAAAACTGTGTAGCTGTGTTCGAAGTGTTTGACGCGAAAGCGTATTTGAACTAGGACCTTGTCGACCGGGGGGAGTTGGCGTTGCAGTTGTCGAATAACTCACGGTCGTCGCGTGGGCAAACGTTTTACGGCGGAATGAACCCTCGTCTCTCGGTGCCTGGCATCCCTTTCTTAGCGGCAGGACGTGATATTCCGGCGACGCTCCGGCCAAGCTACTCAGGACCCGGGCAACTTTTTGCCGAGAGTTACTCGTGCGGAGGAGCACGAACCCTGTTATCTTCGAACGTGTCGAGTTACCTCGTTAACCGACAATGCCCCGGCACAAGGCGGAAGAGCGAGGAGAAGGCGCAACCGTCGACGACGTGCGACAACTTTTCACTTTGCGACACTGCTCCTACCACCCTCAGTCTCCTCCCCCTCTCACCCATTCTCTCTCTCTTTCCCGTAAACCTTCACCAGCATCCCCCATTGTGATACCCGCGACAGAAGCCGTGACGGTGGCGTTTGTAAATATAACCGATTTTTGCCAAGAAATCGAATCTCTGCGCCGCGAAGCCTTGATCCTTCGAAGACGAGGGGACTCCAAAGGGGGATATTTTCCCAGCGGATTTTCCTCTAACAAGCAGCCGTGTCGATCGCAGGATCGGCCAAAGTCCCCGTGGACGGTCGTTAATCAGGCCACCGAATGCCATTAGTATTATTACCAAGCGCGTATTGGCTGTATTATTCGGATCAGGTCCGCAGTTCTATATCGGAGGCAAGCGAGGAAGCACAACCCCCCGGCCGTACGAGAATTATTAAGTATGCAAGCGACAGATTGGACATTACATTTACATTACGCTCGGCCGTGCATCAACCGATGCAATCGTTAATCTGATGGGTTCGCGTTGCGCCATAATGGAGAGCCAGGCTTGCTCAGCACGGCCGTTTGATTATGGTTGCACATATTCAGTGACTGTTTACCGTGACCGCGCCACGCCGACTGTTACCCGTCGAATGGACTGTTGAGATATTAATTAAGATGAAACCCCGAGTGGCGCGCTCCTTTCAAAGGCCGGATTAAATCCACATTCCTGCGCGACTTTCTTACTTCCCGACGCTGTCCCGTTGCCGTTACGTCAAGTGCCTCGAGTTTTCGTATCGTAGGACCGTTACTCGTTACTCCTCGAACGAGGCGAGTATTAAAATGGGCAAAAAATTCCCGAGGACCCGGGGTAAAGGGCAGAATGCACTCGCGGAGAAAGTTAAGGGTTGTAGAGGGGGAGAGGGGGCATTGGAGGGCCGAGAAATTTTTCAACGCCCCGTTTTCTAAAGACGGCTCGTCGCCGAAATTTCCAGAGGAGAGCGTGGATTACGCCTCGCCGGCCTCGAACAATGCCCGAAGCTCCTCCTCCCCCCCCTGTCCCCTCCTATCCCCCTCCTCGTCGGGGGAGCAATGAGTCTCGTTCGTGGGCCGTTAAAACGCCGTATATTTCAGGTCCTTCTGTCCTCCGTGGCGCGACCGAAATAGCGCCCTTCCTCCGCGGCTTCTTTTTCGTCCTCCCTTGTCGCACTCGTCGACGTCGTCGACTCCTTCGGACGTACTTGCCTCAACGAGCGCGTTTAGTCGGCCGACAGACGAGCGCACTTCGTGCCAGGATCACGCCTTAACCCCGCCAGTCATTAATCGGTATAAACCGGCCTTCCCCAGACACAAACTTCCATTCCTCCCATGAGCATGGCTGTATTCGCGTCTCGACAATATCCAAAACCACACAGCTTACGGATTATCACCGAGAAAGATGATATACTTAACGAAAATGTTAAGGATCATTTTTCATTGCGGAGACAAGTGGTTGATTTAATGGCGATTAATTTTGATGCGCCTTAAAATTGTATGTGCAAAGAAAATAGTAGGCATCGTTTCTTTTTATTGTTGAGTACAAATGATCGCTTTAATGGCGATTAATTTCCAAGCTCTTGGACGGTCAAACGATAGGAGTGGCGGGTTCCTCGAGCGGAGAGCTTGGAAATAAAGCTCGGTTGAGGGGCGACGACACGGTTCAAAGGGTTTTCGGCTGTAGAAGCCACGGCATTTCGGCCGACGTACGTGTCCGCCTCGGGAAGCATTGTTAGCGATCCATCCTCGTCGTTTTCTTCGTCTACACGCGAGTCTCGGGGAGAGCAAAGCCAGTCAAAGACCAAAGGCGTTCTCCCGTGCAGAGGGGCCTTGCGTTTTCCCTCCGTCGACTGCTCGCCTCGAGAGCCATTGTTGTGCTTCGCCGATATCGCCGGACATTGAGGATTTTCCACGAGCCGCCTGAAATTCCTCGTGAAAAGTCAAAGAAGCATCGAAGGAAATTTTATCGGTACCCGATATCACCATGGATACGGCTAAGAAACAGACACAAGTAACACGTAGGAAAGTGCAGCTACACGAGAATTCACGCGCGGATAGTTTGATTACGAAGTCCATGAATCTCGCACACGTGCGTGGATGTAACTGCGCTACGAACGAGAACATTTCGGTCCTTTATAAACCATTTTCGGTGGCGAGGTGAAAGCCGGTCGTTTCTATTCGACCGACGGACGCTGAGAGGGTGTTCGCCTTCTTCGAAGGGCTGGAACACATGGTTAACGACTACGTCCTGCTCGTGCGGCGAATAACCTCGGGACTTATGGTCAGTGAATTAATCGACGCATAAACGTACGACCGATCCTCGTAGTTACAGCTTCGCCCTTAGCGATAAACCTTTGTCCTTCGTCTCGCGATAAAACGATCTTCCCTTCAGTCAACAAGCAACGTCGCAGTAATTATCAGTTATTCGTTACGTGCTTGATTTTTATTTTTTTGAGCCTCCTTGCCTTTTTCCGGAATATCTGTGCGCACGAAATTGGTGCACTGACGGTATGGCCAATGTGTCCGTCGGTGTAATCCGTCTTTCATTATGCAGGTGGGGACGGGGCCCGTCGATCTCACAGACTTTAACTTAATTAAAACTTGAGATTGCTTATAGAAGGATATCGAAGAGGATTTTAGGCGTGCCGTACCAAGTGCCGGTAAAATCTTGGCAGGGAGCCATACTGCTTCTGAGAAATTGCTCCTTATCTCACCGCGGCACGTCACTGCGTTTCCATAACTGCTTGAAAACAGTCGAGCCAGTTTGATGAATTAATCCGATCCACTTACTCAGACAGCCCAGGACTGTATTAAAGTTGTCATAGATCCACCTTAAATTTGACAAAAATTTTTCTATTGTTCTACCTGAAACCACAGTCTCAGGAGTTTAACTACTTTCAAGGAACATTGTATACTCATGCGCGGTAAATTGATTTTCCTATACGGGTTGGACCTATTGACTTGGTTTCGCTTATCGGCATAGCGCGTCCCTTCACAGACGAAATCGAGGGGAGGGGGATAGTGTAATCTGTCGGCTATTGGGGTCGGCACGCATCGTTGAACAGGTCGTCGGGAAGGGGGTTAGAACAGATTGGACATCTGCGAATACACGGATGAGCGAGCCAATGGCGTTTAAGTGCACGGTGCCCATGTGCAAGGGTCTTATACGAACGGTTCGCAGGTATGCCGGATTAGCAGATTCACGTATGCGTGAGCAGCTCGTTTGTGTATGTCAGAGGTAGCCAATCACCTTAATGATAATTTACGATGCGGGGCATAAACGTGTCTGGCCGAGGGAATTGATTTGTTTACTCCCGAAGGATCGTCACGCGATTCCCGACCACGTGATGGGTGGCCAACTTTGCCTTCCCATCTACCCTCCCTATATCCCTGCTTATTTTCGCAATTCACTCGACAAAACTCCACTGACGATTTCTCCGACGTACAATGACTCGTCAGCCGATAATCCCCCGGCGATTCGGTGGTTCGTAAAAAAAACGCTACAAAACGGTCAGGAAGTCGGATGAATATTTACACGTCCATAGAAAATCGACGATGCGTTGTTGATGCAGGGACGAAGGGCACAGTGGAATCGCGAAAAATCGTCGCGTTAGAAATAAGGGCTTTCACGGTGCAGTCGCGGTTCGACGGATGTAAAGGCAATTGCTCTGCGTGGGCCGAGCGTTGACAGTGTTCATATCGATTCCATCGACGTGCATTCGAATGCAACGCGAGCGGCTGTTCCGCGCCGAAAGGTCGTCCCCCCTGAATCACCGGGCTCGATTTAATTAACGCTGACGTGGCGACAATCGGCCCAGTTGCTATATTTATCGATCCGTTCGACAGGGCAAAAAACCGCGGCTTCGCGCCTCTATCCGTCTGTTCCTTCTAATCGTAAAGAAATACAGGGACCAACGATCACAACGTTATTCGCATTTTCCCGTCGATTTGGAATTTAGTGGAAAATTATGTCCCAGTAAAATATTTTACCAATAACCGTCTGTTGTTGGTTTACGTCACAACGAAATAACGATAGACATAACAATAAGAATACTTGGCACTTTTCTCTGGAACGTTATTTCCATTTTGTTAAAGTGATAGAGACGCACAATCGCCGTATCGTCGCGGGAACGATGCAGTTTACATGCGATTGGCGTTGTGTACATTGGCGCCGGTTGGAAAGCAAAGGAGACGCAGAGGTAGTGTGTCGGGGCCGAAGCAATATGCGGCGGGGGCGTGTAGGTCCCTGTAATTCCGTGGTCGTCGGGGCCGAAAGGAAGCGAACGGGCAGAACGGCAACAGCATGGCGTTCGGCCTCGTAATTAATTTAAGGCATAGACCGAACGCCGGCCGGCCAATTTAAAGGCAATACTCCGACTTGGAACGAAGCGAACGAACCGAGTGAACGATCGCGCCGTGCTAAATCTTAATTTAATCCAAATAACCCGGCGAGATAGTGCACGGCGAACTGGCTTTTCCTCTACTTAAAATCCACTTGGACTTACCCTCCGTTCCATCGGCTCGTTCATCACCGACGGCTCAGCTTCTGACTAATTACCATCGATCCCGAGTTGCAACCTAGGCACAACTCCCTGACCTGCGATTCTGCGTATCTTTCGTGACCTTCGACGTCGATTAAACCTGCCCAAGGTGCATTGTTTGAGCCCGCGTGATTTTTAATTAAGCGCAACTCTCCGTTTATTATAATAGCCGGTTCGGGGGACGTTACAAGAAGACAACGGGTAGAGGGGGGAATAATTGAAAGCGTCTTTGAAGTTTCGCGGCTTCCTCTCGCCACTTAATTAGTACCGAGGTAGAATTAAGCCGAAACGAAGGAGTACGAACCGAGGGACAGGGAGCGAAAGAGGGGGGGGGGGGGGAGGGACGCTTAAGTTTCAGACACGCCCCGTTCGGGTGAAGATAAATCGACGCCAATGAATGCCAATTGCTTCGGGGTGGTGTGGCCAGGCTGCTGCAGTCGCTGCAAGCTCCTGTAAGCGTCGTAAGCCGCCCTCCGGGCCCGATATCGGGCCGATACGATCGCGCGAGATTTATAGCCCCTTGATAAGGGGAGGAGAGACACGGACGGCGAGACAGAGACGAAGAGATCGAGCGTCGTCTTATCCTCCCCCCGCCTGCCACACCAACCAACGAGTTATATCGCGAGAGAAGACCTTTGAACGGAGACGATGCACATCTAAGAATCCCCCTTCGGACCGCCAAGAATCTTAAATGAGGTAACAGGACCCATCATCTTAAATCTGAGTCCCCGGGAAATGACAATTCTGAAATTTTTGAAAAGTTTTGTTCGTTGGCGGAATTTTTTAGTGACAGAGGCTTAGCTCCCGGCTCGTTTGAGGGAAGATGCGACGATGGGTAAAGGGTAAATGAGTCGACGCGGGTTAATTAGAAGCTCAGGATGAGCGAGTGGATGTCGTGGTTGAAAGCTCTCGTCGCGAGACCGTCCCCTCGAAGCTCTGTTGAAAGGGTTTCGCTTTTTGGGGCGAGGGAGGTAGGGCGGTAAGGGCTGCTCGTGATTTTCCGCGGAACGTCGAGCAGTCGAGGCCGGCGTTCGATTGATTGGCGGTTCCCTGGCGGGCGCTTTCACCGATCAACCCTTTGGCCTCGGGACGCATTTCGTGTACAGATGTACCCTGTAATGGATCGACGTGCCACCCGAGGCGCCGTAAGTCACGTCCTCCATTTGAAATGGCCGAAACGGGACAACGACAAACGGCAACGGATCCGTTCACCTCGTGGGCAAATACTACCCTTTTAAACGGCACGACGAACGCCTGCTGGATCCAGCGGAAATCCCTGCCGGAGGATCGTCAGAGGTGGAATATTTTCACATGGAAATCTCTGACTGATTAGCCCTCGGTTCGTACCAAAGCAAGAACGGAGAAAGCCGATGCGTTCCTGACAGCCGACGTTCCTTGATTAAAGAGAATCGATTTCCGAAAACGTTTCTCTCTTACCGCGCCGAGACGCTCGAGGAATGGCCCGAGCGAGGGTCCCGCAGAAAAAGCCCAAGAGTCTGGCTTTTTAGACGCTTCACGTCGACCGGAGGGGGGAGGCCCAGAGAAGGGCGGGAAAGTCTACAGGGAAAGGGCGGTCTGAGAGCCATCAAAGCCACGGGAGAAAGCTCTGGACGACGAGAGATTCGCGTCTGTTGCTTGCCACCCGTCGTCTTCGTGGGAAATGTTTCAGCGGGATCAGCGGCAGGGGCAGAAGCGGAAGATAAAGGCTGAAAGGTGTGGATTTTCGTTGCTCCATTTTCCCTGGGAGCACCTAGCCCGCGTTCTCGTTTTTCGCGGTCTCAAAAACGTTCCCACAAATACAGACGCTTTAAGGACAGGACGAGATATCTACGAAAGATAGGACTCGGTGTTTAACGATGTACGTGCTATCATGAGCGACCATCTTCCGCCTGTTCCTTCGGTTTCGGAACGTCGCGTGCACCGTCGAAATGAAAACTGTCCACGGAGGAAAGGACATCGGGTATCCGAGTGATCGACAATTGGCGAGGGCCTGAAAACTCGAGGTTCGCCGAGTGCAGTGACCCTGCGCGGGGCTTAAGAGTGACCCGCGGCCGATGGTATCACCGGCCGGGGAGGCGAAGAAGCAAATTGATCGCGAATGCCGGTACGTCGACGCCGTGACAGATGTCCATTAATGAGCCCCTCGTTCGCGCTGGCCCAGCGCCGGGCTTTTTTCCGCCGGCGGATGATTAATCGCAGGAAGGAAGCCTCGCGTGCGCCGTAATCTCCCGGCTGGAATCTGCGAAACATCCGACGGCGCTTTTTGCCGGGAATCCATTAAACTACGCGCCGGAATTCGGGCCAGCCGGGGGCTCGTTAGGGGCCGATCTCTCGCGAAAGCCCCGAACCCCCCCTCTTCCCCTGGTCGCCAGAGTCGCCGTCGTCGACGGGGATCGCCGGCGCGGGATTTACTTTAGAGGCCTGAAATTGGCAGACGAGCAGGCGGTTTTACGTGCCAAGAGTCCCTCGGCCGGCCCACGATGGAAATAGACGGCACGACGACACACGGGGAAACGACGCTCGAGAAGAACCAAGGAGAAACCGAAAATTCACCTGGGAGAAACTGCCCAAGGGTTGCGGAGGGGGAGGGAGGATGATCGCCGTGATTCAAGCGCGAGGCGAATTATGGTCTTCCGTGTAATTCGCATTTAGGCCGAGCGCAAAAGCAGCGCCGAGGAGAACCGCATCGACCAGGAACGATAGGGGAACGAAGGGGGGAAGGGCCGCGAGGGCCGGACTAATCTATTTCTAGTGGCGACATCGTCACCGTAGCTTACGCGTCCGCTTCACGGGCTAACGTCTCGCTCGTATTTTCCGCCAATTAGGCGCGACGCGACGTCCGACAGGTATATCCCGGTAGTACAGGTCGTTAGTAACGAACCGCCGACGACGACGACGACGACGACCGGTGACGTCAGAGAGCGTGAAACGTGCTTTTCGTCCTGGCTTCGTCTACTTCCTAGTCTAGAGGGACCGGTCGAAAGCTAACGACCGCGGGTAATATTTCATCTCGACGAACCACAACAACTTCCCCCACCCACACGTAAGCCCCCACCGCTCAGCTTCTTTTTTCAACTCTTCCGAAAGATCGCGTCGTGTTAACGGTCTTTCAGGAAGCGGAGATTTTCTTATCTTTCGGAGCTTTCCATGCGGAATTGGCTGACAGCCATACCGCGGTGAAGCTCGCGCTTGCTACACATCCTGCCGGCATTTCGTGGCGACGTGTGCGCCTGCATTGAGCCCACGGCAAGCCCGGTGTACGTGCATGTTCCGCTATTCCGCTGCGGTCTGCCCGATCCACGCGGCTCTAACGCGATTGTTGCGCCCGGCTACGGTGTACGGTTGCTGTTAGGGAGTATTGACTTTGCATTGTTCCACGGCGACGTGCATCCTGAACGCACATACGCGTGTCCATACGCGAAGAACAACGGGGAACGCGGACGGTGCGTGGCCGATTTCATGGGTAATCGAATATCCGCGGGGCGTAGATTTCTGTCAGCGTAAAACGAGAATTCGATTCATTGTGTACGAGCGGGGAGGAAAATCCGTAGAGACGTAAGAGACGAAAGTTAGGGCTGAGCAAATGTATGTCAATTTATTTGACGATTCGTTGGAATGGACGAAATCTAAATGCAACTAACGAAACTTTCCTGACCCAAATTATCCCCTGCTTGACTTGGCCTGCTGCCCAAAAGAACTACTCTGCCAGCGCCGACTTACGTCCCTGAGATTCTCTCTTCGTTATTTTAATGGGGCTGAGTGTAGCTAAGAGCGGAAGAAGAATACACGGAAGCACGTCCGCAAAAGTATCAAATGTAAATTGCTAATCGCGTAGCTTCCTCGAGGCGAATGCCACGGACTTATCCCGGCGTTTCCCCTTTGTTTCTGTTTTCCTCTGTAATTTCGCCGTAAGGGAATACGGTGAGTGACTCCCAGGTGAAAGAGGAGATCCTCGGCGAAGGTGAAACTTGTCCCGGCCGTTGTTACTAGTAAGACGCAATGCAAACGTAGCGGCTAACAGCTCGGCGGTCCTGTTACTGGGATTCGCCGAACGTGTCACGTCTAACGTAACGTTAATAGACGCGCTTGTTACGTCCCTGGGACGAAGAGTGCTCGTCCCGTTGGATATGCAAGCTGTACACCACGAGCGCACTCGGCGGGGCTGCACAATGTCGTCTTTATCTACTCGGAAGCTTCCCCAGAGTTTTCCCCAGTAACGTCAAGCAGATCTAATGGCATCCAATTCCACAAAAGGCATTACCTTCATTAGATACACCCTGCCTAATTTCTAACAGGGATAGAACATGAAGTGCTCACACTAAACAGGACTCTACCGTAACACTATTACCTGTCTAAAAATTCTTGATTGGCTAATAGTGCGTAGATATTTTAAGGACTGGAGGACTACTGCCTGTGGAAAACGGGTAACCAGCTTTCCGTCAGAGGGAGTTTATTATCGGAGATCTCCGTAATGGACGTCTACATTAGCCACGGAGATTAACGCTGCTGGTCTGGCCGGTGGGAGCGTTGATCTACTTACTGAATGCGCCCTGGGGATCCGGCGCATCCAGTAGGTGCAGGGGGTCCGTGCCGTTCCGTCTTTATCCACTGACCGGCGTACAATGCGCGCGTATCCGGCCGACGAGGATCCGTTAGATCGTATCGGTTCTGCCCGTTGCAGTTTGCTGGGCGTACCGGAAAGTGACGTAAACGGGGGCAAACGCGGCCAGAGGGGACAGGGCTCTGTGGCCATTACCCGGCCACAATGGTAAGACGCAAGGCAAACGCAGCGGGAATCGTCCAGCGAGACAGAGAGAGAGTGAAAGAGGGGGAGAGGGGTGGGCCAACCAGTCGTCGGAGGATCCCGCGCTGCTGGGATTCGCGTAACGTGTCGGGACTAACGTACCGTTAATGGAGCCGCTTGTTACGGATCCACGGAGGTATACATATATACAGCGCGTCCTGTCGTGGGCGGACTCGCCGGACCCGAAAGGACCGTCCGTTTGTCTCCAGCGGCGAACTGCTCGTCCGATTACGTGCATTAAGGGAATTGTCCTTGGACCCGTTTCACGTGATCCCGTCGATTCTCTCCATCCCCCACCTCACCCTTTTGCTGGCCGCGCTGCAGCACCGGTTCCTTCAGTCGCTCAGCCTCCCCTGGCCGAGCTTTGTAGCTCGGTGTAAATCCGATTCCGATAGCCGCCGTCAAAGCTAAAGGGATCGTGTTACAGAATTACAGCCCACGTAGGGCAAAGACACAGAGATCCTGTCTTCCCCCTCTTCTCACTGTCCACCCTATATCGCGAGAACACTGTGTCACGGTGAAAAGAAAATTTCAGGGGTACAAAGTGACGAAGGACAGACATAATCTCTCTTAGGGGCATGAAGCTTCAAGCGAGACGAATTAACGAGAACTTTTTTCTTTAACCGCATTGATAATGAAAGGAGGGAAACTGAGAATCGTGTCTGTTGAGACTGGGCTGACGGTACAAAAGTTGGCCAACTACGTCAGTTGCAATCCGTACACGGCGAGACGCGCAGCTTCCGCGGATAAACAATGACACGATAAATCTCCCCCTCCCCCATGGGCACCCCTTTCCCTCGGCCGGAGGGTCGAGCGGCAGGTTTATGGTGGAAAGTGAGAGAAAGAGAGAGGGATGGGCCGGGGAAGGGGGGACAGGAAACCGGCGGTACGAAGCAATTAAAAACTGGGGCTTGCCTCGAGAGGGCTTGTTACGACCGCGCCCCGGCATTTATCATTTTTCTGCCGACCCTCGAAGCGTTTCTATTTCCTTTTGCCTCCGGCGTATCGCCTTACCCTCTCTGTTCCCTCGGCCGGGGCTTTCTCTCTTTATCTACTCACCTACGGGCCATACTTCACCCTCTTGTTCTCCTCCTTTCTTACTCCCCTTGCCCTCTGTTGCCTCACCGTTTTTCTTTCTTTATCATCCGCGACCCGTCGCACCGGCCCCCGGCCAACTCCGTTCCAACTTGCGCGCTTCGCTGCATTTCATTGTTTCTATTTTGCCGGCGGACCGCCGATAAATCTCACGACCCCCACCCCCCGGGGGCCACAGGACTGTTTCTCCGGCGGGCCAATCGAAGGCCGATCGCCGGGGAAAGCCTCCTCCGCGAATGATTCACGCCGGAAAGATCCGCCGGCGGTTCCACGGCCGGCAAGGAGTTTCCGGAGATACGTAATGATTTAAGAACAGCGGAGAAACGTGGGCCCCCGGAGGTTCTACCTGTTGGAACATTTGTCCCGGCCATTTTGTCGGCCGGTGGTCATCCATTAGGACCGCTCCGTCGGATATCGTGCGCCATCGTTCCGCCGTTTATCAACGCCGCCAAGGAGGAAAATGATACCGCCAAGGAGGCCTCGCGTTTATCTCCTTTCGTTTTCCCCACGTCGTCCACGCGTCGCGAATTCTAATCTCGCCGAGTTGTCGTCGTCATCGCGTAAATTCCATTTCCACACTCCGACTCGCGATGAACCGTATTTCTCCTGATGATCCTTCGACCCAGGGGTTCGATATTCCCTTCTTTAAAATCGTCAGTTATCTTCCCGACTGATAAACTTACGATTGTCCGGAAAGAAAAGTTGGTACGATTCGGGTAATTTTAAGAAACATAAGTACGTGGTAAAGTGATGATCCAAGCAAGCTGAATTAGTGGCAAAGATGTCAAACGGAAGGGGAAGACGTGGAAGAAGCTCAAGCCGACCTCAATCTGCCGTTTCTTTTGTCAGTCGTGGACCTTTTTCCGCCGCCCTAACATTTCTCCAACTCCTCTCCACGGATCAGCAGATGCACCGCGCAAAGGAGCGATAAACCGTGTTCTTCTCGGTAGTATCCCTCCCTTGCCCTCGTTCCCCTCCCCGCTGGCCACCCCTTCCGGCCGAGGAGGTTTCGATCGTTCGGACTGGGGAAACCGCAGCGAAGTGCGCAGCCATCAAAGGGTAAGCACGCGATCTTCGCCAGATACACGTGTCTTTGATGTGGCAAAGAAAAAAGCGCCGGGTCAGGAGGGTTGGGAAGGGGGGCTAAGAGCGAGAGTAAAAATGGGGAATCATCACTCGAAAGAGGAAAAACGGTGAGAGAGGTGAAACAGTCTCACTGTTCCCAAGGACATTACGTACACAGCTAACACGTTGAATCAGTAATTTCTAACTATCACGGATTTTCGCATGGCCAGCTATTTTATTTCGTCCGGGGGAAATGGATCGGCCGTTTTTCGGTCGACCGGCGAAAAACTCGAACTCCTAGTGGACGGGAAAGTGATCTTGGCGAGAGCTGGTGAAGAGGAGAAGAGGGGGGGGGAGGCGCTCTCGGGAGAAAAATCGAGAGGGAACAATGAAGCTGCCTTGTTTCCGTATTTCTTTGTGAGCCCGGCCCGTCGCGCTCCATTGTTCGGCTATTATTTGCGACAAAATACAGGTCACTGCGAATACGTAGCGCGCCCTTCATTGTTCGGCCGGTGAGCGTTAAGTGTCGCGCGCGCTAGCTCGTTTTTTCGTATAATTTTTCAGCGGCGCGTGTTCTTGAAACCAACCGGCACGCAGGGAACGTCGACAAAGAATTCCTTTACGTCTCACTGAAGCTGCCTTCAACGTAAAACGAAACGTGACGTACAATCGCGACGCGAATGGGAAAAGCGTTATTACGGAAAACGATGGACAAGGGTAGATGGAAAGCAATCGTCCTTGTACGTTCTATTAGCCTGAAATTTCTGTAGGCGGAAAACATGAGCGTCGGTGGATCGAATTGGTCGATGGAAATTGAGAGCCACGAATCGGAGATATTCGCTTCCCGGGGGGGGGGGGAAGCTTGAACGGCTGATACGATGACACAATCGGTAATGCGATATTTCGCGCGCGCGGCGCTATATCACTCCGCGAGTGATTTAATTCTTCGCACGCGGTTGGATGTAAGAGGATTACGGATAAAAAGGGAGTGAGCCGATATAGCTCGGATCGGCTATAAAAACGTAGCTTTGGGCGGTGTTCACGGCGGGCGCTTTTGTATCGTAAAAAGCACCGGCCGATCGATCGTAAACCGGAGCGAATTCGATTCATAAATTCGCTTACGCGAATCTCTACTTCGCATCGAATTCACTCGACCTCTCCCGAGCCCCGTATTTTCCCCCCGGCTGATATTTAAACCGTAAAGTCCACGGCGAAATCATCGGGATCGCGGAAGTTTCCGCCAAGCGTCGGGAAACTACGACTCTACCATCTGTCATGCGACTTATTAAAGCCCCCTACGAAATATTTCATCCGGATTTTGAGTTCGCCCGGTGACACATATTCCTTCCGTACTCGGCCGTGTAATCTCCAGTGGACGTATACCATCGTGATTTAGGAGCTCGCATTGTAATACGTCTATTTCAATTTCGCGTCGTACCTTCGTCGACGTTCTTCGCATACGTCCCCGTTGGATTTCCAAAGATTAACGTCCCACGATTGCTTTATCGTTCGACGGGGATCCCAAACTCATTTCTACCCCCGTTAACGAAATCGTCATCTTTCACGTGTTTTGCCCAACGTTTAAAGGGACAAGAGCCACGTTTTTCCTTGTATTCACGAAAGAGCGTAGTTGAGAGTGACGTAAGATCGATGTCCAATTCCGGCCGTTGGCCTTCGTCAGGGCATTTCGCGGGGGATCGCGTAAAATCCGGGGCTGGGGGGAGTGGGGGATGAGAAGGAGAGGGGTTAAAGTACGTGCCGGCCCTTGGACAGGGGTCGTTTGTCCCGCGTCGCGTCTTCCTGGCGCCCGACTCGATCGATCTCGTCTGCGAGATATCTCGTAAACATGCGGCGGGGGGAGGGGGCAAGTTCGAAAGGAAGGAGGAAGAGACTGTTTTCTACCGACTCATCTTACTGTTTTCTCGTCCCTCCCCCGTTCCCCCCAGCGCGCAGAAAACAGAATCAAGAAACTTTCGTCCGCGCCGAGGAAGTATAGACGCGTGAAAAAGTGCTGAACCGTGGCGAAGGAACGAACGTCCCTCGTCAACCGTCCTGATACTACAACTTTCAACGACGAGCGAAAATCATTTCAGCCTATTCTCGTTCTCCCGGCTTCATTTTCCGGCGATACCGCATTATACCGCTCGGAACTATTGTCGTAATCCCGACAATGACGTTGGCGTCGGCCGAAAGCAATTTCTTTTCAAGCTTCTTCGGCCGGGATGGGGGGAAACATCTATAGATGGGGCATTCATCATCGTAAGTCAAGCCTTTTCCCCTTCAGTCATCGCACCTGAATCCTCGGATCCGCACAATACGCGATGACTGCGTAAAGGGGCTCGCCGAAAGCCCGGGGAAAATCGGGCCGAGGGGCTGATCGTCGCGCGATAAACTTTGCTGCGGGGTCGAAACCGCGGACAATGAACGGCCATCGGACGATACATCTTCGTCGGCGGAGACGATACACCCGTGATACGTCAATAACGCCGAGGAGAGTCGCTCTCCGACGCCGTTTGCCCCCGGGGAAGGAAGGGAGAGAGAGAGAGGATAGAAGGGGGAAGGGAAGCGATACCGCAAAAGCCATTCGTCATTTTTCCACGCTGGCTACGCCGCTGGACCGTTAAGCTCGTCTCGTCAATCACGCGAGCACTTTCTTCTCCCGCGGCCAATCTGTCGACCGATAAGTGTTACCGCAGCCATGCAGAAAAGCCACGCGGAATCGGGGACCTTCGACAGGGAGGTCAAACGGGCCAACCCCGAAATCCCGTTTTCAACGAAACGGGGGATGAATTAATCATTGGCCCGTTCCTTGGCCAATAAAATAGCCGTCGCGAAGAAAATGTTAAATATGAAAGCCATTGTGATCGAACCAGCGAGACGTTCGATCACGGATATTCCAAAGTACTTTCTAGTAGACCCGGCGAATCTGTTTCCCATCGGCCCATTATCCTACCGTACTTCGGATAATCGAGGTTCTATTAGTTCAGAAACTGCCGAGAAATCCTCGGATTCCACGTCACGTACTTCCGCTGTTAATTAGAGTCTTACCCCATACGGGTAGGGGGACACAGGCAGGCATTTACCGGCGTTCTTCTTCTCGTTCATTGCGAAGGAGAAGCAGGGGGAAGTTCTTTCCTTCCCCTCGCCAATGGGATGCACACGTATTCGACATTCTATTGCTCCAAGGCGCTTTTACGCTCTCTCATTAAACCTCCCTACGCCCTGTGCGGGGGAAAACGGTGACTGGAAACGTGGAAGTTCGTGGCGGAAGTGGTTGTTCGATCCGCCCAGGGGGATCCGCTCAAGAAATCGAAAGTTGGGACAAAGGGTCAAACCTTGCCACTTTTTACCCCTGCCCCTCACTTCCCCTTTCCCCGCGAGTTGCGTACGAGCGCTGTTTCTCTTTGCGAAATAACTGCGGGAAGGCGATCGCGAGGATTGCATTTAGCAAATGGCGCCGGGCAATAATCGTAGAATTCACGAACCCTCCGACGGCCCTCTTTGCGCCAGTCGATAGTGATTCTTCCCCCCCGGCCCCTCTCTACCCTCCGCCAAGTTACCACGGTTGGGGCGGCTCGGTGGATCGTTGAAATTCTTTCTGGCGTCGATACGCGGAAATACGCGGGACCCCGGCGGTTCCCCCGGGAGGGCCGTGCGCGTCCGGGGTAACGGCGGAAATATATTCCGACGACATTTACAAGCCAAATTGAAGGGAATAGAGGCGACGACGGTACACGGCTCGCCGAATGCTCGCCCTCGACGGAACGAGAGACAAATTGATTTGGAAATGCTGCCGAGGAAGGCCACGACGACGATCCGCGACGAGCAACGACCCTACGGCGCCGACGACCCTCTCCCACCAGCTCGGTCATGCCGCATTTGACAATTATTCAGATTACGCAGGAATCCGTTTCAATGGTTTCCAATCACTGCCGAGATCCACCTCGTTTCTGCCCATTCGCCACGATTCTCCTCATTTTTCCCAGATCGTCCACCCAGTGCATTTTCTCACGTTTATCGAAACTCATGACATCCACATTTCCGTCAACGTGAATATACAGGGGGCAATAGTGGCTTCGTGGCGAGCAGGTGAACATGATCGAATCGTTACTGCGACTGTTTTATATGGACAATCAACGCTGATTAGCACCTTGCTACGTGTGTACTGCGAGTATTTGGGCTCCCAGTTTGCTCTTATTAGCGGTCCCAAGTCTAGCTGTAATATTGCAAACTTCTCCTAATCAGGACAAACACTTAACCCGGTGGGTCAACAGGCGAGCCCCAATGCAGAACATCGATTGCACTGCCGTGTAACAATGGTAACAATGGTAACGAGGCAGAATAATAATGCAATTCGGCCGTTGGATTAATCAGATTCGGAAATAGCAGCACGTGGTAATATAATAGAACGGCGCAACCATAGATTTCATTGCAATGATTTCCTATTACTTCAATGACCGCGCATAATTAGGATCTTCCGCAAGATCAATTAAAATTCATTCAATGGCCTCTACCGTGGAATGAATACGTCTGATTTCCCCGCTCGTTCATTCAACTATCGTTTCGGGAGGAGGCTTAAACGAGTTTATCGCGGTTATCGAGCTTTCTGTCAGGGAGGGCACGATTTAAAGGCAATCCATCCGGCCAGAGGCCAGTGAGAACGTCGCATACCCTCCACGGGAACCGAAAGCTCGTTAAAACGCCTGCAAAGTGAGTTCGAACGAAGCTGTCAGCAAGGAAGGACGATTTGCGGGTCGCTGGTCAGACCAACTCGTTCGTTCGTCCTTCTCCCCTCGCGTCAGTTAATCCTTCGCTTATTATTCCTTTAACCCTCCCCCTCCCTCCCACCTACCTGCGCCAATCACGTATTACAAGCCTCGTCTGTGCGTTGACCCAACCCCCGGCGGAGTGTGTTCACCAGCTACGGGGGCATTAAACGTGTGATACACGCCCGATCCACGACGACACCTTGTTCGACCAGCTCAAATAATTCATGCACCGTGCGTGCGCCGGTCATTAATCCGATTTCCACGAGTCCGGACGTTCCCGTACGTCTTTGATGACACGCCATTGTCACGGGACGATCGTCATCGTCCATACCTAAGTAGTCGTCCTGGCGAACCGCCATTGATCGATCGATCGCTCGAAATTACGTCACAGGGACGCTGTTAGTAATCCTAGAAATTTCCGTCACCTTACGAAGTTGACACTTCGCCGGGGAACGATGCTCGACCGTCCTATCTTTCTTCCCGGGCGCAATATTTTTCGGGAGTGCGGTAATCTCGGCGGGAAAGGGCCCGGGTCCTCAAAAGAATCTAGTTATCCGCGGCGATATGACGATCGTCCTGTGCTACGCGAATACACGCACTCTCCCGGGGGATTTGGACGTGAAAAAGGCTGGATTATCCGCCGGACGAGGGAATTCTTCGCGGAGTAATATCTCGGCTTTTTTTTATGACGGCTGGAGGCGGAGGGGGGGAGGGGTTAGCAGACGAAGGCACGTTTAACTCGCACGGAAATCAGAGCGACTTATCGTATTCGACTGGGATACGAGGGCGGGATTACCGAGGGCCGTGAAAAAACGGCAAGATGAAAGGTATACTAAATGCGAGGGCAGAAGGAATAACCTAGCTCACCCTCGTCCGATCCTTCGGAGTACCTTCTGTAAGTAGTTGACACGTGCATCGCTACAGACGTGGACCTAGAAAGGGAAAAAGCCCTAAAAAAGAAAAGAAACGTGAAATCCTCGTAAAAATTTGGCACGGTAAAATGGTGGGAAATTAATCGGCTCGTTCCGAGTGCCTGAAGTAAAAACAGAAACGTTTTACCGTAAATCACGCCGTGCCAATAACATGATTGATTCTGCATTACTCGTGCGATTCCCTCTGCATTTCAGGCATGTCATGTGTGAGTGGTGTTTTCATGAAAAATAAAATACAATATCGTTGGCCGGAAAGGAAGGGCAACGGCGATCCGTCATGCCATGATTTTCCATCGTATTAACATTACCCGTACGCACGGGGAATTAAATAAATAACATGTCGGCGTGTATTTGCGAAAAATAGCGGAACGGCAGTGCATTTTGCGTCCGGCTGTTTCAACAATTGCTCGGCGAAAGATCCCCGATTCACCAAGTCCCTGGCAATGGCAATCAACCACGGCAACGTCGAAAACAACGCGCGGGGCTAAAGTTCGATGAATTTATTTGCACGCTCCCCGGCAAATATTTATCGCTCGCATAAAGACAATTACCCGCGCTGGTATCGGCGTATCGGTGCGCCCTCGGCAGAGAGAACGAACTTCGTCGAGTAATTAAATTCGCTGTAACTCGCGTGCGTTTCGTGTACCCTCGGCACAATAAACACGTTTCAATTTCGCGCGAATGACGAGGAGACGGCGGGACCGGCGCAAAAGTAATTAAGTACAACGACCGTCCTTTTACGACTCCAATAGACCGTCTCGTGCGCTAGACATTCCCTGTTTCCTTTTTTTTATCTATCTCGCGGCATGTTAATCATTACAGAGCCACGTGGATCTCTTATCTCGTTTCGCATTGTACGGTCGTCCGTACGGTTTCCGAGAATTTTTCGTATTCACGGGGAATGGCCCGACACGTTTGGCGCCTTAACGATTAATTTCCCATCGATCGACGCTTGAGGACGTTCGAGGGTCTTAGCCTTGGCAATTTCCAAGTAATAAATGACCCGGTGAGGCCTCGTACGATTCGTTCCGGAGGCGCGCGTCGAGTGGCAGTCGCCTTGGAAAAACGATGATGACTTCTGCCGTCTCGTTAGCATGGATTGAAGATTACGAGACGGAAGAAAAGATTGAAGGGAAGGAGGGGTGGAGAGAGGAAGAGTCTGCCCCTCACGGTGAAAAGGAAGAACCGAGGCCGTACCTATATCCGCCGTCGGTTTCTTTCTCGATAAGTCCGAAGATCTATTTCAACGGAGTCGTCGTAAATTAATCCCTCGGCCTGACTCTTCCGTTTCGGTGCTTGATTCTAATCTGCAGAAGGAATTCCGCGTACCCGCCGAAGACGTCGCCCTGTCGCTTTCTCAGCCCTTTCGTCTCGGGGGGCGGAGATTCGTCCCCTTCCCCCCCACTCCCGTCTCCCTCTATCTTCGACGAAGATCCCGAACGGAAAAAGGGCCCCTCAAATCAGCCCGGGCTACAAATTGGATGAGAAATTAATAGGACGTGAAAGCGATTCCCTTCCTTCCCGCGTCTTGTCCCACTCGATCGTCCTTCTCCTTCGCGTCCCCCTCCTCCCCCGCGCGTTTCGCTGTAATCGAAGTGGTGCTGCAGCCAGGGAATTTCCGTCGGTCGACTTCCGCTAATGACCGGCGTTCGCTTCGGCTCGCCCCGCGAAGAATAAACTTAATGACGGTAAATAAAGGACCGTTCTCGAAGGAGCACGGTTCCTTCGGACTGTCAAGTAAAATATTTATTCCATCAGATATTTCTCCAATTTCTGTACAACTAAATGTCCAGGTCGTTTTCGTGCGATTAAATAGCTTTCCAACTCTTTGCACTAGGTCCGACGATACTCTCCGTCATGTTAACTTTTTCACCGATTACGACTAATGGGCAAGTTATTTCCCATCAGATTTTCGATAGTGTCATTAGTAAATGTCAAAGATAAAAACTAATGAAGGACAAATGGAACGATTGGTCATATCGGTGGACATCGTTCGATTTTCTTCTTCAATATTTCAACCGCTAACAAGTGCTCGTTTCCTCGAAATATCGAACGTTACTACATCCCACCAGAGCACGTTCGATATTTCCAACGTTTGACTAATGTTCCCACCGGAGTTGTACGATTTAAAACTGTGTAATGGAATTTCCAGGGACTTTCCGTGTATTTCGGCTCGCGCTCTTACGGCCCGGCATATTATTTCGTATTATAAGGCTGGCGCGCGCACGACTTTAAACTGCGGCGTTGACAAATTGTCGAGCGAGGACGCAACAGCCGCGCTCGTATTCCGCTTAACTCCGTGCACACGGGAAGCTTCAAAATTAGTCCTCGTGTCTCTCCGCCGTGCTCCACGAACCCCGGGATTCTTGTTCTCTTCTTATTCTCCGCGCGGCTATCTTGAAATAAACGTTTATTTGCAACCCCGCGGGGCCAATAAAAATGGCCCTCCACGGACCGACGAGTCGGGCCAAACATTACACTCGCGGAAATTTGCATTGCCAAACGGCAAAAAGAGTTCTGTAAGTCGTGAAACGTTTATTGAAGGTCCTAAAGTTCGGAGCCCTAAAGTCTTTAACCCCCCGGGTAAAGCGATACTCGCGTGTACCTTTATTAAATAATTTGAGCGTGCAAACAGTCGATCGACGGTTTCCCTCGGAGTGTTCATAAAATTTTACGAATCGCGCGAGAAACGACGGGGGCGGGAAAGCCTTGTAGACGAGAAGATCAGGCCGATATATTCATAAGGGAGAATACATCCGAGCGAGGTCGACGGTAATCGACAGGAGTACGGAATTGCCTGTTCTTCCCGGAGGACGTCTTTTTACGTCGGCGATAACGTGACTCGCTAGTTCTTCGGCCAAGGAGAAGAGAGGGGGGGATATCCTGGGCCGTCGTCTTCGACCGTAAACCCCTTTTTGTCTCACGACGACATTAATAATACGCATACCGATATAGACCGGACCGGCGTGAAAGCAATATCTCGGTCCATTAATATCCGCGAAGGGGTAGCACACCCCCCCACCGATGCATTCTATTATATTCCGGGACAGCACTCGGTATATCGCTATACCTTTCCCTGGTAGACGTGTCTTCACACCCCCTGCACCTCCCTCACCTTCGATCCCGTCCAACTATCGACCACCTTCCACCACGGTCCACCCTGTCCACCCTCTTACCGCCCCTCTTCAACTTCGAGCAAACCCGAAAAACCAAACGCAGCTAGCAGAATTTACAGAATTGTTGCGCGAGACTACAATGTCGAGGGAAAAATCAGTTGGAGGTGGTCCATGGAAATCGAAGGGATTAATGAGATTCTTCGATTACGATTTCATTCGGGAACATCGCTCAGCGATTACTGTTTACCGTGTCTCAATAATTCAGACTTGTCCGGATTTTATTTATCCCATCAGTTGTTAAACGAGCGACGTCTCGCCGGTTAAATTGCTGTCGTCCGCGAACAAACTCGAATGTTTTATTGATGCCGTTAAAATGTCGACTGTACTTTGGTGTTTCACTTCTTGTTTTACTTCGTCAGTCGTGCGTACTTTCCATTTAAACGCACTTCATCCATGAATTCACCGCGTATCATACGCTTACGTAAATGACGCAAGTTCTCAAGCACAAGGAGTGTCATTTATTATGGACTTTTGGTAACGTCGGCAGGATTTTCGTCATTTTCATCATTTTCATTTGCCGTCTCCACCGTCTGCCCCGCAGATTCTATCGACTCGGGGGTTTCGGTGAGTCGTTTCTTCCCGCTGACCTCAGTTACAATTTTCCTTGCGAGGCCGTTTAGGATTCCCATTGGATACTAGCGCGGGAGGAGGGCTGCTTTTTACCCCTCTTTTCGTTCCCTTCGAATCGTCCCTTCCTGCCACGACGGCAGCCAGAATAGCGGATATGGAAATGAGCGTGGCAAGCGATGGTCCTTACGAGTTTCGGCCTCGTTCCGCTTTTGTTCGCCCGGAACGGGAATAGGCAATGCATATTTTATACGATCGCCCTGCGCAGCACGCCCCTGCGAAACTCCTTCCGTAGTCTTCCTATCCCCTTACGGTTATGCTCGGTTGTTTCGCGAGAAGCCTTGACCCGCGTGAGATTGGCAAATTCGATACTCGTTGCCCTCTTAAACTGCTTTACCTCAATCGTACGTATCGTACGGTGTTCCTGACGATACACAATTTTCTCTTCCTCCAATGTCCAATGTTTAAATGTTATCGGTGGGAATTTTCGGCTTCTCGGATGGGCGGACAATCGAGTGCAAAATGAAGGTTGAACCTGAGGAGGAAAGTTAGGGTCGAAGGAACCGGCCAGCTTGCGTTTTCGTCGAAACATTCGACGTATGGGCACACATACGGGTCACACCATTGAGCTCCATAGGCGCCGTATGTGAATCCCGCTGTGTAGGCTGGCACCGTGCCAATTTCCCTCACGTCCATGGGACTTGACACGCGATAAGTGCACCGCCGAGCCAATGAAAACTCCTCGCTCTGCCATTATCAGCGAATTCGTGAACTCGCGCTTGCCGCGATTATATTTTACCCGGTGGGTTTTACGAGTTATACGAGCCGTATGCGCCGTTCTAGGCTTGCCGGTTATTCCGCCGGAATGCACGGCCGATGTTTGTAACGGCAAGCCAACCGCACGATGCACTCCGGATCCAACGAGCTTCGTATGCCCTTACCAGGATGGTTCAGAGGATGTAAACACGATCCATACGTTCGATCGTGCAAAAATATTCAAGCAAAAACCCTATACGTATCGCACAATGTGGTCACGTATCATTCTTATAATTATGGAGATTAAAAAAAACGAAAGGACAGTTTGCACTTCTGATCTCTGAAAATTGTCGAGAAAGCCTGAGTGAAATTTCTTCGCCAGGCGAAATCCGACAAAGGCTGGAGAGCGGGGATTCTCGGCACAGGACACTCTCGTAGAGCGGAGGGAAAAAAGGAAGGCAGACCGTTGGGGTTGTTTGCAATTCATTACCTACGAGGGGTTTTGATCGGAGGGCAAACATTTACTCGTTCTCCTTTTATCGGGACGATGTTTGAATGAGCGTGCGCAGCGTGCTCGTTCGACACTCCGTCGCCGCGAAATTATTGCGAAAATATTTTCCGTGGCGCGCTCTAATTGGCCCGCCGAGAACGTTGCCCGGGTATATCGTTTTATCGGCTAACAAGCGCTCTCCAAGTTTTCATTTTGCCGGCTACCGAGGTGCTTTTGGAAAAGTCATCGGCGTAGCAATAATAAACCGTCGACGACGAGTACCGTCGATCGTTGAATAATATCTCGACGATCAGAGAATCATGGCGGTTGATTAGTTCCGAACCTGAGAATCCCTCGGCCATCGTTTATGCGATTTAAACGAGGGTACCGGTTGTGTTTCCATGAGCTCGTTATTGCTTCGCGTCGTCGATAATAATCGAATGTCTGGAGTGTCGGCTTAACTTCCCGCCGAAGGTTCTGATCGCTCTCTCGGAACCAAATTGCCCAGAGAGGTCGCGATCGAGAGTGATTTCCGAGTTGGCGACGTTGCCGAGATCCTCACGCTTCCCTGAACATCATTGTCGTTACTCCAGAAACTCCGAAGACGGTCCTTTGTCTTACCCGCTGGTCTTACCTCACTGCCTACCCCCTCCCCCTCCCCTCTTTCCCCACTTTAGCACCGAGGCTTAATGGATTCCTCATCGAGATCCTAAGAACAAGTCCGTAACTTCCCTTTTCCTCCCACTCCCCTCCCATAAATATTTCCCATTATTTTTCCTGCCGCTCGAAGGCCAATCGCTTAGCGTTTCGTACCGTAATCCTCATAAATACACTGCCCAACGTGAAACCTGGTGATTCGTCGGTACTCACCGTTGCCATTCACGGGTATAAGTTATTCCCCGTATTTTCTCGGCTGTTTAATTGAACGTCGCGCTGATTTCCATCGGCGATGACAGAGAAGAACCGGACTTGGGCGTCACGCGAATGTATAATTTCCTGCCGTGGGCCGTAATTAATATATTTGGACTCGAAAGTATTTCTTATCGCTTCCCGTTGTTGACAAGCCGCCCGCGAACCGCCTCAGTCCGACACGCGAACTGACTCCTTCCTTTCATCGGACTTTCAAACTTCGGCGTTAACGTCCACCTTCCCTAAAGTGCATTTTCGTGCAGCGACTCGGAATTTCCGGGAGCTTTTCAGCAAACCCGGCTCCATTAGCGTAATTCAGAACGAGTGACGAGATCTTATATAAAATTTTATATGGACTATTGTTCGTCAGCTCAAGAACGTAGTTCCACTTTTAAATTAGTACCGACGGAGAGGGACTATAGGAAACTGAGGGAATTTTTCGAAGGAACGATGGATCGGACGGTCGTTCGATTTTCACGATTATGACATCCCCTCTGCGCAGAATTTACGCTTCCACTTTAGTGAGCTCTGTTCGGGGTTCCGTATGAATTAGCAACGCTCGTCGGTTGGTCTGATGGTCGTCGGGCCGGCCGGTAGGTTGCATTATTTCGCATCGTGCCGAAAAATTGATAAGGTGGATCCGTGTTTTCGTGAGAGGTTGCCCGCCCCGTGAGGGGTTGATATTCACCTCCTCCCCACTCTCTTTCTCTCTCCCCCCTTCCCCCATCCTTCTCTTAGCTTCTACCCGACGAGCCCTGAAGCGACTTTACGTTCATACATAATGCGCGAGCCGTGCCTTTACGTGGCGCCCGTGTGTCCACGGGTTTGAAATATTAGCGCGGTAAGGAGCGTGCATTATTTAAGTCGTCGGCTGCAACGAGACTTCCTCGCCTGCGCACCACCCCTCAGGGGCTTCCGCCCCCCTCCCCTCCCCTGCCCTCCCCTGTCCCCCACCGACCCTCCTAGATTCTTCACGGCGAGAAATGGCTTCGTCGAATTTTCGCCCCGTCCGTTCGATTTCGATTCACCCTCTCAATGGAACGGTGAATCTACGTATTTACCGATTTCCTCGGTTCTTTGAAAACTTCGTTACGAGGCGTGCGCGCGTATGCAGAAATATGCTTAAGGATAGGTAGTTATATGTTTAGAGTGTGTGAGAAGAGGCGCGGTGCAACGCGTCAAGGCTTTAATGGGATTCTATTTACGGGGTTCGTGCCCCGGCTAGGCAAACACTCTGACACCCTGCCCCTCTCCCCTCTCTGGCTTGGCACGTTTCGCCCCTCTCGTCGTCATTAGCAGCGTCTTCTTTCTGGCCCCTTGGACCGTTCCGCTCTCGATCCTCCCTGGCGCCATCCTCCCCCGTCGATGTTTCTCCTCTGCCACGCGTCTTCGAAACTACCCCCCCCCCCCCCCCCCGCCACCAGCGCCTTCGTACTCCCCTTGTTCGGCATTCTCGAGAGTTTAGAGGGCTGCCACTTTACGTTAGCGAAACGCGTAGCGCCTACCGACTCCTCGAAGTCATCAACACCCCTCACCCCTCTATCTTTGTCAATCTGTTTCCTTCTCGGTCACCTTGTTCTCCATTCACCAGCGTGTCGATGTTTCATCCCCTGTACAAGCACGCGGACGATTAACGAAACGTATTACGTATATCCGATGAGGACCGTGACTTCCGGCGCGGTGGGAAAACATCGCCGTAAATGTTTGCCGATACCACGACAAGAAAGCAGCCAGTCAATTCTCCCCGCCCCTCCCTCCCTCCGCGGCTTCACAAGCCAAGTATCGATATTGGACCGTTACTGAGCGCAGGAAGATAAACAAGACGAGATTGTATTTCTCTCGGTATTTGTGGGCTTCCTTACGCAGCTGAACCGTACACAAGGCAAAGAAAGTCAAAAACGTCGGCAAAATGCTTGGTAAAACAGCAAAACTCGAGGTGAGCACGAAGCATTACGCTGAATCTTAATGTTCGGTAACGCAACGACAGGACTACGTTTCTTGGTGAATTTTAGAAAACGCGACACATGTTTTGCACCTGAAGCTTTGTTAACTGTCGAGGAGGGATTTGATTTCCGTTGCCGGTGAAATACGAGACGCACAATAACGTGGCGCATGGGGAGGAAAATTGTCTAGGAGCTTTCGACAGAGGCGACAGGAGCGTGCCTAAGCGATTGCATTATTTCCGTGCTACCATGGAGCGTTAACGCTCGATGGTCCGCGGCTACCTTTACGCTCCCGTTGCTCGTTAATTTCGTCCCGACGAGCCATCCGCGTCCACTTTGGCCGAGTGCACTCTCCGCCCTTCTCGATTACCGCGCAAAGCTCCGGCTCGATATAAAACCCACGTAATTGTAATACCCTTTCGTGATTATCGCTCGTCTCTGGCAAAAATTCTTTCGCGGGAAATCACGACAGACTCACGATCTTCCACCACGAACACTGTCTTTGGTCTACTGAAAAAAAGCTAGAGATCTGATCTTTGCGTAGATTTCAAGTATTTTCGCATTACGGTGGCATGATTATTTAGTTGCGTGTTTAAGGACCGTCGGAGGGGATGAATTTTTTACATTGACATGGCTACAGGTGGCTGAGTGATCGAAGGGTTTATCGATTCGGGGAGAATAATTTTCCTTTGTAGGTGAGAAAATGTAGCTCGATTGTGAAAGTTGGCTGTTAGTAAGCGAAGGAAATGGCGAACGCGTTGCCTATCGTTTAACCGCTTGCCGGGTGTCCGGTATTACTCGACCCTTTCCGCCATCCGCGGGTTGTTAACCGAGGAGGTTAGGGGGCCTCGAGACGGTGCGTGCTTTCATACGGAATCACGTGCGCCAACTAATTTCCCCGGTACACGCTCGTGAGAGTGAACCCGCAGCTTGCAAGCTCGCCCCCGTTTGCCGGCCGGGAACGTGCTAAGAAATTCTTATTCGCCAGGTGCCCCGCGAACGTTCGCGGCGGGACATTGAAATTTGCCCGAGCAGCCTGAGCCGATTAATCCAGGGAGAGGGGAGGGGTAAATATGCAAGGGAAATCATTGTAGAACTGGGCGGGGCTTAAAAGTCCTCACGCTCCTTTGAGAAGACTTTCTTTCGGATCTTTGCTTTTTCTCTTCTTTGGTGTTTCGCTGATGAACGTGTACGTAGGGGAGGGGGTGGCACGGGGGGGTGATTCGTTGGCTCATTTCCTCGGGCCACTCGGGGAAGCCCCGAAAGACAACGGTCGATCCCCTCTGGCAGTGGGAAGGTCTCGGTCTGGCCGTCCCCCCCCCCCCCCCGGAGGAAACGAACCGTGCAAATCGCTCTGAGCGCCACGCTGAGATGCAAACAGACCCGTAGAGTCGATTGCTTAATCGCCGCTACTCGAGATTAGCGGGCAGCGACGCTAATGCGCGCCGCTCTCGACGCTTCGCTCGGCATTAAGCGCGCACTTAACGCCTGCAGCAAGATCAGAGAGCATGATAAAGGGGAATAAGTGGACAGAGAGAAAGGGGAGGGGGGAAGTTCATCCGGAGGGGGGAGAAGCTCATAGCGAGAACGACGTACTACAGAGAATGGGGAATTTATACCGAAGAAAAACCTAGCCTATCCTCCTGATCCAGCCGAACACAAAAGTTCCAGGTAAATTCGCCGATCGTCCCTGAATGACGCCACCATGGCAGGGAAATCTTTATCTGATACCGGTAATAGCACGGTCGATTATATTCTCCGTTCCGAACGCAAGACTCAGAGACGCAGCTTGTAATGTGCCGAGAATAAAAACGTGCTTGAGGAATGGCATTGCCGTGCGCGAGGACGGGAAAGGCAAGAACAAAATTAGAGATTACAGCGCCGACATTACAGAGCGAGCTCAGACAAAGGCCAGAGGGAGAGGGAGAGAGGGAGAGAGAGAGCGTCTGAAGTGAGCACGGGCGGAAAGATAGAGCGGAAAATATGGAAAGGAACGAGACGAGCGCTGAAAGCTCTTCCTTCGGCAAGCCCCGGGCTCGTAGAAAGAGATTCAAGCTCGGCGGCGAGTCGACAAATCCGTTTAGCCGTCCTCATTCGACTCCGGCCGGCTCTCTTCCGTGAGCTTAACGTCCACCTCGTGGACCGTCGCGTGGACGACGTCCGCTTTAATGCACAAAGAGCTGTCTCGCTTACACAGGGACAAAGAGCCAATGCCATCCGAGATCTTCCCATTGACATTAATGCCCTTCTCTAATCCTGGCATTTGCTCGACACGCGCTTCTGCAGAGCGTTACAGAACCAACTCGGGTACTGAGCTTCACACATGTCGATATTAACATGCCGCGAGAGACCGGCCCTTTGACGGAAAATTTCGACCTTACCTTCCCCCCCTCCTCGACCACCCGGTTATCCTACTTCCGGTACGATCATTCTCGGCGAGGTTTCAAAGTCCTTTGACAAAACGCTCGGGTGGAAAAGATCTGCTCTATTGCCAACGACGTTGAATGCAGTGACGGCATTCCTGCATATTGCAGAAGCGTTTCGATGCATTCGAGTGGCGAAGAAACTCACGGAGTTGGGTGGACGGGGCTGAAGGCACGAAGGAAAGGATCTTCGCGATCGTCGGCATTGGTGGCGCGCGAATCGCTGAATTTCTCCATGGATGAACGACGGTGGAAACCATGGGAGCTTCTCAAGAGCTTCCTCCTGTTCCGTCAACCTACTCGCTTCTCGGAAGGACTTCTCTCCACCGTCACATTCTCATCGTTCAACCCTGTCGTCGCTGTACACGCGTCCTTGGCGTGCTTATTTACCTTAACATTCACTAATGTTCAGCCTCTGGGCTCCCACGGGTCTCCACATTCTTGGCTTCGTCCTAAGGAAGACGTAATAAACGTAGATTAAAGGTCCAAGTTCGTCTGCAAGTTCTCCACGGATGAAAAGAAGAAGATTATTCCACGTATCCTTGTTGAATATTCCAGTGGAACATATAGCAAACCACGATTAAAGAGAAAAGAACGAAGTTCGTCCTCAAGTCCTTAAAGGACACAGAAAAGAAAATCGTTGAGAATCTGTCAGTAGAATTTTCCGAGGATCTTCCGATGGCCTTAGAATCACACCTAATTATGTGTCCTATCGTTAATATTTGTCCTTCGTCACCGAAGTAGAGCTCGGCTTAAACCACGGCTGCCGTTTATTTATCCTGCGTCTCCCCCACCCCTGCCACTTTGCACAGTGTTTACCTTCCGACAGTTTCGTCGAGTGGGAGTAAGAGGAGTGGTTGTGATAAGCACGGGAGTAGTCCTTGGGAGTTCCTCAAGATATTGGAGGATCGAAGGATCTCCTCGGCGGGCTTCACCAAGGATTCTGTCTGCTCGGTGAATGTTAATGGATAGGCAATGAGGCTGGAATTTGGTTAGCCGCCGGTAAGCGACGTCGTAGAATCCGGCCCAACGGGTTGTCATAGCCTGTTTCGTTTCTCCAGCAGCCACTGGCTCGACTGCATCGGCCTCCCAACTACTCACGTCGCGTATACGCGCGACGATGGGAAATAGTGGCTACATAGCACAATACCGAGCACTCGGTCTAACGTCGTTAACTGTCTAACGAGGCCGCGTCTACCCGGCTTCTCGTACAAACCTACCAGACCAACACGGTTCTTAACTCCTCAGATATTCCCCGTTTCTCCCCAGACGAAGACGAATTTTCCATTCCTCGTTTGTTCATTTTTTAAGCGATCCTCGTAATCCTATTTTGCCAAGACATCGTCAATTCTCCTCGTCATTGGCCCGAATTTCTTAAGTTCCTTTACCCGATTATTTGCATGAAATTTTCACCAACACCGAAGCTCGCAGGGCTCAATCACGCGGCGAATTTTGTAAATACGCCATGTCGTTGCTCGTGTTGTAACTGCAAAAGCGAGCGACGCGGCGCGACGTACAAACGCGGAGATGTACGAGAAAGCGAGGTTAAACAAATAATACGATCTAGAAGGAGGGAGCGCCGTCGTCTAATAATAGTTCGACTTCGTGCTACCGGTTGTAATCTACGGGAAACCGAAATAGACCGTCCAGAAGGAGGAAAGAGCCGGATAAAGAAAGAGAAAGACAACGGGACGGGGAGCAGGAAAAGCGCAAGAGAGATGGGAAGTCACGGGGACTGGTGGAAAATGATAGCAAGAGAGACGAAGGAGAAGAAAAGACAGAGACGAAGAAGAAAGCTCAGCCCACCGACGTATAATCGCGTCGTCAAACCAAGCAACGGACGAGAAAATGTTTCGAAAATTCGCAGCATCGAGCGAGGAATGAATGTCCGAAAAAATGCTTATATCCGCAATGAGCGAAAATGAATGGGCGACGATCGAATGCTCGATCCAAGCTCACGATCCAAGCTCTACCGTTGTCCCCGCGACACGGCGAACCGTTTACGTAGGAAAATCGTCGCCTAATAATAGCCCTGCGGGACGTAAGACAATCTCAGGGCGGAAGGAACGTTTGAGCGGAGGTGCGAGGGGCAGGCTCGTCTCTCACTCTTGAGTGTAGAGCGACGGAAGTGTTTACACGACACAGGGGGCCCTCAGCGGCGTTACACGTACGTCGAAGAGGTTCGCCGTGAGATTCTCGCCGTTCTGCACGTAAGCACGTTCCCGCTAGGGCGTTAGTTTCCCGCGGAATTCCACCCCCTTTTTCCGCAAGCACCCTCGACGACGGAAACTCGCTTAGCCCCCGGCGGATCGCCTACACACGCCGTCTTCCACTCCCCTCCCCCTTCCTTGCTCCTCCTCCTCCTCCTCCTCCTCGTCCTCCCTGCACTCCTCGCCCGCGGAATTACACGTCGAAGGTTTACGGGAGCCGCACGTGCGGTAACCGTTGCACATGCCGCGAGTAGACGGCGTTGTACTTCCGGGGGTTTACAGGCCCGTTTCTCCGCGGTACATGGAAACTCCCCGGAATTCGACGAGTTTCACCTGCCTTCCGGGCCACGCAACGCACCTACTTCCTGCAAAGATATCCCTGCTAATCGACTTTCCGACCGTAATTGCCTTAATCCCTCGTCATACGGTAAAACTGTCGCGCGAAAGGGAATTTCGTCGACTGTCTCGAACGGGCTAACGAATTCATGGGCCTGTCGTTGGATTTTTCCTTGGAAAACTCCGCACACGTAAAGACATTGAGAGGCATGAATGTTGCACGACATACGAGTCCCCTTCGTCTTGCAAGAGTCATTCCTGTAGATCGTATGTTCGAGATTGTCGGCAGTTTGCATAACGCAAGCGAGACTTTTTCCCGCGGCAAATACGTCACTCGTGCATTTTTCAGTTACCTAAATTTTCGAGGAAGTTCTCATTTTACTGGTCGGTCTTGGTAAATAAAAAGCCATTCGTTCCGGCGAGACTTCCGCTATCGCTGTCAAGGATCCCACGCGAGGAAAACTTTGCCTTATCGCTAATTTACGAAGCCATTCGTGAGCTGCCGTGCACTCACGCCGGCTGAAGATAGCCATTTCCTAGGTGTATTTGTACAGGGAAAATGAGTACAAGAAGTTTAAAGGTTCTGCCTTCCTTATTCTTTTAAAGAGAATCGCTTGAATACAAACAACTGAGGCAAAGTTTAATTTCATGCCAAGCCCAGCAGATATCTACCCTCTATTTTCTTTCCTTTCCCTGCCCCCAGGATCGCTCCTGATGATTATTAGAAACTTTCTAACGACCGACGATTAATAATTAAACAATAAAATCCCCTCGAGCCCGCTGAGAAAACAATTTCCAAGCAGTCGACAGAGTCTCACGATTTCCTGATGTTCGTAAGTCTCCGCGTGAGAGCGACGAGGAATCGATTTTTCTCGGCATCTTTGGGTCTCGTTCGCTCGGTGGTTGGAGGAGTCCTTGGCGAGAAGAGGATCGGCAGGAGACCCGGACGGAAACGAGAGGACCACGTGCCGATCGTAGCCCAGCGGGATTGCGATGAAGAGTAATAACACTCTGGAGACGGGCAGTGGCGGTCGCGGACTTCCGTGCGATCGGTTTCTGCGTCGACCCCTTCACTTCCCTCGCCCTCTCATCCCCCGGTCTACCCAGCATCCCTGCCGCACAAAGAAGATAGATCCTTCACCCCGGAAAGAAAAGCGAGGAGTCTAGGGAGGAACTTCAAGTTGTATCAGCCACGGACCGTGTTTTCCATGAAACTCATCCAGCCCCGATAAAAATATTATACCACAAGCAGGATACTCCGATAAACTTCCACGAAGACGAATAATAATACACCTTGGTTACGAGAAATATTGCCGTAGAAAAGAATCTGTTGGAACTCTTTGCCTTTGCCCCTCAGACTTTTCTTTAACAATTCGTCCACTTTCGATCTCTTTTTCAGCTCGTTTCTCCGTACCTGCGATCCTCCCGGCAAACGTGTCCCGTCTATTCTTCCCTCGGGCGGTTGAAAATTCACTTTTCAACGTGCTTTGAAAAATGAGACCCACCCTCGTATCCCCCCTCCGACTCGTTTCAGCCGTACGGCTGGATTAAAGGAACCGACTTATCGAGGATCGTGTCAGTATCGAACACCGGCAGAGACGATTACATCGTGGCTCTACGAGGTAACGGGCATTGTTTTGAGAACCGCTGGGGCTTTGCAATTATATTTTATATCGAACGCCAGGGCGGTGCTTATCGTCAGCAAGCATATCGGCAAACCTGGATATTCATGTTTCACCTTTAACAACGCCTTTATTTATCCACTTACGTTAACCACAGAACGTTGCCATCAATTAAGAACCGTCACTTCTTTCGCCGTGATCTCTCGATAAATTGTAAAATCCGATACTCTCCTCTTCGTCATCCTGATGTCGCAGAGACATGAATTTAAGTGCATCGATTTTTAAAGGAAACCTCACCGCTGTATCATGGGAACTTAATGTAGAAGGTCCGACCGAAGTTCCGGGAGCAAGGAGAAATCCCGCTAAGAAATCAACGGACGATGGAATCATAGGAACTGTAATCGAAGAAATCGATCGATCGTATCCGACATTATTTATCGGGGATATTTCCACGGCGGAGATGGATGGGAAAGTCGATGAGGGCCAGGGGAGGGGGGGGAGAGGGCGGATGGTGGGGAAAAAACGAGGACACACGGCGAGACTCGGACTGATCGAAGACCGTCGGTGATATCTGCGGAGGAGGAAAACTTCCTCTCCCAGGTTCCTCCTCCTCTTCTTTTTCTTTTTTTAACGGCATCTTCTTTTTTCGATCATTCACTTTGTCCGTTTTCACGAGCGGTCCCCGGCAAATACATTCGTGCGCGTAAATAAAATATCGCGCAAGAGCAGAAAGAACTGGCGAGCAGTTTATCGAACGTTCCTACCCCCGAATCCCTCCCCTCCCCCCCCCAGATTTGATATAGGTCCCTGCAGCGGCGGTGGTTGATTCTTTTTTCTCCCTCCTCCTCGTCATTTTTTCCTCCCTATTTTTCGCGGGCTCGCGCGACGCGCCCGTAAATCGTCGGCCGGAAAAACCTCCGTAACGGCGAATTATTATAAAACCGACGGTAACCGACTGCCGTTGTTGGTATCACCAACACCCTCCCCCCCCTTCCCCTCTGACCCCTTTTACCGACGATGCGTCAAAATCGCTCGCACGTAAGCGCCACGCGTATTTTTTTTTTAGCCGTCCCGGCGCGTCGCTCGTCAGCGTCCATTTCGAACCCCCTTACGCGGGCCGTTTGTCACGAACCGGGGCTTTTAATTAAACCAAAATCCTTGCCCGGATGAAAATCTGTCGAGATCCAGGACATTTCTGCAACAGAATCGCCGCGGTACGTCGGGCGCAACGGTTTTGGTTTTCAGCGGAAATTTACAAAACGGCGGTCGTTGTTACATCGTCAAAATCAGCTGGGGTTAGGTTGAATCGTCCTGGGAATTTGGGTCGAAATTATCGAAAATTCGTGTACGTACTTTTTTTCCTGTGTGGACTGTTAAATTCACGTTTACGTATCATTAGGGGCAGATATAAGCAATTTCCTTGACGTTCTTAACAAGACTTTTAACGGCCCCTGTAATTAAATTCGAAGGTATCACCCGAAGGATCTTACGTGGCGATACGATCTTCCGAAAGTAACAAATTGGTTCGGTGCTCTCCATTTGCGTCGCCGGCCGTTCAAGGCAATGAGATTCCTATCGGCCAGTGTAAACGGTACTTGCGGGAATAAAACATCGCCTTTAGCGCCCGACATTTCCGTACGCCGAATTGCCCACGCCAGCTGGCCAAATTAGGTCTTTCCCACTGACAAATGCCCCTTCCGCCCTTTTACAGAACACATCGTAATGGCCCGATGTCGTAGGGAAGAGTTTTTACACGAGGCCGAAAAAGAATTTACGGAAAAAGGTTGACGGATTAATACGGGAAAGTGCTTTAATAGACGGTCTATGGAAACGGAAGGGGAGATTTGCCGGTTCCCCGGGAACAGCCTCGTAAGCATCGTTGTCGGCAGGCCGCGATAATCGATGGTCGTGAAAGAGAAACGGAAATAGAAGATAAAGCTGCCTCGTGAAAGACGCTCGCCGGCTCGTTAACGCGGCTATCTCTTCGCTGGCCCCGCCGCAATTAAAAGGAAAAAACTGGCAAAAGAAGTCGCATTCCTCCTTCCAGTCAGCCCCTCTCTTTCTGCCGTCCAATGAAAAGAAAAACCTTAGCGACAGGCCGCGATGCCCTTTTATGATCCGTTAGAGTCGAAATTGCATCGGCGCATTATGCACTTCCGGTGCATCGGGCACCGTTCGCCTGGAAAATCTCCTTCGCCCGTTGTACGATCGAGTGTCTTCGATAACAACCGAGAAATTTTTCCGACTGATCACCAACCCTTCCTTTCGTGTCTTAAAACGAGAAATTTAGAATGAAGTTTTCTTTCAGCGGTTCGGAAAGAAAATTCTGAAATGCTTTCCCGCAGATTAATGATCTATCAACTCTTTTTATGAACTATCAATGTTCTGTCGCACTTTGACCCTATTGTCCTAACCCCTCGATTCGCGATGATAAACCTTTCGACCCGATCAGAGAAATGGCGACTGATCATTATTCAAAACTTGCCATGTACCAAATGACTTTTTCAATCCCTTCGTAAATTAATGAAAGCTATAACGACAGCTCGTTTCCCCTCATTTAACGTAGTGACTGGGTCATCGAAGGAAATAAAGCGGGAAATTAAAATGTATGGCGATGAGGGTAGTGTATTTCATAAGGTCGTTGTTGAGTCGCTCAACAACTCACAGAAAACACGTTGTGCTACGCGATCGTGGACATACGTCCCGCTAGTCTCACCCGCGACAAGACGTTCTCAGGAACCCTTCGCGAAGTCCTTTTCTATTGTACATCACGTAGGCATCTCGTAAAAACCATCGGACTAACAGAAACATTTAGCAACTTTCATCTCTCACGTTTCGCACCAATCAATATTGCTGACATATGCCAAACAATTTGAACATCCAAGAGTTTTTACGAGTCAGCTATTCGTCACACATTCCTACTGAAAGGTTTAGTTCGAAGCTTTATGACGTACGACAACCTCCCTCGAACGCTAGAGGTAACCCAGGTCAACGAAGGACGGGTACCTCCATCACATTGATTACCTGCACCAATGGTAAAATATCGGAACAAGCCGTGTCGCCAAAGCCAGATTCAGCACGAATCCACAATTTACACTATTGTTTATGATATGTTTTTCCCTCTCCAACTTCCGGGCGAACTCCCTTATAAGCAGCGCGCCAAGCAGAGGAAAACAGTCTCGTCTCGCTACAGCCCTGATCCACACTACGTTGTAATCCGACAGGACTCCGGCCACCACGGTCGTCATTCATCGAATAAGTTTAAACATTCAAGTCTACAAACAATCATACACAACACGTCTAGACTCCAACGAGTCTCACATCACTCGATACTGTCACCGACACCAATCTATCTACGTTTTCAATAAAATACAAGCGTCTTACAAACGCAATAAAACACGATCGATCTACCATTTCTGCAAAACTAGCCCTTACTTTATTAATTTAACGTAAGGAGCGAGCGTGTCTCTCTGATAAAACGGAGAACATTCGACACAATCGCTAGCGCACAAGAGAGAACAAGGACGACACCCGAAGCGCGTCTAAGTTCGCTCAACAGTCGTATTAAAGGTGAAAATCGATAACGCAATAATCGTCAATTAAACGATGGACTCTCGACGAAAATCGCACTCAATGACATCAAAGTGGACCACAACGGAGTGCGTTAAAAGTAATTACATGTCCGGCTATGAGCGGCCGATTGAAACAGTCCGCATGGCCCATTAATACAGAAATACGATTAAATGTTTAGTGACATCGGCTGGTAATCATGAGACCGTTGACGATCGCCACTCAATCGCCATGCGCTCGCGTGGACTCGATTATGCCGAGCCGGATAATCCGCTGCCTCCTGTCCAACTCTATTCCGTCAACCGGAAATGGTTATTCCGTACCGAACGAAGGCGCAAACCGAGGGGCGAGTGCGTCTCAATACTCCGGCGAAACGTCGACTAAATTCGCACGAGCGATTGAACGTTCTGGCAAACGATTATCGCCATCACCGTTGCCTCGCTGCTTCAACAAACAGAGTAATCAAAAGGAAATTATGCGTGTGGATGCTCGTTTCCATTTTTCATCCTCTTTCTTGCACGAGCGGAGGTTCTCGGGGATTGGGGAAAATATCGTCGGTGCATTAACGGTGCTTTGACGTCGAATCTGACGTCGCGTGCATCGTTGCAATACAGCGGATGGAAGGGAAGGGGGGAGGGGGGGAAGCAGCAAAAGATGAAAAAAACGTAGGATACCGACACGACATAGGCACGCTACACGAGGAACATCGGCCACCCGCGATCTATGGATCAAACCCCGTGGATCATCGCGGGACCGGGAAACACCCCTCACCCCCCTCCACGGGGTCCGCGAAACGTGGCAACGCGCTATTTGTTATTTTACCCCAACGGCGCGATGCTCATTAATCAAGTCCGCCGCTCGCTTTACTCGCGTCGTTCTGCATTTTTCATCCTGCGCTCGTCTCCCGCAGCGAGAAACTTGCATCAACCGTTCCTTCGGCATAGACTTTTCCACCGCCATTTTCTTCGGCCCCTTTAGATCGCGATAACGTGTCGAAATTTCCGCGAAACAGAGGCTTCAAAAAAGTGTGCCATAAAAGTGAAAAAACACGAGAAATTGGACATCGATTTTCCTTCGACGAGAATCACCGAGAGTGCATACAATGGCAGCTGTTAATTCATCAGAACAACGAGTCTCCGCTTTGTCTTCTGTGTCCTTAGAATGACAATCACGCGGTAGTGCCGAGTGTAACCGCACGTCTCAATGGGCCAACGAACTAATCTGTCATACGGGCTGATGACAGACACCTGTAGCGAGTCGGTGTATCGGCTAATTCCGGATAACTGACGGATCTGTCGTTATTCGTATCTGAAACGGGTTGAATGGCGATGTCCAGGTCCTTCGATGATGTATCACTTTCCATTCGGCCTGACGTTTCATTACTCTTTGATCGGGAAAAACCGCAGGGGCCGCGGGCAATTACGCCGACAGAGCGGCCCGGTTAGAGTAATCGTCGAGGACCGTGGAAATCTCGATCGCCAATAGTTTTGCCCCCAGTGCCAGTCGCACGGGGGTTGGGAGGAGAACGGGGGAGGGGGGGAGGCGATGGAACGGTCGAACGCGATCGATTTTTTTCAACGACGATCGCCGCCGGCCAGGGTTTCCCCCGCCGCGGAATTCCAGCATAAATTCACCGGGCGGCGCCGATCGAGGCTCCCACGAGTGCCATTTAAATTTGAATTTCGGCGTCAGCTCGCAAGGCTAATCGTTAAATGACGTTTGCCGAAGAGAGGACCGCCCATCACCGTCGGGGGAATAACCCGGGATATTTACCCCCGTGCCTTCCCCTTCCCCTCCCCTTGCCGTCCACTTCATCTCTTCAACTCTACCCCCCCCCCCCCAGCCCCGCTGCGTCTCTCTAACGGGTTAATAACGGATATACCGACCGCCCCACTGGGAATCGAATAACTGCACTCCGCGTGTGAGAAGAATCTCAAATATCGTCCGATTCCCTTCCGTTCGCGACGCAATCAACTCCTGAGTCCTCGCTATTCCGAAAGTCCGGACTAATAAACCGTTTACGAGCGATTCCGTGGTCGCTCTTTTGCTTCTTTCCGAGGAAAAATCGGAAACATATAGGCACATGTGTCGTGGGAGAAAAATGGAGAAAACGACTGTCTGATCAAATAGCGGGTTTATCTACTCGAAGAGATCAGTTCCACACGACGGACTTTAATTCTCCAACGCGGTGGATGGTAGTAATAAATATTAATTTTCCTGACTATGCGAAGTCATAAAATGTCTTTCGTGTCCACCGGCAAATTGATATTAGTACTCCTGGCAGTCATTCGACGGCCCGTTACATTTGCTTTTGCAGAAAGGCAGGGGAGGTTGTTGCGCTTCGTGCTTCTCTAAATTCGTCGCGGGGTAATTTGATTCTACCGTCTGCGGCAGGTATGTCTGCACGAACGTAAATATCGTGCTGAAAATTTCAATGTCGGCGCATAATTCCCGCGAGTATTGGACTGCCAGCCGGATTCGATTTGCGTTTGAAGGCGGGGAATATTGTGGGCAAAGCAAACTCACAGTGGAAACGTATTAAGTGCCCGGAGCGATGTCTTCAGCGTTGCGCAACGTCAAAGATAATCACGGTGTGCCATGGCCGATATTCCCTTCTCTCCCGCAATAATTATGGCGCCCTTCCACCATTCGAACGTTTCGCCTATCATTGGATGCGCAAATAAATTGCTCGTTAATCGGCGAATTTAATCAGCCTCCGTTACGTAAATGGATAATTAATTTTTAAGTCCATCGCGTCGGATAAATGAATAACGGAAATGAGAAAATAAATTATAACGTTATAATCGTTGGTTAAATTCAACGCTGAATTGTCGACGGAAATTTCGCGAGTAATGTCGTAATTAACAAATAATAATGTAGTGGAACGCAATGGACTATTCAATATTTAAGGGGAATCAATGGCAAATGTTTTTTTTTGTTATATTTACTCTCATGGTAATTATGTAATTCGCGTGTGAACGTGGCAGTTAGAGCGGAGATGAAATCAAATAGGACGAGCATGAAACGCGAGAAAAGACCTGCCGGATAATAAAAGATTGCTCGACCGACGGTGCCGCCTTATTATTATTCTTTGTTCGCGAACAGCAATAGAGAAGAATACAATGGAAGGCGGCTGGAAGAATGTCCTCGTCCTCCGACGTGTTACCATGTGGTAGCCGACAATTTTCTCTTTCATAATGCAAACTTCACACGTACACGGGTACAGAGGTCTTGGGCGACAATTTCATTTTTCTGCCTCAAAGTTTTTACCCACGGCCATACAGGTTCTCGGGAATTCAGGCGCTTTGAGCGGCGTGGAAAAATAATTCCTCGTTGTAATTCGAAATGACCACGTAGAGAGAAGTGAAACTTGATTAAATTTCAGCGACGCTAATGTTTATTACCCACATCGAAATATGCTGAATTCAGTGGCGACTTAATTTCCAAAGTTTAATTTACCGTAGAGGTGCTAATGAAGCTATTCACCGTCTGTTTCAGTGCGAGAAGTTACGTTGTCCGAACTCAGGGACTCGATAGCGAGGTTACGGGACAGAGTGAAGCTAGTATGCAGGACGAGGGGTTCACCGCCCCCGAGAGTGCACTGGCTCAAAGACGGCATACCGCTCCACCCCCGGAGAGGTCTCAGGATCCAGCACAAACGGTGAGCTAACCACCAAACGTGTATATACATCCCCCACCCTCCCTCCCCCCTCTCGCACACAAACTCGATCTGCGTATTTCGCAGTTGCCCCTTCTCAATATGTGTGTCTCTTTCTCTCTCTCTAACCTAAGGTCTCCCCCGAACTTAGCCTTATTCCCTCGGACTATTCAGCGCATTCTGGAACCCTCGTTCAGCACCCCTTTCACCCCAGCCTTCTCCCATCCTTTTCTCTCGACCCGCGGGCTCTTCTTTCTCCCTGCCCCTTTTCAGCCCCCTTCCTCTCCCCTGGCCACCCTCCGCTGGCTTTAAACACAGAGTCGAGTGCACCTTTGTTCGTCATCGCGTAACGCAGTAAGACCGTTTACGCGGGGAAAGGGTAGAAGAAGAAGGGGGGCCAGGGCATATCCTACTCGAAGGCTCGGTACAGTTGCGCCGACGAGTGGCACTTCGTTACAGGTCGATGGATCTTAACGGTCCTCGAAGCCGGCTTCGAGGATCGTCGTGCGGTGACTTCGACTGCGCTTAATCGCGCCGAAAACGACGAACTTGGCGAACTTCCTCCCCGATGTTTCTCCAACGAAAATGTACGTTTTTATTCAAACTGCGAAGCACGCGGTAAACAACCACCGTGTGTTTGCCAAGCCCCGAGGTTTTACAAATACGCACAACACCGTGCGGCTCAGGAAGTGGTTAAAGTCCGCGCGCGATTTCCTAGGCCGTCGTAAGTTTGTACGTGGAGTTTGTACGCAGCTTCCGGAAGTTGTTCTTTACCAGGCGGGATTCAAACCGCGCTGAACCGACACTCATCTTAAGGCGATTTCAAGTTTGTAATATCTCGCGGGCATTTTCTTCCCTAAAATCCGGGAACGTCAAATTCCCCAGGGGGAGTCGGGTCATTAGGATTGGCCAGCGGGCGAGTAATTAGTGGCCAGTGATCAAATCGTTTTCCCGGCCGGCCTGTACGCCCGTATATCTTCCTCCGGTTTATCGCGAGCTGCCACACTTTTTTATCGCACGCGCGACTGTTTAAACATTTACGCGCGCCGAGATAACGACGAAAAATGCGCTACTGTTTCGACGGAGCCAGCGATTTTCCCGTCACTTTGCCTGACGTTCGCCTATGTTTCCCGACTATTTTCGGGCCAATCGTCGATTTAATCGGCCGCCACTCGTGTCGCGTTTTGTTCGCCATTCGCTCGGTTTTCGTTGCCGAAATCAAGGACGATAACGTCGCGATAGGCCAAGAGGGGGTGGGGTTTTCCAAGTTCCCGTGGACGGTCACTTTTCAGAATTACAGCCAGTCCCTGGCAATCTTTGCTCGACAGGAACTCACCTTCGACGTCACGTGAAAGGAGTAGGGATAGGGTCCGAAAGGTGGAAAAAGAGGAGAAAAGTGTGGAAACCGGGGAGAAAGCCAGGGACCTTTGCGAGAACTTTCGATGTATCTTTGAGCTCTCATCGCGGTTCGCGATGGGAGAGCCGTGCAATTAGTTTGAAAGCCTGCCGACCGCATGTTTCGAAACTCGGCAACCGACGAAACGAATGAATGAATGAAGAAATACCGCCGTCTCCGCCGAGCGAACTTACAGCTGGGGCAAAAAAAATATCCCCAAGACACGTTCGCTGAAAGAGAAGCTAATAACCGTTCCCTTTCGAATCGTCGAAACTTTTAACGAATATCGACTTAAACAACGGCCCCATTGTCGTTGTACTATTATCTCCGTTAGATTATGACGTCACCGCTGATAAAGGCGAGCGGTGATTTATCTTAATCGCGAGAACGGATAGGAGCTTAGCCGAAGTGCTTGACGCGTAGTGGTGGCCCTTTAAAAGGGACGTTGCTCATAGCTACGCACCTCCCCTGCGATATCGCGTTTCGATGTCGACGGTACGATAAAAGCAAAGCAGGGAGGAGAAGGAGAAGGACAGAGAGAGCCGAGCGTGCAATTAGCGAGCAGGATTGACGGATTGACGGAGAGTCGACGAAGCCGAGCGAGACGGTTCGTACAATTATTCGAGGATCGTCGAGTTTGATGCATCGTCGCCGACGGCGGCACCGTGTTCCCCGGCGTTTATTATCCGGCCGGCAGTTATCTCGCTAATTTGTCATCCCTAAGCACCGAGCGGGCCACGTAAGTCCTCGCGACAAAACTACCGGCATTACCCGGCCGGCTCTTATCTGCCAGGGGCTCCTCGTAATGCCCTCGCCGCGTCGTTTTACCGGTTAAATTAGCGCAAAAAGGGACGACGGCCGAGCGAAGAATCATTTAGCAACGCCGCCGACGGAGATACGTTACGGCTATTGCCGCGGGTCGCTCCTTTTTAACCGAGCCCGGCTAATCCTGAAACTGACTCCGTGAAATATGTACTCAACCCCGGACCACTCGTAGCATATTAACAAACACTAGAGGAGCTTATTTTGACCTACTTGAACCGCGCTGTGCAATAAAATCACTCTGATCCCCGCTAATACGTGCACAGACTGAATTATCGCTGGTCTTATCGAAAATAGAGCTCATCCTACCATCTTCAGCTGCGACCGCAGGAAATGCCCCACTCTCACGCGGCAATAAAACCTTACGTCCCAACTGCCAGAACAGTTCTTTCTGCGTAATGGCGCGAGAGGAACAGACAGAGAGACAGAGAAATTACCTTACTCGTGAGCGCTAAGACCGCACAGATACAACAGCTGTATCTACAAAGTGATAGCAGCCCCTCTAAATCAGCCAGATAGCAGGCAAAACACAGGAACGATAAATTATCATGAATTTCATTTCTTTTGTTAGCATTTAAGAGCAACGCCTACCCATTAAATTTCTTTAATGCGACCATTGTACTCGGAGAATGGGGGTAGTTGTATCGGGAGGAGGACGCTGGCGAAATTTGACGTTCGGAAAAGTATTATTATTATGAGCGCAGATAGAAGGTCCGGTAGTTGGCGAGTACCGTGGATTATCGGTAATTACCATCCGCTCTTGCTTCTTGGAACTCCGCGCCGCAGAAACATCCGGTCGGAACGGAGAAGGCGGAAGGAAGAGGAGAGGAGGTGACGAGAGGGGCAATGAGATAGAGAAGAAAACGAGACGAGAAACGAGACGACAGAGAGGAAGAATCCTTCCTCCGGAAACTGCGGCCCTGAAACTCGAGCCTCGTCCGTCGACTTTTCGTTTCATCGTTATCGACAAGTGTATTGCTATTGAATTTCCTGTCCGGCGGACGTGGCTTCGGCCCGCCCCCCTCCCCTCCCCTCGACGCGCCGTCGAACCCATTACGTTATTGCGAATTTGCAACACTCGGTTTATTCGTTTTTCCTCTGGCTCCCCCGTTTTCCACGGGCGTCCGCCAACGGACGTGCCCGTTCAGCGCCCGCGTCACTCATAAACACGATGAAATCTCCGGCGAATATGAAAATACCGCCAGTAGATTTCCGTCTGGCCGAGTACTTCGTACTTGGCGACTGCTATCGCGATTCAGTTAGGTGCGGTGTTGGTTTCGCCACGGCTCAAACCGTCCCGGTAATTTTTCAGTTCCTTCCCTGTTTTCGAATGACCGCTGATAATACGACTGTCGCTCACTCACCGTAAATCGAGAAACAACGTCGCTGACGACACTCGTGGCACGGAATTATACCGTATAGTGTGTAAACTGTTAAAGCAATTGGCGGGGCTGGCGAAAATGGCGATAAAATGATATCTAGATGCGCATTGCACCGCGTGGAACGATTGGCACGTACGGCGGAAAACCTTCACGTACTTCCCGAGCTTTCCATCGTGAAATCTCTTCCGCCTTACGTCCAGACTTCCCCGCTCTGCTGGCAAGTTTCACTCCCTCCCCCTCCCCACCCCACGCGCCCCTGTTTCTGTCATGTCCTCCTTTCTCGTGCAGACCACGAACCGCTCGTACATCCTTCGCTGGCTGTAATACCGCCCTGCGAATCTCGTGCCAAGCGAAGATCATCAGCGATGAAACGTTAATAGTTTAACGAGCGCGATTGCTGCATCCCGCTCTCCGTGTATTTCCCAACGTCCATTGCATTGTTGAAACGCAATCTCAGTGAAAATATTGGTCCGCGAGGGGATCCTCAGCTAGGAGCAATCCAAGCTTCCGCAGAGTGGAAATGCTCCGTGTTTTGCCGTTTGAGTCTGCACTGTTGTCTGACCAAACACCGTCCTATTCTACTTAAGATACACAGAGGCTTCGGCACATGTGGATATTTGTGCAGGATGGAAGTTTAGGTTCAGCGATGCTCCGCGAAGACGCAATCATTTTTTATCATTGCTCTTATCACCCTGACTGGTGTAAGCTTTTACGGTTTATCAATGGTTGCTAATTACGAGGTGAATCATCGGTGAAACTGACACGCGGCAGGGCTGATTGTGTTGGTCGAGTCCCTCGAAATTGTCATGTCTACGGCGTGAAGCGCGAGGACAAAAGAATAATCAATAGCCGGGAAAATCATTAACAAACACGGCGGAAAGGGGCCGGCGCCACGTGGTTAGCCGTTATTAATTGAAATGTAAATTAAGCCTACCGCCAATGGGAATATAAAACAGTGAAAGCGCCATGGCAGTGACATAAAGCTTTTCAGCGGGTACTGCGTTGAAAAGCGACGTTTTGTTACGAGTCGCAGACTCGATGAATATTAAAGACGGTTTCGCTGTCGTAACTGTCCGAATCGACGCGACATTATTTGTCAGCGGAAATATTAATTACGGTACTTCTGATTCTCATGTTCGCCGGAGCCTTTGTCACGAATTCACATAAACCGTAGTTGAAAATTGAAAATACAGCGAAAAGCGTACGATCCGCGTTATAACGAGGCACATAATTCCTGGCGTATTGTAACGATGAAGAATAATTGCCTGTACGATTCCCCTGCTTTCAACGCACACTCGTTTCAACGTGGGAAATATTCCGACGTTTTATCGTTAATTACCCGGCCTCCCTTATGAAATCCGTTAGCCTTGCAGGTGGCCGTGGATATATAGGTGCACGATTCGAGTGGTCGTGTGCATTTCGCTAAGTGTTTCGTCGTGTAGGTAGCCACAGTGGTCCATTCTGAAGTTCTCGAATGGACCGTAAAACGAGCGGGTCAAGTATCTCGTGGCCTTGCTCACCGACCGTTGTCTCTCACGAACGTTTCCACTTCCACCTCTGCCAAGCCAAGTGGATTCTCGATTCGTGCATCGTCGATACGCCGAGTTGTTTGCGAGTAAATATTGTGCCGAAGGAGCTTCCCTCCCGGGGATTTCATAGAGAAAGAGAAGGGGAGAATAGGGCGTGGAAAATAACATGGAACGAAGCGAAGTGGAAAAGGAAGAAAAACAGACGGTAAATGTAAAACAGATAAATGGTAGTAGATCTTTTATACCTTTTCTATAGCAGAACAGGGCTAATGAGAATCCATTGTCGCAGATTTTCAATAAAACCGAAATTCCTGTGCGCAACGGAGAAACAATTAATTATTGTCTCGCGTTCTGTAGGTCCGCAGCGTATCTCGCAACACGTATTGTCTTATTATACCATTTTTATGCATCGCAAAAACCTGTGTAAATACACAAATATGGAAAAGTACGTTGATGAATCGATCGATCCAATCGTCGTGTCATTGTAAAATAATGAAGATACCAAAAAAAGCACATGAAATTTTGATGCACCGTAAACGAATAATAAACTGAGCTTACAAATTAGTCCACCATGAAAGATTCAGAGTAATCCGTCTGCAAAAAGTCGTTCGAATCATGTAACAATACTTAATACCCGGCCGACCAGGTATAGACCAGTTCTACTGGCAGTATTGATTTTCGCTCGGTTTCATTAGCCCGTATTACACATTCCACATTTACTCCACTTACGTTTGCACAATTTATCGTGGGCCCTGCCTTTTTCCACGTTTCTTATCTCGCGTGAAAAAGATGTGTCGTAAATGGGAATATGACGGGGCTTTTTCTTCCATTAATTTCGAATCATGGCGAGAACGTGCGACAGGAAAATACGTTTCGAAAGTGGATAAGTATATACGTTGGGCGGGAGCCCAGAGTCGTCGTCTGACGACGTGGATTTTCCGAGGCGGAAATCCTTAAATGACGGATTACACGGCGGAGGCGAGACGCTCGTCTGGCGAAGTTCCGCGCTCCAGGGCTGAATTCCCCGCGGGACCTGGGCCGAACGTCGGCGCACGGATAAAAAGCACGGGACTGCCGCGAAGACGTCTAATGCCCGCGGGTTACGACTCGCGTCTAACGTTATTCCCAGGCCGAGTCATACGATGCGTCATCCCCGGGAAAAATAGACGGGATCCCGGCTAATGCGCGAGGTGAACCCGGGGAAATACGTGTGAAATCACCGGCGGTTTACCTTGGCCGGCTCTAATGTTTACGCGTGTGAACGGCGTAATGCAGTTTCCGCGTATCGCGGTCTTACGGCGGGCTCGTTTCGACGCGAAAATTCCCCCCGGATCATCGGGAATCCACTAACCGCATAAATTCTTTTCGTTTGCCAGACGTCAAGTGGCGGGGCGAAGGGGAAGAAGGGATGGAGAGGAGGTGCGGCGAGATAGGAAAAGCGGAACGGGAAAGGGGAGCACGGTGAAGGGGGGGGGGAGGAAAAACGGCTTTGGGATCAGCCGAGAGGTTGGCTTTTGCACCGAGACGGGAGAGGGGGGACCGTGGGGAGGGTGAAGCTTTCGCGGCGGCAAAAAGAGCCCAGGAGCGCCGGCCAAGATTTGCATACGCTCGCAAACTATCTCGCATTTTGCCGATAAATATATTTCCCGAGGCTGGAATTCGCCTCTCTGAACCGCGGCTCGGTACACGGGCTCGAATGCAGATTTACGCAGAATGGGTTTCGCGCGGCGGTACGCCGGGTGAGAGCCGTATGGGGACGAAAAAGAGCCGGGGGAACGGGAGAGAGCGAACGCCGAGGGAGGAAATGAAGGGTGGGGTAGACGGGGAAAGAGCGGCCAGACAGAAGCAAGTGGAAAAGGGGCAGAGAACGAAGCGAGAAGGAGAATGACGGGGAAAGGGCGAAACGGGGAAAATCCAGAGGAAAGGAAGAAAGGGGAGGGGTATGATACGTACATAAATACATGGCAAAACGACTGCATGCTACACTCCGTCGGACATCGCGCCGGTGTAAATGGTAGAGCAGCGTTTGCCAACATATAATTTCAAGCGCAGTCGGCCAGCTTGCCAGTGAATAAGCTATCGAACTCTGCAAATGCGGAATTCGAGGCGATCTAACACTCCTCCTACCGTATTATACGTGGTTCAATAAATAATGACTAAAAATACTAGCGACCCTGTGATCCGTTGTCATTGAAAATACAACTTTATCGCCGCCGGTTGACATATTCGAGAAATGTTTCACTGACTTGTTTACACCGGAAATGTGTTTTCATTAGTGACGCTGGTTGTTCGCTTTTCAGCGACATTTTTTTAAATACATTTCGGGGATTTACGTTGACAAAAGTATTACGATCGGACAATACTGGGCGGCAGGAATTGCGGCCGGGAATTGTTGCTGACTGCCGGAGTTTGGCCGTTAAAATAACAGAGTACAATCGCCGTGTTCCTGGGCGTCACACATTCTAGCGGAAATAGTTTGCAGGCTGGTAGTTTAAATAACGCCGACAAGGAATAATAGGCAAAGTTTTTCCTCCGTGCGGAAGGGTGACGATTTTTCATCGGGGAACTTGCCGCGGTTCAACGTCCATTCGTGCCTTAATAAAATAGTAATAGACACTAACACGGATCGCAATAGACGATAATAAATTTCTCGTTGCCCAGTTTGGAATTTTATGACGATTGGACGCAGACGAAAGATATGCAAATAAGTGTAAAGCTATCGATCCTCCGTGTGGCGAAATTAAAAACTCAAAACAAACAGCGGCTCATGGGAAATCGCGATCTTGCGGAATAAAACCAATTTCCAATCCATATTTTTCCAGTTGGTTCGAAAAACGGAAACAAACTGACGAGCGTAGCCAGGCCGAAACGTATCGCGGCCGGCACCGATTATTTTCCGACTCTGTCGACCGACATCGTATAAAATTTCCTCCCTCTCGATATTAAAAGCGTCATCGTGTATTTCAATGTAACTATGACAGCGCCGCCTGCACCAACGCATATGCGTTTTGATTAATTTTAGAAATATGCCTCACTGAATTTTGCATATTCGTCCACTATGGGATTTTGTAAAATAACAAATCCTCTCAAATTTCTCGGAAAATCGATTCTTCTCAGTTCAGCGTCCATTGATTTTTGTAGCAATTTACGTATCATTACTTAATTGAGAAGGCACGAAAACTTGTTGTGCCACTGGCAGGAATTTAAGTTGAGAACCTCCAGACTCGATATTACTGTCCTATGGCGATTAATTAACGTAGAATTTGTCGCGTGGAAGGGAGAGAGAGAGAGGTAGTGAGAAAAAATGTGCGTTAGGTTGGAAACGTAAGTACCGGAAAAAACTACATACGCGAGAGCGGCGAAAAGCGGTGGTCGTTGGGCGAAATAAACGGACGAGATTTTCACGGCTGTCTGACTCGCGCCACCTATTATCCTTCGAGTTCGTCGCGGAATTCCCTCACTCTCTTTCTCTACGTGTCTCTGCGCCTCCCTCCACGTCGCTTCTCCCGCGTAAAATTCTGCGGGAGCTCCCATTAAAAGCGCCTATTTTCATTCCTGCCGTTGAAATATACGCGGCAGAAGGGATATCGCTTTCCGAGATGAAACGAGCTCGTCGGTTCGTCGAATCCGCCGACGATTAACGCGCCACGGGTTTTACGGGCCGGGATATACGGGAAAAAGAAATAAATAACCGACCGGATAAATTTCGCCGTGAGGCGTCAATGAAAGGTCCGCCGAATGGAACGACTGAATTAAATCGTCGGGAATTGCGCGCCGAATATTTACGACAAAGAAATGAGTGTCTACTAAATCCCAATATCCATACGTCTCGCCGAGTCGTTGGCTTTTCTTCATCCATTTTTAGAACGCCAATCCTTTCAGGATTGTCCTCGCGTATTGAGTAAAAGTCGTAGATTTTCTTTGCTTAGATTTACCTAAAATCTATCGAAAAGAGGATCAACATCGTCGTACGTCGTCTACGCAGGAGTCACGAACCTTGCGACAGGATAATGGTTCTTGCAGACGCGACTGTCGTCCTGGAAGAGGGCCAACCGCGATTAAGCAGCGACGAGATGGAAAGAACTCGTCGAAGGGATGGAGACACACGAAATTCCGATTCAAAGCTTCCGAAAAACATGGCCTTTGAATTGCCCCACCGATAGAAATTTTCTTTCACTCGTCGAGAGCAGAAGGGGGGGGGGGTGACAGGAAAGAGCTATAATCGGCAGAGTTGAAGGACGATGGTAAGAGACGATAAGGTCGAAGATTGTGGGGACGATGGGCCGATAGGCGGCGAGGAAAAATGCTGTGAAACTAAAGTGAAAGATCTTAGCGCCGTGAAGTGGCGTAGGGTGGTGGCTGACGATGGAAAAAAAGGATATCTCTCTTGATATCGGAGAGCGGGGGGGAGGAGGGGGATTAGGGGAAGTTTCGACTTCTATTGTCCCTGCGATTGCAACCGCCTTGGAAGTCGTCCAAGGACGTCGGCATATTGGCAAGTTTACCGTTTTCCCGTGGCCCGCCACGCGGAAAACGAGACTGGACTGCACCAAGTCCAGAGGAGGAGGGGAGGACAGGGGTTAAGGGTCGCGATGGGAAAGGAAGGAGAAGCGGACGGGCGATTTTCCACGGCTGATCCGCAGGGCTCCGGCTAACGGTCGCCCGTGAACGGAATTTCCAAACGCCGCTTTGTACGGACGGTCAATAATGCGCAGCGAACGTATCTTACATAATGTAGACACTGCAAAGTACCGCACATTCAATAGGAATACCCATAAAAGTTCAACGCTGAGTACGCGATGGGCAAGAACGAAGACGGGGTAAGAAGAATCCCTTTTCTCACGCCATGAACTCCCGTGTTGTCTTGGGCTCTCGTAAATAATAAAATTAGTCAGTGTCAGAGGGAAGGACGAAAGATTTGAGCGTAGCAGACGTCGTTACGGCGGAAAGCACTCGGGGGAGAGCTGCGGGCTGCCTGTTTTTCCCATTGAGCCTCGCGCAATGGGAAATACGTATTGCCGGATTGTACGAGTGCATTGCTATTAATGGACCGCGGCGATAGCGCGAGGAAACACGGGAACGACGTGGAAAAACACCGATAAACGAGCTTCGCGTAAGATGAAAACCGTAGCTCCCTGCGAATCGCATTATTACGGTCCGAAACGTAACCGAATACCCGTATCATCCGGCACGGTTGTTTAATGATGCACGGGGAACGTAACGATATGTGCGTATCGGCGAGGAAGAAAGACGGGAAGAAAAATAATGCCGGGTAATGTTGAAATCACTGTCCGGGCGTATTTCGAGAGGGTGTATGTAAGCGGCTAATTAGGCAGGGATGGCCCATCAGTTTTAATTAATAATTAATTTGTAGAGCACAAAGGCCGTGCATCCGTTCCACGGCGTTCCACCCTTAATGCCCCATTCGCTTGCCAACCCCCGATCCCCTCCCCTCCCCCCCTTATCTTCGCAACTCCCCTCGTCCGGCTGGGCACGTTTACCCCGGCCGGAAGCTGCAGCGAAATATTAGCCAGCCACCGCGAGCCTTCTGCCACGTGCACGCTGCGAAACATCCTTTGTTGGACCAACGGCCGAGGACGGCGAACCCTGCGAATTTTGGTAATTAATTCGAGCTAATGGCCGCCGGATATTGCCCATCTTTTTCCTTTCACCCACGGGATCTTCCACGGGACGTTACGGTTCTCGGACTCGGCTCACCGTAAAAGTTTCTCGATGCTCCTAATGCCATTCGCCGGTAGAATCCACCAAGTGGAAAGATAAAACACGGTGGTCCAATGGCGCGTCATGGGTGTGTGGGGAGGGAGGGACTGATGAAGTTTCCAGGCGGGTTCGTTGGACTCTGATTCCCAGTTAATTACCCGTTGGAAGGGGACAATCGAAAAAAAGGTCCGACTGCGCCCGACGCGCTCGTGCGATTCAAAGTAGGTAATACCAGGAGGAATTAATTGCTAACGGAATTGCTTTCAACGCGAGCAAGAGAGGAGGATAAGGAGAGGTTTCAGAAGGGACAGCCAGACACCGAGGAATCGTACGGGCCTGACGACAAAACGAGACAGACGGAGACAAACGGAAAGGGGAAGTGAGGAGAGGGAGGTAGAACGAGAGAGAGAAAGAGACAGATGAAAGGAGGCACAGAGGGACTGAAATTCGCTTCACCCCGTGTTCAGCGTAGCTTCTACGTGGCTTTATGAACGTAACCGGGTAATAACACGTTTCTCGAAAGCGTCAGTTCCTCCTCCAGCATCGTCATTATGCCGTGTCTGTCAACGGTGCCGCCCCCTCCTCCCCCCCATCGTCGGGGATTATTACTATTTCTCGCGTTATTAATCCCGCATTGGGGAAAGAAGTAGCGTGGATCGATGATTCTTCGTTGCCGCCGCGGCATTTATTAGCAACCGGCGATGTGTAACGCCGAATCGCTCGAGCGAAACTCCACGTTTTTTTTTTCGTAAATTTGAAATCGTGGCAAAAGATTCGCCAAAGGCATCGCCGTCAATGAGGTTATATCCGCAGAAACGAATGAACCTTCAATTATGCACGTTCGTAGTTGAGAATTTAACGATGAATCCGCGAAAGTGTTGAATTTCGTCGACTGCAATAGCACGTTACTTCGGACGGTATCAATATCGCTGGAAATGATGCTTTATGAAACCGCAGGATGTAATTAATGAGAGACGTTTATTGGCCGACTGTCGTGCGCGGTTAATCATTACACGATGGGTCTATCGTTACCGGCCATTCAGGAGATACCAGTTTCAACCGTACAGCTTTTCTTTTAAGTCCAATAAATTACCGGAACATCCGGAATATCTTGCTCGGTAGATTGAACAGAGAATTTTATTTCATCCTCTGTCAGTGGGCAAAGGAAAAGGGGGAGAGAGAGAGAGAAAATATATTTATTCCAGGAGCTTTTGGCTCCATATGGACAAAGTACAGAAATTTCCAATGACCTGATGACAGATGATAAAGTGAAATACAGGTAAATGGGTATTAATATGTAGCAAATAATAATGAAAATAACATAAGAAAATAAAATAAAAATAAGAAATAAAATACAATAAAAGGTTCAGGGGTGAGCTGTAATAACATAGTTAGTTTAGACTCGAATCAGTCATGTCTCAGAAGGTAGTCGTAGAAGTGGCTTCGTAGTGTGCGTGGAGCCGTTCTCGCGGGGATATAAATTTACGGCGGTGCAAAGTTCTTACTCACGCATTTCTAAGCGATGTCTCGCTAGCCGGCCGCTTTTCCTCTGACCGGCCCTCCGCGCTTGTCCGCCGCTCCGTATTTATTTAGATTCACGACAAGGTCCACACCGCCCCGCTCTCTCGCGATGACTCATCCGCCAGGACGGCGAGAGGAGGACGGCCGGAGAGAAACCGTGCGCACGGGCAAGAGGAAGACAAAAAAGCAGAGATTGCTCAACCGACGATTTTCGTTAGCGTTAGAGCAACGTTGCTTTAAATACTAACCCCGGCGAACGCAGGAAACGTTAAATCGGGGGAAAATAAATCCGAAATTCTCCTATCTCCGTGAAGGAAGTTCCTAGTGGAACGGCTAAATTATAGGTCGAACATGAGGAGAGGTCTCTCCGGCGAGGAATAAAGTTGTTTCGCTTAGAAAAGCAGGTTCTTGTCTTCATAGAGCGATTGGTGAAAGTTCCGTGAATGGGGAGGGTGGTGGGCGAGGGGTAAGGGCCAGCGGGGGAGGAGTATTTTCTCAAATATCTTGGGCTTTCTGCCTTTAACGCAAAGGGATTCTGTTTATCGCGCGGGGAATCGACTCTGCCCGGTATAAATTGCTCTCCACTGAAGAGGATTCCATTTCCGGCAAGGGAACGTCCCAAAGAATGCAAAAGAGGGACGCGATGCTCGGCGCAGAGGCGGCAGAAGGACAAGAAGAAGCCGAAGAATCTCGCAGGGACCTCGAGAAGAAGCACGAGGCGCTTGCCAAGACTCTGCTTAGATTTAAATCGGTCCGTTTGGGAAGGTACATACTTATCCGCATACGTCCTACCTTACCCTCGAGACCCTCCAGAAATATCAGGGAGATTTCAACTCGGACTCTCAGGGCCATACGTAGACCGCCCCTTCTTCTACTCTCTATCTCTCTCCCTCCCTCTATCTTTGAATTGGCGGGCTTTCGTTTCACGTACAAAAATACTCCGAAGCTGGTCAGCGATGCCAGACGAATGGTCATTCAATGACATTCAATACGACTTTTTTCGTGGAACCTCAGATAGGCGGAGAGAGAGAGAGAGAGAGAGAATGAGAATCGAAAGTCTTTCCCGACGGAGGTCAGTGAAAACCCCACAAAACGAGGGTAGGAAAAAAAAGTCGTACGTGAGGGCAATCAAGCTCAATTCCAAAGCTGAGGAAACGAGGCTGAGCTTTTCTTTTTTTTCCCCTTGGAATCGGCTCGCAAGTGCGGTTTACTCCGTCGAGATGGGCGAGTCTTGAAAGGTTTGCAGTGGGTTGTCGGCAGAACCTCAATGGCGGAAGTGGGAGGTGAGAGACGTCCCTGGTAGCCGGTGGAAAGGTCGCTCGAGGACTTGCCGCACTTCATCCAACGCCGAGAACCATGCCAGATTCTCCACGGCCTTTCATTCTCGCCGACCTCCGTTCCGTTCTGCCAGCGGGGGGAACCTTTGTTCACGCAGGGCGGACCTTCCGCTCGTGCCCGGTCTCCCTGACCCGAGAGCTTTTCAACCCTGACCTTGCGCAAAAAACTCACCCCTAAACGATAGACAAAGGAAAAGAGCTGGACAAAAGGAAGGCCCGTGTCTTTGGCGCGGCTCGTCCATATGCTCGTACGCGTGGATAAACGTGGCCGAGGAATACGTGTGTTCCATAGCTCGAGATGTCTCGGAGAAATTTCTAGACCGTCCCCTAAGCCGGGATGATCCGAAGCTCAGTTACTCCCCGTCACTTCTCTGCACCGAGACTAATAGGTCAGCTTTCCCTCTCCCTTCCCCGTGCCTTTCTCCCTCCCTCTCTCTCTCTCTCTCTCTCTCTCTGGTGCTATGAATGGTGTAAGACCCGCCATTGATGGGTCACAGTATTTATAACCCGGCGAGCGGGTCGACTCGGCAGGAAACTTTTCACTCTTGCTCGGATCCGTGCTTGCGCACTCGCGAATCGTCCCGCACGGCCAGGGGGGTTCGTATTACCTCGGGAAAGAGCTGCCCTTACGCTACGACGCGCCCCTCGTCGGACGGAAAATCGGCCTTTGAGACGTGCCGACCGCGCGGAAAAGCACGAACGTAAGTCAAAGGTTTTTCTCGGCCGTCGAAAGAGCGGTTTGTTAAGCGGACAGCAGCGCTACTTCGATGGGATCGCCGAGAAAGCCCAGTCATAAAACCAGAGGCGAATTACAAGAGCCTCGAAGAGTCGCGCCGACGACAAACTGGCAAACAATTAATTGTTTGTTTCGCCAGTCACGAAAAATTTGCTGCGAAAACGCGGATATTAAGAGCTCTTTTGCGAAAAAGTCTGAGAAACATCGGTGGAATTATCCTCAAAGATACTTCCCTTAATTTTCTTTGGTTCTCGTTTAATTAATTTTTGAATTTAGGCCCACTGGCCCAAAGGGGAAGTGTCTATCGAATAAAACTGCTGGGATTTTTCTACACCCTTTTCTAGTTTTTTTCTCAAGCTCGGAAGTCTTTGAGACACAAGCCACGTCGAAGAGAAAATCGCCCTTTAAGACGAGTGACCGCGCGGAAAAGCACCGTCGTAAATCAAAGGTATTCGCCGGCTCGTCGAACGCGACATGATAAAGAGGTCAGTGCGTTCCCGTGAATTTCGAAGCCCCTCCCCTACCATACCACCGTACTTCTCTGTCCCGTGGAATTTTCCCGGGACACAGAATCACGAAACTACTAGAGATTTATCACCGACGTCTCGCGGGAAAGCGATAAATAAGCGACAGATCTCTCGGGATTTTCTGACCAACTGGAAATTTATCCCCAAGTCAAGCTGACGTGTCGTCAGAAATAATTAAATGGGATTTCCATGGGCTTTGGCCCTGAAGTTCGTAGGTATTAAAATTGATTTTACATCGCCTACCGTGCTGGGTATTAAATATTAATACATTTAAGACAGACACAGGTGAGGTTTACCGTAATCACGTGGGAACTTTTCACCTTATTCCCCGCAATGTCTGGCAGAACTCACGAGATACGAAGCGGAAACTCTGTAGGGTTTAACCGCGATAGAAGTTGAATTCCCGTAGGACCGGAAACCGACCATCTCTCATGAATGTCCCAGCGGGTTACATTACTATCAATATTTTCTCGCATTCCGCCAGAGCGTATCCGTCAATTTAACAAGATAACAGTCTTCCCCTCGACCCAGATGAAATTTGAAATCCAAATCCAATACACGAGGAAATCCTCAATGAAAAGATAGGAGAAACATTACAAATAACTGGTAAACTCTGTCCGGTTCTATTCTTAGAGATCCTTTTCTTTATTTCTTACGAGAATTCGTCTGTTGTGTTGCTGATTTCTTTGAGGCGACAAGATATTAACAGAAATACCGAGCTGTGACGAGTGTCGCCTTCTGAGTGCGTAAGAGGATACGGTACTGAGCGTCGCCGTCGTCTTCGTCGTCGTCGACGACGTCGCGGCTAAAATTAGAAACTATACGCTCGGGGTCTCGTCACGCGGCTACCAAGAAGCGTCGTGTTGTCTAGTCTCGGTTATTCGTATTTCACTAACGTAACCGATATGTAATCGAGCCAAGTGCGGGTCCCCAAAATATTCGAGCGTGCTCGCGGAAATTTTGACAAACGATAACAGGTAAATCCCCAACGGGACTGCGGACACGTCGGCCATTTGTCGAGGAATAAGCTGGTCGCGAAGAAAATCCTCGGCAATTGGACGGAGAAAATAAGGGAATCAGTGATTAAGGTCGATCACTGGTCAGACTGGTGCGTCGGAAAAGTTTTCTCAGTTTCACTGTTTACCCAGTTTTTCACATGGACGTATGAAAAGAGTAGAATGAGGGGGGGGGGGATGGTACAAAATTTTATCGTATGGCAAAAGGACGTACCGGGTGTCTGCCTTGGAAGAATCGTTTCCACTTACCGATACAATCGAGCCCGGAAGACTTTCGCCGAGGAGAATCCGTCGGCGAATTCTCGAAGAAGATACGAGAGTCGAAAGAGGGGCGAGAAACGTCGGGCCGTACATGTAGAGTAGAAAGGGATTCGAAGGAAAACGAGAGGAGGGGGTTGGAGGGAAGCAAAGAGAGCGAAAGAGAGAGAGATAGTCCCCATTGAAGCGGCAGAGGCATTAACGCAGCGAGGCAGTGGCCCAAAAGAAAACCATTAACTACTTCTACAGGATGGAAGAAAAACAGAAGGGTGCCGCGGGGTGAGGGCGAAGAAAGACTCGGACCTTCCCTCTCTCTTCTCTTCTTCGTCCCTTTCCACTCTCCTCCTCTCTCTCTCTTTCCCACCGATTTCTATTCCTTCCCTCCCTCGCTATCCCCTCCCCCCCTGGCTGAGCGTCTTTTCCCTCGTCTCTGGCGGCGCAGTTTCCACGACATGCCGTTTCCATTACAAGACTGATAGTTCCCCATCGCCATTCGTGGCAGCGACGTCCGCCCCCCCCCCGAAACGTCCGCCATTAGGAATCCATTTTCCGAGCAGTCGATCGAACGGTTACAAGCCGCGGATCTGGAATGGCCTCTCCGAGCCACTGGCAGTCGACTAAATTTATCTTAATCCCGATTCTTCGAGCTACCCCGCACGGGTAAATAAGCGGGACTACAAAAGGGAACTACCAAGCAGTCGGACGATCCTATCTGAGTGCCAGAGAAGGGTAGATAACGTTCTTCGTATGCCCGTGGTGGGATATTAACGCCACAGGAACGAGGTGAAAGATCAGCAAGTTTGAGGCGCGCTAAAAAATCCGCAACGGCAAAGGTCGGATTTTATGTCGTATTAAAAGGATGGAAATGGCCGGGGGGCGACAGGGGCTTTGCCGCAGAGGCGTTCGAGTGACCAAGATTCGCTTGCAAATTCGTTGTACCACCACCGGACACCCTCAAAGCCCTCCCCCCCACCCAATCTCATGTTCACTCTTTCTCTCTGCTCCTTTCACGCACATTTCCCCCTTCCCTCTTCATTTCCCCGCTCTGTCCAGCGTGTTTCTTCTTTGTCGGCTTTCACCGTTTTCTCCTGTCCTACGGTTCCATAGCGACTTCATTTAAGCCGCCGGCTGGCGACAAAAAAGAGGCAGAGCGAATGAACGACTGGGGGAGGGGGAGGGGGGAGGGCAGGACCGGAGGCCGAGGGAGCAAATTAAGCGTAATGCCCGCTCGGTGCCGGCGACGCCGCTCGATTCTGGCACGGGCGACCACATTTTGCGCGCACGGCGAAAATGTCCAGGAAAATGATGCGCTCCCACCGCACGTGCATACGCGAGACTCGTCCTCGGTCTCTCACACTCCCCTCATTCCCCCCTCTCCCTCGTCCCGCCTGCAAACGGAAAAAGAACGCCCGGAAAAAGCGGCCACCGCGACTCCGGCAGACACGTTATAAATGTTAATCACTACCCCTCTGTCGGACGGACGTTTTCTATCTCGCGCGAGCCCTTCGAGGTCTCAGAATTAACGGACTGGACCGTCGTATTTCCACGTGGACGATATTAGAAAAATTACCCAGCAATTTTACACACGCGCGCGAGAGTTGGAGTAACTGGTGAATTTGGGGAAGACATTTTTTTGGAGAATCAAGAAGCAGTAGGAATGGATAATCGTGGGACGAATTCGTGGGGGTTTTTCGCGACGTATTTCCTCGATTGCCAGAGGCTGACTGCTCAAAATGGCTAACATCCATTACGTCGGCCTCGTCTGCGAAATTGCAACGGCAATCGAAAGTTCGTCCCGAAGACGCAGCCGGAAAAGGGAATTCCGCGGATTCCAATCGTTTCGCGCTCCATTTAACGCCGTATTATTGGGAAGACGAACTTTGGTAACTCCACGTATCGCCGGCGAAACAACGTTCATTTCACGCTACGCTTGATATTCATTGATTTCGCGCGTGCAATTAATTCATCGGGATTATACGGCGGGTAAAGGCCAAGCGAGTGCCGTAAATATCGGATCGAGAGTCGAAACGGTCCTGCGGAATTTTCTTCTCCGGCGACAAATGAGAATTTATTCCAAGACGCGCAGAGGGGAAATTTTTAATCCTCCGACGAGCGTGCTGCGTCGGCTTCACTGCCGTCTGTCCATCCCCTTTAAACAATTTCACATGCCCGCGCGTTCACGAGACGTACGAGGGGAGAAAAAAAAATACAAGAAGAACGTCGGAAGAAAGGGGGAGGAGTGAGATCGTGAAAATGAGGCGCGGGGTGTAGGGGGGGAAAAAAGATCTCCAGCCGCGGCGCGCAAGCAGCAAGAAGATAAAGAGTACGGCTACATGGAGAAAAGAGAGACAGGGGGGAGGGGGGGGGGGAGAGGACGAGCAGAAGAAAGAAGAGAAAGAGCCGGGTGGTTTCTAATTTGGTGCCCGAGCAAAAATCGACACTCCGTCTAGACTATCCGTTTAACGCGTACGCGAATACGCCACGGTAAAGAGGGAGAAAGAGAAGAAGAAGAAGAAGAAGAAGAAGAAACAGAAGAAGACTCGGCTATGCTCATTCTTAACTGGCTCGAGACGGCTGCAATTTCCTTGAGCGACGGAAGGGCCAAAGCTGTTTCCTAAATGCCTCAGTCTGGAATACTTTACGTCGTTATCGCTGGCCTTACACACGAGGGTTGGTCATTGGTGGAATGACTCGTTAAGAATCAGCAGGAAAACTAACTAAAGTCTGCCGGCCTCGTCCACGTCGGCGAATAGCGCGAGGACGTTTCTATTTATGTATTCCACCTCGTTCAACTCTCTCTCTCTCTCTCTCTCTCTCCCTTGCCCTCTGTCTCTCACTCTCCCTAGGCTTCTCCTTGCACCTCGTTAAGCTTCCGCGGCTGATGAGCGCTGTATTTCCACCGCAGGAACGGAGCCGCCCTTTGACGGGCCACCGATAACAATTGGCCGAAACAAAAAGGAAACATTATTATTGCCCTCCCCCGGCCTTCTTCCTGCCGTTATCGCCACCGTTCCTGCGGTGTTTGCGAGGGGAGGGAGGGCGGTCCACTCGAAGATCGTTATTTCTGTATCGTCGTCGGCGGATTTCCATATTTCGAGCATCGGTCGATTTCAATGACAAAGGCGTGCCTTCGACAAAGCGAGCCCCCGTCCTTCCCTCCTTCACCAACGAGGGGGGAGGGGGGTTGCAGGGTATCGCAGGGCAAAAGGAGCAACCCTAGAAGCCGATCGATGTCCCTACGAAAGCGGATCAAAGCCGAGCTGTTGGACGGCAGTCCTGCACGATCCTTGCCAGCCGAGAAGCCGGTTTTCCCGGCGACAAACTCGGCCAACTTTCGGCAGCGATCCAACGACGGCCGACGACGTCTTTCCGGCTAATCAGACGAACGCGAGAAGAGGGGCTTTCAATTATGGAAGGCCCGATATTCTCGGGAAGGTGTACAGGGATTACCGAGCAACTTCGGGGCTTACCGGGGACTTAGTCTTAAGAATAGGTTTTAAGGTGATCTCCGCTGAATACCCCGGGCCAACTACGTGATAAGTTTGCCGATAATGAAAATCCAGAAACCTCAGTCACGCCGATAAATACATGAGGCGAACAGCCTCGTTTCTGGATCAACAATCCTCTCGTTGTGTACTTCCGAGATATCCTTGGTCCATCCAATTTCCCCCGGTGTTTCATTGTTCCCGCTTTATTTACGTGACCCTGGATGAAAGTAATATAATCGCAGGCGAGTGGGATTAATAGAATAACGTGGGGAAGGTACGTCGAAGGAAATTGGATAGGCGAATGGCTGGTAGGTGGATATCGAGGAACGCGGAATACCGTTGCGCCATGAGCACACCGGTCGAGGGTTTCTCGGCTCTCAGAGGCTTGTGACCGTCGGGGTCTCGAATGGAGGGTGCAAATTCGATATCTGCCGAGATGCTGCTCGGCCAACCGGTATCACGTGCCGACCCTTACAAAGCCGTGCACGCGAGACCGCCCGGAAGAACGTTAAACCGGCATAAAAGCCACGTAAAGTACGACCGTAAAGAGGGAAAAAACTCGGACTTAATCCCGCCAGGCGCAAATTGCATCTTACTCGTTTTCGTTACCTTATCCCCCCGTCCCCTCGTACCCTCGTCCTCACACCCTCGGAGGATCCACCCCTTCGACGAAGACGAGTTACGACTCGACCTGTTCGCCCAGATTCCCAGAATCCCCGTTTCCTGCCGCCCTACCGCGTTTTCGAGGATTAAAACTTCTCAGCGCGCCGATTTAGAAGGACGACGAACTTCGAGGACGGAAATGTGTTGTCCAAGAGGCTGGGACGAAGTCAGAGAAGAAACGAAATAAACCTCGCGAAGAAGGACTCAGCAAGGGAAGGGAAACGTAAAATCCGTGGAAAATGACTCTCAATAAAAAAGGTAACGGCGTTACGTAAAAATGTTTATTCAAAGCCCAGATGCGAGAAATTTGCCGGGGTCCTCGGTGAACACGGGTAAAACATTCGCCGGGTAAATAAATGATAAGCCGGCATTACGAGTGCTGGGAAAATCGGGGCTGATGACGAATATCAAACGACTGGACATTCTTTATTTATAAATAATCTCACAACAGCGCGCATGCGGCTAATGTAAAGATTTTACTCATGAATATAAAACGAGACGATGGGGAGGGGGGGGGGGTGGAAGAATTTTCGTTAAAAGCTGCCCAGCAGCTTTCATTTCGTGGAACTTTTGAAATTCCCAGCGCGTACGACACGGTCGAAAAGAAAGGAAACGGTACTTGAATAACGGAACCGAGACATAAAGGATCCCCTTTGCGCCGAGGAAACTGACTGTCCAGCTGCAAGCCGACGATCTACGCGGATTTCAAAGTACCTGGGCAACGGGAATAATATCGTGCAGAACCACGTCGCGAATTATATCCGGATTCACCCTGCCGTTCGCACGGATTCGCCATTAAATTCCCCTTCGCCCTCGAGCTTCCACATCGGATCTTCTCAATTACGTATCCGCAGAGGCAACATGGTTGGTTAAATGCTTCCTCCACGATTTCATTACGCTCGACGAAAGTGCATCTGTTGCGGTTAATTCAGGTCAGAAGGAAAGAATCTTCGGAAGAAATTATGGGACGAAGTGTAAGAGAAATGCACTTTAACACATGTTTTCTTAGTTCCTCCTTGCTCGATAACGACCTACAAAACTTGCAGTACACTCCTGTATTTCGTTCGGTAAGACGTGTTCTCGTCGAAAAGACAAATTTATTTGCTTGGCGTATAATGTCGGACAAGTGGTCAATAAAGCAGAGCGTATTTACCGTGAAGCTTTTCATCGAGATGGACCGTTGACTTTTTCCTCGTTGCTGATCTACGAGCGTGGAATAAATCGTGGTCCTCGAGTTCATGGCAAATACGAAAGTCCGGCTAACCATTTTAGCCGTGCGGGATGAACACGGTGAACGAGCGTCCTTTGGGTTTCGAGACGGGACGTTACGTGTATATTCGGTAAATTGTACGCGGATTCATAGGCGGAAAGCTTTGAAACGACTATTTGCGATAGAGACGAAGAGCAAGGAATTCCGGAATAAAGCGAGCGACTTGCAGGGTCGGATGTATTGCCTTGAACCGAAGCAACGTCAACGGCAAAGCGTATCGCCGCAGAGTAAAACACACGTACTTGGCCGGGATATATCGTAAGTAACTCTCCAATCCACGTTCGTCCTCTGCCCCCCACCTTCCCCCTCCATCCCTCTACTTCCCTTAGCTCGGGGTTTAAGGGGATCGCCGACGAGCCGTTCCTTCAACTTTCCTCGTCAAACTTCCCCGCCGCGGCCTGCGGCTTGCCAAGCAGTTCATACGCCGGGAAAGAGTTTGCGGCGGACAAACATTACTTAGACGCCTACTCCTGGAAAAAGTAATTCACGAAATTAAGCAAACCGACGAGAAAAGAAGGTAAAATCGTAGCTGAACGATAGTCGCGACGGACGTTTAATCTTTTCGTAATTCTTGAAGGCCCATTTGTCTTATGAGCGTTGCCGAATTCTGTGCAAACACGTGCATCGATGTTTGCTAGATAATTCTGATCGTATGGAAATCGACCGAATGGAAAATCGTTGGGCTACGTTTAAGAGAGGGGAGGGGGGACACTGTTACGGCAGTCTCGAGTGGAAAACTCTCATAACTTTTCACCGGTCGGCCTCGCCCCGTCGTTCTCTGCGGAAAAAGCCGAGTTTCTGCCGTCCGGCCGGCGAACGGAGAATTTTCAGGACGCTTTATTCCGGCTGAGGCTCAGGCGACGCACCGGCGCGGTCATTCCAATGGCTCCCCCCCCCCCTTCCGCTTTGCCCTCCTGCGCGAGCGATTTTCCTCCCGTAGGAGGAGGGGCAAAGTCGAGAAAACTTGGGCCCCTCGGCGAAACTTTATGGAATCTCAAGCGAGACTTCGGGAAGCTCTAGGACCGGTCGAGCGTGCCTTTCGAAGGCCTCCGAAGACGAAGATAATAATAAGTTAATTCCCCAGCAGCAGCACCACCACTTCTCCCCTCCTTTGACCCTCACCCCTCGTCTCGCACTACTAATTCGTTCCATCTCGTCAAACCGTCCTCGCCGTGCTACCGAATCGGAAATTCAATGCAATCCAAGAACAAAGAGAGGCAAGAGACCGAGACGAAAATAATTCCTTTCGTTGCTGACCGCTGACTTCGGCGGACCCAAGCCAAAGGAAATTTATAATGACGGCTGTGCAATCCTTGTTTTTTCTTGTCGATTTACAGGCGGAGGTCGAAAGTCGTGATATCGTCGGCGAAACCCGAGGACAGCGGGAAGTACGAGTGCGTGGCCGAAAGCACTTCCGGTCATCGGGCTTCACTGGCAGCCCAGCTTCTAGTCGCTCCACATGATACGAGAATTCCGGAAACAAGTGAGTATTATCATCCGATTCGTTTACCTCGTCCGCCGACCAAAGGAGAATAAAGATAAATCCCGCTCCGAGCGCTGAAACTGGCAGCTGTCCGGGCTGGTTATATTTTTTTACCTCGCAAACGGGGGGGACCTCTTAAATTTATGAAACTCGTTTGTTCGGCCGTGCCGCGATCAATTATCCGGTTATCGATGAGCGAGAAGTTTTCTCGCGTCGGACAAGCCCGCCGGGGTGGGATTTCGATTTGCGCGGAACACCAGTTTCGTGGGCCTGTCGATAACGAAGCCGGCCGGGCCTGACGTTCGCGTTTCCGAATTTAGTTTTGGCAAAAAAGCTCGCGGAACGAGTGATTTTTGCGGCAAAGAGACCGACCCGCGGGGATACGTAACCCCCCACCCCCCACCCCGCGCATCCCTGAATTAAACGTCGCACGGAATTCAACGAATTTTTCGCCCGGCTTCCTACGGGAAACGTATTCCCCCTCCCCCCTAACGCCGTGAAGGGGAAATCGATGCGCACGCAACGGTCCGACGATGGTCGGTTGTTAAAAAATATCGTGAGTTACGGTCGACCGGAAGTCGGCTGAAAATCGTCGAAAGAAAGGATATCCTTGCCGGGGAGAACGTTTCGAGGAGAAAATCCAGTCGAAGCGTAGATACTGGAGGTATCGTCCTTGCCGTACGGAACCGAAGATAAATGTGTTTGAAGCGTGCCTTGGAGTTTTTCCCCAGAAGGTAGTACTCCCCTGCACTACTTTCGCTATTTCCTATTTTACTTCTGCGGGCTTCCGGACTTATGGACTCTCCACAATCTGATCGTCGTAAGAGGAGAATTATTGACATAAAATAATACGAACCGTGAGGTTGTCTCTATTTACTACCGAATTAACATTTTACGAGCTTTCTACAAATGCTTCTTCTCTACGACGACCGTTTGATTTGCATCGTCACTATGAAGGGAACCTTATCGCGTCCACTTAGTATTGACGATCGTTTTATCGACATTGTACATCTTTTACGGCTGATCGTTTCGCCTTACGATCCACGCGACGTATTCGCAGTGGTGTGCATGAACCTTCGGAACTGTCGAAACTTCGCCAGTAACTCCGGGGCATCTATTGTCCCCGATTGGCTTCGAGAGCAGCAGATCCTCCCCCGTCAGATTCCAAGGCAGATGGAGTTACGGGCATTTACCTACAGCTGTAACGCTACAAAGCGTTAACAAATGGATTCCATCGATCGCACAGTTCACGGCTGCTAATGGACTCGGCGGAGAATTACGTAAGATTTCCGCTGTCTCGGGGCTTGAGCGTGGCGCGTGTCAACACGCTTGATTGGAGGAGGAAGGATAATCAAAGACCTTAAGAGCGGCTCGCGAGAGATGAAGCTCACGGGACAAGGGGGGGGGCCAAGGGCCATGACGAAGTGTCTACAGTTAATTTCGAGATAGCGGGTAAACCGTGAGAAAGCTGCTCCGCGAACCGGCGCCGAGTTCACCGTCTAGCAGGTGATAAACCGGGGATTAAGCACCTGCCGCGATAAAATCTCCACGGTCCATTGTGTGCCGAGCATGGAAAGTTCAGGAATCCTTCCTCCCCCCTCCCCCCTCCCCTGGGACTCGGGCAATCTGCTAATCCATCATGGGATATCGTTTTCTGCCATTCCACGCTAATTAAACGCGCAACAACGTCTCGTGCATCAAATAACGTCTTAAAAACACTCGCGCGGACAGCCGGGATTAATTAAAACAAATTCGTTCAAAACGGAGGAAAAACACACCGGATTTCATATTCGTATAAACGTGACAGCTGTATTTACTCTTTAACAGGGTAATAAAATGAGGCATAACGATAACAAAAATGTATGTTTTCTATGACTTAAATCGCTCGCAATGCTGATAATTTTAATTTCATAATGATCACAATACGGTAGTTTGATCACACTGTGTGAAAAATGAAAATTCGTAGCTATGAATCATTAAAATGGATGGTCCGAAGAAGAAGGAGAGAATGGAAAGGGATTGAAATTCGAGGCGTATCTCGTCGAAGTAATACCATGTTATTCGATGGTCTCGCGCTGACGATGACGCGTAAACGATGGTCGAACCCTCGGTGCTCGGGCATGTCGCAGGTGATAAACCGAGGATTAAGCACCCGATGCGATAATGGTTGCACGGTCGGTCGGTGCCGGCGGAGCTTGGGAAAGCTTGCGGTACACCGCCGAGCGGCCGAGCAAGCTCGTATGACGGACAAAGGACGACAATTACAAGCCTGCCTCGTTGGACCCTGCTGCTGATGGCTCGCCAGCAGGCCGAATCCCTCTGTGCCCAGCGACAGCCTTGGAAAACGTAAATCACGCGACAACCATGACTTTCCCCCCCAAGCGCAAGGTCATAAACAAATCAGGTGGTTAGAGGATCAAGAAAATTAAGGAGAAAATGGACGCTGAGGTTTCGAAGTTTTTTGGGGTTTTCGAAAGACGGTTTTGGATCGATAGGAATTTTCATGTCGAGGAGGATCGTCAGTAGACAGTTGGAGCAGTGTAGTAATGGGGAATTAATTAGTTCGAATGAATGGCTGGAGATAAGACGCGACAGTGAAGGATTCTCTTTCATCGACGGCTGAAGGGAAACAATACAAAGGGAATTCGAAGTTCAGGGCTCCCGGGACGACGACAATTATTCCAGAAGGAATACCGACCCCTTCGTTTCAACTGGCAGCCAATTTCGCGAGTTCCCTTAATAAGATGCAACGGCTCTTTTCAGTCTCTCGTATCTCGCGTCCATTGTTCAGCGCGAACATGTTATAGTTAAAAGCGCGACGACGTTCGACTTTCCTCGGGTGGATGTTAATTAAGTGCGAGCGGAAATATTGGTAGCAATTGCCCCCAGGGACGAAGAACCGTCTTCCGCTCACGAAAATAGACATTTTTCCGCGACTCAGATTTATCTCAACCAGCCGTGTAATTCAACGCCGGCTGCGACGACACGCAAGAATAAAGCTCGAGTTTATTTAACGCCTCGGTCGCCGTGCCGTTACTGAAACGCGACCGAAGCCGAACGAAGGGTCGAGGGATTATCAAAGAAAAAACGGAATAATGGCGGATCGATGAATAGGCACGATTGTCCCCCGTGAAATGCTTATTCGGAAGATTACGTCAGCCCCGCAATGATTCGTACACGCGAGTCTTACGCGTTATTACGGCGAGAAAAGTTGAAAATTATGTCCAGTCGTAAAGCGTGGATCGACGCACGTGCGAGCTGCGAGAAAGGAGTCACAGCCATAATTGGCAGACTTTACAGAAATTTGTCGCGAACCATTTCCGGGATGGGAAATATCTTGCTTGGAACTTGGTGGAACGGAGTGCCGTGAACGGGGCTAGACGGAGGATGTAGGAACGATAACGGGAAGTGAAAGACTTCCTCTCGGCAAGTCGTCGGAACGTCGCTTTGCGCGAACGCCTTCCGACGAGCCGGTATTTTCCACGGCTCGGGACGTTCGCACCGGCATTGTCTCCCTTTCGGACGCGCGGCTTTCCAGAGCAGACGCATCAAATCGCGAGGCACAGGCCGGCTTCCGAGCGTCGGTCGTTTGCATCCAGGAAGAAGCGGACCGTGACAGAGGAATCGCTTGAGAAGAGCTTCAGAAGAGAAGGATGAAAGCCCCGGCAAGAGAGAAGTGTCAACGCAAAAGAGGGGACGGGGAAACGTGCGAAGGAAAAAGACGGATATTATATCGTCTTTATTGCAACAAGAAAGAAAAGTACAACAATAGGATATTGAAAACGTAGTTTCATGATGCAATTGCGAGGTTCGGCAATATGCCGATTTGCAACCTAACCGGTAATTACATTTAGCCCTTAGTCTTGTAAGATTAAATTTACTAAGTATGATATGTAGTATGTATGATATTATCTGATGGATATCTGGAAGAAGGGAAAATAAAGGACCGAAAGAGACAACTGTCGATGAGAAAGGAATGAGGGGAAAGGCGGGATAAAAGAGGACGAAAAACGAGAGGTAGGACTTTGAAAATGACGAAGGGGCAAGAGAGGGAGATGAGAAACCTCGGTCGGAGCACACGTATTTTGTACTACTTGGGAGTACGGCGGTTCGTGTTCGCACGGAAACGCAGGAGCGCGCATTATGCATGGTTTCACGGCGGAGTCTACGAGCGAACGTAAAATGAGCCAGAGGGATGAACGTCGCTCCGGCTAAAGCGGATACGCCGGAGGGAAGGAAATTCGGAAAATCCGCCTACGATTTCCGAAACTTAATGGACCCATTACGTCGAGAGAGCATTTCAAAAATTCACCGATGCTACGAACGTCATGTTGAATCTTGGAAAATAGTTTTTCGTTGAGGAGTTGTTGAGCAGAAAAAGAACTGCCCCACCCAGCTCTGGTGGGCCGTACACAAGGAAGAAAGTTGGAACAGAGCCGGCCGGCAGTAGGGATGATAAACTTGGGCGAAAGTTTATAATCAACGTAATTGTCAGCCGGCGCGATAATTGCTGGAAGTCGTTTGCCGGTGGAGGATTGCCAGACGTCGCAATATCCGAGGGTGAACGTCGTTACGAAGCTTGAGGAAGGTTCGCGAACAATCAAGATCAAAGAAGGAGGTCCAAGGAAGCCGATCCTTTAACGGCTCCAATCCAGACAGATCGGAAGTATCGTGACTGGTTTGGCAAAGTCTTGGATCACGGTTCGCCTAACGAGTTCCTTCGTTAACTACGCACTTCCGGTGCCGTTACGTGGAGTCGTGGAGAGACAGGAAAATACTGCTCCCCGTGAAAGCACATGGCGGACCAATGGGCCGCCATGCTAATTAGTTTGTTCACCGGTAATAATCCGTTTACGGTTCTCGCTTGACTCGACGGCCATTCGGCCATTGTTCCCGTCCTCGGGGACAATGCCAGGATCTTCCTGAAAAAGCCGCGACGCGCGCCGCCCCGTGAAAATCCACCGGCCTTTTTTCCCCCCGTTACTTCCTTTCATTCGACGCCGGCGATCGCCGGAAAATCGCGCTGCTCGACTTTTTGCCCGGCGACAATGCCGCTCGCGCAAAAACCGTCGTCGCCGCCACCGCCTACGCGTCGTTCCCCCTCCTCCTCCCCGCGAGGGAAAACTTGTCGCAGCCGAACCGGAAACGCGGCAAAGGCAAAGCCTCGAGAGCACTCGGGCACACGCTCGCGCTACGAATTGTCTCTCCGCTCCCTCCAGGGCGTAGACACTTTACGGATTTACTTTGAACGACGACGACGACGACGACGACGACTCCCCACCCCCCTCCCACCTGTGTCGCCACGGTCCGCCCGCAACCACTGGCAAATGTTCCGACGAAACAACATCTCGGCAATCTCGTACGCGAGATCACGCACAAACACCGGATTCCACGAAAACGTCTGGTTGTTTTCTGGCGAAATTACGTAGTAGCGAAACCATCGGGCAAAATCACATGGACAGTAGGCTGCAACGTTTGGCGCATGAATTATTTATGGCAAAGCCCCGTGCCGTGTGTATTACGGCGAATCGATTAGGGCAGTAATAAAAGGTCACGCGGGGATAAGAGGGTGTAATTTGGCAGGGAAAAACTCGCTGGTGTATGCACGGTAGTTCCGCGAGAGTGGGGTTCATCATGGTGGGGAATTAGAGCGAAGGAGGACGGGAATGTTGGCCCTAGGAGTACCTAGGTACGCGTGGAAAAGGTGTCGGACGTGTTGGAGTGTGAAGTTGGACACGCATAGACGCACGAGTGGCAATCGGTCACGGCATTTCACGGAGCCTGCCGTGGAAAACGTACGCTCTGGCGGATTCGCAATCTTATCGGCCATCGGATCGTCGAGCTGTCGTTACTCCCGTTCCGCGTCGCTGCCTTTTTTTTCCATGTCCTGTCAAAACGTAAACGATAACGGGGCACCAACCAGGAAGGGTAGGGGGGAGGGGGTGAAACCGGACGCGAGGTTCGTCGATGCGCGTTCAATTCGCACGGCCCGTGTGTGCCTTTCAAACGGGACAGATCAACGGAAAAATATGTTTCCCGGCTCTCCCCCTCTGTCTCTCTCCTCCCCCTCCTCTATTTTGGCCGCGTTCGCGCGAGCCTATCGACGCGCGTATGCCAATCGATCACGCGATTTCTCCACCGAAAACTATCGAAGCCATTAATCTGCGGCCTTTTTTCCCGCCGTTTCCGTGCCGCTTTCTATTTACCCCTTCGACCAACACAGCCAACCCCTCCTCTCTTTCTCTTTCTCTCACTTTTTCCCCGCCCACGGCAATCGAAATTGACAATCGCTTCGCGGCAACACGGTTTTCCAGCGATTTACTCGAATTATAACAATAGCGCACTCACGGCGTTTTCTTCTTTTTTTTTTACGAAACTTCGCAAAAGATCATGCCTAAATTGGGAATTTCCTGTTTCGTCTTTCTTCCAATTAGAGCTGGTGCAATTGTAATCGCGCTTCCTTGGGCGCGCAATTCCAATTATCTTGATCTCCCTGAAAAGCACGTTGCAAAGCAGATTACAGATTGATCCCCTCGAAGATGGGGGATCCCGTTTGATTTGCCTCACTGGCTATTTCCCTCTCTCTCTCGCGAAGTCGCAGGGATCATACATCCACGGCAGACTAGTTATTACTGTTTGCGCTGCGAAACTGCGCACCGAAAATCCACATATTTGACAAGAGACATATTTAAAATGAGAGCGACGGAAAATTAGGAAAATACGGTCGTCGAAGATCGATTCGGTTTTTTCCCTGATTTCCCCAATTGCGAAACAACACTTTCGGGCTTTCGCCTTGATGGGATTTAAGAGAAGAAATACAAGGATCCCCGGCATGGGGTTTTTAAGCCGTTGCGTTGTAACGGCGCAGTCGTTAAAGCTTGATTCGTCATAGCTGTTTCGAATGGGGTTTTAATTAAAAAATTCCATTGCTTTCGCCGGCGATTGGCGCTCGGACGGTGCCGGAAAAGAGACGAGAATGGCGCAAGAGATGCAGTTACCGTTAAATATACGATCCCTCGAATTCCAATAAGCCGTCAATTGCCATTTTTATTTCATCGGAATAATGGCAGCGCGGCGCGATGAAATTTTATCCGAATACGAACAAACGTTTTATCCGTCCGACGGCAATTACCGGATTACGCGGAGCGTTTATTCGGAGATTAGAACGAAATGGAGATGGGACGGGGTGGGGTGAGGACACCGGGAAACGATTTCATTTGGAAACTCGACCGCGATCGGCCCTATCGCGTCTCGTCATCGCCGGTTCCGGATTTCCTCGATGGAAACGTTACTTTTGACGAGCCATTTATCTCGTACCGCCGGCGCTCGATCAAAAGACGGACACGCCGCGTGCAGGTAATCGCAAAGAACCTAACTATCCTCGCCCGACGGAACGAGTTATAATAGAAACCGCAATTTTCTCCAAGCCCGCGATATCCGCCGATTCGAATCTTCAATTCTAACGTTGAATTTGCCAACGCGTACAACGGCCACGATATTTTCAGAAGCTCCGGGTCTATCGACCGTCCCGGCACACTCGGACGGACTCCTTGAATATTAAAAAAAAAGGGAGAGAGAGAACGAGTGGCAAATATCCCGGACGATTTCGTTGTCGCAACGAGCGACGTTCCTCGCCCGAGCACCGACGTATTCCCACGCGGGAAGTACGCGAATTACTATTTTACGAGGAAAGAAGCTACAGCCGCCAGTCTGGCGAAGAGTACGATAAGGGAATAGGCAGTCTGCCTTCTAATACCGCGCCGTGCGCTAAAGGAGCAGGAAGATAGGCCGGGCATGCATTCCTCTACGACACCTGAGGGCGCAATCTCGCCCTTCTCGACGATGCAGAGGCTTGCCACTCTAACCCCCCCTCCCCCTCCTTGCCGTCGTCTACCGAGAAAGAGCAGACCCTCAAAAACGCACGGGTGAAAGCCATTCCGGGCCCCCCGTTGCTTTTGAATCATTGCATTATTGCGTCACGTCGAAAGTCGTCGACGTAATTCCCTCAGCGCCGCTCTGGCTGGAATTTCTCGGCTAATCGGGCCGTCCTCTACCTCGCACGAAAGAATCTCAGCAAGGAATTATCCGAGCAAAGTGGGGAAAAAATGATGATTGACTCGAGAAGAAGTCTTTCGTTTTTGAGAAGTATCTTTGGCTGTACGGGTGTGGCTTTTACTTTTTGTTTGAGCGAACATTTGCTGATATGTTGGCCGACAGAGGGTCGTTTAAGCTACTCGTTGGACCGTGGCGTGATTAAAGCCAGTTCGCAAGCCGTCCGTGCCATTTGCGGTTTGATCGCAGAATCAATTTTAATCGGTTCGGTCGCTCGATGTCGACGACATTCGCGGCGAGGACCGGGAGTTGCACATTCTAATGCTCTTCCTATTAATTAGAGCGCAGGGGAGAGTGCGCGGGGGGGCTGGGTAGTAGCGTACCATTAGCCCGGGCCGTGGGCCGTGGGCCGTATATAATCCATTGCTGTACGTAATGTTGTCGAAGTTCGTTAAAGCAACAAGGTGCTTCGTCGGTATTGGTAATGATCGATTATTCCGAAAAGCAGCGGCGATCTGATGCATGATAAATTTATACCGGCGATTCAGTAACTCACGAATTATCATAGTATTCACCGACCTGTCCAGCGTATCCACGGTCGATCGTTATATAATATTTTAAGCTCATCGAAGAATTTGACGAAGAAGTTTTGAAAGAAATGTAGGTCCTCGAGTGGCAAGAAAAGGGACAGAATTCCGCTTGAAAGAAATACGTAACGCGTAGGAGAGGTAGAACCGCATTCAGTGCCCGATAAGAGACAGGGCAGAGGGCCGAGGGAAGGGAGCCGGGGAAGGGAGAAAAGCTCGGCTATAAAACGCTACGTTGAATGCCCTACGCCCGTACCACCCTTGGCGCGAACCTGCACCACCCCTTTGTTCCGGGGCGGGATTTTTCACAGGAACAACGGGCCAGCAGCGACGGCTGAGCCCTCGTGTCGACGGGACGATTCTTTTGATGTCGACACACATTCGTCCGGCCAACGACGTCGACCGTCCGCGCATGCACGCGACACTTGTCGCGCGGAATTCGCCGAGAAAGAAGCACCACGCGAGAAGCGCGCTTCAATGGGGCAAAAAAACCAACACCGTTGGGGTAACGTAACGAGGGATCTCGTTGTCGGTGAAACCGCCGAGACTCGCGCTTAAGGACTCACAATACCCGCGACTCGCCGAAATGCGCTTTTAAATGTCACACACGAATCACCGTGAAACACGAGATAACGAGATAGAAGCGCGAATTCGCAAGATTGTCCGAAGTGTAATTAAAAGAAAATTGTAGCCCGTAAAAATGTGTGGACAAGAGTAAAGAGATATTGGGATTTCGGAAGCGTTAAGTGGGTAAATACGAGAGAGAGTTGAAAATTGGAGTAGTAGAAGGAGGGTGAAAACAAAAGAATAGAATTTTCCTTGAAAATGATCTAGTAAAAAGTGCTTTAAACGAAGATAACCTGTTCGTACGACAGAACATTTCGTAAGTTTCCTTTTTTTCGAGTGTTCGTAACGTTGGAACCTCGTCGATCGTGAAATCGCGCGGGAATGCACGGGATCTGTCAGTTCGTGGAATTTCCAACTGCGAGGCAACTACTCCGACTAGAAATCGGAACGCTTGGGCGAAACCACGGCCAGCGAAGTTGCATTGTCACAGCTTGCCTCGCTTCTCAGCGTGCCAACTCCTCCAACGCTCCTCATCTCGTCGAAAGGGATTGATATTCGAGTCTTTGGCAAAGCCCCTTTATGCACAGCGAGAACGATTGGCCCGTCCATACAAATAATTTCCCCCAAAGACTGATTCCTTTCGTAAATGACTTTACAACAATAAAAAAACAAACAATCTTATCTGTCATCTTACGTGTCCCATTTCCACCTAAAACGTATACGAAGTTGGGCAAAACTTAAGTGAATATTTCCTCGACAAGTACTCGGGCTTTTTCGCTTGTTTCCTTGCGTACTATCTCCGTACGCCTTTCTCTGTGGAAAATCTTCCTCGTGGAAAGCGTGTGCATCGGTTTTCCGGGCGTTCTTTCACGGCGTCCTTTGCACCGTCTAGCGAGATTGCGCGAAATTTCGGATTCCGATCAGAAACGCCGACAACGTTAGTTCGGGTCAGCAATATCCAGCGTGAGGGCGGCTCTTATTGAATCTTTCCTTCTTGTTCGATACGGCCGGCACTGAATACGTGTACACGCCGTCTGGGAAATAATCCGACGAGCCGAGGGGTACCGTTTTAAGCGTGGAATACTCAGAGAATACAGAGAGACCTTGGACGACAAGGAGCGCGCGTCGAGGACTTTCATATCGCCGGGACATTCGCCGGGCAATGAATTACCATTACCCATCTCCCGGAGGACGAAAGGAAATCCCTGGAAATTCCAGTGATCTAGTCGCGATGAAACTCCATACACGTCGGGAATAATATTTTATCCGGGACGTTCAAAGGAATGGCTTTTTAAACTGATTCTCTTCCGTCCCCAATGGGCGCATTTCCTTCTGCGAATCATGCACGATAAAGAAATGTATTTACGTGAGACACATGCCAGTGTTTACGTAGAAAGCGCCGTAGGATTGCTCCGATTCCTATTCAATTCCCGATCTGTTCAATTTGCCGTTCCTCCTGAGCTGGGGCTCCGCAGGATAAAAGGAAGGCAGGTGAGCGCTAGGGAAATTGTTTCCTCAACCGTACGCGAAGATGTAAAGCAGCGAACGTTCTTTGAAGATTCACAATTTCACTCTACATCGACCGTAACAACAAAGACACCCACCGATCTTCCCCTGAATTTTCCCCAATTTTCGTGTTTCTTTTCTTCGCCACCGCGACTGACCTTTGCCGCGTCGTTGGGATATTTAAACAGTTCGTGAAATCACAGGAGCATCGTGGACACTGTAATTTTAACAGTTATGTAATTTTCTTCAAGAGTCTACAAATAATGATACGAATAGTAATACGAATTTCCTACCGTGTAAACAGTCCATTAATCGTGTTTGAACTTTCCATCGCACTATTTGCCGGCGAGCATTCGGAATAACGTTAATTTAATTTTCTTGTAACATTGTGATTTAATTTTCTTGTCCTTCCATACATTATGCGAGCCGGAGATGAGGCCTACGAAGAATAATCCTAGTTTATTCGCGTGCAATCAGTCCGCTAATCGTGTTTGAACTTTCCGTCATATTGTTTGCTGGGGGACATTCGCCAGGCTTTCGAAACAATGTTGACCAATCGCATAAACAGACGTAGAAACACGAACAATCCGCTCGGCCGTAAACTCTCATGGACATGGTTATTGAAGTAATTGTATCATGGTTAATTAAACACGCGGAAATCTACCATCGAAATGCCCCACTGAGGTATCTCGAATATATTGTCATACGGCGACCAGCAAACTAGACGAATTATTTCGCGATGTTAATGATATTGCCTTACCTTATTACGTCCATTTCCGCCCATTTACGCTTCTATCCAACAAGAGCAGTGCAATGGGATTGATCGAAAATTTTACGAGCCGACGAGTGCATTGGTTTCCGTAAATCACGAATTACGAATGGATCCTGTCCGATCTACGAAGGGTGAAGTCGAGCGCTCCTGATTCGTCAATTGAACTCGCGAAACTTCCGACGAACGCGGTAAATGCAATTAAGAGCTTAATCAATGACCTTAATTAAGTTTTCGCCGGTTAAATAGCGCAGCAGGTAAGTTCGGAGGCAGTCGAATCGAACGGTTTTAATCGAACAAGCGCGGTCTACTGTTCCCTAAGCCTGATAGATCATTAATTCACCACGAACGTTCCTCTAATTCCAACTGATTTCAACAATTACCCCACCCGCTCATTCCCCATTGCTGTTGAAACCTAAAGGCAAAAATGATACCTCAACGTTGAATTGTTAACACAAATTGTTTGGATTTCTAGCACATGAAAATATTACCATATATTTTGTCGAACGTGAACAATAAATGGTGAAATGCGTATTTGACAAATACTCAGTGTTACGTGTGCGATTTCCGGAAGTCGGCAATAATTGTGATTCCATGGAAGAACGGGCAAGCACTTTTCAAAGGCTTTCAGCTCGAAATGTCGAGGAGACGGATTAAAAGTTGCCAGGGCGTCGAAGTCAAAAGTTCGTCGAGTGGCCGCGTTCCATGAATTTCTGGTGTATTTGCGAAGAATGCCCGGCGCACTCATCCCCGAGCCACTTGGCAAAGCGAATAGCGGCCCACGAAATAATGAGACGGCTTCATTAGCGCCGCTGCTAATTAACCGATGTCGCCATGACGAACCTCACGGCGATGTTTCGGATAATCCCGTTGAAAAGATTCTCGTGCCAGCGGGATCATACAAAACGACAAATTAACGGATATAACCGTACGATACTATCTGATTTTTCAGTTAAATTCCTTCGTTATTTAACGACCAGTCGCATGTCCGGCAGTTGTGGCAACAGTGAACCATCACCATCTGAATTTCCGTCATTTCATTTCCTTCATGAGACGAGGGGCTTACGAGGGGGGAAAAAGCGGATGGAACTGGCGCACGTGTTACTGAACGGAGGTCAATATCGTCGCGATTCAAAGTCGATTCTCCGTCTCATCCATATTCCGCACAGTTTTTCCTTGTTCCACGGGCCAAGGAGTCGTTACAGAACGTCGCTTTTGCGCCAGATCCTCGTAAATCCTAGTTTTATTATTCTCCTCGTAAAGAATTAACGGACTGTCGGTTTCGATAAAGTCGGAGCTTCGTTGAGCAGTTTTTCATAAAGTTTCTTCGACGGAGGGGGAAGTGCGGGGTTCGTAGAAAATTTCATTTTCGTCGAGTCAAAGGACGATTCGACGCCATTAGCCGATGTAATGGCGGTAGCGAGGGGGTAGTTTCCGGCGGGAATTTTCGACTGAAAAATAAGGGAAACGGAAATTGCGGATAGACCGGCCGACCGGAAGGAGAGTCTTTCCAGGCGAATCCGGCCATTAACGGAGATGCTCGCACCTAGCACTTCCGGTTCCCTTATGGCGCGGTTATCGGCAAGCCGAACGAGTTCCCCGGCGTCTGTTATGTGGGGATCGTAGAGAAAGAATGTAATTCTCGGGAACAGGCGGCGCATGGACCGAGGGGACGAACGGCGGGGGAAGCGTAAAGAGACGAGTGCGCCGGCGGCGGAGGGAGGGGGAAGAGGAGAAAGGGAAAACCAATGGAAAACATTACCGTATCCGCAAGAGCGGTATCCACTCGGCGGGCCGTGTGTCTGCATATTGTCTACCGCGAATGCCAATTGTATTTTCGCACGCGGCTCGTGGTGAAAATTGAAATTTCGTTTGCACGTTTTCCGAGCTCGACGATTTTCCCGTTCCTCCGGGACGTAGTGCTCCGAAAGCTCTCGGCTGGCAATGTCTTCGGCTCGTTGCAGGGTTAACGAGAAGGAACGCATTGGCCGGTTACGCTCGGCGCCCTGGAAATGACATGTTAAAAAAAGGACTGGGGAGTAACCAGAGGGCTTTTCGAAGTCCGGCGAAAGCTCCGCTGGGTAATGGGAATCCGGCTGAATGACCGAGCTCTAATCCAGCCGTAATAATGCCGAGCACAGTGGCTCGTCCGCCAACTACCGGCCACTGAATTCCGCATGTGAGCGGCAAAACCGTCTGCTTTTGCTCTTTGAACTCTCGCACGAATGGACCAACGACTAGGGTGCACGTCCCGGCGGCTAGGAAAACGCTCGCTCAGTGGCCGTCGGTGCTTCCCCCGGCGATAAATATCAATTCAACGTCCGAGCATTCGTCCCCCGAATGGCCCTTTATGCGAGGAAAGACCGAAAATTTCCATGCCGGAATAATCAGCAAAAACGTCCAGTATTTTACCTTCGCCACGATTGAACACAGCTTCTCTCGGTGGTGTTTTAGCGATTTCAGGAAGATTTCTCAGGGTTCGTAGATACGATTGTGGCGCCTTGAGAAGCACAATTGTGTCGATATGTTTCCCGTTAATCTGTGCTAGGGGCGGGGGAAGTATCTCGGGCCGATCGGTCTGCTAAATGTTTTATTCCCGTCGAAGGAATAAAAGAGCCGCTTTCGATGCAGTGTACGATGTATCGATTCCCAGTTGCCGCGGTACGGTGTCGACAATGCACTTCCGGCCGAGCGCCGCTCCAGAGGGTCGGGCGAAAACTGGAGAACGGGGGAGCAAGGGGCGCAGACGGGGAGAGGGGAGGAGAATGTTTTAAGATCTTCATAAATCCACAGGCCGCTGCCGTTGTATTTGCATACCAAAGGCTAATCCGCGACCCGGCCGATTGAAATGAAAATGCACGGGTCTCGGCCCCACCTAGTTTCTCACCCCCCTCTCCTCGTCCTCCCTTCTCACCTCTTCTACTTCCTGCCCGGCTCTCGCCCCCTTCCCACGTGGTGTGAATATCATTTACCCCCGGAAAGCCGGGGAATTCTCTTTTCCCACCTTACTCGTCCTTCGACCGAGACGCTGACGAGCGAAATTCCGACATAATGGGCGACCCCGAAGAAACTGAAAGCCTGATCGCCGTTTCAGAGACCGACAAAGGACATCGAAGCTTTTGTTTCCGCCTCGGACTTGGAACGTTTAACAAGCGAGCCTTAATGTTAAACACAGTCGCAGGAACGTCCAGTTTCCTAACGATCCGCACTGTACGCTGATAATTCCGGCCGAACCGTTCCTCGTTGAACGTCGATACGAAAAGAAACGACTATTTAAACACCGGGCAGCGGCACATCTCTTCCTGGAAAAACGGCGAATTTCCGGATAAGCGAGAAATGCATTAATTTCGGGCGATATCTTGTAGCAAGTGGCAAGCGAATTCTGGAAAATAAACTTTTCTTATCATGGCCGTGCGAACGGTGAATCGCGCAATAAAACCCGCGACCGATAATGGAAAACGTTCGATCATAGCCCCGTAGGTTTAAGTGGATACGCCCGGAAATATTTCACGGTTCTACGTGGCTGTATAAAAGAGCGATTATAACCACCCTCCAAGGGCTACGTGAAACTTGTAAATTTCTCCCTTTTTGCGTTACAGCGACGTCGGCCTGGCCGAGGCAGGAGCAGCCCTGCCCTATAGCGGGAGATTTTTGCATGAACGGCGGTACCTGCCTCTTCTTCGAGACCGTCGGTGAACCGGCATGCAGGTAAGTCAAAAAATTTCATTCTTCATCCTAAGAAGCTTTGAAAGACCTACAAGAAACAGTAAAGTAAGATAGGAATCACTTTCTTTGACCTCCGGTCAATATTTTTTCGTTAATCATTAACGAAATCATTCAATTATCCGGAAATGTATTATTCGGACTATTTCTTTCATGGTGGTTTCTTTTATTTTACACTGCGCTTGGACTTTTACTGTACTTCGAGATCTTGGCTATTCCATTCTGCCTCGACCATTCTACCCGTCTTATCAATTTGAGGATTTAGCTAATCAAACCGTTGGACCGTGGCAGAGATTGGCTCCGTTATCCACCCTCGCCATTCCAATTATTTAGTGCTCAAACCGCATAATCCTCGTTTCTCCAGGCGCCTTCGAGTCTGCCGCAAATCACGGGAGAAATATGTCCTACGTGGAATTACCCGAAAATTGCGGGTCAACTTTCACCTTCGACTCTATGACTTTAAGAAAAAAAAGATGCAAAATCAAATCAATCCTGCCGATAAATTTGATGAACGCCATATATTTTTCTGTTGTTAATATTCTACTACTTGTTCATGAAACTTTTTTTGTTAAAAGCTCCGCCTCGTATGTTATCGGTAAAAGCATTCAATACCTGGGCAAACGTTATCGACGCGAAGGGTACGTGTACTTCAACAGAGGTAAAAATATCCGGTGTCAGTTTTCAATCAACATCCTTCAGTGTGGCTAAAAGCTCGCGTCTACACTCGCTTAGACATTTTTCATCATAAAACAGGTTCACCTCATCATCACCAGAGGAACTCTGGTCAGAGTTAGCTAAAAAGTACGTACAAACCTGCATTCACTCGGTAATAGTTCTATTCAAAGGAAAAATAGAGGGAAAAATTAGTTGATTTCGGGCGATCGGGTAAAAACAGAATAATCATTATGAATTATACGTATGTCTAGACTTCTTCGATTGTTCATGATCAATTGGAAAATAGGATTGGTATTTTGATACTGAATTGGAAAAGTCGGGAATTTTGTTTGCCCGATGAAACGGAGAAAGAGAATAAAAGCGCGTGGCTTTTGTTAGGTTGGACTTTGCCGCCGGCCAAATTCTCGTTAAACAAATTTGATATACTTGGCCCACCGGCTGATCCACAGAATAAAAGTGAGCCAGGGATAGTTGGAAACGGCCGGGGGCAAACGGACAGTTAGCCGTCATGGTCTATGGCTTACTGTGAATATAAACTGCCACGGTGTCACCCGTTGACGAGGGTTTATTGGCTTTATCGAAGAATCCAAACCCGCCCAGTGGGTCATAGAAACGAGAACTGATACATGAAAGTCCCGTGGAATAAAAGCAAGTCAGCAAAGAAACAGCAACAACGATAAGATCGACGAATCCTCCCGTTTTATTCACCGATGTGTTTTTAATCCCTGCGAAATATTGGATTCACCCCAAACCAATCGGTCTACGTGTTTTAAGAGTATCGCATAACCCATTTCCGCGCCTCTCCATTCTCCCCCGGATTTTTCCCTAACGATCGGATAATTCGTGGGCCGAATAATTACGCTCGAATTTTCACGGAACTCTGCGGCGAGAAAACGATATAAAAAAAAAGAGTAACCGAGAGAGGGAGGAGGGCGGAGGGGGGTCCGGTCGACGCGGGTAGATGCATCTGACGCGTTTGGGGTCACGCCTGTAGCTCCGCGAACGATCGCATCGAATAACCCGCGTCGAGGACGGAAAAAAAGGCGAGAGAGGAAAACAGGGTGACGGGAGGGCGAGGGGGGGGGGGGGGATGGGGTGAAGGTAAAAATTTTTGGCTCTCGGCCACCGAGGTGCCACTGCGGCGCGACGCATTTCGGTGAGTGAATCGAAACTGCTGGGCGAAAAAAAAAAAAGGGGGGGTAAAATAAAAAGGAAATAAAACAAGTGACGAAGCGAGCGAGCGCGCGAACTCGGCTGCCCGTTGCTCCCGATGTTGGTGTCAATCGCAGAAAAAATATTCCACTGATTTCCAATGGATTTTGACGAGCCCGGGCAGAGGAGCGACGTTGCGGTCCGCCGAGCGGAAAGCAAACGGGCAACATTTCAAACCGCCCGTATACGTCGGGGTTTCACAGCGACGAGCAAGTTCCTACGGTTTCTCCTTTTTCTTTCGACGATTCTTCAAGAGGAGGACCCGTCCGTGCGCTACCGCGGGAAAGTACAGTTTTATCGAGTTACGCGATAGTCGGTAGGGTAATGTCGGCAGTTTTGCCGAAACTTCGTGCCGTTGCGTTGGTCCCTGCGTTAATACGTCTGACAGTTGGACGCGTTTGCCGGTGAGTTCGGCGTCGGACGTCCGGTTCTCCCGCGAGACGGCATTTCATCGGGAACGCCGGGAATCGAGGACGACCGTCGAACAACTAGTTTCCCTGGCTGGCTCGCTCGGCCAACCCCGACGACCGCCTCGACACGGGGCAATGCAAACTTTTCACCCTCCCCCCCCCCCCCCTGCCCCGTAGCCCTCGGAGGAGTGCCTGCACCAAAGTGCCTCGCCCTCGTAAATCTCGACGGCAGCAGGGCGAAACTCCCTTCAACCCCCCTCCCCCCTTCCCCAGCCTTGGCCGTCACCCACCTGTGCACGACTCGCTTGTTTCTCTTAACCGCCTAACCCCCAACCCCCCTCCCGGACCTCTCGCGTATTTCCAACCACCGACCTGTTAACTTTACGTTCTTACCACTTACGACCATATCGCTGCGTGAAATATGAGCCGTGACGACGTTGCACCGAAAATCTCATTTTTTTCTTTTTTTGGCCGCAAGAAATGCCCTTCCAACCACTGCCCCCCCCCCCCCGCCCGGAAAATTAATACTCCCGGCGAGTCTTTTTTATTTCTTGCAAGCGCAATAACCCGTGTCGAATGAGCGACGCGGGATGAAAAAGTGGTTGCGTTAATTCGAAGCTCGGAGTTTTGAGAGGATATTCCGAGGGAGGATGATATCCTTTCCTTTGCGGTAAAATAGGTAAAATAGTAAAGTCCCCTACGTTTTGCGCGTCGACAGCGTGGGTTTTTGCTTGACGAAAGAAAAGGTCCCGGAAACTGGCGCGCACGCACAAAGGCTCGCGTATGAAGCTCGCGGACCCGCGAGAAAAAGGGGAAAGAGCCGAGGGGAGGAAGGGGGAAGGTAGTACGCTCGGCCACGCAGTCGTAATCAGTCCGGCGGAAACGACGAGGACGACGACGACGAGGACGACGACGACACTTGACGCGTTCGTTATTCCCACGTGCAAAAACGTCGTGCCTTCGCGCGAAAAAAACGACTACGCTTCCTCGGCAAGCCCCCCGGATTAAGAAACTTTTTAATCTCGGCGAATTCCCGTTGCCCGCCTCCCCTGTCCACCGAGAAGCAAGAACGCGGCAGGCCGCCTCGGCGTAACTCGCGATTTTCGCCGAAATTTCCTCCCCGTTCCCCTCGACGATGATTACTTAACGGGATAATCCTTTTAGTCCCGTTGCCATTGGCCAGAGGGTTGCCGGGTTTTATATTTAGCCCCGAAGCCCCATTCACCGACGCGGCAGAATTTCGAAATACAAACGATAAGCGGGGGGGGGGTGAGGGGAGGGGAACGGGGGCGGGGGCCCCGTCGAAATCGAGTGAATGGAAGGCGTCGTTCACGGATAGCACGGCTTCTGCGGCGAGTGCCGTATTTCATGAAGTGCCTCTCAAAGAGTGCACTCGACGTTGCGGGCCGAGGCCCGCGAGACGGCGAAACCGCGATAAACCGAGAATTTCCAGTCGACTCCGGGCATTTCAAAGGACCCGTAAGGAATCTACGCGTTTATACCCCCGTCCCCGGCCTCGCGCTAAATCATCAAGACCCGCGGCACGAAACTGCAGTATCCGGAAAGAGAATAAAAAGTTTTTATCGTAGGCCATCAGCGTTGCTGGAATAAAGAGTACCGGGGCGATACTAACCCACGAATCCATGTGCTCCCACAAGCATTTCCTTCGAAACGTAACGCTAAATCCCTCAAGAAAAAATCCCTTTTTGGTAACGATATGTGAATCGTAGATTCTGGTGAACTCGCAATTAAAGGCCTGCATTGAACCGACTGTCGTTTGATCGTGGAAAAAGTGAGTGTTACGTTTCGCTGTCTGGTTTCTGGGCTATTCGTTAAACTCGTGGGGGAAGCATTGAAACCGCGAAGACTTGGATATCGCTTGGACCTGTCGTAATGTCCATGCCGGCCCTTTATGTCGACATTCGGCTGGTAATCGCGCGAGTAGTTGCGAGTTCCTGTCCCTCTTCTACCCCCCGCAGCCCCTATTTAGAACGCAACCACCCCCATAATTTAGCAGCGGAATGCTTCGAGTCGATAAACGTACGTGCCGCCCAACGACTGCCTCTATTGCAGGCCAAGTTACGAACACACACACACACACACGCACACAGAGATGCACACATGTATAGGCGAGGGGGTAGGTAAACGCGTACACGTAAACACAGTAGGGGCAAGTTCCCTTTGATACTATGCTCGCACAAGCTCGCGAACACAGCTCGGACATTTACTTTCTGCGCAAATGCCGAGCCGACCCTTCATTTCTCAGGATCCTCAAATTTTCCCGGAAGAAAGCAAGCGCCAGAAAATAGCGAATTTCCCACGAACGTAGGTATGGAGATTTTTTGAAGATCTCTATTTTAATGCTTCTGTGATTTTCGATAAAGCAGTTAGGAAGGACGAACGTGAAGACCTGGAAAATTCCTGAGCTATTAATTATGGCCGATAGGGAATCTGAAGATCGTATAGGTGGCATACGTAGGCGTGAATATCTCGAATAAATTCCTGGCCGTAGGGCGGCGAGATAACCGAGGCTCGTGGTATTCATTACTCGCGTATCATTAGCGGTTATCGGCAGCGACGCTCTGCATAAATAGCGGTCAGCTCGTGCTGCGGGGTTTTCGAATTGGCAAAAACACGTGAGACGGCAGAGGGGGAGGGAGATGGGTTTCGTGCGACCACGGATATAAATCCGTCCCGTGCGGCCAAAGAATAGGCCGCAATAAACTAAGAAATTTATCATCGGGACCCAAGGAGAAGCCGGCCTATCGGGAACATCTGCTTAACCCGGGCAATCCGGATTTTCGCGAGGAAACTCGTGTCTCCCGCTTAACGAGCGATATCAGCCGGCCAGAGTCGAGTAGCCATTAATCTCACGAATCGGACGGGCTGAATCGACCCTCCTAACGAGCCAAAGAACTCCGGAGATTTTGCCGCGACCACTGTAGCCCTCTCCCCCATTTTTCCGCTGCTTACCGTCCCGACTAAAGTGTCTTTCGCGAAGTTGGGGAAGCGTGGAATCTTCGCGATTGGTCAAGTGGTTGAGCGAACGACGAGGAATTTGGCCAATGGGCCACGTATAAGCTCTTCGACTGAGGGTAATAATTCATGGCTGACGGTGACCGTTCGCTCGGAGGCTCTTTTCAATCTTTGCCCCGCGCTCGGGGCGGACTTTCCTCGAGGCCCGCGGGGGAATTGGCGAACAGGGACTCCGCGGTTCCCGCGTTGCTCTCCCTCGGTTTATGAATGGGCAATTAATCCACGAAAACCAGCGGCGCGTCGTCCTCGCTGGCCACCCGCTCCGTTACCCCGCTAAACTACCTAAGCTTTGGCCGCCCATACTCGGCCGCGCTGTATTATTCAAAGAGTACCGCTTTACGGGAATAATGATTTATTTAGCTCGGCCAGAAAGGCCTTCCAGCCAGCACAGCCCGACGACGTCCCTACGTTTGCCCATGAATTCGCCCCGTTCGCCCAATAAATCGACTGACTACCCCGACGCAGCTATAACGCACGTTCGATTTAACAAAAAAACTTTTCACAGTCGATCTACCTATTAGCGGTGTTCAGCTCTCGACGGTTTCCCTAATTCATGAAATCCACTGGCGAGAATGGCTCTCGGGTGTTCATTATGTTCATGCGTTATTCATAAGAAGTTTTTGCGTCAACTTTAATTATCGCGAATAAATTTGTTGAAACGATGTGCCCCCCGTTCACACGGATACGCGTGAGACTGTATAGGAAAACACATGGTGGATTACGAGCCCCCGGTATTCACGTGAGCGGACTTAAAAATACCAAGAGAAAAGGCGGCTGAATGAATATACGCGCAATGCCTTGAATGAATGTGTACCTGACCGAAGAGTCATCCATCCTGAAGGGCCTCGTATTATCTTCGCCGCCCTTAATGAAGCTGTGCGTTGTAGCGCGTTCCCCCGGGCCGCATTATCACGTCATTTTCTCCCTTCCTTATCCCGCGTTAAATTAGTGTCCGGGGGTAGGGCAGATTACCCCATACGCCTTTAAATTATGAATCGCCATGCACGAGTTTACGGCTACGATGTGGTCAGCGTGAATTCCTCACAACCGTCTAATATCCATGGATTATTTTACTCGTGGTTCGCGCGGTGATGAAAAGAATTTTTAAACGGTAGCACCGTCGAACGTTCAATCGGGAAATTCTTTTTCATTCGCTTCCCGAGTTTGAATTGCCGTCGAAACGTTGTAAACCCTGTCGTCGAATTCGCAGGGTTTCATAAGGAAACGTCGCGATAGGGCAGACCGACAATTTTGGCACGTGTCGCAGACACCCTTTTCCTCGGCAAAAGGGGTGGGCGTCGTCGTCGTCGTCGTCGATTCGCGCGGAAAAGTGGAAATCGCCGACGGAGATGCATGGAATCGGCCGACAGGAACGTCGAACCAATACGACGGCCCGTCTTGACACGTAAAATGGCCTTCCTTCTCCAACGAGAGAGACAAGAACACAACGGGAACGACGGCAAGGCCCGCGTAAGCGAGAAAAGAATCGCCAGAACCTACGCGACGGCCTGCCGAAGCCGCATTACGCTCCTGTCATAACGATTCTGTCAACGGAAGTGCAAATAAAGAAAAAAAAATCATCAATAACATGGACAGTAGGTTACTAAAACAAAATCTAAAGTTCAATGCAACACACCTAGAGTAGAAAAAGAGTAGAAAACGAGTAGAAAAACATTAGAAAAAACGTTTACAAAAGTTTCAAGCAAGTATTCTATAAAAAATGTGAAAAAATTGTAAAAGTGGCAGGTTCTTCGTGGGAGTATTCGGAATTTCCTGGGTGAAAGGGGAAATTGAGGGGAAGTAATGCGGCCCTGCGACGAAACGTGTCTCTCGGTAGAAGGCAAAATGAAGCTCGCTCTTGCGCGTGCGAAATTTTGACGAGCTTTTTTTTCGACGACGCATAAGCACGGCAGACAGAACGGTGCGGCGGAGTCCCCCGCTCGGTCCTCCGGCGCCAGCCAAAACATTCGGGGCTTGATCGCGAGCCAAAAATCTCGGCAAAACGATACACCTGGCCGAAACGCCGAGAGCCGGCGATCCGGGAGCAAATGAACTGAGCCCCGAGCAATGACTTCGGCCCGCGTATTTGCGGAATTCAACGGGAAAAGGAAGGACGACGAATCGCCGTGTTTCGCCACGAATATGCGCAGAGAAGGGAACGGTGCATGACAAAATTGAAACACCGTGAAACGTGTAAAAAATGCTAAAATTCGAAAATAACGCGACGATCTGTGTAAAAAGAACAGAGTGGATATGTGGAAAAAAATCCGTGCAAATTTCGTGAAGCTTTTCGAGCCTGTCGATATAAAAATTCCGCTAATTAACGCAGTACCTCTGCCCCTTTTCAGGAAAATCGCGAGTGTAGGAGGGGGGGGGGGGAGGGAAAGGGAAAGGGAGGGTTATAATTTCTCTCGGTATTTTGCCGCCGAGTCTCGCTCCTCCTCGGCTGTCTGATAATTCTGTCGAAGTTGACATACACGAGCGGGATGCGCACACGCGGCACGCGGCCCGACAAACATCGTCGGTAAATATTTGTCACGGCCGCCTCAATATCGCGCATGCGACGGCCCGGAGAGCAGGAATATCGTTAAAGCCAGGGCCGAGCTCGTACCATTCCCTTCCCCTCTCCCCGCCATCGATCCACTGGTTTAACAAGCTTTTCCCGCGGACGCGCGGGGCATCGTTGCCTCTCATCCCCCTCCCCTCCGCGCGTCTAAGTCGCACCGACGGAGAATACAAATAAATCGGCCGACAGAAAAATCCCACCCCGAAGGGTGAGCAACGCGGGTAAAAAGCGAGCAACTCGGATTTCCCGGTAATGGACGACTGGCGCTGTCCATCAGAGAATTCGCGAGCCAACTGACAAGCTTTCCGCAGAGAAAAATCCATAGGTACTTCTCGCCGGGATGAAGGGGGAAAAAAAAGCCAGCGGTGAAAGAAGCAGGCTTGTCGGGACGAGGGATGAAGGAGGGTGAAAGCGCGGGGAAGAAGAGAACTGTCCGGTTCTGAGGCAAAGCGGGTTAGCGCGGGCGCGTTAAATGAAAGGAAAACTACTAGCCGAGCCGTGTGTGTTTCTCAGTGGGCGAAGAAGGACAGGTTACGGATTCTTCGCCGTTGCCGTTTCAACCCCGCCAAACGACTGTCCGACTTTTTCCGGCCCACTGTCCGCCACCCCCCCGTCGTCCCTTGGCCTTCCCTTTTTTGCGGGAGAATAACGGCCGGCTGTAGGACGGACGATGCGTCTTCGTTAAACCCGCGGGATCCTTTACAAATCCCCGCTTCTTTTGGGCGCCGCCTCTTATTACCGAGCAAGCGAGCGTCATTACGACGACTACTGCACTCCCCGGGCTCGCTACAACCGCCGGAAAAAGCGAAAGACCGTAGCTGTTGGCGTGTTCAAACTCAAAGTCCGTGCTTAAAAACAACTCCGAAGGGGGGATAAGAGAGGGCCGTAGGAACGATGGTTATCCGGAATTCCTCCGACTCATTTCCCGTTTTATGTGACGAAGAATTTAATGCAACGGTCAATCTCGGGCCGATAACTTTTATAATACGTGGAATTTTATGCGAGCCGGACGTGTAAGAAAAATGGCTCTTATATGAAACATTTTGAAACGGCGCGAAGGGGGAAATGCGTGGACAGCATGGAAAGGTTCGAAGCCCTATAAGCTCTACAAAATATGCGCCTTTTATATTTCCGCTTAGAGATCTCCGACATAACATTTTTATATAACGTTCGGTGACTCACGTGTGACCCCGCACAGTGCTTACGTAAAACGTCGGTCGAATCGCTAAAAGTCGTAACGGCGAAGTACCCATTGCACACGATCGAACGTCAGCTACGTGATAAAAAAAAAACCTCGCACTTCCCTCGCGGCAAAGTAGCATAAAAATTAAAGCGCTTACGGCAAGTCGCGGGAACGTGGGCTTTAAAAAATAAGTAACGTTCCCTCGTTAGTCGTAATTATGGTGACGCAATTGGCGAGGTTTTCGTGTTTATTAAAGTACCACGGGAAATTCCGTGGTCGTTGGCGACGCATTGTCGTCCGCAGCGAGCGAAGAATCGTGTAGAGCGGCGACGGTAAAGCCGGAAGAATAAATTTGTAGGATCCTCGCTCGATAGCATAAACTCGAAAGAGGCACGACGAGCGCCAGTGGTAGCAGTCGATATCGAGAGAGACAGTCGAGAGGGAAACGGTCTTTCTATGCGCCGATACGTATATATTTGCGTTAACGCCGAATGCGGAATTTATGGGCGAATAACGGGCAACTATCGGTATTGTGCGAGCTTCTCCGCCCCCGCGACTAAAGGGATAAAGGGGAATGGAAAGGGAGAACTGCGAGAGGACAGAAAAAGAAAAAGAGGAGGAGAGCGCGGGAAAAGGAGGGATAGTTAGTTTTAGAAAAAAAAAGGAAGGTCGGTAAGAGAGAAAAGGGGCTAAGGGAAAAACGGTGAGGGACGAGAAAGGCAAACGGAATGGAAGGAACAAACGAATGGACCTAACCCCCCACCAACCCCCACCCTTTAATAAAAACAATGAATAGAAGATACCCGCGGGAGATCGGTCTGCGATTCCTGGCAAACGCTCGTCCTTTCGAGCAGTGCAACCCTGAAATTCGTTCTCTAAACGATCCTGCAAAATCTACCGAGCGACCTTCGCTCGAATCCTCCGCTCTCAATCCTCTCTCTGTTATTTTAAAATGGAGGTAAATGGGTTCTATAAATTAAAGCCCATACTCCGGAGCTACCCTACGCGTATGTCTCAAGTAACGGATAGTTATGGTCACGGTTATCGCGAGAATAAATATCGAAACTGTGAACGAAAAGTAAATTTAGAGTCGAGAGGGTTTAAACTCGACCATTAATTTCGACGAAATGCTGAACTTCCGAGAGGAATAATTCGTCGAAATTGCAGGTTCGTATTTTGTCTTATTTCTGTTACTTCAACGATGACGTCAGGCAGGAGATTCGTGGTAAAAGGCTCTCAGTGGGGCTCAGGGGTAAGTAGTTACGGACGATCGATGGTACGGCGTGTCCCGCGATGTAATTTGATTCTCGCGTCAACAACCGTTCCTCCTAACAGTCCAATTGCACAGGGGATAGTTAACGGGGATTTCGGCGGGTGCGTCGCAGTAACATCTGGAGAACGTATTAATCAGTGTAGAGCCATTACTCAACGTGCCAAGTGTAAAACGCAGAGAACAATCAAGAACGATTCCCCCTTAATTTATTGAGTCCCCGTCATCTCACGTCGTCAACGAACAAAAGTACCGCCGTAAATTATCGCGACATCCCCAGGACGAGTTGTCCGATTTTTCTGGAAATTCTCGATGTACACCGTTAATATTGATTTAGAATGGATTCACACGGAAAAGGGATTTAACGAATTACACCGGGGCTTTTAAAATAGAAACCCCAGGGGAATTGAACACATGTAAAAAACATGGGCCAATCCGAGCGGCAACTGCAAGTGGGTGCTTGACGGACGGTAAATAATGAAATCCCATTATCGCAAAACTGTTTCGGGGGAAAACGAGGTGCTGTCTTAAATCGGGATGATCGGGTGGACAGTCTCGAGAGGTACAACGGCCAAACGAGAAACCGCGTTGGAGAAATTTTGTCCAACGACACACATGTTTCCCGCACCACGTGTCTGCTTCGAGTAAAATAAACGGGAGAAAAAGTATCGTAAAGTCCTGGAAAAATTGGAGAACGGGTTGGTTGAGGACGGGTCGGAAAAGGGATGTGAATGCAAAGGACGTAAGGGAGGAAGTGAGTCTCCGAAAACCGAACCCACCGCATTCTGACCGGAAATCCCTACCGTCCAGCTGACATTTCCACCTTCTAACTACCGCGAAACGTCGCTTAAGGAAATGGAGCTGTCCGATGCAAGGGTCGCAGGACGAGAACTTTTCAAGACGCGCCAATAAATGGTAATCGGTGGAAAAGTCCCCTCGCCAAGGATTCCGCCATTCGGAAATTAAAATACCAAGCAGCCCAATTTGCAATCAAGATATTTTAATGTCTGACGATAATTCATTCGAGAATCGTAAATGCGAAGGCCCATAAAATTGAAGCCCAGTGTAATTCGGAGCAATTAATTTTGTTCCTCTATTTAATTACCGATGAAGTGATTAGAGAAAAATCTTGTACCTTAATTATTTGTCGCGTTGATTGCAGCCAGATTAAAGTGGGCAACTCTTGAATATCTCATGTGACATTTATAACTTAATTTCCCGAAAGTTCCTGTTCGGTTAATTGCACGGTGTTTCTAAAACGCAACGCTGGAAGATGCTGAAAACTTAATTAGACGCGACACGCATTCGCTCGTTATGTCGTTGATCACGTCGAAATTCGACAGCTTCCCAACTCCCTGACTGCCATTCGCGACAGTCATTTCCTACAGAGTTCCTGACGATTCGCTTAATTAACTCTAATGAACAAATTAGTAAACTTAATCCACTCTAATTAACGGAGGAGGGACTCTCGTGCTCGCCAGTTTTTCAGTCAGAGAATCGAGGACGTTCATGCCCCCTCGCGAATCCGGCGTTGTAAAATTTTCACCGTCTACTTTATGGTCCACCCCACGGGTTCAACTTCTTCTTCTTCTTCTTCTTCCTCTTATTCTTCTTCTAGCTCTTTCTTCCGTCGTCGTCGATCTTCAGGTCCTATTTCACTAGGGGCGACTTTTATTCTTCGGCGCTGCTGAAATAGATTTCTTTCAGTTACCAGCTACGCTTTACACCTCGTCTTCCCTTCACGACCGAAAGTCCCCGCGACAGTTGCACAGTTTCAGGGCGAAAAATGCGTTGGAGGAAATCGCCGTGAAGGATTATATTAAAATGCCTTTGTTTATCGGCCGAAGGCGACGTTCATCGTGCGTCGTAAAATTGCCGATTTCCACCGCTCGGCGGATTTTACGCCTCTTCCGCACCATTTCTCGCGTGGAAAACCTCGCGATTCGTAACCCCCGTGGCGAAGAATACTGATTTTACTACGGGACAGAGTTCACTTTTGAAAGCCTGAAACACGACCACCGCTTTCGTAACGTTGTAAAGTCAATCACGTCGAGCGATAAATGAAAATTTGCAAGCTTCTCAAACTAATACGTTCGTTTATGGACAAGCGTTGGAAATTTACGTTCGCGCAATTTCGGCAAGCAATTACAAATGAGAAACTTCGTAATAGGGAAATTAATGAGCTATTCATTGGCTTTGTGTCAAATTCAATCTCACTTTGAAAATTTCGTTCGGCTTGCTTCTTAATTAACCGATGCAAATACACGTATCAAGCAGTACATACAAATCATGTTTAAAATACAGCTGCAACATAAATACGCGTGAGGACATTAAATTCAAGTACTAATTTACATAGAAATTAAAATAAAATTGAAGTACAAGAGTGCGTGCCCGGTGAGCATAAAAATAACGATAAATGTGAACATAAATAATGCTGAAATATCAGGACAAAAGGATGTGCAAACGCAGGCAAATATAATTTACATATTTCATATGTTGTATAGCACATAATTCGACGTTGAGTTTAATGCTCTTTGCATATTACGTGGACCCCGCGGGGACGTATATACATTTGTAATAACGGTATAGACGAGGGGTAGCATTTCCTCGAATCTTTGGCGGGGGATTTCGCGGGGAATTCTGTCGGCACGGTCGAGTAAACGCCGGTACCTCGCCGGGGGAGACGGACCGTCCAATTTCCTGGCCGAAGCCGCGAGCGAAGCTGACGGAAAGGGTGGGGCGAAGGGCGAGGGCCACGAACAGTGTATCCACGTGTCCGTGTGGATGAGCGAGTGAGTTTTCCAGCGGTTCTTCGGCATTCTCGCCGCTGGTCGACGGCCCAATTTCCCAGCCGGTAGTACCTGTCCCACCAGCTGGCACCCCTCGCGACATCACGGATTTTCCTGCACCCTCTTCCACCCCCTTTGAGCACACGGATTATGGCTCGTTATAAATCTCCCTACACCGGCGACCCTTCCTCCCGCCGGAACCTTCTTCCCGCCGGCGACACTCCTGAAATGTAGATCATCCTTAGATACATAGCCTAAAAAATACGTAATTCAGCGAACGTGCAATCGCCGACGACGACATAAGCGTTTCGTGCCCCTCCGGGGAGAAGAAATTTACTAGGCTATCCGGAGATTTATTATAAAAATTCAAGCGGCCATTTTACTCGCGAAGCTAAGGCTTTTACAAGTAATATTTGTGTGTTACTTTCGGTCCGGGATTTACTGAATAATTGTTCGGAGCGACAGGACGTGTTTGAGTTGCTTTCGAAATTATACGAGCCTAACTCGATAAAGCGGAGTATAATCCGTTATAAATTTTCATACAACCCTTGTGCACGACACGTTTTGCCACAACCGTGTAAACCATCGCTCCTGGATTATGGTTCGTTGTAAATCTGCTGGCAGGGTCAGCTGTCAACCATTTGTCGGGGCATCAACGGTGCGTGACGTTCGCCTAACTTGTCGGTTGCCGTCGACCCCGAGGACCGGCCAACGGCCCGAAGTCTCTGCCCTCGAGGGTTGACGTGACCCTCCCTCGACGGCGGACTACCCCTTAATAACCGAGCGTTTTGCATCGAATACCTAGAGGGGGTCGTGATTCTATTATCGAGTCTAACAATGAATGTTAAATACCTCAGCCCGAACTTCCCTCGACCGGCCCAAGATTAGCCCAAGGGAAAACAGCTCTGCCATTCATCAGACTCGAGGACGGACATAAATTGCCCGTTCCTCTCCTCGAGAGGAAACGTGGATTACTTGACTTATCAAAATTACCCCACCACCGTTACAGACGTTTCACTACCTTGTTTTTTCTCCGTCAGACTCCTCACCGTTGCAGGTAAATTCCCCGAATATTCGAGGGATGTTTGGTGCATCATTTTTCTTGGGCGTCGCGGTTACGCTTGCCCATGCGAATTTTGAGGCCGGAGTTTGCGCGAAATCCGACGGTCGAGGGTGAACCAAAGGGGAAGGGTTAGCGTCGGAGGATTGGGCTAACTTCGCTGGAAAACCCAACAGTATGTGCGCGAGAACGAGAATGCATGTGCGGCGGATGCAACCCTCCCCCCTCCTCCACCGTCCCTTCTCTTTCCTCCAAGCGAGTAACCCAGTTTGCCTCAGGAGAAGCAACTCGGTAAACGAGGGTGGTTGCCCCCCGCCCCCTCTCTGTGCACGGCGGAGGGTTGAAGTGCGCGAGGAAATAAAGTACTTGGGGTTACGGGCAGCCCGGCCGAGGACTCACGAAGAACGACGGGCAAGGGGAAGTTTCGCGGATACGTTTCCGGTTGCCGAGCGGACGATCGTCGTGCGATAAACCGGACAAGAAGGGAAAATTGCCGGTCATTTAGCGACGGCCCACCGACGAGGAAATTTCTTAGCTAGGCGGCAACACCGTCAACGAGAAACACGCGACTAATTAAAACGGGGCCCCCCTTAATGAGAAGCACAGGTCCCCGTCGTACGTGTGTGCCCTTTAAGCTCTTAGGTTCGTTCTAACGGTCAGCACGTAATAAGAACTGCCGTTTCCCCACGGTGAGTTTATACGCGGCTGACTCTCGGCGTGCTATCTTTGAAATTGCGTTCCGCGGGAGCCGTTATTAAATTAAGTAAACCGCGAAAAAGTTCCTTGCAGGAGGTGCACGGACGGATACACGCCGAGGTATTCGCAACGGTGCATCGCGCAAAAGTGCAACGGACCGCGGCTACGGGGAACGGCATACACGAGAATTAATACCCTAGGAAACTGCCCTCACGTGCCTTTTTCATGCCCCCCTCCCCCTCCTCTCCCTTTGCGCCCTTTGCGCTGGTCTGTTTCTCTTTCATCCCGCGACCCTCCCCCCTCCCCCCCTACCCGCTAACCTCAGAGTTCGCCGGTCATCACATAAAAGGATGCTTTTCATTACGCGATGGCAATAAACGAAACTGCCTCACCTGCCGGTAAATCGCCGGGGAAAGTGCAAGGGAGGGGAATGTAGACAGGGGGGGGGGAGGGGGAGAATAGGGGGGACCAGTCGCATGAACGTTATGGAATTTAATTACCGTTCGCCTTTGGCTACACTTCCCTCGGGCTTTTTTCTTAGTTGCGTGTTAATGTCGGGGTCGGTCCTTTAGGACGGCCAGGAGAACATGTTTGCTCTCGTGAAATGCGAAGTACACGAGGAAAGTAGAAAAATCACGGAAAACGAGATGTAGTGAAAAAGTTCGCGACCGCCTTGACTTTCGAAAGTTCAGTAATTAGTCGATTAAATTATGAAATACATAGGCATTAATTAAATTCAGTTCTTCGAGTGAATTCGTAGAAATTTACCTTTTCACGGTAACAATGCGGAGCACGGTGGTCGAATTATGACGTGAAAATGAATGCTCATTCAGTAACCACAAATGCTGAATTAACTAACTAAATTCAGAGAGAAATTTACAAATCGTTGAACTGATTTCTATTGACCGTGGATCTGTGCCGAACTAATTCCCGTCAATAGCCCTTGCAAATACCTTTCCCTAGCCGAATATTTTCGAGTCTTGTTGCAATCGGCCGAGCATTAATTACAACACAGTTCTCTACTAATTACACGACTGCTGAATCAACGAACCGTTCTGTGAAGCCCCCTGTATTATCGATGAATCGTAACTGAGGATAGAAAAGGAATCCATGGGCGATCACTGATGAAAACGATACTGGTGCTCGCTGAATACTAAACGATGTTTATTACTCACTCTCGAAGCCATGATTAACACTCGTTTCCGGCTGACCGTTAACTATTTGCCAGCGATCCTGAAATTTCCTGGGAGTTGTCGCGAAATTACCTTGAAAATGATAAGACCCATTACTTTTTCATCGAGAGCTATAAAAGATTTGACGAAAGTGAAGAGACGCCCGGCGAATTGAATTTGCTCTAACGGTTTTATTACTACCTTGCGATCTGCCCGTGGGAATTTTATGGATCGAGTGGCGCATGAAAGGAAGGTCGTTGCCGGTGACAGGCAGAAAAAAGATCGCGGACGTGAGCGTCAGCGAATTATTAAAGGCGCGGAGAGCAAGTTCGGGGCGAAATCGATTGTCCAACGGAGACAGACACGGTGTCATCCTGTACCCGTCGACTTCTACCTTTTTACCACGACCCCGATGACGTTGCGTTAACTGCACCACCCCCCCCTACCGTTAATTTATGATACTTTTTTCTTTAATCGATCCCCCGGCATGCGCAGCCGATTCCGAGATCCATCAATTTCCCAGACGTCCGGCGAACTTCCGGTCGACCGAGGCACGCGATTTTACTTTCATCGATGGCCCAAGGTAAAATTCCTTCGTCGTTAATATTACGTAAGCCAATGCGCGGAAGGTCCGTCGGTTCTTTGTTTCTCCCCGATTAAAGTCAGTCGAGAAGTAAGTGAATTCGAGGTCGATTTGGCCGAGCAAAAAATCCCAGCGTCACGTTAAAGAGTCGACGATGCAGGGACGGGGGTAGGTGGGCGAAGGAAGAAGGAGAATACGAAGATTAGGAGAGGAGACGGGCCAATGAGTCGAGGGCGTTTCTTTGGGGAAAAGTAATGTTATGCCGGCGTCGCTGGTATTTATAGTCCCGACGGTTAACTAACCGAGACGGTACGTGCGAAGACGTCTGTCGACTTGCAACGCGGTTCACAGGCGCTCCGGAGGACAGAAAACCTCGAATTTACCGGCTCCCCCCCCCCCTCCTCTCCTTCCATTCCCTTGTGCAGACGTTTACCAGCGTGCTTCCTCGTAGATTTCCCCCGCCAGGTCTTTCTCTGTCTCTCTTTGGCCGCCGGACTTTTCTCCCGTCTTCCTTCTCTTACTCTGAACGTCCGATAAAGCGGTATTTTTGTCCCGGCCAATCTGCACCCGCCGACGACGACGATCCTTGTCTCCGTTATTCTCCACGAGATCGCCGAGCGCCTGGATAAAAAGGCCAAGCCGGGTAACGTCGATTTCCCCGGGCGGGACAGTTGGGAAAATATCAACCGGGGAACGTCGAGTGATGTTTAGCCCGGGAAGATGTCACGTCCCTAACGATCCTCCGCCGTCGAAATACAAATGGAAAATGAATTTGCCCGCAGGGCCGCTGCACGGTTGTTTGTTTGTTTTTTTTTTATCGTCGTTATCTCGACGCGGGCAGGCCTGGACAAGGAAATTTTTCGCCCGGTCCCACGGCCATGTGGATTTACGGTGGCACTCGGCGAATGTACCCTCGACGCCGGGGGGATTTACAGCCGCGCGCAAACTAAAACAGTGCCCGGCATAGTACAATTTACCGTACCATTCACTTAAACCCATTAACGCGGCAGTGGCAGCTTCCGCCGACCGCCGGGTAATTGGCTTTCCATTGAGATTTATCGTAATCATGCGTGCTTACAAGCAGCTCAGGAAAGTGCTCAACCCTCGGGCCTTCGTTATACGGCCCGATGAGGAGAATTTATCGACGTGAAAAGACGGCAAAGTCCGAAGCATTGAGTGCTAGTCCAAGGCAAAATCGAAGCGCCAGTTAAAGCGTGACAACTATTATATTGGCGAAGCAAATTATTCTTGAAATTACATGAAGGAGTATTTATCGATTTTTCCTTTGTCTGTTCGCAGATGCGCCGAGGGATTCACGGGTCTGCGGTGCGAGACGAAGGACGTCATCAGCACCGGAAGTGTGTACAACCGTCGTAGGGCGCCATTTTCCTGCAAACTCGGGCTCTCGACCTCGTACTACTGCTAGCGATAATCGCGCGGGGCCCTTGAAAAGAGACTAGGAGACGATCGACGATCGCGCCTGGATCCGCGGCGATCCCCTTTCTTTCTTTTTTTCCTTTGTAGTCGAATCGACGGGCACCGGAAACGCCGCCGCGGGGAGGACTCGTCGAAGGGCCAACGCGCGCGAAAACAGAAGAACGGGGCGAGTTTCGTAACCGAGTCAATGCGAGGAAGGGAGATTCGTAGCGAATAGCCTTAGCGTGTTAGATAGATAAATAGATAGGTTCCGTAGGTAACTGGATGGAGGGATCGAGAGTGGGAGAGAGACGGAGACACAGCGAGAGAAATAGAGGGAGAGAGTGAGAGAGACACAGGGACAAGGGGAGAATACTCAAGTACACCGACAGGAATTTATGCTTCAAACAGCCGTTCGTTGGGCGAAAACACAAAGGGAATTATGATAGTTCTTGCAGTTGTAACTATCGCAGCTACGATTACAGGGACTATTACAACTGCAGTTACTCTAACGTTCAACATAATTACCCTGACCCTTTGCTCTGAATTTCGGTGGAATTCGAAACGTCTGGAGGGTTGCTTGAACGATAGATTCCTGAGGGTGTATAGAGCGGGAGAAGGGAGAGAATGAAAGAGAAAAGGCGAATGTTCGGCACCGTGGATCTCGGGCATTAAGGGCAGGTCTTCTACATTTACTTATACATATACCATACGCGTAGGGACAGCTTCCAAACCAGTTGGGTCCGGGCATTCGTGTCATCCTCTTCTTCGCCTTCTTCCTCGTCGTCGAGTACCATTATTCTTCTTCTTCTTCTTCTACATCTTCTTCGTCGTCTTCTTGTAGAAAATATCTCGTCACGACGCACAAAGAGGAATTTTACGGTATTCGAATTACACGGTGCTTGGATAACCAGGAAAACATGCTTCTACTTTGTCAGTTTATAATAAAAATTTTCCGCTATTAGCCCAGGGTTTGATAAATTACTTTGATTTATTAAGAACACATGAATGGTGCTTCCCCGCTAATCCAACACAGGTTCGTTCGATTACGTAAAATCCTTTTTTTTCCCTGTGCACGGACCTCGCACTTGTGTAGAAATTTTAATCACGAGACAAAATGAGTATACCTATAGAGAGCGGATGCATGTGTGAAAGCGTGCGTGTGTTGAGTGTATGAACCAGCGTAAAAATTAAAGTACGGGACAATATGCCAAGGTGTAAGTATACTTAAGAAAACTGGCAAAGTAAATCCGAAGCGAACTACTGAAATATTGCTTTAATATACATCACGCGGAATCGTGCGTTCGCGGATATGATTTTATTAGAAATATTTTTGTATATTATTTAATACGTCCCTCCGGGCAATTTAATTGCCCACGAGGAGACGGTCTAGTTTGTATTGGAGTGTCGATAAAAAGTTCTTTCAGTGTATCATAAAAGTTTTACGCGTAGGTTGATGTATAGCAATATCTTCCATGACGCTGTCCCATGTTAGCTGTACTATTCCCACAATTTGTTCACGTGCATTCCCATGCTTTAATTTTCACGCGTGGAAACCGGCAGGTCGTCGGCGTTATGAAAATCCGTTGTTGCAGAGGACAAAAAGTTCGATTTTCCACGTAACGTTGAGGAGGTCGGTGTAAAGTCAGTTAAGAGTCTATAGAGTGAAGGAAAATAGTTGGATCAATGAATTCTCCGATGTCGAGTGGCAAGGACGGACCTGCCGGTGTCGAAATTCGCCGAAGGTGGATCGAGGAAGTCGACACTTTCGCGGAGAAATGAGGAACAATACCAAAGAGCCCAGGGTCTCGATAGAGCGAAACGAGCGAAACGAGAGAGAGAGAGAGAGTTCGGTATTCCGCCTGAGGGCCGGTCTCACCGGCTTCGACGGCGATCAGACGCTTTCATCCCTTGGAAACTTTCCTGCCAAGTTCGTTAGAGCTTGTCATCTCAACTGCGCCGAAGATCCGGCCTGTTGTCAGTCGCCGCCCCAAAGCAAATCGAATTCGCCCGTCACTCATGGCAAACAGGTCGGCCCGATAAGAGACAGAGAGAGGAAAGATTTTCCACTGTCCCATGGAATCGCCGTATTTTAATATCCGTCTTCGTTGAAACTCAGCGCCGTGTCTAAAGCGTCAGATAGGAATGAACTATTCAATTGCCGGAGGCAAGAAAGTTTTCTATAAAATATTATGGTAACAACCTTGTCATACAAGGGAACTTTCCACGAGATACAATATTCTTGCCTACAATTAAGATGAAACTCGTTACAACTTTCAACTAGCTGTTTCGTAAAGGCAGAACAAAGTTACACGCGTAACCTGACAGACTTCGTCGAGTCTTCTGTCATTTTTATTTAAAGTTCTTATAATTAGTTTATACCGCTGCTAAGGAGAATCACAGGAAAAAATGTTACGTCAGGTTTGCGACTTAGGCAACGGAAAATACTGACAATCGCAGAGGAAAGTTTTTCAAGTGCGTAAGTTAAAGTCGGCCAAAAGATGATAGCTGAGAGGGGAAGGGGATGAATGGCGAAAATTAAGAAATGCGCGCTGTGTTCATGCAGTCTCGGGACCCTATTTATGTTTTATATTATACTATATATATTATATATATAAATATGTGTATAAACATTTTTAATTTATTTATTTAATTCATTAATTTTATTGATTTACGATTAAATGATCATCCGCCTCTAAAAACCCGACTTTGTTTCTCCGTTCTCCTATATTTTTCCGTTCTATATTGAGATATATTTTCCTATGATCTTTGTGTTACCCGTGCAGGTAGGTGCACTTGTTAATTATGTTTTTACATTTCCTTGGTTCATGTTTAACCCCCGTCGTGCGTACTAACAATATAAGTTCTAGCTTTTTCTATATCTTCGTTAGTCGCTCTTAATCCTGAGCTATTTCCTTATTATGTACTGATGAACTAACCATGAGTATAATTGAGTTTTCACATGGATCGTTTTCCTGTTTTCCGAGCGGAAGAAAATTGCAATTTTTATCCCAGTGGGATAACGTCTGCATATAGTAAAGGTAATCCGATAATGTTAAAGGAAGAATCCCTCTAGCGTTTTTCTCGCTGAGGAACAACGACGAAAAGATCTCCGTGACGTCGCCGTCAGGAGATGCAATACAGCTTTCCTGAGGAGTGCGGGTAAGCCAGCTGCTAGCTCGCCGGACTCTTATTGCATTCCGTCGAGACGTTTTAGGACGAGTCACTCCCTTTTCCGCGGCGCGCATCCCATCCTCCTTCCGTCGATGGAAAGCGTTTCCCAATTGTCAAAGGCGCGCCGAGATGCGGAATACAAATGAGAGAAACGCGAGAAGGGCGTAAACGTTGCCCTCGTATACAGCACTCTCCGCGATAAGTGCAAAGAGGGGCGGGGCGGGGCCAGGGGAGGGAAGGGGTGACAATGCGAAAAGCCGGCTTGAAAAATCGAAGCGTGCCGAGAAGCCACGACGAAGAGGACAAGGAGGAGAGGGTTACTTGGTAAGTTGTTGACTCACTGAACGACATGGCTGAGCAAATATTCAGAACGGTAATCCGCGAATGCAGGCTCGAGTGTTCGCGGGAAGGGCAAAAGTTTTGCCGGAGTTATAACGAAAATTACTGGCCTACCGAGCGAAATCGCCGGAGTTACAACCGCGCTCCTGTGCAGGCATAATAATAATAATCCCTAATATACATGTTTCCGCGGCAAGACACTCCGGATTTCGCGGGAAGCACCCTTCAATTGCTCTTTTCAAGGGGCCAACACTGACGAAAGCTCTCGTGAAAAGCCGACGGTACTGCGTAAAGCAGTTTGCCCGCCGATCCGATTCGCTGGCTCACCTTTCACCGAACAATGGGCCTCCGGGGCAGTTCTGGCCCACCTGCCGAATCGTTTGCAAGCTCATCCACCGAGCAGCTCACTTCCCCTGTGTTTGTCAGCGGCTCCGACTCCGGCAAAGTTCGGAAACTGCAGTGACACATCCTGGAAACCCGGCACAGAGGCGGTCAACTCAGGGAAAACAAGAAAATCACTAGACAAACAAACAAATCCCACGAGACGTGGAGAAAATGACAGGCAAACCGAGGGAAATTGATTACAGTCTTCGTCGAAATTGGTTAATCGTGTAGCTACTTTGGCGAAAAGGAAACGTCGATGGTCGTATCGGTTTCGTTGATTATCGTGCTTGCCCGGCGGAAGCGGTAAGGTTGAAAAATCACGAGAATCATGGCTCGAAGCCCTTTAAACAGGCATCGATCGTGCGGAACCCTCGGAAATGCCGCAAAAAGCCAGTGAATCGCTGCGATAGACGGATAGCGAGGCTGGCAAACGATTAATCCTCGCGGTAATTATCGAAAAGGGATCAATCACGCGCATCTTCTTCGCTTTCGCGAGGTCGCAAGTAAAAAAAGAGGTCCTGCAGGCTGGGGACGGATAACGAACGAGAAAATCCGGCGATAACGAGACGATACGTTGCTTCGGAGGAAATATACGGACCAACCGAGGAGGATAAAGTGAGACCTCAGGGATTTGTACCCATTAAGAATACTGGCCTTAATTTTTCATGGAAATAGCTGTTCGTTTCACGCTTAATCGTCGAAATTTCTACCACGAGATCGCCGTAAACATCCTTTACAGCGCATCATTCATTAAAAAGGCCATTTTAATGGATCGAATAAACCACTTCCGCCTCCCGCTCTATTATTTCGACACATTGTATAACACGAATGAAATCACCTGCGATACAAAAACACGTCGACAGGCGAGAAAATCGTTTCCTGTTTATCATTCAGTCGTGGTCGAAAGGAAATATTACACGTAATGAATTTATCTTGCCGCTCGTATTCATTGGACAGCTCAACAAAGTTTTCTCATTACAATATTCCGCGGTAATCCTATCGTCAATCGAGACGATTATAAAGTAATCCAATGAAACTGTTAAACCGCGCAGCAGGAAAATTGATGCTGATCGATTAAGAAGCTTCGCGTTATTAGCACTCTATGAAATTCTCATCGGGAAAAGATTAACGTGAAACATCGGAATCAATGTATCATGGTAATTTTCCTACGGTAATCCGTTTATCTCCTTTCCTGTTTTCCACAAACTTTTTAACCATTCCCCCAAAATGTATGTCCTGTCCACGAGAAAGTCTTTGCCGGAAATTTGCATAACTTTGGATCGGGGCTTGCAGGAATTTCACACGAAATCGTAGAATACATGGATTTTCGGTCCCAGAGGAGCCGGTTGCCGACGGTCTCCGCGCTGGCAATCGAATACGTGATTCCCAGTGCCGATCGTACGGGCCACGACGGCCCCGAACACCGACGTAAATTCAAACAAGCTTATGGTGTGTCCGTGCGCACGTGACTGGCCAACGACAAGTACATAATTGACAATGGTCCCCTCGAAGGTGTCGATTCGATTCCCAACGACGACGCTCCAGGATCATTTATATCGAAACTCTGCGAAACTGCCTGACCCCCGGAAGAGTATTCTTCTGAGATCTTTTCGCCATAGTTCAGTCGGGTTTTACGGGTATTAATTGACGTAAGGGCGGAATTAAGCGAGGCGTTAGAATAGGCTGCGGGGCATGATTTAGCATGGACGTTTCGCGGCTGTTTCGGAGCTTGCCAGTAGATTAAATAATCTGGCCAATTTATTTCCATTGCGGGGTCGGTGCTGTCCTGAAGGATCGCAAACACCTTTAACGGCGAGCCATGGAACCCCAAGGCGCGCCACGACAAAACTTGCTTAATGTGAATTTATGGGCTCGCTCAACTCTTCCGTGCGTCTCGATTAATTACGACCGACCGGGAGAGCTCGTCGCAGTTGCGCCGTTTCCATCGTTTTCCCTGCCAGCCGCGAAAATAACCGAATTCGGGATGGATTTCGCTACGGATCGGGGGAACCGTGGAAGAGGGAGGAGAGGCCGGGGCAAGGGTGAAACAACAGGAGGAAATCCAGAACGCGAGTCTGTCGGCCGTTGGGGACGAGATTGCCGGAACTCGGTAGAAGCGGATTTGGCTTTATTGGAAAGACAATGGAGGATCTTTTCCTGGCTCGTGGCCGACTCTCGCCCGGTAAAATCTCCACGAAATTGCTCCCCGATGCGATCCATGCAAATTTCCCGCTCGCGCCTCGCCCGAGAAACTTTGTCACTGCTCGCGGACGATCCCACGCGTTTACTCCGACACTTTCGAACCGAATAACTGTACCTCCAAAGGATATTTTTCGGCGAGCGAAGGAACCCGAACCAACGGTCAGTCGATACCGATTTATCGTGCTTCTTCGTCGTTCAAATTCTCCTCTCGTCTCGTAAATCCAACGGTTTACGCCCCCACCCCCCGGTGGGCACTAAAAGGATCGTTAGGTTCTCGTTAAAAAATGGATCAATCGTTACCGCGGGTCGACAAGAAAAACGGAGAACGGAGTGGAAGGGCGTAGCAGAATGCGCTCGTTAATCGTCACAAGCTACTAATTCCTCGGATTGGCCGTCGTCGCGTTTGTACGTACATTAACTCGTTCGTATGCAAACTGAAATCACGGCCGGTAACGACGAGGTGGCCTGCATAAATACGGGAATGGTTTGGGCTAATCAATCGCGCCGAATCACAGAGAATTTTCAATGCGTCCCGACACTCGCCAACCAAGGGGGAGTTGCCGAAGGGACAGACAGGGCTGGAGGGAGGGGTGGGAGGGTGGAAGGAGGGGAGACGCCGGGCATTGGATCGACCCCCCTCAACGGGACTCGCTGAAAGAGGATTGATTGTGTTGCCGAGTCTAACTCGATCGTCCAACACCGTCGATAATCGAAATTTAACTGTATTCGCCCGAACAGCCACGCTCGTACCGTCAATTACGCCGCTGGAAAAATGTTAACTTGCTTCCGAACGTTCCGCACGAGCGAACATAAACATGTCAACACGTCGCTTTGACTGATTTATCTGGGAACGCTTCCGCGCAAACACGTCGATCGCCGTTTTGCCCAACTTTTCATTATTCGTTTGCACTCGAATAATAGAATAAGTAATCCGGTTTCCGTTTCCCTCGCACCCTCGAAATAGTCCTTTCGATGTGATGAGATCATTTCCAGCCAGACTCAGAACGCCGACGAGAGTTGTGGGCATAATTAGGACATTCTATAAAATATTACTGACTTCACGTTTAAAATAGTACAATGAGTAGCGTGAGAATAATTGATATTCCCGGAAGAAGTGTCAAATAACCCGACAAAATCCTTTAATTACATCGACGAAATGTGAAGACCAAACTGGCATTAATCAACCTGAAATTCGGGGAAGCTAAAAAGGAAACGATTGACATGCTTCCAATTGTAAGTAGATAGATAGATAGATGGATTGTAATACGATATTTGCGACGACTCTCGTTGACGAACAATCGTCCATTAAGAGAATTTGTCAGAAATAGCCGGCAATTCGCAATATCCCGAAATTTACAGGAGGAACGTGATATTTTCTGCCGGAAAATGTTCAACGTTTTGCCAGTCGCGCGTGACCGGACTATTTCCCTGTACGTCGCAAACAAAAATAAGATAATTTCACTTACGCTTCCTGTCGACGAATAAAAATAACGCGATGCTAATGAAAGAGCAATCCAGCGTTCAGTGGAAAAACTCTGCCCGATTCGATAAACTTGAAAATTACGTGCGACTGTTTGGAAAATATACCCACTAAAGTAACAAAATGGATACATTGATTTCCCACTGGAAGATAAGAAAACAACCGAATGTTCGTTGGACAATGTTTAACAAAAAAATAGCCTAAAGTAAATAGCCGTCGGATATTTTAATAACGCTGAACATAGGCAGAGATTTCAATGGAATCTCAGGCGAACCGATGAAAAACATGGAATTCCAACGGCGTGAGGCAATTTTGTTTGAACGATTCTTTTCCCCGGCGGATTATTCGTGCGGCAAAACTCACGTTTTTAATCTCGACGAACGCACTTGCCAAACGCATCGGAATTAAAATACAAATGATTCCGTAAAAAGAGCTGAGACGCCAGAGGCGTGGATTTACGGTATCGTTATTTTTTTCCAAGCTAGAATTGATTGGCGAGAATAATGGTAGATGGAGCGTGCGCTAAGCGTTGCGGTAAAATTCCCCCTGGAAGATAGACTGTCCGAGGGACCCTCGGGACGATGTATCGCGTGCGAAGCTAATTACAGGCCCCGCGATACTGCGTTTTTCAAGCAGAAGGCAGTGCGTGTTGCGGATTACGTGCCAACGATCCTCGCTGGGCCCGAGGGGCTTCATTAACGCCGTAATTAGGAGCACATCGGGGCGATATCGTCCTACGATGAGATTCGAATGTACACAGAGAGACGAGACGAGACCCACTCATTAGTCTCCTGGCATTAACCGCGTGAGATCTCTATTGTTACAAGCTATCTCCTTTTCCATTATCCGCGCCCGTCTCGCATTCGCCGCGCGGTTTATCGTTGTTTACGTGGCAGGATACGCTTCTACAAACGCATGACTGCCACTCAGCCCCGACGTTCGATAACAAAGCGCTCGCGTAAATTACAAAGCACCGAGGCAACGGAAACCGATCGATCAAAAAATATCCTCACCGCTAATTCGGGCAATGATTTCAAGGGAATACGAGTCGCTCGAGGAATTCCACGGTATCTTTAAATACGATGATGCTCGTTAATGGAACGTGTGGTTGCATGATCGTTGAAGATTTAGAAGGTCGTTAGATGACGTCAGGGCGAAACCGGATTAGAATTTAGATCGTGACAAGGCGGTACCCTTATTACAGTTCCTGACGTTATCCGCGTGAGAGCGGCATTAATGGTAACTTCTCCCCTTCAATTGTGCAGACTGTCTGGTATTCACTGTCAGATTATCGCGCCCCGAGCATCGCTGTCCACGTAGCGACTCGGCCGACGATGTGTCAAATTTCGATTAATGGCACGGACGCTTACGTGGCAGGATCCGTCCAAGGATCAGATACCTTCGTCCTGGAAGATCGCACAGCTAATCCTGTCACTGGCGAAACCTCAATTCCAATTTCCCATGAAATTCAACGAATCTGCTTATTTCCAGTACACTCGGCGCTCATAAATGATCGCTTACGATTGGTGGAAATTACCGAAGACATTCTAATGGACCATCGATCGAGGCTATTCTTGGGAAAATACTTTGCTCGGTTGCTCCGTAAAATCTCCCCGGCAATATTACGAAACTTGGGAACTCATATCACTTTCGCCGTCGCCGGGTAGACTTTAAATTCGCGGGCTCAGTTGTGAAGAAAAAAGGAGAACTCAATTTAGGTAGGAAGTTGCGCGACGACAAGGAAGGGAAGAGGGGAAGGGGTTTAACGTAGGTAGAGAGAGGAGTTTAACTTTATCCGGCGTTGGCTGTCTTCGCGCGGCAAGTTGACCGTCCCCGGCTTGGGCGAAAAACAGGAAGAGCCGAATCGTAGCGTTGAATCGATTCCAACTTTTTCCGCCACGGAGAAACATTGAAATTCAACGGCGAAAGCCGCATCGAACTGTTTCGCCCGGCGCATCTATCATGTTCGCCCGGCAAACTCGATTCCATTATTATACGATAGCCGTGAGCTCGAAGACAGAATTCAAATGCAGTCTTCCTCGCAGCAATTCCAAACAAGCCTGTACTTACGAATGTTTCATTGGCTATCGTTAGCGTCATTTTAGCTGGGAAATTAACGACACGAGAGGTCGGGAAATGATGTCCTGGCTGTTGATTTTTGGTCCAGAAAACTCTCTTCCCTTGTGCCCGAAACACATGGCGCTGGAGTTTCCGGTAACCGCGCCGGTCGAACCAGTTGGAATGCAAATCTTGGTCGGTTTTGCATTTTGCTGTAGGCACGGCAAGGGACCGTTGTACAACTCGATCGCGTGTCAGTCACGTACGTGTTGTCGCGATAACGTTTCCGCGCGTAAATGTTAACCTGCAGATCTGGAACACTTCCGGTTGCTCGGAAACGAAAAAGAATACCCTTTCCAGCCGACGCAAATCCACCATTTTGATATCTTTTTGATATCCTAATCTCGATCAACAGATTCGAATTTTACGATTTACAACGGTTTAGGGGTTTGTGGGGGGGGGGGTCGAAAGTTTTGCGGGAATTGTTTCACTTTGAACCCGGACGGGGTGGAACCTTGGCGAACGACAATCGGTAACTCCGGCGTCGTGCATTCGCGCGCATAATCAGGAAAGCCCCGTTGCTTAAATAATTCGCGGGCGGTTGTAAAGAGGCGTGTACACAGCGGCGGAAATCCAAACGAACGGAGGAGGGGGAGGGGGAGGGGGTTGGGGGCGGTGATTGAAAATTCAAAGTGCTGGGAGTGCGTCGCGCGGTACGAACAATCGCCGAGCGAAGCGGCCCAAATGGGATGTAAATCTTCCTTCATTTTGCATTATGTTAGCCGTCGGGAGGCGAAAGCTCACGAACGCAAGGTAAACGGAGTGCCGAGAGGTGGATGGGCCGAAATTCGACGACGACGCCGAGATGAGATTATACAGCAGTGACGCTCATCGGTATCGCCAAGAAACTTCAATCCTTCGCGAATTTCCTAGCCCTGACAATTTCCTCGGCGTCTTCCCGGAGACGAGCCGACGAGGACGTTCGTTCGCTTCTCGCCCGGCTCGAACGACGCGAAAATATTGAACGAATTTCCCGGGGAAAAAAATGAATCGAGCCGGCTCGCAGTGGTAAAACCATGGTCTGCGGCCGGACAATACTGCGACTTCGATTGAACGAGTTTAACCAAGCGAAAGACCATTGTTACGGATTGCACGAGTTTCACCTCAAAGAGTCTTGTTATCTGTAAAACTGTCGCCCATTCAACGCGACCACTCGATGCTAAATTTTACCAGGAAAAATATGAAACTTGCCGACAGGTAAGGAGACTGGCCTGCTATTTATTTTGACAATGAACCCCGTTAATACGCGATTAAGTTTTCCGAGGTTTTTGTCCGCCGGAACGTTCATTATGCGCGTTAAAAAATTCCCATTGTCAGTGGCGACGGATGGGCAAACGCATTACGGCTATTAAAACATTCAAAGGCTCGTTGCGTCGTGCTAATATCGCAAAACGCGTAGTTGGGGTAAACCCTGAACCGACGGGCCGACCGACAGACAAAAGCGACCAATTTGGAGCACGTACGGCCGACAGGCGCCGTAATTAAAATCCGAAAATTTCCTCGGAAATGTTAACACTGCGATTCATCCGCGGGGAATAACGACGGTCGATCGATCGACGCCAACAGCCGCGCGTAATCCACTTCGAAATCCTTCGACATTACCAACTAATTAAAAGCAGCGAAAAAATCTGCATTATAAATTCCATAACGCATGATCGGAAAAACTTGGCGCGCTTATCGAAATTTCCCTGCGATGCAGATTCGAATTTGAGTCGAATTGACGATGGAAAAATGTGCTTGGGCAAAGCACGACTGTCCGCGGGTTTGGCTTAACGTGTAATTATAGTCTGTGCTTTCGTCTGACCTTCGACCTCGTTTGCCAGCACTTACAGGCGAACTAAGCATACAGAGACAGTGGCTGCGCTGCAAGCTCGATACGGGAGACGCTTTATGGCTTTCATTAAAGCCAGTCTGCCCGGAATAAGGGTGGTTTTCATGGGTGTTGAAAGCGAGGGAGAGGGGGAAGTACCCGAAACAGAACTGCAGGCGTGCCTACACTCCTTCCCTTCCTTCAATACGTACATACGACTCGTAGAAATGTGTAGACATATTTGTTGAGACACGCGGCTGGAGGATTTCGCGGGCCGGTGTGGACGTGCACAATGTTTACACGAGCGAGTGCCTCGACGCTTTCGCCGGCAATGAATTCGCATTACGACGGCGCCCGACGCATTAAACCATAACGGCTGCCGAGACTTTCGGTGGACGAGAGCCGGCCAAGGGTCTGCCAGGCCGATGACCGTGAACATCGCTAAAATCGCCGACCTCGAGAAACCCTTCTACAAAAGGAACGAAAGACAACAGTGCGAAATTACAAAACCATTGGCCGATCTCCCTGTGAAGGACCTTTCGTGCATTCATTTCAGCGATGAGTCAAAGGGGGTGAGGGCGGGAGGGTGGAAAAGGACCTTTCGCGAAAGGCAAATCGATCGAGGAGCGAAATCAAGAGCACTCGACTATCGCTAACAATCTCGTTAGCCAACAGGAGGCGAGCTTTATTCCACCGACGCTCGTGAAGATCCTGTGCAGGCGGCTCGAGCAGCCGAGAAAGTGCCGGGGCAAGAGTCGATAAATCGTATCGGCCGGGACACGAGGGACACGGGGAAAATAGGCTAAACGAGATTCGCCGCGGTGCTTTTCAATTGTAGCCTCGCGGGGAAGCGGCCGAGCTTTTGCCGGCTTTGCCCGGAAAGATCGACAGCCGTTGAGACGGGAAGGAAGCTCAAGCGCAATTTTCAAATCGAACTGGCACCTGTCGACGCGAGAGGGAATCCCCAGGGGATCGGCCGGCATACTCCGTTGACGCATATTCACCGAGAAACCCGGGAAAGAGGGGCAGGAAAGCGAGTATCGAGAAACGTTGATAACGAATAAAAGGATTAACGAAAAACGGCGAAAAATAGGATGGCGCGAGCAGCGACGAAAATAAACAAATTAGTCCAGGGAAAAGGGAAAAATGAGAGAAAATGGAGGAGAGAAGGATGCGCATTGGTTTAACATTCTCGCATGGACCGTGCTAATACGATTGAGTGTAGCCGGCTGGAGCGTTATACCTTGGCCAAGTCATTATATCGGACTAGGAACCCTTTGGGAAATTGTCTATGGCGCAGGGCCGGGGCTTCGATCAACCGTGAAATGTAGTCCGATACGTATTAGCAGGGTGCCGAACATTCTGCTACGGCTATATTAGGCGATCAGGTAACTTCGCGCTCGATGCATTCAACCGAGAGCAGAGCAATGTACCAACACCCCAAATCGTTTGTTAACTCCAACTCGACCGACTAACGAAACGCAGCAAATTCGTTGCTACAATATTATTTTTCAAGGATAAACCGAGGAATCTACTTGGGTCCAGTTAGCCGGGTTTAAAATAAATATTCTTCCCTGACGAGAGTCTAAAATACATGGAAACGAATGAGAAGGGGGGGAAGTGAGCGTCGGTTGGTGTAATTAATTCACGTGCGCGTGGCGGGACTTCAAAGCGGACGCGGATAAATAATCACGACGGAGAAAAGCGACGTGAATAACAGCGACAAATGACGGCGCCCACTTAACCGAAAGGGGGCCAACCACATAGGGGGGTTGGAGGGGTAAAGGGGCTCGGCGGACTTCTGAATGGAACATTGATCGGTACAGATCCTCCTTTTTGACGGCATTCCGGCCGCCGGAGAAGAGCTTTCTTTGTGCTTCGCGTGAGGATCGACCTGAATGCTCGCTCAAAAGTCCGCCTGTAGGTAAAAAAACGAGGAAACGGGGAAAAGCAAAAAAGATGGAGATTCTTGAGTGAAAATCCGCGATTGATGCTTTATTCATCGAGAAAGCGGCAATACTATTCCAGCACGTTTAGTGTCAATAATGGGTGAGAATACAGTGAACGCATGACACTCGCGATATTCTTTTGCCACGTTTCGTGCATACGTGAGTCGAAAGGCGACATCCACACGCCATCGTCGCATTTATCATACTTTTCTCGAGAGGTAAAAGTCGGGGAACGATTTTTCAGGGTAGCTCTTATCGGCAAATTCGAGGACAATCGATGACAAAATTGTCGAACCCCCGGCGACAACTGAACCGAACATTTCAACATCGCCCCCGAAGATCTCTACCGGGCAAACGTTCCTAAAAATAAGCCCCGACGATCGATCGGTATCGCACCAAGCGTACTTTTCGTACGTTGTTTTTCGGGAATTTTGCGTGGGGTTGGTGAACGTAAATGTAACCGGTGACGAATATGCACGTTCGGCACGGATATCAAGAACATTCGATCGCGCGGCATAGCCCCAAGCGTTCCTACCCGTTAAGAGAGATAGGTGAAGCGAGAATGATTCACGAGGGACGGAAATAGAACTAGGAGCGTTTCTCGCGGCCGATCCGCGGTTCTCGAGTTCCCTCGAGCCTCGAGTGTGACTCTGTCTCTCCGCCCGTGTATGCATCTGAGTGTGTGCGCGTGTGTGTGTATGGGTCACGAGAGCCAAGAGTGCGAAGAACCCGCGGGGACACGAGATGTCAAGTAGTACGAGGGCGAGAGAAGCTCGAGCTTTCGAAAGCACAGAGACCCCCCATTCGGGGCCGGCGCATTTTCGAGAGCCTAGAAAGGAAAGAAAGGTCGTACGTCACATTCACCTCCGAGATCAAAACCCGCCACTCGGGAATTCCCACCTCATATAGGAAAGCCGAAAAACAAGAATCCCGTCTTCGAAAAATTGCACGTTTTCGTTTCGGGTGTTAATATCCAACTTTCGTGGATTTTCAATCGATGCACGGCAGTTAAAGTGAATTTCGGTCCTCTGCGACGATGTCGGTGAAACGCGCCGTTAGGGGCATCGATTATTTAAACCCCTCCCGGAAGATTCTTTCCTCTCTTGGCAAATTTATTCGGAGTACTTTCGACGCTACTTTATCGCGGAATTACTGCTCATTAATTCGTAATTCGAGACCGAACGTGCGACGGTCCCGCGCGCCCTGCCACTTCTTTGACATTACAGATTGCCAATGTTATTTTAATGAGTCTAAAAACTAACTGAATGGTTTTCCTCTTTCCCGCCTTCGCTCAAGATATGGATAAATTCTCTTCGTTCGCCGAGGACGTGACGCTCGCCCGCTTCTAGCGCATCTAGCGGCACTGTCAAGGTAAATTCTACCACGATTAATCGTCATTTTAAACGTGTCGCTCAAAGGAAATTGATTCCATTTGCCGGAGATAGCGAGGAGAAAAAGTGACTCTCGATAGATATAATTCGACAAATTCTTCACGATCCGATCGATGACGTAAGATTAGTTTCTTCGAGTGTCACGAGATCTGTTCCCCTGAGATCGACCGAGCTTGAACTCACGTCGACTTACTTATCCCTGCAATACTGCGCATTGTTCCACTAACAAAGACTAACCATCGATCTTCCCGCTGTTCTTATGCTTACAGCTTGCACATCGGGACATTCATCGTGTTTTGTTTTGTTGTAGCCTCACCCACGCCCCTTCCCAGTTCCCCGCCGACCTCCCGCCCTCGAGTTTTCGTCTCCTCTATTCTCCGCGAGATCCCTGCTACGTGTCGCGTCCCTTTTTCCACAGAACTCCGTTTCCCCGGTCGGCTTTGCCGTCCTCCGCACTCGCTCTGCGCGACTCCACCTCCCTCGAATCCCTCCTGCCGGTTTCCGGCTTCCTGCGCCCTTCCGTCTCCTTCCCTTGCCTTCGCTGCCCATCCGGTTTCTTTGGAACTCGCAACGCGCCTGGCCAGGTCGCCTCGTCAACTTCCAATGGTAAGTATTGCCTTTCAACTCACTCAACAAATCCAAGTAAGTCGGATTTTTTCGACTTGAATAACGTAACGCAACGCCATGAGGTGCGTGTCAATTCTTACGCACGTGAAACGATAGTAAATCAAAGTATGATGAATCATCGAAAAACCCTTGAACGACCGGTTGAAAATTTTTTCCCTGAATTTCACACTCTTCGGAACAACTTAGAAGTAGGGATTTATCATCGATGCTGGAAATTGGCCTCTTGAAAATTCCCCGCCCCTCAAGGGACGATCCGATCTAAACGATCATAGAGGGAGAAGGTAAACCGTCGGAGAAGGACGGCAAAAGACCGCCTTGGGAGACAAGCTTCGGGCAAAGTTTCAAAGGTACGCCAGTTTTGTATACGTACGGACTTTGCCGAGAGTTTAACGTATCGGACGGTCCGGTGGCCTATCGATCGTCGCGATTCCTGCAACGCTGGGCATTCGTCATCGCAGTAATTTCCAGCGGAAGCCGGGATTCCGGGGTGAGGGATTCATCACGTCTCCCACGGGGCCCTGAGTAACTTCGCCCGGTTAATGGTGAGAGGGGCAAGCCATGGCGGGGGACGGGGGGGAACTGGTCGTTGGGCGGTAAGAAAAGCCGTCTCGGCAGCGGGGCAAAAGAGCGCCGTGGGATATGAGTCTGGCGATATCTCGGTGGGCTCTTAGCGAGCGCAGTCGGGAAAGCTCTCCGCGAGGACTTTCGGGATGCAGGGCAGCTTCGGGTAAGAAAGGCACTCGAAGCTATCGCGCGAATTCCCTCTGCCTCCGAAAAGCAGGGAAGCCAAGGAGGACGACCCCTGGGAAAAGCACGGCAGGCCCTTTCAAAGTAAAACCTCGTCGGCAAGATGTAATCCTTTTTAAGGCGACCTGAACGTCGTGTAACCCAAGATCGTTGAATTCTGCCGAGATTTTACCCGGGGAATCCCCCAAGCTGGCTGTCCTGCGAGACACGATAAGCGACGACCCCGGAAAAAAAAATACATAACAACTCGATCTCCCGCGCGGAAGAGTCAGGGTAATTACTTAAGTGCGCCGAGCGGAGAGAGAGAGAGAGGTATCAGTGATAGCACAGTTTTCTGTCTGTCGTTTTATTAAATTTCCACAAACAATCGGTGCAGAGGAATTCGACGTGCCGGTCACTCTCGGCAAATGGCCATGGGACAACAGTCGGGAAAAGGTTTGCTCAAATTCATCGGGCGATATCCAATTTGTTCGATGCACTTGACCGTCGGACACCTGTGAAGAGATTTCCTGTACGTGAAACACAGAGAGAACGTCGCGCTGACGGGCGTCAATTTAAGACACTAACGGAAAGGCCGTCACTCACGATTCTCCGAAAAACATATCAGCCGCGTGGCAGGTTAATCGCCGGCAGTTTACGTCGACGAATTCCCCAATGGCGAAGTGGATGGTCCCGTTAAGCACACAGTCTCCCCCTAACGCAAGTTGGTCAGTGAATGCAAATCTTGAGGATTAAAACCTCCGAGTGGATTTCCAGAAGGGTTGAAAATTTCCAACTTTCTCGCCCGAGACGGGGCTTACAAGTGGCAGTCTTATTACGCGGCTAAAGGATTTTTAAGGGGTATTTCATCGTCCGAGAAGTAATCCATTTTACCTTGAGTTTTCTGGCCCGCGCAGGCAGTCAGGCAGAGAACAGCCAGTGCGAGGGAACCCTTCATGCTGCTTCCTACGTAATAAGAATGACTCGCTAAGCTGCTGAAAATTCTTAATAACTTCTCGCGAGAAAGCCTCGCTCATCTTTTATACTCGACTTCCCCACCACTGGGTATCCATTCGCCTCTGAGCCGGCAGACAACTCCTCGGCGACGGTCAATTCCGACACGAAATGGACCACAAACTTAATCTGATACGGTTCGCCAGATGAAGACGGTTACGAGCTGCGAGTCACGAACGAGTTCCTCATAAACCGCCACGATAACCCGTGTAACTTTTTACAACTGTCATCTGCCTTTACTGGGACCATTTCTTCGACGCCTTGCCCAGTCCCTCTGGACAAACTGTTAATCCAATGAAAAGCCCATTCGTTTAACTATCAATAACAAAGACGTTCCACGGAAACCGGTCGCACTTCCCTCCGGGGACAATTTTTTTTCACAATCGTAAAACTCCGGGACAATCTTCTTCCTCGTTTCTTTCCGGTTTTCATTCGGACTCCCCGATAGACCTCCCGGCCATGCAATTTGCATCTTAAGGAAAGTCTAATGAACTTGCCAACTATTGGACGAGGGGCAACCTTGCTAACTCGCCGCAGTGTTACAAGCCCAATAGTTGTTAACTACAAGTTAGAGTGCACGTGATGCCGCGGTAAAGCACCGTTAACCGCGTGTTAGCACGTCAACCACTTGAAAATCATAATTACAGATGCGGATGGTTGGAAACCATTTGCCGAGGCATTCAATCAGACATTCCAGCGGATGAAGGGAAATCGATTGGCGTATTAGAAAATTAGGGAAGCTTCTGTACACGGGAGACTCGGGTTATACTCACGTCCGAGGATCTTGAAATTCCCTCCAAACTTTGAAGACTTTACGGACGGTCGAAGAAGGTGTAATTCGGCAATTATTATAATGCAATTAACGTTTGAGGACCGTCCGATCGCGAGGGAATTTGTCAGGACTGCGCATTAATCGTTTCCTTGGCAGCTGGAACAAGAACCGAACTCAGCGACTCTAATGGTCGTAGATAAACTTAATGGCCCGTGCTAATTAGAAGCGGGAGGCATTATCGCCCCGTTCCAGCTCGCAAAAACAAATTACGCCGACCGCGTCTGCCAGTTAACTAATTCCTATCGCGTGTAGCTGGTCATTCGACTCGTCCGCTCGGCGAATCCGCCCATTCGCTCTTCCGAGGCTATTAGTGAAGAACTGTCGACGATGAGGAACGAAGTTGCCAAACCCCGCGTCCCCCCACCCCCCACACCCGCCCCCTCTCCCTGCACTTCACCGGGCCACGGTGCAATTAGTCTTCTCCAAAGTAACGAAAGCGAAGACCTGTAAAAAAAGCGCTGATAATGTCAGAAGTTATGTATACAGAGCGCGTAATTAATTACGCTGGACAATTGCACCGAGAAGACTTGGCGCAGGAACGAGGAAACGTAATGCGCGACTGGGTCGATGGATCAAAGTTGCTTCTGGTTTGTTCGCCGATGAAAGATGAAGTTCCCTTTAAAAGTTACTGTCGCTTAAAGTCAAGGCAAAGTTGAAGGGAGAATTAGGGAGACTTAAAGGGGGCTTTCATTGAAAATTCGATTTCAACCGGTCGGACGAGGCTACGGAATTATTTGGCGTTTCGCGAGGCATTGTGGGAGATGGTAAGTTCTGCCGCTGGGGAGCTTAAAGGACCGCAGTCCGCGCGGGCCGACTTAATGGTTCGCGACTAATTAGGCCGGAAAGTCCCGGGGAAGGCATTAGCGGCAACTTTCGGCGGGTTCGCGGGGGTTGAATAATTCGGACGGTCCGCTTCCTGCCGCAGGGGAGCCACGAGGGTCCTAGGGAACCGCATCCCGCGTCCTGGACAACTGTGAGCCAAGGCCCGTGATAACGAGACGGCCACGAGAACTTCCGCGGGGGAAACCTCCCGACCGGACCCGTCCCGTTCGTCGATTTCCTCAAACCGGAGCCTAACGCTGAACGCGCGAGGAATCGATTCGTAAGTGAATCACGTGCTTCTTGAAAATTCAACGTATTCTGCATGTACAAATTTTCTGTTCGCAGGAAGGATCCGCGGGAACGGGAAGCAAAGTGTTGCCCGATCGTTATTTCATGCCGGAGAATCTGTTCTCGCGGGAGGGAGGGGCGGCGAGGGAGTGACGGCCAACTCGGCTGCTCGGGAAACGGGGGAGGAGCGGGGCTAACCGGAGAAAAGGAACTGCTAAAAACTGATAGCCAGGGACATGTGCCGACCGCGAGAGTGCCACGTGGACGCGACGTTTCCATTTTACGGGATTGCCGGAAGGGAAACTCGCCGGGGATGATCCTGAATCCTGTAACTATATCCCGGGATCAGCGGAGTCTTCCACCGAACCAGACAGAATCTTTGAGGCTCCGGTTCCACTAAAATCCAGCTATCCGGAGATCCCCAGCCGGAAAGCGCAACAATACGAAGTACAGAAAAACTCGTAACGTTACACGTTCACCACTTGAGTTTGACGGAAGGCGAAATCTCTTAGAGGGACATTGAGACGAAGGAAGCGAATGGGTGCCTCAAAGATTCGTCGCGTGAGAGAGAAAATTCCTACAGACGTAAAAATTCGAGAGTCGGAGAATCGTCCCGGTTGGCCGTCGGGCCGGGTTTTACCGGAATCCTCGCCGACGTGTTCAGGGCGCCCTTGTACAAAGTGTCCCCCGTATCCCTTTGGACCCGTGTGTCGACGCTCGGGACGGGAAAGGCGAAAGTCGATCGAGCCTGCCGGGGGCGGTGGGAAGGGGAGAGGGGGCGGGGAACGTCGTTCCGCCCTGTTTTCCGATAACTGCCGTCAATTACGTTATTACGGCGGGGCGGCGAAATCCGGCGTGCTTTAATTAACGGAACGATTCAATGAGTATCGGCGGAAGGATTGCTTCGGCACGAGTAATTGCATTCTCGCTGCACCGTTGTCGCCGGCGCCGTCGCATTCGGATTTTAAGAATTGCAATTACCGTACTTTCAATGGGCAACGCGATTGGCACTGTGCCGGACAAAAGGAGAATAACCGACGACTACCCGCGTCGATGTTAAAGGACGGAAACGCAGAACTCGTGCCGCTCCAGGCAAATCTTTCCCCTCTAATTGGCCGGATACATCCGCACAGCTTTTCCACTATTTTCCTATACCGGCGACCCTCCGAAATGGCGGGGATTCATTTTCTTCGTGCCATTCGACCAACGCAAATTTCCGGCCCGTACCTGCGTGATCTCGTTTTTTTTTTTTTTTTTATCCACTCGTGGGCCACGAATTCTGCCGCATTTTCGCCGTCTCGAGGGGTTGACACACATTTACTTTTTACATTTTAGATACGTTCGTAACCGCGTATAAATATTATCCGACGAAGCAAGGCGCGTAAACCGTGCCGAATCCTCTCAAAAAGGGGAAGTCCTTTGCGCCTATCGCGATATAGCAAAGACTCTTTAAACCGAGGAATCGTCGTAGCGTACATGATGTCCGTGCAAGCTTACTAGTGCCGCCGTGCTTTTGCGTTGAATTCATTTCCTCGTCGGTTCGTGTCCAACGAACGATTTGTATGAAAGTCATCGTGAGCCATCGACGACTCGTCGTCTCGTTTTACTCGGCAGAAATGCGAAATCTCATCTACCAAAGCGACTTTGAATTTTTTCACATTTTTCATTCCCCGGACTTCGCTTGAAAAAAACAACCTCTTTTCTACCTCTTTGCTTTCCGACCTCTTCCACGTAGAATTTTAATGCAGAAAATCTAACCTACAGGATTTGTACTTATTTTCATCGTGCCGGTAGTTCGACGAAACGACGAGTTCATAAATGTAGCGTAAAAAGAAAGAATGTATTTTATGATATTTTACGCATAAAACGATGGTAAATTGATAGCCATAGTCCAAGATAAATTTAAGTAGGACTGTATAAAGGGAGATACGATGCGAGTAAGTGCGCACGCGCGCGCGTGCGCGTGTATGTGTTTGTGTGTAGCACGGTTAATTCGATCGATCACCGATCGTCGGTGATTGGGATTTATACAAGAGAACTCGATTTTCGGTCTGCACGGTGGTTGAGACTGCGAAACGGTGCTTCACTTATTACTGTTTCGGTCGTTAGTCCTGTCATCATTATTATTCAACGTTATCACGAACGTAATTAATAACATCTCGTTACTTTCACCAACGCTAGCTTCCATCGAAAGTCACATAAAGATTTGTCGGAAAAGGGAAGATTAATTATTTACGTACAATATAATTATACCTCAGCGGAGACCAACACCCAATAACCAAGCGCTACTGTAAAATATTGTATATTGTTTCGCGTTATTTATTTTTCAATGTTTTTACTAGAGACGCGTTTCTACGATTATGAAGAAGATATACGTATATATGTAATGATATAATAGCAAAGTGAAGCAGATTCTGATCTATCGCCCTGTACAAATGAGATAAAAAGCAAATCAGTTATAAATACATGTATTTTCAGTTATAGAATTTGCATTACTGTACATAGTCGCATCCAATGCATACACTCGAAATCCTCGAATAAATTCCAATCAACTTTCGAACGTGAAAGTGGCACAACAATTTATAAATCTGTCCATACATAAAAAAAGAGTAATTATTGTTGAAGAACTCTATTTAATTCTAAAGGTACAGTGCGGTAGATCAGTCCGACTAGTACGTTTATACACTTCAGCGTATCTCCAGCAGCTTGTGCAGTATGTGGAAACTCCGACCCGAGTTCAAAAGTTAAAGCTAGTCTAGAGCGGGTTTTACGAGCGTGAAGCTTACCTGCGAAGAGTCTCGAACGTATTTCTATCCCTTGGGAACCAGAAGTAGGAGCGATTGTTTGTCACGAAAGATAGGTCTTAATTAATAAAAAAAATGATCCTCCGGAAAGCAGTGCTCGCCATGGCCTCTATGTATAAGTTTCTTTCTTGTAGGAACGTAGAGGAACGAAGAAAGTTATACGATAAAACGTACGGTCGACGAAGCTTGTCAGATTTGTTAAAACTTCTAGGTCCCACGCGGCTCTATATTATGGATCGATACGGACACGTTTCGAGCTCGGATGGGAAACGTGCGACGACAGATTTTCGCCGCGCGTTATAGTCTAATAGCGAGAGGAAGTGCACTACGGTGTAAGACTAATTTCTAGGCAGCACGACGTATTAAAGTTAATAGCGAGAAACTATGATAAAGAGACGAACGAGCGACATTGCTGCGAGGCATCGCCGAGATTCCCTCATGGGATTTTCCAAGAAAATTCGGTCGATCGATCAGTCGCCGGCGCTGTACCAATCCTCCAAAGCGGAGGGGGTCAATCCTCCTTGCAGGGAGAAAATAGCCGTGTTTGTGTAAGGCGCATAAATGTCTATTGTTTAACAACAATCGGGACGGACGCTCGTAAGTCGAGTATATTTATTGAACAAAATATTTGAGAAAAAAGGCAACGCTTAATTCATTGGTACTAAGTCGAAGTTACGTTATTCCTACTTATTAACGCCTTCTTGTCAGAGACTATCGTTTTCTTCATGAGTGTTGTATAACGGAAGAGTTTACAGTATATATTATATTTAATGAATAAAAGTCATTTTATGCGTGATCGAGCGAGAAGCGGGCCTAAAGATTTATCGGTGAGAAACCATCGATCACGTCGAGTACTTAACTTCCTCACGATTGCATATGTGAGACTTACGCTTGCACGAGAAAGGCTCCGTTATGTTTTATTGTCGCATCTCTAATGCTTTGTCAAGTAAAATAAATATAAATTCCTGTGTTAAGTGTAATGGTCAATTACGTTCTAATAAAATTAATCAAGATTCCAAGTAGCATTTTTCTTCGACCTTCCCTCTCTTCCAAAATGTGAAATGAGACACAGTATCATCATGTAAAAAATATATTTTTATAAAATTCTTTACTTACTATTCTTAATTGATATTACGCAGAAGAAATTGTCGCTATACGAAGCTTTAAGCTTTAAAACGGTGTCGATATAAATATATTAAAACTAGGAGGTCACAATCAGTGCATTGGCAATGGCTTCACTTTTGATCGAATTTTTAAAACTTCTAATCTCATTATTTACTATATATCCAATGCACTGTTAAGATAAAGAACTACGACCAACACTAATTGAATATTTAAAAATGGCAGCAACAATGTGTCAAATTATTGATCTTTGGCAGCAAAGTATCAGCTGCTTATGAGTGACTGATGCGATTAAAAAATAACGAACATCTTTAAGCACGTTATAGCATTAAAAACAATGTGATTGAAGAATAATATTATATCTAAAATACCATTAGGTGTTCTTATAACTAACAATGGTATCCATCTTATGTAAAGATGTAGAAAATGATCTTAGTTGGACTTCTTGACTGTTTGCTATAAATACAGGCTGTGTCTCATCCCACTCTTTTGGGATACCACAATCAGGTACTGTGTAGGTCAGTATATCAAATGAACAAATACAGTCCAACAGTGGTAGAAAGCTGACAGTACCTAAAATGATAAAAAGGATTATTTTCATAGTATATTTATAAAGAACACAGTTGTTATAGGTTCAAAGGATCAGTACCTGTAATTTGACGTATAACTTCACGGATTTCTTTCTGAATAGTTTTCACATCCTTAGTGCCAACTTCTGGCTGATTTCCATTCTGATTGCTTTCTGTTCCATTAGATGCCTGTCCTTCATAATCAACTTTGAAGTCCCACTTTTCTAGAACCTCTTTTGTATTGACATTCGTTATGACTAGGGTCACCTTTTGCACCTTTCTTTGTACAAGCCATTCTTGAACTTGTCCAAGGACAGTTTCCAAAAATAACTTGATTTTCTCATCTGTTGATGTTAGGATAAATAGCCCAAAGTGTTCAGCAGGCTCAAAAGTTTCAGGGGGATATATCCCTCTCTGGTAAAGTATACTATTGATTCCATAAACTGTAAACAAAAAAGAAAGGTCAGTTTACTATCGTAGTTTTCAACGCTTGGAAAAAATAAATATGACAGAATCAAAAAATTGAATCAACAATGAGATGCCGAAAACAATAAACATCGAAAAGTAACTTACGCAGATAATCCTTGACCAATTCTGCCGATCCTTTTAATGTAATACATTTTGCTTTCTGCTGGGTCTCCGTCATACTTTGTAAATCCAGCCAACACCAATAATTTCAACACGAAAGTCTCGCCGACCGTTCAAAACATCAGCTAAATAATTCACAGGTTATGGTCGCAACAAAGCCGGTAGAAGCGGTTTTTAATTTAAAATACAACCAATCACGGTGTCGACCAATAAGAATTCTATAACGTATGTTCAAACTCATGTGAACTAATAAGAAATTTCCGCTATAAAAATAATAATAATTTTCAAATATTCAAATTTCAAATAATAATATAGTATGCAAAATATGAAATATTTTCACCAAATTTTTCGTTACCTGAGAAAAACGTAGGTTCATGATATCTTTTTTATACAAAGCAGAGTCAATTCGTAAGTGGCTACTTTTCAATTGTCTCGTTGGGAACACGACGAAATTTGTGGAAACCGTGGAAAGCGTCGATGTGGAAACACCACCTTAATTTTCGATAGCAGCGCCCTCATCCAATGCCTCGTGGTCTGCCGAATTACGGGCGGCTGGGCGAATCTTCAGGCCTTTTACACGCGTCCGTCATGGCAACCGCCGACGAAGCGGGCCTTTCTGCCCTTGTATACGATTATTTACTCAAAAAGGATGCGTCGCTGGCGAAGGTTTTTCAGAAGAAAACAAAAGCGGTAAGTCCATATATACGCCTCATTCAAATCTACGTACAACACTCTCGTTAGTCCGCTAAAATAAATTCTAAATGCAATGTACCGCCAACCGCCACACCACGTGGGCTAAGAAATACCATTACGAATGTTGTTTTATACACAAGCTCTGCCTAAGATTCTTCAGTTTCCAGCCTAATTATATTTAAATTTACATTGTAGTTGCTTTCGCCTTGAGTGGTGTTAGATGACTTATTTCATATTTTGACCTTCAGCGAGTGGTTGTATGCTTGATATATTCGTGTGTATTATTTACAGTTTTTCTCCTATTGTCAGATTACTACCCGATAATTGATCTACCTCCCTCGTTTGACAGCTTTCTAATGCTATTTAGTATCCATTTTGTATTTACTCTTTATTTTGATGCATACTATTTTCTTCCCAAATCTTAGAGGTTATATTTTTTGCTAAACTCACTAAACTGGAGCTGTATGTAATTATGGTCTTTATTTGTTTTAGCCTGCATTACCAAAAGGAGCACCAACAATACAGGAACTCTATCAGTACTTTCAAAAAAATTCCCCTAAGAAAGTTAATATAAAATCACAGGCTAAAGATAGCAGTTCAGATTCAAGTTCGGAAAGTGAAGAAGAAGCTCCAAAAAAAGTACCACAAGTCAATGGCAAGGCATCTGCTAAACCTGTTACAAATAATAAGGCAGAATCTTCCTCTGATTCGTCAAGTGAAGATGAAAAGCCCACAGTGAAGGCAGTGCCTAAACCAGCACAAAAGGCAAGTGAGGTGAAAGCTGCAGTGGCAAAGAAACAAGAAAGTTCAGATGATAGTTCTTCTGAAGAGGAGCAAGCTCCAAAAGTACAGACAAAAGCCACACCTACACCAAAAGTTGTAAAGAAGCAGGAATCTAGTTCAGACTCTGACTCCGATAGTGATGAGGAGGATACAAAGGCAAAGACTGTTGCCAAACCAGCTGCAAAACCTGCAGCACCACAAGCAAAGTCAGCACAGAAAAAAGAATCATCCAGCGATGATAGCAGTGAAGAGGAAACTCCTGTTAAAGTAGCTAAGAAACCTGTAGCAACACCAACCCCTGCCAAGGCACCTGCAAAGAAACAAGAATCAAGTGACGATTCCGATGACTCTTCCGAAGATGAGAAACCAGCTGCAAAACCGACACCTCAGAAAGCTGCACCAACTAAGGCCCCAGCGAAGAAACAAAAATCATCCAGTGATGACTCCGACGATTCATCCGAGGATGAAGCCCCTGCGGCAAAGAAACCAGTCGCTCAAAAGGCGGCGCCACAGCAAGCAAAACCGGTAACGAAAAAGCAAGAATCATTATCTAGCGATGACAGTAGTGATGAAGAACCGGCAACTAAGAAGCCTGTCGCTAAGGCAACGCCAGCGAAACCTGCCGTTGCGAAGAAAAACAGTTCTTCCAGCGAAGACAGCAGTGACGACGAGCCTCCCGCAAAGAAAGCAGCCCCCGCGAAACCAGCAGCTGCGGCAAAACCCGTAGCTAAGAAACAAGAGTCATCGAGCGAAGATTCAGATTCCGACGATTCGGAGGAGCAGAAGAAGCCGGTAGCGGCAAAACCTGTCGCACAGAAACCTGCTGCCGCGAAGAAATCCAAGGAAGAATCCTCGAGCGATGACTCCGACGATTCGGAAGACGAGAAACCGAAGACTACCTCCACACCTGCGAAACCAGCGGCGAAAGCGAATGCAAAAAAAGAATCTTCTAGCGAAGAATCTGACTCGTCGGAAGAAGAAGCACCTAAAGAAGCACCTGTAGCGAAAACGAATGCCATCAAGAAGAAATCCAGCGAGGAAGAAAACGACTCCAGTGAAGAGGCCGCACCACAGACACCGAAAACACCTGGCAAACCAGAGAAGAGAAAACGCACAGAAGACGAAGAGGAACAACCTCCAGCGAAAACTCCAAAGAACAACTACAGTAACTTTGTAAAAGGAAACAACAGCTTCGAAGAAAAGGTACAGCATTTTTACAAAATTTTGCTGATCTTACACTGTTTAATTTATTCCACTGAGCCAAAAGTAATATTTCTCCGTACAATATTTTCCCTATAGAACAGGAAAAACACACCGTTCCGCCGAGTGAAGGACGAAGAAGTCACGGTGAACCCACAATTGGCTAACAATTCTTTTGAAGCGAAGGTAAATGCTCGGAAACATCCGAGAAACACAGGTCAATCGCCGTGTACTCAAACCTCGAGACCATGTTTCCGTGCATTCACCAACTCTTTTCAGACCCTGGACCGACTTATCGGAACCCCTATCTATTTACCTACCTATTCTTTTACAAATTTGTTGACATGTGCGTCCACGTGCGAGTCTCGGCGACTGACCTGGTGTTTCTCTTTTGTTATAGGGGGAGGAGGGTCAGGAGAACGGTTTTAAAAAGCACGGAGGACGAGGTGCTGGATTTGGCGGCGGAAGGGGCGGTCGGGGCTCTAGGGGTGGTTTCGGTTTCCGCGGAGGACGAGGTGGTGGATTTGGCCGTGGAGGCGGTGGGGATCGCGAGGGAGGTCGCGGCGGTTTCAGGGGTGGCCGTGGCGGCGGTGGGGATGGCGAAGGTGGTCGCGGCGGTTTCAGGGGTGGACGAGGTGGTGGTGGGGATGGTGAGGGTGGTCGCGGCGGTTTCAGGGGTGGACGAGGTGGTGGCGGGGATGGCGAGGGTGGTCGCGGCGGTTTTAGAGGTGGACGAGGTGGCAGAGGCGGCTTCGAAAACAGAAAATCGTGGGGCGGTAGGGATAATGACAGAGGCGGACGCGGTGGCGGATTTAGAGGTGGAAGGGGGGGTGGTTTCGATAACAGGAAATCTTTTGATAGTAGCGCGCCCGCGCAAAACAAAAAGATTACCTTCGACGACTGATTGCAATCATGTAAATAGAGGTGAGATTACCATTAACAAGATCGTAAATAGTTGGTAACCCGTGATACATTGTAACCCGTACACAATTTTTTACATCTCCTAAAGTGTTCCTTTTTTTTCAATAGAAAGGTGCACGCGGATCGTGGGGTGAAAAAGCCAACCTGGACTTGAAGCACACGAGAGGCAAATCCTTTCGCCATGAAAAAACGAAGAAGAAACGCGGAAGTTATCGAGGCGGCCAAATAGACATTAGCGTCAATTCTATTAAATTCGATGATTAATTATTGTACATGTTAAATAACTGGACTTGAAAGTGACGTGCTCGGCATGACAATTTAGTAAGAACTGACGCAAAGGAACCTTGAATCAGCTGCGTACATATTCGGAAGACCAGATTTTTTTGTTTCGCTCTATCACAACCTGTTAATTCTGTTTTAATGCAGGTTTCGAAAGGAGGACATTAGAGCAAGGATAATCACATAGATGTTTAAACCAATAACGTCATCGAAGCGCAATATTTGTAACACCGTACAGAAAGAGATGTATAATATTTTTAAACCCTTTAAGCAAATAGTTCCATAAATGTCGCTTATAAGCAGTTAAGCCCGAAAACTTTTCACATTTTTTTAGTCATTGAACGAAACATTCTTTCGAGTTGCCGATTTCGGTGGCAATAGATAATTTGTATTTATAGTTATGTCCCCAGAAACATGTAACTTACGAAAGCTAAGTTTCATTTTATGTTGTCAAGTCTTGTGTATTGTAACGTAACTTGGACAATCGATCCTTCCTATAATAATTAGGAATTCGATTGACGAGTGCAATTGAATTGAAATAGAATTCTGTTTTGTAAACGAAGCGTTTTTTTCACACTACTTCATCAACCTTGTTAAATATACACTTTGAAAAACTTGTTTGACTGCGCTTTTGCCAATGAAGTGACAGATTCGCAATTTTGTAAACGTTCCTATACATATGCGTTCCTTATTAATTTATGTACCTGAATATTCGGAAAAAACTAACCAAGGTGTCGGTTCAACAACGTGTTCTCTTCGAAACCAAATGAACATTTTAATATTCTTCTCAGCAACACCTAACACGTGACGAATTTATCGATTGTTCAAAACATGTTGAAAATGACAATCATCCTTGAGTAGTTACAAAAATAAACAGACGTATTTAGCACTCGTTAAGTTTAAGAAAAGTTTTGAAATTTTTTTTAATTGCGCAGTTTAGTATTTTACGTCACTTTCCAATTAACATGATCAACGTATGTGACACCATAACTGGTCTGTAAGTTGAAAAATCAAAGAATAAAGAAAATATACTATTCAAAAATATATCGCGTTTATTTTTCTTCAATATTATGATCGATACATCAAGGAAACAGGCATTCGAAGTCGTAGGCCGTTTGCGGTAAAATACCACAACTTTGCCGTAACTTTAATGTCTGCGGTGAAGCGAAGGCAGAAAAAAAGGGCAGTACGGATTACCGCCTCGCAGACCTTTTTGGTCTCTCTGAAGGAGGCGAAAAAAAGGTTTGGAGGCAAGGGAATAGGGGCCAATCCCCCTTCTCATCCCCTCTTTCTCGCCTGTTCTCTACCCGAGCACAGAGAGCGGTTACTTACGATTCCAGTCAACCCAGTCAACCTCTGGGCATCCACCTGCGAGGAACGGAGGTATTCGACCCCACGACATCCGGTGTAGTGACATGAACGGTGTCTGACGAGACTCACGTGTCCTCGCTCGCCCGGTTTGCCCGCGAATTTCCTTCGATTAATGACAACTTGGACCGCGTAGAATCGTGTCGTCGAAAGGGACAGACGGGCCAAGGCTTTTTTTCATTCACGTTGTTTACGCTGCTCCTCCCACGGTGAGTAGCCAAGCTGGATATTGAGAAATACACTGGTAATGGTTGTTGCCAATGAAATCGCGAGTAAAGTTGAACGGCTGGAAAGAACGCGGTGATTTCTGTCGGTGAGTACGCGAAGGCAAAGAAATTTGGGATCGGTTCCGCTGGTCGTGCCAGCAGGTAGAAAAGGGAGCAACAAATATCTCAAAGGAGATGAACGCGGCAGCGGCAGTACTCAAAGCGCCTGCTCGGATGATCTTCGAAGGTTTATAAACCGAAGCGAATGTATAACGCCAGGTATGGCGCCCCAGACCTAAGTTTCCTCAGGTATATACCCTCTGGTACTCCGAGGAATTGCATTTCCAGCCCTTCCTCAGATTTTCTCGAGCTTCATAAAGCATTGAGTTTCTTCACCGCGAACGACGGTTAATTGATGTTAATTAAACGCTCGGCAATGGCCGCGAAAGTGTTCAAAACCATACGTAGAAAGTAATTTAAAAAAGTTCCTCATTCCACAAACCGGTAGGTATGTCCTCTGTAAAATTCTTATCTTTCACTGTTCAAACTTTTCGCTACGACTGGAAAATTTTTTAGGATTTACCTTTAAATCATCACGCTCAGCCGAAAAAGAATTCAAAGAGTTCTGACAGTTATAATAATTTATTCATGAAACGAACCGCCGAAACCGCGAGTACCGTTATCAAGAACGAGAATGAGTTAACGTACACTCGATATGCCTGCTCGTATCGCTTGAGTCGCGCGAGAGGAAACGCGTTTTCGACAATTCACCGTTATCGTTGGGGTATTAGCCATCTGACAGAACGGATGGACCACTGCGAAGGCCGGCCGACGTCTTTAGAGAAAAATTTTAAAACGAGTGCATCGTTAACACAAATTGTATTCGCGTAAAATTCAATTTTTCGCAAATAGGTGGCATCAGGAACTTATCGACTTGTTCAGCGAACGAGCTAAGGGGAAATTCCTAATTGCAAAATGGGGAGGTCAATTTTGCGACAATTTGCGAGCAATCTGCGCGTCAAGTTATCCTGAGAACCAAGATCAAAACCCTTAACCTCGGTACCATTATGATTTACCGTAAACTCAGAGTAAATTGGGGTTTTCCCGCCGGTGTTTCTCAAGATCAAGCAGGATACCGCGACGTTATTCAGATTCTTCGGATAATGAAGAGTACTCGCGGGTGGAAGAATGGCTGGGTCTGAAATCGGGGTCGACGGGGGTCGGGGTTGGCCTCAATTCCTTCAAGTTCAGGCGATTCCCACGAAGGGCGGGGGTCATCGTCTCCGCGGGGAATGGAAGATACCTAGACCGCCGTTATATAATCCGCGGATCGGAAGAGACCCCTCCTCTCTCCTTCTCGTTGTTCTTCGTTTGGAAAATTGCGGGACAACAATGAAACCGACACGAATCGTTCCGTCGCACGGCAATTATTTAGCGAAGCGTGTGACTCGCGTGCAAAATTTCCCGCGAAATTAGCCGGTTCAGTTGGAAGCCGAAGACCGGTTCGAACGAACAGGAAGGTCAGACCAATGAACAGCGAGATTTTTATTTTGAAATCTCGAATCCTAAGGGCTTCTATATCCGCGTATTTAAATAAAGGCTAATGACTGGCCGGTAAACGAACGCACGTGCAGGATTGTCGAGATTGAAGATCGACTACGATTGCCCGGAGGAAAGGATTTCACGAGGTAACAGGATTACGAGACGGCGGCAGTCACGGGCAATGACCAACCTTGACTAGCATCTGTCAATGGCTCTCGCTATTCCCTTCTCTCGCTGGCGCACGTACATGCGTGATACGCAGATATTACACACGCGATGCCCCGATAAATCGGTGTTTTCGTTTTCACCGTTCACCAAGAAACCATATCTAAGAAATAAATATCTAACTAGAAAAAACATCCATTTAAAAGAATAAAAGTTAACATAATTTCAAATCTGTCCTAGTTCCATGTAACATTGGACCACAATCATCAGTACTTGAGTAAAGTTTCACCGTACTAAGTCACTGTATTAAATTTAAAATCCCACCTCTGGGTAGAACCTCGCGAGTTTTATTACGGAGAAGCGTAGCTTTCACTCGTACCATACCGTATGTCGTCGGACACTCGTAACGGAAGTTATGTGGACCCGGCAGCCTAGAAACCCCGAACTGCATATAGGGTCGTGGTGAATCGATGACGTGCGGTTAATTGCTATTCTTAAACGTCGTTCTCGTCACTCTCTCGTGCGTGTTCGTGCCGTTAATTCGCGTGAAACGTGCGAGGAAGTTCGAAAGGGAAAAACCGAGGACCGACGGTCGTCGAGTTGATCGGACCGTCCTTGTGAGTCGTTTAATACCGATATTCACGTAATTTCCGCTCCTTCGAGGGTATCCCGGGACTTATAGTCTTATGCGTTCATTAAAGTCTACCGTTAGCGATCAGGTAATTGCTCTGCTTCATCGGGGCAATCTTCCTTCTTTTCTAACAGTTTATGTAACCGAATAATAATGGCAAGACGTAGCGACGGCCTCCATCCCGGAACCAGTTTCCACGGAAATGAGCGTGCTCACACCTATGCGTCATTTACTCTTGCTCTTGACCTCTCGCGAACTCGGCTTCCAAGACCGCTCACTCGTGTCTTCCTTTCGTCATATACCGCCGACACGTTTATCCCACAAACATCAACTTACCCATGAATTACCGCGAAATACGACATTAACCCACTGTCCGGACGTTTACGCGAAATACCCAACTGTCCCATTATGAGCGCATTGAAATCCCAAAAATTCTGGAATGCCGCTGATGAGGGGGCTTCCTGGCTTTTGTTTCAGATGTCCAGGTACTTGGGATTGTTCCTCATCGTCACTGCTAGCAGCCAGGTGTACGGTTCGGAGAAATGCAAAGGTAGTGGATTAGGATTAAAATATGTCTGGGGAGATGCACTCACAGACTCGACAGACTGCATAGGACCGAACAACATGCAATATCCGTCGTAAGTTTCGCTCGACGTCATGTTAAGTAAATGTTACGTCTGTAATCCCCTACAAAATACTCAAGGTCGTGCACGTTATTGCCGCAGGGCTGCTATTTCGCGGAGTTTCAAGAACCTGTGGATCGGAAATAGCCGCACTGGACGTTCCCATCAGCCACGGACGATCGATCCAGAGCTCACGAGGCAGGCGCTACTTCATAACTACAAAATTGCCCACGGCGATTACTCGATCGCAGAAAATTCACGGAGTGGTGAGTCATTATTTTACTCTCGGTCGAAAATTGCTGAGTAAAATATCTTCGACATACTTTGCTCGATAGAGTTTAGTAGATCTATTCCGATCAGTGACCAATGGCTGAACAATTTGAGAAGACCTATTTTTCTTCTCGAACCTTGATTCTCATGGTTCTCCAAAACTGGGGCGTGAAGTCTGATCGACTCCACTTTTCGGGGAACCTTGAATCGCGCAGGTGTTCTTATGACACGAAAACCCGATTACAAAGTATTCCGTGCAAACGCCGAATACAAGGGACACAAACCTACTTAAAAAAATGTTCATTGAAATTCCTAAAGAAGCCGGTTGAACCAGTTTCGAGGAACGCTAAGTTCCCTGTCGCCATTCTAAGAACGTCGTAAGAATTTCATATGACGATTCTCGCGCATTTGAAATAGCATCGCGCGTAAAAAAAGGCTGGAATGACAGGCAGTGAAGAAGACATGGTCGACCGATGACTCACGATGCGTGAGGATCGACGGTAACTCGAAAATCATAAACGGGTCGTCGACCGATCGGACTTTAACATAGCTCAGGGCCTCGGTTCTTCATCTTTTCGATAATGATCCTCCGCGGTGTACGTGGACGGTAATAAGGCACCGTGTCATCCGGCCAATACAGTTATCGCTCGTTTGCGCCGGTAACGGGACTGGCTTGAAGAGCCACGCATCGTTTTTCGAACGGCCGGCCAAGGAATTCCCGACGATGCTCGGCAATCGTTTAGTCTCGCCGTCTTGGCATCTCACTCATAGGTTCTGCGTGTCGTTTGCCCGATTTTCCAGGACGCGCCTACACGCCCAAGGAATCCTGTGGATCGCCCGCGAGACTCTGCAAAACACGATACAACACCACGGCGCCCATGTATGGCGTGAGCCTAACCAGCGGCCAACCGGTGACGATCGTCCAAAAGTTCCCGGATCTTCTTCAACAGGTCGTCTTCGAGGTGTGCGAGTGAGTATGCCAATCAGTCCTGTCATATAGCTACGAAAATACCGGTAATTAAATGCCGATATGTATCGAACAGTCCATTGACTCGAAGGCAGGTGTAACAATTCGTTAATTACGACGTTTCTCTTGCCCCCAACTCTTTACCGACCGTTATTCAGAATTGACCATTTATTCGAAACCGTCCGCTTTACGCAGCTGCGGAGGCGGGCACCGGTCGAATTGAAATTCAGAACCGACTCGCGGCTTAATTCGAATCTGGCACAGTAGGCCGGAATGGTCTACGACTTCGTGACCAACGTGATTCGCCTTCCAGCTTACTTCGAAAGTTTTCGGGACACTGTCTACTCAAGCGGTTTTGCCGTACCAACGTCTCGTTAACCCGCCGAACGTCACATGAATGATTAATTCTCCCTGGTAAATCTCCGACGTGGTATTTACCCTCACGTAGAGGAGAATTGAAATTCTCCAAGGAAGCAAAATATTGCCGTTGGATTATTTTGATTTTTTCTTACGTCGTCGGGGAGTTTAACGGATGGATGTTACAGGTCGAAGGAATGCGACGTGGTCCATGGGGAATGCACGCAGACGTACGTGCCGTACTTGTTCCTGGTGATCCCGCTGGGACCGGTGACCCTGACCGGCCAGGATTACGTGCTAGTGGAGAGCGGTTGCGTCTGCAAGCCGAGGAATTCGGCGGGCGCGACGTCCGAAGCACCGTCCGTGCCGGGCTTTTAAACGTTCGTCGACCCGAATCGTCGCCATCGAGCGTGCCCGCTTCCCCCGGCGAACCGATGGCAACGAACCGGGACGACGCGTATCATCGCAGAAGGATGCCATACGGACCGTCCGAGCCCGAGAGAGTCGATTTCCTAACGCGATGGACCTACGAAGAAGATTCTCATGATCAGCGGATCCCGGACCAACGAGGAAGATGATGATCTCGCGAAAGAGTGTTTCCACGTGATTCTTCCGTTCATCATCGACGCCCTTCCGGCTTGTCCCGTTGTTCTCGTACTTCTTCCCTATTTATATACCCCACGGGTGTATTTACAAACTCCAACGAAAGTGTCGGAACGGTAAGCGGGAAAGGAACGGACCTCGAGTAAATTGCCACTGCACGGTCTGGCGAGGTCGATCGAACGCCGAGGAGACGAGTTGACGAGACATTAAGGTTTCGGGGTGATCCATGGCCGTCGAGGACAAACCAGTCGACGGGGAAAGAACTGGTCCGTGTTTACCGAAGGTCCGCAAGGTCCCCCCGCAAGAAAGGGATCGACGGCGGGCTTCCCGATGGAATTATTTGCCGGATGGAGCCTTCCCTTCGCCGCCCCCCCGAAAAACACCCCGACGGAGGCATCTCGACGACGCGAAAAAAAGCCTATCGGGGCCGCGACGCTCGTTGTTTCGCGGAATCCGGTCTCGGAATTCGATCGAGTTCAGCAGACTCGCCGGGCGCGAGCCGGTTTCGAGCAGGTGTTCCTGCAGAACGAGCGAAATGTTCGGCCGACGCGAACGGGAAACGCGCGAGCTCGTCTCTCGAGAACGATCGTAAAGGTGTATCATTATGCCGGCTGATTTGATAATCCCCGCGGCCGCGGAACCCTGTGGATTACGCGCGTCATCGCTGCGCTCTCTCATTCTTATACCCTTTGCTGTAGGATACCACTAATTAATCTTCAACTCGTAATCGATACGCTGACGAACATTGTTTAAGTATTGTCTTCGTAAAAGTTGCCCTGCCGCGAGTAATTCTTTCCAAAAAGGTCATGATCGCTTCTCATAATGATAGTCGTCTTAATAGTAATCAGTAAAGTAAAGAAGAGGTTACTCGGAACGGCAAAGCAATCCCTAAGACAATACCTAAATAAACAGTCATTTGTTTATAGCAGTTTCTTCCTAGTACAGTATTATTGGTAGTTGCGAAATTGTTACTAGTTGTTAGTGTATTCCCGTATTACCCCCCCAAGGTCATGAAAAACTCTTGCTGGAATTGTATCCACTGAAAATGCAAAAGTTTAAGTGCTGTTTTTTTTGTATGTATTATTGTAGTAGAAGTACAAAAGTTACCGTAACGTAAACGCAATACGACAAATTATAATAATAATGTAATTATCGCAACCTTGCTCAGACATTAAAAATATTTATTGCACTCAGCGGCTGTCTTTACTGGTTCGTAACAACTTCTAAGCCATTAGAAACTTCAGTGAGAAGTTCGCGCCTAGTGGCAAACGACTGCGAAGGAAACTAGCAAAGGAGAACATAGGCGCCGCTTTGTTCCATCCTGTTCTTGTGCAAAACAAGCCGTGCATCGTATCGCTAATCGTAAGACCGTCGACCCAGAAAATTCCTATGCAGTGCTTCCTGTGAACTTCCCACGGTGGATCTTTTTGCTCGGCAAATCGAGCGCCGGAACAGTCACGAACCGCGGGAACGCGACTTTACGGAACTCCCAATAGCTCATACCAAACGAATGCCGATACTCTACGTGGATTATTACCATTGCACGTCATTGCGGTCGTACCATTACACCACTGAAACATGAAAATCGGTTTAACGATCGTCTTGGCGTTATTCGAGTATTTGAAAATACTTGTGGCCACAGTAATGGTTTCCCCGATCGCCGTGGAATGACGGGAAAGGCCATCGCCGACCTAAAGGTCGTACGCGTCGCTCGTTCTTCCTGCAACGGCCGACTAGCCTGGAGAATCTCCTTTAGACGCACGCCACTGGCCTGCTTATGCTTCCCGTGAAACCGGACTCGGAGATCTGGCTGCATCGGGAGCGAACTGACGTACGAGCAGGATGGACGGTATACGGTGACCGAATGGACCGTACTGTGAATTCCGATGAACGCAGAGAACGTACCGTTATTTCTTTGCGGGACCCTTGGCCTCGATTTACACTCCTCATTTTCTACCTGAATTCGACCCCCCTCCCTCCATGATATCATTTCAGGACCGTTTCATTCATCTCACCGACGATACGGTTGACGATTCGCCATCAGATTTGCCGATTTACGTCACTTTCACTCCTTCGATCCTCTCCGAACGTGATAATCAAGTATTGCGGAAATTCGACAAAAATGTTTGTACTACATTCTGCAACTTCAAGTTGGAGAACAAAATTACCGTATTATAGTTCCGGTATGAGACGTAATTAAAACGAAGTTATCTCCTGAGTGTATTAATACGCAGTCATATTAGAACTATAAACTGTGACTGGCATAGCTATTTTTAGTTGCTCTAACGGTACTGAAAATGTGATATCTATATCGATGGCGATAAGAGGAAAAACTACCCGCACCTGCTTTACTACTTCTAGTAGAAAACTGTGTTTTTATGCACGTACAATAATAATAAATATACAAGTATCAATTAAACCTACGTATTTGGCCTTTTATCGATAGTAATTAGTTATGTATTACACCTTCGTTTCCTCCCTATTAAAAGTAATATTTTTTAAATCTTCAATTATATTCTACGTGTCCTTTAATTTTTAACGCTCTTTTCAGTAGACACAGCATTATTGAGGTTTGCGAGGATGAGAAATCTTGCCAAAAAATGTCTTTGCCTTCTTCCCTTTGTCCTGAATTTATTTCTCAAGTTATTGGGCCGCAATTACGGGCCCGAGGCGCCCCGTGGATAGTGATTTAAGTATATGCCGTTGGTCGACAGGTCACAAGAATCCTTCGATAATCGCATATGGGGAAAATTGAGCGCCAACCCCGCGGAATTTCGAGTGGTCCGCCCGGGGGTGTCGGACGAGTAAACCGCGAAAGAGGCGGGAAAAGAGCGACGAACAAAGAGGAAGTAACATCAAGTAGACACGGAAAGCTCGTCGAATTCAAGGAGACTGACTTTCTCTCTTCCCCCGACTTCGTTACGGTTAATTTGCGTGAACCCGACAAATCTACGTACGAAATTTCTACTGTATGAAAATATACATGTTCAGTATACATTAAATGTTATTTAATATGTCAATAAATATCTTATCATCCAAAAGCCATTGTCATTTTGAATACCCGGAAACTAAGTGATACCTTAAGTTGGCAATAACCGGCGTCGATTGGTTAACCTGCTTATTGGCACCGACAACTGAGGCGTCTGTATAACGGATACGCCGCCATGTTAGCGAATTGATTTATCGTGCTCGCGTCTGTGTACGACTAGTAAAATTCGCCGTTCGTTTTATGAAAACCTAGTGGAGTATACAACTTGCAAGTTATACTTGCACAGTGTTTCGGTACTTGATTAAGTGTTTTGTTCGCGAACGGCAATATTAACAGTGTCTCGCCACCGACTGCGTTCATTGCGAATCGACAGGATTTCTTCATTTTGCCAAAATGATGTACACGGTAAGGTCACAAACGACATTTTATATACCGAATAACGCATGTATATTACAAAGAACGTGAAAGTCGAGTGATCTAGTTGGTCTTTATCAATTTCGTCGTGCGGAATCAGATATTTTGACATGTTTGTGGTTATAGGGGACGACCGCATCGCAGGACACGAGGTTCAGCGACAAGGAGAAGAAGCTTCTAAAACAGATGAAATTCGGAGATTCCCTCACGCAAAAGGTACAATTCGTGTTTACAATATCATGTTTTTCCATATTTCATTCATTGTTATATATATATTGTTTACTATATTTGTAATGACCTCAAAAGCATACACCTAACGTCCTAACCTTCATCGGAAATTTAATGCACCGTTGTGGTATAGGTTGACATGAGCAAGGTAAAACTGGATGTCATCAAGCCATGGATTACAACAAAGATCACACAAATTCTGGGCATAGAAGACGACGTGGTGGTAGAATTTGTATATAATCAGCTCGAGGAGAAGGTAAGGAAAACTACTGTCGCTTCTAATTAATTAAGTCTAATTACAGTTAGGACTAGTGGCGCCTTTATAAAATTGAAGATAAATGCGTTCACTTGGCTTTTTCCCCTCATCATAGGAAATCGATAAATACACATTGTTTCAGCACGATGTTTTGTACAAGATACAAATAATTTCATGCAAAGTATGCACGATACGCTGATTTTGGAGTATAAAAGCAATGAGGCAATGGACGCCACTGAGCATCAGTTTTGTCTTATTGCTTTTACATTCTACTTTTGTGATTATCATCACACCCCAGAACCCCAGATCTCGATCCAACTGTCCGCTCCTAATATGTCCGATATCGATAAAAAAAAGACCAAAACCGATGTAGCTGATCCTGCCAAAAAGTGATGTGCAAAATCAATTTCTTATCACATGTATTTGAATTCCCCGTTAGTATAAGTAGAGACCGTTGGTGGGGCTCAACCCTTATGTCCAAATGGCATTCGGATGTGCTCCTCTCTACATCCGATTGGCCGCCTTTCTATCAGCCGTCAACCCTAGCATCATGGTGGCATCCGTATCCTGGTACCACCTACTTAGAACAACTGCTGAACATCCATCTTCAGCATCTGCTGAGCTGTCTTCATCCAACGTCATCAGGGAAGGTGCCTCTTCGCGATATTTTCATCACATCGCCTGCCTCCGCAGCCAGCTACGCTTCGGACACCTAAGCTATCTCTCTTGAGGTAGTTCTTCGAGCCGGCACTACAGCTTTCACATCGCTGTGGACTTCAAAGACCTTCGAAGCAACGTCCCACGTCAAACAGCAGCTGCCATGGCTTCCACACAAGGAGCACCAAAACATCCAATGGGATTCCTTGCTGCGTCGCCGGTACTACGTCCTGCATTGACGTGGGCCAGTTCTTCAGCGAGCGGATTCACCAATCATCTGGTTACCACTGCGTGTATGGCTGTTGGAGTGACATACGGAGTGTCATGCTCTAATATCGTCTTCAGTGCGTCCTCCGTGGATCATTCATCGAAGGACTTCCGCTGTCCGGTCAGTCGCGGTCAATTCCGAGTAGGGCTTCGTCGCATACGAGTGTGCGAGCGATGGGTATGCAACGCTACACGGTTTGACGTTCTTTGTCAATGCCACAGGTTGGTGAAATCGTGTTCTATACGTTCGACATTAATCCCACGGTTTTCAGCCTAATACCCTTATTATCAACTCAGTTACTATTTCAGCAAACACCATAACAATGTAAGATTTAAAATGACTAAGACTGGAGTAAGGTATCTGTGTATGTGCTACTTGTGCGTTTATCGATGGAACATAATGAGTATTTTCTAGCGCGTCCTTAATACAGGCATATCTGTGCTACCCACGGTATAAGTGGTAAGACACGACATGTATATACATAAATCTGCTTTTTCGAGGGGGAAAAGCAGTTAGAAGCAGAATAGGGATGGAAATCTTTTTGTATTTTTACCATATATGTATCGCCATGTAGTCCAACTTTCAGCATTATTGGGGAAAATGACACAATGCACTGTCATTTTATTTGTTTTCAAGGACATGTATGAATTTATATTCTGTATATTTTACAGTTCCCCGATCCTCGAAAAATGCAGATCAACCTCACAGGATTCCTGAACGGTCGAAATGCTCGATCTTTCATGGGGGAGCTATGGGATCTTTTAGTCTCTGCTCAAGAAAGTGTAACGGGTATTCCAGAAGCTTTCCTTCAGCAAAAAAAAGATCAAATTAAGAAACGACTGGTAAGTCTATAATTAGTAATTACTTTCATTCTCCTTGAATACAGCACGACAGGTATATATATATATATCACCTTGAATTGAGCAACATATGTAGAAACAATTGACATACTAGATTTGGTCGTTCAGCACAATCTTCGGTTGTATGTCAACTAAAACTGAAGAATGACTTGATTGTTGATTTTTAATGTTCAGTGTACATTTATAACATATAATTGGTGGTTTAGTTGTGTATTAAGTCATTTAACCTTCACTAGGAAGAGCAAGAGAAACTTCAAGCATCCCTCGCCGAAAAAGAGAAGGAAAAAGAGCGGGAGAAAGAAAAGGATGAAGCGGAGAATAAGCTAAAAAAGGACGATAAAGATCGAGGATCATCTAAAGAACGTAGAAGAGATCGAAGTAGAGATCGCGATAGAGACAGGTAGGACATACAACTTGTTATAGTAGTTTTCCTTACAGCAACGTCGAATTACTGTTGTTTGAATAGAATTTCATTTTACAGGAGCAAGAGGAGTCGATCTAGAGATCGTCACAGGGACCGTGATCGATCCAGTCGAAAACGAAGATCAGCCTCGAGATCTCCTAGCAGAAATTCTGTGAAAGATAACGGAAAAGAGATGACGGACGTAAAAGTAGATCGCGAAGATTCGCCACAGCCTGAAAATGCTATTCCTTTAATGCCAGTGAAGACTAAACCGTAAGTATACATTTTCTCTCGATGTGTAGTAACTGAAAAAAGTGACATTTGGTATGTCGTTGCAGAGAAGCTGCAGTGGCAATCTCTCGACTGCAGGCAAAACTGATGAGCATTGCAGACGGGAAAAAGAAGATTAATCGTACACCGTCTCCAGATTCAACCGAGAAAATATCCAAAAAGTCCATGTCAAAATCACCTGCGACGCGCTCTAAGAAATCTCGATCGAAGTCACCGACTCGAGATACTAAGTCACGCAGATCCCGATCACCTGTAGCTAAGTCAAAGAGGTCTCGTTCTAAGTCACGGCGGAGGACTAGATCCCGATCAAAATCAAGGAGGTCCAAGTCACGATCGCAAGATCGCCTGAAATCACGAAGGTCAAAGTCTAAGAGCCCTAGATCCCATTCTAGGTCCCGCTCACGGTCCAAGAAATCGAGATCCAAGAGCGATGATAGAAGCAAGTCCCGAAAATCAAGGTCCGAGTCTAGCGACTCAAGGTCATCAAAATCTCGATCGAAATCACCAGTCAAACGAAAGGACAATGCTGACAGTAGTCGTAAACGAGATGCTAGCTCTAGCAGCACTTCCGGATCCGATGACAAAGCAAAAGATAAAAACGACTTTGAGATAAGGAAGAAAAAGGATGGTGTGCAAGCCAAACGGTCCTACAGGAAGACTAATAAGGACGACAGTGGCAGCGATAGTGATTCTAGTCGTGAGAGAAAGTCAGCACCCAAAAGAAGAAGTCCATCCCCGCGAAAGGACAGAGGACGATCTAAAGATCGAGACAGGTCAAGAGATCGATCACGGGACAGGTCACGCGACAGAATAAGAAGGTATGTAAAAAAAATAATCGTACATGAGAAAGTCATGTATTTATGTTGATACATTTGTCATTACTAACTAATTTACTGATCTCAGGAGGTCTATCGATCGCGAACGCGAGAGAAGGCGGGAAAGGGAACGTGAACGCGAAAGGGACCGACTGGACAGATACAGTGGTAGCCGCAGTATGCGACCACCATCCGTTCGTACAGCTCCAAGTAGACGCAGGTATGTTTCAGATAGCAGATTCTCTGTAACCTGATCACATCCATGAACAGATTTTAAGACACTAATTGTTCTAGAAGTCCGCTCCGACGAAGTCCAGCAAGGTATCGCCGCAGATCGCCGAGTCCTGGTGACCGTCGTAGGAGACGATCTCTCGACCGCGGGCATAGATCGTCGGAGAGACGTGACAGGCGTCGATCAGCCGATCGTCGGGACAGCAGGCGCCGTTCGCCCGACGGCCGGGAGAGATCGAGCAGGTACGATAGATCTTCATCACGCGACAGGTCGAGCAGGCGAGATCGTTCCAGAGAAAGGCGGGACAAGGATCGTAGGTCGTCGGTAGACCGCTCGAGGGAAACGAAGCGGTCTCCCGATTCGTCCAAGGATTCTAAGGATAAGCCGAAAGACAAGAAAGCTGACGAGAAACTTAAAAAACCAAGCGAGGTGGAATCGCGGAAGGAGTTACGAAACGGAAGGTCTAAGTCAAGTAGCTCGGAAAGTAGCGAAAGTAGTTCCTCTAGCAATGAGGATGAGCCACCTAGGTAAGTGTTAAGTGGTGTACTTTCTCAAGTACTACATTTGTTTCAGGCATAACATCTTCCTACGATTTGTCCTACGTTTTTCTCGATAAAGCAAGCTTTCGATGGTTAATCTTATGATGTATAGGTCAAAATTACACTATGGATTTTCATTTTGTTTATAGAAAATCAGCCGAACGAAAATCACAAGAAACGCGTGATCGAGAACATTTGGACGAAAACAAGAGGAAGGAAAAAGAAAAGGTTTCGAAAGATGATACTTCAAAACGAGCTGAAAAGGAGGTGAAGAAAGTCGAAGCTGCGCCTATCAAAAAGCAAGAGTCGAGTGTTTCTCCGAAGAAACTACCCCCTGTCACGCCTTCTACTAACACCACCGTCACTGCTTCAGCTCTACCAATATCTAGACACAGGGTATGTTGTTTCAAATGTTTCTGTTATTAGTATTAACTGAGTTTCGATATCATGTTGATTTACGATTTCTGTCTTAATAGTTCTCCAAGAGTTTGTCCCGCACCCCGTCGCCGTTCAAGAAAACTGAGGATATTATTGCAGCCAAACTCAGACAATCAGCAAAGTAAGTTGACTAATACAATATCTGAACTTTTTCTCTTGAGGAGCCAAGATGTACCATATATCTCGTATCACTTACAGAGATGACAATAAGGAAGGATCCCCAAAAGTTGTGGAACAGAATCTTTCTTCCGGTGATACATTCCCACTGAAGAAAGACGAAAGGTCAAAACCGTTAAAGTCAACATCCGATGAAACGAAGAAATCCAGTCAGAAACCAACAGACACAGGAATAACAAAGAAATCTTCGGATGTCCAGAAGAAATCAAGGAAAGAAAGACGTGATGGATCAACGGATTCTGAGGACAGTGAAAGTGAAGGTAAATATTGATGAAGTAAATTATAATACATAGTGGTATTAAATTGTATTATTTGATTTCCAGCTAAGAGGAAAAGGAAGGTGGAACGAACGAGGAGAACAAGGAAACCTTCTACGGATGAGGATAAATCTGACAGAAGCAAAGCCGGCTCCAGCTCAGATTCTGAAGATGATAGGAAACACACGGACAAAGGCAAAAAATCTAAAGATACTAGTCGTGCAGGTACATCATAAACAATGGCAACATGGTTGTATCTTACATCGTGATATTTATATTTTGAAGTTAACACGCTTTTTATGTTTTCACCAGATTTGACAGACGATCGCAACAGAGACAGAAAGGACAACCGAAAACGTGACACTAACGAGGTTGAAAATCGAAAGAAATCAAAGAAAGAAATAGAAGATGAGTCACGAAAGTCAAAAAGAAATAGGAAGGATTCCTCTTCCGGAGAAGAGGATGTAAGATCGAGGAAGATCAAAGGTGAAGACGATAAAAGCAGGTCTAGAAAATCTAAGAAGGAATCGAGTTCGGATGATGAACCAAAAAAATCGAGGAAGAGAAGAGACAGCTCTTCTGAGAATGAAAAATCTCGAACGCGAAAATCAAGAAAAGATTCGACCAGCGAAGAGGACGTGAAAGTAAAGTCTAAGAGATCTAGACGGGAATCTAGCTCGGAGGACGAAGAAGTAGAAAAGGATATAAAGAAGAAGAGGAAGGTGGAGGACAGTTCGGACGAGGAAAAAGTCAAGAAGAAGCGTAAGAAGAAGGCGAAGACTAGTACAAGTGAATCAGACGTAAGTTCTTTTATTATACATGAAAATACATAAAGTACTTTGTTGTACATTCTCTAAATCTTACTTCCCTCATTAGGAAAGTGAAGTAGAGGAGAAGAAGAAGAAGAAAGAGAAAAAACACAAGAAACATAAGAAGCATAAGAAACATAGGAAGCACAAAAAAAAGAAGGTTGCTGATTCTGATGAGTCCGACGCTAGCGAGGGGAACACAGAGGAATTAGAAAAAAAACTTCGAGAAAAAGCGTTAAAATCTATGAAAAAAGGACATAGTATTGAAAGAAGTGACTAATTTATATCATGTAATGTATAAGATGTGGGCTTGTGTGTTTTCTGTCACAATACGCACTCACGGTCGTATTCACGTGACATTTCTGTTTTGTATTAAGAATGGATTAAGGTCTTGCACCTACATCGGATGGATAACCGGCCGTTTATAGCGAAAAAAGATTATCGTGCCCATATTTTTCATGGATAAATATCGAAGTATATCTTTTACAATTTTACTTTGTATTTAACATTATGAACATTTGAAGTAGAAGTTCCCTTTATCACTGAATGATATAAATACAGTATACGGTTGCTATTGTCACAAATGTGATTTGTTCTACAACTTTAATGTATGACCGATACATTCTTCAAAAGTTTTGACAAAACTGAATTCCTCGTATATTCACACAATTTAATCTTTTCGTTAAATAGTAAGACACATGCAGTTTGTAAATTAATTTAATTTGTATAAAAGTTATGTATTAAGATGACTACATTCAATCAATAGAACATAGTCTTTTTACTCATAACATCACCAATCTTTGTACCATCAAGTATGAAAGTATCACAACATTTGCAATACAATCCTGTATTTGTTCGCAAATTTGCGTACACGTCACAGTGTTACCCTTCACACATTGCACAATATTGGAAATACATCATTCCCCGAAAAAATATTTGTTTTCATCATGTAGTATCACAACAATCAGAGTGCTATATATAAGTCACTGACATTTTTCCAATAGTAGATTGTTTATTTCAAATAAACTTACAGCTTAGCCAACATAGATTCCCAGTCTGGTGAACATACCAACGTACTACTAACTGACCCAAGGTTAATTAGGTCTCCATCCAACTTCACTGTATCGACCTTTGCAGCTAAGAGGTCCTGTAATAATATAATTTCTTAAATAGCGTTCGCAGTGATATTTTATGTTTTATAATTCAATAATCACCTGACGAAAGCTGATGTTAGAACCAACATCAACTACCAAACAATTTTCGCCGATCTGTAGTCGTGCTTTACCAGATTTTAAAATCTGCAACTTTCCAAGCATACCTCCCTTCAGACTACCTAATGTACAATATTCATCTTTTGATCCATTTTCATTTTCTCTAGCTGCATTTCTATCAAAAGGTTGTGTGGGTTTCTGATCAGTATCATTATTAGATTCCAATCCTGGCAGACAATCTGGAAACTATAAAAATTCATTTGAAACTTGTCCTATACCATCAATTTTAGTCTGAATAATTAAAAGTATATTCCAACCTGCATTAATATGTAGCTATTTGATTTACTTTCCATAATCTGTGGCACTGTTTCTGGTAACTTTTTCTTCACAGGATCAGATACATGTTTACTGATTTTAATTTCTTTTTTTGGTTGAACAGCTGCAAAATAATTTTTTCCATTAATTCCCCTATGTAAATACTATCTTATACATGGAATAAACTCAATTAACCTTCTCCATTTTCTAAAATAATTGGTTTTATATCTTCTGCATCACTGTCTGGTGTAGCTTCTACCTTATTCTGATCCTTGTACAGTTTTCCTGTGTGATATGAAATTCTCTTATCTGTTTAAATACCTTGTGCAGTATATTCTAAAAGAAAGTAGGACATACCTTCTTCAGTCATTGGCAGAATAACAGGAGCATTATCTAAGTCCTGATCTAGTCCATCATCTATGAAGTCATCTCTTAATAACAATTTAAGTTTTTCTTCTTCTTCAGCCTTGTCGACTACATGATTTAAGTTTAACTTTGGTTTTTCTAACACCACACGAGCACTATCACTACTCTCTCTCGTACCACCATACCTCCTTGCAGTAGAGAATTTATCTGATAGTCCTTCAGAAAACACACCGGTAGACTAAAGGAAAATGAACATACAGTTGCTGTCAAAAGTACAGAAATCTATAATAAGTTATTTATGAAAATAAACTATAAGAAAATACCTGTATCAGGTTGCTTGAATTTTTGCCATGACCTCTTTCACCCCTTCCACGTCCTCGACCACGTTCCCTACCTCTTTGAGGTTTACTGGATTCATTCTTAACAGGTGTGGCATCACTGTAAACATACATTTTCGCATTGTAAACATACCATACAAGTTGAGAATTATATGTGTAGGAAGGCTGTAGTACGTACTCCTTATTTTTGTTCCTTTGAACATTGACATTAGGCACATAAACTTTCTTCGGTTTCTCAGTCTTGATATTTCCACCTAAGGTTAAATCACGGGGTAGTCGAAACGAAGTTAACCTAGTTGTTGACGATGATAAACCGGGTTCAGTTTTTATATTTCTGAGGGGCACAGGCATCGACGTTCCCGGTTCTACTTTTATTTTGACATTTGTAGGAAGCACATGATTATTCCTGACAGGTTTGTCAGAAGCCATTTCTATCGTACAGGCTTTTAACCGTCCTAACCTAAGTTGAAACTGACGCAAACTGATCTTAACATTTTCGAGATCCTGTGGCGCCACATTCACCCTATACTTCTCAAACGCACCGCTAGGTGGCCAATACTTGCCGTCGCAATTCAAAACTGATTCCTTTTTGAGCGGCAAATTTCGCATATTCTGTATTTAACTCTTCTAATGCAGTATAAATAATCACAGTGATTTCAGGCGATAGTTGTGTCACTCGACCGCAGCAGGTACGATTTAGTTGGTTATGTACTATATATACGCTACTCTGTGGAGGTGAAAATTTTGTAAATTTTGAACAGAGTTTTGGACATTAGTCTGTAGCAAATAGACGCTAAAAGTTCCGTACGATATATCTAGATTGACAAGAAAAAGATTATACACGACGTGAATTTTCGTAAACCTTTTGGAAGCAGATTTTATCGAAGGCACTTTGGTCCTAATTACAAGTAAATTGAAATGTCTGATATCAATAGTGGATTCGAAAAACGAAGGGCCAAGGTGATAGTACGGAGGATAGAGGATAGATTTCCGCACGTCGGTCTGAAGGAAATGCGCGAATACGGCGGGCATTTCGAAAAGATGGTCGGCACGTAGGCGGCGATTGGTTTCTCTTGCGGAGGAGAGCGGTTCTGGAGATAAGCGATATCGCGGCACGGCAACCTCCAGGAGTCAGCGCGACACAACGTTTTCAGTATGGCTAGTATAGCAGCGACATGGGCAGGAGAACATAGCCGGTGTGATGAGGTCATCGTATGGTTTTTTAGCAGCGCCGGCAGTCGCGACGCAGAGCGCCCGAACGCCGGCTGCTACACGCGTTCCTGGCCGACGCCGCGCTATCCTGTTCACTCAGGACATGCGTGCCACGTGCTGTCTCGACCGAGTATTCAGCCGACTCCGTGAGTGCAACCAATGCTATCTTCAAACGTGAAACGTTCCCGCCGGTTTCGCATCTGCCCGCTGCATCGTTCTCCTCATGCCCGAAAGTTATCTAATACCGAAAAACACTTCGCAACCGGTCGCGCTGACATTTCCAAACAGTTTACAAACACATCGATTAGTCCGCTAGCGCAGGATCATGCAGCGAGAATTTTGTTACTTCTAACGAGGAATGATCTGATCCTAATAGGAAGACCGCAAAACCTGATCGCATATCCGGGTGATTAGTGCAGGACTATTTTCGATTTTGTATGAAGCCTAGCTCCGTTAGATTCGCTTTTGGCTAAGGATGTTTTTACTGGCAAATCCGAAGGTTCGGTGAAACGTAGGGGAATGTCAATAGTATAATCCTTATTCCTAGAGTACTACAACCTGCTCCGGACTTGCATAGCTACCTGAAAATCAAGTATGTTCCCCATAATGCGTCCTCCGAAACGTTACGCAAATGATAGATATCCCAGCCGGTCACTTCTTGGTTCTTAAACCTGTTTTCACTCTCCTCGGACATCAGATACATCGTCGTGTTTTCGAACGGGCTTGTCGTACGGAGGATTTGTTTGCAGTGATTTTCTACGTTTCGTACGTTCGTCGTCCGTTCATATCGATCGTGGAAATCTATCTATTCTACCTCCCTGGACATACGTAAGAATATTAAATAGGTCGATAGTGGGAGTGGAAGAATGAAAAATATTCCCAGGACTGCAGCAGAAATTTCGCCTCTAATAAGAAACGATTTTTTTCAATTTAATATAGACATGAATCCGATGACTTAAATAAATAGGACATTTGTTGAGTCTCAGCAATGGTCGAAGTGGTAATGAAATTGTAGCTGTGAGTTTGAGAATGTTTCGGAGTAGGCTGAACTGCAGCAGGTGCATAGTCCAGGTGCTATCAGCGAAACCTTGCTCACAGGAAAACGGGAATGGGATTGCATTCGTCGAATACCACGTGCACTGGGCCCCGCCGTGAGTAAATATGCGGGCGCAAGCGCGGACATTGCAAGTCGAGTCGCCAAGTTTCAAATCTCGTCCCGTCCGGCCGCGATATCAGACGACTTCCCGATCAAACTCGCTGCTCCTCTCTTTTCTGCAGGGGCTACCAACGAATGTCAAACTGCAGGTCTTTTCCCGTGTCAGCACAGTCGTGTGTTTCGTGTCCTGTCGTGCGGACGTAGGGAATTCTCGTGACAATTTATTTTTCCCTCCCCTACCCCAAAATTGTTTATTTAATGCCACTGTACCAAGTTGTGAATATTTCTGCACCTACGTGTCATTAACTGTCCAGTAAAAAGTGGCTAACAATATACTGATTGTAGTCGTGTTAGAACTTGCCGGCAAAGAAAGTAATAGAATTACAAAATTCCGTGCTATCGCTTCAGCGGGTAAGACGCGAAATTCAGCGGGAACACGGTGATCGTCAAAAACAGAAAGGCAATTCGTCGTTTATGTTTCCGGTAAATAAACAGTGAACTTCGTGTGCGCGCCAGTGTGTGTTTACTAGTGCGATACTAGGCTATGAAAAACATTTAACATCGGGGGACTGTATTGCGGAGATGAACGGTGTACAACGGAGGCAGGTCGATGCATTCGACGTAAAGGTGAGTCGATCAACACTTTTTCTTCTACTCTCTCGAAAAAGTACGTATAACTTGTTCTCGGGGTATTGCTTTTTCGACAGATCTGATATAACTTGTCGAGAAGTTACTTGTAGACAGCGAAAATGATTGGACGACGATTTTCTGTTGCACGAATTTTCCCGGTAGAAAAGTATTCAAGCAAATTGCGTATGTAAGAAGCTGTATATTTTATGTCCGGGACAGGATGATCGGTTTTCATAAACCCTGGGACATTTTTGCAAACTTTATTACGCATTTTGCCTGACACATGTGTAACACAATCGCGATAACCTTGGACCGCGTGACCTACAATAGCACCTGCAGCGTCCTTGAACCAGGCCGATCCTTCTTTTCAAGGGAACAATCGTATCGTATCGTATCGTGCACTCTCGTATCGCCTGGACGTTTATTTCCTTTTCGTGAATTTACACGGTTTCTTTTTTTACCATCTGAGAGAAGCAACGTCGCTGATGTCATCCCTAAAAATACAACACGTAGGAACCAGCAATACCGCAGAAGGAACTTTAATTTCGCAGGGCCCGAGGGTCCAGATATGTTTTAAAGAGCCATGCAATTCTCTTGGCTAATGTGATAGCTGCAATTGTATTGTCGTAATATCGCATTATGTAAGAGTTCGCTCGGCCTGTTTAACCCTCCGCGGAGTGCCCCCTTATCAATTTAGATCTAATAATAGATCATTGTGTCGATTCGTTCCCCCGGTTCGCAGAGAAAGTGTACGTTCCGTAGAGACTTTGCATTTCGGTCGGCCCATTTGGCCAAATGGCACTCTCTCGTCGGTAGTTTCCAGGAGGACATCGATCGTGGCTAGATTTATGCCTTGCAGTCTCGCGTGCCTGGCCCTTACGGTTACAACTTCGTATACCTTGGACGAAGGTAGCCCCCCAAGTAATCCTTTTGCCTAGCAGAGAACTTTGAATTCCTTCCTCGTCCGTTCCAGAGCCCCGTAAATCTACCGGTAGTTCTAATCCAATCGACGCGGTTGTAAAGTTCGCTTCACTTTAAAACGATGATCATTGGCTGATCAGTTGGTTTCCCCCACAGACGTTTCCTCTTTCATTCGACGAACACAGTGAATTCTCTAAACGCTTCCAAGGGTATGATTACCTGAAACGAGGGTCTAGCTGCGGGAGAAAAGGGCCGAGGGGAAGAGTGGTAGTTTGGAAGCTTGTACGGTGGTTTCTGGCCGCAGAAGCAAGTCATGTTCACCCACTTTCCTTCTGTCTGTCTCTCAAGGTGGCCACTGCCAGAGCATTACCATTTGGTAAGCGGCCCTGCGTACCTGCGTGTGCGTGCCAGTCGGACATAACGTGTAATTAGGTGTCTTAACGCCGAGGCCAGTGCACCGAGGTAACGCGATACTTATGGCCACAGAATTCGATAAGAATAATATATCCGGCCGATGTCCATACAGTCGTCGCCTACAGATCGCAGTTCGTCCGGTAATCCTCCTCTTCCTGCCAGTTATCCTCGGTTAAACTATAATTTCCCCTGAGATGACTTCAAAATTTCCGCTAAATTCTGCTAACTGACTGACGCTCGTAACCAACTCGTTTAACTAAAATTTCCAAATTAGGGTAAGCTAGATTATTTGAAAAAAAACGTTACACACGAAGGCCACATCAATCATTCGTTCTTTGATCGCGTGAGAAAATTGCCTGCGTAAGTTGTTTAAGCCTTCCATTTCCTCGGTCGGCGATGTGACCATCAGTGGCAATAAGCTCATACTCGATGCTACTCAGACTACCAAAATGCTGTTGACGCACGACGAATGGAGATAATGTTATCCTCACACGAAGGAAGCCTGGTGTAATCGATATAAATAACGTTGACGAACCGCGCCGAATAGTCAGATGCAACAAGTTTTTGCTCTCGTTTTGTCCAACCTCCTCGGATGATCCCGTTGTGAATGACAACAAAAATTTACTACGTGTTAATGAACAACAGGCAATAAAAACGAGCTTATCGATGCATTACTTCTCGATTTACGAGCTGGAAAATTGCACCGTTGAAGAATTTTTTCCGGTGTTCTTCTTATAAATATTATTGTCGCGAGTCTGAATATCTTGGTTAGAGGACAATACTAAAATGCAAGGTCTGCCGTGATTAAGATGCAATTAATCAGTGGTGCGTGCTCGGCCGAAGGTCCCATTTCTATCTGGCGTTGAGGTGAAAGCAATGAGAAGCCGCACGGTTGGACTCTTTTTTTCGCCAATACATCGAACTTGCCGTTTCGCATTACTCCGTATGAACTTTCACGAGCTGCAGCGCTTAAACACGGATATGATGCATTGCGCGTAGCTACGTTGCAATTCAAAACTGCCCGGTCACCGACGTGCCGCTTACTCGTGATTATCGCGAGATATCGCCTTCTGTTCCGTCTGTCGCGGTAAGAAAGATCTTGCCTCTCATGCACGACGTATGCTTAGCAATATCCGGGGATTACAAGGACCGTCGCGGCCCGGCAGAAAGAAGTCGAAATTTATTCGATAGAAACGTCGTTGCGCGGGGGACTCGACAAATAAAAACGTTGCTTCAATGCAATTGCCAGAGACGGACGTGCAGATAGATAGATTAGTGTCAACCGGCTGTTTTTCAGTGGCACGATTTATCGCCGGCCTCTAGCAAGTGGGCGCGTGTAATCCGCGAATTATGTTGCAGGCGCAATCGGCTGCACGCATGCGACCATCGTAAATCCCTAACAATGCAATTACGCCTGCAACGTTTTTCCGTTGGCCCCGGGCTGAAAGAAAATTGCGTCGAAATTGCCGGGATAACCGGCGAGATGCGTGCCCGTGGAATTCCGCGGAAAGATTTATTTATTCGGCGAAACCGAGCCGTAAAAATACCGCGGGTCTTCCGCCGGCCTGCGAAGGGAAGGGAGAGGCAAGCGCGCCGCTTTTTCCCCGACCCGCCGACCAAAGAAAACGAACAGTTAGACGATCCTTTGTCGTTGCTGCACCACGTCACGACTCCCCGCGGGATCGTATCCTTCGCAGAGTGCGTTTCCCTCCCCCGGTAAATGCGCTCTCGACAGACCGCAGATCGAGCTTCCAATTTTGACGCGTGTCTTTTCAAAAGAAATTCAACGCCCGTCGTTCCAAGTATCCCAGATGTACGACCTAGCCCATGCAAATGGAGAACAGCGCGACTTTTCACGATCCCTCGGGCAATTGTCAGGAACAATAGAACCCGCCGAGATTTTCTGCGTTATCAGCCCGATGCCGCGGAGGGAGTCTCATAGGAATTTCGGCCCTCGACGACGCTCATTCCGATACCCCTGCAGTTATTATCGTCCCAGGTCCCCCGAGCCTATCTACGGCCGTTCGCAATAACGTAGATCGTAAACGAGCGACTTTTTCGCTCCGTATTATGGTAACAAGAATCGTGCTTTCGCCGATACGGTTGGATTTCTCTGAGCAGCGAAAAAATGACTCGCTGTCCGAGCGATCAACGATCGTCCGTGGGACTATTTGATTCAATTATCTCTCGTCTCTGACCGTTGACACCATTTTTCTAATGACCGTTGCCTCGTAACGCGACGTAAGCTCCAAAATAGTCCGATTATGAGGAACGGCCTGAGATTATCGGGCAGTTAATTCTTGTTTGCGGTTTCCTCCCAACCGCGGCGTAGCGCCGTCATTTCTCACTGCCGTTTATCGTTACGCGTCATTTGGCAAGTAACTGCTTATAAGAAACGGTTTGCCTTACGGACTAGTTATTACAAGCCCGGTGGAAGCGTCCAATAAATTCGTGCGGAATGATTAACGCCGATAGCCTGGACTTTATTACTTCATTCTCATTATCGGCACGGAGAAGCATAAGTTTAAATATCATTGGACAAATTAATACATTGTTTCCCGAAGCTGGATGCTAACCAAATCATGAATAGGAAAGGTTAAAAAATGGTAAATTTAGTCACGTCGGAAATTGGTACCTGATATTGATATTTTTCGGCCACTTTTTTAATCAGCATTTTCCGTTCAAATTTATGTTCCTCATTGCCGTTTGCTGGGAATTCAATTAAATGGCTTCGCCTTTGACGATGATTCTGTGTGACGTTTACCGGCATGCATCCTTCGAGTTGTGCACTTTTGCTTACGCGGTGCTTCACTACCACGGCAAAATTCCCTAAGTACACGCGCTATCGACGAATTTCAATTACCGCTGGACGATCCACCGACGTCGTGGTAATTACCTGCGTTAAACCAATGCGTCTCGCCACCGTGACAATTTTCCAGGGATTGTGCGTCGTTAAAGCACGAAGGTGCCAGGGAATCGGAAAGCACCGTGTATCCGGTTTTACCATAATGAAGATTCCACTCATGACAATTTTCCCTCTCTACCGAAATCACAGCTTCATGGATAACATCGGCCAAACGGGTATAAATAACGCAGTTTCCCGGACGAATTCAAACGAACATAAATACAGAGAACAGAACACTGCTGATACTCAGAATCTGACAACATCTGTAGATTCTTTTTCCTCGGTAATATTGGCGATGGGAATTTTCGCAAATCAACGTCAACTATTCCGAAAGTCCTGACCGAGTGTATTGTTTTCCAAGCTGGCATGCGTAACCGACGAGCAGCCGTGAATACGCGGTACCCGAACCTCGTGCACGCGAAATCGATGAAACGAGCTCACCGAGCAGCGATCGCTTCGCTCGCAGTCAGCGCTCATAAATAATGGCAGCTCTCGCATGCGTGACGTATTGTCATCAGATTGTTCATTGTGGTTAATGATCGCCAGCTGTGCATTGGCACGTGTGGCTTTTGCGGCAAGTAAATGAAGTAATTGCGCGTTTCCGTCTGACCATATGCTGCTGCAATCATAAAAAATAGTCGATACGACCGTTTTGTAAAACAAAATTTTCCTCAGTATTGGCGTTCAACGGTCAACGGTTTCCTAAATTATTCATTACTTTAGCCCAGTGGGCTTGGTTCCTACAATTAATATACAGTATCACGTGCGTAATCGCTCCCTCGACCCGCTGCGAAGGGACATGCATAGGAGGCTTTCCTTTCTTTTCGTGTTGGCCCGTGGAAGAGCGAGAAAAATGTCGCGGATATTGGTGGTTGATCGCGGAAACTACGGTGAGCTTGGAGCGCGGCAATTGCGTGACTTTCGGTCATTCGACTTCTGCTGGACTGTTCGCGTGACCGTCCCGCGGGACCCGCTTACCTAATGCTGAAAAAGGACCATAATTAAGCGTGCCCGACGTTGCTCCACACTCCGGCCTCGAGTTTCGTAAACGGGGCAAAGCTAGTCCCGCGGGACGTGTTTGTAAACGAGGGAGATCGATGTTAACTGCGCCCCGAATCGAGGGACAAGGACTAATAATGATTATTAGTATTCGTTTGCCGATTTACCGAGCAAACGAGCCGACAGGAAAGCACGTTGACCCAAAAATCACTTTGACCGGCTTCCCACTGTTCCTAGCCTTGGACGTTTTATTTTTAGCGGGAAAACGTAGAGACTATATGGGAAATAATAGTCTTCCATTTTACTTTTGTCTCCGGCCCTTCGGCTAGGCATCCCGTAACCCAGCAGGTGCCCGTGTCGCTCTTTCCTTCGTTCCGGGAATTCCAGAGGGGTGGCTGTATTTTTAACAGCGGGAAAAACAGGTGCGTCACCGAAACGTGTTTTACGCTTAAGCACATATGAACGTGAAGAGAAGTAGCACGCTAAGGGAGAGAATAAAGTAAAGCGGTTTCTCTTTCCCTTTCGAGAAGTTTCTCTAGCGACGAGCAAGGATCGTATGAATTTTCGCACGTGCTGTAAAAGCGAATTTCAATGGCGGGGACAGGGGGTTTCATCGTCGCATTATCTCACGAACACCTGCGTGTATACGACCGCACCCTTAATTCTTATCTAGGCTGCACCCTTCGATCTCGGCCACCCCACTATCACTCTGATTCGTCCCTGGAAGTAGGTGATTCCTTGGCTTCGCCCCCTCCCCCATTCTCCCCACCTCGTTTCACGGTAGAGGAAGTCCCACGAGAAAGATTCAGACTCCGGCCAAAGGAGGGCTGGATATTTCGAATAATTGTTACACGTCCTTGGCGATGGTGGGGTGGGTTCCGTCGCGAAAAGAACTCACGTCCTTGGACAGCCGTGTATACACCGACTCGGGAAGAGTTTTATCGCTTCATTACCTTCCCCGAGGAAAGCTTTACAGCGGAAACAGTTTTGTCCGATATACATGGCGAACAATTTTAGCTCGATCGAATCGGTCCGAGGATCAAAGCCAGTGGAAATAAATTCCAATGACTCTTCTATTCAGGTCTTTTACTCGAGAGCATGAAAGGTAATGGTCGTTTATATTTCCCGCGGCTTCCGGCAAAGTATAAAAGCCCCACGACCTTAATTACGTATCGGCAGAATGTCGCAGGTATTTCGATCGTTGCTTTCGTACTACGTGTGTAGGTGAGACCTTTAGCGTCGTTGACTGGTAAAGACGAAACTGGAACGGCATTGTCATGCGTGAAACAGACCTTTTTGCGATTCCTCTGTGATTTTTCTCGACGAAGCAGCAGTATTTCTCTTAGCCGGCGGCTGTGCGGCCTGATTCGAGCTCGCGAAATCTCTCCCTACTATTCTCGACGACAGAGCGCTTAAATGCCGCCGTGGCCGTCGATACATTTCGTTTTATTCAGCGATAACCCGGCGACACCTGTCTAGCATGCGGGTGATTTGCATTTCGACTCGTTCGTCGGCCGTCTAACGAGTCGGAATCGATGGCCGTGCGGGGAATATCGTTTCCCCGGTAAAATCCGTCGATAGGGGTAATGATTCGGAACGTGCGCGGCCATTAAATAAGGTTTCTCCGATACAACTGGTTTCTAGACGACAACCGCATTCCAGAGCCACGATAACCTGCCGTACGTGAGTTTCCGGTACGTCGTTGACTCGCGGAGAATCTCGAAAAAGTTGGGAAGCTTGAACGATGCGCTTACCCGCGTCTTTCGCTCGTATCTTGACTCTTGAGTCGTGCGTTCATTGTTTTAGCAGGCGGGGCAATAGACCAACGATCCTACCCTCTCCGTTTGTTAGTCCAGCCGGCTTTAAAGCAAAGGCCTTCAACCTGCGACATAATGCCCATGACTGGAAAAGTTACGACGTTGATTAACCCGGCAACTAGGTCGTCCAGCCTCAGGACAATGCAACGTGCAACTATTAAACCGAATTAAATAGCGACAGGACGGAAGTTCCTGTCGTTCGAGGATCCATTAATAACTACGAAGCCGATTCCATCGCGTTTGTCTCGCGGGATTCGATTAAAGAAATCATGGGAATGCGAATTATTAAGAACCGAGTGGATTGACCGTGGTCCTCCGCTGTGTCAGGGTCACGTCACTTAATTTAACAAAGGTCAATTGCTCCGTAGGCACCCGCCTTATCGGACCGTTGCATAATTTATGGATTTACCGCTCTGTCTCTTGCTTTCTTTCTAAATGTATCCTCAGCTACGTCAATGTTTTGTACATGCCTGTGGCCGCCAAAGACGTTAATTTCCTCGCACGTTCTTACTACCTCGGTAAATCTTCCACTTGACACACGGCATACGGGGCTGATGTCTCACTTTTCTGTAATTTATGTAATGTCCGCGATTGTTCGCACCGTTGCCGATACATTTCTCGCTTCCGAGCGAACGTTCTTCTTTTGCCAGGTGTCAATTACGAGATTGATCCTCTGACTGACAGTCTACCCGCCTTAAAAGGTTCGGCTGATTAATTGGACTTCCGTAAACGGTTCGAAACGACGTTCGCACGACACACGCTTTACACGTGACATTTCGCTGACGTGAAAAAATGCTCTTTTAGGCCGAGCCATTGATAAAGACACAGAAGACGTTTCAGTGACGGTGCTTTCGGGCGATGAGTCATTTCTCCATCTCCGATATCTCACGATCTGTGATACACACGTTTGATAAGTCGTCGTGTTCTCAATTAAAAGTCGCCTGTCTAAATATAGAAACCGATCGGCACGACATTCCGGTCGTGGACGCTGGTCGAACCGATCGTTCCTATATGCTGGTCTACGCATTTGTATGTACATACTCATACGCAGATGGAGGCGAAATTGCAGACACCTGTGCACCCGGAGAAAGGTAATACCCAACGAGAAAATCAGATGCTGCAACTCCAATACCTTCGAGAACGAGTGCCATAAAATTCGTTATACTGGTAGATCAGAATTGCCTTGAAACGAAAAAATCAGTAGCCAGGCTTAACAAGGTGTCTACGCAGAATATCGTCTAGTTGCTAATCAGCGGTGTTTTCGATTGATTACACGAGAAATGTTGGCCTTGTCGATATTAGAAGGAAGGGGCCCGGCTCGATGAGCTTTATTTACTCTGTTACACGTGTATCCGGGAATTCGAAGGTGCGTTTCGTTCTCTTGTTTGCAGTAGATCATCTGGAAAATATGTCGAGCGGTGCGTAACACGTGACGGTGAGTGCAAGTGACCCTCAGTGCAGCACGTGTGTGCGATGCACCGAATTGCAGCGTGGCGCCTATAAGCACGGGTGACACAAGCCTTGGGGAATGTCAGTGTCGGAGGGCCTTAGGTCCTCGCACGTATTGGTCCAATAGATACGCATAGGCGCATAGCGGAAAGTCGAATTGACGGTATTGCCATCGAGCGAACCTTCGGAACCGGAGTAGCCCAGCTTTGCGAGCTCCATTGACGTAAAGTCGGTCGGGAAACATCCGTGAAATTGGCTCGGGGATGCTCGGATTTGCCGGTAAATCGAGCCCCGTCCTCGGCCCGAGCGTACACTCGGTTGCCTTTAATCGTACCACGGATTTAACCCTAAACCCCGGCGGACTTTCCGCGAACATCGGGGAAGGGCGAGCCGACGCGATAAAATAACGCGGCGCTAATGAGTCGAGACGACGGCCAAATGAGAAACACGCGCGGAACGATATGGAAAGCGAGGGTTCGCCGCAGCACGGAGAAAGCGATCAAAGGACTCCAATGCCGAGCGTTAAGCTTGGCACTTTGCCATTGCTCATTTATGCCTGGTTTTTCTCAACTTGGCCCGGAAGCCGCATCGTGATTGGAAAAAATATGGCTCGCTACAGTGCCGTACGAAAGGTTTTAAGTAATCCGCGCCAAGATATACAGTAATACGGGTCATTTCTTTCTGCCTATTCAATGGCACGTTTACTCAACGGAGAACAGTCTTACGTCACTGACAATGTCGGGTCGTGAGAGGGACATTCACATGTCGGAAGGATCCTCCCAAGTCGCTAAAAATACCTAATATTCCCGTGGAATGATTTTTTTCTATGGCCGACACGAAGTTTCGACGGCGCAAATCCCGAGCGCCGGCGAATTATTTGTGGGCCGATCCAAGGAAGAAAGTGATGTCACTTCCGCGCGCGTGACATCACTGCCAGCGAAACCCAATGTCATCGTTCCCCTGAAATCCAACGTCAAGCATTCGTCGCCTTTCGACCATGGACGAATTGTAATTGCTAATGGGAATCGTAGTCATCGTCGGGCCTGCTTGGATCGCAAAATACGCGTCGGCGGTCTGGCACAGACACACACATACACTTCGACCATGAAATTTGTATGCCGCAATAGTTGAAGCAGTTTTGCAAATATAGGGATTAGAAACTTGTGCAAACAAGGCCTACGGATGACGATAACAGTCGGCACACGGTGGAAACGAATAAATTTCAACGTGTAAAATTATAACTGGTACACGAGCGGTGTTTATCAAGCCTGGGAAAGACTGCGAAGAATCTATTTCATAGTAAGAAAGGTAGAGAAGGAGAGCGGAAGTGTAGCCCATTTTGCTAGGCTAATGCTGATGGTCGGTTCGATAAATACCTATGGCCGGAAGTCGATGTTGGGGATCTGTTAAGGCAGTTTCCTTCGGTTCGAAATAAAAGGATCCTTGCAGGCGGGACGATAAATCGTCCTTGCAGATCCCTGTAACGTCGGCTTTTGATAAGGTCGATACTGACCGGAGGAAAACTTGCTGACGGCGGCCGCACGATGTCGCCGAGAGATTAAACCGGAACAGGCGCGGGACCAATCTGCCCGCGGCGATCTTCCGGCTCTCCCCATAAATCCTTAAGGCGCAGGCCAACGTCGACGACGTTCCTCCGTGTGTCTACGGGGCACCGCGATAACGGTCATCTCTCTCTACGCATTCGCGAGAAAGCGCGATAACCCTCACGGCGAACTCGCGTCAAATACTTGTGGCCCTCTGGCATAAACTGCCCCTTTGATATATCGCGTGCAGATTGCAATCATAGATGAAATAATGGCACGACCGTATGCTTGGCCGTCACCGGAAAATAATCCTACCTTTTTTTCCCCCAACCCACTTGAGGAAGCACTACCGCGAAATACCGCACATTTTAGTATTCCACTTTATTTAAGACCTCGGTGCGTTGCAAGAGCAACGCATTACGAGCATGATAGTAAACTCTTTGAAAATATGGTGCAGATGTTGATGATGAAATTCAGTTATACTTGCACACCTGGCTTATTGCATCTTCTCATAGATAGACGACCGACTCCATCTAGAGAAGTAGAACATCTGTTAATCGCGAGGAACATTCGCGCTTCCCTCGGCGCTATTCTTAGCTATGTACGGGGAAATTATGTCCAGAAAAACCGTGCACATCTTCCTGCATCACCTTCGACGACCGCTTACCGGATCCGCTGCGTTACACTAATGAATACGTCAGGTGCATCGAGCTCGGAAAACCATTACACGTTTTTTCGCACTGCAGATCGTCGGCATAACGGCGCTTATCATAGAAAAAGCAATTCGACGAAAGATCTTAATGTCGAGGTAAGGCGTAGCGGCCGGTGTTTCTGTTAACGAGAGGATAAGACGAGACGAGCTGTAAAATCCTTCGGGTCCGTAAGTAACTGTAGTCCGGCGGTGGAAAAAAATGAACTTGGCTCGCAGGGAGGAGGAGGTAAATGCGAATAAATGACTAAAGTACGGAGGTATGCGCGCGGCCGGATTGTCGGCGTGTATCGATAAGGCCCCAATTATCGCTGACTGCGGGTCCGCCGTGTTGCGCCAGAACGTGCGCCGTTCTCCAGATGAACGAGTACCGAACGCTCGGAATGACTCACCGCTATATTACGAACCGGCGCAGAACAATTGTGACATGCACCGCTAAATGCTTAACGGTCCCGCCGTTAAATCCAATTAGAGCGTTTCGATAGTCCCCGCGACTCGACGTCCACTGCCTGCCAATCCGTCACAGCCTGTCGTCTTCAGGATTTCCGCGTCCGCAGGATCACAGACGCAGGAACTTGCTGATTAAACCGACGAGCCTAAGTTTACAGATTGTCCTTATATACATTTTCTCATTTTTTTCTTAAATTTCTTTCCTGCGGATTCCGATGAATTTTATCGGAGGTAGATTCCTTTCGAGAAGGTAGTATATATCCGTTGGTTCGTAATCCACCTTCGCATTAATACGTCACCCTCGTTCCGATACTCGGGTCGAACTCTGGGAAATGTCGGTCGCGACTGGGCGGCGCAGAAATCAGAACGCGTCCATTAAACTCCTCCGGTTATCGGGAGGACAGCTCGTCGGCGTAAAAGACGCTTTTCAACGGCACGCGGCATGGTTCGTACGATCCTTGAGAGCCGACGACACGTCAGCGACGTATAGCTTGCTCCTCGTCGGACCTGAAACGTACTCTATTACCCGTTCATTGGGAAATTCAACTTCCTCTTGATCGCACCGTGCATAGAAAACGTGCTTAAAGCCCTCATTGAAATTTCTGCCTCGTGACGTATGTATGTAGGTAAGTTTAATCGCGAAGGGACGTGGAAAGCATGAAATGAGTCTCGTTGAAACCACTACATTTTCATCCATGAATTATGAAAACTTACAATTACATTTCTGTGGAGGTCGAAGAAGGTCTTCAACGTTCCAGTCTACCTACTCGATAGGCTTAGGGTTTGAAATGTTCAAGCGGGTATTCCCACCTATTCGGTCAGTCAAAGTGAAGTCTTTTACCGTCTTTGCAGTGGCCGTTGGTGCGACGTAGACCGTCTCGTTCGCGCCATTTCGGGCTAAAAGGTCGGTACGTGCGTGAGGCCCCGTTCACCGTCGCGGCCGTAGCGGCAGCGGAGACCGTGTAAGAAAACGTACGTCTTGCAGAGAAATAAAGATGGGGAGAAAAAGGGAGAGAGAGAGAGAGTGCGATATTGGGAGAGAGAGCGAAAGAAAGAAGGAAAGAAAGAAAGAGAGAGGGAGAGGCGGGGGCGTCGTGACAGGACCTTGTCCCAACCCACACACAGGGCCGTATTCGAGGCCCCGCGAGAAAAGTGGGCTGATGGTCTGCACTGGTGTGCGCTTTAATCGAAACGCAACGGGTTCTTTAATCCGCGGCTTAGCATAAAGCGAAGAGGATCCAAAGAAGATACATTACCACCTATACATCAACTCATAATAGCATTTTATTAGGAAACATCGCGGCATACATTATCCGTAAACAACGGGCAGAATGAATTATCGACCGAGGGACAAATAAATAAAGTTGACTTTTTTTCTACGACCCCGGGGATGTCCGTGAAGGAAAGGAAACTGTCATGGGCTGGATCATAAACATGATTCGACGGGACGTAATTACTCGTACGGGTAGGAACAGACAGAAGCGTGGGGAAAATGGATGCAGGTGTGCACAAGAGACAGATCGGCAAGACAATGAAAGGGGCGGGAGGAGAAGCAATAAATGACGCCCTTGATTCGTCGCTTATGCATACTGAGTGACGGAACGTGAAATCGATCGCACAGCCTTCCTTTAGCCTACATAGCCAGCTGCAATATTGCTCCACGCCTCTTCCTTCTCCGTTGCATCCGTCTGCCACTCTCTCCTTCTCCTGCTCCCCTTTTTTCCCCGGCCGACGTGAAGCGCGCTTTTACCTCGTCTTCGCGGCGACGGAACGAAACCGTTTCCTCGGTTTCCAGGTTTTTCGTCCACGTGGATCACGGTGGATTTAGTTTTCCAAGAAGACACGCGGAGGAACACTCCTTGTCGTTCGTATAATTTCTTCCACCCTCGAGTCGGATTATTTCCCTTCTCTTTTCGCAGTTGCTTCGACGACGCTGTGGAGCCACAGGTTCTCGCGGTTAGAAATTCATCGGGCAATTAGAGTCGAGCTGTGCGCAAAGCGGAACTTAATTGTGCGCATTTACGGCGCAGTGACCCGTTAAACACTCTTCATGCACCTGAAAACGGTCCGTCCTGCTGTTCGTGAAGTAACGGACCCTTTTGCCGCCGTTCAAAACGTCAAATTGTCGCTCGACTTCTTCACTTTTCCCTCGCAGCCTCTTTTCTTTTCCCCGTACCCTGGCCTACTCTTACCGGCAGCAGGATTTCCAACAGGAAACAGGGTGCAGCCGTCGCAATGTCGTACCCACCTGCATTCCTCGACGACATGTAGGGGATCGCTAGTGAAAACTTATCCTAGTCCGACGATAATCTGAAAATCAACATCGAAAGAATCGTATTACCGAGGATCCCCAGAGATCGCTCGTAGAACGGTGAAAATTTTCAAAGCTCTTGTCAGCTGATTGTGCGCCGACGACTTGGCAAACTGTTTTGTCACTTACGATTTCGTGCCGGAGAAGTTCATTGTCATCGGCATCGATCAAGATATCAATCGTATCATTGTCTTAGGTCGTATTCTAAACGAGCCCCGCGAATGGATATGGCCGCATGTGCGCCACGTGAGCAATCGCCCGATTCATATGGCGTAAGAGTGAAAGCCCAAGCGTCGATGATTAATAACGCCGTTAATCTTTTTTTCGTAATGTATATCGCACGTGGATAAGTATGTCCCGCTTATCAGGCTACACATCGGTTCAATAAAATCCACGCTGAAACCCCAACGGCCAATAAATTATCATTCCTTCGACGCGCAACTGCAGCTAATCCTCCATTCGACGCGCTAACTTTCCACCGATTTGACGTTTGACGAAACGGTACAGGTCGAACCGTTGTTTCTATCCGATCCTTTCGACGTGGACGATCGACTTACCTTAGTAACGTCCCCGTCCCTGTCCCGTACCCGCTGCGACGAGTAGCGATTTACGCCGGTGGAAAAAGTCGCGAGGTAAAAAGAATAGAAAAGTTTGAGTCCGTTCGGACGGCCGCGTGTCGGGGAACGATTAGACGCGCACGGACGATTTTATTGTGCTGGCCAATGGTGAAATTATTTTCTTACCGGTCTTTCTCGCTCCCTCCCCACCCCCCTTGTTGCACGTATATTGCATACTTTCGGCCCTGAGCTTGTGAATTTTTCGCCTTGCCCCTTTATCTATCCACACAATTCATCGAGATCGTCGATCGCCCGTCAACGAAGGGGCAGGGGGGGTAGCGGGGAGAAGAGGATTCTGGGAGAAAAGGGCGAGACTGTATCGTACCCCTGCGAGGCTTCTGATTTCCATTTCTGGCCTATCGCGGATCGGCTTGCACAGTCGTATCGGAATTTTCGAGGAGACTCTCGCAACTTCCCCGTCGGGGTGGGGAATAAGTAGAATTCTTCTTTATACGACTCGATCCTGTCCCGAGCATTCGATGTTTTCTTCAGGGCATTAGGCAACGAGGGCAGTTTTCTTCAGGGCGAAGGTCGTAAACTCCACGAGAAATAACTTTCCTTTGGTCGTATTGTCTGCCTAGGGTAAAAGGTCCATTAAGCCGTACGATCTATAGATCTCCGTTCCTCCGGCCCTATCCTTTAAGAACAAACGACATTCTCCAAGTTCCCGAAGCAACCATAAAGCCTTATGCGGTTAAGTTATCCGAGCTCTTTACGCCGATGACGTTACTCGCGTATTTCCAGCGCGTAACGGAGAACAATTAATGTCGCTGGATCATTAATGCAGTCGTATATTTCACCGGGCGAATTGGCCAATCCGCGTTTCCTTCGCTGCACGGCCGCTCGGAATTCTGATTGATATATTTTATATAAACGCATTACAGTGGCGGTATTCGAAAGGCCGATAAACATGGAAAAAGGTACGTCCTCTGGCGGTATTTAAATCATTGTAACTTGACGAACGATCGTTGCGGTCGACGAGGACGAAGTTTCCATTTGTTTTGTCGTCGTCTTCGTCGACGGATTAACGGGAGAAACGTCTCGTCGAGCTCACCTGAGGGAGGACCGCAGGACGGAGGACACAGGCGACGGAGAGAAGGCACCGTGCCGAAGGTGGAGGAAGGGCGTGAGAGGGGAGAGGAAGGCGGAGGAGAAGGGGGCGGAGGAGGAGGAGGAGGAGGAACACGCTCTCCTCCGGTACACACTCTCGTGGTGACTTGGACTGGCAAAGTGCTCGCGTTCGTGAAAGTCCACAGACGACTTTCAGGGTCGTCTGCCCGCTCTCGCGTTCGTCCCGCCACCGGGTTTCGCGAAAACCAAGCTCCGCACGGAGATCGTCGCACTCCGTGCGATTCGGTTCTCCGCACTGTGCGCGATCGCACCGGCTCCTAGAAAGCACGGCTTCCACGCGATCCCCACGAGAGCCGTGTTCCGCGTGTGTCCAAGTCAAAACTCCAACCGGGGGAATACCGTCCGTGCGCAATCGGAGAACCGGTCATCAAACAGCACCTTCGTCCTCCGCGAAGCGATATACAGTTTCCTCGAAGAACGTGACTCTCCGATGGACATTTTTTCTCGTCTCACGCTGATACCCGGTAAAAATGTGTCATCGGATTTAAACAAGCGCCCAGTATAGCCATCGGTGCGCCGGATAAAATCGTGGATGCCCCTCGCACGAATTTATTTTCACGTAATTTTCAGCGAAACCAGTTTCTCGAGCCGGTTGATGTCATTCGCCGGCGCATCGCCGATCGGGAATACGTCTGTCCAGCTGAATCGAGGACCGTGGATACCTCGCAGTGAATTCAGCCGGTTTCGTGTGTCCCGCGAGTTGAAAGCATTCGTCTCGTTACGAGCTCTTCGGAATTTCCTCGACGTCCCTCGACAGTCGCGTCACAGGGAGGAATTCAACCAAGTTCATTGACATTTTTCGCGACGGTGGACGCAAAGGGAAAGGGGCAGAAATTTCCGTTTCTCGTGAAAATGACGTCACGGCTTTACGGCCCTTCGCCAGTGAAAGAAGGGTCCAAGGGCATCTCCTTCTCCGGCGAGCACTTCCACGTCGAGAGACGCGGTGACACGAGCGGCCCGAGGTCGCTGAAGAATGGACCGTGCGAGAATCGATATCATTTCGGCATGGGGAGAAACGAGAAGCCCGAGAGGAACGGCCATGAGAAGGCGCAAGGGCTCGCCGAGGACCCTGACCTTCTCTACAGACGGAGCAAGCAGCACTTCGCCTCTTGGGACATCAAGGACGTCGTCCAAGAGGAGAACACGAGACGGCCGAGGAAACCGCAGGACGATCGCCGCGAGGACCGCGAGGAGAAACGTTCCAAGAGGCTCCCGGACGATCCCCCGGAGAACTCGAGACGCTCGAGAAAGTCCACGGAGACGAGGAACGACCGGTTCGAGGACGATCGGCGGATTCTACACGAGGAGAATTCCGCGCGATCGAGCAGACACGAGCAGAACGAGCGTCATACGATGATCAACGGAACGGCGGTCGACAGTGGTTCCCTCAAACGGGACAAACGGTCGGACAATCGTGACGAGGGATACGTCGGATCGCTGACGCGCGAGGATTCGAGGAAATCAAGGAGGAAGGATTCCTCGGCTGAAGGGGAATTTCGAAATCGTCCGACTTCCTCGGAAATGACGAAAACCGATGACGATAGGGAAGATGATCGACGCACGGACAGTCTACCCAACGACACGAAGTCCCCGGATCGTAGGATCAGGGCGATGATCGAGAGATTCAAGTCTCGCGAGGAAGGGAAGCTCAGGCTACGACGAGATCAGAGATCCCCCAGTCCCGAGAAAATAGATACCGCGGGGAGGACGAAAAACGGCCGAAACGATACGCGAGTCTCCGTGGATCACGCGATCGACGATCGATCGATAGATCGCAAGTCCAGGAGCACCGAGAAGTACGAAAATCTGCCAGCGGAGAAGGAAGAGCCGAGGAAATGGAGCAAGTACAGATTGAAACACGAAAATGGTTCCGTGGCTCGAGGAAACGTCGATCGATCGTCCGATCGTAGATCCAGGAGTACCGAAAGACGAGAGAGTCACACAACCGGTCGATCAGATAAATACAGGTCGATCGAGGAATCGGAGGCTTACGCAAATGGTGCTGTAATTAGCTTGAATGTGGATCGCTCGCTCGATCGAAGATCAAGAAGTAGAGACAAGAGCGAGGATCGTACGGTCGGCAAATCGGAAAAATATCGGTCGAACGACGAGCCGGGGAGGTTCGAAAACGAGGCTGCCAGTAGGGTAGACGTTGATCAGGCGTCCAGTAGAAAATCCAGAAACACGGAAAAGCAGGAACATCGTGGGACCAGCAGACCGGAAAAATACAGGCCGAACGACGAAACGGAAAGGTACGGAAATGACGGTGTATTCATGGTGAATGTCGATCGGACAAGTCGAAAGTCTAAAAGCACGGAGAAACACGAAAACCGCTCGACTGGTAGAGCAGAAAAATATCGATCGAACGACGAACCGGAAAGGTACGAAAATGGAGCGGTAATTCGAGTGAACGCCGATCGATCGGGGGATCGAAGATCCAGAAGTGCGGAGAAACATGGCGATCACTCGGTCGACAGAGAAGACGGACGAAGGTCAACCAAGTACAAGTCCAATCAAGAATCCGAGAGATACGATAATGACACAGTGGTTAGAGTAAACGTGGATAGATCTTCAGATCGAAGATCTAGGACTACCGACAAGTACGAGAACCGCGCGATGATCGATAAGGATACAAGGAAATCGGACAAGTATAAACCGAACGAAGAGTCAGGAAGGTACGAAAACGATGCTGTGATTAGAGTAAATATTGACCGATCGTCAGACCGAAGATCCAGATCCTCGGAGAAACACGTGGATCAGTCAAATCCGGTTGACAAGGAAGACGGCAGAAGATTGACGAAGTATAAGGTGAGTCAGGATCCAGAAAGATACGAAAATGATACGGTCATTAAAATAAACGTCGATCGACCGCGAAGTAACGAGAGACACGGCGATCATTTATTGGAAAAGGAGGAATCATCGAGAAGCGATAGCTTCCGCAAGAAAAACGACGCTTACGGGGAGAGAGGGTACAGAAGAAGGTCTAAGGATCGCGAAGAGGATCGTCCTCCTAGGGACAATTCGAAAAAGAAGAGTTACACGTACGAAGGTTCCCCGGAGGACTTCGACGTGCGTATTCAGAGATACGAGAGAGCCTTATCCAGTCCTAGGAGGGACTTAGACTCACCCAGGCGAACATCTTTCAAGGATTCCGATCAAAGTCCGGCCAGGAGAGACTCCTCGAAAGACAACGAGAGAGAAGTCAGCAGGAAAAGTTCCTTCAAAGGCCCGTCGAAAGAGCGGGAAACCGGTTTGAACAGAAGGACTTCCTTCAAGGAACTCGACAACGACTTACCTAGAAAGAGTTCCTTCAAGAATCACAATTCCGACGTGGGACAAAGACCGTCGAGCAAGGACCGCGACATGGACGTGCCGAGGAGGAATTCCTTCAAGGATGAGATGTCCGGGAGGACCGGTCGAAGGGCTTCCGCGAAGGATCCAATCGTGGAAATTGCCAGAGTCCCATCGAGGGATCAGGAAGGAGAACAGCCAAGAAGGAGCAGTTTTAAGGATCAGGAAGCTGAGGGTGGGAGAGTGTCATTCAAGGATCACGGCGATGGCTTAGACGGGGGGAATTCCCCGAGGGAATACGATGCGGATTATAGGAGGGATTCTTCAAGGGATCTGGAAATGGAAACGAGGTTAAGGAGTTCCTTGAACGATCAGTACATCGAATTCGGCAGGGTGACCTTCAAGGACCCGGAGGACGTTCCACAAAGGCGGAGCCCCTCGAAGGACCGTGATGACGAACCCGGCAGAAGGACTTCCTTCCGGGACAGTTCGTCCAGGAGGCGTGCTTCCACGAAGAGCAAAATTCGTGAATCATCGGAGGGAAAGTCCTCGGAACGACATTCTAGGCCCCTCACACCGCCCACCCGAGACACTGTGGATCCTCGAGAGGATCCCAAGGACGATAGGACCTTCTCCGTCAATACATGGCACGAGGAGAACCGACTGTTCTCCGCTAAGTATCTCAAAGAAAACAGCAAATTCAAAAGCACCTTCGACGACCGGCCGAGCATTTCTCCCGAACAAATACTCGCGATAAAGGATCGGCCCAGCGGCCAGTCAAATAGCGAGGACGACGACGATCCTGCTGACAGGAACGCGAAATCCGAGTTCCCCCGAAACAACAGCGGTCGAGATCCTCGTCGAGCGAGTTCGGCGCGAGAGAAAAACGGCGCGACAGTCATCAGGATTCGCGCAGACGGGTCGCAGGATTCGCCGCAGGATTCACCCGCTCAGGAAAGACGACGCAGACGTCGAGTCGTGCAGGACGTTTGCGCCGTGAGACGCAGGATCTACGACGCCGAGGACGAGGACGACGGCGATGACGATTACGAGGACGATGAGGAACGTCGGCTTGGGTTTAACGGACGTGACGTCATGCCCGGAAGACCCGGCTCCACGCCGTCACGGAGAATCTGGAATTATCGCGAAGGGGTATGGCACTTTCATGAGTCTGTTGCGTTCGACCAATCCGTCATGATTCAAAAACGGGAAGCCTTTTTCTTTAACCATTGGAGAAGATGATTCCTGTTTCTCAAAATCAAACTCACTTCTCTTGGCTACTTTCAAGATCACAGGATTCCTTATTTAGTATACTGACGAAAATTCTCTTAGGAGGAATGTCGTACTCTAGTGAGTCGACGGTGTTCAATAATGTAGGAAGCTGTTTTCTCAGCTTGCTGATCTCGTCGTTGGTTCCTTTGTCCTAGTAACTAATACGTTAGATCCTGGCAAAGTACCTCAGGCATTTCTATGAAATGCCACTCGACTGTACTTGACGAATAATATCAACGTTTTATTGCTTAAAAGTGTAAGTGATAATTTAGGCATGACATGGAAATCTTCGCGGCAGAAATTAAAGTATGGGAATAGTATGGATTGACATTAATTTCATATTCAAATCGTGTAAAGTTCATTCTACACGATAAATTACATGCTGACCATACTTCCCACATTTTACTCGTACTTCTTCCCATACTTTACATTTGAATAGTTGTAATTCTCTACGTATATAGTCTCCCAACATTATTATTAGTTTAAACGACAAACACATACGTTTATGTAGAATTTTTTTATTAAAATTAAAAAAGAACCAAATTCTGTTATTTAATCATTCAACCCTCTACACTTACATCATCATAAGAAGTATGGGCAGAGTATGAGAATATTACAACGAATATCGTCATAATTTCAAATATTCCAATCACTTTCCGAGCCTTTCGGTGAACCGAAAGTTGTAGCAAATGGAATTCATGCTATACCCGTACTTTTCGAGCGTTATTTCCATTTTGATTCTCTCTTGGCAAATAGCGTGTAACGAGGCTTCGCGGGTACTTGAATTATTGTGCGGGCAGGTTTAATCGTAGTTGAGTTAGGCGTGGAAGATGCGTCCCACCAGCTCGGCTGGGCGGAAAAACAAACATCCCGCGTCGGGTATCGGGCTGTCACTCGTTATTAACAATTCATCATCGGCTTCGCCCGTGTGCCGGGGCTTTTCAGTACGCGATATCCTTTGCGCAATTCCGTCATCCATTGGCCAACACGTCCCGCAAATGTCAGCGAACCGCCCACGAAACGGAACGGCCGTAGCGCGTAGGACACATGGTTGTAAATAAAATCGCCGTCTCTTTCTCCGCGACTTCCTCTCTTTCTCGTGCTATTCCGTCCCTCTTTGTTCCTGCTCTCGGTCCCTCGGCGCGTCGGCAGACAAGAGCGCGCTATTAAAAAGCCAGTCTTTGTCCCCGAAGGATCAATGCTCGCCGCGGCTCCGGGAGACGCGTCGTTACGATGGAAATCGACATAATCGGGACAATGATTGCCGCCTGGCCGCCCACCGCCGGCAATCTCGATACCGCAAATGGACGTAAAGCCTAATAATACGATTTAATAAAGCGACGGAATAACAGGCTGCCTGGACGCGCTTGTTGTAAGCGAACGCTGCTTGCGTCACCGGTACCCTTCGTATCCCCGCCGAACGGAAATTCTCGCCAAGATTCATCGTCGGACAATATTTCACCGACGGAAACATCGGACACGAATCCGTAACGTATAGCCGGGCTTCCGAAAGTCTTCGTACCACGGATCTTCCCACCGAACCTACGTAAAACAGTCGACTCTGACTCATCATGTTCGCCTAGCGAAATTCGAGGGGCAAACAGGTACATACTCTGTCCCACGGGCCTTCGTTTTTTGCCTATCATTAGAATTCCGCGTTCTGCCCGACGCTCTTGGCATTGAGAGAAACCTGGCCAACCATTGTCTCAATTTTCCCGCGTGATTTTCAGCGGATGAGAGGATGATTGAAAAAAAATACGTATAGAAAAGAACACGGCGGCCCTTTCACCCGTGACTCAGGACGCGAAGTATGTTAATTAAGCTATACCCTCCGTTCTCGTATCGCTATTCCGAGGATTACTATATATAGCCGGCATAGAGACACATCGTTGGTCGTATTTCCCATGGTGGCAGCGCGCGTGTCTACTCGATATTTGGCGATGCCGCCGGTACGAACGGCCGCACGTGGGCGGACCGACCATATATGCTCCTCGCTCGGAAGGTTCTTGAACGCTTCCAACGCGCGCTTCGACTCTCCCGTCCTGCCTGCTTTCTTTTATCTACGCTACTCTCCTGCAAGGAGTCATTTTTATCTCCGAACGCTGGCACCGTTCGACTCCCGCCGGACAACACCGCCCAAACAATTGTCAATACCAACTTTCCTCTCCCCCTTCCCACCTTGCTTTACGTCGGGGACAAACAACAAGAAATCCTCAAGTGCACGCACTACCCGCACAAAGGTCCAACGATATTTACCTATCGACATTCCTTTCTAAATACGCTTGTCCAGTAATGACACAAACGTCCTGGAAGATGGTCATACTTTCCTAGGAATTAAGATTCATTGGATTCCTCGGGCGAGAAAGCTCCGGGTAATTCCTCGCGAGTTAATCGTGACGTAACTCTAATCCCACCTCCCCTCTTGCCTGTATCTTCGCACGTGGAATCTTTCGATTATTCCGCGTTAATTATGCGCGATGCGTCGGTAAGCGAATAGACCTCGATGCCGGAGATACTTGGAACGCTTTCAAGAATCCGGACGTGGTTCGTGACTAACGCGTGGCGAAACGTCCATTACGCGGTTTCGTCTAGGTCAGGCATGCCCGAGTTTTATGCCCGAGAAAATCCAGGACGTTCACTCCGTCCGGAAGGCGGTGAAGGGGGGGCAAGGGGCAGGACGTGTCGTTATCGCTTTCCGTCCGTCTCGCAGGCCATCGGGAAAGCAGGTGCGTGGATGATCCATGATCCCCGCGTTAATTCTCGCCGCTCTTTAGCTGTCGTTGCGAACAGTAAACGCCCTTCGCTCTGGCCAGGCTAATTCAGGGGCGTTAATTTATTTACGTAAGTGCCAGAAAATTGACCCGGGCAACCGCGAGTTCCTCGCATTCTTCGCGCACTACAATGCTCAGTGCCTTTCCAACGAAAGATTCGAAACAAGGGTCCACGAGGAGGAACGAAGCAACAGGTACCCCGCGTGGACCTCAACGACGGCAATTTTCTCGTCGATGAAAACGTGTAGCTCGAGTAGCGCTTGCCTGAAATTTTTGCAACGGACTTGCGCGTAGACACGCATGAATTGAACCTTGCCGATGACTTTCGCCAATTACGGAATTTCCTAATGACCGATATTACGAAAATTTCGCGACTCGCAAGAGTCTTCGTAGGAATAAAGGCTCGTTATAACGGCGTAAAACTCATCGAGGAGAAGATACGTCGAGTTCCCGGCCTGTCACGCATCGCTGTACAGGCCTGACGTAACGACCACACGTGTAATTAAAGACTTTTCCCAATTACAACGGAGTCGTGCTCCCCGACCTTGTCCCACTTCGCACGTGCTTGTCGCCAGCGCAGAGGTAGGATCAATTGTTTTCCCGCCGTATTTTTTTCCCATGCAAGATGACCGAAAAATCAAAGACAAACGTCTAAATTAAACTCCCGAGTCGAATGTCACCGGTCGACAAATAATATTCCTACGACTAGCAGCAATTAAGAAATCATCCGGTTCTGACAGGAGACCAAGGTGAAAGGTGGGCAGGAAGCTGTAGTTTGACGTTAATTCATTCCGTTGAATATTCCGTTCGCAAAATTCGGAACCTTATTTCGGATTATTAACGGTACACTGTTATCTATTTTCCAGGGCGTTCTGATCACAGACGTCGAGGAAGGACAGCCCTGCCTGCAGTGCAGCGAGGTTTGCGTAGGATTTTCGCCACACAGCTGGAGGTGAGTACACGAAAATTCGATAAATTTCCATTAAAAGTATCGGGTATAACGGTGAAAGCGAAGTGCCACGTAGTGTCAAGCTGGAAGTATCCTGCTTCTCGACCTTCGCCGTCGAATACTTCCGCCTTGGCGTTTTGTTGACTTTGGCAGCGATCTAGCCCGAGTGATCGATGGATCCCATCGTCCCCCTTGCGCGGAAAACAGCCGCTAATGCACTACATCGATCGTTAAAGCTCCCACGTTCTCCGAGGTGTTGAGTTACTCTCCGCGGGCAACGATCATCGCTCTCCATTAAACACCGGATATAGGAAGTTTAACGGAGGTGATCGAGCCTTAAAGATCTTATCCGATCGATTGCTCTCCCAGCAGAACGGACCCACTTGACGTGACCAAAGAGAAAATACAAGCGTGACACAGACGGTTCAAATTATTCCCCGAAAAAAAGAATTGCTTTCCAAGCTAGGATCCTTTATTCAAGGACATCCCTACGATCCATAAGCGTTTGGTCGATGATGAAATTCACGGCTAGGAAGCTTCGAATGAATGAATCAGCGTGCAGGTGGTATTCCGCTGGCGGCTAGGAACGTCGCGAACTCGTCGTGACGGTATTTCACAAATTTCCGAGGCGAGCGATTGCCTTCGAAATCCGGAGGCTTTCATTATCCCCGGTAGGCGCGTTGCTCGGCGAAGAGGAACGATTCCCGGAGTGTCTCCCCTTCGACATCGACACAAAGAAACGGCAGACCTCGCGCGGCGATCGACTCACCGGCGAATCGGCAAAATCGAATCGTCGAATCATGCTGAAACTGTTAGCCAAGGGGCAACGGATCGGACGGAGAGGACTGGAGGAAGAGGATGACGAGATGAAACGAGAAAGAAGACAGCCCGCGGCGTGTATTCGCTGCACAGAGCGTAACTGAGCAGCGGTAAAATTACCGTCCGGTAATTACCCTCCGTGACTTACGGCACTGGCAATGCGGTAACGACGAATTAATTGCCACGGACCCTATTTTACGGTTTCCCCGTAATTCCACGGGGCAAAAGGAGCCTCGACAAAGCTCCTTTTCCTGTCGCTGTCGTTAAAATGATGACCTTCCAATTATCGATTTAAGTAAACCTATCTCAATCACTCTCCAAACAAAAAGTTTTACGATCCATGGGTACAGAACGTGACAGTCAATTTGGGCCGGTCTATTTTTTGAAGGATATTGATCTTCACGGACAGATGCGTTGTTTAGAATTTCTTGAGTTGTCGTTTCCGAATGGCTACACGGCCAAGATTTTTTCAACGATACGAACGGAGAGGTGGCTCAAACCGGAGGCTCAAACCGTCGTACAATTATGTCCCGAGGCCGTGCGGTCGACAAAGGCCACAGTAAAAATAAAACGTCAACGCGTATGACCGGCGAGCAATTTTAGACTCGTCTATTCCGCCGTTTCCGCCGGTTTTAGATGATTGATAACTCTCGATCGTCACTCCTGCGAAATACGGCACGCTTGCGTAAGCCTCTCCTTGGAATTCTTTATGCACCATCTTTCTGTCGCTGGCGAAACGTCGGCGAAACTTTCGAAAATACGCGTTTCGCCGGTCTACCACGAAGCAATCTGATTTCCGCGCACGCAGCTTCCCCCGGTTGCTATTCGCGTCATTCCCGAGGAGATACGCTCCTTAATATCTGCCAGCACGTGACGTCAGTCATTACGAAAACTATAATTCGGCCGGCTGACGTCAAGCTCGATTATAAAATTATTTTCATCGCGTTCTCGCCAAGTCGAGGAGGAACTTGATCGACGTGCACCGTCGTCCTCGTCCTATCTTTTGCCCGAATTACGCTCGACGAACGTCGTCGAATCTACCAGTCGCCGATGCTCCGCGATAATTGAACTGATGAAATTTAATGACCGCTTCCTGACACTTTGCCGAGGGTCTTTAACTCCCACGGCAATTTTCGACACGATGCATCTCGTACGGAAGCAGTGTCGAAGCAGTAAAACCCCCCGTGATTTATTGTTGCAAGCGGCGAAATGATTTTCTGTTTGCCTAGCGGGACGAAATGGATACCGTAGCTCGCAGCTGTGCGTTCAACGTAAGTTTCGTCTATGACCAGGACTCCCTCGCGCTACGTGTTTGTATTTATAGCTTTACAACCTACTAGTGGCCATCAATCGAAACAGCATCGCTTATCCTTAATGTGTCTTTCGCTCGACTTAAATCGTACAAGTTCAATCGCCTCGTCCGTGTTATTCTCTTTTTTCTCGTGTCACAATGAACCGCAACACGCATTGTCCATCTTACGTTAAGTCATTTTTAAAAGCTCATGAATCCACGTGTATTGCGAAGCTACGAAAAGTTACGAGTAAGTAATTTCTCTCATTCATCCTTGACGTCGTTTATCAGGTGCCGACGTTATGTTTCTCGACCATTAGACCAGACGACATCCCGAGCCCTATTCTTCTATTTTCGTTTGCAGATCGCGTCAAACACGACTGCCGAAAATTCCACGCTCGGTTTATTTCCAACTCAGCTCGTGAGACTGTCGGACACGACAAGGTCCTGACAGCCTAGCGCCAAGCGATCGCGACGAATCTTCTTCTTAATTAACTTGGCCAACTGTAAAAATAATCACTTTCATGCGTATCGTCGAAAGGAAAAGAAATTAGCAGACACTCTTTCATGAACAAACATTGCACTTTCTGTCAGATGAGCCGCGATTAATCAAAATAATCGGCAACTGCTATACTCCTTCCATCAACATAATGAATATTGTCTAACGAGAAATTCATCGGAAAGGGATATAGGCCGGGGGTAAACAAGAGACTTTCCAGGAAACCACGTGACGTTGATCTGTGTGTATGTGTGTGTCTTTTCTTAGCCCCGCCCTTTCTCACTTCGTCTTTCTTCTTGTTTCTCTGTTGCCCTTCCCCTCGTGTCTATGCCCTAATAGGATACACAGACACCCTCTCTCTCTCTCTCTCTCTCTGTCCTTTGATGTCGGGCCGACTTCCCTCTCGGCGCGAGTGAGTTTGACCTCCGACTCTCTCCCTTTCTCGCTCTGAAAATGGCTCACATAGGCCTTGGCGCACGTGTACGAGTGGCACGTGAGTCATTGCTAAGCGAGCGGCTAGCTTACTTGCACCCCGGGTCACGGGCGCACGTGCTTCGGTTGGATACTGAAGTCGACTCTCGATATCCGTTGGCCGATTTGCCACGGTTTTCCCAGTCGCCAATACTCGGACGACCGTGCACCACGCGAATTTCTCCAAAGTGCCGTTTCACGGAGGATTCTATGAAATTTCTGCGGGTAGTGACGGACCAGTCGTGTCAGACACGGTGCTTCGGGTTCAACGGAACGCTTAGTAGTGAGAGATCTTTTTCGTCAGACTCGGAGCAGAGTTCGGGTCTGTTTCCCGAGGAATTTCCGTAGCAGTGAGAGACTTTTCCCGCTAGGCTAGGGTATTATTTCTTGGTGTAGAATGTTTTCGATTCCATCAACACCTGCCCTGTTAATGTTAACGTGAAAGTCTCGTGATAACGTTTTCGTAATAGACGATCGTAGAACCTCGGTAAAAAGGTATTTCTGAGCGACGAGCCGCCAGTGGCCGTGCTTGACCTTCCTCAAGAGAATCGCGCGGAGAAAGGCCTGCTGTTATCTTCCGTGCCGAAAGGAACGCGTGAATCCACGCGTGCGTGATTTATTATGAGCGTAATCAACGTCGGATCATTAGCGACGAGGCAGGGATAATTCGTGGCGAGGGAACTCCCCCTCTCTCTCTCTCGCTCTCTCGTTGGGGCTAGGTTTCCTCTCTCGATGTCATCGCACACGAGCCGAGGGTAACGCGTCGTGGAGTCATTATCTCCGTGAACCCGGCCTCGTACCGTTAACATCCATTTGCCGTTGGCCCGCGAAAGAAGAAACCCTGAGCGGCTATCACGCTAACCAAGCGGAAATGCCGGCCTGCGGAAAAGCCGAATGCCCGTTGGAACGCGATATCCCATCTACGCGATGCGTCCGACGACGACGTTAACCCCTAGCAACGCCGGGGAATTAGCCTGCCCCGAGAAATGCCGTTACGATAATTGTGCACGACCAACGTGCGCCAATGGACCGCCAGCCAATCCCTCGGAAATAGCCGTACGCCTGGAATTACCTGTTTCAGATACCCTCGTAATTGCCACATGTTCCTTGCGTGTTTCAATGTTAATATCTCTTTTTTACACCTCACTTCGCACGCGGGACTTCCGCAAAGCTGTGTAACTGTGGCAATAACCGTGGAAATGACACGAAACGCGCAGGTAGGCCGATGAGTCGGTCAAAGATTGTCTCGTATTTAGAATCGCGCTGTATGGCATTTTCATTTGATATTTGCCAACTATTTTAGCACCAACCATCCTCCTAACCCACATAGGCCTGTGCTACTGTAGGCTCTGCTATTTCAGGCTGGTTACGACGAGGAAGATGAGACACCGAATACCTCGTCGTCAAACTGCTGATTCAATTAATACTCCGCGGAAGTTCTCGGCAGATATGCTTCACGAAGAATTCCAAGAAGAATTCGGCGATTGGAAAGTCGCTTGTATTTATTTCGTAGCCTTCCTCGTGAGTTGTCGAGAAAAAAAAACTTGTCACATGGTTCGATCCGTGCTTCGCAGATGCTTGGCAATCAAGGATCTATTTCCAAGTCGGCTACCTATCAACTTTTTAAACGCACTAAACGGAGATTTACGAGGCGGGGGGGTTGCCTCGAAAACGCGATAAAAGTCTATTTTCGGCAGGGGCATAGCGTCGTTGATCGTCTCTTCAGTCGGAGTTCATCGTCGAGCATTTTCGCCGGATGGGACGAACGAAATCTTTCCTACGAGACGATCGTATTAACGTCACTGTCCCAATGATATTCTTGACCACTCGTTCCAAATGGATCCAGGAAGAGCCGAGCCTCCAGAGGTGAAACGGGACCTGTAGAATTTCCTGCTTCGTTGCGATTTAGTCTCTTCCGTTGTCCTTCAATTACCACGGCAATGACTGCCCCGCAATTACGCAGGGAGTATCACGCGGGAATAGTGTGGATAAAATCGTATTAGCGCGAACGTGTGCATCGTTGCGATGTTCTGTGTGCACCGTTCACCCACGCGGAGAGCAGGCTGTGAGATCACCTTTATACTTTGACTCCTTAGTCACGGCTGAGCCTGCGACGTGCACTGTCGTTTAGCGAAAAATAATGGCTTTTGCCGGGTCGGGGACCTAACAGTACGCTCCTCAAGGGGACCGTCCTTCGTTCCTTTGAATTCGTTCGTAGGTGTGACGTCAGCAACGAGATTCTCGATACAAGTCGATTCCCCTTTCTCCGGCGCTACCGATTCTTCGACCCTCGAAAGTTTCCCACCAAGATTATCGATTCTATCACAAAATCATTTCTCGTTTTATCATTGATTTTCACAGAGGAGGTAAAATCGAGACCCTTCTTGCTGACGTAATTCGCCGATGGCACGTAACTGCAATTGGTACGTCCTCCATTGAGGCAAAGTGAAGCTTTTACGCTGACGAATCCTTCTTTTTAGCTGGGCGATAATAGCAGTCGCGGCCGATGATCCATTAACGTCGACCATTGAGTCGAGCACGTGTCACGCGAAGCTCGCAGCGCCCGGGTTTTCGCTGAGTTTTGAAAGGACTAAATCCAAAAGCGACAGCGAACACGACGGCGTTGCGTGCAGCGTGGCAAGTTGACAAATTGCTTGGAACGCCGTCGTCGAGCCACTCGAGATCCGACTTTAGCCGACAGCGATACAGGATGTTTTAATTTGCCGCTACACGGGGAAATCGATTCGAGGATTGTAACGAATGGACTCCGTGCCAGGGGGAGAAAACTTGAGAATTATTAATGATCGAACTGACCCAATCAACGGTTCACGAGTCTTTTAATTACGTCACGTATTCGTCATTTAAGTTTAGACGTATCCCGTGCCAGCGGTGAGCTTTTTTTCGCCAGTTTCTCAGTTTACAGGTTCTCGTAAACATGTGCAAAATCGTGCTTCTTTTTTATTGTCGAAGGAAGTCGTGAAGTCGCGCGCCAACTCCGCCCAGGCTGTAAACAGTTGACCGAAATGCAAATAGACGGGGACGGCAGTGGCGCAGGATTTTTCAGCGGAATAGGTGCGGTCTGGATCGGAACCCCACCCTCGTAGGGATTATCCTGACGGTCGTGGGCTTCGTTTCTCCGGCGCGGCTGGCCTCTGTAATTTGAGCGTTTCAGCGAAAGGGTAGCCAGTGACATTTCTGGCAAATATCGTGCACGACCTATTAACGCGGGCTAGGTCATTTAGCGGGGAAACCATAAGGCAACTGGCAAACAAACCGCCTTGCCATTAGACCCGAGAGCCCGCCGAGGATTTCGTTGATATTTTCCCGACTACCATCGTAAATCCTCTCTATTTAATCGACCGTCCCGCCACGGTTTTAATCAAGCCGCTCTTCTTCTCTCTCGCTTGGTCAATTCGCTCCTCCCTGTAGAGTGGACTTTTCCAATCGATTTCTCTCGAGGACTCCGCCGGGGAGACGGCCGAACGTTACGACTGGAGAGGTAAATAATTTCCGTCTTATCCGACTGGAGTAGCGGATAATTTAATCGACTGGTCTTGCCGGCAAACACCGAGCAACCATTTCCAGGGATCAACGAGAGACCATGCGTGCTCATTCGCTCCCCGGCGCCACGTTAATAGACGTGTCACGGTTTCGCCGAACAGCGCCATAGAAAAGTCAAGCACTTTTCCTGCGAATCATTCGATCGCCTCTAATTCATCGCGGCGAAGTAACGAGGGAGCAAAGTGGGACATCGTCGTACCTTCTACCTGCTTTTTCCATGGGCTTTCGCAAACTATTACGAATAATTACGCACGTCGCGGTGGACAGCTGTAAGAAAAATGACCGTGCAATTACCGTCCACTAAATCCACGATTTATTAGTAGACGCACGACCTCTGTGACATTTATAGTCGGCCATTAAATCATTTTTTGTTGCTCCAACAACGACTGTCCGATGGTAATCCCCACGATTTACCCCTAATACGAGCCCGTCTCTCTGATTCTCGTAGATCATCCGAAAAGTTGGCACTGATCCCTCGATTTTCATTAAAAACGAGTCGCATTCTTCACGCTTGGTATTTATTTATGACGGCGCCTGTACCGGCTGGCTCGAGTTTCTCAGATTAAAGAAGAATGTCAATCTGAGACCCTGCGAAGGAAAGATATAATTTAGCCAACTCGTCACCTCCATTTGAAATTTCCAAGATGCATAGCATAAATTAATTCGATATTACACTCTTACGGTGTATCTCCTATTGTCCTTTATTTTCGAGTACTTTTGCACCATCCTCGTTGGTTGGTTCGAGCCATGCTTTCCGATTGTCAGACATTTAGTACCCGGCCGTGTAGCTGGATTTTCGCCGGTGCATAGATATCCCGCGCTGTCGAGTGTGAAAAAGAACGGGAGATGCAGGCGAATGCATGAGCAAGTATCCGGCGAGTATCGTATGCAGGCGCGTGCTCGGGGAACATCGATCGCAGCGTCGCATTCGTGTTGGCCGACGCATAATCACGTCGTCCTTTCCCACTTTGTTCTCGGGCCGGAGGGGTCGTTGTGCGTGGGTGAGGGAAGCATCTGGGAGATTAGGAATCGCCGCAAAAATTCTCGCCCTTTCCCACAAGTCGTTCCTCGCGTACGCGAGGTCGGCCCATTTCCCTCCCCCCAATGTTTTTCCTTGGGCCACGCGACTCTATATCTCCTCTGGCTTTTGTTTATACATATCCACGCCGTTGACTTCCACCGAGCTTGTCTTTCTTCGGCTTACACGTGCTCTCCGCGCGTACGTCCTGCGACGTGCTACGAGACTTTCAACAAAACTCTGTCGGCCGTCTTTTCGCGCGCTCGGAATAGCACGGAAAAGCGCACTGTTTGTCCAAAGTGAAAAACTCCGGCTCTCCCGCGGTTCCCCTCCAACCCTCCCCCCGTTGTCCACGATGCGACGCGACGCGGCAGGGAATCAAGAGGCGGCCTCGTAAATCAATTTAACGCAAGGCACGCAGGAATATGCGCTGCGCTGCATAGTGTCGGACGCGTCAACTGGATGAACGATGGATGCAATTCCAACTGCCACTTAATTCCTAACGACGACACATTCGCTCTTGAAAATCGAAATCGTCCGAAGAAACTTTGACATTCTTCCGACGTTACGAGTACCGCACACTTGGCGTAGTTTATCGTAAGATTTTGAAGTTACAACGAATCGGACTATAGATGCGTAATCTTGGGTGTAGTTTTAATCTCGCCGGTCAATGTCATCGCGGTATATCGCGGTAAAGTCTGTCGTCATCGTCGGCGCGTATCAATAGACCGTGCGGAGCTGGAGTAGAATGGGAAAGCGGGGTCGATCAGCTGACACTGGCAGCGCACGAGCAATGACGTGGTGGCCCGTTCTCGCGGAGATCACAGAGAATCGCTGACAGTCCTCGCGGTGCGTCAAGAGCTACACGCGTTCACGCTTTCCTCCTCGTCCTCGTCTCTCGCCCCCCCTCGCTTTCTCCGCGAACGATCCCCTCAATCCCCCTCCTCCCCCCCGTCGTGACTCCTCGTCCTGACCCCCTCCGACGCTGGTCTCCCGTCTTCGTCGCACCTTCGTGCTAAATTTAGAGTATGATCGACCGGTTATTCGCGCGCTATCGGGACAAATAGCAACGGCGATAAAGTCATTCGCCCGCTGGAGAGTGGCCGGCGAGCCGACCAGTCGAAAGGATCATAGTCTGTCAGAACGCAACGTATCCACTCGCTTATCGAGTTCCCTACCGACGGAGAATACCGACGTTTCCACGTGGTAACCGCGTGCCGGCACGATCATGGGCGCCAAGTGGAAGGACTACGCTACTGGCTTGAGCGAAAACGAGCCCAGTCCTGCCTATTGCGAGAATAATGGGTGAGTCGATAATCTCCGATCGAAGAAATTTCTTCTCACGACGACCGTGTACAATCGATACATGGTTCTACGACAACTTAGAATCACGGTAATGCTAATTGTCCCGTGCGATAATTGAGCCGCTGTTTGGGTAACGTCAGCCACCGCTTGTAATTGCCTTTGTTGACACTTGAGGAATATCGCGGAGCAATGACACCGTGAAACGATCAAATATTTGCATTCCCGCGTTCCGCCTTCAGTTGGGCAAACACAATCGGCGCATTGCGGCTCCCGATGATTTCGGGTAATTCGCTTAAGAGTCACCGCAGTAGGGATTCCCTGCTTCCGGGAAGCCCGACGCGCAAGAAGGCGAACACCTCGCGATGATCCGATTCGCGGGAAGAACTAAGAAAACACCAGTGGAAGAAAGAACTCGGGGACAAATGCAGAAACTCGTCTGCCGCTGTGTCCCTGGAGCAACGTGATAACGAGGTTATTCATTTCTGATAATCCTTATCGACAGACGAGGGATGCCACCGACGGCACGATTCTAGTTACACTCAGTATTCTCGTGAATGTCAATCGGAACGACGCGTTTCGCTCAGATCTCTCGAGAACCAGTGTAGTACAAGTTTTTTTTTTTTTTTTTGCAAAATCGTATCATCGCCCGCACCGCGATGCATGGTCCACGACGAAACTGTTAAAACTACATTTAGGAATTTGGTTGGAAAAAAGCGACGTTAATCTTCGGCTCGCGTATAATTATAAGCGTATTTAAGACCGATCGAGTCTTTGGAACAGACACTAATCGCACATATATTTCGCCGATCATGATGTCATGCGCCAGTCATTGTCGGCAATAATTCGCGTCACGTGTTGACGACGATTAAATCCGAATTAAACTGAGCAACGGCGTATTGCGCGGGCTTTGTAATTGCCGTTGTTGGATCCGAAGAGAGCAACGTTGAAGCCGGTGGAAGTAGATAAGATCTCGCAGGATGACTACCGGTCTCTCACAGAGCCTGAAGTTCAAAGTACGAGCTCAATGTCGGTTAACAAGGCCTCACCAGTCTATGCGCCAGCGTTTCGCGCGGACAATGTGTAGCGGGAGAAGCCTTTTTACTCCCCATACGTCAATCGCCGAGTGAAAAACATTTTTGGACATGACGCCAGCGAGGATTTAAATACATTCCATTTACGTGGACACCGGTCTTGCCACATACAACCGCTTTCGAATTGCTTAAGATTTCTTTCTCGACTCGTGGCAACAATTTTACGAATACCTAGGGTATTTTTTTTCTAGTGTCTGTTTGTGCCTCCGCGACGGGGCGAAAAAAATTGATCGAGTATTAAAATAATCCGACAAGGTTTGCTCCCCGGCGGTTGGGGAAAGCAAGTCCGCTCCAATACGGCGCCTCGACCGTCGATCTTTGTTACTTCTCCCAATGAAGATAAGCCGGCTGACTATTCATGAATCGCGGCAGATGCGCGGGGAGCGATGACATAAACGAGCAGCGACCAGAACAATGGTCCGTAATGCAAACCGACGTTCGAAGGTCGACGTGCCGTCTTCTCCGAGAGAAACCATGCGACGTCGTTCCACGGAGGACGACGAGTCAGTCGAAAACCGTTCGTGAATCCGCGTGGAAGGCTTTTCAACGTAATCGCCAGTTTACGAGAAATTTCGCTCTCGAGGCCGCAGGGAAGATCTCACGTTTTAGCTCGTCGAATCGCGAAGAAATCGCGTGGAAAAAGACTTTTCGAAAGATCGATGAGTTAGGAAAAATTCGAGTCGAGTTCTATCTTGCCCGGTGGACGATTAAAAATATCTTTCGGATGTGATTACAGCGAAGAAAATTGACACGAAATTGCGAGAATAACATTTTACTGGGTCGTGTTTGGTAAATATTTTTGCTCGAGTTTTCCGCGTAAACGAAGCCCCGGGATTGGAGGAATATGAGATATGAATATCAGCGTCGGTTCGCCGAGTAACGGAACTGGGACTGCGATCACGTGTTCCCGCGATAACTGGATCATTATTGGAACGGCAGTTGACCGCGGAAAGAGCGACAGCTGATCCCATAATTGCGTTTGGTTAATTTCATTTGCCCGGGCTGCACGTGGCCCGTTGAACCGTCGCGGAGGAGCTCAGTGCGCCCATAAGCGTCACGTTTCGTTTCAGTTATATCCTGCCTGAAGGTCGATACGCGTCGAAGGTATCCTCGAGCCGTGATCCCTTCGGAAACGTGAGGACAATTCCCGCGGGACTCTCCTCGATCTCGTTAGTAGTCGGGCAAAAAAGATTGGATTTTTCGTTGACTCGGCGGTTGCGTCCCTCCTCGTCGATTCCCCCGATCCGTCGCGCACCTAAGGATGGTCCTGGACGATCGATTGTCGGTGAAGGAACTCACGCGGATGACGAAGAAAACACCGCCGTTCCCCTCGAGGGAACGGAATTTCGCGGTGAGGAGACGTGGCCCTCGCAGATCGGCTTCGCTCATGCTTTCTGGTGCTTCACCAATTGGCCCGCCTTCGACGGAGCGTCGTCGGGATTCCGAACCTCTCAACTACGCCGAGCGGGACCTCTGCAACAATAACGTTTGTCAAGAGTAAGGCCATTCACTCTGTTGCCCCAATCGAAACGCCCCCATTTCCTCCCCAACGTATTTTACGAACTTGTATAAACAACGAGGAACTAGGTTCCCGTAAAAGCAGAGCGACGAATCTGCGTTTCATCGCAGATGTCATTAATCATAATTTTTCTCTGAAGAAATTCCTTGGATAAATCGTCAGTGTGTTCCCTGATTAAACGTGACATACAACCTGTTCTCGGCGCATGTAGTATATTCATATTAGCAGCTGTCAACGATCCGTAGAATCCACTGCAAACGATACTCTTTACAATGACTCACCCTCCAGCGGGGATACACAAGAGCAATATTATACGTCCTGATTTAGTGAAATCGTTAAGCAAATAATCTCGTTACCGAGAGCCGGCAATAAATGGAGACGATGACCTGTCAAATTTGTACATCAGAGGCGCGATTTATCAGAGGGTCGAGAACGATAGGGTGCCAAACCAGAAGAGCAAGCCAATTCCATTCTCCCTACATCGTTTTATAGAAAGTTAACGGCTTATCATAAATCAAGAAGTTTCTTTTTCATCGATAAAGACAAATTTATAGCCCCTCGAAACTAAGGGTTTCTAAGTCGAGCTGTAATTTGAAGGACGATTTATCAAAGTTTTATAGACTTCCTGAAGAGGATGTTCTTATGATTTTTGTGCCTTGTCAGGATGACCATTTTCGTCAAATTTCTTGTCACTACATATCAGTCTCGGGCCTCTTTGAGGCCTCACGAAACTTTACACTTGTGAGGATTAACGATGTAACTGATCGATGACGGCCAACGGTCACTCACCGTATAAGGTTTTGTAACGTATTTTGTAACGTCCTGAGATAAAAAGTTGAGATACTCTTCCTAGAGTTGCGCAATTGCCAGGCTCGGAGATATTCTTAAGAAAACAAATTCGACAGGACGAATTGAACGGTTAGCAAAGGCACGACTTACTTGTCATTGTTATATTTGGCCGCGAAATTTCGACGTGACGAATAAGCATTGAACGTGTCATTGTCGGCCCAACATAATTACAATTTGCTGAAGTCATCCGTAGGCGAACGCACGTAACGCTAACAATCGTTATTTATCGTTATTGCTGCGAAGATTTCGCGTGGGGCAATCGTACTGCTTACTTCATTTTCCACGAGGGGCAGGTCATTTATTGCTGACTCTCGAGCGGAGCCAAAATCATTAAGCTCGTCGGATAAATCTTACTCGGACGAGAATAAATTACAGATTCACTGCCAAGGCGATTCACGTATGAATTCGGCTGTGTACCCTCTTGATTCTCGAGATTTTCTCCGGCTTGTACGAGCGGCAGAAAATTCTTTGAACGTGATTTCGTGAAGCGAACGGCGTAAACCGCGGTGAGGTAGTTTAATACGATCGAAAAAGGCTGTTTACACGATGATCCGCGAAACTTGTTTGCCGTTGGCACGAAATTCGTGGTTTGCTAAATTCTCGGCCAATCGTATCGTCTTTCTGCGTAGCTTTTACACCGGTTTTTGGTCGTTCACCAGCAGCATTCCCTTACGTAAACTGCGACGGAAGAGATGCGCCGAAAAAAGGAACCGACGGTTCGTGCAATGAATAGAGTGAAAAATTTCGGGCTAATCGCCGGTACATACTGCGGCTAGACCCACTTTCGTACGGGCCTGTTTACACACGAAAAGTTCCATTAGCGATGGTGCTTGCTAAAGATAAATACGAGATTTCAAATGCCTTTGATCGTTTTCAGGCAGAAAAAATAACAGGTCGAATAGAATAAACGAGCTGTCAAACACAACGAATTATGTCGTTCATTAAAGGCAAGTTTGAAACTTTAATTATAGGTGGACAAATATTTATATATCTAAATGTATACCATAGTAAATTTTCCCGATCGTGTCTCTGGGAAAACATGTTTTCGTCGTATCTTTTGTGCAATTTATTGTCAAAAGGCTTCGATCGAGAATCGGTAAAAGCGGATAATTTTGCTGACGCCTTGAGAAGGAGATTATAAAACCTTCACGTATGTTTACTCTTGCGCGCTTTGACGCAGATCTCGAGTGTCCATGTTCCTACGAGAGTTTACGATGAAATGCTGAAACCGTAAAAAATTGACGACATTACTTCGGGCAAGACGGTGGATTCCTGCTCACTCGTTTTTCGCCTTGAGATTCGTTGGCGCAAATCGAAGGCGTAATCCAAACGAGCGAAGCGAAATGCCGCAGTGTCGTTTTACAAGCCACCTTACACGCACGACACGAGTGAGAATCGCGCTAAACGACTACCGTAATGCGATCCTTATTCGGCCACGAATTGTCGTCCATTTCCTACCAACTATCCCCGTTCCTCGGAAATTTCTCCAAGGAATTTGCAGCTTCGTAAGAACGTTGAGCGCTAATGGATAATCGTCGTCTTTGAGATAATGGAAATATTCTTGGCCTCTGATACCGACGTGTTACTCAAAATATCGATTACATTTCTCTGGTTATCGTTGCCCATAGCCCGTGGTTATCGTCTCGAGGACATTCGAGGCGGCAGTGAATTTGACTTTTGCCAAAATAATCGCCACTATCGGCACGGTTGACTCCGTTTCGCTCTTAAATTTATCGTCAGCGATTAGCGTGCGTGCAGGCCGCTGGTATTTGCGCTGATTACTCTATACCTCCGTACGTGGCTGCAATCGTTTTGACATGACGCGAATTCTCCTCGCACGACAGTCTCGCCGACGCGCTCAGCGTTTATCCGTTTAACGCTTCATTCGTATTCCAGGCTGACGATGTGTCACCAAGAAGACACAGCGATGCAGCACGCATCGTCATTCGTCGCGCGAACGTCCTTCGATCTCGACCGTACAGGTGTACCCCCTGATTGTCCTGCGACAAACGCAGGACATTCGCCGGACGTATAGCTTTCCTTCGCCGAATATACCCGTGTCGTTGTTACTTCCTGTGTGCCATATTTTCGTGACATTAGCAGACCTTTTCCTTTGGTTTCTCGGTACTGGGAAAGAATGTGCCTTAGGTAGGAAGGAAGGATGAATGGTGGAGGATGAAATTGGCGTGGGGGGGGGGCTTGCCGGAGCTTTGTAACGCGGCGAGCTTGGATGCATCGGGCCGATAGGAAGGCGGGAGCTTCTCGTCGGAGCTTTCGTCGTCGCGTAGAAGCCTCCTCGTCTCTCGCGCCTGCGCCATCCTCTCTCTCTTCCTCCTCCTCCTTCTCCCTCCGCTCCCTGTCCCTCTCGGTCCCTCTCGCTTCCTCTAGTCGCGTCTCCGGGCCTGTCTTGCTTGCTCTCTCCCTCGCGACACACCGCCGACTCTCGTGGCAGCCGGCATTAGCTATAGGTACACACCTACCTACGTCCTCGTCGAACCTCATGGCGCCAGTTTGAAGTACGCTCCTTCTGCGAATGCACTCTCACGCGGCCGCCCGAACCGTCGACAAACAATCGCGCCTGTCAGTTTGAATTTGCCGCGCGCCCCGCCGGCCCTCCGGAAGTATCGTCGGGACGAACTTTTCCAGCGCTTCCGAATCGCGATTCTCAACGACACACGTGGACGGTGATAAACAGTGGCCAGGCAGGAAAGTGTCAAGTGCAAGCGAGGAACTCGTCTCGCTATCTCCCAGCGATCCTACGATCCTACGATCCTCGTCTGTATGTTTACGGCGATGTTGGTGCGAAGCTTGTGCACGTGCGGCTCATGCCTTCTGATAGTCGAATAATATCTTCTCCCCGTAGGGGCATTAACGTTCGTCACGGTTTTTGTCCGCTCCGACAATTAGCCGTGGCTTTATAAATAGCTCATGAGAAATAGCCGGCTCCGTTGAAGATAAAGCACACCGGTAGAAAAACCTATTTTCGATCCTTGAGAAAGTCTCTGAGACCGCGGGGAAAAAGCGACCGTGAGAAGAAATACACGTCCGGACGACAGTCGCCGGGGGTAGGAATATCGTGTGTCAAAACGGAGCGTGATTTTATTGGGTCGCGAGGAGTTTAAACGGATCGTTTAAACTTTGATTTTCCGGCGGTACAACCGCTGGAGATGCTCGGCTATGTCGCCTACTCCTGTCGCCTCTGTCGTTCGTTGACACCCTCGCGCGCGTAACGTACCCGTTTTTATCACAATATAAATATCGCGTTAGAAGGCGCGCTCCCGGTGGGATTTATCGGGACTTTTATCGGCTATCGCCTCGGCAGCCCAGAGGGACAGACAGAGAGAGAGAGACTCAGATAAACGGCGTTGGCCGTTGAAAAGCGAGCGAGAGACGCACAGTCGAGGCTCAACTGAGAGGTCATTTTCATTTCCCACTGACGGCCGGCACGAGCACGAACCTCGCCGAGACGAATGGGACAAGCAGAAATTGCGTTTTACCGCGAGCGGCTATTTCGAACGGTGACCATTAGCGGCTCTTAATATAGCCAGCATTTATCTAATTAATAGCCATTAGCCGAAGCGACCGCAGGGAAAAACTCCGCTGGCATGAACCCCACGGTGAACCTTCACAATCCCTGTTGCCTTCCCGACGTTTACGTCTCCCCGTTATTTTCCTTCGACCCGTGCCAATCACCGACTCATTAACGTCACACCCGTCCTACCGTCTTGACGCGATCGTCGCAAATTAAATCCTATGTTTTCCTAGGGCCTCCCTCCATGGAAAACATTGGATTCTCCGACTGCGTCCAGGTTAGGCGCCTCGAACGACGCGAGTAAGGCAATGACGGGGAGGAAGAAAAGCTCGCGGCGGTTCTCATTTCTTCTGGCGGCACCTGTCAGTGCTTTTATCGCGTCGGCGTCGGCCGAGTATACGCATGACTCACGTAACTCCGTCGACGACGACGTTCGTCTCACCTATAGCTCGGGCTCAAGGTCGTCGTTGGTTCGTCCGCGGAAAAGTTGCCGGGAGAGGCGAAAAAATGATTCTCCTGGCGGAGCCTTCGGCCCGCTCGATTTTGGCAGGGCAAACCGCTCCGCCGCGATTCCTGCTACTGAGTAATAGTCCCTCGCTACCCGTTGTCTGATGATTCATCTGCCACAGAATATATAGCTTTCCGCGTAGAGTCGTTTCACAAACGGGAACGCGGCTTATTGCGTATCATTATCCTGTACCGCCGTTTAAATTAGCCGATGACACGCGATTTCCTCAATAAATCCGGATCATCGGAGCTCCGCTCGTAAAGCAATTCTACCGAGCTCCGGGTCCTCCGCGAGTGCCCGTTAATGTCATCTAAGTTCATCTTAAATTACCTCGTCTCCCTGGGCTCGTTGCATTTCGCTCGGAAATCATGAGGCTGCGATAAAATTTATCGAAATGGTCGGCGAATTCCGGCGCTCGGCCTACGAGGGAGACGTGCCAGTGAGAATAATTTCGCTAGACGTTGAAATTGCTCGCGAGTGAAGATGTTACATAAAATGGCTCGGTGCGGGGGCCTGTAACCGCGCATGCAGCACCGCAAGCATCTGCTGGGCCGCGAATAAAAAGACGTCTCTCGTCTGACGGACACGGTGGATTTCTCTGGACGCCCTGCCGTCGGCTTTTCGTTCCTTTTTCTGAGCGCGGGACGCGCGGAAAAACGCCCTGCCGACTCTCGTTCCGCTTATCGGCAGTGTCAGATTTATCGAAGATAATCTCCGGGCCGAACAGCGCACAGCACTCCGATTTTATTGGCTCAACGCAGACACACGAAGCCGACGGTGTGCCTTGGCCGTTATATCGGGACAAAACCCCGTTGACGAAAAACCCAAACAGCGGGGGGTGCAGCCGGCACGGCGAGTGACCCGGTGTTGGCCGACCTCTACTCGCGTCTGACGACACACCGTATCTTTTCACTGCTCGTTCGACAGGCCCCGCGCCCAACATTACCGACTCACCGACCACCGTTTACGTCATTTTTCCACGACTCTCCACGAAGACAGAACTTTTTTAAATCGTCCACGTAACGCAAAAACTGAAAATTATTTTACAAACTGCTGGTCGTGATGTCCCATGTCCAACTTTTGTCTACTTTTTATTTCCTTCCGCAACGACAGATCTGTATCCACGAGTTCCAGGAGACACGTGCAATTAATTTCCCGCAAATATACATCTCGGTCGTTGACTGGTTTATTAATTAGTTCATTTCTCTTCGTAGATGACTACGAGGTCCAGGTTAATTTCGACTAAGTAGGTCTTTAATTCGAGCGTTTGATCGCGCGCTAAGCTAGGATTTCGTCGAATCTAGCCGACTTCTTGATGAATAACGTCTGTCTTTGATGTCGACGGCATTCGGCCTGTCCGTACACGTTACGTCCTCTTCCACGGTTTCAGAGACTCTCTTCCCCTTTCATAAATAGGACCGGCTTGGCAAAACGGAACTCAGCAGGGTCACGAAAATTGAGCTAGGAAACGACTGGCGGACTATTTCCGATGATTCGAAGTACGAAAAATTGTTTAAGATAGTCACGGTCATAGTCAATGTCACGGCGACTGTAGCGTTGAAAATCAGGATTTCCACGGTGCGTGACTTGTGAGGTGGCAGGAAAAATCCAGGAAATAAATTGACAAACAGGTGGAAGAAGTCGAAGACCATGAACTTGTTGGTCTGAAACCATTATTCTCGAGAACAGTGGTGCGCAAGTTTATCGGGAAGAAGGTGTAGATGGAATTGAGAATCGAGAGGATGGTAGCAGGGAACATCGAGGGTTGAACGATTGGAGGAACCGAAGGTCCAGTGGGGCCGGAGGATGAGTCCTAAGGGCCCGAGCCAGGAAGACCCAAAGATGGAGGTTCGGGTGTCCTGCGTTCCGTCGCCAGGAGCAGAACCCCAGGGCATTAGAGTGAAAATTCCAGAACCGAAAAAAAGACCGATGAGTCCACCCCTGCGGGAACCCATGCGTTCGAGATGCCCATCAGTCCCAGAGAAGGATTTCTACAGGAAAACCGTCTCCCTGGATCGTCGAGACAGGTATCCCACCCTCTCTGGCGCGGAAATCAAACGCGGACTTTGCCCGAGCGGCGCCGACGGCCAACGACAAGTCCGCAGGAACCCCATGCTCGACAGGAAGAATCGTTTCCCCACGATTTCCGGCGCGGAGCTCAGACGAGGCATGACCATTGGTCGGTGTCCTCTCGAGGACGGACTCGATCTCAGCCTGGCACCCTGGCCCGGCATGAAGTGGGCCTGCGTCAGGGTCCTGCACCTCTACTGCAAGGTCTTCGACCAGTTCGAACTCTTCGAGCTCATCGTTAGGTAATTTTACGCGAAAATCAAAATCCTCGAACACTGGTGAATGGCCGACGAAAGCCACAACCAGACGCGATAATCCCCCATTCTGTTCTCCTTCTTTCTCCTTATTAAATCTACTTTACGGCGTACGGGCGAGAACTGGCACAAGCGAATGCTGCAAATGGATTTATCGTTGTGCAATATCCTGCGCCGGTAGCTGAGGCTCGAATTTGGGAGCAGCGAGAGATAATCTCGATGGAAAAGCGTTAGTCGAGCCTCCGGCAAATCGGATTAATATCGCTCACTTCCTTTCTCCGCCCAACCGACGTCGTTACGTCACCGTTCACCCCCTACCACCCCCCCCCGTCCCGGAATATTCTTTCCCCTCGGTTTGGCCTTTTTTTTTCCTTCGCGTTAAGGCGAGTCTCGCCGATGATCTTTTAATACCAACCTTCGCGCCGTTTCTTTTCGGATTCCTCGCCGGTCGACATCTCGCGTCTCGCGGAATCGTTTAACCCGCGAAAATCCTCGTGGAATTTGGACGGCGGATTAAATCGGCGCTCGAGTATTTCGACCGCGAGGAATCTACGGTACGCGACGCCAGAATATCCTCGCAAAATTATCTTCGGCAGGAGGACATTAGTTCATTCCTTCGTTCCACTTAGCCGCCAGCTTCGTAAACAACGCCCCGGAAAATGGGTCAGCGAAATTCTTTCGAATTATAGTAATCACTGGCGAGACATTATGTTCATTCTACTTTCCTCGACCTTACGTACTACGGCTTTTTCTTTCAGTAGGAAAATGATGGATCAGGCGACAAGTTGTCATTGTCACTTCCGCCCGTCCTTCGGCCCTTATTTTTCCTCTTCCATTTGGTCAATGTATTCATATGAATAAACAGATGACTATGGTAGTATACACAATTCTTTGCCATTCACCAGCACCTTCTTTTATTTTTAATGCGCTGCACACACGGCGAAACAAATTGAACGATGGTTTTCCAGCACATCGGATTACGTTTTGTGCCGTCGTTAAAACCCACATTTGTCCGCTGTGACAGGAAAATGCTCGTCATTATCGGCCAACGAGTGCAAATGAGGGGAAAAAAGTCAGACGATCGAGGGGTCGCTGATCCGGCGAGATTTTACGGTGCGAAAACTATTTAATGAAATGAGTTGGCGCTCGTCAGGAAACAACGATAACCGTATGACTGACATTATAAACTCGATGTTGAAGAAAGCATGGACACACAATGTGCCTCCGGGGAATAATGAAAACGCAATAAAATTCGTTCCCCGAACAGGACTTTCTCAGTGCCGCGAATATCATTTCGATCTGTAAAACTCGAAGATTGCGTCTCACGTCAGGGAATTACCGTCCTTTGTTAGTTTCCAGTTCGTTACTTGACACTCGGCGTCGGCGAAACGACGAAATGCTCTTTCCACCCAACTATGACAGAACTAACGAGTCGATCTGTCGACTGTAACGCCCCGGGTGAATGTTAGAGCGTACATAGCGGCTCGAATTAGACTCGGCCACAAACGGTGTATCTAACAGCCTCTGAAGTCACAGTCCCTGCCTGCAAAAACATCACGAAATCCCCAATAATGCGCAAATCTTCCCAATCAGTTCCGTCCCGAGAAATATACCTGGGACAAATTCAAAACTAATTAGACGTTCCAGGATAATTTGCATCCGGCGTTATCACACTTTTATCACAATTGCTATTGTGCATTGGTTATTCGTGAATAAATTAATTAGTTTCTCATTGACACGCTCGTCTGCCCTCGATCTTCCGGGGTTTATCTGGCACGCTATCGCGTATGACGACGATGAGAAAGAAAGGAGGAAGAGGAGGGGGGGGGCGCCCCGTGCATTAGCGTCGGGCGCGTCGACAGCCTTGGGCCTGACATCCGGAAGGGTGCGGTAGAACCACAATAAATGTCCACGGCAAATGCATCCCCTCTGATTATACCATTGCCGTTCGATAGCACTACCGGCGCACGCGAGAATTCCCTTCCCCCCGACCCTCCGCGCCTGTTAATGATGTCGGCCGAAGATTGGACTTTTATTATCTATCAATAGAACTTTATAGGCTACAGAAATGTATTACAACGCCAACTATGTGTCTGGATTATGAAAATTCAATGGTCCCAGATGTTTCGAGTATGGAAGGATTAGCCGATAAATGTAAACAGCCCGAAAGGAAGGCAAACCCTTTTTGCACGATAATGAAGACATTACGAGCTGAATAAATGATCGTGTTACGTCTAGGCGTATTAAAGTCACAAAGTCCAAAGAGCGATAAATCTTTATAGGTCGTCGGAGCTTAATGAAAGACGCAAGACAAATATTTATCGTCCTCAATAATGTAGCTCGGGTTTAACGGAGACGCTCGGCTTAAGAAGTTTGCCTTTGATTTATACAAAAGAACTTTCGTTATCGATTCTGCGGAGACACTAGGGATTTACCGGCTTTATTTACTTTTCAGGAAGAACTGTACCAGCTGTAAATGTCCGAGGGAGGCTCATGACGTATGCCATGAAGAGTGGGTGTCAGTTAGGTCCCGTTTGGGACTCAAAGGGGAGGAAACGAGCGGCCCTATTGGCACGGACCCCAGAGAAAGAGGACTCGCATGGGCCCCGCCTGGTTTACCCCCACACAAGGTTAGTCTTTGATTTTCTCATCCCTCTTCTTCTCGTTGACACAAACAACACAATTCAGACAAACCAATAATTTCAACAATTTCATAACATTAAACCGTTTCGACGGTAAACATTGATACGTTAAGCGTAACAATACCTCGTGTTTGTGATTAGTGTTTCGATAATATTATTCATGCAGCGAACGTGTGCCAAGATTTACTTAAAGCCAAGCAAATGTCGGGTAGGATTTTCAGTGTTCTTGGAATAATATAATAGTAGGTATTTCTAATGTTGGAGCAAAAAGTGCTACGATCCTCGCGTTGCGAGTCATTGTCACGGTCAAGTATATTTGTCGTATTGCACGGAAAATACGAAAGATCAGCGATCAGCGTCACCAGGAAGCGGAGGATGAAGTCTACCGCGTTACTTATCAAATTTACGCGGCAAGCTGACGCGTGTGCACGGAGAAACGTCTGGCAGCGTTCCAGAAGTGCAATATTTTCCAAATGCATCTCCGTAATTTAACGATCGGCGTGGCCGGTCTTCGCCGGCGAAGTTGCTTTATTATAAAAGCAAGCAGGGAGTTTTACGAGCTCGACCACTCGCGGTCAATCACTGTCCGACCTGCATTTACGATGTTTCCCCTCGAAGTCACGTGCAATGAGGACCAGCTGAAGCAGCAGGTGTCTTCCCCAAGGCAGTCGCAAAACGATACGCGAATGGAATCGCGGGTAAATTCGTCGCAAACGTGCCAGCCCAGCGACAATAAACGCGGGCACGTACATTATGAGAAAATAATGGAGTACGAGTGGCAAAGGCAACAGTTTCAGCACGACTTTCACGGTGCAGTTGCGTGAATGCAACAGGTTTTCAGTTCCGTGTAGTTCAACTGTGATATTTTAAGCAGAAACTGTCGCTTTTGTCCTTCTCTACAGGATGGGATGAACACACACGTTTTTATTCTTAAATAGTATCACCTTTATTTGAAGGATTTGCAATTTTATTTGACAGGTCGAGGAGTACTTTTCCATGCTGCCGGAAGTTTCTGTGCCGAGACTCGGCACGCCTGGCGAGCGACATAGAGATCGTCAGCTGGCATTCCAGTTGCCGAAACAGGACTTAGCGAGGGCATATTGTCGACATTTGGACCCGAAGCACGCGACCAGTGCCGACGATTTCATGGCGGCGAGAAACGAAATTGCACTTGACATCGGCACAGTTAAGGAAGTTCTTGAACGAGATGCGGTAAGTTTTATTTTCTTAGCGAATTATTTTACTTTCGCTCGAAAGTGTAGAACCATTAAATCTACCGGTTAGGTGAGGAAACAATGAAATTATTTTATAATCGTTGTGCAGACTTGTGGAGTGTGCCACGAACCCCTAAAATACGGCAGCCTCGCCGTTTCAGCAAGTAAACTGGGTCTCTTGTATCATCCGAGTTGCTTCAGATGCGCCGAGTGCCAAGAACTCTTGGTGGATCTAGCTTATTGTGTCCACGACGATACGCTTTTCTGCGAAAGGCACTATGCTGAGCAATTAAAACCAAGATGCGCAGCCTGCGATGAGGTCAGTGCACAGAATTATTTGTTACCAATTTATTGTTTAGTTTCAAATCAGATGAAAGCACCGAATAATTCGTCCTCCTAATAGAAAATTTATTCGTCATCAGACATTCTGAGTAGTAACAAACCGCAAATGATAGGATCTATCTGTCTGAAAAAATGGTCCTCGGAAAACTCGTTTACAGTTTATATTCGTAGGAATCTTCTGTATCAATTACGGTCAATTTTTAGCAGAAACCTTCTTTATCGCTCACAGTGGTTGGTTTCGTAGAAAACTTCCTTATCCGCCATGGTCGGTAATCGCAGAAATTTTTTTATCGATTACAGTGCGCCCGTTTATGCATAGAATTCTACTTTATTGACTGTGGTACGCACAAGTGAACTTTATACCTTGTCGATAATAGAACTATCATCATCGACGAGGTGTAGGGATAGATCTTTTTCATCTTCTGAGACTTCGTGTCACCAGGTCGCCAAATAATCTAAAATTTTCATACTTTCACACTGAGAATCATCAAATAACCTAAAAGTTTCGTAATTTAACGCCAACAATCGCTAAATGTATTCGAACGAATTTCAACACATTATCAATGCACTTTGCGTTTGCACTAATGCATTTTTATTGTACTGTATCGTACTTTAACGCATTTTAATGGATTTTAATGCTCTTTTAACGTATTTTATTGTTTTTCAACGCATTTTAATGGATTTTAATGCATTTTTAACGTATTTTATTGTATTTCAACGCATTTTAATGGATTTTAATGTATTCTTAACGCATTTCATCGTATTTCAACGCATTTTAATGGATTTTAATGTATTCTTAACGCATTTCATCGTATTTCAACGCATTTTAATGGATTTTAATGCATTCTTAACGCATTTTATCGTATTTCAACGCATTTTAATGGATTTTGATGCATTTTTAACGTATTTTATCGTATTTCAACGCATTTTAATGGATTTTGATGCATTTTTAACGTATTTTATCGTATTTCAACGCATTTTAATGGATTTTGATGCATTTTTAACGCATTTCATCGTATTTCAACGCATTTTAATGGATTTTAATGTATTCTTAACGCATTTCATCGTATTTCAACGCATTTTAATGGATTTTAATGCATTCTTAACGCATTTTATCGTATTTCAACGCATTTTAATGGATTTTGATGCATTTTTAACGTATTTTATCGTATTTCAACGCATTTTAATGGATTTTGATGCATTTTTAACGTATTTTATCGTATTTCAACGCATTTTAATGGATTTTGATGCATTTTTAACGCATTTCATCGTATTTCAACGCATTTTAATGGATTTTAATGGATTTTAATGCTCTTTTAACGTACTTTATTGTTTTTCAACGCATTTTAATGGATTTTAATGCTCTTTTAACGTATTTTATCGCATTTCATTGCATTTTAATGGATTTTAATGCATTATTAACGTATTTTATCGTATTTCAACGCATTTTAATGCATTTTGATGCATTTTTAACTCATTTTATCGTATTTCAACGCATTTTAATGGATTTTGATGCATTTTTAACGCATTTTATCGTATTTCAACGCATTTTAATGGATTTTAATGCATTTTTAACGTATTTTATCGTATTTCAACGCATTTTAATGGATTTTAATGCATTCTTAACGCATTTTATCGTATCTCAACGCATTTTAATGGATTTTAATGCATTCTTAACGCATTTTATCGTATTTCAACGCATTTTAATGGATTTTAATGCATTCTTACCGCATTTTATCGTATTTCAACGCATTTTAATGGATTTTAATGCATTCTTAACGCATTTTATCGTATTTCAACGCATTTTAATGGATTTTAATGCATTCTTAACGCATTTTAATGTATTTTGACGCTTTTTAATGGATTTTAATGCATTTTTAACGCATTTTATCGTATTTCAACGCATTTTAATGGATTTTAATGCATTCTTAACTCATTTTATCGTATTTCAACGCATTTTAATGGATTTTAATGCTCTTTTAACGCATTTCAACGCATTTTAATGGAGTTTAATGGATTCTTAACGCATTTTAATGGATTTTAATGTATTCTTAACGCATTTTAATGGATTTTAATGCATTCTTAACGCATTTTAATGGATTTTAATACATTCTTAACGCATTTTATCGTATTTCAACGCATTTTAATGGATTTTGATGCATTTTTAACGCATTTTATCGTATTTCAACACATTTTAATGGAGTTTAATGGATTCTTAACGCATTTTAATGGATTTTAATGCATTCTTAACGCATTTTATCGTATTTCAACGCATTTTAATGGATTTTGATGCATTTTTAACGCATTTTATCGTATTTCAACGCATTTTAATGGATTTTAATACATTCTTACCGCATTTTATCGTTTTTCAACGCATTTTAATGGATTTTAATGCATTTTTAACGTATTTTATCGCATTTCAACGTATTTTAGTGGATTTTAATGCATTCTTAACGCATTTTATCGTATTTCAACGCATTTTAATGGATTTTAATGCATTCTTAACGCATTTTATCGTATTTCAACGCATTTTAATGGATTTTAATGCATTCTTAACGCATTTTAATGTATTTTGACGCTTTTTAATGGATTTTAATGCATTTTTAACGTATTTTATCGTATTTCAACGCATTTTAATGGATTTTGATGCATTCTTAACGCATTTTATCGTATTTCAATGCATTTTAATGGATTTTAATGGATTTTAATGCTCTTTTAACGTATTTTATTGTATTTCATCGCATTTTAATGGATTTTAATGCATTTTTAACGTATTTTATTGTATTTCAACGCATTTTAATGGATTTTAATGCTAATTTCAGTTTCTTTAATTTTTTCTGCTAGTATAGTAATTTTTTTCGGATAGTATAGTAGTTTTTTCGGCTAGTATAGTAGTTTTTTCGGCTAGTATAGTAGTTTTTTTGGCTAGTATAGTAGTTTTTTTGGCTAGTATAGTAGTTTTTTTGGCTAGTATAGTAGTTTTTTCGGCTAGTATAGTAGTTTTTTTTGGCTAGTATAGTAGTTTTTTCGGCTAATATAGTAGTTTTTTTTTACTAGTATAGTAGTTTTTTTCGGCTAGTATAGTAGTTTTTTCGGCTAGTATAGTAGTTTTTTTCGGTTAGTATAGTAGTTTTTTCGGCTAGTATAGTAGTTTTTTTCGGCTAGTATAGTAGTTTTTTTTGGCTAGTATAGTAGTTTTTTTGGCTAGTATAGTAGTTTTTTCGGCTAGTATAGTAGTTTTTTTTTACTAGTATAGTAGTTTTTTTGGCTAGTATAGTAGTATAGTAGTATAGTAGTTTTTAGCCGAAAAAAACTACTATACTAGCCAAAAAAACTACTATACTAGCCGAAAAAAACTACTATACTAGGCCGAAAAAACTACTATACTAGCCGAAAAAAACTACTATACTAGCCGAAAAAACTACTATACTAGCCGAAAAAAACTACTATACTAGCAGAAAAAATTAAAGAAACTGAAATTAGCATTAAAATCCATTAAAATGCGTTGAAATACGCTAATATACGTTAAAAATGCATTAAAATCCATTAAAATGCGTTGAAATACGATAAAATACGTTAAAAATGCATTAAAATCCATTAAAATGCGTTGAAATACGATAAAATGCGTTAAAAATGCATCAAAATCCATTAAAATGCGTTGAAATACGATAAAATACGTTAAAAATGCATCAAAATCCATTAAAATGCGTTGAAATACGATAAAATGCGTTAAAAATGCATCAAAATGCATTAAAATGCGTTGAAATACGATAAAATACGTTAATAATGCATTAAAATCCATTAAAATGCAATGAAATGCGATAAAATACGTTAAAAGAGCATTAAAATCCATTAAAATGCGTTGAAAAACAGTAAATACGTTAAAAGAGCATCAAAATCCATTAAAATCCATTAAAATGCGTTGAAATACGATAAAATGCGTTAAAAATGCATCAAAATCCATTACAATGCGTTGAAATACGATAAAATACGTTAAAAATGCATCAAAATCCATTAAAATGCGTTGAAATACGATAAAATGCGTTAAGAATGCATTAAAATCCATTAAAATGCGTTGAAATACGATGAAATGCGTTAAGAATACATTAAAATCCATTAAAATGCGTTGAAATACGATGAAATGCGTTAAGAATACATTAAAATCCATTAAAATGCGTTGAAATACGATGAAATGCGTTAAGAATACATTAAAATCCATTAAAATGCGTTGAAATACAATAAAATACGTTAAAAATGCATTAAAATCCATTAAAATGCGTTGAAAAACAATAAAATACGTTAAAAGAGCATTAAAATGCATTAAAATGCGTTGAAATACGATAAAATACGTTAAAAATGCATCAAAATCCATTAAAATGCGTTAAAATACGATAAAATGCGTTAATAATGCATTAAAATCCATTAAAATGCGTTGAAATACGATAAAATGCGTTAAGAATGCATTAAAATCCATTAAAATGCGTTGAAATACGATAAAATGCGTTTAGAATGCATTAAAATCCATTAAAATGCGTTGAAATACGATAAAATACGTTAAAAATGCATTAAAATCCATTAAAATGCGTTGAAATACGATAAAATGCGTTAAAAATGCATCAAAATCCATTAAAATGCGTTGAAATACGATAAAATACGTTAAAAATGCATCAAAATCCATTAAAATGCGTTGAAATACGATGAAATGCGTTAAGAATACATTAAAATCCATTAAAATGCGTTGAAATACGATGAAATGCGTTAAGAATACATTAAAATCCATTAAAATGCGTTGAAATACGATGAAATGCGTTAAGAATACATTAAAATCCATTAAAATGCGTTGAAAAACAGTAAATACGTTAAAAGAGCATCAAAATCCATTAAAATCCATTAAAATGCGTTGAAATACGATAAAATGCGTTAAAAATGCATCAAAATCCATTACAATGCGTTGAAATACGATAAAATACGTTAAAAATGCATCAAAATCCATTAAAATGCGTTGAAATACGATAAAATGCGTTAAGAATGCATTAAAATCCATTAAAATGCGTTGAAATACGATGAAATGCGTTAAGAATACATTAAAATCCATTAAAATGCGTTGAAATACGATGAAATGCGTTAAGAATACATTAAAATCCATTAAAATGCGTTGAAATACGATGAAATGCGTTAAGAATACATTAAAATCCATTAAAATGCGTTGAAATACAATAAAATACGTTAAAAATGCATTAAAATCCATTAAAATGCGTTGAAAAACAATAAAATACGTTAAAAGAGCATTAAAATGCATTAAAATGCGTTGAAATACGATAAAATACGTTAAAAATGCATCAAAATCCATTAAAATGCGTTAAAATACGATAAAATGCGTTAATAATGCATTAAAATCCATTAAAATGCGTTGAAATACGATAAAATGCGTTAAGAATGCATTAAAATCCATTAAAATGCGTTGAAATACGATAAAATGCGTTTAGAATGCATTAAAATCCATTAAAATGCGTTGAAATACGATAAAATACGTTAAAAATGCATTAAAATCCATTAAAATGCGTTGAAATACGATAAAATGCGTTAAAAATGCATCAAAATCCATTAAAATGCGTTGAAATACGATAAAATACGTTAAAAATGCATCAAAATCCATTAAAATGCGTTGAAATACGATAAAATGCGTTAAAAATGCATCAAAATGCATTAAAATGCGTTGAAATACGATAAAATACGTTAATAATGCATTAAAATCCATTAAAATGCAATGAAATGCGATAAAATACGTTAAAAGAGCATTAAAATCCATTAAAGTGCGTTGAAATACGATGAAATGCGTTAAAAATGCATCAAAATCCATTAAAATGCGTTGAAATACGATAAAATACGTTAAAAATGCATCAAAATCCATTAAAATGCGTTGAAATACGATAAAATGCGTTAAGAATGCATTAAAATCCATTAAAATGCGTTGAAATACGATGAAATGCGTTAAGAATACATTAAAATCCATTAAAATGCGTTGAAATACGATGAAATGCGTTAAGAATACATTAAAATCCATTAAAATGCGTTGAAATACGATGAAATGCGTTAAGAATACATTAAAATCCATTAAAATGCGTTGAAATACAATAAAATACGTTAAAAATGCATTAAAATCCATTAAAATGCGTTGAAAAACAATAAAATACGTTAAAAGAGCATTAAAATGCATTAAAATGCGTTGAAATACGATAAAATACGTTAAAAATGCATCAAAATCCATTAAAATGCGTTAAAATACGATAAAATGCGTTAATAATGCATTAAAATCCATTAAAATGCGTTGAAATACGATAAAATGCGTTAAGAATGCATTAAAATCCATTAAAATGCGTTGAAATACGATAAAATGCGTTTAGAATGCATTAAAATCCATTAAAATGCGTTGAAATACGATAAAATACGTTAAAAATGCATTAAAATCCATTAAAATGCGTTGAAATACGATAAAATGCGTTAAAAATGCATCAAAATCCATTAAAATGCGTTGAAATACGATAAAATACGTTAAAAATGCATCAAAATCCATTAAAATGCGTTGAAATACGATAAAATGCGTTAAAAATGCATCAAAATGCATTAAAATGCGTTGAAATACGATAAAATACGTTAATAATGCATTAAAATCCATTAAAATGCAATGAAATGCGATAAAATACGTTAAAAGAGCATTAAAATCCATTAAAGTGCGTTGAAATACGATGAAATGCGTTAAAAATGCATCAAAATCCATTAAAATGCGTTGAAATACGATAAAATACGTTAAAAATGCATCAAAATCCATTAAAATGCGTTGAAATACGATGAAATGCGTTAAGAATACATTAAAATCCATTAAAATGCGTTGAAATACGATGAAATGCGTTAAGAATACATTAAAATCCATTAAAATGCGTTGAAATACGATGAAATGCGTTAAGAATACATTAAAATCCATTAAAATGCGTTGAAATACAATAAAATACGTTAAAAATGCATTAAAATCCATTAAAATGCGTTGAAAAACAATAAAATACGTTAAAAGAGCATTAAAATGCATTAAAATGCGTTGAAAAACAATAAAATACGTTAAAAGAGCATTAAAATGCATTAAAATGCGTTGAAATACGATAAAATACGTTAAAAATGCATCAAAATCCATTAAAATGCGTTAAAATACGATAAAATGCGTTAATAATGCATTAAAATCCATTAAAATGCGTTGAAATACGATAAAATGCGTTAAGAATGCATTAAAATCCATTAAAATGCGTTGAAATACGATAAAATGCGTTTAGAATGCATTAAAATCCATTAAAATGCGTTGAAATACGATAAAATACGTTAAAAATGCATTAAAATCCATTAAAATGCGTTGAAATACGATAAAATGCGTTAAAAATGCATCAAAATCCATTAAAATGCGTTGAAATACGATAAAATACGTTAAAAATGCATCAAAATCCATTAAAATGCGTTGAAATACGATAAAATGCGTTAAAAATGCATCAAAATGCATTAAAATGCGTTGAAATACGATAAAATACGTTAATAATGCATTAAAATCCATTAAAATGCAATGAAATGCGATAAAATACGTTAAAAGAGCATTAAAATCCATTAAAATGCGTTGAAAAACAGTAAATACGTTAAAAGAGCATCAAAATCCATTAAAATCCATTAAAATGCGTTGAAATACGATAAAATGCGTTAAAAATGCATCAAAATCCATTAAAATGCGTTGAAATACGATAAAATACGTTAAAAATGCATCAAAATCCATTAAAATGCGTTGAAATACGATAAAATGCGTTAAGAATGCATTAAAATCCATTAAAATGCGTTGAAATACGATGAAATGCGTTAAGAATACATTAAAATCCATTAAAATGCGTTGAAATACGATGAAATGCGTTAAGAATACATTAAAATCCATTAAAATGCGTTGAAATACAATAAAATACGTTAAAAATGCATTAAAATCCATTAAAATGCGTTGAAAAACAATAAAATACGTTAAAAGAGCATTAAAATGCATTAAAATGCGTTGAAATACGATAAAATACGTTAAAAATGCATCAAAATCCATTAAAATGCGTTGAAATACGATAAAATGCGTTAAGAATGCATTAAAATCCATTAAAATGCGTTGAAATACGATAAAATGCGTTAAGAATGCATTAAAATCCATTAAAATGCGTTGAAATACGATAAAATGCGTTTAGAATGCATTAAAATCCATTAAAATGCGTTGAAATACGATAAAATGTGTTAAGAATGCATTAAAATCCATTAAAATGCGTTGAAATACGATAAAATGCGTTAAGAATGCATTAAAATCCATTAAAATGCGATGAAATGCGATAAAATACGTTAAAAGAGCATTAAAATCCACTAAAATGCGTTTAAATGCGATAAAATGCGTTAAAAGAGCATTAAAATCCATTAAAATGCGATGAAATGCGATAAAATACGTTAAAAATGGATTAAAAAGCGTTAAAATACATTAAAATGCGTTGAAATACGATAAAATGCGTTAAGAATGCATTAAAATACGATAAAATGCGTTTAGAATGCATTAAAATCCATTAATATGCGTTGAAATACGATAAAAATCGTGAAAATAGCATGAAAATATATTAAAATGCGTTGAAATACGATAAAATAGTATGTACAACGAGTATATAATACGTATATAATATATATATTACTTATACAGCATATATAATAGGTATATAGTACGTATGTTACATATATAGTACGTATATAGTATATATAATAGGTATATAGTACGTATGTCACATATATAGTACGTACATAGTATATATAATATGTATATAGTACGTATGTTATATATATAGTACATATATAGTATGCATGTAACATATATAGTACGTATATAGTATATATAATGGGTAGTAATAGTATATATAATACGTAGGTAGTGCATATATTAAAATATTTAAAATTATATAGTTTAAATATAAATAGTGTATCAAAATACATTAAAGTGCGTTAGGAATGCGTTAAAGTGCGTTGTAAATAAGTTAAAATACGCAGAAAATGCGCTGAAATTCGATCGAATACATTTAGGGATTGTTGGCGTTAAATTATGAAATTTTCAGGTTATGTGGTAATTGTCAAAGAAGTGTGTAACTTGGATAATAGTTTTATCCCATATTTCATCTGTGTCCATATGTTACTGATCCGCTGCCTTGACCTACATTGATGACGGTGACAATCAATCTAGCGATTGCAGATTCGTTACCGATATTCTACACGAACGTGAATTGAATACCGTGATAATCAGTCTAGCGATTACAGATTGGTTACCGACGTCCTACACAGATGTAAATTGAGAACGGTGATAATCAGTCTAGCGATTGCAGATTCGTTACCGATATTCTACACGGATTTAAATTGAGAACGGTGATAATCAGTCTACCGATTACAGATTGGTTACCGACGTCCTACACGGATTTAAATTGAGAACGGTGATAATCAGTCTAGCGATTACAGATTGGTTACCGACGTCCTACACGGATTTAAATTGAGAACGCCGATAATCCGTCTAGCGATTACAGATCGGTTACCGATATTGTACACGGATCTAAATTGACAACGGTAATAATCAGTCTAGCGATTACAGATTCGTTACCGATATTCTACACGAACGTGAATTGAATACCGTGATAATCAGTCTAGCGATTACAGATTGGTTACCGATGTTCTACACGGATGTAAATTGACAACTGTGACAATCAGTCTAGCGATTACAGATTGGTTACCGACGTCCTACACGGATTTAAATTGAGAACGGTGATAATCAGTCTAGCGATTACAGATCGGTTACCGATATTCTACATGAACGTAAATTGAGAACTGTGATAATCAGTCTAGCGATTGCAGATTCGTTACCGATATTGTACACGGATCTAAATTGACAACAGTAATAATCAGTCTAGCGATTACAGATTGGTTACCGACGTCTTACACCGATGCAAATTGAAAATGGTGATAATCAGTCTAGCGATTGCAGATTCGTTACCGATGTTCTACACGGATGTAAATTGAGAATGGTGATAATCAGTCTACTGATTACCGACGGAATACCAAAATGTTTAATTGAACATACAATTTTGAATACGTTAAAATATATTGAAAATGCATTAGAACATTAAAAATTGTATGAAAGTGCTTTAAAATAGATTAGAACGTTTAGAAATGCATTAAAATGTGTTGAAATAGGTTAGAATGCGTTAAAATATGGTAATAGAATATTTAAAAATGCATTAAAATGCTTTGAAATAGGTTAGAACGTTTAGAAATGCATTAATGTGATGGAATAGGTTAGAACACGTTAAAAATTAATTGAAATACGTTAAAATAAGATAAAACGTTTAGAAATGCCTCAAAATGTGCTGGAATAGGTTAGAATGCGTTAAAATAGCGTAAAATATATAGAAATGCATTAAAATGTGTTGAAATAGGTTAGAATGCGTTAAAAATGTATTGAAACGCGTTAAAATATGGTAGAATATTTAGAAATGCATTAAAATGTGTTGAAATAGGTTAGAATGCGTTAAAAAGGTATTGAAACGCGTTAAAATATGGTAGAATATTTAGAAATGCATTAAAATGTGTTGAAATAGGTTAGAATGCGTTAAAAATGTATTGAAACACGTTAAAATACGGTAGAATTATTAGAAATGCATTAAAATGCGTTAAATACGATAAAATAAGATAAAAATGCAATTACAATAAAGAATTTATGAAATACAATAAAATACGTTAAAAGAGCATTAAAATCCATTAAAATCCATTAAAATGCATTGAAATACGATAAAATACGTTAAAAATGCATTAAAATCCATTAAAATGCGTTGAAAAACAATAAAATACGTTAAAAGAGCATTAAAATATGTTAAAATGCGTATATACTTTATGTATACTATCTAATATATATATCCGTCGAAAATCCGTCGAAAATGCGTTGCAATTCATTCTAATATATTTAACGATTGTTGGCGTTAAATTACTTTTACTTAAAGTACTTTAAATTACTTACAATTTTTAATACGTTAAAATAGATTCGAATACGTTAAAAATTCATTAAAACGCGTTAAAATAGGTTAGAATATGTTGGAAATACATTAAAATGCGACAAAATGCATTCAAATAGGTTAAAATACGTTAAAAATGAATTAAAGTGTATTAAAATGCGTGAAAGTAGATCAAAACACGTTAAAATGTATTACAATGCGTTAAAATAGATTAGGACACGTTGAAAATGTTTTAAAATGCATTAAAATGTGAAAAAATGCATTGATATAGGTTAAAATACGTTAAAAATTAATTAAAATGCGTGAAATTATGTTAAAATGGGTTAAGAATGCGTTATGGTGCGTGAAAATGTGTTAAAATACGTCAATAGTGCGTGAAAATACATCACACTGCGTTAAAATGTGTCAAAACACGTTAAAAGTGAATTGAAATGAGTTAAAATGTATTAAAATGCGATAAAATACGATAGTATATATTAAAAGTGCGTCAAAATACAGTAAGATGTGTTAAAAAATTGTTAAAATGCGTTTAAATGCAATGAAATACATTGAAATATATTAAAAATACCTTACAAAGTATTAATATGCGTTAAAAAATGTTAACAACGCGTTAAAATGCTTTAAAGTGCGTTCAAATAAATTAAAAAGGCATTAAAGTGCGTTAAATTGCGTTACAATATTTTAAAATTATGTTATGTGGCGATTTTCTGCGTTGAAATAAGCTTATTTATAATATGTGTATGATTTACATAATGTAAGCATTATGAAAATAGTGTAGGTTAATATACCGGCAAGCATTAAGTAGCAAAAGTCAATATATGATATAATATTTCAGTGGTATAAGTCAACATGTGATGTAAATGGTGCATGTCGGCATATGGTCAAGTACTTCGGTAGTATAAGTCAATATGGGGTCAGGTATTTAAGTAGTATAACTCAATACGTGGTGAGGCGTTTCAGTAGTATAGGTCAATATACGGTCAGGAATTTTTAAGTAATACAAGTCAGTATATGGTCCGAAATGCAAAATTCTTTCTTCCTTTTTCAAATTTGACGGATTTTTAGTTAAATATTTTAAAATGTGTGTTATAATTAATTAGACATTGTTTAAAATGCATCAAACTACTTTAAAGAGCTTTGAAAAACGTTAAGAATGTTCAAAACACTTTCAAATGCGTTAGAAATGCTTTAAAATTCATCAAATACTTTAATTTACCTTCAAACACTTTGGAATGCGTTGAGGATATTTTTAAATTCCACAAAATACTTTAAAATGTGTTAAAACGCCTTAAAATACATTAGCAATAGTTTAAAATGCTTTAAAACACGTTAAAATACGTAAAAATGTGATGAAATATGTCTTAAACCGTTGGCTTGGTGACTTCATAATCGTGCAGGCACAGAAGAAAAATATGTGAATTTGTCTCTCCAAAAATATCTGGAGCATAATAGCATGAAACGATGCGCGATACGTGCGTCGTTGTCTCCTGCGCCATACGGGAACTGGGCCGCATTCGGCTTTATTTAGAAGCACGGAAATAGCAATCGGCAAGAAACAGGAATATCAGGCAATCGTATTTCAGTATAGGACTACGTAATACATACTAATACGCGATACAAGGAATGTTGGAATGTAGTCCATAAAATATTATTTTTAAAGTTCTGTTCTAAGTAGGCCAAGGTAAGTATTCGTAGGAAAGAACATAAAATCTAATTGTAACATAAGAAGTTTGTATACTTTGCTATTCGATTTATTATTTTTAAATCTTGTTAAGATTTGTATGCTTCCACATCGGAGACTGACTTCGTTGTTGATTAAATTCTTCCTTGATACTCTCATTTATGAGAATTCTGATTGCGCCTGAAACGTGATACTCCTGAGTCTGGATCGTCGAAAAGCTCATGGCTAAGCCGGGACGACTCGAACCGGAAACTTCGCAGTTAATCGTACGGCGGGAACGGGTTCAATCTATTTTGATTCCCCTGTCGAAGCTCCCACCACGATGGCGTCGGTCGTGTCCAGACTCTGACCGGTTCGTGCCTTTTATTAGCGTCAGTCATCAAGAGAGAACGAAACTCGACCAAAGCGCGAGAATAAACTAAGTATCGCACAATCCCGTACACCCCTTCTTCTATGCGAGAAAGTTGTTTAGAAAGAGCGACGTTAAATATCGAGAACGGAGAAACATCACAAGCCGTTAATCGATATTGATTGCGTTCTGAAGCGACGCTGACCTCTGACCTTCGGCTAAGCCAACTTTTCGACAAGCGGGGAAAACTGGCGCGATTCCGAAAAGACTACCGGCTCGACGTTTGTCTCTGTTCTTTCGAGAAAGGCGGTTTCGGATTTCGGTAAGTGAAAAGTGCGCCATCCCCGACACGTAGACACACATTATACATCTTCGCTGCCGTCCCAAGATCCCGGAAATTTCTGATATTTCTGCCGCCTTTACCGAGCGTAAAAGTATAAACAAATTGCCAACTGTCTTCGCACTTTCGAAACATGTCGAAGAAAAAAGTCGATAAGAATTCGGCAAAGCTCAATCTGGCACAAGGCGTGTTACGAGAGACGACGTAGAGTTGTTTACAATTGCGCTGCCAAGACCGGCTATAAATTTTGTAGACGGTGGAAATTCTCGAACCCGTTACATTCCAACGAAATATCGTGAATCCACGTGTAACTTGAAAACCAATTTAACGAACAATCAAAAGTTTATGCGTTTGAATAAACTGTGAACCCGATTTATACGTGTAGCTCATTTACGAACAATCACGAGAATAGAAATAACAAGTGCCCCTTAAAATAAATAAATTACTGATGTATTGTGCAATGATAAAACTGTAGAGTGCGTGGAATTTCCTAACGAATTCGAAATTTTGAAGCTTGATGCTTAAGTGACTCAATTTAGGAAAATCGTTTTAGCTCGGTTCTCTCGGAAGTTCTTCGACGAGCTTTCGAGACGGTATGAGCTTCGGCCAGCCGGTCGGCTGGTTTTATACAAAAGGTAGGCGTAACAATGACGCAACCGTCGGCGTCGTAGAACCTTCTGTAAAATTCTAGCGCATTGTCTATTTCAAGTGGCGTTTGTTGTCACTGCCGAATGTCGAGAAATCGGGCCACTCGCGTTATTCCGTTGGTCGTTGGCGAATAAAAAGCTGGCACTTACGATCGGCCCGTGTACATGATATTCACAGGAGCATAAATGGCACTTGCACGTTCGACAAGAAATACAGCGGCTCTGATTTATAAGTTCCACGACTTCGGAACCGCTGATTTATCGGCCAATAAAAGCGTTTCGCAGCGACTCGACATCGTCCGATCAAAGCAAAACGGCGACGAATATTCAAGCACGCCGCACTGCGAACAGTCACAATGAATTCTTTCAAATAAATTTCTGCATTTCTGTCATCCTCATACGGAGCGTTAATCCGTTTCCTCACATTTGTGCACAATATTTGTTATTCCCAGCGAACATCGGCGTTAGGAAAATCAGCGAAAATATATCGGTGAAACTCCCGCGAATAATACGGCAAGAAGAAAAACAATCACGGAAATAAGCGGGATATTTGTAGTAAGGCCCACGCGAAACTAGTGCCCGCGGGCATTTTCACTCGTGAGTTTCTGAATCACCGCGTTAACAAGTAAACTATTCTGATGCGAGGTCGTTTTGCAGCTCGCTCATGAATGGACCGAATCTGGGTCAGATTGGGTCGTCTATTATGGATCTACCGGAATTTTCTACGCCTAACAGTCGTAGTAAAGTTTTTCGAGTAACCTCGTACAACGTGTTTATAAAGACACATTTTAACTTACCTGTTGGAATCTAACATTTTCATTTACCCTAAGACCCAATTCGCCGTTTGGTCTTTCACCCACCTCCCGTTCTGCATTCTCACGTGGCATTTAACAGGGGTTGCAAGCCACACGTGCTTGGCATTCCGATCAGGTCTTTGCTCTTGACCACATCCTGCATGTCAGATTGGAAAGTACCTCGTCTTGTCAAAAACTGCTATGAAATACAAATAAACTAGAATCCTGTGTGAACATGTCTCTTCATTTTCCCTACTATCTTTAATGATTCCTGCACTCGAAAGTATTTGAAAACCCGTAAAATTGGATGCGAATTTTTCACAGTTGTTCGGAAATCTTCGATGACGTTTTGGCGTGGAAGATGAGTTATTTCGCACGATTCTCGGGGCGCTTGCGCGAAAGATACCCGATACACCCTGTCGTCGTAGTCTTCGTATGACGGAAACGCGGAGAAGTATTCTCCCTCGATCTGACATCACCGGATGTGTCCGATCCATTTTTGGTATCATCGGTCCAAACCGTGCAATCAATCGTGACGACGTGTTTTCACCATCGAATATATCCTCAAATACATCACGACCGGCGCGACAGTTTTGTTTCCGTCCCTCGTTACTACACTTGGAATAAGGAAAACGATTTATTACGTTCCGCCATGTGTCACCTGCCACGTTCCGTTGAACAATCTTTAGTAATAATAATTTAAAATCTTACAGTCACTCAGGACATATTTATTCATATTTACTGTACAATCAGATTTATGAGTAGCACATTAATGACAAACACGTAGTGATAATAATAGGGCGTACACAGAATCATGAAATATACAAATTTTCATTTAACAACGTTTGAATTTCGTACCTTAAAATGTATGAATGAGTATCGGATGTCTCTTAACGGTGTTTGAATCAGCAGCAAGATGGATGTTGGTGTCGGTGATTAAGAAATATCCTGTTGCTTTGAAGGCCCGATTTCTTGGGCGCATTGACTGTTAATTGTCATGTTGTTTTCGGACTGAGGGAGACGAGGGTCACAGGTGTTTGGCACAAGTCACCTGGCAGTCTGGCAGCAGGTGGACGACATATCGGACAGTCGTAAGGGAAGGTCGAATCTAATTCTGTCGCGTGTCGAAGAACAGGGCTTTTCGGATCAGCCGCACGCGGCACGATTTTCTCCGACCGTGGCACGCTGATTCGATCACCGCCGGAAATAGCGCTGGCATTGTTCCGTTTTCCATCGAGTTACACGAAAAGGAGGTCGGCTAAATCCGAATGCCCGTCCGACACAAGTGCATCGAGATTTCTTCCCGTGTGAATGATAACCAATCTGTCCATTATCCAAATTTTTCATTAGACATATTTCAGTCCCAAAGGTCAACCGAAATCCGCCACTTGCCATTTTTACTAATTCTTCTTCTATTCGCGTACCTGAAACCCAACGGAATTTATATGAACACCTTGCGAAATACCTCTCCAAATCCGGCCGAATAATAATGGAAAGTTTCGTGCTAAATCTTACATGAACGAGTAGAATTGGCATTGCCGAGCGGATACTGAGAACATACCGAATTTAGCGAAGGTTTTTCAGGCAATGCAAATAGAAGTTGAATCGTAACAGAGTTCGCTGAATCACAGAAGACCACCTGGTGTTCATCTTAATTGCCATCTTCAGTCCAAGTGATGCCACACGGTTCATGTACGATCATTTATAACGCGTGCATCTGGCAAGATGGAATGTCTTAAAAATAGAAGAAACTTCCATCCATCGGTTGAACATCCTAGAAAGAGATGAAACTGAATTGACTTAAATGAAAATAATTCGTCGTAATGCCTCACCACATACTGACTTTTTCTACTTGCTCAGTTTAAAATCTGAGTTTCTTTTCATATTTTCATCTTTATGATTACTATCTATAAATTTCTGACGTTATCCACACTACAAATCAGTAGATGTTCGATAAGGCTCGAGGTGTTTCGATAGTTGCCTGGAGAGTTGCCAGAGCGACGTACCGCGCGCAAAGCTCACAGCGAAGCTCGTCGTCTGACGTCGAGCAATAACTGATGAGGTAACCGGAATAAAGTCCGCACGATGACGCGACGGACTCTTGAGTTCGCGTAAATCTCGTTTTTAAGAGACGGTATCGAAAGCCCTCGTAAATCGACCTCAATTTCCCCGGGAATGCCGTACGACGGACGAACCTATGCGACTCCAAAGTCTGCTGGCTGCAGAAAATAAGCGCCAGCCGAAATCACGGAAAGAAGATGTCACCGTTATATAAAGAATCCCAGTGAGGGTCGGTAAATTCCTTTCGGACGGAATTATGTCACCGTTTTGCCGCGGTCGGCAGAAACGTGGCTTTTCAGGCAATTCCCAGGCATTATAAAGAAACAAGAATAATGATGCATTTCATATTACGCAATACGACATAACAAGGCGCGACAATGTGGAACGATTCGCAAGGTTCTGTGGAAAATGAAGACGAAATAACGTTTGACAATTCGCTGATGTCCACCTGTCAGGGATCAATTTTTAGTCGTTGAGAGCAGGACTCTCTTGTATACGCGTGTTTTGAAAGCTTTTACGAGTTGAACGTACGAGTGATCGACGTATTTTCGCACATGAACGTCGATCATGTCGTCGGGCCTGTTGAATTACGTTCGCACGTGCCATTTGCAAGGAGAGCCGCACGTGAGGCTGACAGTTTCTTTGGTCAGCCGATGGCGTTCTTGTGAGCGTCTAGGAGAGACGGAGCTCGATTAGTCGGTCGATCGACGAGGTCCGTCCCGGCTGGCGGGTAGAGTGAATTCGTCGGGGCATTAATTAGCGGGGTGCATCGATGAACCGGGCGCCGTCGGGCAATAAGGACCGGTGGTTCGCGAGGTCCAGGGACGTTCGGGGCTAACTTTAGCCTTTAGCCGACCGTCGTGGAGGCCGACAGGCCGACGCATCCGTTCTTGCGAATCGCCCAACAGAGAGAGAGATTCCACCTCTCGGTGGGCTTTGCAGCCACCAAATAAAACAGTCATCTGGCCGCCATCCGGCGGGCACGGATAAGCCGATAATCGCGTGATTACCGTTCACTCGTGATAACCCGCGTCTCATCGTCATCGTCATCGTCATAGTCGTCGTCGTCGTTTTGTCAGAACGGCGCGAATCCGAGCGAAACCATTGCCGAACGAATCGCGTGTGGGTGACACGACCACCGGCGCGATTACCTAACCCCCTCACTTGAGCTGACGTCATTGACGACTCAAGGAATCATGGAGGCGGTGCTTCCGCCATTGATCCTCCATCTGTGATCCTCAATATCCCGTGCGTCGACCCCTCCATGACGATTCTAGCCGAAATCCTGTGCAACGGGAATGTTTCGCCATTGACCAACCCTTGCGTGGACACACCTCTTTACCGTTAATGTCAACCTTCAAGCATTTCTCACCTTCATAGAGCGCTAAACTGCTAATGCGACAAGGATAGATTGCCCCTACTTCGCGCTTCTGCGAAAGATAGTCAATGGGGAAATCTGGTGAACGAAGGGATTGGACGAGATCAACCCGAAGCGCGGATCGGTGAGAGGCTCATGAGACGATAATATGAATTCGAGGAGGACCAAGGACTGGGGATAAGGAGAAACGAATGGGTGGTTGTTGAGGGTGAGAATACGTCGTTGAAGCTGGGCTTTCATGAGGCTGCTGGAAGACGACGGGTTTCCAAGCTTATTTGCCGAAGATGGGTCTCCTTTTATCCGTGTTGGTAGGCTGCGTCGGGGTCCTAGAGCTCTTGGAGTGCATGCGACAGGTTTCTGACAGCGTGACGACGGCGCTGAGCACCCCGACCCCGTGTCTTTCGTATCACGACGACGCGGCTCTAGAGGTTCAAAGCACCTACGATTCGCTCTGCAGCTTCAGCCACTCGAGCGACGCGAAACTACCGCGGGACGCGAGACAGAAACTCGAGAACCTGCACGAATATAGTTTGCGCATCAGGAGCGAGATACGCGCCCGGGATCCGGATTTCGACGCCAGCACCTTGTCCAGATGGAGTTCCAGGGACTTGCTGAGCCTCTTCAGGTCGGATTCCAGGCCGGATTCCAGACTCAGCCCGGACTTCAATTACCTCGTCACGGAAACCGAACGGGGGACGAGCGAACCCGACGACCGCCCTGACGAACAAATTGACCAGGAACTTGATGATTCCTACGATCATTTGTCCCAGGAAGTTCAACGGCGAAGAGAATCCTGGGTAAAGAAGGTACAGAATGGCGAGGCAAAGGACGCCTTTGAGGCCGAGGAGAAAGCCTTTGGCCGATTATCTCCTGATGGTCTGATGGTCAAAGAATCGTCCTTCAATGTGGAATCGTCGTCGCTGATTCCCCCGGAACCGGAAGGGTATGTGCGGGTCCCAACGCCAATTCCGTTCTGCCTCGGGGAAGAAGTGTCAAGGTCGAATTCGTCGAGCCCTCTGGGCACGTCGTTCGACAATGATTCGGGAAACGAGGCGCCCACGAGGCGATCCTTCGAAAATTTGACGACAATAATACGGCGATACGAGGAGTCGGAAAATGGTTCTTCGGTGGACGAGTCCGACCACGTGGACAGGCTGACCTTGAGAAGGTCAACGCGGAAGTCCGCTTCGAGGTCAAAATCGCCCGACATTTGCAGGAAGTGCAAAGTCGATGACACGGCGATTACCAGAGGGAGATCTTCCGGCGATGAAGAAAATCTTTCTACTTCGGTGGAAAGTTCGGGAAACTTTTCACGGCCAGGGGAACCGAGGGAAACGGAGCCGGTCGAGACAGCTGCTCAAAGGAAAACGAAAGCCGGCAAATCCTCAACTACGATTCTGCGCAAACCGACTCGGCTGAAATCCAGGAATGCGGAAATCAGCAAGTCGGCGGAGAACGTGAGCGGCCGTAAATCAAAGCGTCAACGCGAACCCGAGAGACGAAAATCCGATATTTCCGTGCAAACCGTTCGTGATCTTCTGCGAGACGAATGGACCAACACCTCGCCGACCGACAGCGATCTCTCCAGGTCGACGAGCAAACAGAGCGTCTCCGTCCAAGTGCAGACGAGCTTCGACGAGAGATTCTCCGACGAGGAAATCTCACCGGGAACTGGGCCGTCGGGTAATAACAGGACCCATGCGCCGCGTGAGAAGTTGAGCAAAAAATCCTTCAAGAATAGGACATGCCGGTCCACCTCTACAGACAAATCTTTGGAAGAAAACCAAAAAAGCAGTGACCTTGCCTCGGTCGAACGCGAAGATGGAAAACTACAATCGCGGAGGAAGAATCTCGAGAGCTTGAAAATATCGAGCTTCGAGGAAGCTTCCGAAGACGACTACGAGAAAATCAGGGAGGTCATTCGCGAAACTGAAAATAAAGGACCGAACGGATGGCGAAAGGACGATTCGAAATCGAAATCGTCCTTCGAGGACGACGAGGAGTTTGTCGATGCCCAGAGCGACGGCTTTAGAAGAGACCCCATAGAATATGATATTCCGGACACGAACACGGATAAAGCTTTCTGGGTAATTCCATTAATGCTACGGCAATCGATTAGTCCTTCACTTCTTGTACGACGCCCTGACATACGATCAGTCATGTAAAGAGTTTTTTGCTTTATAATATTTAAGCTTACTTACAATTACGTTTGTACATTTATTTTACATTTTTTATGCATACCTATAAAAGCAATTCTTACTACAAAGGTATTGAATGTTTTTAAAACAGAAGAGAATACCTCGAACGACCGATTTAGCTACCTTGTAAATAACCTATCCTTAAAAAAAAGTCCACGCAGCGCAAAATAGGCGAGGAATGTTCATTGACGTTCGTTCTTCCCTCCGTTTAAGCAGCTTCACTGAATTTACGACCCTCGGCCCGGGGTTATTTGTTATTCCGGTTATTCAATCGCAAGTTCAAAAATCCTGACCTTCGTAAGAATGCGTTACGAAGGTCGAGTCGGCGTTTTCCGTCCAGCTGAATTCCTTCGATGAACGTTCGTAGAATGGGTCGATTGTTAGTCGTGCTGGTTTGATGTTTACAGCTTCTGCCATTAGCGAGGGCGGTTCGTCTTCGTGTGTTGTACATTGACAAATTTCAAACGCGACCCAATTGTCTGCTGGCAATTAACCAGGATCTTTGGTATTTTCGTCAACGAGTAATCTCCCTACCGACCATCTTCGTCCACGCGATGGATTAATTTCGATCTACCTACTAGGCCAAAAATACATCCCTATACGTCAAGTCAACGAGAATGGGCAAAAATTCATATTCCAGGCAGGTAGAGCCCGGAATGAGCCGTGCGCGCGGTTTACGGCGATACCAAGTATTTTTACTGCAAGAGTTTATTCATATAGTACGGGTCCGGTGGCGGGTGATTTTCGCGTACGATTTGTGCGTCAGAAACCTGACACTGAACGTTCGGAATACTCAATGTCCGGGAATGCTTCCAAATTTACCTTACAAGATAACTTCGGCAGCGCAATCTTCTGTATTTTTTACTGGCCAATGTGGTCATCAATAACCCTGTAGATACGAAATGTGATACAAAGGCGTTAATCATTTGCACAGCTACTTGGATGTAATATCTGTTGGTGCGATAATTCCCTGCTGAAAGTGGTTAAGATCGACATTGAACGGCCGTAGATCCTAACGACGAATCGTCGGGCATTTGATATTTGCGCGAAGCACGCTCTTCTGATTCTCCGGCGTTCCGAGCGGCGTTTAGTGGTGCCGTGTGGCTCGCGTGGGGTCTCCCAAAATATCAATCTCATAGCCGTCTGCAAATAATATACGTGTGTACGTATCGCCCTCGACGATGGGATATCGCCACTCGGTTCCTCGTGAAACTCGACGGGCAGGCCGCTCCTTTTTGGCCCGTCCCGCTTCTTTTGCCGTCGTGTATTTTTAATCAATCGCCCCCGCGGGCAACCTCCCCCTTCCCTGCCAACCCCCGCGACCGCATCGCCGGGTATTACATTACTGTCCTGTCAAAAGCGCCGGGCGGAATCATCAATAAATACGGCGCCTTTCGCGGCGAAGCTTTTCATAACTTTTCGCCGACTAACCACGATTACCGATGACTCGGGCTTTTGCTCGGAGGATTAATTAAGACCTCGCTTAGTTCGCCTTTTTGTCCAACGTTCACGGGGCTCGTTCGTGTAAAAAATCCTTTCACGCTGAGTTATCGGCAAAGTGCGAACGATCACGACGTTTTTACCTCGTCGAAAATGCAAATCATCGGCAAGCAGCGGGAGCGTAGAATTTTGCCAAACCGTTCGGAGGGAAATCTTTATCGAAAGGCAATCCGCCAGATGGTCAGCCGGGTGATTCACGTGGTTGAACGAAACGACGGTATTTCGATAAATTCCCTGCCGAGACGGCCGAATATTGGTGATGTGTGAAACATTCCGACCCAATTGCCGTCGCTGAATTTCTCTCTTTTCCGAGGCAATTCTATTTTTCGCTCGGTCCACCCCCGCTGCCCGAGCTACGAACCACCTGTTTGGCTCGCGATCAAGAAGCTCCCACGAATTAACGGTGATTTTAAGAAATCCTAGTGGTGCCGAGCGAAAAATTCGAGAAACCAAAATTATCTGCTCTTCCCTTCCGACGTGACAAACGTGAAGATTATTTTTTTTTTTCACTTTATGAAATAGCTTGCAGACGAGTCGTGTTTATCGATTCGTAACGATACAATTCTCGCGGTCAAGGTAATAATAGAAATTTTGCGGATAGAGGCGAAGAGAATCCGGCGATTGTTAAAACGTTCGTTCGCGAGAAGAACGTCGTTTGTCGGGCGTTTGATGGCGAATTTCGTGAGATCTCGAGAAGCGCGCGAATCGGTTGGAGGCCTGTGGCCGTTTCGCATGCGGGATCAAAGCATGTCTGGCCAAAAATACTCCAGCGGGAGGAAGGAGCAATCGAAGAGTCGGGTAGAGACTGGTCGTCAGAGCGGCTCATCCAGCGATTCGGCCGACCGAAGCGAGAGGAGAGAGAAGCCGAGGAGCAAGAGGGAAACGCCGCGGAAAAGTTGCACCCGGCACGCTGCATCGTCGGAGGGGAGAGTCCGCGCGAAAATAGGGGGGAAATAGGGAGAAAATAGGTGCGAAATGGACGAAGAGGAGAGAGAAGAGAGAGAAAGGGGGTAGGGAGACGTGGATGGCCCGAGGGGCGACCGGGAAGGGTGCGGAGTAAAGAAAGAGGGAAGAGGTGAGAAGGGGGGAGTGCGGACGCACGCGTTTCTGGAGTCACGGGGCGTCGTGGACGACGAAAATAGCGTCCCGATATGATGACGCCCGGAGCGGGCCGATCCTAGATTTCAGTCAGTTCGCAAGCTCGAAAGCCACTGAACACCACGAGCACTGAGAAAAAGGGAGCAGGGAAGGGGAGAGACAGAGAGGGAGAGAGAGAAACCGAATCGAGTCACGGTGTAAAAATTTCTCTTCCGTCTGCGCGCGTGTGCGCGTGGAAACGGGAAGGAGCAACAGAGGGACGAGGACCGCGAGGTTTCCCCTCCCCCGACGACTTTTTTCCTCCCCCATTTTCGGGCTCGCCGAGAGAGAACCCGGGTCGTGGACCATCCCGGCGTCAGTTCAGTCGGCCGAGATAATCGTAGCACGCTGCGAACCGATACGTGACCGAGGGTCCCTCGCCGTGAGGACGGTTTAAAGTTCCGACAAGTAGAGAAACAGAGAGCCGAGGGCAGGCAACCGAGGAAACCGACTACATCAGCAGAATGGCGGACGTAGACAGTGTAGTGTACACGACCACCGAGCGCAAGGTGCGCAAAGTGAAGAAGACGACCAAGCAACGCAGAGAGAGTCATGACCAGAACGCCGAGGTCACGATCACCGAGATCGACAGCACGCAGAACCACCACGCCATCGAAGAGTATGTGCTGGCTGACGATATAGAGCTCGGCTGAAACCCCCCTTCTTCTTCTTCTTCTTCTTCTTCTACTTCTTCTTCTGCTATTACTTCTTCTCATGCAGATCATTTTTTTCTACTTCGCCCTACGCCCCCTCCACAGGCGGGAAAATCGACTCACGGAGAAAAGAATTGCCAATAGAGATCAATGGAGTAGTACCGGGGAATGTAGTAATCCTGCACTAGAATTTTGACAAAAGTTCACATGAACGTATCGTTACAACTTTTGTGAAAATTCTAGCAAAGTCTGCTGATTTATCCGGCTATACTCTGTTGCAATAAATTCAGGGGTACGGTGAAGTATTGCCCTTTTCCGCGTTCTCACTACAACTACATGCAAAAAATTGCTACACCTCTGTAATGACCTTTGACACGGTTCACCAGCGTAGAGGAGACCTTCAATGCCGTCGCGAAGAACCTTCCACTTTGCCGGAAGTTCCGGTAACCCCATGTAGGCTTTTGTTCAATAATAATGCTGCAAAGAAATTTGTGGTCACGCGTGTATAGCGAAAAAGATATCGGCCGCAGTTTAATTACGTTTCAACGGAATCCTGGAATTTCGAGAAGTTTTCGTAACTCCTAACTGTACGACGTAATTTTATAGCCCGGCGCGTGAACGAGCCAAGTAGCTTTATTTATAACCCTAGGAAAATACGACGATTCGTCAGCGTCCAAAACTGTAAAATATTCGAAACAATACCCACGGAAATTGTAATTGTAACGTTCACAAATAAATCTTTGCCCCTGAGAAAATACGAAGATCGTTAGAACATAGCGTAATTTATGATAGTCGTAAGCGAAGCTGGACTAGCAAACGATCTCGATATTTATAAACCCGTACGTTTCCCTGGAGAGAATCCATCGTCGAGCAAAGGCGTTTCGAAAATACCCCCGGCCGAGGAGAAATGATCCGCTAATCGACGTTACCGTCACGCGAGGTCCGACCTTTTTGACGAAAGGACCTTTCGTCGAAAATTCTTCGCGATCCTCCCTGACATTTCGTGACTTGACACGGCAATTCCCCGGGCGAGTCTAAAAGCTAGACTTCCCTGCTCGTTTCCGGATGGGTCTCCTCTCGCACATAATACGGACTATGCATTTCGCGGCTCACGATCGGTCCATGTCCCACAGATATACTCAGCCAGCACATACAACAGCACTCATCCAAGGTACATATCTCCGGCACGACCGCAAATACTTTTACAGTACGTCACACGGGGGATTTCTCGTTCGCCGAGGTACTAAGCGGAAAATGTGACGGACAGAATCGCTATTCGGGGAAGCGTATTACCTGCCTGTTTCCCTTAGAAGGAGACATAGGGGGTCATCGAAATTGGTGAAATTCATCCACGCGATCCCAGAAAGGGCGCAGTACTACTTATATATACTACAGCCACTTTTTATACATATCACGATCATTTTCTCGGCTGTCAAGCCATGTAACTTGCTGTATTTTTTGACGTGCGTGAATCATTGTAGATAGGAACATAATGAATTTTAACGAAACGTAGAAAATCATTAGTTGCATCAGTAATTTCATTATAATTTTTTGATACATCGAATATGCCTAATGTTTTGATAAAGTTTCAAAAAGGCGACTGCAAGACTCGCCTCATTAATTCATTGATTAATCCGTTGTCTGTCCGACGAATTCGTGAGCTTTAACGAAAAATATCTAATCGATTAAAAGCGTACCTTATGGCAGGGCGAAAATCGTTCATCGGTGTTTGCATCTGGGAGAAAAGTAGACTGGTAGAACGGCGAGACGAGACACAGTGATGAAACCCTTTGTCCATAACGCGTATTCGTGTTGCAGTTGATTTTCAGTGGCGAGTACACGAAGGCGATGAACAAGGACTGGCACAGCGGTCATTTCTGCTGCTGGCAATGCGACGAATCCTTGACAGGACAGCGCTACGTGCTGAGGGACGAGCATCCTTACTGCATCAAGTGTTACGAGAGCGTCTTCGCCAATGGCTGCGAGGAGTGCAACAAAATCATCGGCATCGACTCCAAGGTGAGTATTCCACGAACTCTACGACATTTGCCATTTCGACGAACATTATGCAGAATTTATTAACTCAGGAGAGTTCGTACTAATTTCACGGTACACAGGGAACCGCTGTAACTGGCAAAGGTCTTTTCCCAAAATACCTCGGACAGGTTAAAAGCAAATAAGAGGAGAATCGAGTTAAGCTAAAATTGACCACCGTCGGACACTTTCATCTACGTTTACATCCGTAGTGCTTTTCGCCTAGTTTTGCAGCTCGCTTGGTCTTTGCTCACGGTTCTTTCAATAGCAATATGGTCTGGAGGACAAGGACGACCAGTCCTCGTGCCATTAGCGATCAGCCCGATAGACCAACATCCACCAATTGACATTTGTACAGAGACGATGCGGACAATTCCAACGACTGCGCGATAATTGACACTTTATCGGGAAACGAAGGATATCGATCCCTCTTTGCTCGTTATGTCATTCCATTCTAAATTCGAGTAGAATGCAGCACGTAATTAAAGTCTAACGAGACTTTTATAATTGTGTAACCAAGGCAAAAATCATGGAAAAGTGAAGAATCGTTGGTTTTAATAGTTACTAAGGTTTCCGTGAGCAAGATTGAGCTTTCGCGCTTGTCGTAATTTATGCAGAAATCAAGGCGCGCCACGGATCAAATTTAAATTCGTTATTTGCATTTCAATTGGCGAAAAAATGAGCGGGGTTTGAAGAGACACCTGCTGAACGGGCCGACGGTATAATCATCACTTATTACAACAGCGAAACTCATTCATCTCCCTTTCCCTCGGCAAACGATGGTCGTAATTATCACTAGCGGAATAATTACGAACCGAGGTGGCGATGCGTAGACAGGACATGGGCGTTGACTTACTCATTCCTAGAAATAGAACCGGTGATGCAGGTGGCACTGGCCATATCGGTCTCAGGAAATTATTTCCGCTCTCAGCACTCGCAACCAATTATTTCGCCTGCCCCACACGCGCCCTCGGCAACGCGTGTGGGACACTCGGTGAATTTAAAGCGTCCGATGGACGATTAAAAAGAAACCCGTCATTAATGCCCCCACGACACTTTATTCGATCGTCAACCCCGTGCTCGAGAATTTCGTCATCGTTTCACGGCAATCTGACAGTATCAACATATTCGTGGAACGAATAGATTGAGTCGTAATGGAGATATCGTGTTTGCACAAGTAACGGCGGATCAATCTTTACGTAAACGATAATAAAACGATTGACATCAAGTGTTTTCGCGCGGGCGGCGGAGCACGTTTTAGACAGCTCATTTGTTGTGCCGATGATTAATGACTCCCAAGAGCACAGCATCCGCAATGACTTCTGCGAGCCATTAATTTTAGTGCTTCGGTAAACCATCCTGAAATAACGTACGTTTACTCTGGCCAGACAGTAACCAGCGAAGTACCAGCTTGCGTAACCGCGACGAATAAAGTTACACGAAAGGAACATTAAACCGAGAACCCTGAATTACCCGAGTAATAAGTTATATAAATATAAAGGCTAACGACGACGACGACGACGACGACGATCTCCGACCGACACGGTCTGACGTAACCCAACGAATGAGTAGATAATACCCACTACCTCAGCCCAAAGGGGTCACGTGTTGATGTAAACAAAATTCAGCTCGGTCGGTTGGGAGGAAACTTGTTGTCCGCCATGTTTTTGCTGCCATCGAATACGAACAATCATATAGTTGGGATATTAATCGTTAATCCGTGCTGCTCCGCTTGTTTCAGGATCTGTCGTACAAGGACAAGCACTGGCACGAGGCCTGCTTCCTCTGCAACAGGTGCAGAGTGTCCTTGGTGGACAAACAATTCGGAAGCAAGGTCGACAAGATCTACTGCGGCAATTGTTACGATGCCCAATTCGCCAGCCGCTGCGATGGATGCGGCGAGATCTTCCGTGCCGGTACGTAATTAATTCCCACTTCGGCAACGTTCGTCGCTAAAAGTCTCATGCGAATAACGGCCGAGTAATAACGCGCAGATTGGCAATGATCGATGTCGATCGTAAAGCTCGACACTCCGCGCTGACACGGCTGCTCTTTACGAGGTCCTTGCGCGACGCAGAAAATCGGCGGTAACCGTGATTCATAATATCAGGCAGAATCGTGACTGATGAGGTAGGAAAAAAAGTGTGGCACGAGGAGGAGGAACCGAGACGGACGGGGAAAGAGAGAGACCGATAGATTTCGCATTCGGCGTTTCTTATTAAGGTAACCGAGTCAAGGACTCGTCTCCCAGACGCGAGGCCCAATTATCGCCAAACCAACGAGACACAACGACGACGCGCCTACGTCTAACTGCTCCCTAACGGACTGCTATCCCCTCTCCCCTTCCTTCTTGAATTTGCATAAACCCTACGATCCGTGACGTCACTACCTTCGCGAAGGATTTACGGGCGATCCCTGACTTTCTAATTCACGTTTTCCTCACTGTCATCGTTGCTACGAGTCCGTTGGACGAGGAGGAAAATGAGAAATTTACAAGTCACCTTCGTGAATTGATTTAGCGAATCTGGGTGGAAACAATCATCGCTGAATCTGTCCACGACTTGATTAATGTCCCCCGAGGTAACCCAGTTTTTTTGACGAGCTCTGATTAAGAGGAAGATATCGAGCAGCGAAGATTAAAATTTTACGGGAAACGTACGTCGAGTTGTCACCTTTCTTTGATTTTATGAAGAACCTTCCTCTCCTCATTTCTCGTCCAATCTTTTTCCTTGAAGGATTTATAGACGTGATTCATCTTTCGTATGGAGAAGCAGGGTCGAATTGATTAACCGTCGCTACGTGTTAGAAACTGGCCGTAGGTGGACGCGGTTTCTAATTCGAATTTACGGATTAACGCGATGCAGCCGGTAAATTTACAGCGTCGTAAAATTTTCCAACAACGCGAATGGCTAATGAACGATGTACGTAAGTCAAACACGGTTGGCAGCACCGCTAGAAACTGGACGTTAAAACCCTTACAAATTTCAACGCGTTAAGTCGAGTAAAATGCTCGTATCTTTTGGCAAGACAGTATGCAATTTTTATTGAAGCACACTCAAGGCAGTTCTTGTAGTGCAAAAAACGTTTTGGCACACATCAGTATTGACTCTGACGCGGAGTTTGTTTTCCGTTTTAATCGGCTTAATGTACATATTGACTTATGCGAGCGAACGACCGCGATACGTCATTAATTTTGCAATACGTAAACGCACTTTGCGCGAAATACCGTCGCACACGCGCGTTCGATAAACGCGAGAATCGAGGGTCCTGGAAAGTGGGTCGAAAAGGTTATTGGGCAATTGCCGGCGACCTTTCCGGTGGAAGGAACACGAAGCCAGGATGGTTATCGCCGTACGTACGGTGCGTCGTATCTCGACTTCGTTGCCTTCGCAGCCTTCGCAGCCTTCGACGAGCAGACAGCGCGGAGTTAACGACGACCCATATCGCCCTGTGATTCACGGGCTTTTACATTTTTATAAAATACACGACTGGCCGGCACGCCTTGCCGAAATCACCAACTTGCGGCAGAAAGGACGCGCCATTAATTATCCTCGTTAATTGGCCTCAAAGAGAGAAAACCGGTTAATCGATCCCCTCCACCCCGGCTACCTCCTCGTAAAGAAATTGTCTGGCAATTTATCTAATGTATGTGCTTTTCTAAAAGCACTTGAATCGATCCAAGGTCAATTGCTTTTCTCATGGAACTCTTCTCCTCGATAAAAAGCGACTATCTAGCTCGGAATGGAACGAGATTGGTTCCGCGGTGCGAACGAAGGAACGTCAAATCGACAGAAGATTCATCGGGATCTCGATACCGGTGATGACGTACGGCAAGATTTAGACGTCGGGCAATTCGTTCGTGCAAATTACTCGGTACCAGCGCGTGTCCGTATACGGAGCGACCTTTCGAGCCGTGTATCATTCTGCATAATCTTCGCTAACGAATTTCGATCGCGATGATATCACCAAGTTTGTTCGAGCACTATCTTTCCTTTCCTTCGAGTAAAATTACCCACGGGAAAAGATCGATTTACAAACGTCACGATGAGATTGATATTCTTTCATCGAACTCCTCGTGCAATGCCGTAGAATGTACTGTATTTTCACCGGGGACTCGGTGATTTGATTCGACCTTTTTTTGGCGACATTTCCTACTTGCAAGTTCGCCGTGGAAGTTTGTCGGCATCTGCATACCGTGCGCGCGTTTACGAGTGGTGAACCACGCGGCTCGTTTCCGCGTGTAAACCGTCGTTCCGCGAGCACGTGCCGGCAACATTCGTAAACACCGGCCGCGAGTGTACGCACACCCACTGTTAATTTATTCGCATACTAATTGCCCTCACGACCGTGACGTAAGACCCGCCAAAGAAATTTCACGCCTCGTTCACGGCGCGGGATTCGCCGCGAGGATGAATCCAATCTGCCAAACACCGGAAAATGCGTTTCACGAGGCACGTGCAAAGACGGAGGAGGAAGTCGTACTTGCTTTTCGTTTCGCACGGTTATCCAAGACGTGAGCTTATCTGCTCTCGAACAAAGTAACGAAACGAGCGCGTGGAAACACGAGCTACCGATCCTTTGTGCTCGGCGTTCTTCTAAGCAGTGGCGCAAAAAGATATTCCACGAAAAATAGGATATTGTAAACAAGGATTGTCCTCAGAGCGACAGTGATGAATTTCAACGGAACTGAGTCAGTTATTTGCGTGACATTTCTCAGTTTTCTCTCTTTTCTGCATCGCGGTAGATGATCGAGAAATGAATCTCAGGATAGAATATGCACTTTGCTACAATGGAGAGGTACTTGGCGAAGAGAGTGAGAAGATGGTGGAGAGAATGATGAGGAGCGAGAGAGAGAGACTTTTCGTGACTACAAAGCGAATGGACTTATCACCGTGTAAGACACGTTGCGCCTGCTCGCAACGGTGACTCCAGCGTCGAGCGACAAGGAGAAGTCTGCCCTCAGTGGCTCGCAAGCCTTCGGGCCAATCGCACGCTCGATCTTCCTCGTTTCATCGTCCCGTAGCAGTTCCGCGACTTTTCTCCTCTGCACACGTGGCCCTTGACCGACGCGAACAACCGCAGACCCTAAACAACCAGTGAAAATCACACTCGCCCTGTCAGTTTTCTTGGAAACCTTGCCACGTGAACGCAGTGACAGTTCCCGCCGACAGGAAAACAGGAACATTACGTTTGACAGTTCGAACCATGTTGACTACGCATGATTTCACGAGCCAGAAAATGATTCGTCGTTTCCCCCTGTGAGGCCAGGGTACCCTGAAATTTAATTGAAGAACTTCAGAGGGCCAGTTGAAGCAATTGTCTTTTTCTTGCGATTACTCAACTCCGGTGAAATGGCTACCGACGCCCTTAGTGAGAGACTGTCAAGCAAGCTACACTTGCAAACGAAGACTGTGGGCGAGGAGAGGATAAAACGGGCAAAGGAGAAGGACGAGGATGTCGCGATTTTCAGCATGTTCTCCATGGAGGGTGATCCAAAATTCAGGTGCTGCCTCGGCAAGGAATGTTTCCTCGGGGACCCAAAGAAGGCAGACCCAGGTGACATTTAGGGAACAGAGAGATCCATTACTCACGAAAATAACACAAACACAAGTGTTGCTAAAAAGACCTTAGAAAACATTGAATAACATGTATCATTTACGTCCTCTAATGTCCGATAATTATGGGTTCGAAGGAAATTGTCATTCATTATATTCATCTTCGGATTACTCGAACGAAGTTTCCCCTTGATGACGATTTGTCAGAGGCAATCGCGATCGTAGCGATCCTCATTTATGGAATACGATAATTCGAGGTGACGAGCCGACGGTCGCGGAGGCGATGGATAAGGACCTCTTCTGAAAGTTTCCTAAGGTCTTGTCCGCGAACGTGGGTGTAGACGGTACGCACGGTTCGTAATACACTAGTCAATCGCGGCGAAAAGAGAGAGAGAGAGAGAGAGGAAAAGGCGTACTGAAGCGAAGGAAAGTACGAAGCGAGGGGAAGGACGATAGATCGAAGGGGGCGGAAGGGAAAGAGGGAGAGAGACAGTCCCGAGTCTGACCTTATCGGGAAACACGAGCACGGCCACGCACTCGATTGTGTACCATGCACTCGACTAACGAACTCGTTAATTAACGCTCCGTGAACCTTTCGCCATCTACCACGATAAAATCTCGCGAGACCTTCGCGCCTGCTAGTACCCCTCGTTATCCCGAATAATCGAGTGCATAAGTACGCCACTGATGTTGCTTGTAAATGTCATTGCACCCAGAATGTAAAAAATGTATATCTACTTGCACTTATCTTCCGCTTGAAAGGCTCATAAAAACCAACCAAAGTACATAGATACCTTGAGGTAAACATCTGTCTGGAAATAGAATCTATTACCGCGACGAATCAATATCGGAAACTCGACAGTTTCCGACGATTATGTGGGACGTCCGTGATCGGAATACTCCGTAAAACAATCGCTCGGTCCGTCGGTCGGGCAATAAACAAATGATTACGCATGATAATAAGGTGACTTAAGTGGCGTGTCATCTCATTAAATTAATACGCAACTATTGTATTCTACATTGCTCAATGACAGTTATGACAGAAAAGCGGAAGAGGTACGACGTACAACAGGAAACGAATATGTCATAATCCTTTTAACAGACATTACGTGATCGTCTTATTAAAACATATTTTTATGAATAATTAATGTGACGAGATGACAAATGTATTACAATGTTAGGTGTAATATTTTCGATGTAATGCAGTTGTCCCTGTAAGATTCTACGGCTAATCGAAGTCTCATTCTTCCAGTTAGATAAGCATTTCGATATCGATGTATTAATACGTATGATCTCACCTCATATTATGTAGCAGTGCTCGATTAAGCGTATCTTCGTTCCACGCATTGCTCCTTGTCCAAAAAATCATTAACTCGTAATTACATAACAATTCTGTAACGCGCAAGTTATTACGATTAATAATTATTTTTAAGCAAAATTCACTACGTAGTTAACATACGCTAAAATAGTCGAAATATTGCGTCCAGAATAGATCAAATTTGTTTACGAACTAAGCAACGGGGATCTGTCAATAAATAGTGGAGAAACTAGATAAATTTCTCATCATTTTATGATACTCCCGGAAATCGGGAAACACTTGCTGTGTTATTTGGCGAACACAGGTTCCCGTAGGTCAAGGAATTTTCGGGCTGCTCCATCTTTCTCAGTTTCACTCTCCGCCGGATATATTTAGTCGTGACGCACGTCCCGTCACTTCCGCGTTCATGGACGTTCGACAATCCTGTGGGAAATGCAAATATAGCCAGGCAGAGGACAATAATCGCACGCATCAAAACATCCGACAGAAAAGCATAGTAGTAGGGGAAATGTGACCGGTCAATTCTGAGAGGTAAATTTCGTGAAATTGCTCGAAGGTAAATATTGACTCAAAAAATGTCCCGACCTTTCTGAGGCAAGCTAGTGTTATTGGGAAGAGAATTCCGAAGGTCAAGGACCGCAGGTGCTTGTGAATTCGAAGCTTTATCTCGAACTTGAGTAAAGAAAAAGCACTAGACCAAATAAAATTTGTCTTCCGACGGATGGGAAGTGAGGTAGTACGTTTGCCCGTTTCTTCGAGCGGACAATTTGGTAGGATCGTCGTTGGAGCGTCGGGTATCCGATGCGCCGGCATAAACGATTGCCACACCAATGTCCTTGGACCATCAGACTTTATACATATACGGAGGTATCGCTCGGCCGGACCTGACGTCACGCGGGTCCACTTTTGAGTCATAGTGGACCGCGCGACACGATGACAGAAAAAATCCGATCGTCTTCTAGGACTCGAAACGGTCGATGAGTCAGAATCTGTTTTTAAGGAGCCACCGCGATGTCGGAAAGAACCCTTTGATCTTCGGTCAGCAATTTAAGATTTGCACGGGTAGATGGCAATGTGAGAGAGAAATTTAACTCACGGTGATTGAAGTCATTGGTCCATGCGATTAAAAGACGTTGATTAGCAAAGCTTGGCTATCGGACGGTACCGATTACTGAACGCCCTGTACTTATCGATATCTTTGTCGGCGATGATGGACGCCGTTTATCAATATTACATTGGCGGCCGGTTGAAACGCTCGTCAATTATCACAATGGCTTGTTATGCAGTTCCCTCGCTGTATCGTGCACTGATGATGTCAGCGGAGAATTCTCAAGATACTACTTATCGCAGAAAAACGTCCTACTTGACGGCCAAAGCCTGGAAACTGCAGCAAACCTCACGATTCTCGGGGAAATTATCGACATATCCTAACATTTTATTGCTATCCATTTATCGCTGTATTTAATCGTTTTTAGAGAAGTGTATATCGCGCATGGCTGAAGTTACGATAAGCCTATTTGAAAATACGGTGAGCGCTCGTGAGTCACAAGGTAACTTTTATCACGGCTTAATGTTACTTAACGAGCGGAATTTTATGCCCGCCGGACCTTAGATCACCTTTCCGAATAGCGAGTCATTACGAATTCGTTGTGCCGCTGTGAACGCGGCTAAGAGGAGTCAAAAACACAAGCCCAGAGATGTTAAACGTCCAAAGTGACAATCTTCACGCCCACGGACCGTTCGTTAATCCCCCGACTTGTTTTCAGAATAGGTCAACTGGCGGGCCAAAAAAATAAATTCATGACACTCATGGGAAGCGTTTCTACAGGATGACACTAATTAGGAACCTAAGACTTGGGAAAAAACGAGGATCGGAAATGAAACGTGGCTGGATCGAGTGATCGCAGTGGAGTTTGCTGATCAAATAACACGGGTTCGAGGCTTCATTGTTGTACACGAAGCATCGTGTTCGATTGACCCGAATCTGGCGAAGCAATTGCACGAGGGAAAGGAAGGAACAGGACAGTCGAAAAGAAAACGACCTCTTATTGCCCCCTCGGCGAATTGCAAAGCGGCCAGCCTGTCATCAGAGAAATTGCTCTGCGCTTGCCCTTTAATGGATTTATGCTAATTAGCTGCGCCATCGGGTATAAAATGCCATTAAATCCCGTAGAGCTCGTGCTTTTCGAAACCCGTTTGTCCGAGTGAAAGAAGGTCAACGACGAAACAAACGAGAGAAACGAAATCTCTATAAAATTCTGTAATACAAATCGACCGAGGAAAATTTCTCAAGGATGATGACACGAAATCCTAGGGAATTACGCGACCTGCATTGCGGATGATCGCATGGTGATAAATTCTCGCTCGTGTGCGACTCATCGCACCTGACCATATAAACGTCGTGGGAATTCTAAACTGCCGCGATGTGCTGTTAATATCCTCGCGAATAGAGCAGAATGGCACGAGACTGCCTTTAGCCCGTTGTTATAGGGGCTTGCTAAGAAATAAGCAGGGGCGAACAGGCTGTGAAAGTAATGCAGATAAGCCGGTTAGGAGTATCGATCCGACTTTAACGTTCCTGGAAAATTAGACGTAAAAAAACTCAAGTAGGAAATGGGCGAGCCATTTGACGAGAGGGGCTCACGTATCTTCGCGAGGAATGTAACGTCTGCGGAAATGCAAACTGAGAAACAAACACGCGAGCAAACGTGCAGAATTACCGTCCGGCCGTCATTACGCGCAATCATCGGCCAAGCTTTCACGTTTTTCAAATCACAATCTTTCCTAAATTTGGAACGTGGTTAAATATTCATAAGACGACGAAGGTCTTGTGGATTGTTTCGAAATTTTTAAGTAAGGTCATCCTCAGTGCTTACCGTGGACTTGGCTAACGAGGACATTTCTGTTTCAGGAACGAAGAAGATGGAATACAAGACCAGGCAATGGCACGAGAAATGCTTCTGCTGCGTGGTCTGCAAGAATCCGATTGGTACGAAGAGCTTCATCCCCCGTGAGCAAGAGATCTACTGTGCCGGGTGTTACGAGGACAAGTTCGCCACCCGATGTGTCAAGTGCAACAAGGTAAACACTCTTCCTTCGCTCTTTCCCCTTTTGCCCTGAAAACAAGATACTCAAGGTTGGATTATTGCAGATCATCACTAGCGGCGGTGTGACGTACAAGAATGAACCGTGGCACAGAGATTGCTTCACCTGCAGCCATTGCAACAACTCCCTGGCGGGACAACGATTCACGTCTCGTGATGACAAGCCCTACTGCGCCGACTGCTTCGGCGAACTCTTCGCCAAGAGGTGCACTGCTTGCACCAAACCCATCACTGGTACGTTTCCTCGCTTGGATGGATCAGCAAAGGGCACCATACAATACTCCCCTACCCTATTGTTTCCGTAGAGTTCAACTTCCAACTGTCCCTCATCCATCAGGAAAGCATGTCATTCAATCTATTCTAATAGATTTAAATATTGCGACGAAAGATACGTATCAGTCGACGAAGGATTGTGCAACATGACTATTGTTTTCAGGAATTGGTGGCACTCGTTTCATCTCATTTGAGGACAGGCATTGGCACAACGACTGCTTCATTTGCGCCGGCTGCAAGACATCTCTGGTCGGACGTGGCTTCATCACCGACGGCGACGACATCATCTGTCCCGAGTGCGCCAAGCAGAAGCTGATGTAACGCGGGAAGGAGGACGTGTGGGGCACAAAGTCGGAGGGTGGGCAACGGCAGCCAGGGGGATGACGAAAGGAAGGGAAAAGTAAGAGGGGAGAGGACGAAGCAACGATTCCCAAGTCAACGGGGGTTTTACGGGCCATTAGCGATTACGCCGCGATTTCACGGCAGAGCGACGAATCGTCGTCGGGGGAAAGAATTTCATGATCTTCCTCGGAGTACTAGGGTTGTCCGGGATCACTGCCGGCCAACCCACTGACTCTGGACTAATTCAATCACCGTGCGAAGCACGAAAAATTACGGCAACCAACGGAGCGTATGTTGAATAAAATATCCACCCCGACGAAGTGTTGCTCCGCGGGATACATGCTTCTTAGCTTTGTGATCGTAGGCAATAGTTACTGGTAATTTCATGTGAACGCAACGAAAAATCTTCGCCCTCCGGAAGTGCCCCACGTAAACCGGAATCCGCGCGGCACGGTCTTGTTTCACTTCAAATGAAAAGAGATACGCGTGAATTACAGAATTTACGTCAAAGAGAATAATTTAAAAATATGAAAAAAGTAAAAAAAAAAGAAAGGAACGATATGACGAAGTCTCGGTGTGCCATTTAAACTGTTACCAAAAATTTTCAGTCGCATGATTAATTTAAAGAAAATTTTGTTGGCAAAAGATGGAACGCTGTGCCGCGTGAGATTGGATTATTTTCTGTCCCGTACGACGGGGGGGAAAGTAAAAAAAAATGCCTTGTAAAGTCGGAGTATCAGACCGCCTTAAACGATACTATATCGTTGATCTTTGAGAAAAAAAGTCACACACAGCGTGAAATTAGAGCGAGCAAAGCTACGTACTATCGTCATGTTATTAATGTTATTGTTTTCGCTTTGTATATGGTAGACACGAGAGCAGGGCAAGACGAACGAGTCGATTACATTAACGCGAGAAAGCACCGCGAAATTCTATATATTCTTATGAAACTAAATTTGATATATATATATATAAATATATACATATAGTAATTTTATTTTTATTTAACTGACACGAGCAGACACACGCGCACATAGACACTAGACACACATTCACACGTGATCTTTCGCAGTATATTCGTACGAAGTTGGGGCGCAGTTCAGGGTCACTGCGTACTACAATTTTCCATATCACACGAAATATCTTTGGCTTAAGGTAAAAGGCGTTTTTTGTCCCTGTGGAAAAATTCGCCGACAGAACAATAATTTGATAGAATCTCGTCGAAGAAGACAACAACGTTGTGCCTTTATACATTTCCCTGGACGCGTTCTTCCGCGATACACTGCGCTGAGGTTACTGCATAATTCGCTGTAAATCCTAGTCACCGTACCACCCCAATTCGAGCGGAAAAAACGAACCTCTCGAATGAAGATCATCCGAAAAAGCGGGATACGGGGATCCAGCGGAGCGTAATTCCAGGGGGAAGGGGGGGTGGGTAATTTCCGTCGGTTCGAGCTATTTTACGAGGGACTTTACGTCAGTCCTCTCAACCCCTGTAATTCACGCAACTCTTTCCACTCTTTCACGTGCTTATACGCACCCCAACACCACACACACGTACACGTACAACGCAAACACTTACACGACAATGTCATGCAAACCGAAGAAGTGTGCGGGAGGACGCACACGCGAAAGAACTTGTGGCCTTATCCGCACGAGATACATAGAGGTAACTAACGTCTTGCATAATACCTGTTATAACGAATACTTAATACGAATTCGATAGTGCTACGAACGGCAACAGCTATAAACGAGGAAGAAGGAGCGTTCAGCGAGAACAGAAAAAGAGATATGTCATGACCAATAAATTACACGTGCTATACGTTCTTACGGATCACTTACACACTAATCGCCTTAATTAGTAAACGGTACGAGAGATTATTCTGTATTCAGCGTATCATTCACTGTTACACTGTAAAATTGATAAATAAATAAATGTAATTATTTACAAAGTGGCTTTATTCCAACCATTCCCCTACATCCAAATCCGAAACCTAAATAAAAAACCTTTTTTTTACATCTTTTTTTCTTCGTCTTTCTGAATTATAATTGGATTCTCTTTTATTATACCTTATTTATGTACAACGTGAATATAGGAAGAACTCAACTGATAGAAGGGATAGATTATGGTAGACTAGCCGAACGGGTTTTCTACCATCCACATCTGCCTGAAGCTTACGAACCCGGCCAACAGATAGCTACACGGTTTCTGTATTCTTAATTCTAGCCACCGCTTGCCTCGTACTCGTAAGATTCAAATAAGTATCTACGATCTCGTAAATAAATCGGCAACCTAAATACAACGCAGCTTAGAAGGCCTAATCCATCCGTCATAACTACACATGCCGTTTCTCACAATTCTATCTCCCTTCTAGGCTCTGTTTAACGTTGGGACGTCTCAGGCCTAATGACTTCGGCGTTAGATAAATGTATGGGCATTCGCGGAGAAATTAGAGAATTGATAAAAATTGTATAATCGCTGTAAGTGACAGGTGCGCTATCCCGTAGAGATGATGTTCAATAATGTTGGCGTAAATGAGATTTGCAAGTATACGCCGTTGAATATTTCAGCTCATCATGATTTCATCCGGGAAATCAAGGTCGTGTTGTCGGAGGTTATTTGCTAGGTCAATGTACGCTTAGCTCAACTCTGTTCGTGGCAGTTTCGAGACGACGTTTGACATTGATTTCAAGGCAACGCGTTTTGCCACTCCATTGTCCATAGATATCTGTCTCGAAATCTCCAAGCAGACTTACGCAACTCGGCACGACCGCTATTAACAAATTTAGCAAATAAACCTTGAAGAATTCTAAGATTAATCGTCCTACAGTGTAGAATAGAACGTTGCCTTCGGGATTTTAGGAAGGATTTGATTTTTCAGGGTTGATTTTTCCTTGATGGTTTCTTCATTACTCAGACGACTTGCACTGGTCGAAATTCAACAGAAAACATTCCTTGGAAGCAAGGGATAAAAAGATGAATTTTCTATTACTGCTACTTACTATTTGATAACTTCTTTTTCTCACGCGGAAAGGGACATAAAGACGCGCGTTAGAGGCGTAGAATCGCGGGGGCAGACGGACTCGGGGTAAAGCGAGGTCGATGGAAAGTGGCATAATCGCGGATGTGGATCGCTCAAGAAGAGCAGGAAGGAAAGAGAGAGATCCTTTACCTTACTTATGTAACGAGTGTTCGCAGTGTCTCGTGTCTTCGACCGCATCTCGAAAAGTGGGGGAGATAGGGTTGCCCTCTCTCTTGTCGACGGGTTCTCCACCTCCGCCAGCTTCCCTCCCACCACATTTCCTCTCCCTGCTAGAAGTTCAATTAAACCGCCGCGAACCTGCCTTCAATGGTTCCGAAATTGGCTTTCATCGAATCATTCTGGACACTGAAATTATTTTTACCAACTCGACAAATTCGCCACGCACGTTTATAACCCCTCATCGATTAGAAACTGTGCTTAAAGAGCGTTGATCATGGACGATGGATCCTGTCTTTGTCTAATTTTTTTTAAAAGGAATCTTCCGGGATACCATCTCTGAAAATTCTCGTTGGTTGGGACCCCTTTGATTGGCCCGACTCCGGTTGCTGACGATACCTCGTCCTTCTCCTTAACATTGACCCCTCCTGCCCCCGCAGTAACTACCTCCACGTTTCCGCCTCCGCCCCCCGCTCCCTCGACAGTTCCGTGGAGTTCGGTAACTACGGTCGACCATACGGGAAGCCAACAGACATAACGTTACATCCTCGGCCGGTTCACGCAGCGAGGGGGACCTGCCTATTATTCCCCCGTTTCCCCCCGCCACGGCTCTTCTCCCCTGTCTCGTCTAGGAACCTCTCGTCTCTTCCCTCTGTCCTCCTAGTCCTCCTCGCATGGACCTTGAACAATTTCGACGCCTTCGATCTCGGGCAATGACTACCGCAGTAACCTTGGACAGCACCAACCACTCGACTACATTCGACGGGAGAACTTTTCCATTCTTTTCTCCCCAACCACCTATCACTACGGTTCCTTTGACCACCAAATTTTTATTGCGTCGACACAACTCCTGGTCGATATAACACTATAACTTACCGGTTTACCAACCCCGTTAATATACCTAGTAGAAATGGTACTGAATGTTCAAATTCTTACAACTACGAATTACATTCTGAGAAGATGTTGTTTTCATCCGGCATTTCAAGCATTTTTTCACGATGAGAACAATACTGAGGATCCCTGTCAGCCGGAATCGAAACTACTTTCCTTTTTTATGGGGACGTTGACTCCGAGCGACGAAAAATATTCAGGATCCACTCACCTCACCAATTTACATGGGCAGTTGCTACGGGGTAATCGTCTATCAGTGGTTCAACAAGGAATGGATAAAGCGACAAAAAAATCCCCACAGCTTCCCTTAATAACCGGGAATGCTTAGAGTTGAAGATGGGAACTTGCTCAGCCTGCGGAGTGGTGAATAATTAATTAAAGGTCAAGGAACGACGTGAACGTTACGAAATCCGGCGGTTTGGAGGGCTGAAAACGAGGGCCCATTTGTTGTCGGAGGTCACTCGTCGGTTCAACGATCCTCGGGCCGTTTACCTGGCTCTCCGTCTACGAAATCCTTGGCAACGTCGCCGGAGAGCCTGACATTAGCATTTATTCGGCGTGCGAACGCCTCCGTCAACGTTCTCATTTCGCCATTATTCCCGCCTAAATACGCGCGCGTGTGTGAACGCCGTTGCCAAGGTGGCGAGTCCCCCAATTGCCTTCCATTTACATTTCACCATCCTCAGGACGTAAAAGACTTAACGGACACTTGGCAATTTTTTCCGTCGTTATTCGACGTCCCATGGCGAGAAAAAATTTATAATTAAACGTCCTTCAAACAGGACAACTTCGTTAATAACGCATACCGTACAAAGTGAAGAAGTTGGCAAAAATATCTAAAAGTTTGTCCTTCATTTTATAAAGTAAACGAAGGCGTAAATATCGTTCCGCTTGAAATTTACTATTTTCTTGAGCTATGAAAATTGAAGGCTGTCTGCAACATGAATTTATGAAGAACATTCCCATCTTTTGCGCCGGAGTTTTCGGAAGTGCTAAGTTCGTAAAGTAGAGCCTGGCACAAAGTATACTTGGACATTTCCGAACTCCACGCAGGGGCTTTTGGGAATACCTCTTTTTATCGACAATTTTGTCCGAGTCATCGTTCATTTCCATGGAGCTTGGCTAGCGGTCGATGATCCGGAAAAAAACCACAAAGGAAGAGTTAAAGCCAGGAACGTAGGCTTTTTTGTCGGCCCGATAGAAGGACGATGAAACGGGCCCGTAGAGTGCCTTGATCCCGAGTAACAAGGAATAAGATAACCGTGAAGGAACCGACGGCTCCGATGTAATTTAAGTCGCCCCCTTCGACTACTCCCAACAGACTCACAAAATATCGTCAATCAGAATTTAAAACAGAATCATATACCTCAGCTCCGACCCAAAGGAAACACTAGATAAACTATAATGACATATATCGCAGGATGAAATTTATAGGAAGGTTAAGCTGCATGGTCTATTGAATCGACTGTTCCTATATTTCTATTTTCGAGATAATTGATCACAAGATGAGGACCTTCGGGGGTGGAGACAAAAAGTTGCGAAGAAATGGATGACTCTAAGTGTCGCGCTACCTTATCCGTTAACTTTTCGTAGCAATCGAATAGAAGTCGACGAACAGTTCGTTGCCAGGAAAGAAGAGGATCCAGTGACGTAACCTTGAAGTCATAGACCCCTTGACAGCTCACAAAATACAACAAACGGTCTAAATCATCACTAAATGGCCATAAACTACCTAGCTAGAGATTTAAAAAAAGAGATAAAACATAAAATTTACAAACGAGTCATCAACGCAAGCCTCCAACAAGATTTGACCATTACAGTTAGTTGTCAAACGTAGTTTAATCATTTCGTCATGTCATCGTGAAAGGGTGAAATATTTCATTTTCACGGCATGATCCCCCGGCAAGGCGTAACGCGCGAAAAAAAGGGACATTATTCATTTTTCATTTACGTGCTGCCTCGGTTTCGTCCCTGTTGGTCCTTGAAAAACTCGGCAGCGCGTAATTCACGCCACTGCGTGACGGTGGGGGAGGGGTGGAATGCTGGAAGAAGGAGAAAAGTGAAGGTGGTGGGTGGAGAAGGGGGAGGTGGCAGCGGCGGAGCGATCGAACAGAGGGGAGAGGGAGGGGGCATAAGAGAGCTCGAGGGGAGGGGTTCAACGGGGAAGGAGGTGGCGGCAGGAAGAAGGACGAAGAAGACGAGGAAGGAGAGGCGAAGGGAGACGACCGGCAAGTCGAACGAAGACGCAAGTTCATATTCAAGGAGATGTGGGACGATGGCCTCGAGTAACCTCCATCAAGGATGGACTTCCATCCACCCGACGGCCGGGGACGTTACTATACATCCACACACCTTTCCACGGCAGTTATGCGCCGCTGGATATCTTCCTGTAGCGCTCACGGCCCCGATCGTCCCGCCGTTGAACTTCGTCGCGAAAAATCCCATAGCCACGTCCACTCGATTGTTTCAATCCCATCGGTCAATTAAAAAAAGACACGGCCCCGACTGTGGACAGATTGTCTACCACAAAATTGTAACATGGGTCGTTTCATCATTACAGAGAAGATAAATTGACCCGCGGCTAGTCGGCGGTCAATAAAAACTCGAGCAAGAACTTTCCGATTCGCAGGATACGTTCGTAGGGTAAACACATTAATGTCTTGTTAAAGATCATGCTAACTATTGTTCTGTAATTACTGTATCTAAGTAGGCATCCTGCAATTACTTGGTCGCGTAATTAACGCGCCTACAATTTATCGTTCAACAAGCGTAATCTTTCTATTGAATAAAAACAGTGCTAAGTCACGGAAAATTATTCTCCTTTATTACGGATTTTGGAATGGTGTAATGGGTGATAATAGCGGGCTTTACAGGATAACCCAGTTACAATGCAAATCCGGCCCGCTACTGTTATTTTCGTCAACCGAAATGTAAACATGTTTACGCCTTTGTTGAGTGGAACAACTGTGTTTATCGGTAAGCGGCTGTGACGAGGCCGGCATATGACGCAGGAGAGAACTGTGACGTAGCGGAAGAGAGGCCCGACCTAACACGACGGAAAAAGTGCGGCTGTCGGTCTTTTCATTTGGAATGCCATGGCCCGGGCGAAATCCCACGCGGGACGATCAATGAAACAACTCGACGAGTCAACACCGTCGTATCTGTGTTGCGGAACGACGGTCATGGAGTCATTGCCACGCGCTAAAAAATACGCCAGTCCACGTCACGAAAACAACTTTCAAACGCCAAAGGGGCAACGGAACTTGACCGGCGCCGGGAAAACGTACGACGGGGAAACGACGAAATTCTGTCGATGATTCACTGTCGGCGATCTTTGGATATGTAACACCTTATCCATGATGCCTACCTCCAGTAGTGGGAATCGGAGATCCACGATTCGAGTGATTTCCAATCACCAGAACTGTCAGTTCACGAAATTCCCAGCGTCTTATTACGAGAACTGTCCTAACTCGGAAGAAAGTACCAACGATGTGTAACAGACGAACGACCATTTATGAATCACGATGGCGTTATGTATTCGGGGAAATGTTTACGTTCTCCCGCAAACTGTCTCTGGGGCGTTCTTAGCTTTCGCTAATTTTGCGAAAAATGACAAGGCTAACGTTGGATTGGTCATCGTATTTCCTACAAAGACCTACCAAAGGACAGAATCATGGATGATAAATCTCATCGTCGCAACTTTCGTAATTAATCAATTCAAAGTATGTATCATTTGGGAAAAATTCTGGCGGATAATGAAACATTCTTTTTGTATACAAAAAGTGGCTCGGCCACGAAATCCCATCCTGCGGGGTTGGATGAAAAGCATCTCCCTGTAAGCCTAGCCGCGGGCTCGTGCATCTCGGGGGGTAATCCGATTAATGACCGAGCAGGTAGAGTCCGAGGGATTCCAGCACCGCACAAAGCCCACGGACCTTCGACACTGTGGCAACTGATGTCTCTTGCGTGTGCGTGAGTGCAGGACTTATGTGCCTGCATAGCATCAAACGACTTCGCCTTAACCCAGTGCCAGTGGTGGTCGCCCATGGAACGACTGCTTTTTGGGTCTAGGTCTGCCGAGGGCGTTCACCCTGGCTTGCTCGTTGGTTAACACACTTACCATACTGCACACGGTCTGCGAACGTACTCGCCGCGTTTCCCCGCCACCGGAGAACCAGCCGGAACCGTCATTCGTACGTCCCTGCCTACGCCACTATTTTCCCCGCGCGGCTGGTCAGGAAGCTTGACTTTTCATCACGTAACCCTTTACCACCAGTTTCCACTATCAAAAGGACGATTGAAACGACCGATCAGTAAGACTCTTGTACAGTCCAACAGGATTGATTCTCTCAGAACACTTTATATCAGCGCAGTCGTAACAGTCGAGAGTTGTGCAATCACGAATCCCACGTTGACGGCCCACGCAGTATGCGATACGAGAAATCGCGGGTTTTACGATACCGTTAGTCTCCTCAGGTCGGGGAATATATAGGTAAAGGAAACTCTGGGATATATCTGAAAGTACTGAACGCTCGGTTTCCGTGAATCTCTCGAAACCCTCGACCGATGACCTTACGTCTTTATTCCCCAAATGAAAATGCAAACGCGTGCGGCATTGACGATACGAGCGACACGAAAATGAACCTTTCGTTCGTCATTACCGATGATACAGCCAAGTTGACGAGAGAAACACTTTCGAGGTCTAGGTCTCTTGGGGGTATTGACCCTGCTTACGTTATAACACACTTAGCATACTGCGAGCGGAGGGTGTTACAACGCACTTCCACCTTCGATCCACGCTCGATGAGACATTCGCACATGCCACGAGGACGACGATAGAGTCATCGATCAGAGAACTTCGCTTTTAATGACGCGATTGCGATAACGTAACCGCGCGAGCGAGAAAGAAATTTCATTCAACGACTTCTTACTACGCTTCCCCGCCCCCCGCAACACCGATTTCTTTGATGGCGATTATCTCCTCGCTAATTAATATTTCACTCCGCGCGGGAAACCTTAATAAGGGAAGCAGTTTTCTGAGAAGGAATTTTTCCACGGAGCGAATAGGCCAAGAAATCTCATTAATTCGTCCAAGAGGTACTATCCCGTTCTAATTGCGCTTTTCGGTCGTAAATTTGTACAGGTGGACGCACTCGTCGTGACGAAATTCACTCTCGTCCCTATACAGTTATACCGGCACTTTGTACTTTCGTTGACGTCGAACGGAAAAGTTCCCTAAACGCAATCAGGACAAAATGATGGCGCGATATACCGTTAATCCTCAGCGAGGCGATTCTTAGGAGCGTCCGCGTCACAAGAAAAAAGAATAGGAAAAGAGGGGCACGTAGACGTGAATAGAAAGAAAACGCCATGAGAATTTTCGATATGAATGGCACTAGAGACCGTTATTGATTGTCATCTCTCCTCCTGAGTGCATTAAAAAAAAGTCAATTAGCTGGTAATTAACTCATGAGATACGTAGCCGTCTGTTTTATGCAAGTTGCTTTCCTCGTTTAGAACGTTCTCCATTGACCTCGTCCCCTCTCTGCCTCTGTTTATTCCAGCAGAATTACATAAAGATTATAGTTAAGGTACATTTAAAGCGTGTAATGTTGATAGTACAAAAGTAGAAACGGAAGTAAGCCAAGTGATGTTTTCTCCCGAACAAAGCTCCCCGTTCGCGAGATTAAACTTTGCTTTTACGGCTCGTTATGATGTATCATTGTCAGAGAGCATTAAAGAGACAAAGAACACCCGTTAACGCATCGATCATCGTTACCAATACGTCGCGAATGTGCGATATACTGGATGACTTTTTTTTCAGCAACTTCTAGAACCGCCGACAGCTGTGGCCATTGACCCCGATTTATCGTCCAGCGGAATAGGGTGGTAATCTTACACGTCATGCTACGCGGATTATCGTCGTCTTCGTCAACGACTCGTCGAAATTCGCAAATGTCGACGTCACCATCGAAATACCAGTTCCTCTAAATAGAACGTAGTCGGCGTTTTTCTAGCATGCTTTGCCACGACGGAAAGTGAGGAACTGCCATTTTAACGGTAAAGTCGAACAGTCGATTTCACAGTAATTTCCACGAGACCTGTTATCCAGGATTCGCAGTGTGTTTTGTACGTACAAGAACCCCCCTACTCCGTAAACCTCCTTCTACATAGAAGTCTCAAGTAGAAATTCACGGAAGCCCAGAAAAATCAGTGGACGTGGTACTTGAATACATGAAAATTCGAGTTTAAAATGAATTAACAAGTTTTGCCGCTGGAACGCGAAAACGTGGAGAAACGAATTGAATCGCGTTGATTAAGAGACACGCCTGTCGAGACGCATTAAAACTTGTCACTCGAAAGAATAGACCGGAGGGCCGTGCGATTATGTCGCCTAGCAATGCTCTCTCGTCTCGTATGCGAGTCGCATACGCATACATCCGCCCGACAAATGCACATGGACGGTGCAAGTCGGTTCTCCACACGAGCGCGACACGCTCTTCAGGAACTGCAATGCGTGACCTAGTGCCGTTGCAGCGTTCTACCTTCGAACTAGGTCTTCCCCGTACACGCTCTAACCACGGAATCTCCCGAGAGCGAAATTTGAGAAAATTGTCAATCATTAGAGGTTAATACAACGGTCCAATCTGAGCGTCGCGACGACCCAAGAGCAGTTTTTAGAGTTGAAACTCCTCCTCAAAGGAGAACCTTGAATTCTGCACAGTTTGAGTAGATCCTATACGTACTGGTGGTACGTCTGAATTTTCTTTCCTTTTTGCTAGCGGTCTGCGTGTTTCCCACGTCAGAGACTCCAGTGTTTTTTCATCGTCTACGTCCCTCTCCATGCGACGTGTGTCCATTATTTTCTTTATTGAGCATCGGTGCACCTCCTTCTCTCTGTCCGTCCCGCGCTCTTCTCCTCCTTTCACTCTAATCCTATTCCCCTGGTTTTTTTCGTCATTCCCCTCTTTACGCGGTCGCGAGAATGCACCGACCGCGGGAGACCCTCTTTCGGTAGATCCGTCTTGGGCGCCTCAAAATGCACCTGCACACGTCGCCACGGTATGCGCACTATATGCCTTGCTGCACCGTTTCTGTTGCTAGCCGATTCGTCGCAATTCATGAGATCGCGCGCGTGCTTTCACGTTTAATTACCGACACGGCCGAGAGAAAACGGGCCTCGACGAATTAACGCCAGCCAGCCGTTTTCTGGCCGTGCGGCCGATCGGCAGATTACTCAACCTAATTACCCGTAAACGAGATCATCTCACATCCGATTACCAACGATATTCCATTACGCAACACCGTCGCTCCTCTGCCACTGATATCGCCTTACGCGAGCAAGGCTGCACAGAATCCCGCGTGATTTTAAGCGCCGCCGAGACATGCACTTAATCCATTAGGTGTCCAGGGAAAGAAAACAGGCTTCCGACGAGGACTAAAAAGAGCGACAAAAGGAAGGCCAATGCAGTGATTCCGTCTTGATTCGAGCTGTTACAACATGCATGATATCTGTTGTCGAAATTCGGTAAGATTGATAGCGCCGAGAGCCAGGAATAAATCTGTTGTAAGACCGACGGTTGGCGGAAGTAGAGCCTGGTGCGATGAGATTTCTAGGAGCAAAGACCGAGGCGCATCCCTATGCCGCTTTGAAAAGGAAATTCTCGTGACACATTCGTTTTTATCGCACCTGCCCAGGCCGCACGAATCTCAGGTGAACCGGCTCAGGGCTTATACGGAAAGTCGGCGAGGTGTACTGCTCCGCATACGAGGCATTGACCCTCGATTCCTCGTTCGTCCGTGTACGCCGTTTGTACGCACGTGAGTACACGGATTTTTACACATGCGCATGCGTAGGGGCCGCGTAAACAAATCCGTTTCTAACGGGTCCTCGGATCCTGGCCTGACGAATGTCGGACGGGACCCGGCCTTACGTAACGTCGCTTTTGGCCAGCGGTGGGCCACACGTTTCCTCTCGCTTCTCCGGTAACGGTTGACCAAGCCAGACGCCAGAGTCATTGTGCCCATAAAATCGGCTAAGTCCGGAGAAAGAGGACCGCCACCCACGAAAATCCATTCTGCCGCGAGAAATTTATGTCCCGGGATGCCGCGAGCTCCCAGGCCCCCGGAAAATTTTCCAACGGGAATGGCTTACTAAATCGATAATCCCGCGTTTAGGGACAAAGGCGACCCATATTCGCGCCGTCCGACATATAGAACCTCCGAGCGTGGAATAACAAACCGCCAGGCTTATGTCTTGGAACGGAAAGAAGACGGACGAGAAAAGATTCTCGAAACTATTGCATTAGCGAGGATACGTAAGGGAAATTTGCCGGTTGATGACGTGCGGTTTGGCGAGAGGATTAGAAACGATCTGCGCGGGGCCGATAAATCGGCCGGGTCGCGCGCGCACGTGAGCGATTCGCCGGCGTTCACCGAAGCCTTCGAACCGGAGGATCGTCAGCCCCTCGAGGAAGCAGAGCGGTCGTCGACCCCTGAAAATACTCTTACGCATTGTGTGCCACTTCACTTCTCGAGCCGAGCGACGAGGAGAGAGCATCGCCGAGTGAGAACGAACCACCACGATGGTTACACTATTGCCCCTTCTACCCCCGGATTCCACGCTATCTCCCTCCCTCCCTCCCTCCGAGTGCCTCAAGGCCCCCCTTCCCGTTCACCTGGCCTCCACGACGGTCCTGTCGTCCCACTCCCCGCCGACTCGGGCCCCGAAGCTAACAGTACTCTTCTCTCCGGGGCTAGCCTAGCCAGACACGTTGAGAGTGTCAGGGACGAACCGCTCAAATTTCCGAACCCACCGACACACCGATGGCCTTCGTCCCACTCGAATACCTGCTACTAGACTAGAAAAAAAACCCTCCGATGTACCCTTTCATCGTCGAATCGGAATAACGAACAAATCATGGTTTGCCCATTGTATTGTACAGGGAACTTCGAAAGAAAGATAGAGACATGTATGATTTCCAATGCCTAAGACAATGACAAAGTAAAATTTGGAGAATCTTAACAATTACGTGCTAATTATTATCCATGAAATACGCGAATTGTAGTTTGATTTAGAATGAGTGTGACAAAAAAATTCGATGTAGGCTGAACAGCTGTTTTTAGGTCGGTGAAAAGCTTTTTGAGGTAACGTAACCGCTTCTGATTAGAGAAGCCAGAGTTTATCTTCTCTGATACAGCAGGTAAGGTAGGTCGAAGGACCAGTACCAGTTACTCCTCTCATCCATAATCGAGGGGATGAGACGAAAAAAGGATGAACCAAAAAAAGGCCTACATGGAAAATTCCGAGTGCCCTCGTCAATCTGGTAGGTCGAATATTATGGACCTATCATACAAGAGCAAAACAGGATCCCAACACCACTGCCCCCCCCCTATACAACGTTTATAAAAAAAACTTAATGAATGTACTTCTCGTGATGACATTCTTAGAATTAAATAAATAGGAAAAACGTGATTTTTACATGAGCAAAATATTTTCTGTGGTTTACGAGATATCAGACGAAGAGTACGTCCTTGTTAGGCGGTTCTCGAAGAAATGGAAGATCGATAGAGAAAATTCGCATGCACGTCAGCGACAAAAAGACGACCGTCTAGCCCCGCGTGTATCGCGTGACATGGGTTTCTGGAGCGTCGATATCGGCCCGTTATCGTCGCTAATCATCGGCTACGCGTATCCATCTCGGCCGTGACAGTGGAACACGGCGAGATCTCCCGTTCGACGGGAGCTCTGCCCGATGTGGGTGAAGTGTGCGTTTTCTAATGACACGGACGAAGAAACGCAGAAAGTCAACCGCACCGCGCGATTCGCGACGAATCAGTTTTTGCAGAGATCGACGCCAGGTCAGACGTCGCGACGGAGATGACGGTGGGAATTGTATAAACTACAGGCCGAAGGAGGACGGAGGACAAGGCTTACGATTCCCCGGGAAGTAGATTTTTCCCCCCGAACGAATGTATTAAGAATGGTCCAATTCCGAAGGCAGGGCAAACGACCAAGGACTAAAGCCTAGCAGGGCAGAAATATGTACAAGGGTTTCGAGGGGAGAAATCACGAAATCAATTAGCGGACTGGTCTCGGCGGATCCTGGTGGGGAATCGAAGACGAGAAGGGGTCCAAGTGGAAGGGGGAAGGAATCGCAAAGTAAACTAGTGCACCGGGCGCACAACCGCGATGTAAGAGAGTATTTTTCAGAGGTCAACGAACCAGCGAAGCCGGCATATTCCCCCCTGCGTTGTCTTACTTTGCCGGCTCTTTCGTTCGTCTCCGCGATGAGACCGAGGGAAATCGGTCATTTTCCCCGGTTCCGCGAACGTCACTTCGATTTCAGAGATTTGTTTTTCACCGGCACTACGAGGTCAATAACTCTCGACGGGTCTGCGCTCGACGTGCACCTATCGTCTACCGTTATTACCCATTTACCGGATTCGCTCACCCACGCGCCGCTAATTTTTCATCATCCTATTACATAGGATTAGTTCATTTGAAATTTATATCGCCATCTGGGAAGTGGCACGATAATTCACCGTCTCGTTAAATAAGCATTCATTTTTCAGCGCGATAAACTTTGCGCCTCTCAACGACGAATCTCCTTTCGTCCCATATTCGTCAAGCTTTCGTAATTCCACTGGAATATGACGAACGTGTCATTGAGGAAGATGGGGTGACGACGTTTGATTATCGGTTGGACGTGCTTTTTGGCGCGCGGAAGACGAGCGGTGGGGGGCAGGGGCGGAAGGATTGGTGCGTATGTGTACTTCCGGTGGTGCGAACGCAACACGCCACGGTCGAGCATGGCAATAGCGAGAGGAGGAAGAGGACGAGGGGGGTCGGCGGGGCCGAGCGACAGCAAGGTGAAGGTAAAGGTAACGCGAGGGAACGGAGGTACGTGCGGCGGAGAGAGAAAAGTGGCGATTTAGCGCATAGCCAGCCCCGGTGTGTAACGACAAGTTAGCTAAGTAATGCGAGAGCGTAAGAGTGCTCTCCACGGCACTCTCGGGAGGTCAGTAACCACTCCGGATCGTTCCGTTCCGGTTACCCGCCGACTCAGCCGATCGCGCGCTTCCATTTCTCCCTTTACCCCTCTTCTTCTATCCCCTTCCTTCCTTCTCAGCGTTTCTCCGGTCCCCGCGCTACGCGTCTCCGATGATTCGTACCGACTTATTTTCGAACGCACGCCACTCGACAGAACCGATGGGAGAGTAACGTCCATTCGACGTACCGTTATCGTCTTGATTTCGCTCTTCTCCACGCTAACGAGCCGTGCCGTCCTCGACTTGGCAGATTTTTCACGGAGATGACGACCCTTGTCGGTGAACGGCTCGTCCCCAAACTACCGTATCGATGCCGTAAGACGTCTTCGTAAAGAGAATTCGTATCAAGTACTTGAAAAAGTATTTCATGCGAGCACGCATAAATTCCTCAATAAATACTCGATACCGTACATAATAATAGAGCGACCAAGATTTATGCCGACGTTTCAGCTCGAGGAGGAACTGCCGGTCATTAGGTGCAACTTTAAAAGCTTCCATCGACATATTCCGTTAACATCGTGAGTTCCTTCGTATCTTGCCAAGCATCCTTCTATCCCGTCATTTCTTCTCGGAACGGAGAAATGTCGATGACCATCGGGTGCACCGCGGCGAATCGATAAATAACGAAAACGTTACGGTACTACATAGTACGGCTTCGTCGTGCCTCTGTCTGCCCGCGAACCGCACGTTCGCTTCTCATTTTTAACCGGACCAGTTATTATGTAAAACGGTAACCGTTGCCATTGACATTCCGTTACCAGCTAGATTTCCTGGTTAGTTCCTACCCCCCTCCCCTCATTTTTGTTATTCCTTTCGCTCTTCGGTGAGAACCGACATAGAACAAATAATGCACTCTTTTCACGTAAATCAATTTTGACCTACACATATTTATTAATTATTAACAATGATAATTTGGTTACTAGGGCTGTTGTAGGTGGGTTGGGCCGACATCCTAATTTCACGAGTTAGAGAATGTAGAAATTAACATCATTATCGCTTGCGGATGACGGGGTCTGTGGCAGCACGTGAAACTGTGTAGGCGCCGGCCCGGAGACTTCAATGCCTGCAGAGACGGTTCGTCAAGAACGTGGAGAGCCGACGACTAAGCGTATTCGTGCATAATGATGTGTACGGAGAAACGTGTGAATTCATTATTACCAAATCACGTTGAGGATCGAACCCCAACCCTAAAACCTATTTCTTTATTAATCACCTACAAATAAAAATCTTCTAATAGTCTTATTTTTAATACTGTCGAGCCCCTGGGAATGATTTGTCTAGCGTGATGAGATAGATTTTTTTCCTCGATGTAGATGAATCGTCGATCGCGACGGCGAGTGGCATTATCGGCTCCGATCGATAGACGAAATCGAATCTCGTCTGTGCGGCGATGTCGTCGGGTCATCGTCACCGCGCGTACCATCGGCCTTTGGGCCCGTGGTTCACTCTCTGGCCGTTAAGAGGGGCCCCCCTCGGGTCGGCGGCCTGGCCGGGCAGCTCGTATTTTCGGAGGTCAGTAACCAGCGAGAAGGAAAAGCCCCCGCTGCTCCCGGGGCAAAGGGAGACGGACGATGGGGTGGAGACCAACACCTACGGGTGTTTGTGTTGGTGCTAAGTAGGAAGGAGGAGCAGAACGACCGGATAGGAGCCCAACGAAAGCGACAAACGGACGGAGGGAGAACGAGAGAAGGAGGGAAGATCGAGAAAGGGATCGACGGCTGATAGGAGAGAAAGGGACACGCGCGGGAGTCCGAGGGAAACGGGAATAGGAGTAGACGAAGCGAGGAGAAAGACGAGGACGAGGACGAGGACGGTGAAGGCGAGGGACAGAGCGGAAGGCTCAAGACCGGCCGAAGACCGAGCGGGAGGCAAGGGACAGAAAGAGGAACAGGGAGAGTGAAAGAGAGGGAAGGCGGTAGTGCGCTCACCGGGAGAAGCAGGAGAGGCACCTCAACCAGGGGGTGGGGAAGTACCGTTGCTCCTGTCGATGGGGAATGCTGAACCGAACGAAACCAACGTATACACACCGCCAGCCCCCAAGTGTGTAATCCAAGGAACCAGCCGACCGAGCAACACCACGGACAGAGAGAAGGACTCGTATTAGCCGAGAACGAATGAGACCGCACGGACGGAGACAGACAAGGAGAAACGAAAAACCGAGGAAAAAAGAAATCACCAAGACAACTCGCTCTTCCTATGTAAGACTGAGCAGGAATTACGGCAGAAAAGGGGGCGGAGATAACGAGGAAAAGAAGGGCCAAGTAAAGACATAGAGAAAAAAAGCGGTAAAGTTAAGGGTAAATATTTAGATGAAGATGTCGCGTTAAAGGGCTGAATGCGAAAGAATACGAGAAAGTTGAAGGAAAGGGGGTAGGAAGAGAACGATGGAAGAAGAATGACGAGAGGGAAAGTAAAGAAGAAAATGTAAGAGCGGAGGGTCGGAAGGGAAAAGTGAAAGGATGGAGACGAGCGAGATAAGATGAGATAACGTAGGAGAGATAGAGCATAAAGGGGAAGGAGAAGACGAAGGGGTCGGCCGAAGGAGCGAGAAGCAGGGAGAAGATAATAAAGAAGATACAGGAAGAAAGGATAGAAGGAAGAGACGAGAGGCGGAAGAAAGAAGGAGGAAGAGAGGAGAGATAAAGAGAAGAGACTCGCGTTAACAGCAGCACGAGGAGAAGTGGAGGATAGCCGGCCGTGGGCCTGTGGCTCCTCTTCCTTTCTTGCCCTCCGCCAGTCCTCTCGGACGTGTACACACGCAGAGGCACGCAAGCACGCTCGCCACGTACTCAGGACACGGCGAGAGAGACCCAGGGGGAACCGGAGAGCGAGAAAGAAAGAGAGGGAAGACGGGAGAGAGGGAACGCGTGCGAGTAGAATCAAGGGGGACAGAACCAGGAGATAGAGAGAGGGGACCAGCCAGTGCGAGCGAGTGAGAGGAAAAGAGAGGGAGAGAGAGACGCACCTAGACTCACCTTACTCGCCGTGATACTCGTCAGTCCGAACCACGCGGCTCTTCGCACGGTACACGACCGTACACGTCAAGGACGGGAGCAGTGTGCTCTGGAGAGAGGACACACGAGAGGAGAGAAGCAGCCCCTCACGCGTGCACGTGACATTCCGCCTGGTACCGCGACGAGATCGAACGATCGACGGAGAACGCGCCTCGGTGTCGTCGATCCCGAAGGATATTATCCCCGTCGACAAACCACTGTCCTTTCCGGAAGGGTACCAGCCGATACGACTCGGCACATGGATCTTCCTGGACAACGGTGACGTCTCCCTACAAGAGGAATTGAAGGACCGACGAACACGACGAAGATGAAGATCCACCGAGAGAAACGGAAGTGTGCAAAGGAAGCATAGACACGGCTAGGCGAGCGCAGCGAAGAGTCGACTATACCCGTCGCCGGTTCGACTGGACTGCAAAAGGAATCACGGAGTATACCAAACCTCGAGTGTCCTAGGATTATTGCAGGACAGAGAGCGGTGTGTGTGGATGCGCGCAAGTCAGCTGCTAGTGTGAACTGAATGAGTGAAAAGAGTGGGTGGACGAGATAGACTTGAATCGGATGAACTTTGGTTCCGTGAAGTGAGCTGCTAACGCAGACCAAATATACAGTGAAGGACGTACTGATAGTCTTAAGGTTACTAGCTGAGTCCGCGGAGAAGTAACAGGTGACATTGCTAGACCGGCTCAGGGGAGTTAAAGGGGTGAATTAAAGCAGGACCTGGTAACTGGTTGGCAAGGACCTTTTTAAAGTGCTTCACTCTCGGGGCAAGTTTCCGAATCTGTTTTTCTCAAGGTTATTGTGAAGAAGACGGAAGCTCGTGATTTCAAGTCAATAACACGCTGATTATCGCACGTTGAAAAACTGCCAGGGGATTCGAAGACATGTCAGTGACTTTGACGGATGCGAAATACGACAGTTGACGAGACGTTGTCCTGCCAGGAATCAACTGGCTGCCGATAGACTCCGAAAGGTAAGTGACAAAATATCTATCAACTCGACAGAAATAACGGAATGAAATTCACCCACTCGACATGCGTTCAAACGAACGTTATCTCATACGTGTCAAAATTGAATTAAAGTAACAACAATCTTCCGACCATTAGGAATAACTGTCAGGAAATATAAAAATGCTGAAGGAATGGTTGGTGATCAGTTTGACAACCTTTCGTTGATCTGGACTTTCCGAGTATTTTCGAGAGTATTCCCGACGACGTCATGACCTGACATAGTTTCCACGAAAAGCAAAACAAGCTACAGTTCTTTAGAAACCGCGTCTTTACAGAAAACTCCATAAGCACGTATGGTATTCAAAATTATAAAATAGGATCATCCACTTGGATTGCTCCGTATCGCTTTATTGAGCGCTTACGTCCTTTTAGTTTTGTTCACGTGTTGCGTAACGTCGCTGTACTTGGCTAGTACAGAGACGTGTGTATCCACGTGCAAGGTCGACGTAACGAGACTTTAATTGATAGCCGCTGAAGATTATGACGATGATGTAATTAACAGGGAGCTGGAGGTTACGTTAAACGTAACATTAGAGGTACATCATCCTCTTTCAATCATGTGCACGAGCACTAAGCCAAAAAAACAGGACTGATTGAATAACCGGCAGGCACGGACGAGGACGAGGAGGGACGTTAAGTAAATTTTCCTAGTAGGCCAAGGAAATGCAACCCATAATTGTCCCTTAGACTTTTGTTTACAGAATGAATGACTCTTAGTCTGAATGCCAGAAGAGTACGTTGTAGGAAGTGACAATCGCCGATGCGGTCGATTGTGAAAACTCTAGGACATTTTCTCACGATAAAATCAGACACCTCGAAGAATTTAGTACTAGCATTACGTCAGGACAGGAGGAAGCTCATAGTAGTACGGAAAGTGTTTCTTCACGCTCGCTCTTGTCGGGAGTGTCTCGGCCCTAACGGTACCGAGGACCAAGCTCAAAGCCTGAAAAAAAGAGAACGGTAAAAGCAATAACGCAATCCCTCTTCCTCCTGTTCGAGGCGCTGCGCTCGGGTTACGCTGAGCCGTTGGTCGCGGTCGTTCGATGCAATCGGCCCCGTGTTTCCCCGAAGATCTCCCTGTGATCGTCGCTAACATAATTAGCCAATTAGCGGTAGGCGAAGAAGTCAGGACGAAAACGTGCAGTCACATAATGCACAATTACGATGAATACCTAGGCATTATGTGGCGATGACTTCGCATTAAAGGATTACCTCAACTAAGCCTTTCCGCGGTTCCATCCTAAAATTTCATCGAACCCAAACAGGCGAAAAAACCGTACACTTAATAACAGGGAAATAGTGGTCTGTGCGTGGCATATGGCAGGAACAGAAAAATGGGTAACTGTATAGTCGGCGGATAAAAAAAATTGCCTGAATATGTGGGGGCGATAGTTACAGATGGTTATCGTATTCCTTATTTCCTTTTGAGGCAATGCTAAGGTTAGCGGCGTGCATCTGTAGCGCAGGGACGATAGAACTCGGCAATAGGGAAACACCGTTAAACGTACGTATTTCCTAATATGACATAACGGTGTACACCGTCGCTGTGTTGACTCTCCCCTTTCGCTCCTCCCACACGCGCGCGACGAATAGGGACAAAATTCGTCGGCGAAGAATCCCTGACCCACGAAAAGAGGGAGGAGGGGAATTGCGTAGCCGCAACTCGATCCATCGAACCGGGGTCGATAGAGAAAAAAAGCAAGGAAGTGGGATATTGTCAAGGCGTCAAAGGATTACGAGCTGAAAGGATCCCTTGGCAGGAAGTTCCGTCTTTTTCATAGGATCTTTCCCGTTGGATTCTGCCTGTTCGGCGTAACTGTACTCCTACAACGGCGAAGAGAAAAGATCCCCCCTTGAAGCAGGGTAAGAATGATTTAACGCCGTGGATGATGTACCGCGTTGCGAATCGCTCGACGACTACAAAGTCTGACATTAAGGTCGTCGAGCCGTGCAACGTGAGACTAGTCGAGAGTTTCGCGCCGAGCGGTTTTCGATTTTGAAAATGGCGTACGCCGGGAGAGGGTAATGACGCCTGCAGGTGCCTACTAATGTGACATAACGGTATATCAGCAGACCGCGGTTCGTGTAGCCGCGGTCATTGCGAACTCTCTTATGTGTAATCATTTTGAGGTGGGGGATGAGGGCGGTCGATTTATTGGAACGGTCGTTGCACTTTTCAAGCGGAGCACCGCTCGGCAGGATCGTACTTTCCTGCTGTCCGTCCGATGCCGAGACTGATAAAGACGAAAATAAAGCAAAACTTAAGGCGCACAGTGCAATAGCATTAACCATTAATTAATTCAATGTAATAGAATCCATTAAGCGATCATTGGATATGGACGGGTTCAGGGAACGCAATTACTTTATAATCCGGTTTACAAGCAAACGAAGAAACGTCTTCGTAACTATATGTCTGAAAAATCGGATTACGTATTTCTGCAAAATTCTTTTTTTAAGGCAGGTGGAATCGAAGTGGAGTGCGATCGCTTTCTCTCGTCTTTGTTTAAAAAGAGAAGAATCAAGGATGGTCGATGACCGTGTCTTTCCTATGCCTAGCCTAGTTTCGTCGGCCGCGGGCAAGTGACCAGGCTGAAAGTACCGTAGCGCCATTTTCCATGCAAAAATTGCGCCTGTCCTGCGATTCCACGATAATACATACACCGAACCGTAAAGTATTACGCGCTACCGTAACGATGACCGTCCGCCTACGGGCTGAACGAAGCAGGGATTTTACATTCCAATGGGACACCAGCAGCGAAATTCCATCTAATACTAAGACGTACACAACAAGACGTACCTGTCACAAAAAGGAAAAAAATGATAAACATCATGAATGACGATTCAAAGTCTAACATGACCGGTGAATAAATTTCACTTGACGGCAAGTGAACGAAAGGAGATGTTTACGTAGAGAAAGGTCGTGCTGAAACAAGTGTCTAATCGCGGTAAAAATCGTTTGATCCCCGTCGACGTATATTGATACATAAACGTCGATGTAAATTTAAATACGAGCGATGTCGACCGACAGGTCTTATCCGGTTGCGATTAGTCTTTTAGTCGAGGAGAAGATGGAAAAATGGGCGATTGGTAGGGGATCGATGTATGTACCGGGTGTCTCGCATGGACGAATCGCCGGGGAAGGTTGCCGGCGTAGCGAGTTCTCGTGCGACCGCGAGGAGTCAATGACCGTTCTACATTGACGCGTTGCGCCGGCCCGAGAGTGCCGGCTGTGAGTCGAGTAAAGTCACGGCCAGCCGTCAGCCGTGAGATTCCCTCCCTTCGCTTCACTTCGCTTCGCTTTAGCCTTGCCTGTGCGCCGACGGAACTCGCGCTTTTCCGATCGCCATCGACTCCTACGCTTCGTGAAAATCAGCTAACCGATCCACGGGGATCCTGAAGGCCGTGGCAACAGGACGAAGTTCAGTGGGAACCGAATTACATTCGAAAAAGAAAAATGGAGTTCCGTGAAAGGAACACGATTGCCTAATTATACGATGACGGTTCAATAAAGATGTCAAAGCCCGCAGCTTCGGAAATGATGTTGTAATAAATGATTGCCAGTAAATTTCGTATGGTAGAAATTAAGGAGTTTCTTTCACTTGTATCTCCTCGGTCTCGGTCATTGGACGGAAGTAAGTTACGCATCTTCATTTCCATGACGCTAAATTTAGTTCAGCAGACGGTACACGAGCCGAACGTATCCTTTACTCTCTCCACGGCCATAAACGCATTTTAGTATCGTCATGCATCCACGGAAGGTACACTTACCTACAATCTCGAAATTTCCATTTTCTCAAGTACCCGCGAACGGCTCCGAACAAATACGCAGCGAGGGGACGCAAGAGCCAACGAATGAAATTATAAAAGATCGCCGAAGAAGTGGCTCGTTTAAAATAACGTCGTCCCTTCCGCAAACTCGAGGGAAATCAAATTTATCCCCCTTTTTTAACCGGCAGGAATTAACCGCGGGATAAGAGGGCCAGTAAATAAATTTTGCAATTAACGAGTGAGCAGGACTGGTATCAAAGTGGGCAGAACCGGTTTTTTCAGCCTATTTATGATTTGAAATATGTAAGTACCAAGTCGGCGAGGCAACAATGGTCCTCGTTAACCGCACCCCGCGGTAATTAGGTGATTTTTACGGCACGGCGTTTTAAAACTGAGGAAAGTCACGGACTTCCGGGTGATCGCAGCGCCCGGCCCGACCGCTTTTTCCTCGGAGAATCATCGGGAAAATCATTCACAGGTGCACTGTTCGCGCGGCGGAATCGCATTAAGCGGGTAATATGCATGAGTCGAGAGCGAGTGAGCGCGCACTCGTTCGTTATATAAGGTGAAAGGGCGACTGACATTGACATTGAAGTTCCGAGCTATTCAATGCGGAAACGAAACAAACTCCGTTATTTAATCTCTCTCTCTCCCACGACGATTACGAGTGTTCGGTTTATCGACCGGCCTCCCCGCCGGACGAAAGTTCATATATATACAATGAATTTCGTGGCACGACAATCGTTGCCACTCGGAAGAGAATAAAGTCCAAACTGAGCACGGAGTTTTCTGAGTTTCGTACAAGGTAGGCAATTGTCGGTATCCCAACGGCGGTTGTAGAGGCAAGATAATGGTTTTCCACGACCTATCGGGGAATGTCAAAGGAGAAATTGTTATTAAGAGGATAAGAGAGGTTTTCGTCGAGACACAGGAAATACCTGACCTGCCACACTCTAACAGCGGACAAAGCACGGTGCCCACATGCATCCGGACATGTAACCGGCAATCTTATCGCGCTGAATTTTTTCGTAGCCAGCTCGTCCGCTTGTTTCGAGCTCGTCCCGTGCCCGTTCTCGGCCGTCGAGGGGTCACGAGCATAGCACCGCGATTAAAATTCCCACCTCGTCTTCGACTACGTTTCTAGCTTACCGGAATAAGCTGCGCCGTAATTATAAAGATCTCACGGTGGCATTTCTCCTCCCCGCGGAGTACAATGCGTCTCTTGGTGCAATTTTTTATCCATCGACATCGCTACCGTGCGACCTCGGCTTAATTGCATGTATCCGTTTGGTTTCGAGATTCGTAATACCTCAAAAGTTCAGGAATACCCTTAGTCCCGTCCCTTCGATCCACAAATCATGTAACATGGTGTTAGAAAAACTTCAGTTTACTCGAAATACTGATCGTCTTGGGAGGGGGTATTCAGAGGATTATCGAATTCCGATATGGAGCGTTCGGTCTGGAGGTAAGTGTCCGGCAGAAATCGGATTCGTGTCAGTCATGTCGCCGTCGTTACGGCGACGCTCGCCGTGCGAGGAGAGCGTCGACCCGTTTCGGGTAAGGATGCCGCGTGCCGGATCGTAGCGCGAAGTGTGCTATTACAAAATGGGTTATGCAGCGCGCAAGAGAAGTCGAGTTCAACAACCGACGGAACGGTGAACCGAGAGAGGCAGCCAGCCAGGCCGGTAGCGAAAATGATATAGCGGTCGCCCGTGACTCTCCGAGCGGCCTGCACAGGAGGCGAGTCTGCCTGCCTGCCTGCCTGCCTGCCTGCCTGCTTGCTACTTGCGTTCGCGTGAGGACGACGATCTTCCACTTCCTCTCTCTCTCTCTCTCTATCTCTCTCTGTGTACGTGTGTGCGACGACACACCAACACACGACACGTGGCCCCATTGAAAGCCACCGTGCACGTACGACCTCGCGTCGACTCAGACTACTCGCTGCAGGCCATGGCCGACCATGCGCACGGCTTTTCCACTTGTACTTTTAACTTATCACAGATTCACCCGAAATTCAGACGGTTACGTCGAGGATGACTCGACGCGCACGAAAGCTGAGGCTCAATTGTAGGTTTCTTGGCTCGATCACTGAACAGGCACGACCAGAGGTGATTAATGAGGCACTGTCATTTTAGTGTTAGACTTTTGACGAACTTTGGTATTGGTTGTACGCGTTGCTGCAAGGAAGTATGTGGCACAGCGACGATAAGTCGTACGACTACGAAGAAATGTGGCGCATGGCTGTCATGGCTGACTAGGCAATGCATATTTCCCCTTTCCCCTCACAAACCGTTTAAACATTTGATTCAGCGCGAATCAACCATCAAGGGCAATAACAAATGTTAGATTTTTTATTTCCTCACAACCATATAACATTTTTATTGGTTTCACTGGAAGGTCATGTGAGGTCTAATCGTTGACTATTTCTACTAAGGTGGTTGAAAGATATCAAAAAGGTTGAAAGGTATTTCTCTTTCGTTTTGCAATAAATATGAGCAAATTATTTGAAGAATGCAGATCAGCCGGGGTTATTTTCTCGACGATTCCAGCGCGTAGAAAATGACGCGGCGATGATTTCTCATCGTCGCTATGGAAAGGTGTGAGTGCAAATTCTTACATGCGCCTTCATACAGACGAACGCATACTTTCGAGAAAGATTACTACCGATCACGTGTCCTCATTCACAAACGATCGAGTTGGCTACGGTTTGATATCGATTATTGACACTCGTCATGATTGCGGCTGATCAGACAGCGCACCTTTCCACTTGTACTTTTGCTTCTGTCTTTCTCCACTGTCCAATCGTCCTTTCATCCCATTCCGCGAGAAGAAATATTCACCAGCAATATTTATTCGAACGAAACGACCATCGAGCAGAATAACTCGTGATAATTTTAATTACGGTTATGGCGATGAAATCAAAACGGTGAGGAAAGTGCTTGCATATGGTTCTCTCATAAAACGTGAGTCATTTTATGAGTCTGACGCTACGGGAGCGTTTCCTCTTCTATATCTTCGAGATCAGTGAAAAGGTGTGGCACTGTCGAAACGGAAAACGAATGCAAATACCATCACGAGCAATACTGATTAATAAGCTATCCAACGATCGTAAGCCGCTTTATTCGCGAAATAATCTATTCGATCTAGTCGATGAACCTTGGTCAATTTTTTTGACCAACGATGAACGTACGTTGGATGATTTGTCCATACAATTACACGCAGCGAAGGCCAAAACGACTGGGAATTCGGGGTCGATAAACTCGGTAGGCGCATTGACCACACAGAAATGGTGATTGACAATATTTACCGGTTCCACGATCGGTTCGAGCAAAGTTCGATCCGCCGGGATCTTCCGAACACGCATAGGAACACGGAAGGATACGTCTCTGACCTGCCACCCCGATTTATCTCTCACCTCCGCGTTACATAAGAACGAGAGGTCGTCGGCGTTGCCATTTATGGCGTATACAGGAGATATTGAGCCGCATACGATTAACTTCCACATCTTCATCCGCTGAAATTCTCCACATCGACCCACTAAAAAAAGTCATCCCACCGAGATAATCCTCCGCTACGAAAGTCTCGAGAGGCGAAACAAGTGTTGATCGCCGATCGACATTGGTCAAGATTTTTTGCATGCGGTAATAGGTTTTTGCGAATTAAGGACGATGACTAGACGGGAATACAAGGAGATAAGGATCGGCGGGCGTTGGCGGCGGAGGAGAATGGAAAGGTGGAAAGCAGTGATAACCGACAGCCACGTCGTGCCTTACCGAAAACGAATTCGGTTTTACTTTTGGCCGTGCCTCGACAGGCCGGTGCCACCGTGCAACGGTGCTTTGACGCACCTGCACACGCATAGACGCACCGTGTGCGGGTACCACGTGTACGCGTCTTCACGTATTCATGGTTTTACGGCCGTTTGGTCGGCGTACCTGTACGGTATCTCGGCAGCGCACACACACACCGCCGGCCATGTACAGTTAGGCGAGTGTGACGCGGTTCGGTTTCGATGGCAGAACGTGCGAGAATGCAGGGGCGGATCGCCCGAGACGACTAGACTCCACGAAATCCAATATCAGTCCGCCCATCGACGGGCCAAAACAAATAATTCAGAAAGGGCATCGAAGGCTCACGCACGTTGTTCCTCAATCCCGACTCCCACAACCCCTTCGTACAATTTCCTAAGAGCTTTGCCGTGAGGAAGGTTGGGAAAAATAGGATTTCTGTAAGTCGTTAATTGGGACTCTAGTGAGGACAGTTGAGCAGGGAAATTTCGTAAGCCCGACTAAGGGTATGGATGCTTGAGATAAGAGTGTTGGATTTTGCTCAACGGTGTACCCGGATCGTCCGCCCCTGTACGAGCTCGTAGAGGCGCGAAAGAGGGTCCCCTCATGGGGGTATCGGAACCTCGTTACTCAGCGCACCATGCGCTATGGTGTGGTCCAAGTCCAAGTCCAAGTAGACCTCCAAGTAGGACAATGACCGGCAGAGACCTTCTTTCAGATCCGTGGCAAGAGAATGGAAGGTGCCGCGAGTGAACGAGGCGAAAGAAGGACGGGGGCGACGCGGAGGGGGTATGCCGACAGCGCAACCAGGGGAGAGGGGGAGGTCAATCGCGAACTCACTTCGCTAATTCACTTGCTCGTCGCTTTTCCGGTTTACATTTTACTAACCGCCGGCGAGTACGTCAGCCGCCGAGCTGCCTAGCACAAAGATATTTTCGCAAATTAATCGAACCATCGGCGCGCCAAATAAGAGATTCCTAAAATCCAACGCCCCGCGGAAATTTCGTAGGAGAATAAAATTTGAAATTTTCCAGGACTGTCCGTGTAGCTCCGAAGAGAACTTTTTTCGGATCGACAGTTTTTACAGAGTACGACAGATTTATCACACCAAATGGCCAACGAAATAGCGTATAGAAAATCCACTTCGTAAGAGTCCCGCGATTAAGAAACGTCTGGAGTCGTAAGAAGGTCGATGCTTCGCGGAACCGCCGGGGGTCGTTGACCCCGTATCCTTCGAAGCAGCACACGTTGCGTTTGAACGTTTTTGCCGAAATGTCCTGCTACCCACGTTCTGCCGCGGTGCCACGCGAATTTCTACCGCGAAATATACATATACCCGATCGGCGCCGAGAATAACTTCGTTTTTTCGATAGCACCCGCATAATTGACGTGGATGAAATTTGCGCCTAACGATCCCGATAACTCGATCAGTAATCTGTGACAGTTTAACGTGGACGGGAATAAAATGCAAATCTTACGAATTCATCGTCAACCATTGTCCAATGTGGCTTTCATCCGATTTATCGTGCTGAATATTTCACGAATTTCTTTAACAACCGACCGTCCGTCCAACAATATCCGATAAGTCGTAGGTTTGATGAGTCATTCTAGCGGGTTTAACGAAGAAAGAAATTCGTATATCCCCATCGTCATCGGCAAAGTCATTCCGGAAGTTCTTAGGTAGCTCCGGGAATGGGTTTTTAGTTACGAAATAACGTCTTGTCGTAGCGCGGTTTGCAATTCGCCTGGCATTCGGGGAATTCAGCTGCTATAAAGACGGACAGCCGAGAAGCGCTAGCCGTTATTCTTTAAAGTAACAGTTACGAGAGTGGCATGGGGTAAAGGACCTTGCCGTCATGGAACCGTTCGATCCGGATGGGTTCCATGGAAACGGCATTTCCGGTTTACATTCGGTTTTCTATACGCGCCAGCCCGATGTTACGCGTTCGATTACAGACCTGCGGGGCTCTACCGTTGACGGTTTTAAGAAAATTCAGCACTGACTTCCCCCTTCGCGCGATGATGACAAACGGATTTCTGTCTGGCGGGAAAAACCATCTCAGGTAGAAAATTGTGTCGCGGAAAATCTAAAAAAGGTGAACGTTTAACGAAAAGTCTGATAAGAAATTTTCCCTGAGACTTAATGGGGTAAACGAAGACTTGGAGGTATCGACGTATCGCTCGATCGACGTATTTCCGCGGAACGAGCTGTATAGGGGAAATTAATATATCTGGTACAGCCGTTCCTCCGGTGGAGAGAAAAGATCGACGACCCGGGGAGCGTATCTGGGTTAGTAGTCGTCGTCGATTCACGCGGAAACTTCTTTCGCTAGGAAGACTCGCCGTGGAAATCGCCAAGGTGAATCGCTCGGCTTCCTCGAAAAGTGAAATTCGGACTGTCAGCCGTTCATGCGGCCACGAAATTTCGTCATTTCGTTCCTCGCCGAGGTCAACGATCTCTACCCACATAGCAGTCATTCGCGTAGGCCCAGCCGAAAGGTATTCAAATCGTTTCGTCCCGCACCGAGCATATCTCAAGCCCACGAAACTTCAGCACCAGTGAAAATTATCTGATTAAACTTACATTGTTTATGTCGTGAAAACGGAAGGTGCGTTATTAATTAATAGGCGAACAGCGATATGGAGATAGCAAGTGAGTCACGCGGGACTCGATGACCTAATAGTTTCTATAACGGTACCTACTTGCTCGTAGTCACTGCGGTGCAACATTTCCCTTCTTTTAATACTACACTACCGCCATTTCTGCATGAAACTCAAACGTTCGGTAAAAATACTTTTCCGAGCGTTCGGCCAAATTGCTCTTTACATAGTTTATACGTAAGTATTTCGCAATATGTCTTCAAAATTCTCGATCAACAAGATACACGTGTCCCCCTGTCATCGGTCGTGACGATTTTCGATTCGACTAGAAAAATCCGAGTCACGGATCAAAATTCGTGCTGACTGGTCGTCGTTCGCGTAAGATTGGCTAATAGGGTTGAGGACCGGTCCATGAAGAATTAAGATCGGCGAAACGAGTGCGATGACCTTCCTCCGCGTTAATTCGAGACTAGACTCGTATGCGTGAAAAAAAAGCTTGTAGGCTTATATCGGCGGTAGTGCGTTTAGCCGAAGTGAAGGGGGTTACCGATCGCGAATGGCCGTGACTCGGGCCCAGGGTCTGGGCCAGGCGGATTCCATCTACCCGGTGTTCGTGAAATCCGCGCAAAAATATCCCGTGAACGTGCGGCCAAGCGCGTAGAATGTCATGCTAATCAGTCGGATAACTATTATCCTAGCCGGCGAATTAGACGGCCATTTACCGAAGAATTTTTATATCTACACACCTCCGACATGCTTGGAATTCCCCAGCCTATCTTCCCGAGGAACGGCGCTTAGGATCTTCGACTCTATTTCAATGGAATTAATTGACTAGAACGAGTTAGACCTCCGAGCGAATGAAAAATTTCACGGGAATTATTGACCGGTTAGCACGTTTAACAGCCCCGCTTATGAACGGCTGCTTTTCTTTTCCTTGTTAATTACGTCGTCTAAGTTGGTTTTCCCTAAAGCTTTTGTCGGCGCTGCATTCACGCGCTCTACATGCGATCGGTGCATGCACCGAGCCATGAATGAGAGTACGGGCAGGGGATGGCGGGGATTGGACGCACGTTTCCATAAAGGGGTGGCAAGAGGACGCTCGGCGAAAGGGAGAGAAGGCAGATGACGGAGACAACGACGGACTGTGCGGACGTGTCGCAGGGGAGGAGGGATATACTCGTACAAGACAAAAGGATGTAAAGGAGATCCGAGGAGAAACGGGAAAGACCCTGAAGGGACGCCTACAGAATTTCTGGGGAATAGTAATTTGCCTGTTGCATTCAGGAAAATGTACCGCCCAAATAAAAACATCGGAGGAGTTTCGTAGCGCAGTAATAAAAGCGAATTAGACGAACGTCATGACGGTAAAAAGCTCGGGGCATATTTTTATAGAAATTAGCAGCAAGATTTTTCCTGCATTACGTCAGCGCCAGTACCTCGGACACGTGCATTAAACAGCCTGCAATAAACGCGCTTCTTTATCGAGCTTATCCGACGACCTATCGCGCCGATCTCCCTCGAGCGAGGCGCGCATTAACGGCGGTGCTGCATTCGCGCTGCATCTCCAAGCCGAGCCGTGAAAACCCTCGGTCGTCGGCGTCGTCATAAATTTCCAGTCAGGAACGGCAGCGGCGTAGCACCCCTTCCGCCTGCTTTCTATCCTCGGGGAGGTCGAACCACCGTCCGAGCGCGTTCGAGCATCTTACCTAGCGTGGAACTTTATCCGAAGAATTAAACTTAGAACGATGCGGCGCATGCACCCCGTCGTCCACGGGGTGACGGGGGAGATGCTGGGGGGTTGGGGGAAGGTGGCGACGGAGGGTCGGGAAAAGCGAGAGGCAGACCGAGGGAAAGGGAAAGGAGGTGGTCCGTTACGCGCAACACGGAGGGGGCGAAACGAGGGTCGAAAGGGGTAACCCCGAGTGAGGGAGGGAGGAAAGAGAAGGACGGAGAAGGGAAATGCACGGGTCGAGCACAGAGGGATGAGAGCAACGAGGACGGGGACGTGAATGGTGAAAAGAGAAGACCGGAAGGGAAACGCCGGGGGAAAGAGACCGTTAGAATGCAGTGGCGGTTAGAAAGGGCGAGGTAAAACGGCAGGTCCAAGTATAAAAGAGAGATGATCGGTTAGAGTGACTAGGTACGAAGACGGTAAAAAAAAAAGAAAAAAGGGATAGGAGAAAAGAGAGACGAAGACAAAAGGCCGACTGAGGTAGACGGAGAGCGAGAAAAAGCAATATACGATAAGGAGAAAGAAGGGTACAAAAAGCCCTTTGAAGGGATCCGGTCGTCAAGATAGAGAAAACTGCCAAGCGAAGAATAACAACGAAGAAGTTCCGACCGACGGACAGAAAGAGAGAACTGGAGCGATAGACTACAATGGAGAGATAAAATGAGATAACGCGAAGGACCGTAAAAAATGGCCAGGGGTAGGGAAGATGAATGCGACGAGAGAAAGGGTTGATCGGATCGAAGTGGAAGATGGAAAGAGACGGCGAGAAAGCACGAGGCTGACGAGAGGGTGAAAATGCATTGAGGGTTGGCCAGGCAAGGACGGAAGGAGAGGACGGAGAAAGCGGAATGGGAGCAAGCGGGAGGACACCGCGAGGAGGAGAAACGACCGAGCCGAGGGAGAGAAAGGGAAAGAGGGAGAGGGAAGGACTGGCAACGGGTCGATCGAAAGCGCAGCGCAGAGAAATGCACCACCTCTGCTCTGGTCTGGCAGCTCGCTCACTGGCACCATACTACGTACATCTGTGTGTGCACGTACGGACGTATCGGTGCGACTCTCCGGCTGCATGTGATCGCGCGCGTGCGTGTGTACGGGTGCCTCTCCACCAACTCGCGGGTAGGACGAGCCAAGCCGACTCGCGTTGGGCTAGGTCAGGTCTACCCGAGTTCTCCGCACACACTACCGTCCGTCGTCCGCGGAATCCGAGCACCCTCCTTCCGCGTTATCACCGGGAACAGAACGATAAACGTACTTCCCGGTCGACGCAGAGGTAGTTCCTCGACGTAAAATCGGCCCACGATCACCTCGCGGGGTAGTCATCGTCGTATCGTGTCCTCGCTGTCGCGCGAGCCACGGGAATTCACGTACACGTGCATGTATTTATGTACGCGTAACGCCGAACAGTGCATCGTCAACCCCGAAGGAAATTGCAAGCGACTTTCGCGGGATCTCGTATCTTCCGCGCGTTCGCCGTCGATGGGAAAGACCAAAGTCCTGTGCGTAGAACGTGTACGGTGAAAATCCAAGGGGAAGTGCTTCCGGGCGACTTACAACCTACGCCGCTTTCTTAGGTGTTGAAGGAAATCGAGTTCGAGAGATTCGCGTGCAGAAGAATCAGAAGTTGACGATTCTTTAAGTCATCAACGAAGAAGATTTTGAATCGTCGTGCTCGTATAACGGTGATCAGAGTATCAATAATGACAGTGCGAACATCTAAACAGGATCTAAAATTTCGTGCTGACCGGTGGAACAATCGGGTGTAACTTCTTGCAAAAGCAAGAGAAGGGAGTGTTTTAGACTGATCGATCTACGTAGGTGCCAGTGACTTTGACTCCGACGGTAGAAAGGTCCTTCTTTTCTAGGAAATCGGTTGGTCGGTCTCAAGTTTTTCGAAGGAACCAGCTAACCGGGATATTCGTGGGCCAGCGGGATCGAAATAATCTCGAACGCCCGGCGGACGAAGAATAAGGAGGAAATTCCTTGCGAAAAGGGAGAGTGTCGTTGGGTCTGTTGGAAGAAAAGCTCAGCCGATCCGAAATTCCCTTCTCCGATGTCCTGATAATCGATAGAGAGCGTAGGACGTGTGCGTGGCAAGCCGGCGTGCGGCCTTACCGACGACACGTCGAGGCGAGCGTTAACGAGAGCGACGCCGATAAATGTTGAAGAGAATCGCCGGAGGAGGCATCAGGACGGGAAATCGGGACCAGCCGCGCCTGCTGGAACCGGCCGGTACCATGCCGGTCTCCCTGAGGAACCACAGGATCACGTAATCAGCACCGATCCCTGACCACCCACGCTCCGACCCGCAGGAGAACGCGACGAGGACGAGGTACGTCGACCATCGGCTCCAACAAACGATCCTCGTAAATCCCCTCGCAGTTCACGATGTTTACAACGCCCTCCATGCCACCAGCAATGCCAGCGATGCTGTCGTGTTGATCAGTTTTTTTCGTACGCTATTTAGAGATTTCCCAGGGAGAATATTACTTCAAGATCATCCGCATATTTATGGACGAGACGTATTTATATGAGGAAAACGATTTCCGTGTAGACGGGGATTATTGATCCCTCACTTGAGAGTGAAATTTCTCGTTAAAGAGCGCATCTGCGAGCTTTTGAAAACATCAATGGATCCGTGAATGACGAACCTTCGTACAGTTCTACTCTCGAATAATCCCACCATGAATGACAAGGCGAAAGGAACGAAAAGTCGTTGTTTAAATCGGGATTCCTATGCAGCAGGATGTTCGTTAAATGATAACCGACGTAACACGCATTTTGAGGGTGAAAACGTGGCAGCGTGCTTTCGTCATCGGGCAAAACATTGCACATACCCTTCTTGCGGAAATCGATTCTGCCACGACTCCAGCCCTGCACTTTCTGAATGCGGCGGTGGCAGTCGATTTACAGAACGCTTCGTTCGCCGACTTTCGACGAAAAAATGAATAAACGACAGAATCGTCGTGAATCGAGTAAATATTAACATCGTCGTGAAACTTCGACCGAAAGTCAGGGATTTACGTCGTTCGCTTCGTAATCGTGTCACCGCGAAAACTACATTACGTCATTGAGTTCTTAATTATGGGTGGAAGCGAGTAGTGCGAGTAGGGGGAAGGTGTGGACAAGTTTTTAAACAAGCCGAAGGGCGCAGGGGCAGGGAAAACTGTAGGAAGAACTTTGCTTTCGACAGAGTCGAGTTCCGTTAGTGAAAATCGAAATGCAACGGGCAGAATAAAAAGCTGCCGGTGTGCGCGGTGGATGGACCTCGACGTTTACACCCCCGCACGCAAACTCCCCCCTCCCTCCTCTCACCCCTCGCCCCTGCAGTCGATCAATGCGCGGACGGGTTTCACTTTCGCGGTGTTAAAGCGTTGCATCGCCGCCGATTGAAGAGTAGAAACTCTACGACAATGTTGTTTTTCCCCGATGATTCCTCGGCGACGACGCTGGAATCAAAAGTTCCGGCGAGATCTTCGCTTTGCTTTCGCACAAAGCCCTTCCACCGAGGTTCAATTAATTATACGACTCGTGATTTCAAAGGGATGAATGCGTTGACCTTTACGTAACGGCCGGCTCAAACGATCAGTGCCGTTTGTCCTCAACGTCTAATTCATAAAGCACGACATTGAGGAGCAATGGTATTTACAAACAAGCGTAAGGACGTTGACGGTTTTTCTGAGAAATTTCCTACGATATTACTACATTTCTTCTCGGCTGGTCGTGAATTACCTTCGTACACGTCCAACCTGTTTCGTCCCTTACGAAATTCGACGTGTCCGGCTACACTATCCAGCTAATTAACGGGGAAAATAAATGCTTTTCCGAAAGAAGAACGTGAGTTCAATAAACTCCGATGCGTCTGCTATACGGCGGTATCATGTTAATTTTACGATAAAAGGGAGACGTACGCGCGGTTCTTTCTCAATCGGTCGAGGAACCGTTAGAAACGTGAATATGAAGCGCGCGGAAGTCAACAGAGATCCCGTAAGATACCTGAATGCTAATCAAGTTGCCTCAGAGATATCCTTCAGTACTCCAAAGTCACCGAACATGAAAAGGTCTAATCGTATTAGGGTATCGTTAAATCCTACGTTCAATACCGCATTGTTACGTCTTTCTAATCCACAGAAGATTACAATGGAATACACACGTGGCTCTGTAAAAAAACTTGTCGTATAATGTCGTATGGACAGAATTAATCGATGATTGGTTTGGCCACGACTTTGGAACAGATGTTTTCTAATGAATCGAATTATCATGTGTTTTCCAGTGAAGGATGGGGGGCAACGACTGGGATTACACGAGTTTGAGGGAGGAGGAGTTCCAGCAGCACACGGTTTACATCGCGCCCGATCCAGTGACCAAGCCGGACGTGAGCAACCGCGCGGAAGCCTCGCTGCCGCAGAATCTGGCCCTCAAGCCCTCGCAGGCCCTCAACGATGTACGTTCCTCCGCGAAAGAATCCTTTCTCGAGACCTCCCCGGTGAGCGTCGCGAGTTGTATCGATAACGATCAGTCAATCACTGTCATTCATCGAAAAACATCACGCACCAACCCCCCTCCCCCACCAACAACCAAATTGTTTTCTCAGATACAATAACGATGACAAGAATTTTCGATTGTCGTGAAGATAATCCATTGTAATTCAAATTGTACGAAATTGCAGAGTCGTCAAAGTCAAGTCACTTTTTAAAAGATATATTCTCTTGACGATGCCCCCTCATTTGGTCAATCGTACAGTATTTTCTCTCATTCTCTCGTTAAATAAATAACGGAGAATTTTACGGTCTTCTGGAGAGGATTGACGGTATGTTTTTGTCGAGCAGGTGTTGGGTGTGTGGAGCAAAAGTGACATCCCGAAAGGAACACGGTTCGGGCCACTGGTGGGCCAAATTTACACCAAGGATTCGGTACCACCTGACGCAAATCGCAAGTACTTCTGGAGGGTAAGTTTCATCTCAAAATATAATAAGTAAACAGTGGGGAACGGTGGGCCAAGGTCAGTTGTATATTAGCGACGACGTTCGACGCGTAGTAAAGGTAAAATAGACAAATTCCAAGGAGTTACGTGGAGATAATAAAATAAATTCCTCTATAAAACGAGATAACACCCCGTCAAGCAAGAGAGTAAAAAGATAGATAACAAAAGGCTTAAACTTTGATGTCGACTGACTTTATCTGTCAGAAGTTAGGTTGACGGTACAAGGAAGTGTATGAATTCTCGTAGGACCAGTTATGGTATAACTGCGTATGAGAAGCGGTACGGTGAGGTAAGCTGGGAATTCCAAAGCTAGTCGCTGTTATTATCGCGCGAGTTGGGGTTCAGGCCTTCGAAAACGGGCGAGATTGTGCGCCAAAGGCATTCGCGCTTATCATCGCGAGCTTGCTGGCCGCTGATAAAAAAAGATGCGGGGGGAGAAGGAAGAGATGCAAAGAGCCTGCGAGCGAGAGAGAAGCCCGCTAAGGCCAGAAACTGGTTTCAGCCAAGCGAACCGAGCCTTTAAGCGAAACCCGCGCGCGAAGCCATTGATGCCTCGTAACTCATCAATTCGTTACGACGGAATTTAGTTCCCCGATGACCACGATGTACACTAGCTCGACTATATACCTGGCAAACCGTGATTCATTTAGAATGCTCGATTTGCTCGATTTGTTTGCCTTCCATCATAACGTCACCGTCGCATTTATACCTCTCAAGGTCCTTCTTCAAGGGTAAAATGACCTACGAAAAAATCGAAGGTCCATAGCTCTCCTTTGAAATTCCCTGTTAAATTCTAAAATTACTTGTCAATGACCCCAAGTCGATCGTTCAATTGAAAATATGCGATGTAAATATAATCGCGCTGTGGTCGAATTATCGAGTAGTATATTGGGTGAAAAAGAAACAGCAAGTTTCGTAGGGGCTAATCTAATAGGGACAAACGTACGACAAGCGGACGACAAATTGTTTTCACGTGACAGACCGTTGAGAATTCGGAAGCGCGATTGCCTGGAGGAAATGGCATGACACCGGGCAAGTGCCGTGACGAACGCGCAGGAATAATTGCAGCAGAACGTAATCGCGTACGCGGCTCATTGATCATTCGTCATTTGGAATCGACAGGTGTACAAGAATAACGAGCTGTTCTACTACATTGACGGCTACGACGTGCAGAAATCGAATTGGATGCGCTACGTGAACCCGGCTTACTCGTCCGAATCGCAAAACTTAATAGCATGCCAGTATGAGGTAAGCACGAATCCTCAATCGAGTAGCACGATGATAACAACAGCCGGATGATACAACAATCCTGTTTATGTTTACAGATGAACATTTATTTTTACACGATCAAGCCGATATCCGCGAATCAAGAACTGTTGGTGTGGTACTGCAGGGAATTCGCGGAGAGGCTAAATTATCCCTTTACGGGCGAATTAATGTTACAGAGAATAAGTAAGTTGTCGCACCCTGTGTTCGTCAGTTGGCCATCGACAAGTTTATTAACGGTCTTTCCTCCCCAGGACAACAGGTCCAACAATCGACGCTGCCAACGGAAATCCCGCCGGCAGTCGACGTTATCTCGCCACTGAAGGACTCGTCGATGTACGAAAGACGGTCGCAGATGACGCCGACAGACGGTTCTGTAAGGTCGGACGAAGGGTATCACTCGAACGGTTATCACGATGAAATCCTGACGCCACCGGAGGAGAGCAGCGAATCCGACTCGGAGAACAACTACGTGTTGGACTTCAGTAAGAACTCTAAACGTTCGAGTTGTAACGACGAGGTGCTCAAACAGGACAACGTGGCGGTGAAGAACGAGTACAGGAAGGTGAAGATCAAGATCACGAAGACCTACGGCAGTTTTCAGCCAACGAAGGGTTTGGAGAACCAGGTCAAGGAGAAGGACCAGGAATTACTAAGTAGGGCCGTCAGTCCGGAGATTCCTAAGCCTGTTTCTCCAATGGTTCTGCAGAAGAGTACGGTCCTATCGACGGTGAACGAGGATGAGCTGAATGACAAGAATTCAAAGCCTTTTTACGAACAGGAAGTAAAGGGCAATCTTGCAGTCTCCACGAGGCCAGCCTATCTTACGAGTCCGAGCAGTTCCATCCTAGAGAATATTCTATTGCGCAGCAGCACGGACAGTAACAACAACACCAACAGCAGTCATAACCACCATCACAACCAGCAACATCATCAGCACCATCAGATCCATCACACGAGTCACGTGGACTCTGTTACCCCGCCCCCCTCTAGCCCCACGGAAATGGCGTATTCCTACAAGAAATCTCATCGGTACGGTAACATTCTCCCGTGCAGCCCGGATTCCAGCTCGAACCTCATGCAGACGGAATCCTGCGCCAACTCGACCACCGGAAACGGACACGTCCAGCCCCTGCAAAGTCCCACGGGGAATTTACACTCGAGCACGGGCAACCCGCATTCCAGTACAGGGAACATACAGTCTCATCCTGGAGGGATTCACTCTTCCAGCAGTTCCGTGAACGTCGGCGGTCTTCACTCGAGTACAGGTGTATTGTCTTCGAGTACGATTCTTAGTTCGACGAATGGACTGCACTCCTCCTGCGCGAGCACAACGACCTGTCCGCCCAAGAGGAAATCTAAAAGCCCGTCACCTTCGTCGAATCCCTCGAGCGCTTCCACGCCCACCCCGACGATTCTCTACTCGAGTACAGGTGCATGCCAGATCGACTCAAGTCCGATGTACCCGAATTCGGGCAGCAGCAATCCCAGCGTATCGCCCATTTCCCCGGTCCAATCCCCGTCCTCCTATCCATACAGCCTGTATCACCAAAGTGGGGGACTTCATCACAACGTCGGCCCGCTGTCCATCAACTGTACGGCTTACTCGCCCACGCCCAGCGGGGACGTCGTCTACGAGAGGACGGACGGACGGCGAATGGAAGCAGCGACAAGCAGTCACCAACTACCGACTTCTTCGACCATGCAAATCGACGGGCACCAGAGCCTCATGGCCGGCACGCACAATCTCCACTTAGGACATCACCCCGGGCTGTCGATCCACCCGAATTCATCGTCGTCCGTCAACAGATACTCGCCGGCGAGTTCCCTGTCGCCGGACGACCACGGATGCTCGCAGAGCGGATCCCTCAGCCCCAACTCCCAGGGGTCCAGGGGCTACAGGTCCCTGCCCTATCCCCTCAAGAAGAAGGACGGCAAGATGCACTACGAGTGCAACGTATGCTGCAAGACCTTCGGCCAGCTGTCGAACCTCAAGGTCCACCTCAGGACTCACTCCGGCGAGAGGCCCTTCAAGTGCAACGTATGCACTAAGAGCTTCACGCAGCTCGCGCATTTACAGAAGCACCATCTCGTGCACACAGGTAAGGATTCTCTCCGGATCGTCGCCTTAGCCCCGAGAAAACACAAATTAGCGACAACTTCACACCTGCCCCTCCCCCGCGGCTCCTAGTCGAAAAAACTCCTACATTAATTTAATGTTACCGAGCGATGAGTTGCCAAAAATGTACATTTTTTTGTCACAGGCGAAAAGCCACACCAGTGTGAAATCTGTAAGAAGAGGTTCAGCTCGACGTCAAACCTCAAGACCCATCTGAGATTACACTCCGGGCAAAAACCTTACGCCTGCGACCTTTGTCCCGCTAAGTTCACGCAGTTCGTTCACCTTAAACTGCACAAAAGGTTGCACACGAACGAGAGGCCCTACACCTGCCAAGGCTGCGACAAGAAGTACATAAGCGCGAGCGGCCTCAGGACCCACTGGAAGACGACGAGCTGTCGACCCAACAACATCGAGGACGAACTTGCTCTCGCAGCAGCCGTCGGCTCACCGACGTACTACGAGTACGGCCCTGACATGCATGTCGGTAAGTCCTATAAACAACTCTCGAAAAGGGCAATCACGCAACACAAAACTTTGTGAGGAATCAAAACATTAAAGGACACGGTTCACGTGGTTAACGGTCGAATAAGATATCAACATTTGTCTGTAGCAAAATGGATCTAGTAAAATATTTGGTAAAATTAATTGAAGGTCTTTGGGATAAGGTGTATCCCTGGATAAGGTTTAGAAACGTTGTATGGAGCATCGGACGATCGTGTTTCAGGAAACATGCCGAAGGAATGCGAGCTAGAGCACATGGAGAATTATGAGAGGCACGGGTCCGCGCACGGTCCGCATTCTACGTCCCTTCACAACCTCGAGAATTCCGTGGGACGACCGAGCGTGATAGAAACTTCCCAGCCACACATAATCGAGTGTACATAAGGGAAAGGGCCGCGGAGAACGTTGGCCCTTCCGCTCCGGCGCAACGATCCAACCGTGGTGACCGTAAGCGAGTTGCCCGCGACTTACTCCAAAGGTATAACACTTGGAACCGGAGTGGCAGTGGGATCGGACTGAAAAGCTTCTCCGAAAATACTCATAACCGGTTACCCCGCCACTCTGACAAAAATCAAAAGGACAATTCCCGCAGAAAGTCGTTGGGGTTACTCGATTATATGTACATCCATGGTCGGTCTTAGGAGAACGCGTGGAAACGGCATCGCGACGTATCCGCAACGTACTTTCCCTCATTTTTCCGTACTCGGCGAAGGTCTAAAAGCAACCATAGTCACGCGGTAATAGACTGAAAACTTTTGTAACTTCCTCACGACACCTTCGAACGCGAAGCTCGGTAGTTTCTTTCCACTTCGGCCGAGCCTTTTTTCTAATGACCTTTGCATAAGACACACCGTGCTTCCCACAGAAACGTCAGCACCATAGATAAGTGCATATCGAACAACGTCGAGTGCCCAGGACTTTTGTACTGGCCGATTTATCGCCGAATTTCGGTTCTTTTGTACCACGGGACAAAGTCTTTCGGATCTCGCGATGCCGTTTCACCGCACGGGGACACAAAGACACACCCCGAGAACGGAATGACGGATTTTGTCGGCACCCGTCAGCACGTTCGAAGCAACGCGCCAGCGAGAAATCTTTCGAAACACGCAATACGAACAACCAGTGACGACACGACTGCAACTATACGAGACCTGTACCTGTATATACTAACATTACTATTAATTATTCGATAATTTAAAAAGGTAACTTATAAGAAGCTCTAATTTATGACTACATTTATATATATATATATATATGAACATATGTATATGTAATCGTCATTGATTTGGCGAACGGCGGGCTGCGGCGTGCGGTGACTTTCCCCGACGAAAGCTTTCCAGACTTAGGTGCTTTATTGAACAATGCATCCACATATATATATATTATATATATTTATATACATTCATTAATATAGAGAGATATATTTCTCGAGCGTCCTTTGTCGCGACAAACCAGGACGAAAAGCGGAAAGGGATTACGTAACGATCCTTGACCTTAGCGAACTGACATGACGTTTAAATCGATACGCGAAAGAACGATGAAACTGACGTTCCCGTGATCGCCAAACAAGACCTTGAAAACCCTCGGAAATGGTCGATCGTACGGCGGAAATTCCAGCTCGTTAGTCCTTTCCGGCTTTTCGCTCCAACGTCCACAAACGGTTGCTCTTCTTCAAGAAACATAAAAAAATCGCGCTTGGCACGTAGTGAATTTTCCTATCCTACTAGGCAGTATTCGAAAAAGGCATTTTTAAAATTAAGTTCCCAGCCGTCGTTACCTTTCGGCGTATTCGTATTAATCACGGATCGGGGTGAGAGTATTCTAGATTTACGAAATTTGTATTATAGGTAAGACGAGACACGCACAGTAGTGAATATTCAGGGACAAACATATTCGGTAATTCGAAAGACAAAAGGTTTCGGGAGGTATGGAAATCTAGTCAAAACACATCGGGTTTTGGGGTCGGCAAATTTTGTAGATAAAACACGCGCCGAAGGCCGTGTAAAGGAATTCGAGTGGTATTGATTTAAGGATTATTATTAAATTATCACCCTGACGAAGGTCCCTTTAAGTGATTCTATCAGATCGCAATCGAAGTACATTGCAGTCGTGAATAAAAATATCCGGGAAGGGGAATAGGTTTCTACGAGGCTTCGATAATTTGAAGAAGAATTCCTATACGGTCCTGATAGAGTGACTTGAAGATTCTTTCAGGATGAATTCCGATCCGTGATGTCGTGGCTGTAGCACGCTCGTTCTCGCGTATCTTCCATTAATTTCGTAGCGAGCTCGCGGTTTCTACTTCCATTATTTTTAAACAAAGTCATCCTGGACGCAGCCCGTCGTATGATACGACATACCAGGTGTGTCCTTGCGGAGCGGCGAATCAGCCAAACGTCATGTCCTCGGAGGAAGGACAGGATTTTTGAAAAACCTAAACCGGGGGAGACTGAATCGCCGTTCAGCGACGACTAAGCCCCGCGACGTATCACAGACTGATATACGCACGGCTCAAAGAATTCGCGCGTCGAAGAGTTTCGTAAAAAAAAGCCTCGTACAATGCGATACAAGTCTTGCTAAGCGATTAAAAGTAGCGAAAATCCAGCGACGGGCGAAATAGCAACGGCGTCGTTAATTTGCTCGGTTCTTAGATGCAATTTCAAACTCAGTTACTTCCCCGTAAAATTCCCTAGCTTTTTTGCGATTTATTCGAAGTTCGCTACTAAAGGGTGACATTGAAATGGTGTAAGTAAACTTCGGGGAACAGAATAAAATACCGGTAGAAGACGTAGATAATGCCTTGCCCGTCGCTGACAGGAATCATAGGCGGATATTTTTAGGATGATCTGAGTAAATTTCCGGCTGCCTTCATTCGCGAACGCGTTCATCAAGCATCAATTTTGTGCGAATTATCATTTAAATTGGACTTTGAGTATACACCGAGCATCTGAATTTTCGATTATTGTCTCTTATCGCTTTATCAGTATGCGGAGCATTCAACCAACGCTCTTATTTTTTGTAGTTGAAACAGACTCAGACTTGTAATTATTGATAACAGAACTATTGTGTTATTTACGCGACTCAAATTGAATGACCAACCAACCGAATGGATTATTAAACCTGTACAGCCTATATTTTGATAACAGAACTAATCTGCCGAATGAGAATAATTCGAGTACCGTCCCTTTCTTCAACCTAATTTCAATGACAGTAATTACAAGTCTCATTCTACAAAAATCCTTGGTGCGAATTTACTGTTATTGCGAATGCTCCACAAGACCAGTGGGTTCATTTCTGTACAGCTGCAAACTTAGTACTCTTTTAGCATCTTCCGACTAAGGGAGAGAGAGAGAGATTCGTAAGCCCTTTTACATTATGCCGATACGTTACAGGCAACGTGGACGATTCAGGCATTGTATGGGATGCCTAGGCTAAGGTAAGGATGGTATTATATTGTACGCTATACTAGCGGTTATTCGCCAGAAATCGAAGAAAAATTCGCAGCCTGCCCACGTCCATCGAGGATCGTCAAGACGGCGAAGGTTCTTTGGACTGACCTACGTTAGACTCGCAATTTTGACGCCTCATGGCACGTGGACCTGCAACCCTTCCGAATCATGAAAATGATACTGAGACTAGACTTTCATTACCACATTATAAAAGTACATTCAATTGTCTGAGAATTCTTTTTAAGATTATTTCATACCCCCTACGTTACTCTTCAATTTTATTATTTCGATATATTTGTACGGTAAAATTGATTGCCTATTCATGACTTCCCAAGGAAGTTTCCGGTATCTTTCTCACGATGAACGTCATTCTGTAAATTGCCTCGATTCCCTGCCTTGCCTGCATTAAACGCACTACATAAGTAATTAAAATAAACGAATAAGAGAAAAGAACCTAGCGTGTAGGTTTAAATCGAAGAGGACAGAAAAACGATGGCAAAAGGCATAGAAAAATGGGAGAGGAAACGTGTTGTAAATATACGCTGAAAGTAGGGAAATACCGAAAGAAGCAAGTGACTAACCGCCTCGGCAACAAACAAGCAATATTTAGTTCTTACCATCTCTTAATAATTAAATGATAACTCCAACTGTACTGTACACAAGTGTACGCGCTCGTACGTATTTAAACGACTATAAATTAAATGTTAATTATCCTTACACTTCGTAAATAGTAAATTGTTACGCATTTATTATCATTACAGTTATTGAATAGGTAATGCTCAATTAGCATTTGTTTCTTAAAATAAAAAATAAATATATGGCTGTTGGATATTTATGTGCACGTCTCACTATCTCCCACATTACGTCCATGCCGATACCTATGAATTCGAGGGAGAGTCCGACAGGGGTAAGAGTCATGAGGAAAAGGTCGAGTTTTCAAACAGAGAGGGACATTAACTTTAGATATTTTGACAACAAGTAGGTCAGTTTGTCAGTAGTACGTTGCCTACCGTATCTTGTAAGGTCACAACACAAACACTCATCTGAATGGATCAGGAAACGGGAACGCACCAACGTTTAATAACTATCGATGATATGTACTTTTCACGTTTTATTGTAAACTTGTCTACATTGGCCATATCTTCAGCTCATCATCACTCGCAGTTATTATAAATAGTAAAATCTTACGATATCGTTCATTTATCATTCAACCCTTAAAATTTTATATGTATAGTTTTCCTCTCAATGATTCAAAAGTTTCAATTACTTACGGCGATGTGAAAATTCAGTTACTTAGTATACAAAACCTAAATTTCACAGCTTCTTTATCGTAATCGCCTCTACTCTGCACGTGAATGATTTTCTTGCTCGTCGATTTTCATAGAGTCGTTACGAAAACAAGAAGAAGGAAACTACCTAACTTATGGATAAATCATGCACTCATATCGTCGTCCTCGTAAACAGAACGTGAACAATTCTAAGTGCATACATCGAGGATAATATACAATCCTATCGTAATTAGAAAAATAATACAGATTTCGTCCTGTCAATAAAAACAATTAACTATTTGTAATGTACCACATGATTTATGCGGATATGGACAATTTAAGTATGTCGTTCACAGCTAGAGGTGTCCCTGAAAGAAATGTCGAAAAATATGTTTTGGCTACCTTTTCTCAATCATCTCTAAAATCAGATTAATATTTTATGTCCGTTGAAATCGTAGTATTTGTTCGCCTTTATCCGTGCTTGTTATCCAAGAACGTCTGGTTTTCCATAACCTCATTAGGTGGACTATTATATTAAACTACACAGGAGTATGAAGATTGCAGGACTCACCATATCAAGGTACTGGACTGTCGGTTCCACTGCCGCTGTTGGTCCCAGCTTCACTTTTCGTTGCAGATAACCTATCGCCGCGTTTGGAAGATTTCGATAAAGATGCCACCTCCTTAAGTAAACTGGAAATTTTGAACTGCATATTCGATATCTTTGTCTCGTATTCCTTCTCGGTCGCTTTCATCTTATTCCGTAACTCCGTTTCCGACGTAAAGTTCTTTGCTTTGAGTTCTGTAATCTGCCAATACGAGAATCGATATATTAGTGCTACAGTTCATAATTCTTTTTCCTAGGAATAAAGTTAATAAAATTTTAACCTGTCTATCCTTAGCTAATAATTGGCCATCCTTCAGAGTAATTTGTTTCTGGAGATGAGCTATTTTTTCTTTTAACTGTGTAACTGCGACTACGTGATCGGAACTATTTGGATCGTGAGGATCGTGAACGCCACCCATTCGAGCAACCTTTACCGGTGCAGGACCATTCGTCTCTCCACCTTCCGACTGTGGTGGTAACTTCGTAACATCCACTCTGTGTGGCCTCTTATTGTGACCTTTCAATCTGGAACAAACCAACAATTGAGAAATAGATAGACGTACAATTGACGAGAAGCAACGTTTACCCGAATGTCCTATACTGCATAACAATTGAAATTTACGGGAACATGGAATATGCTTATTAAACACGATGTTACCTTGTAACGATTAGGTATTTGGATCATAATTACTTTTGTTCTTTGTGCTTGGCCGCCCGTTGCTGGGCCATCTTCAAGTGGGCTCTCCTTTCGGCATCGGACTGTTTCGTTTTCGCTAGAGCTCGCTTATACGACAAAGTGCACAGCCAGCACAATAACTTCCCATCTACCTAAAAGTAAAAACATCAAGGTAAGAAGTTTAGCAGGTGTTACATTAGATAAGATGAGTTACCATGTACCAACAAGAGAGAGGTCTTAGCTGTAGAAACTACACTTGATGCCTATTCGTTCTCTAAAAAAAGAAAAGAAGTCATGACAAGAAGTCAGGTACACTTACTTGGTAAACACGTTTACCGAAAAAAAAGAAAAAACAAAACAGGATAATGTACACAAGTGTAAACTCTAGGAAATTCAAACAATTCAATGATTAGTGAAGGATTCACTAGACATGAAAAATATAAACTCTCAGGTGTCTCAGAAGCTACTGATAATTTTAAAGTCACTATTGCATCGGGCAGAAGACCTAACTGAAAGACACCTAACTGATCTAGAAAGAGATAGAGAAAGGGATTTGGAGAACGTGCACAGATTAAAAAGCAAAAAATACCACAAAAGAAATATGATTAATAAGACAAGTTTTAAATTATATGAAGATCAACAAGTGAACAGCTAGAGATGTCTCTTTCAAGGCTTGTCGGGGAAACAAAGACCACCCATATACCTTCTTGTCCTCATCCTGTCTGTCAAAGGCACATTTCTGCTTACACTGCTCACACGTGACTGGTGGTCCATAGCGCTTCTCAGAATTTGTACACCGTTGGCATTTACTGCCAATGAAGGCAGCAATAGTATTACAATACTCGCAGGCTGATGGTTTCCCATAAGACTTTACATTCTGCTCACATTTTTTACATATTGTACTGGTATTACCTTTGCTGTAAAACAGTATTTATAAGTTTAAACATAATTGGCATCAATTTTTTTTAATTTCTCAAATATATACTCACATGGTTTGTTGGAATTCTGATCTGCAGTATGTGCATTTTACAACAGGAAATGCTCCACGACATTCCTGTGAAAAAAATTAATCACTTATAGCTAGATTATATATATGTAGTTACTGGATAACAAGATTATTTAGAGTATTCAAGACGTAGTACTTCGTTTTTGTTAATTGAATACTATGTTCGAAATAAACATTTTTTTAAAGGTTATTTGAAGTACCTTGACGATATTGAGTATAGAAATTCAGAAGTTTTAGACCATTTAATTAGCAACGTGACAGATGAATTCGTAAATATGAGGTTGGAGCCAAAAAGAAAGATTCGGAGCCAACTATCGCTAGTGAAACAATATTCCGAAATATACAAAATTTGAAAATGTACCTTGCACAATTGCTGTCCCGGCGACAATTCTTCGAAAGGATGCCGCGAAAAACACCTGGAGCACGCAAAAAGTGCTTGCACGTTATTCGCGCTCATCCTCAAATGGTAAATTATGTTTGGCTCGTCGTCTCGAAATCGCACGTCACGAACGGCGAAAACCGATTTAAGGAAAGCAATCACGTCTACCACCCGGGGACCACCTTAACGCGGCTATATAGTAATTCGTAAACAAAACTAAGATGTAGGAATGACGATGATGCGGAAAGCGTTACTCGCTTGCGGGTCTCACGACATTTTGCGTTCTGTTCCGATTGTTTGCAATTTCCACGTATAAAGCACAACGCACTCACGCTCACCGGTACGTTGTTGGTTCAGACGGTCGTCCTGTGATTCTATCGGAATGAGACGCATCTGCGTTTAGTAATTAATTTCTTCGACGCGTGGCGCACTAGTCCATCTGCAGCTGTACCATAGTCCCCATTGGTTGAGATTCAAATTCAGTCATGGCGGCACTATTTAAATTAATACCTATGATCAACGAAATAAATCACGCATAATCGTTAATGAAGTAGAATTACGATGCACGAAATTGTGGAAAAATGAGCAGATTATTTGAAGTGAATTATGAATAATAACGGTCATTTGATTTTATGCGTCGCAACGGAATCCACTGGAAAGGAAAGATTCAAATCGGATTATATACATACGTGTGCGACTCTGCGCTATGCACTGCACTTACTTACTCTCTGCACTTTGTAGAATACCGGCCTTGATATGGGTGAAAATATAAATGAGACATTCAAAAACATGAAAACAATGACACAAAAACTACTCGTGAAATGCGCTGATTAATTGTGATTAATATATATTTATTTGTGTTTTTACATACATTATTTCAACGTAATTTACCAACAGGAATTTCATTCTACAGTTTTATTCTCGTCTGTTTGAAGGTTATATGACTAAAACAAATGGTAAGAAAGAACCTTTGTCATACATAAAACCATCGTTAGCAACAATTAAAAAGGCTTACGGAAAGTATCAATACGCTCGCGTAATACAAATCGCAAAATAATGATAATTCATGATGGCAGTAGTATGACGCTGATTTCCATATAAGGACATGTATACTTATAAGTCTTATCGCCCACACATTTATCAGTACATTGTGTTCTTTGTAAATGATAGTCTTACACAGATGGGAAATAACTTGAAATAAGTGGCAGTAAACACCTGATTTCAAAGTGGATATTTTTTTGTGCAAAGCATTATTATCCTATTGTTAGCATACAATAACTTCTAAATTTTGTTTAAGTAAAATTAAGTATTTAATAAAAATAATAAACCACAGTTTTTTTCAGTCTGAATCTGCAAATGAAATTCTTATTGCTGCTGCTAAACAATTAGCAGAAAGTGAAATACAATTGCTGAAAGTCATAGAAAGTTCTACAAACATTCAACGCAAGAAGACTGCATCAAATACAATGTCTACCACAGGAAAGAATAAAAATACGAAGAAGGCATCAAAAATATCACATGTAAGCAAAAAGGTTTTAATATTCAGAAAATAAATATATTTTAAATGTATTTTTACCTTCATCTATTAATAGGCACGCCCCTCAGCAGCTTTAATAGCAGCTAAACGTAATGCAGCACAGCAACAAGTTAAACAAAGCAAAAAAGGTAATGAATCTTTTGTGCGGGACATTTACCAGAAAGCCTTAGATGCCTACAGTGACACACGAAAGAGTACAGGACTAGTTTATGACCGTTCAATGGCAGAACATAAATGTCTGTGGGATCCTAATTATCCTGAATGTCCGGAAAGATTTACAAGAGTGCTGCAAAGATGTGAAGAACTAGGTTTAACCAGTAGGTGTAAACTCATCGACCCAAGACCAGGCACTGACAGTGAAATATTAACAAAACACAGTCAAGTGCAAATAGATAAATTGAAAGCCACAGAGGGATGTGGTGATGCTGAAAAACTAGAAGAACTTTCATCTAAATATGATGCCATATATATACATCCAGTATGTAATTGAGTTAATTATTTCATAACAGTAATTTTTGTGTACAAAACCTTTATGTTATGTCATTTTCTAGAGCACATATAAGTTATCCTTACTTGCTGTGGGATCTACAATACGTTTGGTAGAATCTATTTGTAAAAATGAGGTACAAAATGGGATGGCTATTATCAGGTATATAAATTACATCTTCATCTGATACATAATATAAACCGGGTTTAACTTGAAGTTCATTTCAGACCACCTGGACATCATGCAATGAAGTCAGAGTACTGTGGTTACTGCTTCTTCAATAATGTAGCCATTGCCGCAGAAAGTGCGCTAAACAATCACTTAGCTAATAGAATTTTGATAGTCGACTGGGATGTGCATCACGGACAAGCAACGCAACAAATGTTTTACAATGACCCGCGGTATTTTCATTTTACAATTATCCAACTTTAGATCATTCTGTTTTGGATACCGTGTATACGTTTTATATTTACAGAGTAGTATATTTTTCAATACATCGCTATGAGAATGGGGAATTTTGGCCAAATCTCAGAGAATCTGACTATGATTATATTGGAGTTGGAGCTGGAGAAGGCTATAATTTTAATATACCTCTTAACAAGACTGGAATGACTAATGCTGATTATATTGCAATATTTCAACAAGTTTTACTTCCCATGGCCTATGAGGTAAATATTTAAATCATCAAATAAATATTATTATAATAATGAGATATACTATAATAGCATTCCATTGTGTGACATAAGTACAAGCTTTAATCATTGTAGTTTCAACCGGACCTTGTAATAGTATCTGCTGGTTATGACGCAGCCGTGGGTTGTGCAGAGGTAAATGAACAAGAAATGTTTACTAATGTTTATTTTATTTTGGCCCTAGTTCAGTCCTGACCTTGTCATTATCTCATCTGGCTTTGATTCCGCGATTGGAGATGAAAAGGTTAACAAAAGTAAATGACAAATTACCCATAATAGTATCATTAACTATTCTGTTGTATTTTCTATCTAGTAGTATTCCTCTTGATTTTGTCTAAATAGATTCATAAACGGTTTACAAATATTTTTGTTTCTATGCAGGGTGAAATGGAAGTCACTCCTGCTTGTTATGCTCACTTGTTGGCATCTTTAATGAGCTTAGCAGCTGGCAAGGTTGCAGTCGTCTTAGAGGTAATGAGAAATTTATAAGATGATAAACACGCAGATCATTAAAAAAATGTCATTTCCTTAATTGACAGGGAGGCTACTACTTAAAGTCATTAGCAGAAGGTGCAGCTTTAACTTTACGTACACTATTAGGTGATCCATGCCCCTTGCTACACACTCTTGAAATACCTTCACTGAGGTGTGTTCTTCAAATATGAATTCACATTAATGAAGAATAGTCTGCTCATGTCATATGTTATTATTGCAGTATTTGTGATACAATTTTGAATGTGATCTATGCACACAAACCATATTGGCGCTGCTACCAATATCAAGATTCATATAGTATTAATGGCATAATGAATAATGAAGAAGAATACAAAAATCGTCACTTACCTGTTGTCGTATTTAAGTAAGCAACGGAAATTTATATTTATCCGACATGAAGCATTGCCTCGTATCAATGTTAACACATTTCAGAGGAGGAATGACGAAACCGGAGTTTTACGAAACGAGGAACTGTTACCCTCAGCAAAGCAAGGAAACTATAGAAATAATAGAGAAAAAATTAAATGCCTTAATACAGTGTAAGTTGTTTTTATGTCAATATAAATTTTCGTACCTAAACTAAACAAAATGATTCATAAACTCAGTCTGTGAATTTTTTTCCAGTTACGAAACTAAATGTGCCACCTAACAGAGTGTGTATTGTTTATGATATTAAAATGCTAAAGCATTATAATTTATCTGACAATACACACCCTGAAAAGCCAAGTCGGATCTCAAGCATCTACAAAAAACATGACGATAATGGCTTACTAGATCGATGTCATCAATTACAAGTACAAAATTTGTCCAAATCATAAGACATAGTGAATTACAGGTAGCTTCTGAAGACAATGTCATGTGATTCTGATGTTTATTCAGGGAAGGTCAGCGACTATGGAAGAACTGTTGTTAGTTCATTCAGAGGACTATATTAAGACAATAAAAAAAACGAGGAACTGGAAGTTAGATGACCTTCGTAAACAGGCTTCTGATTACAATTCTGTTTACCTACATACGGACACATGGTCGAGTGCTTGTACATCGGCTGGTTCGCTACTACAAGTAGTCGATAGTGTGTTGAACGGCGAAAGTCGATCAGGTGTAGCCATTATCAGGCCACCGGGTCATCACGCAGAGGAAGACGCAGCCTGTGGTTTCTGCATTTTTAATAATATTGCTGTAGCAGCTAAGTACGCTGTAGAGTTTCACCATTTAAAGAGGTGAGTACATCATGCTCCTAATGTATTTATAATAGCAAACGTTGCATTATTATTATGGGTTTCAGGGTATTGATAGTAGATTGGGATGTTCATCACGGCAATGGAACTCAGTCGATCTTTGAAGAAGATCCAAGAGTTTTGTACATCTCGATTCATCGTTACGACAATGGCAGTTTCTTCCCGAATTCTAAGAAAGCTAATTACACAACCGTTGGATCGGGGTCAGGCGAAGGATATAATGTAAACGTGCCCTGGAATAAAGTAAGTCGTTTAAATCGGACGAGATTTTACATTCTCCCGACTTAAAGTAGTTTTAAGTTTATGTCTACTTTTTATAGAAAGGGATGGGTGATGCTGAGTACATAGCGGCATTTCAACAAGTCGTAATGCCAATTGCTTATCAGTTCAACCCAGAATTAGTGTTAATTTCCGCAGGATTTGACGCCTGTATTGGAGACCCTCTTGGAGGTTCGATATTATCATTTTTTTTTATTTAAATTATTATATGCTTACGACTGTGTATATTTATATGCATTTCCAGGGTGCCTTGTGACGCCGGAAATGTATAGCCATTTAACACATTGGTTGTCATCATTAGCGAACGGGCGTCTCGTTCTAAGTCTCGAAGGAGGATACAATATAAACTCCATTTCCCACGCTATGACAATGTGCACGAAAGCTCTTCTTGGGGATCCTCTGCCTATGTTAGATCCCGGTCAAACTCCATGCACAAGTGCCGTTCACTCAATTACCAACGTTTTAAAAACTCACAAGCGATATTGGCCTAACTTAATGTTTAATCTGGCTCTACCGAAAGAGAAAGTCCTAGCGAAACCTAAAACATTTACTCAAAAAACAATTGAACAGACGCGAGTGAGTGAGGAGAACAGTAAACACGAACCTAAGATCGCGTTGGAAAGAATCGAGAGTGAGAAATTAGACCTGAATCTATCGTTTGACAAGATGTCCTTAAATCTCGTGACCGACGAAGAAATATCAAAGCTGCAAAATGAAATTGAAAACATAAAAATAAAAAGCTTAGAGACGGCAGATGGGATGGCGCCTATTAAAAAGGAACATAGCGAAATATTCAGTGCACATAACGTTGTATCATGTGTGAAGGAGTGTATCAATAAAGAACAAAAAGCAGGGGGAAGACAAGGGCCATCAGATATAAATCCAGGGGCGTCTGGCAGTTCAAATAATGATGGAAACAGCAACGCAGCACGAGCTGTCACTTCTACCAATTTGTACGATTACCTTTCAGACAATCTGCAGGTTAATTCTAAGTTGTTATTATAATAATCCTATTAAGTGTTTATGCCTGGTAATACGAAAGTTTTTCAGGCCCTGGTGGCAGGAGAAATGTTTGCAGTCGTGCCATTGAGAGATTGTCCACATCTAGATACAGTCAGGGACGTACCGTCTCGGGGTATCGACGTAAATTTACCGTGTGTAGAATGTCATAGCACTACTGAGAATTGGATTTGTCTTGACTGTTATACTGTGCACTGTGCTCGGAACGTCAATCAGCATGCATTACTGCACAATGACGAGACTCAGCATCCTATGACTCTGAGTTTCAGTGATTTGTCCGTATGGTGTTACGGTTGTGAGGCCTACATTGATAATCCGGTACAGATTTTTTTAAACTACAATTAGCCATAACACAGTGAGAAGAGATGAAGTATTTGCAAACAATTACATTTTAGCGCCTGTATGCGGCACGAAACGCTGCTCATCGTAGTAAGTTCAACGAGGACCTACCATGGACGTATGACAATATTCGTCAGCAGTAGCATTATTATACACACAGGAAGAATATACAAAAAGAAGTAACTACAGAATTTACTCAAAGAGATAGTAATAATTTTTTGATAGAATACGTTATACGAAAGTTCACAAAAAATTTCTCTATTATGAGCTTTCTGCCATAACTTCGAAGATTATCGGCATAAAGTATTTCCCACGATCTTCAAGTGCAGAGTATTAATAGAGTTTTATTGTATTTTTCTATGTAGGCTAAAGCTATCAAAAATAAGGTAAGAAAATTAAATTCTAAAAGCAATTGTACGTCCTTTTCAATACTTTCTTTTATTCTTTGGGTTGTATTTTGGTCATTTCGTACAATGTAATGTGTAATGATAGAAATGCTTTGTTGAATATTGAATATAGTCTTGCAACAAAGCGTTTACGGTTGATTCATATTTGAAAGTCAGCTCTTTGACTGAGTAATCTTATAAATTATTAATTCCGTATAGATGAGAATAGATCAAACAATAAAATAATTTGCATAATCGAGTTCGATCCTGATTGTTTTGATTGTTAACATATTAATACGTCTGATTTACTAATTCGTGAACTGTAACCACGTTTAATACATTATAGCACTTAAGCATATTTTATTTTTATACAAATAACTATAGCGTGCAATAGAAACTAGAATGTATTCAAATATCCCCTTAATATAGTCTCAGAACTTATATTTCACAAATTAATAATGATAGTCAACGTTTAGAAGACCAACTTCTTATCTCAGAAAAGAGGTAAAAAATGAATACTTCATTAAAGTTCAAAATTATATAATAAGTATCGGTTTAAACGTGTGTGCAGTTAACTCATAGTTACAAAATTTACGTCTACGTCTAGTCCATACAATGTATTTACAATACATAATTGATGGGCAACAAATAAAATTATAAAAATTTCTGCTAACACTATGTACATGTGTGACCTTCTGCAGTCCAAGAACATAATATAAAACCTTATATCACACCACCGTTTTACTATTATTACTAAGTGTTGCATTGTTTGAGGTCTTCTCTATTTTGATTAATAATAATCCAAATTGCTGTAAATACGTTTTCAAACTTTTTCCTATTTCTTTTAGAGAATTAGTTATAGAAGCATTCGTAGTTCCTATATTGATAACATCAGTTATAAAATTGTAAGAGGGCAATTTTTCTGTCGAAATGTGAGGATAAAATACCGCTACTGTGTAATATTTAAATGCGCGCGTGTCCCTTGAAAGGGAGTAATGTACAAATTCATCATATGCACTGGCAGGAAGTGCATAATACAATCTGTATGGTATCCTTTTGTACTTATACCTGTCTTCACATTCATGGAGCTTTAGTTTCAAGCTGAAGTAAACATTTGCTAGATCCCTTGAACCTTGTTCATATAAATGGAAATCTTTGGTCAAACGATACTTGTGATTACTGCTGCTTACATAGGTTCTTTCGGTATTTCGCAGATGCAGCAGTGCGGTTGGAACAGAATATGTGTAGGATGTATATAAGTGTATATGTGTAAGATCTGGTTTTGTTTTTAATTCCGCGGCTATTCGGGATGTCAATGGCAGAACACCTCCTTGATGGACAAACCCGTAAAACAAGGTCATTAAAATATTATATACAAACCACACAACTTGGAGTTTTGTGAGTTTACGAGCTTTCATCGGTTGCTGATCCTTAATATCTGCCACTCGCGCAATAGTGTCTGTACCAGATATATGACTTAGATTCGGTGCATATAAAAATACGAGTGGGAATATCGCGGGTATTATAAAACGCGGTTCTTGATGTGGAAAAATAGACAAAAGCGCGATAGGCACTATAAACGACGCACTCATCAAACCAACAATACTCTGTATTCTTGGCAAATCCAACCAACGACCTTTTAGACCACTGCAATAAATTTTACTTTCTTGTTAACAGATTACCAAATACACTGAATGATACTGTAAAAGTAACTTTAAATTTACCTGCACAGCATTTTTCCAAATGTGAATAATCCAATGACTCCAAGGGCATTGAACAAGAGAGGTACATTCACAGCAAAATGTAAAAACCGTGGATGTAAACCATGTGTTTCCAAATTTTTTGCATTGGAATTATATTTAAGGAAGTTTAATGGTGTAACTACAAAGTTATTTATACCAACTTCCCAATTAATAACCTCCCCTACTGTTAAGTAGCCAAAGTACATACTATCTGCTAATATAAAAAATACAGTTGCAGGTATTCCACAAAGTATAAGGGTAAATATTCGAACATTAAAGTCTCCAAAACCAGTTGTTTTTGAGCCAAGTCCTCTTTGCAACCAAAAAAATATTGGTGGAAAGGCATAAGCAACAAAAGTTGGTCTGTTAAATATTCCAATGACAGTTATAGTAGCTATTTTAAAACAATGGTTCAAGGAATGAGAAGGCAGTGAAGCCAATAGTTTATAATACTTTACACGTTCCACCCCTGTTTTTGCTTTGTTATATCTATCAGACAGGTGATCACTTTGGGTAACTACCTGAAGCAAACAAACCTTGTGACAATAACACTACTTTCATTATGTTTTCTGATGTTTAATAAATGCTTAGTATTTACCTTTTCAGAATATGCCATGCATTCTGAGGCATAATACAGTAACAAGGATGATAATATTAATTCAATAGAATTTGAGAAAGTTCTTGTAGCATAAACAAGTATGACATAGGAACTTGCAAGTGTAATCAGTCTCATTTTGTAATTCTGTCCATACATGTAGCATATTTTGTAGAGACAGTAGTCAGATATAAATGACAAAATGCACATAAGCATTCGTGGAAATAATACAAGGTAAAATGGAGACATCAATGATATGCCAAAAAAATATGATGTATAAGGTGCAAGCTTCTTTAATACAGTGTATGGTACACCAACCATTAACTGTGGTATAAAAGCACTTCTTATGGGAAATGTAGTGTTATATTCCCATGGTTTATAAATTTTTATGTCAAATCGATCTCCTGTAAAACGATAAAGATATCAATATGTTACCCAAATTAAAGGCATGTGGTAACAATTTAACAACAAATTACCAGAAATAACTTCAATGGATTGGAAAAATTCATCAGGGTGTATATACCCTGTTTGTTGAAAAGCTGTCAATGTGAACCTTAAAGCAGCCAATATCCAGTAAGGACCTATTTTTCTTCTAATAGGTATAGAAGGCTTATATTCTTCAATTGATCTGCGATATTCACTTTTGTATCGCATTTTGAGTATATAACAGAGACGGGAGGAATGAATGTTTTGCGAAACATCAACGAAATACAGAGCTCAGTATGTTTTTCTTGGACTAAAGGGATCACGTAGTTGTAAATCCCAACACCAGTTAATATTTACAATAAAATTATAGTGTTTATTAAAGAGGTTATTCGGCAGAAACTGTCAACAAATCAGTGGACTATGTATTCTAACATTTGTGCTTAACCAGGTCGATTATATACAGTTATCGATCTGTCATATACACGCGCGACTTCGTGGTTATGTTTCGTTGCTGCGTGCCGTGACGCCTTGAGCTCAACTTGAATTTACTGCTCAAACGTATGCATATCATTGTTTTCTAGGCGACATTATTAAAGCGTTAAATCATTGTTAATTTTGTATGAATGATATGTTAAGCAACGCCTAGCAAGAAAACGAAAAATTTATCTCTACTAAGGGTATAAGTCGCTGAAGAATGGCACATGCAGGGTTACACAAGGCGAAAGAAGACGACGTTCTTGAGTGTTTTCTTTATCCAAAAATTTGTTATACTGCTAATCCAGACGAAGTAACTGAAGCAGTACTGAATGAAGAAATCGTTAAGTTTAATCAGGAGATTGCACCTTTCATTGAAGATTATATCTGGCATAGGGATGCATTGACCTTTCACCCCAGAACTAAGCAAGCATTAATGTTGGAGAGAATTCTGGATGGTTCAACAAGTGTTGATGGTGAGAGTAGTCAAGGAAAATTTAAAGACAGTATATTATATTATAATTCATCACTGATAATAATCTGGACAATGTACTTTTCAGACTTCCAGATATTACCCCACATATATGTAAACTTGCGTTATGATGAAGATATTGGAGATGAATGGTTTACAGTATTCCTCATTCATAGGCTGACTAAAATATTCAAAGGATTAATAGCCAGGCTGGTTGACTCAGATGGAGAATTTCTTCTCATCGAAGCTGCTAATGTTCTGCCCTTATGGGCCAACCCAGAGATGTGTCAAGACAGAGTTTTTATTTACAATGGTGCCATCCATGTTATGAGGGAACGAGGGAACTCATTGTTCAATTTATTAAACAATATTGTCAGAGATCCACTGATTTCTAAAATGTCTGACAAAGTACAGATGGCTGTGCAGAAGCGTATCTCCATTTACCCCGATGAAATTAAGAGAAGAAAGCATAAGTGCAGAGCTTATTTACCAGAAAAAGCAGCAACTATACTTAGACAGGAACCAGGATTTATATCTGCAGTAGTCAGAACAATTTGCCATTCTGACCCATTAGAGCGAAAAGTAATTAATATATAATACTGTACAATCTATTAGTTTTAAAAAATAATTAAGCATCCCAAAATCCATTATACGTCTTTCTTTAGGTTTGCCGCGCAATGAGATATTTTCCTCCCGAGCAACGTACTATGGTCAACGTAAAAATGACAAGATGTTTGTACGCAATGATGACGCATTGTCGTTACACCGGTGATCCAAGAACCGGCTGGAATTTACCGCCATCGAGTAGTTCGAAGTATAATGCGTATGCTCTTGGAGTAAAAATAGCTTGTGGACTTGAAATGTTAGTAGCCCGAGCTAACGAAGATCGTCGAAAAAAGAATAGAAATGCATCCGAAGAAATTGATTCTGATAGACAGAAATCAAGTGAAAATGCACTGAACGCATATATCACCAGATTAAAAAATAATGGGTACTTCAAGGAGAATTTAGAAGGTAGTAAAGAATGGGAGAAACTCTTGTCTTCTGCAAAAGATTACTTTTTCTCCCATTCAAATCTGTCTACTGCTATAACTCACGATATCAAAAGTACGGCGGAAAAAGTATTAGAAGCCTGGGAAAATGTTCAGACGAATGATGTTGAGATGCACGGTAAATAATATCAATTTATTTACCTTCGTGTTTATGAGAAAGAAGTTATGACTTAGCTTTTGACCCTACTCTTGTTTTGTGTACAGATCAGGACGAAGCGAATTTAAGTCCCGCAGATAGCGACAGTTGGTTAAATGTGAATCCTGCAGAACTCGAGGTGCTATTAAACCAACAATGGAATGAGGGCAGTAAACCTGAACAAGAACAGATGACCCTTAGAGAAAAGGTTCAAGCATTCCTCAACAGAACCAGCGACATTGATGGTGTACAATTTTTGGAGTCAGTGCAGTTTCTTAATTTTTTACATTACATCTAGATAAGGAATTTTATCTTTACAAGCCATTTTTTTTATTTATGACTACTTTAGGGAGCAAACCGCAAACGACGATGCAAAGCGGGAAGCGGATGACAGCGGAAGAATAGAATTTGATGCAGATGTATTTGATAATACTCTCCGAGGAATATTAGACCTGGTAGTACCGGGCAGTGAAGGAGAATTCGACGGAAGTTCGGAAGGATCGCTAGGAGGCGATGATGAAGATAAAGCGGGCGAAATGGACAAGTACATGCGATTACTGGATTCAGAGTTGCAGAAAGAAATGGTGAAGGATGATAACATCAACAATAAAACCCCTGAAACAATTGAAACGAATTTATTAGAAAGTATGGAAAGCGAAGCTGGTGGTTCCGGCCCAACAGGGAACATAATTGGGGGACCTGTCCGACGGTTTATGCATTTGCAATTACAGTCACCCACCAAAGTGCCACCAGATTTACAGAGTTAATAATGTCCGTATCTTCGTCCGGTTTGCAAGCAGCAATTACTTAGCATTTTTACCTAACGCAATTCCATTAACTAAATCTTCACAATCATTTTACACAAGGGTACTTAAATAACATGAAGAGTACTGTGTCTATCTCAAATAATGCACATACTTTCGTTACACTAATGACACGGTCTACGCGAACTCTTGATGATTAACAAGTAAATATAACAGTCCATTTCTTAAGATCCATAAAATACTATCGATCGACATGCCTAATAAGCACTTGAGCAGCTGCCTTAATCGAATGTATGCTTTGTGGCTTACAAAAGGGGAGGAAGTTGTTTTAGTTCACAATCAAAATGATAAACTATTTTATTCTTTGTATATAAACGGATGTTACTGTATATATGCACATTTTTTGTATGCAAGCAATGCTAAATGATAAGGGAATAACATATTTCGCAAAATATTCTTCTTATGTTCTCACTTTTGGCACTTCGTTAAAATGTATATGTGCCTGCACATACGCGCTATATACTTGAAAGTATGTATATACGCAAGACCAATAAAGCATAAAGGCATCAGTTTAAAATGATAAACAAAGACCATTATGTTCAGTCGCATTGAATTTATTGAGTTCATTCAGTTATTCTGCAGTGTTTCCTTTTAAAATTTTGCTGGTACTGGCACCGGATATTGTTCTGCTATTGTCCGAAGCACCTGTTTCTGACTTTTCCATCTCCAAATCTTGTCTAAGAACTGCCATTCTAACAATAGGAATATATGAATTTCAATAAACTTACATTGATAAGAAACAGTGCGTTATAAATATTTTACCTAGACTTTACAGCTTGAATTCCAGCAGCTTTAGGGTCTGTTACTCTTTCTTTTACGGATTGTTTAATAACTGATGATCCTGAGTAATACATAATGGCTGAAGGTACAAGGTTTTCATCAATCAACCTTGACTCTGTATTCAAAACGTATTTTGGTGGGGCAGTATCTATAAACAATATCGAAAATATTGAATACTAACGTTTACGCAAATGAAACAGTATATGTTGGATGTTTTGAAAACATACATATTGTAAATTCACTGCTCGGATTTTGTAAGTATTCCTTAATAAAATTTTTAATATCTTGAACGGTTTCCAGTGGTCCAAATAGCCCTTGCAGAACATACTGATCTGGGAATTGTACGCGGATTACCGTACGTCGGTACTTGTGCAATTGATTTAAAGTTCGTTTGTTTCTTTCTAATTTACGTTGAGCATCTGTTAATAGTGGGGCATCTTCAAGTTCTTCCCTCAGACGTTTAGCGTCTCGTAACAGTGCCTTAGCATCATCAACGGTTAGGTCAAAGAAATTATCTGGCAATTCATCGCGCGGCAACGCTTGTGCCCCTGCTTGATTAAATATCAAAGCATTTCTTTCTCCAAGCTAAAAGCAATAATACATATTTAGCATATACTTTACACTTTTTTATGTTCTGTAGCATTTTACACCTTACAAAGTTAATCTGTATGTCTTCTTCCATTGAATGAACATCTGATTCTGTGACTGTTTCAGGTGTGTGTTGTGTTGATGAGCTAGAATTATCAGCTTTTTCTGAGCAATGTGGTTTTTCAGATTCTGATGAAGCATCCATTTTTTCTACTCCTTTTGTATCTGGTATATTTTTGGAGGTACTGGGTTCATCCAGCATTGTTTTAGTTTTCCTCATTAATGTAACTGGGTCTAATATCTTATTAGAATAGGAGCCTGCTGATGACTTATATGTATCATTCCTCTTAGGACACTGATCATCACTCTTGACTGTCTTTGAAAGTAATGGTGCTGATACATGTGCTTGCTCTATTAATTGTGTTGGATCACGATGTATTAATCTCAACATGGCTCTACCACTATTGAGGCCTAATGATTTCAATGATGTATCTTCAAAAGATTTTTTTCCTTGTACCTATACCACAAAGAAATTACTGGTATATAGTTTTGAAGACAGAGAATTGGAAAAATTGATAAAAAGTATTATACCTCCCGATGCATATAAATTATCACAGCTGTTTCAAGATTTTCAATGGGACATAATTTTTGTAAAACTTCTAACAAAGTTGCTGTAGCTGGAAAATCCCCTATTGACCTTTCTCCACTTGTAAGTTGAATTCCCACTGTAACATCTGATACTTTTCTTGCCTTTGTACAAGGTACCATTTCTAACTGAGCATTATTTGGCAACCCAGTAAAACGAAAGATCATATTAGGGTCCAAAACTTTATTGTAATGTCTGCAAAGAGTGGTAAAATATCTTTATGTATAGGTCCTGTCAAAAGTGAATATTTTGTCTTTCACTTACTTGAGGTCATAACCATCCACATCAAATCCATGTTTTTTGCAGACATCTTCTATTATCTGAAAAATAGTCAGATGTTTGGGAGCTAATGTTCACAAATTGTAGAATAACCTGAATACGTAATTTATTAATACTTACTTGCAAAATAGTCGTATTTGGTGTGATCTTTACATTTTGCCGACGACCATTAGGGATGAGAACAGTGACACTTTTGTTTGTCGACATTATAGCAACGTAATATGCATAACAATAAAAATATCGTATACGCACGACTTCTTTATTACTTTGGAAGGTGAAAAATAGCTTTAAATAAAGTGAAGGGCCTAAGTGTTATTCTGCAAAATAAATCGCAAATGATCGTTGACATTAGGAAGGTTAGAATGAAACGCGCAAAAACGAGTATGAATGTTCAGTATTTATAATCTTACAATCTGAATGTAAAAATTCATCAGTTTTCTCTTATTGACGCCTTAATGTGTACAATAGTAAATCCAATTATTATCAGAAAATAATAAGCCAAGGCCAAAAGTGACGATTCATCTCACTGAAAGTTGACCAATTTCATCTTGGTTGGCGCACAATTCAAAACATTGTTCGATTCACTGGGGGGATGGCTTCAACGGAAAAGGCATAATGTCATTGGTGCACGAGTCGAGTTTGTATCTCCTAAACCCATTTCGAAATGTCATGTAAATAAACATATACTGAATGAGATATAATATACGAACGCCCTGTAAACTCAACGAACTAATGAAAATAAATATTATCTTTGAACAACCTACTAAATCAGATTACGTGTGACTGTTTATTTGAAGGAGTAAAATACAGTGAAGTCAAGAAAGACATTTTTTGGTGAACTGCATTACGATGCCTAACGCATCATGGTCATAACGTTTAACTAGACTTCTCTAAGTAAAAATATGTTGCAAACAATTATTAGAAATTTGTAGATGCCAAATGAAAACTGCCTGTATCATCGATAGTTACAGGCTCGTCTGTCATTCGTAAACACGTTGGAACCTCGGAGTGTGCTGTGTATATCACGCGCACGAGGTCAAAAATGTCAAAAAAACAAAATGTCCACGAGGTGGATCTTGTTTAGCGGCGTGCGAGAGAATGTAGCGTGACATGTCCTTTCGTTTCGTCGTACAGATGAAACGTAAGATGCGAGAAAAATCGAGGCATAATGGCCGTATCTTTTAACCGGACCTACATCAACCGGTACGTTAGATTAGCGAAGGAAAACGTGAATAACCACGGCAGGGACGAGGCTCAGGGAAGGCACGCGAATACAAATGAGGAATCCCTGGGTAATTCGTCCTGCGGTTCTACAAACCCCGCAGTGCCGGTCACCGTTCCTCTTTGTATTCTTAGCGAAGTTCAACTGCGTTTCCTCTGCCCCGATGACCTAGAAGAAGTACGAGCGTTATGTCAAGAGTGGTTTCCTATAGGTAAGGGAGTGTCACTTGTGACATAAACATTACCATGAACTAACGTTAGAAAATATCTAGTAAACTAATTCATACCCGAAGTTGCTACATTCATCAGATCCATATTATATTAGTTATTTGTTTATATATTTTTTACATAGATTACCCATACACATGGTACAAAGACATTACAAGTTCTTCAAGATTCTATGCCCTTGCTGCTGTATATGGGGGAGTAATAATTGGTTTGATTGTTGCTGAGATTAAACCATATGCTAAACTAAATGAAGAGGATCTGGGCATCCTGTGCCCAAGTCTTGGAAAAGATTCTTTAGTAGGGTACATACTTAGCTTAGGAGTACGATGCGCTTACCGGCGTAACGGAATTGCCTCATTGCTACTGGAACAGCTGATAGCACATGTGACTGCACCAGAACGTTCATCCGTAAAGGCAGTCTTCTTACATGTGCTATCTAGCAATACCCCAGCTATACTGTTTTACCAAAGGTGCCATTTTCGACTGCATAGCTTTTTACCATATTACTATTTGATTCATGACAACTGGAGGGATGGATTTATGTATGTGCTCTATGTGAATGGTGGGCATGCACCTTGGGGTATATGGGACTGGATGCGTCATTTAGCAAGGCTAATGGCAAGTCCTTGCCGTGTTCCACGGTGGATTAGACAGCGACTTTTATGGGCTACTACCTTGCTTTCTTATCATAGATGATACTTTTTGTAACACCGTAATATTCGGGCAATTATTTATTTATATTTGACATCGCTAAACGTTTATCGTTTGCCAGTTGATTGTTTCATGATTGTCTATATTCTTGTTACTACTGCATCATCCATTTGTTAACGTTTGCAGAACACATCTGCTCATATCACGATTGCATCAAATCGTAAACATCGGTATATTTATATTCATACTTTAATGTTTAAGAAGAAATAGCCAATGTAGTGTTCAAATGTACAAGTAGGAAAGCCACAGCTTTAGTCGGTTTGTTCGTTTCGTAGGACCGGATTAATTGACGTGAAGCCAAAGTTACAAGCGCGTTACATAACAAGATTTACAAAGTTTCTAATAAAATATTACAGGAGGACAGAATATTAAATTTCTTTGATTTACATACCAGTTATACAAATATGCCACGAATATATACACATCTGAAAAACTTGTGTATTGAAATTTCTATAGAAATTATACAGAGTGATATAAATACACAATTACTGTACACAGAAAATTTTTGAGATATTTTTATAAAGTAAAGAATTGCGTTAAATGTGATGCTCCGGAACATCACTTGATAAAGTTCTTTACAAATTTTAATGATAAAGAACGAAACCGTTACTCATGATATTTCAACGAATTATCATGTCCCTACTCCCTATTTCGTAGCTGCTACCTGGATTTTACCCAAAGCTCACGCGGGAACGTGTTTTATGTCAGATACATTTTTTTCACGTACAGAATTAACACTTCGAAGAACGTTATCACTCAGTATACTGTAAACGCACTTACGAAAGCATATGTAAATACCAATAATGTATATACAGTATACATGTAAGATAAATAGTCATTGTACAGAAACGTAATATATAATTGTTTGTAAGAAAATGATCGATCACGACTTAGAAATCAATTATTCCTATCCTTAGCAGCAGATAACAAAGGTAGGTACATGATATAAACTAACAATAGACTGTTAGAAAAAAATTAAATATCATATTCATCATCTATTTATTTACATACATATTTACAAAATAAAGGTGTAAATATTAAGGTGCGAGCGAATAAACTAATAGCTCGTTGATGACCAGACACTATTATTTTTCGAATGTCGAAACTTAATTTCGCGGGCAAAAGTGAGAAAGTAGGTAGCCAATAGGAATTGCCCATGTTCAAGACAAAATAATACGTGATACAGTAGAATTAACGGTTAACAGTACGGTTAAGGTGATAACTCATGGGATTGGCCGGATCTTGTTCCCATTTCTGATCTTATTGGACCTGATTGGACCCACTGACAATGGAATATGGTCATGTAGCAAAAAGGGTTATTCTACGTGAAGGTGATGAATACTACGATGAAGAAGAGCGGTACCGCTGTGATAAACATGTAAAAAAAGACATTGTGCAGTTGGTGTAACAACAATTCGGTTTTAAGCTGTATCAATTGAAGCGAGTAAAAAAAAGTAAGTGGCACATTAGAAAGTATTCGAGAATCGTTAGAAATAGGTGAAGTACTGTAAAAAGAGATGTTTTAAAACAATAGAACAAGTATTATTCGAACTTAAGGGTGACATAAACAATAATATTGCATGATCAATGTCAAGACTGTTGTTACGACATAAATTTTTTGTCAGGCAGAACGACCGTATGCTAAACGTGGTTCAATCAACGTTTGCGTAAAACTTTCAGTCTTGTGAAATAATCGACTACCTAAAAGCGGCAAAATGACAGGTAGTCAGCAAAATACCGAGCTGATAATCTATGTCACACACGTAGAGGCGGAAAATCAGTTCCTCAAAATTTGGGGACAAATCGACAAAAATACCGCGACCTATGTGGAACGACTAATCCATCCCCTCATTCCGCATTTCGTACGAGGAATGGGTTGTCCAGGACCACAATCGACAAATTTAGTTCCTAATGCTATATGCTGTGCAAAATTCCAAAATGATGGCTACTTTAGAGCCAGAATCTGCAACGTAAGGTCTGATGGTATGGTGGCTGTGCATTTCATAGACTATGGTAATGTTGATGTCCTATCACCTCGTGATGTACATCTTCTTGATGACATCCCTGGTACAGAACCTCTGAGATCTCTTGCCCCAGTTGCATTCAGCTTTACTCTGGCTAATGTTTTACCTATCAACAATACTTGGGAAAATAATACAGTTGATAGCATTAAGAAAATCTTATGGTACAATGAATATAAAGCAGTAATAATCTCCCGATTCGAAGGCCATTATTTCATTCAGCTCAACCATAATAATGAAGATTTTGCCCAATTACTAGTCAAGAAGCAGATGGCTGTAGCTGTGTCAACACAGGAAATGTTCAGGTAATTCATCATTTGTTATATATAAAATAAAATTGTACCCACTTTTATTTACCTACTGCAATGATCATAATTTCTTTCTCTATTTAGGCCAAAGTCTGCACAAGCACCTGAAGTACCTATATACCACCAGCAACCACCAAGGAAAGAATCCACATCAAATAAATATTTATCAGCATCTGCTGCACAACATGTACCTGTCAATCCTATGCAACGTCAAGTACATAATGTGCAAGGGACATGGCACAATGTTGCACCTACATATTCAGTTCTACCAAAACAACAGTTGCAGCCTCTGGTACAGGAGGCCCTTGTGTTTAAATCCAGGGTGTTAGACATAGGTTCAACACATGATGTTCGTGTATCTCATGTAGAAGATGGCCCACTAAAATTCTCTATACAGTTGGAAGTGTTAACTGAAACTTTGACTAAACTAATGAGGGAGATAAATAGTCAATCAACCCAACCACTACAGGAACCTCCACTACCTGGTGCAGTTTGCCTTGGTCGCTATACAGAGGGCAAAGTTCTGTGTAGAGCAGTTGTTATGTCAGTCATGGATGACAAGTGCAAGCTGTACTATGTAGATTTTGGCTTCACAGAAGTGTTACCATACAGAGATATTTATCAATTACCACCTCAGTATATCAATCCAAAAGTTCTTTCCATAAGATTAACTCTAAGCGGTTTGCGAGATTTAAAAGTTACGGACAATATGAAGACGTTCTTCAAGGATTATGTAGCCAAAAAACACTTGGTCTTACATGTCCGTCCTCCTGAAGGACCGCCGCTTATACAGTATGGAGATCTTTATGATAACGGAAAAAATGTGAAGGATATTCTCAGCGAGCATTTTCCAGCTATTATCACGTATCAAAATTCGAATCAGTTAATGAAAGGTTCAGAAGAGATCGTCCACGTTTCGTATGTTGAATCTTGTAGAAAGTTCTTTGTACAATTGGATAGTATGTTACCCGCTCTTGACTCGATTATGAATGTTCTTGCTGAGTATGGTACATCTACACCTCCCCTAAACCCTACGAAAATAAGCGTAGGAATGCCATGCATTGCTCTGTATGAAAATCAATGGTAATATACGCTTGTCAACCAAAGATTATTAAAAAAAATTAAAGTCATATGTAAAGTCGTTTTTATATATGTTTAGGTATCGAGCAACCGTCATCAATATCAATGGGGATTCAATAAGAGTTTTATACGTTGATTACGGCAACGAAGAGACTGTTAATGTTGCTGCGCTGCGTCATATACATACCGACTTAGTTAAAAAACTACCTGCCCAAGCCATAAAATGTGTGTGGAATGGTTCTGAAACAATACCAAATACTCGTGAATACACACGTCATTTTGAGACACTTGTTCTGGAAAAACGGCTGCATATGAGAGTAATCAATGTTACTTCTGATGGGTTGCTTGTTGGTTTACAAGATCCAGAAAAAATGGAGAATATCAGATCTCAACTCATTCACACTATGTCGGCTACTAATACTGCAACCCCAGCAATGAATCAGAATGATGAAGAGACAGAAAACTATTCTAAGATATCTTCGCAAAAAAATATGCAAAGGTACTTTCAAAAGCTTATTTCTAATTGTGAGCTTACCCGAGAATAACTAACATACGTCGATTATGTTTTGCTAAAAATGTAAATACTTTGTATCCTAATGTACAGCTTATTACATCCTAGGTCCAATGACAAACTTCACCCAAGCCTAACAGAATGGCAGAAAATAAAAATCAAAGCAATATGGTAAAATTGATAGTAAAAAATAGTTTGCGATAGTTGTACGTTGTAGAGGTTGCAAAATATACATGAGTTCATGTATCTCAACATTACAAAATAACTGTTTGCTGATTATCACTTGCAAGGGTTTTGTCTTAGCACAAGTTTGGTTTCGCTAATGTCCCGAATGCGTAAAATGATTAATTCTAGAATGAATGTTAACCACGAAAGTTATACTATATTTATTTTTTCAAATTGTCCTTCAATTCTATCAGTTCACAGTTTTGCACTATACATGATAAATTATAATTCATGATTCATTGTATTGCATTGCGCATGATTCAATCTGAGCAAAATCAGAACATAAAAAATATTGAAATGTTTCAGTGATAACACAAATAAATGGAATCAGAAAAAACAGACAGAACAATGGAGACAGCCAGCGTATGACGAGACCTCATCGAACACAAGGAATCCTAAGTCTTGGAAGGAAGGGATAAACGAAGAAAAGCAACGTGACAATCGATATGAAATGAAATCTTTCGGGAAGAGAGACAAAGAAAGTTTTGGGGGAAAGGGGAGATCTCCTGGAAATGAATCCAGGTTCAATCGTAACAGTGGATCTGATAAAAGTTGGAGTGACAAAGATTCTGATGTTTCTTCAAAAGGTCGGGAAGGTGTAAACACATTGTCGGGCCACTGAAAGGGAAAATTTTGCGGGTATTTTTGAATTCCTTGTCTTTGTAGGAAGTGGTAGACGCGGTCGTGGCAATAATAATTATCGTGCTGGTCGTGGAGGTCGCCGGGAAAGTACGAATGGAAGAAACCAATGGAACGATAGAGATAATAATGCGGGAAGGGAAGCTTTCCCTGGTAAAAGTCAATTCAATGAAAAGGACAATAAAGGACGAATGGCGAGTGGACGGGGAAGTCAGTGGAACGATAGAAGTAGCAGTAGAAACAGCTACAGAAGGGATAATAGTGGCAAGGACAACAGTAGTACGTTCTGAGAAAGAAATAAATACATTCATATTATTAAATCCGGCGCATGTTAGTTGTGTAATATTTATGTTTTGTTTTGTGTTACACAGGTGAGCATAGTTTTGGAAGTCAGAAACCCAGAGGTAGAAGGAATGAAAATAATGGTGTATACAAAAAGGTAAGGCAGACACGTTGATTGTTACTCTATGGTACTGTTATTAACGATCAAACATTTGCAGGCACCTATTGTCGAATCATGGAATACTTCAAATACAAACAATCACACAGCAGACAATGTTTCTATGCAAACTGAAAATTTCAGTAAAAAATCAATCGTAATCTCATCGCAAAATATCCCTGTAGGTTCTGTGAAGACATGTGAAGTAGTTTACGCTAATGGCCCTTCTGACTTTTATGTTCAAATAAGTCCTGACTATCTCGAGTTAGAAAAAATCATGGAGCAAATAGCTCTAAAATATGAGAATAACGAAAACCAGCTGCAAAATTCAGAAATGGAGAGTGGCAAGCACTGCATTGCTCAGTATTCAGAAGATTTAAGATGGTACAGAGCTGTGATCGAATCAATCAACGGTTCTACAGCGTCCGTGAGATTTATTGATTACGGAAACGTAGAGAATGTTGCCTTTGATAAAATCAGAGAACTGAAAGATGAATTTTCAATGCTACCGATACAGGCAGTGCACTGTAAATTATTTGGTTCGCCGAAAACTCAATGGAATCAGGCAGAAATAGATGATTTCAAGAATAAAACTGAAGGAATCGCCATGCAAGGAGAATTCGTAACAAAGAAAAATAATGTTTACGAAATTTTATTACGTGAAATGGTAGAGTCAGTTCCAGCATCTACTTATATAAACGAACAATTCTGCGAAGGGATTGACTTAGAGAAAGCAAAAGAATGTGCACAAAACATGACAGAACCTAATGATAACGCGAGCCAAATGGCTGCACCAGATTACGTGCCTTCAGATTTTAGTTGGTCCGCGACGACGTGTGAGTTAGGATCAAAAGAAAGTGTTTTCGTTTCGTGGTACGTTGACCCGAGTGATTTTTATTGTCAAGTCCAGAGCAGGCAGGGCGAATTCCGGAATATGATGTTTGAGATTCAAAAATTATACAAAACGAGGAAACCTGTAATCGGACGTTTGGAGGTACGATCATTCACGATCCAATGTTTTAAATACATTTTTACTATAACTTCTTTTTCCTTATTTTTACTGTCATTGCAGGTCGGAATGCCCGTAATAGCATTCTTCGCAGAGGATCAAGCTCTTTATCGTGCCGAAATTATCCAGCTCACAGAGACACAACAACCCGTTGTTCAATACATAGATTTCGGTAACGGTGCTTTGGTAGATCAGTCCAAAGTGTATCCCGTTGAAAAGAAGTTTACGAAATTACCAAAACAAGCAGTTCGCTGCTTCCTGAAGGAAACGTACCCCAAAGGGACGAGTAGCTGGTCAAAAGAGATCAGCCAAGAAGCCTATACATATTTTAATTCAGATGAATACGAATGTACTTTTCACGATATTCAAGACGACAAGTATATAATATCATTGCGGGACAATGGCTGTGATATTGTTGAAACTCTGATTAGTAAAGGACTGGCTGTTCGAACAGGTATGCATAATTCTTCCGAGTAAAACTATAATAATTATTCAAACTATTTTATTGGCATTTGGATAATATTCTTTACAGAGAGTAGTAAGACTGTGCAGCCTATTGAAATGGAACAAATAGACATAAATCTCTTGTACGGCCAAACGTTCAAGGCGCAAGTTTCGAATGTTGAAAGTACGGAAAAGTTCTACATAAGACTACCATCGGCTGTGAAATCTGATGAGATTATTCATGAATATATGGCTGACAAGGATCCTAAGGTACTTTATTTCACGGTCGCCCTTTTCATTGTTTGACTATGTCCTTACTCGAAGTATAATAACAATGTCCTTTGAAACTTCCAATGCCCGTCTCGTTTAATTAATGTCATAGCTAAACACATGACCTTGTGCTTCTAGTATAAAACGAATTTGATTGTCAATGAGGGAAATAATGTTCTTACTAATGTTGATATACTGTCATTGAGATTCTCTTAAAGGCCTTGCAAAATTCGTTATTCTTCAGATGCGGGAAATTCCCAATACCTTTCTTCAAAAACATACACATTTGTATAGCTTGCCATTAACAGTAACGTGTAACGAAATGGAGAATAATTTCCTCAAAAGCGTGTGTCGTCGCATGATGTATGGTATTAACAACTACTCGAATATATTTATAACTATGTTTTATTTCGAACATATTTACAACAGAATGCGCATAACTACTAACTCATGCAACATAATGAAAAACTCGGTAACAATCTCACACACCATTGAACGTAACACAAATTTGTTGAAGAAAACATAACACTTATTAAAATGCGCCTAGTCGCACTGATCGTATGACATATGATCTTGGTAAGGACTAGTATGATAAAATCAGGTGATGCAACGATTGCCTCGTGGAGGTGTATGTCCTGGAACGGGTTGCTTGGTTCAGACGACTGGTATTTGGAGAAGGGCTGTGATAACGACCTGTTCAGGGCCCACGAGCCTTGAAGTGAGGTACATTGATAGCGGGGCATATGACGAAATCCCTCTGGATAACGTGAGTTTTTCAGTACGACAAAACTTACATCATTCTTGAAGAATGACGAAGCGATTAATACCATACGTCCATGCGATGGCAATAAACGCGTTAATCAATTTTTCATAACAAAAAAGGGCATTCATTTACTATAGTTTAAGTAGTCAAATATTTGAAATCTTATTTTCTATTTAATTTAGATCTTAGCACTACCAGCCCAGCTTTCAGGCATTCAAAAGCAGGCGATAGAGTGCTGCGTACAAAATGTCCCATCATCCCCCGATGTCAATGAAAAATTAAAAGACTTTGCCAAACAAACTGAAGTGATATTACGCGTTGAAGAAGTCGACCGAAATCGGTACGGCACGTACTATGTATTATGTTTATTATTTAGTAATGTATTTATAGTAGTTTCAGTAAAGTAAGGATGGGTTGTACAAAATTAAATTTTGCAGGCTCATTGTGACATTGTTTGACTCTTTGGGAGAGAGACTAAAGCTCTCAGGAACTGATGAAGGCAAGGTGTCTCCAATATGTCCAATGCCGATATTAAGTTCGACACACAAAGTGACGGTATCTTACGCAGAAAATTCAGGCAGCATATGGCTACAAAGAAACGTCGATTATGACCTTGACGTTGAACTACAGAAAACTCTTAAGGAGTACTACGGTGAATGTAGAAACTCTGTAGAACCTGTCATCGGCGAATTGTGCGCTGCAAAAAGTGCTGATGGGGAATGGTATCGCGCAAGAATTGTAAACACGGCAGAATCAGGCGCATATGTGAACTTTATCGATTACGGAAATACGGAACTCATTGCTTTGGACGCATTGAAGGAGTTAGATCTGCAGTTTTATGTACCACATGAATTGGCTGTGCACGTAGCGTTGTCCGTAAGACTGAAGGGTACGGATGGTGAACAAGTGGCCTCCCTACAGTCTCAGCTATTGAACAGGGAGTTGTCGGCAGTTTTCTACAACGTTCACAAGAAATGGATTGTCGAATTGTTGGACAATGGCGAGAAGCTAAGCGAAAAGTTCTGTGCTCTTGGGCTGGTAGCAAGTTCGGACGATGCGGATGAAGTAGGAGAATCCCAAGATGTTGATATGGTAGTTGGAAAGCGGTACAAAGTTGTGGTCTCACACGCAGATTCTCCCAGTCAGTTCTGGCTCCAGAGAATCGATGAGACTGCGATACTCGGAGAGAAGCAGGGCGAACTGCAAAGCAATGCCGAGTCTTTCCCTGTCATCGAAGGAGTCCCGGAGGAAGGCAGTCTTTGTGCCGCTGTCTATTCCATTGACAATTTGTGGTACAGAGCCGAAGTACTTGACGCCGATGAGGATATCACTACCGTTCGGTTTATAGACTACGGGAATACAGACGTAATCAATAACAAAGCAGAAAAAATCCGAAAACTTCCAGAGGAATGGGCATCGTTTAAAAGATACGCTACGAAGTGTAGACTTGACGTTATACCAATCGATTCTGAGGATTGGGACGAACCAACCTGTGAGAAATTCGAAACATTGGTCAATTCGGTTGACTGTTTGGATGCTTCGATCATCTCCGATGTATCGCCAAAGCGTGTTGATTTATTCGTGCAAGATAAGAGTGTTTCTCACACGTTAGTCGAGGAGAATCATGCTACTTTGGTGCACGCTGAGGGTGATGTAATTGACGAAATCATCGACCTTGAGTTGGACCCACACTCCGCTTTCGTAAGCCACGTGAATTCACCGAACGAATTCTGGGTGCAAGAAGAGAAGTCTGTCGCAGCTCTGGAAGTATTGACTGATAGGTTTATCATTGCGGATATGTTCCCAAAGGTTTCTAACGTTAAGGAAGGCATGCTGTGCGTCGCAAAGTTCCCAGAAGATGGTCACTGGTATCGCGCCAGAATCATGTCTCAGGGCGATGGAGGTGTACAGGTACTCTACATAGATTATGGAAACTCGGCTACTTCTACCGAAATTCGTGAGATACCAGACGACCTTGGCGACACACCACCGTTGTCACGCAAGTGCTGCTTAGTTTTACCGGAAGGAGTAAAGGAATGGTCGCGGGAAGCATGTGTAGAATTTTCAAATCTAGCTGCTGACGGAGCAACGATTTTCTTGCTCGAGGTCTTGAAGGAACAGGAAACATCATTGGTGAAATTAAGTTTGAATGGGGACGATGTTGCGAATTTATTGGCCGCATACTGTGAGCGACAGTTGCCGACGATCGAGGAAAGACTTCCCCCTCTAGGCGAGGAGAACTCGCCAAATATTTTGATAAGTAATATTAATAGTCCTGATGAGTTTTGGATCCAAGCTGAGGAAAACATCGGTGAATTGGAATTAATGTCCGAACGATTGGAAGGGGCACAAAGCTTTGTGCAACTAGACAAGATCGAAGTTGGGACTATTTGCGCGGCGAAGTTCCCAGAAGACGGACATTGGTACAGGGCGAAAATACTTTCTCACGAAGAAGGAAAAACTCATGTATTATACATTGATTATGGAAACTCAGTGAGTTCGGAGGACTTGAAAGTCCTGCCGGAGGACATTGTGAATATCCCAAGCCTGTCAAAACGATGCACCTTGCAACTTCCAGAAGGTGTCTCATCTTGGTCTGAGGAAGCCTGCGCAAAATTCAGAGAGCTTGCAGCTGATGGTGCAACAATGTTCCAATTTGAGGTGCTTGAGGATGCAGAAATTATGCGAATCAGTCTCAGTTTAAATGGTAAGGACGTCGCAGATATTCTGTCCACAGCATGCGAGAAGAAAATTGAGGTAAACGATGAATCAGCTGTGGATAAGATACAATCCGATGAAGCAACTCCTGCTGCAGCGACCAGTCCGCAAGAACCATCCGAAGGTACGCCAGAAGAACTTGAAGTAACAACATCTGACGCTTTGAAAGAAAATGATGGTGCAGAATCGAATAAGCTCAACGAAAGTTCAAGTTCCCAAACTTGCGAAATTATTTACGACAGTCGCGTAGATAAAATTCAACCACACGTTGAAAATGAAGGCCAGGTACATGATACTGTAGAAGGAACTAAGGAAACAGCAACGAATTTCGATGCATTGGTGGACAGTGTTTCTAATATGAACATCCAGTCGAGCCTGGAAGATGTCACAACTGCAGATCCAACGATAATGACCGACGCTGTTTGTCAGGACAAACATACGGAAAGTGCCGAGTCGTCCAAGACAGATAAACCTTTGCAAGAAAATGCAGATGCAGAACAAATAGTGGCAGTAGTTCCAGAGTTAAGCGTTGACGACATTGTCCAGAGTATGATAAAGAATACGATGGACGAGGCTCAAGGGAATTCGAGCGCAGATTCCGCCATTGAATCCCATAGCAGCGACGTTTCCAAAGGTGAAGTAAAGGTTAAGGATAGCGAAGATCACGACGAAGTCTGCAGCTCGGTGAACACAGATCCGAATACTCAGGAAAAACCAAACGCCAAAGAATCCACCCCAGATGCTCACGCCGAAGAAACCACCCCGGCTGCTAACGCCGAAGAAACCACCCCGGCTGCTAACGCCGAAGAAATCACCCCGGCTGCTAATGCCGAAGAAACCACCCCGGCTGCTAACGCCGAAGAAACCACCCTGGCTGCTAACGCCGAAGAAACCACCCCGGCTGCCAACGCCGAAGAAACAATTCCGGATGTCACCGCCAAAAAAATCATCCCGGATAACAAAGCCGAAGAAACCATCTCAGATGCGAACGTCATCAAAGAAAACACAACAAAAGAATCGATATCACTGGAAGAAAAACGTGTTATTGATGATGTCATTGAAGAAACGAAAGTGGAATGTTTTCCTGACGTCTCTGTCGAAGCAAAGAATACCTGCTGCGAGACATCTCAGGGTGATACAATGCATGACGACTTGTCTGTCGAAGAAGCTCGTTCCAGCACCCCGAATTCGAATGGTAATCACAAGGTTACGATAGTGAATGAAGATGTCAACAAAGAGGAATCCCCTAATCTCGCTTCATCACGTCCAGCTACGCCAAAAATTACACACTCCGAGAAACTTGTCGCTGGGGCAGTAAACCCCCAGCCCGGCGACGAAATACTCAACGTGCTCGTGCAGCCGGAGAACATTCCAACGGACGAACGATAATAGTCTTACAGACTTACAGTTTTATAACAAAATCCCTAATACGTACAATATAAGTACGTAATTAGACGTTGAGCCCTGTAAATTCAGACTGATATGTTCTTGATTTTTTCTTTCGTACACTTTCGTCATCTCGGTAACCAAGCGATGACTTTTTATTGATAGAAACCTATTGCTTTTTTAAAAGATATACATTTATTTTGGCTGTATTAACTTTATAGGTATATTTTGTTCTTCTCCATATGCTGCTCTAATAGTTTCGCGTTAAAGCGTTATCGACGTTTAAACAGTATTCTGCAAACTTTGTTAATATTTGACAAAACGACGCCGTACATAAAAAAAGAATATATTACATATGTTATTAGTGTTATACGGTATAGTATATCGATTGATGAACAGTTGTAAACTAATCAGGACGGTGCGTGAGCGGATTTAATATTATGCAAATGAATAAGTTTACGTTTTGAAGGGAAAGTCTGCAAAGTAATGCTTACAATTAACCGTGAAACAAAGTATCTCGGACATAGCTAATATATTAATCGCAACGATCAGCAGCAGTAAACATTTTTGTTTTTCCTAACTTGCCGCGGGTTCATTGAATAATAATTTTCGCGTTCTTAATCCCCCGTCGGAAAAATTTGTTTTCTTATCCTCAGATTATTGAATTACTTTTATCTTACGTTAGAATATGGCAGATTAGTCGTACTTTTCTACAATCCAGTGACTTAGGAGTTGTAGTAATTGTTTTTTTATTACCCAACAAGATCTTATATCTTATAAAATCCTTAAATTTGTTTCGTTAATTCGATAGGGACTTTGCCTAAGTGTCTAAGTTTTCGCATTAAAAAAGATACAAAAATCTGTCGACATTGTAATTATTATTCGCTGCAAAATTACGTTATATAGGTCTTTGTACGTTATTCAAATATGTTTTCTAATAAAAATACGAAAAGAGAAGTCAATTTTCTGTTTTTCCATTAACACCGTTATCTTTAGTGATTGTTCCCCTGCGACGTTTATCTGCCTTTTCTATATTACGTAAAATATTTTTGAGTTACTCTACACTGTAAAGACACTAATGGATTTTTACTATATGACACATACCTTTCTGTTTAGCAATCTTTATATTACGTTTTGTTTCGATTTCATTTTTGGCCTGTCTTTCGCGGAAAAGCATATCTCGAGCTAAATCTATTTCGTCCTCTAGATACCAACGCATCGGTCCTCGACATCGTTTATTTTCTCCCAAGTATTCTTTTCCCGGACTTTGAAATATCATTTCTATCATTGTATTATTAAATCCTCTTTTCCATTCAGCTTATGACCCATAAAACATACTTTTTACCTTAACTCCTCATGGTTTGAAAACCCTCCACGAGAGTGTTTTGAACCGAGTCCACGTCGTAGTCGTTTACTATCCAGAATACGAAATTTCAAGTCAGGGCCATCGCGCTGTTGTATCACATCCGTTAAAGAGGACTCAAAAGGTGGATTTCGAGCATCGTAATGCGTCTCTGGGTCTTGATTATTTATATCGCAACAGAATCCGAAAGGTTTCATCAAATTCTGTTGATCCTGCATTTCTCAGTTCATACAAAATCTTTTGCAATGCTCAACTATTCTAATTATTTGTGGTGATGGATTGATAAATGAGAACACTAGGTTTTCTTCAAAATTCTTATTATTCCGACTGTTATTAATTGAAAATGTAGTACTTCGTTATTAATGTGTCATTGTTTAATGACTTTTTCCTCCATTATGAGTGAAACATGATTCCCAAAACATCCAGCCTGGCTTATGAAACGCTTACAGCGTCACATTGCCACGTAATATGAGTTGTCTGTGTTTACACTGTTAACTTCTGTGTGTACATAATCATAACATTAAATTTAGAAAGTGTGAGCCCATTATGATTGACAATTACATTCACTACCGAATGTCTATTGTTTTTAACAAAACACGTGGTGTTTGAAACTCCAATAGCCTTGAAACGCGGTGACCGTATACTTCCTTGTGCGTTCGGTAAAATAAAAGTGTTGTATTGAAAGGTTTCCTGATTAGACGGTCATACATGATACACTGAATTGATGACTAAATTGTATACATAATATGTACATGTAGGTGTGTGTTTTGTATTTGATTTATAGGTACACAGGTGAGTGCACAAGAGGGGGAAGTACTGGATACACACAAGCACGCATGAGCGACGTATGTAATAAGAGTATAGGAGCACGGGTCGAGGTCTGAGGAGAGAAATACGAAGGGGACAACTGGATCACTCCTCTAAGTCCAGGTCCCCCAATTCTTCTTCCAGACCTTCTAAGTCTTCTTCGGTAAAGAGGTTTTCGTTGATAGCTAATGCGGTTGCCCCTTCTCCCAAGGCCACTGCGAATTATTTATCGACATGTAATTTATGCTCAACGGTTGTAGATATTATTCCGTACAATCATTACAAAATTCTCACCGGTAGATGTTCCATTGGTTTCGGCAGATTCCGCGGACTTCAAACGATCGTTACTGGCAACAGTAATTCCGGTACTATCAATTTCACTAGCTTCAAAAGCAAGCCTATCCATATCAAGTTCTTTGTATTCGATTTTCTCTTCACTTTCGTCATCTTCGCGGAAGTAGCTTGATATCGCTTCATCTCCGTCGTCGATTCCTATCGGGAAAAATACATAAAATGTTACAAATCCGTTTACAATTGTAAGTCGGATAGGCACAATTTCACTCATACCATCTCCAGTAGCCAAATCAGGGTTGAAATAAAACATTTCTCGTCCTGATATACCGACTTGACGACCAGCTTTGTAATCGCTTCGTTTTTTCTCTTCGTCCTTGAGAGCTTGATCCTTCTTTTCTTTTAGTTTTCTTTTTTTCCACGCCAAGAAAGTCTCCAACGTTATCTTTGTCTGAGGGTCAAAGTAATTAGTGAATTACAATTTTTTGCAGTGTTACTGGTTAGTTGTATATTTAGACATTTTTTTACCTGGTTTGGCCCCAAATTAGCTCTTTCTCGTTCTATCAAATCTTCTAAAGAGATTTCGTCCTTCTTCTCTTCCTTTTTCTTGTCTTTCTTTAGGACAAAACCTGGAGGTAAGGCATGTCTATAAATACATTTCTGACCTGATGGACATTCCCAGAACCATCCATATTTCGATTTTTCTACAGCTTCCAAAAAATGTTTGCAAATCTAAAAATGGTAGAAACATGTTGTTATGCTCCGTGAATTTCTTTCTCAAGAATCTGCTTACTCTATCTACTTACAATGTCGGTAGTTGGGCGATTGCCACCATCTCCATGTTTTTTCTCTACAACTTCTTTTAACTTGTCTTCATCCCATTTATCCATTGTATCTGCTTCCTTGTCAGGATCTCTCATATCACAGTATAATGAACGTTTCTCAGCCTTTCTTTCAATGCTTAGGTCATGAGAAAACTTACATTTGTCTCCCTTTGTACACTGACCCTGCTTAAAGAATGCACATACTACCGATTTTGGGTCAGTTCCTGCAGACACAATGTATCAGTATTAAGAATGAAAGATTCTTCAAATTCATGGTACTGTAGGGATATACAAAGTAGTAATACCTTTTTCAATTTTTTGTGTTTGTACAGGTTTAAAAATAAGAGCCAATTCTTTTTGCTCCTTTAACTTCTTTTCCTTCTCAAGCTTCTTCTGATTGGGATCATCTAACTTGCGGGGGTTAACTCCACCAGTTTTTACTTGCTTTTCAACTTGCTGAATGAATTTCTGTTGCTTCGCTCCTTTCTTATTTTTAATACCAAAAGTCTTATCCTATAAAAAAAGGTAAATACTGAATATAATAACGTGTCCTATATTTCAAAAGGTTGGTTTATGTGTGTGAAGGTTTTTCAAGCAAAGTCAGCACATGTGCAAGCATGAAAATAATTTTATGTACCTCAATAACTTTCTCCTTTTTCTTCTGCTCTGCTTTTTTGCTGGGAGCAGGTGCCTTTTTCGGTGGCATTTTGAAGGTAGGATTATTTCATAACCCGTAAAAGTTTCCGAAAATTCTAAAAACAGCTGTAGAGGTGAGCTTCACCTCACTTCACCTCATCCACTCCGTTCTACACCCGGAACCAATTTTCATTCAACTCTCTATTCATATCTCTATCGTTCAGTCCGTTTCGAATATAACACGATTTTCATCGGTAAATTATATCATTACATGTAAACACACCACACTATAAAAAGGTTAAATTTCTATGACGTGTGTATCAATGGCGGATGGCGCCTCGGATGGTTCGGGAATTTTATTTTTTATAGTTCGCTATTCTGCTAAGATGGCGCCTGAGTAGGCTAGGGAACTTTGTTTTGCGCAGTTGACCATCTTCACCATAAAATATTTTAATACAAGGTTAATGGAAACATATGAAATCAGCCAATGGGATGTGACGAATAACCGGGGGCTCATTTTTATGTCCATCTACGTTATAGGTCTATCGTTTGCGCCAATGAAATAATACGATAGGGTGTACAACCTTTTCTAACGCGTGGTTAATGGCAACGTTCAATTCAACCACACAACCACGCTGTGACTTATGTGTTCCATCTTTTCTGTCGGCGTTTCACAGCGAGTAGTAATCAGAAAGTCGTGTTAACTTCATTTTGTGAATTTGTGTGGAAGGAACGATGGCGAAATTTGACTTGACGTCTCGCATCGGCCAGTATCTTGACCGTCACTTGGTTTTCCCACTTTTGGAATTTTTATCAGCCAAACAGGTACGTCCTAAGGGAAGTTTGTCAGTTGTTCACTTTTGACCATAAAGTTGTGGTTATATCACGACCATATTTTATAGATTTACGATGAAGCTGAGCTACTCCAGGCGAAGCTCGATATCCTCAGCAAAACCAACATGATTGATTACACCATTGACATCAGGGAGCAACTTTACCCAGATTTAGAAGTTCCTGAGGTTAGTACTATAAACAAGCACTTGATTTTTATCTCATCAAAATGCAACTCTTAGCTGAGCAATAATAAGGGATTACTATAAACAGATGAACCTGTTCGATTCATTCAATATACCATTTATTTTGTAGGAACTTAAAGCACGACGTGCTGATGTACTTGAAGAACTTATTGTTCTTCAAAATAATGTGTCAGTTGTACTGGCACTGATGAATAATGAAGAGATCATGAAGAAAATGGAAAATATGAGAGATTCCAAAGCGCTTAATAATTATCTGACTCAAGAATCTGATGTAAATTTTTTATATCTTTCTACTAGATTTAAGACTTTCCATTCTATGTTTATTCATGTTAAATATTTATTTTAGTTCAGAGTAGAAATGATGGACAGTTTTGTCAAATTGGCAAAGTATCGATATGAATGTGGCAATTATTCTGTTTCAACTTCATATCTGTACTTTTACATGCTCATAATGCCACCCACAGATAAGGTACATAAAACTTATATTTCTTATTCCTCTCACAATTTTTATTTATACTAACATACTTATTACATTCTACAGAATTATCTGAATGTGCTATGGGGAAAGTTAGCATCTGAGATTTTAACACAAAACTGGGAAACTGCATTAGAGGATGTGAACAAATTGCGAGAATACATTGACAGTAATGTTATTGGTAATTCATTGCAAGTCTTACAACAACGTACATGGCTCATTCACTGGAGCTTGTTTGTATTCTTCAATCATGTTAAAGGCAGAGACCTTATCATTGAAATGTTTCTTTACCGACCGCAGTATGTATTCTTACATATAGTCTTTGACTCAAATATCAAATGAAACATTACGTTCGATAACTGGACGTTCTTTGTATTCTTACAGTTATCTTAATGCTATCCAGACTATGTGTCCTCACATTCTCCGCTATTTGGCCGCAGCGGTTATTGTCAACCGTTCGAGACGGTCCATATTAAAAGATCTTGTTAAAGTCATTCAACAGGTCAGTGTTTAACTATTTTCTATGAGTAAATATGTATTGTGTTAATCGAGTATTATTTGTTGCAGGAGTCTTACACGTATCGTGACCCGATCACCGAATTCCTCGAACACCTTTATGTCAATTTTGATTTCGATGGAGCACGTCAGAAGTTACAGGAATGTCAAACCGTTGTTTATAACGATTTTTTCCTCATTGCCTTACTCACCGATTTCGTAGAAAACGCTAGACTGATGATCTTCGAAACTTTCTGTAGGATACATCAATGTATCAGTATTGGGTACGTGAAGAGAAAGCGTAATTAATTAAGTGCAATTCAAGTGCATAAGGATACGGTAACTCTAAGGTTTATAATTTTAGAATGCTTGCTGAGAAGTTAAACATGAAGGCCGATGTAGCCGAATGCTGGATTGTCAACTTAATTCGTAATGCCAGGCTAGATGCTAAGATTGATAGTAAGCTAGGACACGTGGTAATGGGTGGGCAACCGGCATCGCCCTACCAACAACTAGTTGAAAAAATTGAAACATTGAGCGTCAGAAGCGAAGCCTTAGAAAACCTGATTGAAAGGAAATTGAAGGCCAAGAATCAGGACCCAGTAAGTATAGTGTGGAACTAACAGAGGTCAGTATCAGCCATCATTAGATCATATTCATAAATATTTATTTTCGATTTTCAATAGTACTTATTAGAATTAGTTTGTTTTTGTTATCATGTAGATACACTTATTCATAGTAGTAGTAGCTTGTAAACATAAATAACTTTGTATAACTTAAGTGAAACAGTATGAAACCTAAAGGAGGAAAACGTATTATCTAATCTGTTCTATACTTGCGTAAGAATCTTCATTTGAGGAATATATTTTTTTATTTCAGTATCAAGCATCGTGGAATCTGGATTTATGATGGGGACATTTTGACTCTACTTCCGTCAGAGAATAATAAAAGGACATGAAACCTTGCATTGTTTAGGGCGCCACAATTATATAACTCCATAGATCACCTTGTGAGCGTGAGAAGCCGACAGAAAACGAAGGAATTTTATATCACTGCATTTTTATTTTCATGAGAGTACCACAGAACTTTTTATCATCTTTAAACACATGTGTATGAAAAAAAAAACCGAAAGACAGTGTAAATGTAAACATTCGTTCGTATGTTACTATGAAAAAAGAATAAGAATGTCAGAAGCAATGTCACATTCAGATTACGAAGGATCGACTGTGTAAAATACAGTTTACTTAACCAGAACATTCTGAGTATCTAATTATTTTCTCATTTATCCTTTAATTGTACTTAAGTTCACATATATTTGTCCTTGTCCTTTCGATCCTATAGCCGACATAAATATTTTTAAAACTTGAAGAGTTAAATACGACTTTGGCACTTCCTTTATCAAATCGAAGTCTTATCGGACGTCCCTGTAAAAGGCTGCATTTCTTCTAGAGGAAGAAAATTGCAACCTGTGTATCCACCTTGGTCAATACAATACTTCAAAACACTTCTCCAATGTGTATCTTCAGCCAATAACCAAGGATTTCCGAGAATGATAAGTAAGGCACGTGCTCGAGTAATTGCAACGTTCAGTCTTCTTGGAGAAGCTATGAATCCCAAAGAATGCTTAACATCCTCGTGAATTAAATTCTTTGAAGATCGTACGGTAGAAAGAATAATAACTTTTCTTTCTTGACCTTGAAATCCTTCAACACTGCTGACTTTTGGCGTTTCTACGTCAAGTTCTAAGAGCAGATCTCGTATTTGATACACCTAAAATTGAATTCCAAGTTTTAATTTTCGAAGATTCTCAATACAGATATTATAAATTGTATTAGAAATAATACCTGTTTTTGGTATGGAGTTATGACGCCAATATCATCAGCAGAAAGACCTCTGTTGTATAACTTCAGTAAATAGAAGTACACTTGCGTTGCTTCAGCGGGATTGTACCAACTCGGACTGTCCGAATCACGATAATTTTCTCCGTGGATTCCATGGAAAATGATGGCTGGCGGTGAACCTTCTCTTTCGGGCAATTCTTCCGATAAAGACCGCAAAAGCTTAGCTTCTAAACTTTCCTCGGGACATACCTACATAATATTATGATTATTATTTATTACTGTCAATATCACAAGTTCATTTGAAGAATGGTATACACAATTACCTGTGGTATTAATTCTGACTCATAGAATAACTTGTTCGATATTTGTAGTATCTCAGGTAAACTTCGGTAATTTATAACCAGCTTCGTGACAAGTCTCTGATCGTATCCCATCTCAAAGCCTTCCGGATCTCTCTGATACGGAAAACAATGTAATAACCGAGAGAGGAATGACTCGCCGTAACCGAAATTTTTAGCAAGTCTGCTTTGCACCACAGGACCCAGTTGCATAGGGTCACCCGCGAGAATCACCTGACCGCAGTCAGAATGAATAAAATTCAATGGAATCAGTATCTCCGGCTCAGTGGCTTGTCCAGCTTCATCAATAAGGACATGTGTGAAATGTCCACGCGGAAAACCCATGTTATGTAATATTCCCAGTGCTACGCACGTCCCCACAGTAATTCTGTGGCGGCCGAGCATACTCATCGTACAATTCATGCTTACTCCGTTTCTGGAGCATTCATTTCTCGCTCGTGATCCTTCAGCTGCTAATTCCGCAGTTGCACAATATGGCAATAACCTTGCCGGAATAGAATCGCTTTCGAGACAATGATGGGCAATCAGACGCACCTACCAAAATTAACATAAATTTTAGTCACACAGGAATTTAAAGCACACTTACAGGTTATACAGTGGTGATACCATACCAGATCTCCGGGTTTGAGAATTCCACTGTCCAATAATCTTTCCACTATTAAATTCGCTGAGCTATTAGACGGCGTTGCAATGAGAAGTCTACTTTCAGGTACTGTCGTTAAAATTTGTAGAATTGTTTCACAAAGGGTAATGGTTTTTCCAGTACCAGGTGGGCCAAATATTATGTAAGGTAAAGGCCTTGCCAAACCTAATAATATGTTTCGTACAGCTGTCTTCTGATAGTCGTTCAATTTTTTACTGTACCACGTGAGTTTCCTTTTTTTTATGCGATTCGTGTATAAGTCTGTTTCTGTAGGACTAGCTGTATATGTCATGAACAAAAGTGTTAGTAAATAATTTCTGAAGTAATACTCATATCAAAATAAATTACCTGCTAAATTCGATCGTCCGTTTTGATCTTTCGACGTCGAACAAACCGAACTATTTGTGATATCCGGAGAGTGTTGATTGGATTTAACATTGAAAAGTCTTTCTGCTACCGATACCCTTGTAAAAGATCGTGAAGTTTCGGACGAGGACTCACTAATACTCGTAGCTGTAGTATTACTAGAGCTTGTGGAAGTATTAGATTCGCTGCGCCTATGTTGACGCTGCTTGGAAGCAGAATCGATCCCATTTACAGCTTCTTCTAAGTACAGTTGAGGTTTCTTTTGAACAACACGTGTTGGAAACAAGAATTCAGGACCGAGACGAACGACAGCCTGATTAACGGCATTATGACATCTATTGAAAGTGGAATTCGAACTTTTGAATGACACTTGACAATCTTCTCCATTATATTGCTCATGAAAATTCTGATTGAACTTGAGGAAGACTTCAGTGCTGGTAGTTTTATGAATATATCCCTCATATTTTTGATGCCCTGTTAAGAAAGCAACGATTACCATACAACTTCTATACATGTAAATTCGCGCTTGCAATATTACCTTCCGTAGAGTCCCATTTGCGGGATATTATAACTCTGTCCCCAATAAGAAGGGACGGTCGATTTTCTGCAAGTCCAAGAACTTGTAAAACGAGATATTCACCATGTCGTTTCAGAACTGCACTGTCCATACTGTACCGTTGTAATTCCATTGTAACTGCAATTTCTTCCAAGTAGAGCAACGCATGGAAACGATCTTTATACGTTTCGAAACGTAAGTCTGTTAAAAGACAAGGTATAGTTTCACTCACGGCCAGTTCGTACTCGGTTTTTGATTTCATTTTATCTAGCGGCGTCAGTACTGCGTCCCAGTAATATCGTGGAACTTTAAATATTCCATTGCGGACTTTGATAAAATTAGGTGGTTTACAGGGTCGAATGCCTGGTATGTATGTTCCTTCGTCCAACTGTTCCTTATTAAATTTGAAATCTTTTCTGTGATTATCAGTACCATAGTCTGCCCTTGTTAGTGAATACTTTGAATTAACGTTTATTTGAAAAACGCGACCAATTTCAAAATCACTGAAATGGAAGACAAATATTTCTTCGGACCGACCAATGAACCTTGCCCGACAGTTGAATTTGTAAGAAATTTCATCATTAGGATTTAAAATCGTCATCGTATCAACAGCCGGTTGGAGTAAAATTAACTGAGACTGAGCCTTCTTTGATGTAAAATAGGTTCTGCATAATCGATGGCAAATATTACTAGCATTTTTAACCACCACAGATATTTCTTGCTGTTCATGTATGTTTAAATTAATTTTTAGATCATCGCTAACTGATATACCACATTTATCCTTGAAGAGAACATTGCCTTTATCAATTAGATATGGAGACTGTAGGTTTGAAGAATGTTTACTGGAGATCTGCAAAGATTTACACAATACCATTATACAGTCTGGTCAATGAATGAACAATTCTTAATAAACAGTTACTATAATATTAATATGAAACAATCTATACAAGTGACTCATTTTACCTGTTCTAATGGAACAACAGTCAGTGACCTCCACATGTAAATATTCTGATCACTTTCAATACTGTCACTGACTACTTTGTCCCCAACACAAGGATTGTAACCAGCTTCACATATTCTCTTACTAAATACGATGCCACCCTCAATAACACCCATTTCCTTCTCTGAATCATAACTATTTACAATGCCAACAGTCAACTTAGACCTTAATGGTTGTATTTTATCTACTTCCAAAACTTCCCCACTTAAGTCTGTAGAATCTTCGTTAACTTCTACCGTGCATTCTGCCTTTAACCAGTCTCCAATGAAGGGTACAAAATCAGATCTAACTTCATCCAAATTGAAACAAATGTCATTAGGTTCTATTATTACATTTCTGCCTTGTCTCATTTTTACCTTTCCTACAATACTTCTTTTTAGTACTCCAGCCCTTATTACCCTTTCACACTCTTTGGAACTATTATCCCATGAGTCATTAATGACATCTATAATTTTACATATTTTTTCTTCCTGATTCTTATCCTTCTGATAAGCTAGATAGTAGATTTTATCACCTACTTTAAAATTGTGGGCATTTCTATTAACTGTTTCATATATGCAACGGTCATCTACAAGGATATAATCTGAGTTTACAACAGTTACAATTCCAGTTTTGTAATAACAACTTTGCCCTAAAGGAATTTCTGCTTCTTGCGAGTTGGGAGCATCATCTTCTTTTGCTTCTTCAAGGATACCTATAGCTTCATTTATATCATTTATTTCACTTGCATCAGAAACATTATTATGAAAATAACTTGCAGCATGTTTGACAACAGAGAATAATAAAGAAATCATCTTTAGCTTCTGTTATTTTGATCCAAGTATCTGCAAACAAAGGGTAAGTAGAATCTTTTAATTTCAAGATATCTAAATAATCATTTAAAGATACCGAAATAAACTTGTAAAATAGATATAAACCGGTCTATTGATTGATATTTCCACTCTGTTGCTTTAAGGTAATCCAATTCCTTTCTCAAAGACTGGACTCTTTTCAAATGCAATTCTTTGAGAAGTCGTTTTTGCTGTTTTTGCTCCTGTAATTCCGATTTCATCCGGTTCAAAATTTTTGAGGTTTGAGTTCCACTGGATGTTATTTCGGAATCCTGAGATTCCGAGGATCTTTGGTTAGGAGTATGTGGCAAAGTGTTCGAGGATAATGCCGTAGAATTCATAGTTCCTTATCTACTTGGCAATCACTTATTCGTCTGTTTCCGAACATTCGCTTAAATTTTAACCTACAGCGCATCGTATTATTACCGACGAGATAAAAGGATAGACCAGGATAGACCCTTCATGTGACCCGTGTGTCACCAAATCTGAAATACGGACATTGTCAAAAAAGTGAAGCGGTCGAGCGCACTCTACGTTTCATGACGGTAATATTTCGGACTGCAAACACTTTTAGTCTTCTTTGGTCTTCTTTTACCATATTGGAACCATTTTGGGACCATATTGGAACCATTTGGGACCATATCGGGACGTCCCTCAAAATGCACTCCGTCTGTTAACCATGTGATGTATATATTTATCGACAAATTAAAAATTTTATCAAAAACTTACAGAAATATTATATTATATGCGATTATATCTGTGACTGTACATCATGCTAACGAATCGACACAGATGAGATATGGGACAGAACTATTATCTAAATTACACACATTTTATACAATTACAGCAGTATTACAATTACCGCAGAATATTTTTCGCACATACTATTCATGAATCAATAGATCGCCAAATAATCCAATATTTTCATATTTTCACACTGAAAATCATCAAATAACCGAAAAGTTAATTAATTTAACGCCAATAATCGCTTAATGTATTCTAACGCATTTTAACGCATTTTCAACGGATTTTCACTCATTTTAACGCATTTTCAACAGATTTTCAACACATTTTAACGTATTTAACCGCAATTTAATGCATTGTAATGTATTTCATCGCATTTTCCACAAATTTTAACGTCTCTAAATGCATTTTCAACGCTTTTTATCGTATTTCAACGCATTTCAATGGATGTTAATGCTATTTTAACGAATTTCAATGCATTTTAATCGATTTTAATGCATTTTTAACGTATTTTATCGTATTTCAACGCACTTTAATGGATTTTAATGCATTTTTAACGTATATTACAGTATTTCAACGCATTTTAATGGATTTTAATACTCTTTTAACATATGTTATCGTATTTCAATACCATTTTAATGCATTTCTAAATATTCTACCATATTTTAGCGCGTTTCAATACACTTTTAACGCATTCTAACCTATTTCAACACATTTTAATGCATTTCTAAATATTTTACACTATTTTAACGCAATCTAACCTATTCCAGCACATTTTGATGCATTTCTAAACGTTTTATCTTATTTTAACGTATTTTAATTCATGTTTAACGTGTTCTAACCTATTCCATCACATTTTAATGCATTTCTAAACGTTCTAATCTATTTTAGTTCTAATCTATTTCGTTCTAATCATTCTAATGGATTTTCAATATATTTTAACGTATTAAAAATTGTATGTTCAATTAAACATTTTGGTATTCTGTCGATAATCGGTAGACTGATTATCACCGTTCTCAATTTACATCCGTGTAGAACATCGGTAACCGATCTGTAATCGCTAGACTGATTAATACCGTTCTCAATTTATATCCGTGTAGAACATCGGTAACCGATCTGTAATCGCTAGACTGATTATCACCATTCTCAATTTGCATCGGAGTAAGACGTCGGTAACCAATCTGTAATCGCTAGACTGATTATCACCGTTCTCAATTTACATCCGTCTAGAACATCGGTAACCGATCTGTAATCGCTAGACTGATTATCACCATTCTCAATTTACATCCGTGTAGAATATCGGTAACCGATCTGTAATCGCTAGACTGATTATCACCGTCCTTAATTTAAATCCGTGTAGGACGTCGGTAACGAATCTGTAATCGCTAGACTGATTATCACCGTTCTCAATTTAAATCCGTGTAGGACGTCGGTAACCAATCTGTAATCACTACACTGATAATCACCGTTCTCAATTTAAATCCGTGTAGGACGTCGATAACCAATATGTAATCGCTAGACTGATTGTCACAGTTCTCAATTTACATTCGTGTAGAATATCGGTAACCAATCTGTAATCGCTAGACTGATTATCACCGTCCTTAATTTAAATCCGTGTAGGACGTCGGTAACGAATCTGTAATCGCTAGACTGATTATCACAATTCTCAATTTAAATGCGTGTAGGACGTCGGTAACCAATCTGTAATTGCTAGACTGATTGTCACAGTTCTCAATTTACATTCGTGTAGAATATCGGTAACCGATCTGTAATCGCTAGACTGATTATCACCATTCTCAATTTGCAACGGTGTAAGACGTCGGTAACCAATCTGTAATCGCTAGACTGATTATCACCGTTCTCAATTTACATCCGTCTAGAACATCGGTAACCGATCTGTAATCACTACACTGATAATCACCGTTCTCAATTTAAATCCGTGTAGGACGTCGATAACCAATAGGTAATCGCTAGACTGATTGTCACAGTTCTCAATTTACATTCGTGTAGAATATCGGTAACCAATCTGTAATCGCTAGACTGATTCTCCCCGTCGTCAATTTACATCCGTGTAGGACGTCGATAACCGATCTGTAATTTCCGACGCATTTTAATAGATTTTAACGCATTTTCAACGCATTTTCCACGAATTTTCAACGCATTTCAACTCATTTTTAACGCGCTTTCAACGCACTTTAACACATTTAAACGCATTCTGGAAGTACTTTAACGTATTTAAACGCATTCTTAACGCACTTTAACTCACTTTAATGCACTATTGACGTATTTTAACATATTTTCACACCTTATAACGCATTCATAATACGTATTTTCGTGCACTATTGCGCATATACAATATACAAACTATATACCTATTATATATACTATATACGTGTTATATATGTGACATACGTACCATATACCTATTATATATACTATGTACGTACTATATACCTATTATATATACTATGTACGTACTATATATGTGACGTACGTACTATATACCTATTATATATACTATGTACGTACTATATATGTGACACACATACTATATACCTATTATATATACTATATATGTGATATACGTGATATATGTGATATACTATATACTATATACTATATATGTGACACACATACTATATACCTATTATATATACTATGTACGTACTATATATGTGACATACGTACTATATACCTATTATATATACTATGTACGTACTATATATGTGACGTACGTACTATATACCTATTATATATACTATGTACGTACTATATATGTGACATACGTACTATATACCTATTATATATACTATGTACGTACTATATATGTGACACACATACTATATACCTATTATATATACTATGTACGTACTATATATGTGACGTACGTACTATATACCTATTATATATACTATGTACGTACTATATATGTGACACACGTACTATATACCTATTATATATACTATGTACGTACTATATATGTGACACACGTCCTATATACCTATTATATATACTATGTACGTACTATATATGTGACACACGTACTATATACCTATTGTATATGTGACATACGTACTATAAACCTATTATATATACTATATACGTGTTATATATGTGACATACGTACTATATACCTATTATATATACTATGTACGTACTATATATGTGACACACGTACTATATACCTATTGTATATACTATGTACGTACTATATATGTTACATACGTACTATATACCTATTATATATACTATGTACGTACTATATATGTGACATACGTACTATATACCTATTATATATACTATGTACGTACTATATATGTGACACACATACTATATACCTATTATATATACTATGTACGTACTATATATGTGACATACGTACTATATACCTATTATATATACTATGTATGTACTATATATGTGACATACGTACTATATACCTATTATATATACTATGTACGTACTATATATGTGACACACATACTATATACCTATTATATATACTATGTACGTACTATATATGTGACATACGTACTATATACCTATTATATATACTATGTACGTACTATATATGTGACGTACGTACTATATACCTATTATATATACTATATACGTACTATATATGTGACACACGTACTATATACCTATTATATATACTATGTACGTACTATATATGTGACACACATACTATATACCTATTATATATACTATGTACGTACTATATATGTGACACACATACTATATACCTATTATATATACTATGTACGTACTATATATGTGACATACGTACTATATACCTATTATATATACTATGTACGTACTATATATGTGACACACATACTATATACCTATTATATATACTATGTACGTACTATATATGTGACATACGTACTATATACCTATTATATATACTATGTACGTACTATATATGTGACGTACGTACTATATACCTATTATATATACTATATACGTACTATATATGTGACACACGTACTATATACCTATTATATATACTATGTACGTACTATATATGTGACACACATACTATATACCTATTATATATACTATGTACGTACTATATATGTGACATACGTACTATATACCTATTATATATACTATGTACGTACTATATATGTGACACACATACTATATACCTATTATATATACTATGTACGTACTATATATGTGACGTACGTACTATATACCTATTATATATACTATGTACGTACTATATATGTGACGTACGTACTATATACCTATTATATATACTATATACGTACTATATATGTGACACACGTACTATATACCTATTATATATACTATGTACGTACTATATATGTGACACACGTACTATATACCTATTGTATATGTGACATACGTACTATAAACCTATTATATATACTATATACGTGTTATATATGTGACATACGTACTATATACCTATTATATATACTATGTACGTACTATATATGTGACACACGTACTATATACCTATTGTATATACTATGTACGTACTATATATGTTACATACGTACTATATACCTATTATATATACTATGTACGTACTATATATGTGACATACGTACTATATACCTATTATATATACTATGTACGTACTATATATGTTACATACGTACCATATACCTATTGTATATACTGTATACGTACTATATATGTGACATACGTACTATATACCTATTATATATACTATGTACGTACTATATATGTGACATACGTACTATATACCTATTATATATACTATATACGTACTATATATGTGACATACGTACTATATACCTATTGTATATGCTGTATACGTAATACATATATTATATACGTATTATATACTCGTTGTACATACTATTTTATCGTATTTTAACGCATTTTAATGGATTTTTATGCATTCTTAACGCATTTTATCGTATTTCAACGCATTTTAATGGATTTTTATGCATTCTTAAGGCATTTTATCGTATTTCAACGTATTTTAATGGATTTTCATGCATTCTTAACGCATTTTAATGGATTTTTATGCATTCTTAACGTATTTTATCGTATTTCAATGCATTTTAATGGATTTTAATGCATTCTTAACGCATTTTATCGTATTTCAACGCATTTTAATGGATTTTAATGCATTCTTAACGCATTTTATCGTATTTCAACGCATTTTAATGGATTTTAATGCTTTTTAATGCATTTTTAACGTATTTCAACGCATTTTAATGGATTTTTATGCATTCTTAACGTATTTTATCGTATTTCAACGCATTTTAATGGATTTTAATGCATTCTTAACGCATTTTATCGTATTTCAACGCATTTTAATGGATTTTAATGCATTCTTAACGCATTTTATCGTATTTCAAAGCATTTTAATGGATTTTAATGCATTCTTAACGCATTTTATCGTATTTCAACGCATTTTAATGGATTTTAATGCTTTTTAATGCATTTTTAACGTATTTCAACGCATTTTAATGTATTTTAATGCTTTTTAATGCATTTTCAACGTATTTTATCGTATTTCAACGCATTTTAATGGATTTTGATGTATTCTTAACGCATTTTATCGTATTTCAACGCATTTTAATGGATTTTTATGCATTCTTAAGGCATTTTATCGTATTTCAACGCATTTTAATGGATTTTAATGCATTCTTAACACATTTTATCGTATTTCAACGCATTTTAATGGATATTTATGCATTCTTAACGCATTTTATCGTATTTCAACGCATTTTAATGGATTTTAATGCTTTTTAATGCATTTTTAACGTATTTCAACGCATTTTAATGGATTTTTATGCATTCTCAACGTATTTTATAGTATTTCAACGCATTTTAATGGATTTTAATGCATTCTTAACGCATTTTATCGTATTTCAACGCATTTTAATGGATTTTAATGCATTCTTAACGCATTTTATCCTATTTCAACGCATTTTAATGGATTTTTATGCATTCTTAACGCATTTTATCGTATTTCAACGCATTTTAATGGATTTTAATGCATTCTTAACGCATTTTATCGTATTTCAACGCATTTTAATGGATTTTTATGCATTCTTAACGCATTTTATGGTATTTCAACGCATTTTAATGGATTTTAATGCATTCTTAACGCATTTTATTATATTTCAGCTCATTTTCATTGGATTTTAATGGTAATTTCAGTTTCTTTAATTTCTTCGGCTTGTATAGTAGTTTCTTTGGCTAGTATAGTAGTTTTTTTTCTGCTAGTATAGTAGTTTTTCCTGCTAGTATAGTAGTTTTTTTCTGCTAGTATAGTAGTTTTTCGGCTAGTATAGTAGTTTTTCGGCTAGTATAGTAGTTTTTCCTGCTAGTATAGTAGTTTTTCCTGCTAGTATAGTAGTTTTTTTCTGCTAGTATAGAAGTTTTTTCTGCTAGTATAGTAGTTTTTTCTGCTAGTATAGTAGTTTTTTCTGCTAGTATAGTAGTTTTTTTCTGCTAGTATAGTAGTTTTTCTGCCAGTATAGTAGTTTTTTCTGCTAGTATAGTAGTTTTTTTCTGCTAGTATAGTAGTTTTTTCTGCTAGTATAGTTGTTTTTTCTGCTGTAGTAGTGGTATAGTAGTATAGTAGTTTGTACAACTATACTAGCAGAAAAAACTACTATACTAGCAGAAAAAACTACTATACTAGCAGAAAATAACTACTATACTAACAGAAAAAACTACTATACTAGCAGAAAAAACTACTATACTAGCAGGAAAAACTACTATACTAGCCGAAAAACTACTATACTAGCCGAAAAACTACTATACTAGCAGAAAAAAACTACTATACTAGCCGAAAAACTACTATACTAGCCGAAGAAACTACTATACTAGCCGAAAAAATTAAAGAAACTGAAATTAGCATTAAAATCCAATGAAAATGAGCTGAAATATAATAAAATGCGTTAAGAATGCATTAAAATCCATTAAAATGCGTTGAAATACGATAAAATGCGTTAAGAATGCATTAAAATCCATTAAAATGCGTTGAAATACGATAAAATACGTTAAGAATGCATTAAAAAGCATTAAAATCCATTAAAATGCGTTGAAATACGATAAAATGCGTTAAGAATGCATTAAAATCCATTAAAATGCGTTGAAATACGATAAAATACGTTAAGAATGCATAAAAATCCATTAAAATGCGTTGAAATACGATAAAATGCGTTAAGAATGCATAAATATCCATTAAAATGCGTTGAAATACGATAAAATGCGTTAAGAATGCATTAAAATCCATTAAAATGCGTTGAAATACGATAAAATGCCTTAAGAATGCATAAATATCCATTAAAATGCGTTGAAATACGATAAAATGCGTTAAGAATGCATTAAAATCCATTAAAATGCGTTGAAATACGATAAAATGCCTTAAGAATGCATAAAAATCCATTAAAATGCGTTGAAATACGATAAAATGCGTTAAGAATGCATAAATATCCATTAAAATGCGTTGAAATACGATAAAATGCTTTAAGAATGCATTAAAATCCATTAAAATGCGTTGAAATACGATAAAATGCCTTAAGAATGCATAAAAATCCATTAAAATGCGTTGAAATACGATAAAATGCGTTAAGAATGCATAAATATCCATTAAAATGCGTTGAAATACGATAAAATGCGTTAAGAATGCATTAAAATCCATTAAAATGCGTTGCAATACGATAAAATGCCTTAAGAATGCATAAAAATCCATTAAAATGCGTTGAAATACGATAAAATGCGTTAAGAATGCGTTGAAATACGATAAAATGCGTTAAAATACGATAAAATAGTATGTACAACGAGTATGTAATATATGTATATAATATATAATATATGTAATACGTATACAGCATATACAATAGGTATATAGTACGTATGTCACATATATAGTACGTATATAGTATATATAATAGGTATATGGTACGTATGTAACATATATAGTACGTATATAGTATATACAATAGGTATATAGTACGTGGGTCACATATATAGTACGTACATAGTATATATAATAGGTATATAGTACGTATGTAACATATGTAGTACGTATACAGCATATACAATAGGTATATAGTACGTGTGTCACATATATAGTACGTACATAGTATATACAATAGGTATATAGTACGTATGTAACATATATAGTACGTATACAGCATATACAATAGGTATATAGTACGTGTGTCACATATATAGTACGTACATAGTATATACAATAGGTATATAGTACGTATGTCACATATATAGTACGTACATAGTATATACAATAGGTATATAGTACGTATGTAACATATGTAGTACGTACATAGTATATACAATAGGTATATAGTACGTATGTAACATATATAGTACGTACATAGTATATATAATAGGTATATAGTACGTACGTCACATATATAGTACGTACATAGTATATATAATAGGTATATAGTATGTGTGTCACATATATAGTACGTACATAGTATATATAATAGGTATATAGTATGTGTGTCACATATATAGTACGTACATAGTATATACAATAGGTATATAGTACGTATGTAACATATATAGTACGTACATAGTATATACAATAGGTATATAGTACGTATGTAACATATATAGTACGTACACAGTATATACAATAGGTATATAGTACGTATGTAACATATATAGTACGTACATAGTATATACAATAGGTATATAGTACGTATGTAACATATATAGTACGTATACAGCATATACAATAGGTATATAGTACGTGTGTCACATATATAGTACGTATATAGTATACATAATAAGTATACAGTACGTGTGTCACATATATAGTACGTACATAGTATATATAGTAATTATATAGTATATATAATAGGTATATAGTACGTATGTCACATATATAGTACGTACATAGTATATATAATAGGTATATAGTACATGTGTCACATATATAGTACGTACATAGTATATATAATAGGTATATAGTACGTACGTCACATATATAGTACGTACATAGTATATATAATAGGTATATAGTACGTGTGTCACATATATAGTACGTACATAGTATATATAATAGGTATATGGTACGTATGTCACATATATAACACGTACATAGTATATATAATAGGTATATAGTACATGTGTCACATATATAGTACGTATGTAGTATATATAATAGGTATATGGTACGTATGCCACATATATGGTACGTATACAGCATATACAATAGGTATATAGTACGTATGTAACATATATAGTACGTACATAGTATTTATAATAGGTATATAGTACGTACGTCACATATATAGTACGTATATAGTATAGATAATAGTTATATAGTTCATATGTTGTATATGCGCTATAGTGCACGAAAATACGTATTATGAATGCGTTATAAGGTGTGAAAATATGTTAAAATACGTCAATAGTGCATGAAAGTGAGTTAAAGTGTGTTAAGAATGCGTTTAAATACGTTAAAGTACTTCCAGAATGCGTTTAAATGTGTTAAAGTCTTTGAAAGCGCGTTAAAAGTGAGTTGAAATGCGTCGAAAATTCGTGGAAAATGCGTTGAAAATGAATTGAAATGAGTTAAAATCTATTAAAATGCGTCGGAAATTACAGATCGGTTACCGACGTCCTACACGGATGTAAATTGAGAACGGTGATAATCAGTCTAGCGATTACAGATCGGTTACCGACGTTCTACACGGATGTAAATTGACAACGGAATAATCAGTCTAGCGATTACAGATTGGTTACCGACATCTTACACCGATGCAAATTGAGAATTGTGATAATCAGTCTAGCGATTGCAGATTCGTTACCGACGTCCTACACGGATTTAAATTAAGGACGGTGATAATCAGTCTAGCGATTACAGATTGGTTACCGACGTTGTACACCGTTGCCAATTGAGAATGGTGATAATCAGTCTAGCGATTACAGATCGGTTACCGATATTCTACACGAATGTAAATTGAGAACTGTGACAATCAGTCTAGCGATTACAGATTGGTTACCGACGTCCTACACGGATTTAAATTGAGAACGGTGATAATCAGTCTAGCGATTGCAGATTCGTTACCGATATTCTACACGAATGTAAATTGAGAACTGTGACAATCAGTCTAGCGATTACAGATTGGTTACCGACGTCCTACACGGATTTAAATTGAGAACGGTGATTATCAGTCTAGCGATTACAGATCGGTTACCGATGTTCTAGACGGATGTAAATTGAGAACGGTGATAATCAGTCTAGCGATTACAGATTGGTTACCGACGTCCTACACGGATTTAAATTAAGGACGGTGATAATCAGTCTAGCGATTACAGATTGGTTACCGACGTCCTACACGGATTTAAATTGAGAACGGTGATTATCAGTCTAGCGATTACAGATCGGTTACCGATGTTCTAGACGGATGTAAATTGAGAACGGTGATAATCAGTCTAGCGATTGCAGATTGGTTACCGACGTCCTACACGGATTTAAATTGAGGTCGTCGATAATCAGTCTAGCGATTACAAATTGGTTACCGACGTCTTACACCGATGCAAATTGAGAATTGTGATAATCAGCCTAGCGATTGCAGATTCATTACCGATATTGTACACGGATGAAAATTGACCACGGGGAGAATCAGCCTAGCGATTACAGATTGGTTACCGACGTCTTACACCGATGCAAATTGAGAATGGTGACAATCAGTCTAGCGATTGCAGATTCATTACCGATGTTCTATACGGATGTAAATTGAGAACGGTGATAATCAGTCTACTGATTACCGACAGAATACCAAAATGTTTAATTGAACATACAATTTTTAATACGTTAAAATATATTGAAAATGCATTAGAACATTAAAAATTGTATGAAAATGCTTTAAAATAGATTAGAACGTTTAGAAATGCATTAAAATGTGTTGAAATAGGTTAGAATGCGTTAAAATAGCGTAAAATATTTAGAAATGCATTAAAATGTGTCGATATAGGTTAGAATGCCTTAAAAATGGATTGAAACGCATTAAAATATGGTAGAATATTTAGAAATGCATTAAAATGTGTTGAAATAGGTTAGAATGCGTTAAAATAGCGTAAAATATTTAGAAATGCATTAAAATGTGTTGATATAGGTTAGAATGCGTTAAAAATGTATTGAAACGCGTTAAAATATGGTAGAATATTTAGAAATGCATTAAAATGCGTTGAAATACGGTAAAATATGTTAAAAGAGCATTAAAATCCATTGAAATGCGTTGAAATTCGATAAAATGCGTTAAGAATGCATTAAAATCCATTAAAATGCGTTGAAATACGATAAAATGCATTAAGAATGCATTAAAATCCATTAAAATTCGTTGAAATACGTTAAAAATGCATTAAAAAGCATTAAAATCCATTAAAATGCGTTAAGAATGCATTAAAATCCATTAAAATGCTTTGAAATACGATAAAATGCGTTAAGAATGCATTAAAATCCATTAAAATGCGTTGAAATACGATAAAATGCGTTAAGAATGCATTAAAATCCATTAAAATGCGTTGAAATACGATAAAATGCGTTAAGAATGCATTAAAATCCATTAAAATGCGTTGAAATACGATAAAATGCATTAAAAAGCATTAAAATCCATTAAAATGCGTTAAGAATGCATTAAAATCCATTAAAATGCTTTGAAATACGATAAAATGCGTTAAGAATGCATTAAAATCCATTAAAATGCGTTGAAATACGATAAAATGCGTTAAGAATGCATTAAAATCCATTAAAATGCGTTGAAATACGATAAAATACGTTAAGAATGCATTAAAAAGCATTAAAATCCATTAAAATGCGTTGAAATACGATAAAATGCGTTAAGAATGCATTAAAATCCATTAAAATGCGTTGAAATACGATAATATACGTTAAAAATGCATTAAAATCCATTAAAATGCGTTTGAATGCGTTAAAATTCGTTAAAATAGCATTAGAATCCATTAAAATGGGTTGAAACACGGTAAAATACGTTGTCATATTCTACTGCTCCCGGACGATAACATTGGACATGACACGAAAATAATAATAAGGCACTAGGGTCCCTAAATGGTATGACACAAAAATACGTTGTGTGAGTGGTCTATCCCTGCACCTCTTCTGCAGTATTATAAAATCTACACCACCCCTGTGATCTGTCTAGCATACACAAATACAAGTTCATAAAAATGGTGATTGCTATAGGGTTTGAGGGTAGTGCAAACAAACTTGGCGTTGGTATTATTCGTGACAATCAAGTATTGTCAAACGTACGACACACTTACATTACGCCAGCCGGAGAAGGTAAACATAACCTTTCGTATTCGCTTACGAAGTATACGCAAATGATTGTATCCTCATATCTACCTTTCCTTCCTGTTTTCACTTAACAAATCACTCTTTATATATTCATTTTTGTATTATATATCGCCAAAAGGAGTAATAACGGATGTGAAATATAGTCGTGTACATATTGATAATTTACTAGCACCTTTGGGCTTCTCAAAGTATGTACAGAGTTGTTCATAGATATTTATTACAAATATGCCTATAAAACTCATTCAATATAAATTTTATTCCTTCCATTAATTTTCTAACAATACTGTTATTCTAACAATAAATGTATTCTACCTGTTATAGCAATATTAACGAAACTATGCAAGCAGTGCAAACTATGGTTCAATACTTTCAAACTTTAAATACCAATATAGGCTTTTTGCTCCCTATCGTTTCAATTTTCTGTTATAAATGTCATTCCACTATTACCCATAACATTTGTAAATTAATAATGTTCATGGACTTAATTTTACGAAAAACCCTGAAAAGGTATTGAAAAGTTGAATGTCCTGGCACTGAAAGATTCTGTGTTTATCTTATATGAACTCTTAATGGCATTTGCTTTCTTCTTTTTTGTCTAATGCTGAACAAACCTTTTTGTTGGTAAAAGGTTTCTTACCACGTGAAACGGCTCAACATCATCGACGTTATGTGCTTGGTGTTTTGCAAAAAGCTCTAGATGATGCTAAACTGACAATGAAAAATGTTGATGTGGTTTGTTATACGAAGGGACCTGGTATGGGTGCACCTTTGACCGTTACAGCCTTAGTTGCACGGACAGTTGCACAATTATATAAGAAACCTATAATTGCCGTGAATCATTGTGTTGGCCATATTGAAATGGGTCGATTGATAACCGGTAGTGACAATCCCACAGTTTTGTATGTCTCGGGTGGCAATACGCAAGTTATTGCCTATTCGCACCAAAGATATCGCATCTTCGGGGAGACCATTGACATCGCCGTTGGCAACTGCTTAGATCGTTTCGCCAGGTTACTTAAACTGTCCAATGATCCTAGTCCTGGATACAATATAGAACAACTTGCTAAGAAGTAAGAAAATCATTTATTACTTTTTTACAAGCCTTCTAAACGCTTGCTTATATGCACTTATATACATTTATTACCTACTGTAAGACCATCTTTGCAATATCATCTAAAATGTTTAAGACAAAACTCATGCAATTTATAACGTCCAAAACTTTGACAAAGGGGTAAAAAGTTGGCTTCACTACCGTATGTCGTGAAAGGAATGGATGTGTCTTTTTCGGGAATTCTAAGTTACGCAGAAGAACATTTGAGTGAATGGCTCGACAGCAAAGAGTTTACTCCCGAAGACTTATGCTTTTCGCTGCAAGAAACGATATTTTCGATGCTTGTCGAAATCACCGGTAATTAAGCTATTTATTCGCATAATATTTTATTCTATATTTTCTGTCGAAAGTGATGTAATTTAAAAGGATATGCATAAACATAATATGTTTAAAAAAATAATATTTTGTAATATACTATATTTACATTTGTGTCTCATTACAGAAAGAGCGATGGCGCATACCGGGTCAAATGAAGTACTTATAGTGGGTGGTGTTGGATGCAATGAGAGACTACAACAGATGATGGCTGTAATGTGTGAGGAGCGAAAAGCCAAACTTTATGCGACCGACGAAAGATTTTGTATAGACAACGGTGTAATGATCGCTGTTGCGGGATTACTTCAATATCAATCCCAAGGATCTACTCCTTGGATGGAAACAACGTGTATTCAGAGGTACAGAACGGACGATGTACATATAGCGTGGAGGAAATAAACGTTTTTGTAACGCACTTATCTACTCGTTACGTTTTTTCTTCCTCTACAAAAATGCACCTCACATACATATACATATGTCTGTGTGAAATAACCCGACGGAAACGATTTCGTGTTGGCATACTCCTTTTAAATGTTAGGGAGATTGTCGAATTTTTTTCAACACCAAATGACCGCATTTAGGATTTCCTCAGTAAATTTTCTTAGCTTTCCTTCGTGCATTCCGAGCGATCAAATCAAGTACGTTTATAAAGAAATCCGCGTCTCATTATCAGGAAATATAAAGTTGTAATCATCCATTGAGAATGTAAGTAAAATGTTGTAAAAGCTTAAGCTTTTTCTATAATGAAGGGTGTCTTAAAATAGGGGTCAAGGATATATAGGATATCATCAAATTAAAATTTATTCCCGCTCGTAATTAGCTATTGGTTTATTCGAGTAAATACTAATTTTAGGATATGTACTTTTATTAAAACTTTTTCGTTTACTCATCCTATATCACAGTGATGTTAAAGCACTAATTCTAGAACATCTTGTCTGATAATCGATTTATTTCTTAATATGTCTCGATGTTAGGCCAGAATTTAATCCAACTTTTTGTTTATTTATATGAATACTATCCAAATCTCTTAAAGGCTTGAAAGTTTTTCGTCAAACCACCTTGTATACCGTATACAACACGATTCATTTGGTGTAGGTATATGCTAACCTACTTCGTAAAAATGTAGTTTGCAATCAACTTTATTTCCACACAAGTGCTGTGCTCGTGCATTTGATAAATTAATGTGCCTCTAATGTGCCATGATCCGTATTCCTTGCATTCAATTTTTCCTGAAAATAAAGTGTAAAAAGAAATCCCTTCGATCGTCCTTGTTGATAGAGATTGAAGTTATCGAAAGCAGAACAATCTTGCGCATCCCAACAGTTATACTAATTGAGAGAAACTGAAAACTATCTCAATCTTAGTGAGCGATATTTTTGGCAACGCGTCGCTGAATTTGTTAAATTGAGAAATTATGATTGTCGATGTTGTTCCAAAGGGTAATGCGTGATGCGTGCATTTCATCGATATCGATCTAGCTTTTTCCTTGCGAGTGCTGGAGAACCGGAAGGAAGGTGGGCGTGGGTGAGCAGACGACGGGAAGTGTACGCACGTTCTTTTTCCCCTTTCTCCTTCTCATCCCCTGACTTTCCCTCTGCGCTGGTGTATTAGAGAGAGGGTGGCGAGGCAGGCGCACCGCTGGCTCGCGTCCAAGCACCGCCTCTGACAAGCAGCCTTTCACGGTGCCAGTGGCAGTGGCAGTGGCAGTAACGACCAGTAACGACTGTGAAAACACCAGCACCGCGCACCTTACCCCAATATACAGACACGCCAGTAGTACTTTAATAGAAGGCTATAGTTGATTCCAGTGCATTGGCAATATCCAAAATTGACAGGAATCAACTGCTTCGTCCGCTTTACGTCCACCGTACGCGTTCACTACGCTTCGATAAGAAAATCATACAAATTCTTCATCACGTTAGTACTTTTGTGCAACATTCATCTTCTTGCACGAGTTCCTCAAGTTTTCCCCATCTTCCATCAATTAGAAGTAAAAGGATTACAAATATTTAAGGATCAACGAAAAGTCCCGCAGTGACACACTAATGTCTCATTGTGTTCTTTCAAGTTTTCCGTTAAATAACATAAGAATTCTTGAGATCGGTGTTAAACAGTGTCGGTGAAAGTGATACATATTTTCGTGTTACATTGTGTTACATAGTGTTATATGGTGTTACATCGTATTACATGGAAAATCCTTATTAGTGACATATCAGAGTTCAGTTGTTTTAAATTTCAAACTGAATTTGCACAGGAGGTCATACCGTTGCGGTGTAATCATATTTCCAATTATTTAGAACTATAGTGACCTTATTTGTGTGTAACGTGAAAAATAACGTTAATAATCGTATCTGTTGGTCTAAATCTCGAAATTACCAGCCATTTCATTCGGCGCTAAAAAGATCTAGCAAGTATAGAATAGTTGCTTATTAATTAAACACATACTTGTGTAGTTTACCCATTTGCATAAGCGAAAGTAAATGATATTAGATGTACAAATCCGTATAATAGGATACTTATTCTTGTCATTCAAAAATGCGAATGATCTCATTTGTTTTTCGTATATTCACATTCGGATTAGGCTATTTTCATTTGCTCATTGGCTTTTTCATAAGCACCGGGGATGAAGATCGGAGGCACTTGGGTATCGCACATTAGTTGGGAACGTTAGTTGAGTTTATTGTCATTCTGTTCTTCTCGTGGTGTGGTAGCAGCTCGAATCGATAGATGCGCCTTAACGTCGACCGACCGCAGCGCGCTCCCTCTAAAACAAGTGGCAGAATGCTATTTCACTTCCATCAGTCATCCTGGCCTCCTTCTTCTCTTCTCCTTCTCCGCCACCACCTCCACCACCACCTCCACCTCCACCCCCGCCTATCTTTCGATTTGTACGTCTGTACGTCTATTTACCCATTGTAATAAGCCGCTATCTTACTCGCTTTTCATACATACATCTACAATTCCAATCACTTTCTATTCTCCTGTTCACTGCAGTGTCAGTCGAAGATAAGTACGTCGGGCAAGATGCGCGCGCTGTTGATTGTCTCTGTGGAGAAGGTTTCGCGCGGTCGAGCGGTACTCCAAAAAGGACTTTAAAAGCTAAAGGTAAGTCTTATGTGTGGCTCGTTCGCATGTGCGCTTGCGTACATCGTGCACCCTGCACCCTGCATCCTGCATCGTCTATTTCCGTATAGTAGCTTTTTCGCGTGCTCAAAAAGGTGATTAAAATATATACAAAATCATATTTTCTACTCTCCCTTTTCCCGCAAACCTGCGAACATCAGTTTCCGTCCAAACTTTTTACAATTCCTTCAATATCCAATCATATTGGAACTGTACAAGAATATATAGTGTAATGCTCAAGTCATTGTATTTTTATATTTTTATAGATTTTGGTAATGCACCTTTATAAGTCGGAACAACCATATTCATATGTCAACTGTATGTTTTTGAATTGCTTAGGAATTTTTTCCATTTCACTTGTGCATACCTTTATATGTGTTTACTATAATTTTGCACATTCATTTTTATTGGAATCCCGATCGATTGTCTTATAAACATTTAATCAATTTCACGTAGTTCACTAGCATTGCGCCTACGCAGTATCATAAGCAGTATCTACATATATAACTCTCGTAGGAAAAGAAATTTATTGTAAAATCGAATGTTCCGAGGTTTGCTTAGTTGTGTCTTTTTGACAGTGCTTTTGCCAACCCTACAGATTTGGCTCACTGACAGCTCCGACTCACAACTGATTTCACCCACCACGACGTTTACTGTATAGAAAATAGGGAACTTAATGTGTGAGAAGAATGTGTGGGTGCCAAGTCAATGTCGAAATGACGGGGACGAAACGTTACGTGCTATCCGATTTTCATCGCGTCCAGATTGTTCTATCGTTCTATTGTTCTATCTTTCTGTTAGAAGACTTAAAAAGGCAAGCATTAAATGTACGAATTTTACCGGTTGTTTTGCATGCACCTATTTATTCTGTTATTGTCCAAAGATATGTTCCGAAATGCCGTCTTCCGTGAAAATGTAATTTACTCTTGCTACGATTATTATTTACGATTATAATTCGTATTCTTTAATCTATTGCGTAAATCAGTAGTTTTACGACACGTTCAGCTGTAGCTCTTGCATTTTTTCATACGGATATTTTTGGGCTAATTCGTGGTTTACAATAATCCAAATTAGACATTAGCCGACACAGAATTGTTACCAAATAAAAAATGCTATAGTCGTAGATGCAGGTGATGCTTGTATCGGTGTTGTTTATCTCATCTTCTTCGTGTTTACTATTTCAAAGGGCTGAAAGTAATCACAAAGACTTGTACGATGTCTACTACCGAGTAATATCTTTCCGAACTTTGACCCTAAATACCGTGAGTGTTCTCAAACGAATAACACACGGATTTCATATTTTTATTATGATTTTTTGGTAAAGTCCTTTTGGGCCTTGTACGGAAACACTGGGAACACCCTGTATAATGCCGTTAACGGCTAAAAAATAAAAATTATTAAACGTTATGGTTGAAACATTTTTGTTCGAAGACGTTTTCTCGGCTTATTAAATGATGCAAAATATAAAATTTCGTGGAAATCATTTACTGTGAAAATTTCGTATTGATTCTTTGTAGTTGGAAGCATTTCCGTAATTTATTTTTACACCGCCCACATCAATATATTCGTATTCCGTAATATACGGTGTCTTCTCGTTAATTTTGATTTCAAGGTAGCATATCCATATTTAAATGAAACAATAATACGATGTGATGGGAAACATTGAATGGCTCGATTGGTAATACATCTAAGCAAAACGTGATCGTAGAACAAAACTTCCCGAAGAAGTAATAGCCAACAATTCTTTTTTCATGCAATTTTTACGTAAAAATAGTGATGATAGTTGGTCGATATAATTATTTAACTTAATTATTTACATATATCTTAATTATTTACAGCTAACTCTGTAAAATTATTATACGCAAATCCATGTAATTTCAAACAGTTACTCATTTATCACTATCTTTAACTTCCCACATTTTCTTTATATCATATCTCTTATACATTTATGTGTATTCATTTTGTATGACTTACTTTCAGTATGATCATAGAAAGTAACAGCTAGAATGTTGTTTTTTGAAATTTCATAGAAGAGTAAGACCAAGTTGGAATACGCGAATAGTCATTCTTTTACGGAAAACACTTCAAACTTCCATTTAAAGTTGAAGAACCTTTTAGTAAAAACGCACGTTTACACGTACCTTTATAGTATTTCTATTTTGTGTACAATTTACCAGTTTTCTAAAATGTTACGTCCTAGCGACACAACTCTTTTATAACCACTACCATTATAGTAAATATTATTACTATTATCATGATTATTGTTCTTGTTACAATACTTACTAATTAGATGCGCAAACACAGCTACCTCCTAAATTGGTAAGACTCCTCGAACCACCACCCCCACAACTGCCTCTCTTGGTTAACTTTCGGGTTTAGTCTCATAATTAGACTTACAATTAGTCTTACAATTAATCTTGCTCGTTAGTCAAGTACCAAATTGAATTCATATGTTACAAACCAATGTATTACAAGAATTTTTTCATTTCCAACATGTTCCCTGAATGACCTCATGTCATTGATCTTTCTTATAGTCTTCAGAACAGTTTCCTCATAGAAAATGCTTAACCTAAACAATTAATAGATTATTTCATTTTTATGCAATAAAATAATTAATATGAACGATAGAACTATACCATAATTAAATTTTTGTCCGCATTGAATCGACTTTCTCCACTCTTCGCTTATTATATTGTTCTATTATCCTGAGGGCGTAATTTTTAATTTCTAATATTACGCACAGGCGATAAGGGTATAGTAGGGAGAAACGAAAACGAAGAAAGAAAGAATATTTGCTTTTGTTGTGTATTGTTGCCATATTTACATGCTAAAACGTACCTATTCTCTAGCTAATCAAGCCGAATGAAGGGGGTGGGGCAATAGGAATGAGCGAGAAGAAAGTCGTATAAGCTATGTCTGTAGTGGTGTATTTATAATAACGAGTTGATTTACGAATTACTCTTCTCTTTTCTTTTCTTCTCTTACTTACTGGCGATCATTGTTGAAGTTCGTACTCTAGCGTCCTAGGAATGATTTTGACACGAACAATTCATTATTGGCTTGAATGTGTGTTTTTATATACTTAAAAAACAGGGAAATTTAACATTAACAAGTGGGTAGCAGACGGATTGTACGGTGGGACTATTGTAAGGATTTGGCCGACTTGGCGCCGTCTGCGGGTGGTCTCTGTATCGCGCTTAATTATTCCTAAATTTGTTAACAGTCTGTTCTTCACCCAAAGTGACCGTTTATAATTAGGCGCCGTTCAAGTAACAAATATATGGAATTAACAAAGCTTGGCAACAATTGCTGGATGATGTGCTCAATATGGGAGAGGTTGTAATTTTAGGAGTTTAATGGAATAAGATCAGAAACGGTCTTACGCTGTTTTTTCCATCAAATAAATTTCTTTAATTCTACCACAATCTGTCATCACTGCCATGCCTATTTTCATACAGATAAACTAAATTGTGTTGTTGATGCCAGTTAACTCTTTCCTTAACATTATTTCCACTTGTTTTTCTAGTAAAATTTCAATTAATATAAGCCTACATTCTCTTCGTGTCTTGTTCCATTATTACATAAAATTACATTTTTTATCAAAATAGATAATTCTATATAACATATTTTACTTCCCAGTTGATAAAAGCTTGTATTTTTTTACAAGAATATAACCCAATTCGTTATAAATTTTCACTTATTCCGAGTTAAAACTTACTTTTATGTACGAATAACATGACCGTGGATAAAGTAGATACTATGTAAACGATGTTAAGTGAAAAACTTATCTCTTTTTCCTGTGATTCCTAAATATTTTGTTGTTTCATACAGAACGACGTGCGTTGCGGTTCTATATGTATAATTTAACCTTCGCCCATGGCACATCGCATTAAGCTTCTATCTCCTACATCGTAAAAATAGAACTGAAAGTGGCCACACGCCGATTGTCGATTTTTAGACGATTATTCTGTGCAAATTGTCTTTATAAATTATTTTGAACATATTCCACGTGATGTTTTCTTAATTTGTGCTTTATAATATTAATTGATTTTGCCTCATGTTCTTTTTTAAAGTCTGACTATCTCCCTTTTATAAATATTTATATTTTCGTGCTATCGTTCGGACAGTATTTTGCACATTCTATTCAGCTATTAATTCGTATCATATTAAGTGTTTCTGCTGGTTCAGTAAAGATATTCAATAAAGTGCACTGAGAGAAGATCCGAGTGGGAAGAATCAGAAATATGGAAAAAAGTAAGGTTGCTCAAGTAAGACGAAAGAGACACGAGTAGGTCTAGCCGACGAGCTTTTGTGTCTCTAGCGTCCTCGAGAAAAGAGTGAACTTAAAGCGTTATGTACGTCTTACTAAAACATGAAGTAAGATGCGAGTAAGAGCTAAAGCACAGAATAATGGAACTCTCCGTTGACAAGTATTCTTCTACACTTGTTTTCTGATTTGCCGCGAAACATTAGAGCGAACTATGTGACCGTGGGATCAAAGCACCACGTGTCATTGAGTCACTATGATCGGGACAGGTGCTCAGCTCCTCAGCGTGAATGTGGGTCAGGGAGTACTAACCTCGTGTCTCCTCCTATAAATAGCAATGTCATAGCCCTATGTAATTTCAAACGACGAATACCGCTTCAATTCACACCCTTTCCCTTTCCTTTTTGTTCCTTTCGTTTCTTTTCTTCCCTTCCCATTCTTCCGGTACACCTTTGACATTCGCTTATGCTGAGCGTATACTTAACTTCCTACGAAAATAGTAACCCACTCTGCGTTTAGCATCAGGTTCAAAATCTGGCCTGGTTAGCCCATGTCGAGCGTCTGATTCGCACAAGTACATGCGCGCCAACACAAGCGCCGACACTTCGATGCCCCAGAACTTGACATCGGAATTTTTCTCAACAAAAACAATACGTTGAGTCAAAAGAACTTTATACGTTCGTTCTTTAATGACCATCTAACATTGATGTTACGATAAATTCACAATATGTTAAACACATCGTTTAATATACAGTAGAGTCTCAATAATTCCAGTTCTTTGTCGCTGCTTTTCTTGAGCCTGCTTCTGACATTTTATTGCCTCCTTCCTAGCGGAGAATTATGTTAAATATAAATTAATACTTGACATGCGAATACTTATCTATAATAATAATTTAATTAGTTAATTATATTATATCTAAAAGTTGAATTTAACTTTTTTTTTATTTTCCCATAATCTCAAGTGGCACTGGTCCACATAACCTCAGATTATCGAGACTCTATTGTACATAAATGTATTGCATAGGACACTATACGTGCACGCGTCGTCTCACGAACACACTATTCATGCTTGACTTCTGAAAAATCAATTGTAATAATCAGCTTGTCAAGTAATTATGAAAGCACATAGTTATAACTGTTTTTAAGAAATATAATCTATGTAACTTAAATAAATTATTCCAAAGAATAAAGTAATTTCTTTTTAATACGAAAAAGAACCATTTATACATTTATTTATACTTCTGTTATTAAAACTGTTCATTTTGTCTTTCCTCGAAGGGATTATTTATCTAATAAATTGGCCGTCAATTATATAATGAAATTTTCGATTCGAAAAAGTAAAGGATTAATTAAAGATAGAAAGTTCGATAATCTATCGGTGTGTTCACAAATGCTTCTACATCCACCAAGTGTCACAGAATGGGATGCAGCACTGTAATATTAACAATATATATATATACACATCTCATTCGTATATATAAATACTATATACGTAGACGTAGAAGTTTTTTTTACAAAAAAAAAAAAAATAAATTCCGGCTCAACTTTGAACCGCCCTGAAATATAGATATATTACGCCTTGTGCTGTGTGCATTATACTCTTTCAGAATCAGAAACAGGAGCAGAAAGTGAAGCATTCGTGTAATTTAACCAAACTTCGCTATCGCATGACAACTGTGTAGTGAGTACGTAAGTGAAGTAGGAGTATACACGGTTCCGCGATTAAGTAAGAAAAGAAAAGAAATAAAAGTTTAGTGAAAGCGCTCTACAATGAATATTTTCGATAATTCGTGAACGCTCTCAGTAAGAGAGCCGGATGAAAACCGTTTTATGAGTTTTCCCATGTCTTCATAATATCTTCGTTTCATCGGCAATGTCAGTTTTGGGTAGAGAAAGTAGCGAAAGGGAATGAAATTTGTCGAGGTGGACGGACAAATCAGCTCGAAACAGGAGTTGCAGGGAAATCTCGAAGCAAAGATGGCTATAATATGACGAGTAGTTTCCAATATTTGCTCCTTCGATCATTACTTCACTTCTACGAACGTTTGCCATCATTCGCAAAGTCCCACAACAACCGATTTTTATCTGGCATTCATTTTTCTACACCTTTTGCTTGCACTCGTAGCAATTTATATTCCATTTTAGTGACGCCTGACACGCTCTACCGGTTTGTGCTTTAAAAGATGTAGCAGTTGAAACGCAAATGAATGATTGCATTTCACGGAATAGCTGAAATTGTAGGTTTCCAAATGATTTTAGATAATATCAGTATAATTACTTAATCGCTGGAACAAATAATTCGAATTACATGGAAAATTTAATTTTACTACAGGGTGTCCCGAGCTATGCCCGTCAAACGGACATAGGAGCTTTCCCAAATGGCGAATTCGAATTTTAACTAAGCTTAATGAATGTATCAAGCACACGGAAAAATTTGCCATTTTCTGCGGAAATTTACTTTTAAGGGGTGAAATTAATTTTTAATATTTCGCTTTTTTTTTGTTTCTTTTTTACGTCAACCATTGTATGCCAAAAACCACAAAACTAATGCCTTTTTAAAAGAACTATCCAACAAAGAAAGGAAAAATTAAAAAATCTAACTATTTCTTCAAAACTTTATTAAGCGTCACTAAACGTTACTAATTTTTTATGTAGCTTGCAAACTGCAAGAGATAGAAAAAAACTTTTCACATAAGAAATGGTGCCCCGCAGAAACTCTCTTAAACGAAAAAGAAATTGTATAAAGCAAAAGCATTCTGAATGTGTATAATAAGAAAAAGCTTAAACTATTGTATACAATCAATTATTAATGTAGATAACGTAATACATACACGTACATACAAATACTGCAATTTTACGTATAAGTCTAACTCACATGTGTTGCGACAATTGGTCATCATATGAATTTGTTGCTTTCTTAATTTAATAGGTATTTTATTAAGCATCATTCTTGTGTAAAAATCATTTTTCTCTGTCTTGCGATTTGTATGACACATTTTGAGAATACGTTTTTTTTAGAAATTAGTTAAAGTTTTTAGTCCTCTCTTTCTTAAAGTATAAAAAAAATGTTTATCGATCATCGATGATTAATTAGTTATGTCAAGAAACAAGAAAGTCGTAAAACTTTGAAGAGTGATTTTACCTCCTGAAAGTGATTTTCTGCAGAAAAAAATGACTCTTTGAATTTCTCAGTGCACTCTACACATCCACCAAGACTGGGGTTTACCACTTGGGAAGGCTCCCTTGTGAGGTAGTACATTCTACAAGTGGAAATAAATATTCTGTGAAGATTGGATAAAAGCAACTTGTTGAAAAGTTGAAAAGAAACATGTCAAAAAAGATTTTTCATCGCAAAATATAACAGATTGATCGTGTTCGTCTGCTTTGCTTATTTACATCGATTTCTACCTATATTTCTATATTTTTATCTTCTGATCTTTAGGAAAATTGAAGAAAATTCTTAAGAATATCGTAATCGTGCGATAAATTATTATATCAATGTGAAGCTTGCATGAATGTCCAAGGAGAACGATTTCATATAGAAAATGTAGCATTTTAATTCATCGCTAATCATGATATCCTTATTAATGATGTTAAGTGATAATCACATTGACAATGAGTTGTTTCAACTTGAAACTTTCAAGGTAGAGGAGATAAACACGATCCAACTTTGATATTCTGCGATGAAAAATTCGTTATTACCTGTTTTATATTACGTTGGATATTTTGTTAATAACTTTTGAACACAGCGTTCATAACCGAGTTTCATGCAATATTTTTTCTTACATTCGCTTGTACAATGAGATCATTTCAGGACGTCCTGTGTAGAGCTAAGAATGAGGAATGGTAGAAATACTGAGGTTCTCCGTTACCGCTAAGAAGGGATTGTGTTGCAGATAAAATGACACGGTGGCGTAGCCGGACCGTGTCACCGGTAGAGGATCAACGTCGGGACGAATGAAGCATTATAAAGCAAAGGAGGAGGAGGAGGAGGCTGAAGACGGAGACGGAGACGGAGACGGAGACGAAGAGGAAGAAAAAGACAAAGAAGAAGAATTGAAGAGCACAGAAGGGGTGGGAGTGGGTTTGGGGCGAATGAGGAGGAGGATTCTATTGTCCTCCGCGACCGATGCTAAACGAGAAACGATTTGAAGAGGAGGCCCTGGCGGAGGGTGAGCGCAATGGGGGCGCCGTGCTCGCGGGCCCGGCAGTACTGTCGTCGTCGTCGTCGTCGTGCACGGCACCCTACATCGGCACCGATCAGGGCTTCGTGTTCGAGGGTGGCGGCTCGACGTCCGTGCAACAGCCCGGTGCAGCGGCAGCATCAGTATCAGTATCAGTATCAGCAGCAGCAGCAGCAGCAGCAGCATCAGCAACGTCAACGGCACAGATGCAGAGCTGCACCGGTGGTGTTGGCGCAGGAGGTGGTGGCGGCCAGAGTGGAACAGCCTTCACCGGGTCAGGAGTCGTTTCCGGAGGATCGGCCGGAGGCATAGGTCTTGGAGGTGCATTAGGTGGATCCGTGGGAATTTTGCCTCTCGGATCTGCTTTCATGGGAGGTGGAACGGGAAGCGGCCTCGGTAAGGAGGTACGATACGCGCCGTTCTCGTCTTCTGCTAATCCGCAGTCGACCGGATCGGCCGTATCGGTAGTAAATCTGCAGGCACCCTTGCCACCTCCCCCTCTGCCTCCGCCGCTGCCACCGCTGCCGGTGCCGCCACCGCCGCCGCTACCACCGCCCCTACCGCTGCAGATGCAGCAGCAGCGTGCCTTCTCGAGGTCGATGACATCTCTGCCGCCTGAGCCCTTTATGATAATGCGCTCTAAGGCGCTCAACCGTCGCGTCTCCATAAACGTCGGCGGGGTGAAACACGAGGTCCTCTGGCGAACCCTCGAGAGATTACCCCACACGCGTCTCGGAAGATTACGCGATTGCAATACACACGAAGCCATTACCGAGCTTTGCGACGATTACTCCCTCATCGACAATGAGTACTTCTTCGATCGTCATCCCAAGTCCTTCAGCTCTATCCTCAACTTTTACCGCACGGGAAAGCTGCATCTTGTCGACGAGATGTGCGTTCTTGCCTTTAGCGACGATCTTGAATATTGGGGTGTCGACGAGCTCTACCTCGAAAGCTGCTGTCAGCATAAGTATCACCAACGGAAGGAACACGTGCACGAAGAGATGAGGAAAGAAGCGGAAAGTCTTAGGCAGCGAGAGGAAGAAGAGTTTGGCGAAGGACAATGTGCCCAGTACCAGAAGTATCTCTGGGATCTCCTCGAGAAGCCAACCACCTCCATTGCCGCTAGGGTAAGTCCGAATCCTCTTAAATTCTGCCGCTCTACCAGCTACGTATTATTTCGTCCTGTTCATTTCATCCAATTTCACCATTACTTTGTTTTACTCGTCGGTTAAAATTCTTCCCTTTCCTATAATTCTCATTTATTCGATCCAACAATCTTTTCAAGGACATGCGAAATGTCGCTTTAAGTTAATACGCAAATTTCTTGATAGTTAACTCGAAGCTTTCGTGGAAGTCTGTCGCATATGCTCTTTGAGCTTGTATATTATTTTTATATTTTCAATGCTACTTTAATGAAAATAAGTTGAGCTTGGATAATTTTTTCAGAAAAAATGTTTTTTCGACATTGCCTACTAATAAAGCTCTAGTGTCAGTCAAATTCATTGTTATACATAATACGTTCTTCCGTTCTTTCTCCCTTAATTGTTCAAACAGGGAAATAAACGACATTGACATTATAATCGCTTCCTAACTGTTTTACCTATTCGTGCGGGACAACTACACACTTCACAGATATTGACTAATTGATTTATCGTCTCTCAACGTTTACAGTTATCCCCGGAGTCTTAAATTCAAACAAAGGTACTATTAAATCGATATTAAAACATCGATTCGTAGACCGCATATCTAGACAAAGCAAGTAGACCAGAATGTATCTGCAAGAGTATGATGAGTTATCAAGTTCAATCTTCCCCTTAGGTCGAGTAAATCGGTCGATCGACTCGAGTATATGTAATATCGTTTTAACCCTGTCGTGTCGTATTAATTCGTTTAAATTATAAACAGCCAGACATGGCAATTATTACAGATTCGCGATATTAGTATGTCACATACGTACAGGATTGAAAGTAGTAAGAAATAGCTAGAGCTTTAATATAAATTGTAGTAAATTATAGTAATTCCCTTTGAAAGTTAATTCGTTCTATGAGGTATGCAACAAATTTTGCGTGGAAAAAATATTTCAAAGGCGTACAAGTCGATCGAACGTATGTAGAGTGAAACACTGATCGTTGTACAAAAAACTAGTTAAGAAATTTCGTTGTTTCACCTGACGGACAGTATTAACGTAGTGATTTCCAGAAAGATACACTCTTGTTTGTCCCATTGTATCGGCCTGTAAGTATTCCACAAGTAGTAAAAGAGGACGAAAAAATTGTATTCTTTCCTATGCTCTTGATATTTATAATATATGTCTTTTATTTCTAGGTGATATGACAACATGCTACTAATCATTCTTACCGCAATCCAGCTTCTTTTTTTAGCCATCGTCCATAGTTACGACCCATTTATGAAAGAAACGTATGTTATGAAATAATGATTCGATTATGCCATAACTGGCCCTGATGATAATGGGAGTGCTTAACACGCGATTACCAGGTATCACGTAGATTCTTTCTCGACACCGCTCCCTACGATATTAAATTATACTAGTAACTTCGCTACGAGCGAATTCAATTCGAGATTATTCTAATACGTAAAGGCACAAGTGGTTTTACAGATATACACTGACTTTGCTGTTCACATTTGAAAAGGAATTCCTAGTTTGCCATTTGATCCTTAAGAAAAAATTATTCTACCCTCTATGAAAATGGCAGAAATTCATTACAAAGCAGTTGTAACGTATTTCAAAAAAGGCGAATGTGCATACAGACTTTTTCGACTTTTATTAATATCCACGTATTACAGGAAAATAATTGATCAACTTCCTTTCTTCAGTTTTTTGACTTTGCTCATAACTGTTCAATATATCTTCTTTTCGGGTCTCATGACAAATTTCGTGGACCTTCTGAATTACGTTAAATAATTGGATAAAAAGTTTGCAAGCTCACAGGAGGCGCTCTTTCGTGAATTCGTCTCGTTTATCTTCCAATAGTACTTACTAACTTGTATCCCTTTCCTACCACTTAGCTCATACACCACAAACAATACACATCGCACACACTATTGCTATGAGATGGAACGTCTTGAATCGGGGTTTTCCTATCACTTTACAACCACTATCGATCATATTTCAGTTAAATTACTTGCCGCACTAATCAGAGCGCCTTGTCATATCGACACGAATCGACACCAATCAACGACAGTTTTCGTGAAAGAACCTAAACTTGTGTCCATACTACGAGCCATTGTCATAACCGCACACGTCCTTTGTGAAATATTAAAATACACATGCGTATTGTCTTATCTTGCTAATAGTGTTTCGATCGAGCAAAGCAATGCACAAGGCTCACTCTGTGTGGTATTTAAAAGAGGAGAGATTAATCATTTTCTCTTTTTGTTCTTCTCTCTCCCCCTCCCCTCTATCCCCCACACTAACACGCACACACACAAAATACTTTCTTCTATTTTTCTTCGTCTACAAACACGGGCCCAACCATTCCTCAATATTACAGAATGTATCGATCTGCCCACTATATTTAAACTGACGATCAATGTAACTATGGCACATACCTAACGGGTATACTAACAGCAGTAGTAATTCGAGCTATTCCATAAAAACCGTCATAATATACTTCAAAAGGCTGATACTCGTACGTTTACATCTACGGGACTAAAAGTTTTATATGTTTTTGAGAGAATCAATAATTCGCCTTTCAACCTATCTAACCTGACTTGACGGACCTGTTCTTTCCATTTGTATTTTCTATTTGATCGACCGAGTGATAATTTAATAGGGCGGACTCGCATAAAATCGATTACGTATTTCCCGGCTACAACCGTCCATTCAATTTATAAAATTAATCACAAAAATTCTGCCTTTTATAAAACTTGTCTTAATTAACTTGGTATTATTATTAGAAATTTGGTAGATAAGAATGAAATAAAGTTAAATTTAATAATGATCAGTAAGAATAGCACAGGGGTTATTTATTGAAAGTCGTAAACTTTACATAACCATTGGTCATATTTCAGAATAAAATTCCTAATGGAAATATTCTTATACGAATTTAAATATGATATGCCTAATAAAAGTAATGGCGATGTTAATACATTTTCTTGGATACCTCATAATAATATTCGAATAATTCAGTGTTAATGCGCCATACCATGAGGTGTGTTATCATTAGTAACTTGAATATTGATAGCTTAAGTATTTTTATGTTTCCTTGCTGTATAATAAATCGCTTTAAATATGCTGCAGTACAATATAAAGTTCTTCTAACTATTATAATAGAAAAATTTTGGCGATGCTCAAGAGCAAGTGTCAACTACCTGTGCACCGCTACTTGTTCCTAATATGTGTTTTATTCCCATCAAGCTGTACTCGTATCGACTTAAGCTTCCTACCAAAGTTTTCATATAAATGTATTTTTATTTTAACTCACCACATAAGATCCAGCACGGGCAGTTTCTTCTTTTATTGCAAACAGACATATGTAACGGTTGGAAAATAATAGCTTTGGCTTTTATCGCAAATAATGAGCGTGTCACACAAAGATCAGGTGATACACTCGATTGTGTTTTGTTTTGTAAACGTCACCTGATAAACACATTCGGCTACGTGTACTCAACATACCTTATATGCAGCCTTGTCAATGTGTCGCAGTACCGCATAAAATGACAGCTAGGGCGATAAGAATAAAACTTTGTTCACAAGGTCACAGGACGTCTTTCCTTCTTCATTAATGATGACTTTCTTTTTACAAGGTCGTATTCGAGAAACAAACTTCATTGATCTTCGTCTTATACTTTCCACTTTCATTCTTCATTAAGTTCACGGCATAAGTAAGATATTAGGATATTGTATTGTCAGGATATAACGGACATACATACATACATGTATAAGGCGTTGTAATAATTGTTGTTATGAAACATCTGTATTGGTGTAAAAAAAGACATTTTTCCAAGGAAAAAGATGGGACTTTATGTTGTGATATTGACGTATGTGGGTCGACCATCTTGAGTTTATTACAATCCTTATTTCATGGTACCATAAAGACGAACTTGAAAGACGTACATACAAGAAACACAAAATGTGACAAAAAATGAATAACTGGAATAAGAATAGACAGTAACTTACGCCGTGATTTTCCTATTACACATTTACCCGTCGGTGGTGTATCGTCAACATTCTTTTTTAACGTTAAGAGAGGAGTATAACCTTGAAGAGTAGTACACTTCTTAGTACTTGTTTTATACAAAAGTTCTTTGAATACGTGGCATAAAACGGAATATAAGGACAGGTTTCCTTTCAAGCTTTTCTCATTCTTTTCGAAACTGGTGAATAATTCGAACAAATTAGAATTGCTAGGAGAAAATGACAGGGAGGAAAAAGCTCATCGTTGCACTTGCCTTTACACTTCATTACATGTGTCTTACCTACAAGTAATCATATGAATTTGCCAAGCAAACGCTTATTTGTATGTACATTATCTACATGTATTTGTTTTTGTTTCTTAACCAAACATTCGTTTTGTCGTTAAATCGTTAAATTAACGAATTGATTTCGCACTGTAGCGATTGCACTAGCCGTGACTAGAGTGAACGAGTGGGAGTGCAAAAATTGGATGAGTAGGCAACAAGTGAGCAAGACGAGTGCAAGAAAGATAGACCGTCTGTGAGCCAAGGGCCTACTAGGGGCTAACAGGCCTGAAGGGCGGGTAAGATGTAGGGGAGAGGGGGGGGGCGATTGATTCAAGTCGGACGGAGCATATTGTGAAATATTAGGAGAAAGAGTGAAGAGAGTGCCTGAAGAGAGAAAGAAGAAGGCTGTTAAAAAGATCTATAAAGACAAGGGAGCGGGGTTTTGAAGGGACAAAAATGATGTTGCGTATACGCTTGCCGAATAAAAAAGAAAGTTGAGTTAAAAGAAAAGAAACTTTTTGATAGTCGAGCGACGTCGGGCAGACTGCCTTTAAACGACGAAATACTCCTGCCCGATACATGGGCTTCACCGATATACACATGTACATGCGTATGCGTTGCATATGCATTTGTATGTATGAGTATGTGCATGTACATGTGCATGTGTATGTCATACCTGAAAATCGGTGTATATCGCGATCGTGTGAAACATACGTGCGATATCCACTGAAGGATCCTTGCTTCTCTCGTCTCGGTTCGGATATTAATGCTTAAACTCAATTGCCATCTTTTTAAAGTACAGTTTAATCTCATTGGTTTATACAATTTGTTTCAAAATTACGCTAAGAAAAGAAACATTTCTTTGGGTTATCATTTCTCAAGACCATCCAGACAGTTAGACGATTAAATCTCTCTTTCTCTCGTCGACAAAATCTCTACGATTTATGATCATTGAATCGAGATACATAAATAACTTGGACACGCAAACGAGTCAACACATTTCTCTCTTTTCTTGCAATTCTGTGTCATTTTTTATAACTTCAACATAGTTGTGCGTGATGTATTCCTAGTTTATTTATTTTCTTCTTGTATCTCTATAAATGTTGTATATTTCAAAAGGGGCTTGTACCCGTTAGCAAAGAAATAATCACAACAACAATAGTATAATATCTAATGAAGAAATTGTTTCTTTCCTTGGTAAAATGAGGTTTTTATAATTGCTGCTAGAACTGGCAATCAATAGTGGTGCGCGGCAGCTGAGAAAGGAATGACAACGGAAAGACGAAAATGATATTGAGAACCACCGAGGACGGTTTTGGTTTCGACCGTTCTCAATGGTCCTCAGTAGTGTCTTCGGACTTTTATCGATGACGTTCCACGCAACTTGCTGACACGTAATCTTCTAACTATTCCACCAGCATTTCCGAACCGAGATGGTTCGATTGAAACACGAGCTTGCTACAAGAAAAGCTCGCGACATGCCCATTTGCCCTAAATGGACATGCATAGGAAAAAGATTGATCGTTCGCCGCCTGTACTAGTATATCTCACGCTAACATATATGTACATATATGACAGTTCGAAGGGAATGCTCAAGTAAGTGATTGAATCGTTTGTTGGTCTTCTTAAATTATTTGCCATCGGTTTCTTTTTTCTTACCTTGAGACTTACATACAGTCTTTGGAACTGCCCTCCACCGATCGGACGGAATTTATCAAGAGTTTATCATGATATGAGTAGGATTCATTGGCCATTTCGTGACTTTCTCAAATGCCCTCCATATCGATTGACCTACTCTGACACGTTCACCTATAATCCCCTTCTCTAGAAATGTTCATTCGGCAACAAAGAACTTTACTAAATGCCTCCACCTACATATAAAGTAGAAGAAGTATGGAAGAGACATGTCCCAAGGGATATTCCAGCTTTAGTGCGTAACGTCAATCGCTTGCTATGCATATTATACATATACATGTATACGTACTGTGTACAACATACAGGGTGTTCTTTTTATTTACCTCTACCGCTGTAAATATTATCGTCCGATATGGAAACGAATCTATCAAAATTAGGACTATCCGGTTATTATCAGGATTTCTAAACTTTTTAAATTCGACTATGATTTGATGATTATTTCAAGTAATAGATAGACATTTTTCTTGCAACTTCAACACGGGATTGGCCAAGAGTTGTCGCGTGGTTCACAAGATGTCCAAGTCTTTAATGATGTTTCTTAACATTTATTTCCCAACTCTAATTTTCTTCTACTTTTTTTACATTGTACGCGGTTAATCTTAGAGGCACATGGCTGAATCCCGTCAGATAAGTCACCTATTATTTATATATCTGCAGATCTATTTTAGCTCTGTCGGTATCAATACAATATCAAAAATTTTCAAATATTGCTCTATTATCTTCTAAGTTGGGACTGTTTGAAAGCACCATTTTCTCTAATATTTACCGCACTAAAAATATACTGGGGATGACAGAGGGTAGGTAAAATTTATCGAATGATTTTTATTCATAAAATTTATAACGAATTCCCTTGATTCATTTAACATAGAACAATATCAAGCTGGCATCTTTAAGGATTACGAGAGAAACAGTTTGTATCATTGTTAATTTTTTTCCGTCGACGCACGGAACTTGCGATTATATTCTTGATAACGTTTATATTTGTCAAGCGAGAAAGAAGAAGGAATGAGACATAAGAGTGGTGAGAAGTTTGATTTTTCCGAAATGATTATTCTCAATATGGACCACATTAAACTTATTTTGTTAGTTAAATCTAACGTCAGTAAAAGGAAATTTGTGCACAATAATTAATTTTGTTATGATGTTCACTACGATAATCTAAAAATTCGAAAACTATCAGTTTGGAAACTTGTATTATTATAAGTCATAATTAATTTCTTGTTATTCCTTTATTTTATACCTTAGAAAAAGATTGTAACGGACGGTATGGTGAATACCCTGTATGTCATTTTTTAAGATATACATCTGAAAAACATGTATGTATATGTATATATTGTGTATGTTGGCAACAGTACATATGTATATATGTATGTTTTGTATGCTTCCGTTAGCTGGATTTTTCAAACATATATTACGCATATGTTCGGTTATCGTAGAGCTTCGTCTTATTCTTTGATCGCTTCTGCCCATTCATTATTGGGTGCTTTCCGTAACTCCGCATACGAAATAAGTATGATTCACGTTTATCTGTAATTGTAGATTCGTTTGGTACAAGCTTTATAAAACTAAACGGAAGGTAATAAACGTTTATGTATGTAAATTTCGAATGGAAGGGATGGAGCTGCGGTTGAAGGGATCGTTTTATCGAAAGTACCCAATGCAAGCAAGAATGTACGTAGATTGTCAATTTACTTTTAGCTCATTTAAATCGATCTAGACAAAAGAAAACAAGAGAAACCATCTATTTATGTAATACGTATTGCGTATTACGTATAATATATTGTGTATCTCTTAGAAAGAATAGCCGTTTAGGTTCGTAGTATAATTATAGGTGGATCGCGCTTATAATGAGCCGAGGGAATGAAATCGTTTACGAGGTATTAGGGTTGAGGTTTTGTCGAGGATCCTATTTCCCACACTAGAAGGTCGTAATCCATACTCGTTTTGAATTCTTCAGCCGTCTTCTACTAAATCCTACATTGTGAATTTCAACAAAAGTTTCACAGTGTTGTTGTCGATAAAATGAAAGATAGAAAGAGCTCATAGTTGGAATCTTCGAAGAAATTCCGAAATCTCGATGTAACGAGTCTTTCGCTCCTTCGATATTTCCCCGGAAGTTTTTCTAGATGTTCCACGGGATATAAATCGAGCACGAGATGACCTAGTGGCAATGAGATCACAGAGGGGATCTCGTTAAGTCATTCGTTTAATACTTTGACCGTATTGCTAGACTGTTAATCGTAAGGATCGTAGGTAAAAAAGAGGACTCTGCTCTGATCAGCTGATCGATGGCTTTTGCAGGTGATAGCTGTGATATCGATACTCTTTATCGTGCTTTCGACGATAGCACTAACTCTCAACACCATTCCTAGTATGCAAGTGAATGACGAGAAGGGCAACTTCCAAGACAATCCACAGCTCGCTATGGTGGAAGCGGTCTGTATAACGTGGTTCACCCTCGAGTACGTGCTTAGGTTCAGTGCCTCGCCGGACAAGTGGAAGTTCTTCAAAGGCGGTCTAAATGTGATCGATTTGCTGGCGATATTACCTTATTTCGTCTCTCTATTCTTGGTTGAGACGAACAAGAACGCGACCGACCAGTTCCAGGACGTGCGCAGGGTTGTTCAAATATTCCGCATAATGCGGATCCTCCGTATACTGAAGTTGGCCCGTCACTCGACCGGCTTACAAAGCCTGGGCTTCACTTTAAGGAACTCGTACAAGGAGCTCGGCCTGCTGATGCTCTTCCTGGCGATGGGCGTGCTCATATTCTCGAGCTTGGCCTACTTCGCCGAGAAGGAGGAGCCCGGGACCAAATTCATAAGCATTCCAGAAACCTTCTGGTGGGCGGGCATCACCATGACCACCGTCGGATACGGCGACATCTACCCCACGACCCCGCTCGGCAAGGTGATCGGCAGTGTGTGTTGTATATGTGGTGTCCTGGTAATCGCGTTGCCCATTCCCATTATCGTCAACAACTTTGCCGAATTCTACAAGAATCAGATGAGGCGTGAAAAAGCCCTCAAGAGGCGGGAGGCCCTTGAGAGGGCCAAACGGGAGGGCAGCATCGTATCCTTCCATCACATCAACTTGAGAGACGCCTTCGCCAAGAGCATGGACCTCATCGACGTGATCGTCGATACCGGTAAGCGTCGGCCCGACTGTTCGACTATTCGACTGACGATCGGACGACCACTCAACAGCGGCTCCCTAACCAATTCTCTCCTATTAAAACCCAAATATTTCATCTACTCACTCTAACAGACTAATTCTTTTCATTCTATTATTATCTGCAACGCAATAAGGCAAAATCTCCTTGCTCCAGTCTTACCTATGTATCTACATACATACCTTTCTTTCTATTAAATCTCTTATAGGTATGTATGTATAATACTTCAAATTTCACACTTAACGATACTTGCAAAAAGAATCTGATCAATTTTCATGGGCGCCTGAAATAACTATTCCTTTTAATCTCCCTTCTAGTAGTAAGTCAAATTTTCTATATAAGCATATTTCCATGCCATTAATTCACAATTCCTTATTCCTTTCAAATTCCAGTTACAATACCATTGTCATTGTCAATGTATCATTTTCCAAGTATTTCATATTTCTCCGTACTACTTTAAATTATATTGATATTTGAATTAAAACAAGTGGAATTAAGCGGCACAAGTTCAGTATCGAACCCGAATTGCTTTTAAATATCATTAATTTCGTAAGATCCATGACAATCAATTGGACCATCGATCTGATCAATTCATACTAAAAACAATTCGGAAATTGGGATTATACCGAGTCAAGAAAAACAATAAATTAAGCTTTCCTTTCGTACCGTATATTTTTTATCCAATCGTCTGTTAATTATGCTGTTTTCTACCCGCTATTCATTCAATTCAAAGTGACAATCGTTTCTCTTAGAACTTACTTTAGACGAAGAAGCTAAACCGTTTTTTCTTCTTGTTGATATACCATATGTGTACATATGTCGAGTATAGGGTGTGTCTGAAAATTGGTCGATAACCTTACTTTCTGCACTCTACATTGTGGCCCGTGTAATGTTCTTTTAATTTCGATCTGGAGCAAGGATGTACTCTTTCCGATATTAGGGATTTTTATGTATTTGACATATATCACAAGTTATCTCTTATTCTTTTAGTCGATTAAGCGAAATCATTGTGTATGCTCGATTTATTCTACTTGGCTACCACTAGTATAATATTACTGTTATTACTACCACAACTACTACCACTACTACTACTGCTACTGCTACTACTACTACTAATACTACTATTATTACTAACACCACCGCCACCACCATCACTACCACCATCACATCAACAACACCATCACCACTATCATTATCATTACTACTTACAATTAGATGAGCGTACCGTACGGTAAAGCGTCGTTGGAATAATATCTGCAGATAGGGTTCTTTTCAGGTCACAACATGTCCGGAGTAGATGGCAACAGCACGGAAGGGGAATCGGCGTGTGGTCGAGGACCAGCGCAAACCGGTGCCGGATGTTATCGTAACTTTGAACACTATGGGCTCTCGCGGCACCGTCGCAGCGCATCCTCCTTCTTCCCGAATCTGGCTAATGAGATGCCTAGTACACCCGACAGCCCGAATCGCCATCTTCTTGATTTCGCGCAGAATCCTCAGGGTGCTCAGAACGACGATTATTTCCACGACGAGGTACCTGCTCGGAACATGAATCAAGCCAATAATATACATAGCGTAAGTCTCACTTGAACAAGCCCTATTATATTTACATACTTCTATTGCTTTTATACTTATAATTAGACACATAATTATTTGATAGTCCCGTACAAATGGACCTCCATTCACGATTACAATTCACTCCATGTATGTATTTGTGACATTTCAAATTATTTCTCGTCTTGCGGCTTATTCGAGAATCTGTCATTTTTAATCGACAAACATACGAGATCTCTAGTTTCGATATTCTCGATATACTCGATATTCTCGATATTCTCGATATCAAAGATTCGATATTCTTTCAAACCTGGACTTATGAAAAGAGCAAAATAGTATTTATCCACGCTCTAACTATCCCCCTAATTATCCGTAAAAATATTATCGTGTCAATTCATATGCGTGATTGTCGGACGACGTAGTCGTGAATTTCTGCACGATGGAAATCTCCCACCTCGTTACCATGAAAAAATCAAGTTATTTCAAGTTATGAGAAGAGAGGGAGAAAGCCGTCCGGCATTAAAGGTCCGTTGTATGTGTACTGTATTTACTTCACCATATGTATAGGAAACCCGACATCAAGAGTGGAAATTCGAGCCCCGTAAGTCTAGAGTTAACCGTATATGAGAAAAATCAGTTCTATTCCTACTTGTATTTCCATCTCTATTTCTATGTCTGTTTCTAGTTCTGTTTCTATTTCTATACATATTTCTATTCACATTTTCGAAACCGAAACTTTGGTGTTAGTGTAAAAAAACTTTGTATGAACTCTCCGATTGTACTCTGAGAGAAATTGTGGCAATAAAACAATATTTCATTAGTTTACTTGCCTACAACAACAATTGCAACGTCTGGAAGACAATTGAAATTAAGACGTGCAATTTTTTCACACTTTTAAATGCATTGTAAATAGTATAAAAAATATTTCAATCATAAATTGCGATATGCTGCGAACAGTCTACGAATTTTATGGCTAGTCTTTCGAAACCTTCTGCTTATCGTCATTTCGTCACATTACTCTTTACTTATTTCCCAATTTTTACAGGTTTTGCTTTTGTCAATGTGAATACGAATAACAAAGGAGCTTGTTAAGAAACTTTTCACACGTGCTTTTTACAGCATCTTTCCAAAAGAAAAAGGAAAAACAATACCCTCTCGATACGCGGGTTTCTCATCACGCGAGTGTGCCTCTTTATCGATATGAAGCTGGTAGATTGACCAAATTTTCTTAATTTACAATACTTTGATATTTGACATTTACCAGAATTAAATTGCAGTAAATGCACATTCGATAAAATTTTTAAATTTCGTAAATACGCTAAAAGTATGAACGATGAGAAGATAGTAATTTAGGCACGAATAATGTCAATACTACAATCTTTATAACACGTAAGTTTATAGGAGCAGATTTGAACATCTGATATAAAGCGTTACACAAATTTATTTTTCTAGTGAAGATGATGTCTGAGATCTGCCAGCTTTCCCTCGTCTTTTTTTGGGCTTAAATAATACAAATAATACAAATAATGCAAATAATGCAAATAATACAAATGACACAAATGTATGTGTATCTATTTCATTTCGCACGGGAATATAATATCTTTTAAGATATTTTGCGTTTCAAATTTTCTTCTTGCGTATAATATACCTATATCCCGTGAATATTTTTTATCTTGTAAGTATGTATCATAGATCCGCAGAGAGAGTGTCGTACTATTTTACATATTCTATTAAATTTTCGCCATATGTGCGATATCAAAAATATTTTGCTCATACGTGGCAACGAGAGAATGATGCACGTTCATAGCCGAGAAATTTATACACGTGTTGCTATTACTCAGTGCGAGAGAACCACTGATTTCTGGAGTTCTGACGCCGTCCGATACACGGAAATCCACTAAATGAAAACCAATCGATTCCATTGTCTTTTTATGTCTTACACTAATATCATCGCTACACAGCTCATTACACGATTCGTTTAAAAGGCTCTACAGACAGGCAGAAAAAGAAATCGGGGAAGAAATAGGCCGGGGGTTTACTTTCACGTTTCAGATTTTTCAGCCCACTGTCAGAAAGAAAAGCAGGGAAGTGTCCCCCTTGAAATTTGTTTTTCCTCAAACTTGCTATGTTTGTCAAGCAGCGAAATAGGGGGTATGTATTTTTTTTCTTTCTCTCATTCCTTCTCCTCATTGAGTTATCATACGTGGAGAGCATGCACTGCGCGGAAGGACATACGGTACATATAATGTGTGTAAGTAATAAAACGAGTAGAATTCTCAAAGGAAACAAACATTCATGGGCAAATTGTAATAATAAACAAAATATCTGTCTCTCACTTGTTACTACTTGTCAAACGTAGCAAGTTTAACGAAATTCTGAGGTGGACACTTACTCATCTCTCATTGCAAGGTAAACGGTACGATAGAGGTGCACTTGATATTTTACATATTAAGGACACCGTTGTCTATAGTTTCGCGTTATGATTCTTATATTTTCCATAACTGGAAGAAGGGTATTGTATATAATATGTAATTCTCATATAATAATTCCCCGTTATCGAACTCCCCCTCCCTCCCCAAAAAAAGAAATAGAAAAAGTCATGACAGCAACAATAACGTCTATTAAAACTAACACGAGCATAGGCAAAAACCGTAAAGAGAATACATACGACTACGCAGTGAAATGCAGGCCTATGGAACAATTTTCTTTGATATTTTTCACTTATTTTTTCAAGTTTTCACAAATCCTTTGTCGTGAATGGATCTGTTGGAACGCAAAAGGGAAATTTCAGAGAATGAGGATAGAAAAAGGAAACAGAAAGAGATTTAAATTTAGCAAAGCAATGTATTCGGACACAAGTATGGTATTCTCCATACTAATGACCATTCACGTACAAAATTCCGAGTTGACTTATTAAAAGGAAACGGAAACGTCATTGTTCAGCACTCCAACAGTCCCCTAGATAGTGACAGTTCAAGTTGTCCATCCACTCGATATACATATATTAAGTATTGGGGATAATGCTTGCATCAAGATTGCCGATACAATTTTCAAATTATTATTATTATTCCAAACATTAACTCGAAGACTTGATACATGTGCTATGAATCTTGTCGCTATTTTCGAAGGCTATTGAATTGCCGAACAGTGACGTTATTTGTAAATTGGGGGGCGCACAGAGAAGATGAATGGAAGCAGCTTTGTATCACATATCTGTAGTATCCGATCATTAATTCTCGTTTACATGCTTTTCTAAATGTTTTACGACATATTATACGATCGGTGGTTCAGCAACCCCTCTACTGTGCTACGAGGCTGCCGATCGTAAAGAGCACATGTGTGCATACGTGTATATGATAAATTTTTATCATATCCCGGTGTCTATCGCCTACCCTCGTTATTTTCCTCATCTCATAGCAATTACGGCGTTGATTCATAGTAGACGCGAGTGTGACAGAGATAGTTGGTAGGCACTGGGGTTTGTCTATATTGAAATGTATGTTATGTACATACATACATCATGTGCCCGTTAAAGGTGACGTGCACAGCCGAGTTTTCGACGACATAAAAGCATATCATGAGTGGATGTTTGTGCGTGCGTGTTCATTTCCATCAAAAATAATGTGAAAAAAGGATTTATTACTGTTTTTTTTTGCCAGTGCGGTCAGAAAACTGTTCGCGTGCGCGGCCTTTAAGATGTGTGTAATGACAGTCTAATAATAAGTTACATCGAAAGGGCTGTCACGGCGAATGTGAAATACCTACGTATAAGAGTTTGACCAAGAGTAAAAAGTCTGTAGAATTAGAGGTCAAATTTCGAGTTTTCTGTGTAACAGTTGAAGGTATTGATTTTAAAGCACATTGTACAACATTATCCACGAACGAACGTCGATCTATAAGAATTTATCCCCACTCACATTATTACTCCACTCACATTTATTACAAAAATCGGATATTTTCTGTAGTTCTTTCTCCTGTGCTCATATTAATTGGGCTCCTCATTTTTGCCTCTACTACAGAGCTACGATACTACGCGATGAAGAATAAAAGATTGAACTTTTTTTAAAGGAAACGCCTCGAGTGACAAAGAGGAAGGGCGATGTCCTCCAGGAAAATCAATACTCATTTTTCCCCTGTTTGTACATCATCCTTACTTTACTCAATATTAATAACACACTGAATGTTATTGGAAAAAATATGACGAATTAATAATTAGAAAATGGGGGTTGGCAAGTCGCGAAGCTAAAAAGGGAAGGAAGAAAGAGATTAGGAAGTTGATTTTATTGTAATGACGCCGGTGAAAAAGATTGCTATTAATACCTTTCGTTGACAAGGCGATAAACAAGTGTGTCTGACAGATTTCATGTCGCTTGTGTTGCAGGCAATGTCCGACAGGGCGCATTGACCACCAGCAAACTTGAGCAAAGATGTCGCAAATCCGGAAAAGCTCACACAAATTCGCCCTGCATTAAATGTAGTCATACCTTTTCATTAGCTACTTTAATTCATCAGTAAAATGTCGTACGTAGTATGTTACGTTGAAATAATAACATTTCTCCTTCGTGAATGGAATTATTGGCCTTTTTTCGGTGAGATAGACATACGTATGGGATATGGTAATGGTAATGGCAATGGCAATGGCAATGACAATGACAATGACAATGTTAATGTTACTCTTAATGTTAATGTGAATGGTATGGGTTAATGGTATGCATAAAATGAAACGAAAAAACGTCGTAACAGTGCGGGCAATTTATTATTTTCGTAATTCACAGGTCGTTAGAATTCCATTTTCTTTATCCCAATGCCCGGTCCACCGTGCGTAAAAAATAACATAAAAAATTGAAAAATTACATACTTACTTAATATAAATAAGCAAGTTGTAGTTAAACTGTCAAGGAAATTTGACATTTTATGCTCGTTAAATGATATTCCCTTGCACTTAGTGTTAACAATAAACAATTCTTCATAATTCTCAATTATTTCGATAGAACATGAAAATAGAGGGTTTGTCACATTTACACAGATTCTCATGAGAATTTACTTCAATTTATACATACGAGTATGTGCGAATGTATGTACAATGTGTTCAGCGTAAAAGCTGATAACAATAGTCTGAAATAAAAATATTCATTTTTAGAATATAAATTAAAGAGACTCAAGAGAATTAAAAGAACAGAGAATTAATATTATCTTGACAGAAAGCTAGCTTGACTACCCTTGATTGACGAAAAGCTATTTTTGGTAACTATTAAAATCAAGATATTATCTTGCTGCAAATAAGCACTTCTCTAATTCTCATTATTTTAATTTATTAGCGATAATGAAAAATCAAGTATTATTTTCAAAAGATTACTTGCAGTATCAGCACATCGTTAGAGGGCAAAAACTGAGTCCATTCCTATGCTCAACACCGTGTATATTAATGTTCTTATATACTAGCTGTTTCACGGACAGCATGCTACTCTTCGGAATGTAACGTTTAACATCGACTATCATTATTCTACCGGACTGGTGGCTTGTTGATCGTAAAAGGCACACGTGTATATAACATAAATTTCTACATAGACAAACTCCCGATACCAATCGCCTATCTCTGTCACACTCGCGACTGCTACGAATCATCAATGATGCTAGGCAATAGACACCGAGAATTTATCTCTATGGAGATTTATCTTACACACATACGAGTGTTTCTTATAATCTGCAACCTACCACCCTGCCAGGATAATAACGGTCCAAGTTGCATTCCAAGGACTACCACAGCAACCGTGAAACATTTACTATATATGTGTGTATGTGTGGGCGTGTGTGCATGTGTGGAATTTGTTGAAAACTTGAAAATGCAAAGAGATCTCAAAGATGTTGCTTGTGGAAATGACTCGTAAGACGAAAACTGCTTAATACAAGTGCAACTCCATTATTAAAGGATACTATAATGCATTTATAATCCACAAAATAGCATCTATAATTGAAGAAATAAATTGATTAGAAACTCGGTGTAACTTGAACTGTTTACCTTTGGTAGTCGACAAAAATTGTACATTGTCATTGTAATTTTAGGAGGTATTTCGTAAAACAGAAGAAATACACGAAACAGTAATTGTCACAATGTTGTAATAAACAATTTAAAGTTTGCCCATACGCAAGTTACTTTTTATACAGAGTTTTTGCGTTTTCACAAGATAATGTTTAGCGTAATTACATATTGCTTAAGTTTGATCGTTGGCGTGGTTTCCAAAACATCGTTCGACTTATCAGCAGGACACATAGCTAAAGGTTATATAAAGATACGGAAGATTATGATAGCCATAGTGAATCCTAGAACTTGTAAAAATAAGTCTAGACTTGCCTAGGTACTACATAGGTTTGCTTCATTGCTCGTTTTCGCTTGCAGTATTTTCAAATGCATTAGACTGATACATTATTTAATTATATGCTCTTTTTGGCAGTTAGACCGAGCCACAGATGCCTTCTGCACGTTTTGCAAGTTTCACTACATTACTCACAACATACGTTATACATTATATCTGTATACAATATATCTATTTTCGTAATTATCGATATAAATGAGTCTCGAATTTCCTTATTGCAGACGAGTGTTTTTAACTAACAGTAATCATTTCCATTGAAATTCCATTACACTTTCAGGAGGGACACTGACAATGGGGTTGCGTGTAACACGGAGTGCTTCGTGGAATAAACTTTTTTAAAGATTAAAGCATTATTCTTGAAATGCCACATGAAAAAAACGAAAAAAGAACACGGTTGATCAACCAATCGAGTTGAACATTTGTTTAAATTCTATTTGAACGTTCGGCAAGTTTGTTCCGTTGCATATGGTACATAAATGAACTGCTGCATAGTTGCCTGTGAAGCCTGCCCGAAGTTGCTGAACAATGCGCATCATAGAACGCTTATACCTATTGTGAAGAATATACCAATGACTTGTATATCATGTCGATATGCATCGACAGTAACAACAGCAACAATAATGCAACACAAAACTTTGATTAGTTTGTAGCGAACTAGAGGTAATGTTGTTAATACTGTATGAAATCCCTGTCACTGTACATACATACGTGTGTATGTACATATGTATTATCTGTATATTGTATTGTCTTATCGCGCTTCGAAAATAGATTAGAGGACTAGAGGATAGAGATTAGAGGATAAAAGTTTAATGAACGTAGGTCGTATTATTCTTGCCCCTTCTAAAGTTGTCCTATAATATTTTAATGAGAGTTAAAATCGATAAAATATATCCAGTATATTTATTTCGATGGCGCGCCTTTCATATTATCTTCATTCCTGCAGTTCGCAGCTTGAGTATTGATCTGTCCATCTATCGATATGCAAAACACGGTGATTCGTTAGAAGCAGAGAACGATCTCGCGTGTACGCGCGTACAACCTGGAGAACATTGCAAAAAATATGTCAACGTAAAGCGAGAATATTAACCTAAAGCGAGAATATTAAATTTTAAAGAAACTCGAGAAAAAATGGCGAATAAGGCAAAGGAAAAGAAAAAAAGTAAATGAAAACGTAAAAGGACGAGTGAACATGTTCGAGTTTTTGGCTGGCCATTGAATGCAGAGTGGGTTGGACGGCGAACCACCTCTACTAATTTTTAGTATATTATAGACATGCATAAATTGACGTAAGTAAAAATTGTAAACGTCTAACCACGCCGAGTTTCCACATTTTATGTACCGTCAAACGCATCGTTCTCAAATGCAAACACACCCTCGTTTTATTGACTTTGTTCCACTTCACTTTTAAGCAATATTTATTTAGCACCCTACTTGTGTTTCAGTATTACTGTCAAAATTTATTATCGACATTGATCATTAATAATCATATCAGAGGAGATCAATCATAAGTATTGCAGCGTATATACATATATATTAACATTATCGTCGTGAATAATACTCTAATAAATAATTAGCCTTCATCTCTTACTATTAATTGTGTTGAGAAAATTGGAGAATGTTCAGAATAAATATTGCATTTTACTTTATCGCTATGATGCTCAACACACCACGTTTTTTATTAAGTTATGTCTAGATATTTGATAAATCAACTGACGATATCGACGATATTAACGATATTAATGCGGACTGTCATTTAAATTGTTGATTACTTGATTAATGCATCCTCCCTTGTTTGTACAGTATTTCATGTAAAAAAACAATAATAGTATTTCAGATGGCACTCATCACTTAATTAATCATAGAAGAGGCGCTAGTAGATGCATGGAAAATTTGGTGAGGAATAACGATTAATTTGCAGGTATAACAGATCTTAATAGGGAAATGAAGTTATCGCTTGACACAACTGTCACTATAGATTCGGGTTTTCATATTCGTTAGACACGCTTATGTATATTAGGTTGGAGCTTATCTAAAAGTGGTGAACACATTTTTTCTCATTCTTTGTGCGTCCCAGATTTATGGGACTTCATGGCAAAATAACATATGCCACAATTCAGCACGATCGGAAAATGAGAAACCATGGCACCTTTAATAGTTTTAATTAGAAAAAATTCCACCACGTGCAGTACTTATAACAATGTCGAATGTCCGTAATTTTCTAAACTTCAAATTAAAGGTGCCTCGGGTTTCCGTTTTCCGATCGTGCTGAAATATAGTATACGTTATTTTCTCATAGAGTCTCATAAATCTGAGGGATATTTGGCAAAAAATACGATGGATGATAAACAACGTCCATGATAATTTGATTTTAGGTTGATTTTAGACTAATGACCGATGTCGATGATAAATTTTCACTAAAACCATAATGGATAACGAATCCCGTTAGGACGATTCTGCTCCGAACGATATTCTTTCTGAATGGACACGTGTATGCATCTCTTTGGCTCCACGTGATCACGTTACCTCGTCTATGTGCAAAATTAATGATGCTCGTTCGAGAGGCGTTCGAACCATTTCTCGTAGCACAGGACCTCATTCCTAAAGACAAAATAAAGATCTCGCGTCCAATGTAAAACTGTGCGTCTCTTACTGCAATACGTATACAAATATGTATATACACATACGTATACGGGAGACGCACAGCTTTTTCGTGTTCAGTCGAAAAAATCTTTAGGAAAAATTAAAAGAGATGGACAAAGCGAAGCGAGAAAAGAGTTTCGACCGCTTTCGAAAGTGGGGCTGTCTATTTACCTCACGATAGTAAAATCCGACTATTGTGTGTGTGTGACATTGTAGGATGAAGAGAAAAAAGACAGCAGAAAAATTGAGAAAATCGATGAATTACCTAGTGAATTCGAGTGTTGCTTTTGCACTACGAAGGTATTTACCATTACTACAGGTACTTGAAATTAGACACGTTGCTACGTGCACTGTGATTTCGTCCGTTACCGTCAACTCGACAAAGTTGATCTTGACGTTTCTACAAAGTGTCAACCGATCATATCTATATATATACAATATATATATGTATATATTAGACCTCATCGATGGTTGACGGTTACGGTAGGATACACCTACGTAGCGGCGCGTGCAAGCACATTTTTCATTGATACATTAATACATTGATACACCATTGGCATAGAGCGATACACATTGATTGAAGTTGCCGGGAACTTGTTTTGCGTCTCCCATGAGCCACAGGCAATTTGGGTCGGTGAAAGCAATTGCATCGAAAGCGAGTAGAGGGTGCGATGCCTTGACCGACTCCGACATTGCCGTGATAAAGGGAAATACATCGGATGTAACCTCATTTCAAGCCAATTCCAAAGTGGAGCACACGCGCGCACTTTACAATGCCCAATCAATATGTCCTGCCTGTTTTCGGATAATTTCCCGCTTAGCACGGCACCCAACTTGGGAGGCCGATATTTTCACGTAACCAATTTATATTTTCAAATTCTCAGCGGTTTGAAGAAATCTTCTCCAATTACTTTCTTCAAAAAAATTATCTAAAATATTTTAAGGAAACCAGTCAAGAGTACAAAAATTCTAGCAAGCCTAGTAAAGATAGTAGAAATGTTTAAATATGTAAATGTTAATTTGTAACAAAGCTCTTTGCGTAGAAAGTTGAGATCTGGCTAAATGTAGAATTATCACTCTATCGAAAATGCTGACAATAACATGAAATACCATTGTTTGAAAATTCGCGATCGCAGTATACATGACTATCTAAAATAAAATGACATTACGTTTAAACAGCTGTATTAAAATTTCATGTAACTTTTCTACAATGAATTGCCTTATTTTTCTTGAAAATAACACCGGATAGCGTGAAGTTATTCGAAAACCAACAATTTCCATCTGAGAATCTCATTTATATTAGTTACAAGAAATTTATAGCGGTCTTATTAGTGCCCAACTATTATCGACGATAATCAGTCTTGTTAGACAAATAAGGTGGCATATAAATTAATATTTATAGAATACTGGTAGTTTTCCTTGTTTCTCTTTGATCGTAAAGTAAAACACACCGAGAAGATAATTGCGTTTGCAACGGCACGAAAGATAAATACACACATGTAGCTATAATTCGGATAATGGAATGCAAGTAATTTGGTAGTTTTATAATTTGATCATTTCGTAATTTCTTCTCGGTATAGGACACGCATTCATTCATCCATCCATCCACTTATCATCGGCATGTCTGTATTGCTCCTTCTATAGAAAAAGTGTGAGTAAATGCACGATTAGAAATTGAAGTAATTTACAATGACACATCTGCTGCATCTAATTCGTCTGCTCATCTGGCAAGTTTTTTATACGGCACTACTAAATGCACTCTATTTTTCTTAAGTCTTTGATACATCAATGTATTGACCTTCTTCTCTTACGCATCTGTATCGCGTGCGTGCGTACATACATACTACATACATATGTATACAGGCGGACTTACCAGGCGAGTATATGCATCATCAATATAATGCAGATGCCTTTAGACACGACTTGTATGGATTTTTCAATTTTTTAAACAACATATTTATTTGTTCATTACCAAAGCACGCCTCTGGCTGGAATAATTTTTCCAGCATTTATCCTCTGAGAAATCTCTGAATCGTCTACATCGCAAACCGATTCTATTACATATGTGCACCATTGGAAACATTTCTTCTTTTATTTCTTTCTATTGTTAACCTAATTCTACTCTGATGTATACAAGCTTTTTATGTACTGTGCAAGCAAAAATTATCGTCAATGTGCTAAATCGATATCGAGGGTAATGTAAAGTGATAACTACAGATACACTGCATGTGTATTAGTACATAACGAAAAGAAATGATCAAATTTCAAGACAATAAGCACAATGTAATATGTAGAAATTATATGAAAAAACTGGATTATGTGTCATTGGAATAACCGGTGAAGAAACACCTTAAGCTCGGACAATTTTATGGGAGATGTTATTCCGAAAAGACTGAGGCGTGCTTGTGCGAAATACAGTAGGACTGTAGGTCCAAGGTTCACAGTGATGCCTGCTATCGGAAGATTCAAACAAAAAGTAAAGTTGGCGAAGAAACAGAAAATTATATTTAACAATGTCCTTTGAGAAAATGTTAAGACGAAAAAGAAAAGTTGTTAAAACGATTGTCCATTTAAGACGGATCTGTGGGATTGTTAAATGGCATCTGAAAGGAAATTCTGTATAACTTGCCAGCTTTACATTTGCCAACGATGAAAGCATTTAAGAGTGTTCTCTGGTGATAAACTTTGCAGGAATACAAGGACTTCCGAGATGCGGAGAATATAATGCCCTTAGCGACTAGCGACTTCCGTAACCCGGTGTGTCAGGAGCTTAGGTCTCTGCGTTCGGGAAGCGGCGCCGAGGCTAGAACATCGCCGCTCCAAACGCAGGACGCCATGAGCTACAGGAATGCTGCTTATACCGAGCAGGGCAGCGTAGATAGTTCTGACACATACGCCAGCTGCCAAACTCATCCCTCTCACTCACAAGTATGTCTCAAACACTTTAACCGAACGGAGAAAACTTCGGCATGCCTCGACATGCCTCGCCATGTGTGTACGTACATTAAGGTCCATGTAAAATTTTACAAATTCACTTCTTCCAAACTCCTTCGGTGGCTAACAAAATTTTACGGCAACAGGGGAACTCCCCTCTCATTTCGTACAAATAAGTGGCTAGAAATTTTCAAATATTCAGACAGATGTAATACACTGCCAACATCAGACATACATTTAGTTACATCCATTTTCATTTAGCAGCTATAACAAGAAAATCTTACATGTACGTGTATCTTTCAACAACTATGTTTCGGGAGAATTCTCCGAATTATTGCACTGTTTTCGAAGCTACTCTTGACGATTCTCAAGGTATATGGATTATTGTATAAAATAAGTTTTCCCCCCACTAGGATATTTACAACATTATTCACTCACACGTGGTAATTCGAAATTCAATGAATATTTAGAATGTTGGCAAAGATTTTTTAAACACACCATATTGCATGTACATACATACATATATTTCATATTACTCGACAAGAAAAATATTCGTGCTCCTGAAACGATTTATTATACGATAGGTTAGGTTCCATGAAAACGATTCAGGAGAGAACGAAGCAACGATATCAATTAAAAACTTGTTAGAAAACTTTCTACCCCTAGTGCTTTTTAACCATGCAATAATAGTATTATGTCAGAACCAAGTTTGCGTGACCTCTGATCGTTTAGAGTTTAACATTATAGTTCCTACGAACTTATTAAGACTCGATCTGTTGACTGTTTTCCCACAAATTAGCAACACGATTTTTTTAGATGACGTATCGAAAGGTACTGTTCAAAGGTAAACACATTAGTTTGTCAAGAATCACAACAGAAATTTGACGAAGAATTTCCTTGAATAATTGCTGCTCATGGAATTTTCTTCAATTGTGTTTTTTTCTCGGCTTCGAATAGGAAACAAAAATTATAATACAAAGGATATAATTGATCCTTTGCACAGTCCCTTCCCAGCTGTAACACACATGTTTTCACATTTCCATAATATTCAAAGTTGAAAATTGTACATGTAGAGAATATTTCGCATGCATAGATATGTATATTTCAACTGATTATCAGTGTTATCTCTCTTACAACGTTTTCTTTTTCGATAAAATTCCTTGGATTCTGGTGAATATATACATTATTTATGTAATTCTTTTCGCAATGTTGAAATCACGGCATTGATTTATGATAGTCATTGAGGAAATATCAGTGGCTTTATAAAGCTGAAAAATTGTACTACAACGAATGCTGCTAAATTCGGGTTTATTAAACAATAGCACATGCTTGGCTAAGTTTTCATTAAGATGGCTTTCCATTTGACAGGGTGACTTGACGGAGGAGGCAGATAGTAATCTGTACGTAAATCCTATGGAGACAGCGGAGAAGTACAGCAGCGCGCGCGTTAAAAAGTCAGCTTCTGGCGAGATAGAAAAAACTGTCCCCAGTGCTACCGACGTTTCACCGAGTATCGAGTCTCTGAAGGACCTTCACCATTTTACCGATACAAGTAGAATTGCCCTCAACGACACAGTGCCTAAACATCGAAAAATCCGGATTCAGCAGGTAAAAGAGGCATAAAACGATGTAATTTCCTCTGCTTTTCATACTGAAAGAACTCACTGACAAATTGCGCAATGAAAATGCGCGCTGAAAAATCCTATAGAATCGTTGCAAAGAATTTCATACACTACATATGTACGCGTATGTCGAGTGTGCTTGGAAATAATGGTCTTCTTAATGGAGAAGATTCGAAAGGTGGCGTGGACTAAAAAATGTTGTATCAACTTTTGGGGCTGGCCAAGGCATAGTCAATGAGATGGATATAATTAAATAACTCAATAAATCTCACCATTTTCTTAGCATTTTTTCCTTATACTACGCACATTTGGTGCAATCACATAATCTCAAGGATAGACGAACGATTTAATGCTGATTAGTTATATTTCACTTTTTTTTTGTTTCGAAAGGTGTCGCGCAAATATATGCCGGTTAAAGTTTTAAGTGTCGCCTCTGTCAGCTGTAATTGCGCTCCACAGTTATTTGAATTACACGAACCTTTTTCAGCTCTTGCTGATACAATTATTTTTACTCCACCTCAATAGCCCGCTGGCTAAAGATTTCCACAAATTGAGGTACAAGTAAACGGTGGTAATAGGCTAAATAGCCGATAATAGCCCATGTATTCTTTCAGTCGAAGAAACTGGCAAGACCGCAAATGGAAACTAGATGAATGGTATAGTAAGTTGGTAACTGTGTAAATCTTTTAAGATGCCTGTGTGACTCGGCACGCCCTGCTCTCGATGCAGAAATCATGACAGCTACGGCGACATAAAGGACACGCTTTGCTTTGGACTTTACCATTACCTTGAAAATCATCTAAAACCTTTTGTGTAAAGAATAAAACGTTTTTGATTATAAGCGGGTTACACTGGATTTTTCCGTAAATTAAGAATCCATTAGCCAACAATCAACTCTAGTTAATCTGCCCAAGAAATTTACTATTTACAAATGAATATGTTTTTATAGTTTTGCAAACATTTACCGTTAACGTTTCTTAAGTCAGCACAATTATCTGATTAATCGTATCTTAATGTTACACTGCTAATCATTTATTGAAATCAAGAAAAATGCCGTAAAATAAATTCTCACTTAAAGCGAAATCTATTATTAAATCCACTTCATATTTTTTGGATCCCTTTGACACTTCTTTACTTTTTCTCGTACATCTACATACGACTTGTAAAATATCTCGCGAACATATTTCGGAAAATACTGCTTTATTATCACTTCTAATATTTTCTTTCCCAACCGGTCGCTATAAACTCGTTATTTCCGTCCATTTCGTCATTTGAAAATACCTGTGCAATATTCTGTAAAAATCATAAGTAATCTCGTAATTTATAAATTTAATATGATTACTAAATCTGTCCCATTTGTTAGCTGTGGGTGTCGCGTATGTGAAAGTGATATTACTGAAATTTACCTATTGCAAAAGAACTCTTTAATATCGTTAACACGTAAGATAAATGATCGATTTAATTATATTCGAGTCTTACTTTTAACCCATCCTAGTTTTCGTCTATATTTTATTAATTATGGTTAATACGATCCTTAGTTTGATTTTCAATTTTCTACATTTTCTACGAAACTACTGACACATAAGAGATACTTACTAATTATTTTTCTATACATTATTCGATTCAAGAGATAAACAGTATGTATTACGTTCATGTATCCCCTGGGAAGATACGAGGATACGCGCATTAGCGGCACGACATGCAGTTTCCTCCCTTGAAATATATTCACCGAGTTTCATTACAATGAGCCAGGGCCAAAAATTAGCATTTCACAGAAAAGATACGTCGTAACAATATGTACTATTTGTAAACTTGCGTTAAGAATTACAAAGATATTAATTACTTTTACGTTTGATTAATTACTTAAGTGAAAAAAAACTAAAAATGTAATTGACTTCGGAAAGAAAATTTTTCATCGTGTCTACTGATAAGATTTCTTTGAAAAATCTCTTAGGTTGTTATGAATTTGGTAAATATCTCTTGTGAGCATCTACGTGACCGATCTACACATCTATCGTATTATACGGAGTAAGAGTAATGACGGAAAGATTTGGATTACAGAGCGGGCGGCCACGAGGTCAGCTTATGACTGAGCAAGAAAGCATATCAGTTTGCTCATCGCCCAAAGATGACGGTTTAGAAGATAACAATAATCAGTACGTCGGTTTAAGGGGTGGACGGCCGTTTGCACCGTCAAATAGCTTGATTTCAGCTACGCGCATTATCAATCACCATCTCTTCGGTTCTGTCGGCAGTCAAAAGCACTACACCGGTATGTAAAGTGCTAGAATCTTGTAATTTTTCGTAAGACTAAAGCGATGAGAACCTGACTGATGTGAATAAAATTGGATATAACTTGCTGGGCTTTTTTGAATTCCGTAGCTGGAAGCGGCGAAAGCAAGCTTTCCTTATCAGCAGATTCGATAGACAGTCAAGGAATGCTATTCGAAAGGCAGCGCGCCTCCAAGTCGATTTTGAAAAAGTCTGAAAGCAGCAATAATTACTATTGCAATGCCGGTGACTCGGACACGGAGAAACTTATTACGGCGGATAATGCGTCGACAACGAGCGGCTGCGAGAATGAGAGCTTTCCTGCAAACATAAACGGCCATGGTACACGACCCTCTAGGCGACCCCTTTCGCCGTTACTTTCCCGCCAAGTTCTCGAATCTATATTCCGGACGAACAACAACGCCGAGCGTGAATTCTCTGGCAATCAAGGCACGCACTCCGAAGGCAGTAACTGCCTTGCCAGACTCTCCAAGTCTGTCTTTGACGATGTCCTCCAAGGTATCAGCTGCCCTCCTTAACGAAGCATACACTTTTGAAATTTCAAAATAATTCAACAATCATACCTATTACGTATAACCAGACAATATGTGTGTGTATGTGCATATCATTGCGAAGAACGCATTTTCTTCCATCTATAAGCGGCATTACTAAGCAACGAAACATTTTTTCTAGAAGAGAAACACGCTCGCGACGAAACAGCAGTGGAGAACAAGAATAAGGAACCGGAAGAGTTGAAGCAAAAAAGCAAAGTACGAGTGGACGAGACTGCAAGGGATAGTCAAGGAATGCTCATTTATTCCCTACGTACTTACAAACTTTCGAAAAAGCAAACAGCAGACGAGAAGAGGAGAGCAATGGCAAACAAGTCTAGCGGACATAAAGCCACCGACACCAATCGTACTCTACACTCCTAGTACCGGTACCTAAACTTTTACAAAAAACCCACCTTCGTTTTCATTGAATATCCAAACGAATAAACAGTGCGCCTATCCTATCCTATCCTATCCCTTCTCTTCTCTTCTCTAACAACGAAAAAACACATTTCCCTTTCGTTTGCTGGCCCCACATTTCAACATTTTTTTCTTTTCCTTTTTCTGTTTGAAATTCAGCTGTCAACGACGGAGGAATCGACAAATCAGTTATAAGACGGTAAATGCGTAACATCAAGTTGTGACGGCATAATTAAACATCCACATGAACTGTATAAACAAGCTTTCCTCCTTGCAAGAGAAGAAAGAGATTGCACTGAAAAATACACAGTATCCATTGATTTCTATGACCGTTAAATAAAGAGGGCCAATTTCTTCGATTCACCGACCATTGCTTTCAAGTGCTATTTCTTTTTCCTCTTAGATTCCTTATTAATAATAATATGTTCATTATATTAACCCGATGATGATTTTACATGGAAAATTTATCGAAATATTTCTCTTTTTTGGCAATCGTTTAAGAACAAGCTATTACTAACAAACAGAAACGATGGGCATATCTTTCAAATGGTTATCCACAAAAAGTACATTGTTTGAATATATGCCCATGCAGATCTAACACAGAGAAAAGAACATAACGTGGCAATTACAAGGTACATTTGCAAGGTGATCGTCGAAATATTTGTAAATGATCATTTGACATATTTCTAGTATTCACCAGCTACACCCGTCACTGATAAAATGCGAAATGTAAGTAAGAGCAATACCGCTGCACGAACCATGTTGTACAGAATGAAAATAATAAAGGATCGCAAGTGCTCTTTTTCAAAACGACTAGGGCCCACTTTAATGATACAATTTGACCTAACGTCGTCGCAGATCAAAAAATAAACCCTGTCAAATAAATATTCTTTCAACGTATTAAAATTGCATGAAAGGGCCGACTTTACAAAATCACAATATCAGATTAGAGCAGATTAAGTAAGGTAATGATGAAAAAAGTAATAGTTGCTTTTGTACCCCTGTCGCAATCACTAATAAAATTGGTATACATTTTAATATAGCGTCTTGACTCTATAAGGTTGGAAATAAATGTCGTAGGAAATAAATGTAGAAATAGCGATTAACTGCCTGTTTAAGTTAGCTGCGCGAGATTCACGAAATTTTACCTTAATATATCGCGATATTAGCTTTCTAAACAACTCGGCAATTACATAGCTATTATACATGTGAATTACATGTTAGTTTTCAAAAAAACATTACCATCTAAGTAAATAATAGTTGGTTGAATAAGGAATTTCAAAGAAATTTCTTTGATTCGAATTTTTTTGATGGTAATCATTCGTTTTAAACATTTAATCATTCCATGAATTTACTCGTAAAACTGAAATTGCCGATTTTTAGCAAAAGCTCATATCTATGCCAATAAGAAAAAAAGGAACGCTGAAGAAATTGTATTTTAAAAAGAGATATTCCGAGATTATTGGCAAATTTATATAATCACGTGGATTTCAAGTAAAACAATATATATGTACGTTATATGTGAAAGGGAACGTTACAGCTTGTTCATCCGTGCGCCGTTTTGTAAACGATATAGATACATTTGTAGGACATGTGTGATATGCAAAAAAGAATTGAAGGGGTTGGAGTGGGCTAAACTGGCTAAGAAGTACAAGTCTATCGTGAATGCCATAAAAAAACTTGTCATCTTTTTCTTCTGCGTGGTTTGTGTTGTCATTTTTCGTTATGTTACGCGTAGAATCGCTCAATCGCAAGACCACGCACCTTTAGAAACTGGCTGTAGTTCGATATCCCGAAAGACATGCATAAATGTATACATATGTATGTAAATTCTGTAATATTTAGACACGGCGAAGGACATATCTGCACGGCATTTTTATTCGTTGTTACAGTAGCCGTAGAGGAATAGTATAATGTAAAGTCGCAAGAATAGTATAGAATCTAAAGCTCTCGCAAAGTAGTTTATGAGAGGGCGTTTGTTATTGCCTGAGAATCTAATTCCAAGTCTATGTGTATAGAATTTGGAGTATTTTCTACTATGTTTCCTAAGTCATTGTTTCTTACGTACGTTAACGTTTGTTCCCCATGTTATTGCGTTTTAGCGATTCGAATTGCTGGTCAAGAAAAGCTAAAGGGCTCACAGAACTCTGTACAAAGCATCACTTTCAACACTTTCCTTCTGTCTTTATTATCGATACTCTGACGTACCTGTTATACCTACACCGAGCTGATTATTTCAACACATACCCATAAGATTGTCCGTTATGTATTGTAAGAAAACATCACCGCGCGAAACTGAAGCTGATAAATTGCAGAAAGCAATGACCTAAAATATCCTAGAAACTAATTGAGTCAAACGTATCTTATGATCATCATATAATCGCGAGAGAGAAAATAACGACTGATATATCATTACATGACTATGTATGGTCCGGTATATCAAGTTTATTAAGTTTATCACCTTCATCCCGTTCCCATTCAGTATTACCTATTGCACGCGCCGTGCTTACTACGTTTGAATACTTCATCAAAAGAAAAACTTGTAAACCTTAACATTTTATCGAAAGCAGGCAAAATTGTTGGCGCGTCAGCTTTATGGCACGGGTACATCTATAGAATGGATTATAAATAATTATAAGTGTCGAATGTTCAAAGCGACATTATGCGTGAAATAAAATGTAAGATTCGTTGAATAACGTAACTAAAGAAATATGTGATAAACAGTGCTCTCTGCAGTTTGTCAGCGACATGTTCGTCCGACGGACAGATCCTTTTGCGAGTTAATCTAATTTAAAGTAGCAAGTTCCTAGAAAATGTACAGCCGATGGTTACTGTTGGTCATAATCTTATTAGTACAGTTAGCCGTGATATAGTACAAAGATTGGCACGTCACGTTTGACGTAAATAGGTGATATGTTGGAACCGAGTTGATAGGAATCCTTAGAATTACGGAATTACGCTAGGCCTTCGCAATGATTCGATATAAATTAAGCGTGAATCTAAAGATTAAACAATCTTATTTATGCGTTACGAAACCATAAGTTCTCTCAGAGTATTATATCTTTTAATGTTGAGACTGCGAAAAAATTAATTTTGTCAAGAGAACGAACGAATTTTTGTGCCGTGTACTCTCTTTCACGCGCGGATCATCCGAGATAATCTCTAGCTCTATTTGGGAAAACATGGAAAACATTTACCTAAATTGCAAGTGCAGTTAATGCCTTATCTGTTGCTCTAATCCCTTTCTCCCACCCTCACACGCACACACACCCCTCATTGTTTCTCGACCGATAAACTCTGCGAATTTTTACGTTTCTTTGCTTCATGCAAAAAGGCATGTTAATTAATCGGTTTATTTACACAAGGGTATAATCTATTTCTTTTCAATATCCCAATTAGGCCTACCTCTTCATCAGCTCTATTTGTAAGACCAGTAGCGTACAAAGACAAATAAAGTTGTAACTCGAAAGTTCTTGTTCCTTATACAAAAGCTTTTTTATTTGAACCATTCCTCAATCGAGAAGGTGTATACTCAGTGAAGCAACTAAAAAAATGTGTGAGGGCAAATAAGTTTCGTGGGTTGATAGTCGCTGTAAGAAAGCATGTAGATTGGAATACAGGTTTCCTGTAATGAAGTTACCCCGAGGATTTTTCGTAAACCTGTATTTACGTCGGCGCTTCTTGGATATTCTTTCCTATTTCCCTCGACGATACAAGAGTTACTTGTATTGAGTTCTGATTATGCCGGTGGATATTTGCTTTATTGCAGTTGGAAGTGCTACACAAGGTCAGACAGGGATAGTCAGACAGTGGTCTTCACTACAGCGAGATAATAATGCAAGACAGGAACCAATTATATTTCCCTCTGAACAGCTTAATCGGCGGATCTTATAATTAGAATGAGAATTAGCCCGAAGCCGGTGGTGCGCTGACAGCTTCGGTCGCGGTGCTTTGGGCGTCTGAAGCGATCGGTTTCTCTTGAAGTTCCAGCCAAGGTAGCCGCTTTTGCAATTCGAGTCTATTCTCAAAGAAACATACAAAATGCAATTCGATTTTAGGTAAATTGAGAGGACAAGTACGTTACAAGTAGACCTTATAATATTTCCACTTATAACGTCACATCCCAAAAACCATTTCTCAAATTTAATACGAATACGAATAGGTAATGTCGAATCTACGAACAAATGTGTTACATAAGCGTTGACTTTTGTTCATTCGACAATCTATGTTCTATACAATTACAGTCTACAAACTGCAATCTATGCGTTTGCCTTTTCACTAAAGGCGATCTAGTAATGGTATAGAAACGTTTATTTTCTCCAAATTTTCTTAATTGACCTACATTTATCACAGTAAAGAAAAGAAAAAAAGAAACTGCCTGAAATATAATATCTCAGAAGCGTTCATAAGATTGGATTAGACTAGGTTTTTGTACGGAGAATCATCTTTCACATTTATTACAAAACAAATAATATTGATATAGTTTAGCCATTTTTAAATATTTTTCATAATTGTAGGATGTAACGCATAAGAATGATCCGCATAGTGTTAAATATAAATATGTAATTCAAAATGTTTAATACGTAATTCAATGGTTATAGACTTGACGAGAAAAGTTGAAATTTTGGCCTTACCTGTACTTAGGATGACTTATGGCGTAAACATAGGGGTCCAAACACGCGACGGCTTTACAAGTACAGGCAGGTATCATCGTGACACCAGGCGTAAGCAAAGACTTGTTGCCAAAAGCACCGATCATCGCTATTACACCATAGGGGGTCCAGGCGGAAACGAAGAGGAAGCAGATTGTGATCGCAGCCTGAACAGAGGTCAAACGATTATGTCTTTGTTAACAGAAGCTTCTACTGACCATCCTTGAATTTGGCATACCGACTTATGAAATACGCTAATAATTAAGAAATGACGAATGCAGAATAGGCAAAAGTTAATCAGAAGAAAAATTTAATATTACTTGTTACTCTAGAGAAATAAAAAAATATTCTTATGACCAATTGTTTACATTTGTTGTTGCAACGACTTTTAATAACGCTATAAAAAAAGGGTAAGTTAGAGTGGGTGATAAAGTGCATAAGAAAATTCTCATAAACATCTGTTTTGTAGATAACATGAATGGATAAGTGGATGATTTTTTTCCAGTGATGAAACGTGAAAGGAAGAAAAGAAGAAAATAAAAATACTGTGTATAATGGTATATTGTACGCAAATTTCAACTGTATATACGTTACCTTAGCAATACGAATTTCGGCTGATTGAGCATTGCTATTGGCATTACTTCGCAAACTATCGACATTCATCTTTTTGGCCTGCTCTCGAAGTGCCTTCTCATGATTAACCACGTGGCTGACGATCTGACTGTAATAGAACAGTATAAGCGACATCGGTATTACGTAAGAAAATGTAAATATCGTTGCGGTGAATGTTCTTATTTCGGAGGAATCGGTGATGTAATCAAATGTGCAGCTCGTAAGGAAACCTTCCGGAACGAATCGTCCAAAGACTCCCATCAATGGCATCAGAGCCCATGGAATGGTATAAGTCCATATGAGGACAATAAAGAGTATGACCTGTCCGCGAGAGAGCTTCCCGTCGAGCGGCCGTGCTATCGTACTGCAATCAACAACATCCTTCTGCAATTGATTATCATTTTTACTTGTATACTTATATACTGTTAGCATATGTAATGCTTTAATAAATCGTTTCATTTGTACAACGATGCACTTTAACATTTACTTCAATTTGATTTTATCGTAAATGTAAATACTATACTTATACCTACATTTAGAAAACCGCACAGGTATTTATCAAAGAATATGTCACCTGTATCTGTCATAAGCGATCGCAGCATTGGTAATACCAGCACCAATTCCGGATAGAGAACCAATGGTTCCAAATATCTGACAACCGAGATTACCCAAGGCAAAGCCAGTGTGAAACGAATTATAAATAAAGATCGGGGTCTTGATCATCATGAAGAAGTCGCAGAGTGCAAGGTTTACTACGAACATGTTTGAAGGGGTCCGCAAGGACTTGGCTCTTTAAACAAACACAAAACAAGTGGATTATCAAATACGTGTACATTCCGTGGTTAATAAAAAACTTTATTGCTATAACGGTAATAGCAGTAATAGCAGCAGTACAAACAGCATTCTGAGAAAAATCTGTCAATACGAAAAAAAACATTTTTCTAAATCTGTCGTATCACATTTTTACGCGCTGCGCTTGATGAGTGAAAAACACATGGAGTTTATTTTTAGCACATGTAATTTTTATTTCTCGTTTATAAAGATTAATGATTGAAATTATTAACGATTTGTAACAGCAGAATTGTTCGGTAAGTAATTTAAACGTTTCGAGAGACTCGAATAAGTTGACACTCACGCGCAAAAAATCCAGATGACGAGGCCATTCCCGAGAAGAGCTATAAAGGTGAAAAGCACGTACAAGAGGGCCAATAAATAGTGAAGGGAAGGGTTCGGCTCAGGATAGACCAGCCAATGTTCCGGAATGTGCATGAGCTCCTCGGCAGGAACATTCCATCCTAGCAAACGCGGTGGTCCTGCCGGTAGGATTCTCGCCTCCATGTGAACACTGTCATTCGACATGTTGGTTTTTACGCGCCGTCCGCCAGCCCCTCACCAGCCACTCTCACCTTCTCCCAAAGCAACCAAGGCGATCGCTCTTATACCCTCTTCCTGCACAACATGAAATCCACCAAACATAATCCTAATCTGCCCTTGAAGGTCTTCGGGCGCGGATGAGCCGCGGATCATCCCGGCGTTGCCTCCCGTTAGTCAGCAGGAAACCGAGTCAAAGTCAAGCCAGTCGGTCAATGCTCACTCTTGCCCCTGTCTCTGTCCCTATTTCTGCCTCTGCCTCTACCTCTGCTCTTGCAGCTCTATCGAACCGACCATATTCGATCTGTGCGTGCCCATTTTATTTGCTAATCATTCTACTTCCAGTTCCAATTCCAATTCGTCTTTGAACTTCATTTCTATCTTTTCACGTACCCGTGTGTCAAGCCACTTACATTTCAAAAACTGTTATACTTTTTCCAACAAAATCACAATATAATCCAGCTGGGAGTAAATCCAGATGTCTTATAAAGGTCCAACACTGTCACCGCTAATTTCATATTTTAACATGAATTTATTCCACTATGTTATGCATTTTCACAGATAACATTTCAAAACTACTTCAAAAATGCCTATTGTCTTGGAATTTTCAAAGTCAGTAATGGCTCGCAGTGAATCTTTTTTCTGCTTTTCATAATGAATACGTTTGCCAGCTATCAAAATGTGATATTTTACTCTTACTTTAATCGTTAGCTGTCTTTCGACTAATTTTACTGGTCCGACAAGTTTAGTGGTAAACAGACATCCCCGATTTTTCACAATACTTCAAGTATCCGCTTTAACTAATTGTTCAATTCAATGAGAAAATCTCATTTTAAATGATTAAAGGTTGGTAACAAGATACTACATTTACACCTGATGCTGATAACATTACTGTTGAAATTTATTTTTACATTTACATTCACATTGTACATACAATCAACATCCGCAGATTGATTGGTATCGGAACAAAGTGCCAACGCTTGAAATCCAAACAAATAGTTTACAGAAAAGTTTCATTAAATTATGTTTCCGTCAAACATGAGTATCAAGCAATACATTTCACGAAAATAATATGGGACTTAAATCATTAAATCACAACAGTCAAATTCAAAATCCGTTAATAGATTTCAAAAAAATCCCACCCCCACTAATAAAATGCTCACAAAGCCGTCGTATTTTTAAATGGAATGAAAACGAATACGAATGATGGATAATTAATATACGTCCATATAGAACATAATAACCAATTTATAACGTTATCTTAATTATCGAGAAATCGTTTTCTAAACTTTTCACTTTAAAAAAAAGAACGTAACAAATAAGAATAAAATTTCAAAGTTCTTGCTGGAAACTAGAATTAATCAATTTAAAACAGATAATTATCGACAGCCATGGTGATAAGTAATTATACAAGAAATACAAGTATAAAACCTACACGTTGGTACACTTACTTGACGTAAATGTTCATTTGTGCCTCGCGATAACTATTAAAGATCTATACTTGCGTATTTCTTTATGATGGCTCAAGGATATCTCACATGCTACGACTATGGACTTAAAAAGGATTTGAAAAGGTTGCATGATTATTCGTCGAATAACTGGCAAATAAAACCATAGTAAAAACACGGTGCAGAATGAATATGGTATTTGACCTTATAATTTCTGGCTGTATATTCAAATTAAAACAAGTAATTTAGAGGCACAAGTATAGAAATAAAATGTTTTCGTTTAGTATTTGCAGTGCTACGACGTATACATATGCGACGCCCTATAGTTGCGTCGGTCAGGTTAATTGTTGATGTCATAAACTTGTACCGAATTCATTAGGATTGAATTTTATAAATATAATTATTGCCAGAATAAGAGTTAAAGAATTGCTAATTGTTTGGTTTCTATCAGATTTTCCTACATGAATTATGCGTTAATCTCTGCCTTGCCGCTCAGCCGAATTATCGAGGAGAGCATAGGCAGGAAGATACGACGATGGATCTTGAGGATCTTTGAGGAGAGGATTCGGAAGAGTAGTTGCTTTGCTACCGATGCTCGTGTAGCCCTGATCATATAGCGAACAGTAAGGTATTTTGTGGTTCAAGAGGAACTGCCACACTTGTTCATACGTCCAATTCAAAATTGGATTTACTCGCATTAAAGGGGGCCAGCTTTCATCCGTAGATGAGAATGTTTCAAGATTCTCCGAGCCAGGATCACCTTTCCGTGTGCCAAGTAAAGCGGCTTTCAGCTTCTTCTTTTCGGTTATAAATTCCGCTAATGCCGATCGCATCGGTCTCACTTTTCGTATCAATTCCACTTGATAATAATTTGCTGCTTGCTCGACAAACGAATCCACCTAAACAATTATTCATTGTAATGTAAAAACTTTTATACGTTCATACATGCAATTTTCTGCTTTTATGTAAAGAAACACGAGTTATGAAAAGCTCTACACGTATGCATGTCGCAAACTCATCTGAAATCTTGAAGACTATTTTAGACTGACCCAGCTGTTTATCTATAAAAACTGTTATTACCTCGGGAAAGGGGTCGCCAGTAACGTACAAGCACAGCAACGTTGAAATTCCTCGTAGCCTAACATATGTAGCTGCCAAGTGTAAAACAACGGTACAGTCTTTTCCTCCGTTAAAACTCAAGAATACTTCATCGGGTCTATAACTTTAAGAAATAATTGATTGAATAATATTGCAGCAATGTGAAGGTGACTATATGAATATTTTGAGACTGATGTTCTAAACATTAGGTCCGTCCCGAACACATCAAATTAAGCAAAACGTCTTAATAAACAGAAGAGTTGACCGGCGCATAATATTATGGTTATGAATGTCGAAAAATTAACCTTAAAAAAAATGTTTTGCTAATCATCACATTTGCCCCATTGCAACGAACAATTTTTAGATTTTCCCGTACAACAAAGGAAGCGGAGATCCGATAAGTGATTAAAGTAAGTAAAACACTTTGTATGTACATATGATTCTGTTAACAAGAACAGTGGGAATGGGAAAAAGTGAGTAACATAATAAAGTTATTTACCGATCGTAACATTGTTTCAACACGTTTAAAGCATGTTTTACGTGATCTTGGTTATCAGCCATAACAGACTGTGCATGACTAGTAGTAAATTTATTCCCGATGATTGTAACCTTCTGATTAGTTAAAGATATTTCAAATTCTTTTATCGCTTTGACAACATCTTTCTTGTTGCCTTCAAAAGTGATTCTTGTAAAAGGTTCTTGCCCCCGTTGTTGTGGATAACTGCCGATTTTTACTACATTTTGCCATTTTTCCGCATGTTCATCCAGGATGTTCACAATGGATAATTCATTCGTGCTAATATCAATATAGTCAATGTGCACCGGCGTCTTTCCTTTTAATTGGGGCACAATTGTATCAACAGCTGTTCTAAAATATTTCGGGGATCCAGGCAGCACGTATACATTTTTTGCTTTTATCACAGCATACTTCTCTGCAATTATGTTCTCAATTACCTTTCTTTCCTCATTTTAAATCATTACGTCTGAAGTAAAATACTTGAAACGCTGACGTGCTTATTATACTCTACATGTGCAAAGTCCATGTATGGCAATTAACGTAAATCGAAATTTTGCATAATCATACTAAATTATTAGTTTCTATAATTTTTTGTGATTTTTACGATGCGACATATTCAAACTGTCTTCCTACAAACATAATTAGTACGCAGGAAACCATCTAACACTTACACCGACTTCATCCTCCTTCAAATATGTTCATCATGTAGATAGGACTTATAATTAGATATAAACATAGTAAAAATCGATGTACATGTAAATTGCATTAGCATAAGTAAGGATAACTTTGATACATGAGAGGATATGATCAACGATCATCCTGCAGTTTACATCAAGCTTAAAGTCATACATTTGTGACGATTTTGAGCTTCGTAACGCACATACAGTAGATGCGAAAGTATGATCTTCTAAAAAATATACATAGAGTAAAATATTTAAAGATTACCTGATGATCTAACGTAAATAACATGGCAAGGCTCCGGGACAACAGCGAAACGCTTTGTCTCCGATTGTTCAGGTAATAAAGCAGTATAAAAATCGACTAGTTCCTGATTTTCCTTTAGCTGCAATCCCAAGCCGGCGGCAACGGCTTCATAAGTGACATCATCATGCGTAGGTCCAACACCGCCAGACGTAAATACCAGGCTATATGATTTAGATGCTTCCGATACTTCTGCAGCAATTTCTTCCACCTAAGAACAAGACGCTACATTACGTGCAGCTGTGTGAATATTTCCACCTTCTTCCCTTCATATATGCACTCAATTGGATCTTTTCTCTAGTAATTTATAAGACATGTAAAATGAATATATACAAGCGGTGTCATAGCAAATAGTACACCAAAAAGGTGACTTCGTTGTGGTTAAAATAAATCGGAAAGATAAAATATATTTTTTTGTAGCGGCCTTCGTCGAGCATGCTCACATTTTGCTAAAACTTAACGGATCCTGCTATAGACTATTATTTCTAATCGTATTTTTATTATATGTTAGAATAGACGAGCAGAGGCCACAGTCTATTCGATTAGTAGGTAGTAACCTAAATAAACATTCTTATATTTGCTGGTGCAACCGGTTGCTAAAGATGCTCATTTTGCGTTTTTGGAGTAATTCTCTCTGTTAAAATTAGTGAGTTTCCTGACCAATAAAATTTAGATCTCAAAGTTGGTGCTATGAACTTTGTGAATGTAATCGCGAAAAACACGGCGAATCATAACAAGAGTGCAGAACGGATCCTAATGACAAAAAGGAGAGGCCAAAGAGGCAGAAGAAAATAAAGCCGTGGGAAACTCTAACCCACTCTATTCTACTGAAAAAGTGCCTGCGAATAGAAAATGGCAAAAATGAATTCATGTTCATTTCTAAACCTCGTTAATCATAAAAACCTGTACAATCCACTTATATGGATTTTGAATCTGAAAAATAACATATAAATTCATTTTCAGTTTGACACTAACCAAAAATTAAACGATGTGTTTTCGAATCACCTGCCAGGATACGAAAATAAGTGATAAGAATATTTTTCAAATACGGAGGTGTAAGATGGAGTTCTTGTATCTCCTGTATAGTTAATAGACAAAAAATAATTAATGTATCAATTAGAAAAGATACTAACGTGCTTTCTAAATATTAACACAAGAGGTATTAATAATAATACTACGAAATGTAGGTGCTACCTTTGAAAGGCTGAAAAAGCTTGAAGAACATAATGTATAAGAAAGTTCTGTGGAGAGAATGGAAAATACGTACAATGTCAGGAAGCACTGTCACTTTGCGAAGTGTAACTCCTACTTTCATTAAGCTTTGCGCCAGATATGATGTATTCGTGTCGACGACTTGCCCTCGAAGAATTTCATCGCCGACAATAATCAACTTGGCCGTGAAGGTCTCCATTTTCACGAGCACACCTGATGAATTCACTATTATGAAATAAAATCCTTTACTGTTATATGTATAATTTCGCACGTGTATTATTAAACACGGTGCACATGATATACCAAAGCTTACGTCCTAGTCGTTTTCAACTTGGGCAGCACGCAACATCTCAATATTATAACATTTCATAACGTTGAAAATGATACATGTTTGAAATATCCGTTACCCTCCATCTTTCAAATATAGGTATGTACCGTTATATGTAGTTCGTGTGAGTATGCTAGTATTAGTTACATCCGAATTTGCATTGAATGAAAGGATATCAGTTTACAATGAATATTGGCGCATGTAATGTGACTGTAACAAATTAATCAACAAAAGTAAAAACAATGTCAGTATAAAATATTTAAAAACTACGTTCACCATAAATGATATATCTTGTCGAAACTAATTAATCGGAATATGTTTCGCCGCAAACGTTATTAAAGATGACTGATAGAAGTATTATAATTTATAAGTAAATGAATGTATTGAGATTAGTCTCTATAAAGTTCCATCAGCCCCTTCAACAACCCTTAAAATCAAACTCATTGTCATTAATATAATTTTCCGGTATTTCAATGTTATTTGGAATACGTCACGTACATGTTTCTGCTGTGTGTATGTAACGTATTTGTTACACTTTTAAACTGTTTTCTAATATGTAGCAGAAACGTTATATAGGGTGAGGCATTAACTACTGCCACCTAGAATAACTCCGAAAGTATGATAGTAGTAGAAAAATTTTCGAAGCAAAAGTTGCATGGGACAACGAGGGCTGTTGTATGACGTTAGTCTTTTGTTGCTAGGTGGAGTCGCTTCAGAGACGTGAAGGTCAACTTTGTTTTTTTAAATAGAATGCTATGAGCTCGAGACGAATCCAGTGATGTGCAAGATTAAGGTCTTTAAAGGACAACGAAGGCCATTATATATCGCAAATGTTTATCACGGAATAATGCTATTCCACTGTTTACTGTCATCTTTGAAAATATATTGAAATTGGATGCAGCAGAAATTTTACAGCAAGTCCTGAGATCATCAAAATATAAATGGATGAAAGGTCAAGTCGTCTAGACCCATAAATCATAGTTTCAAGAAATTGAACTTTTTACATTTACGTTTGTATAAAAGATGTTTACCAAAGCCAAACCTTATAAGCTCCTTGCAGACGATACTGTTTGGCTAGCGATCATAAAAGGTATAACAAATATCGCATACATTTTTATACAGACATAATGGGTGCAAATGTAACAAAATATTCGTGCTCAAAATGACCGACGGCATTAAGGAGTTGACGATTAACAACGCTGCGATAGCTGTGACGATAGGGAAAGAATAAAAAAATTTACATGATACTAATTCCCTGAGATAATCTAAACAGCAAGACAGAGATAATGAAGCACCCCAGAGAGTCTTTAGGATTTTTTACACGTACAATTGTTTCTAACTTGTTTTTAACTATTCGCGTAAACAAAATGCATCTGCAACGCGATAGAAGGTTAAGAATAGTTGCGAAACCCACAAAATATTTCTTTTATATTCATTTAATATTTTACACAAATATATTACAGATAAACATAGATGTAATGGTGAGAAGATTTTTGTTATGTTCTACTTTGTAACGAATAAACTTATTACTATAATGGATAGTAATATTAAAAGTTATAGTAATACATATGTGTATGTAAAGATTGTTTATAAAATAAGTGGAGCATTATTTTCATGATGAATAGACTGTACATTAATGTTTGTAGAGCTTGTTTAAAAAATAAGTGGCGCACGGGATTCTTAGTGGGAAGCAGAGTAATAGATTGGCTATGCTATATAACTTAAAGAAATCGCAGCCGTGGTAGAACTTATGTTAAACAAACTCTACTTCTGATTTGCTTCATTGTTGTAGACGAAATAAGTGCATTTGTTTTCACGGCGCTCGTCAAATTTGTAGGTTTTTAACCATCGATGCTGCTGCGTCAGTATGTGCACGGGGGACCATCTGCACTTCTATTGACTTTGTTGTCCCTTTCGTTCCTAGTTTTTGAGAATTTACCTTATTTGGTAATTTGGATACTTGTACTTCTTTCCGTAATTCCCCAAGCCGCTTGTCAATAACATCCACAGCTTCTTTACCTATTTTTTTATTTGACTTCACATCCAACTAATTTAACATAAATGGTCAATTCTTTAGTAACAATCAATACATTAATCTTATTAAGATGATACTATTAATTATCAAAAACACTTACTTTCTTCAGATTAGTCTGCACTTTCTGCGCTTTTGCTTTCAATTTGATACTGCGGACTGTTGCTACTTTGAAAACATTTTTTGTCTTTTGTGGATGTTTGTTTTTCCCCATATTTTCCTGCAATACCATTGTCAACACAGAAATTGCTATTATCTTCTGTCTTTAATCTCTTCTTTGCTGGCTCCTCACATTGCACAATATTTTTAGTAAGCAAAACAGACAGACGCATCATTTCTTTATTCGGAGAAACATTTCTAACATGGTGTATGTTTATCAAAGAATCCGAAGAGAGAGAACACCCAAGCTTTTCCTCTAATGCTAATTTAGCAAGGTCGCAGGGGTCTTCATGCCGTTCCAATTTAACAAAACAATAAACGTGAAGAATCGGTGGCTTGACACATATCTTATCTAATTCTTCTTTGTTAAACAGCGTGAAAAACACATCTAGAAAATCAATTGCTAATGCTGGGAGATTCATTGCTATGTGCTCTGTACCAAGTGCATTTTTGGCTCGTCTACATAAAATATCATTTTTTACTACATTGCTTAAAAAAACCCTGCCATCCATATTAAAGGACTTCAAGTTTCCTTTGATTTTGTTAAGCTGTGTATTCTTCTGAAGCCACAAATATGATTCAGGGTTTAGGTCATTGGCAAGTACATTAACACCTTTTTTCGCAGCAGGTATTGAAAAGGGACCTACACCAGCAAAAACATCATATAAAACATCTCCCTTCTTAAGGAATGACACCAATGCCATATGCTCTGTAGATAATCTTGGATTCCAATAAACATGGGCAAAATCAAACTGATAAGAACTTCCATTTTCTTTAACAGTTGTTACAGTTTCTTTTTCACCGGCAAGAATCTCCATTGCAAAATGTCGAAACGTTGTATCAATAGTATTTGTTTTGTTAACAACTGTGCGAACGTTAGGAACTTTATCAAGATAGATTTGTCCTATTATCGTTCTATATGGCAAATGCTCGTTTCGTAGATTCAAATGTACAATGTGACCGATTAAACTGTAGGACACTGGTGCTTCCATTCCTTCTGGTAAAATACATTTTAGTATTTCATCCAAACGCCAATTCTCATACTTCAATGTGAGCTTTTTTTTTTCAAACTGGTCACAGTCACTAGACAGCAATTCCTTATCATTTTCACTAAGATCTTCAAATGTCTTAACCACCTTAGGATTAAGATAAACAACAGTGCCAGCACTTGTATTTTCTACAGCTTTAAAACGAGGTATTTTAAGTAAGTACTTTTTTAAGACAGGCATGATCTTTGAAATCTTTGTATTACGTAGATTTAGACATGGTACATCGACAACAACGTCAAATGCATCACGATCCAAGATTGTCATACCACGTACCGATGCTGGAGGAACCAGCAAGGAAGCCATTCTGGTTGTGTGAAAAAAATATTGGGCTCTCAGGAAACAAGTTGACCATCCAACCAAAAAGGATCTACCCACAGCCATGTATTGGATTTAACACAGGCTATCAGTAGCTCATCCTACAAACAATCTATCATTGTCGACGTTTCGTAAAAGGTTAACCGACTTTTTAAACTATTACACGGTATCATCATTTTGACGAATACTTAGAATGGACGTTATGGAAATAAATGAAAGCAGGCTCGTCTTATTATGAACTGCATAAGTCAGCACCGGTGAGGATTAATAGAAATGTTACGTGTGTCAAACATTGTTATAATAGACTAAATATCATCGCTTGAAATTAATAATCATTGATCATTGATATACGTTGTATGACTACATTACCAAAGATATGGATAGTACTATATTTGAAAATGTTAATTTACCTGCTAAAATATCTTCGTGTAGATATAACTAAACACTTGATTGGGCGTAAAATTTAAGGTTATACAGAACGTGTGTACCAGTGTGTACCACAGACTTCTATATAACACTAGACTGCTGAGATCCTAAAGCTGACTTGAAGCCAAAATCCGAAAGTGGAGGGGATAGCGGCCATTTGCAGACTGACTTTTCTAAGATAGCACGCACTATAGTATTGATGGGTAAAGGAAGAGATTTCCATACCGACAATCACAGAAATAATCACATGCACAATAATTATATCATATAATACTTATATATGATAATAATACTATAATTACATAAATAATAATTGTAAATTATATGCTATGCATAATTCAGACAAGAATGAGGAATTTATAAAACTACAGGAAATAAATTAATACTTCGAAAATGTGTTTTTATATTTAACATTTTTTTATTTTGATGAAAATAGTATAATTTTTGACAGCTTATGCCTACGACGCAATGGTAACAATACTTCATCTCTCCATTTCACTCCAAATGAAAAGAATCTTATGGTTAAAAACTTATGCTCTACAGAAACAATTAATTTTAATTTATGTGGTCTTTCGATATAATCGTCACACTGTTCTGGTCGAAATATTGTTGCATCAAACGCAAAGTGTTGTTTGACATTTAACAAAACTTTAGCCATCAAACTCATGTGCTAATAATGACATAACATCTTTCTCAATCAAACATTGGTTCTTTAATTCTTGTGTCAATTCGTTTATGATTTCTATTTCTTTCTTTGACGTCATACTGCTTGTTGCAACGCCTTGATTTTCTTCTTTAATTTTTTCTTCCTTAGAGTCATCTCCAGTTTGATTTTTTTTTCTGCAGGAAAAAAAATTTCTCCGAATTCAATTTTGATATCATCTGTGAAAAGTGTTATTAAACATGTTAATCTTTTGCACTCCAACTAATTTTGGAATATGATCAGAAACATCTATAAATGGTGATTTTAATCTTATGAAATTAAACTGGTTTAGCATCCAATAACTTACCTTGCAGTTCTTCTTTTATAAGTGCTTCATTGCGTGTGTTTGACTCTTGCAAATATTCTGATGGACTATGTGCACATCATGTTCAAAATGACTTGCATGTTCATTATTAATTGGAATAACATGTGCAGCTGTTGGTAATAAAAGTGAAGGTACTTTATCAGGTTTTAATCTTGGCCTGTCCAATTAATCATCTGCAGTAAAATGTTTCCTGCAAATGACGCTATGTTTAGGAGTCCAATTTTTCCTTTCGACAACAGCAGTCCATTTTTTACACCTCCCGACATCTTTTAAAGGGTAACTAAAATAAAGAGTTCAATGTGAATCATATAAAATATCTGATTTTTCAAAGATTTAGAAATGTTACTCCAAAAATATGTGTATATCATCAATCATAAGTTATGTATATACATTAAGTATAAGAAAATCTAACAAGGGTTTATAAATTTGTTTCGTTCACTAGAGAAAATAGTATTTAAATACTTTTAATACAATTTCATGTACATTTAAGTATAAAGAACTTACTAAAAATATTGGATGCCACTTTCTTTCTTATGCGTCATTTTACAGGATGCAACCGCGCAAGTTACAGGCATTTTTCTATAAAATTCACCACATAACGGAAGATACACGTTGAACTAACAAACACACTCACTCTACTCTTTTAATTCGTAAAATCAGCACGATTAATTCCGATAAACTATATAAAACCGTACTCAAGATACTGCTTGACGTTTAGCCTCACTACTACTGACTTACGAAACGTATACATGAGGTCAGTCTGCATATGGCGGCTACCCCCACCACATGAAACTGGTGGCTTCAAAAGGCTTCAACTCTGCCCAGCACAAACTATAGCATCCTAGCAGTCTAGTGTTATATAGAAGTCTGTGGTGTGTACAAATAGGAACAAGCACGTGATAATGACCATCCAGTGCGCATGCTTGCGAAAGCTTTAGCTCCTTAGCATTAACATATTTACATTACGAGAAACAGAATACGGAAAACAGAGTCCACGGGCCTAGACGACGGTTTAAATTGATGCTGATGATTGTTTATATATTGAAATTATCTGTAGGTGGAGCGCTAAAGAGAATCGCTGACAGCATAGCGGTATTTCTCGGAATCGGCTAGCGCTGATTCACAATTCTTCAGACAAAGCGTACGTTGCACGGCGTGTTGGCGTTGCCACGTCCATCGCTTCCGCAAAGAGATTGACGCTAACATATACATATCTTTCTTCCCCAGCGAATGTTTAGAAGCTGTAATTTTAAAGACAGAAAACCCGGACTCTTATTCTTATACAACCCACCGCCCTAGATACATCTTGTACACTTCAACTCACTGGGGTCTTTCTTGAATAAATTAAAACTAAAGTTATTAAAGAAATTGTTGTCTTCGATTCGCGCCTCTTTGATTCGCGGAATTTAACGCTATAAATGTCTGTTGTATGCAAAGTGAAAAAATAACTAATTGTATGTAATGGAGCTGTGATTCAGAACTCACACCAAATTCAGTGTTATAGAGATTAATAATTCTATTTTACTTTTCTTGTTCCTCGCTGCCAGAGGTTGTCAGAAATTATACAAGAAGTGGCCAGAGATAGCTAGAAATATTGCAGCAAGTAACCGCAAGCAAGTGCAATCAACTGCATTTTTCATTGACAAATCAATGTATCCTTTTTTATTTCAAATGCAGATTGCACGAAAATCTGTAGAGATTTTTCGAATATCTAATACACTTTATTAAACAATAACCCCGCATATATCTATTTACATTTTCCTTATTTTTCAAGTCTTTTCCATAAACGTACAAATTGTAAAATCACTTAGCAGGTAACATTACCTTAAAATGAGAATACTTTGCAGAAATGAAGTTCTTTCCACTTTTATTTAAAGAAACTGTAGAAGCATTATTATGAAAATTCATTTCCTAACATATGTTACATCATTGTTTTTATCTTTTTATCTGTACTTCAACCATCCATTAACAAGTGTCATGCCACAACAAGTTTTAATAAATTACAAAACTAATATTATACATTATATATTTTATGCATGAAAAATAGTATAAACTTACAAAAATGAGTATTATATACGTTCCTTCACCTGCAAGATTGTTAATAAATTGTCATTAATCTTTAAATGTTACCCAATAATATAGTATTATTTTCTTACAGTGCTGTGTGTCGAGTTATGCTTCAAAAACTACTGTGCTCCGCAAAAAACAATTATTTACTTCGTTATTCTATCAATGCTGAATTCGGGATTTTGGCCTCCAAATCTCGATCCCTTCTGTACCAGATACAGCAAGAACTTCGTTTAGGTAGTCAATCTGCAAAATATGGCAATATTAATTTCGTAGAGGTAAATCGTAAAGAGGTAGAATTCACCACCTACGGTTGATTGATGTACAATGACGGCACAAAATGATATATTTCAAAACTTATTAAAATTCACTAAAAATTGTCATCAGGTCGACGGGGTGTTCCAAAACAAAGAAATTCGGTCAAAGTCAATCTTTTTGTGTTATTCATATGCAAAAAATATTGTTAGATAATGTTAACATTACATACACTGGCTATTTCCCCATATCCACAATTTAATGATGTAAGGTATTGTGGGGGGTCCGTGGGGCTTGAAATCCTTACTGTTTTGTCCATTGAACTCGTTATCAGACATCCTGCTGCTAGGTGAACACCGGTTATTGCCTTTGTATGATCCGTAGTATAACATTTAACAGGTTCAAAATCCTGCTTTGGGTCAAGTACATGGAGTTTTGCATTACTATCTCCAACATAAATAATGTCCCTTTGCATGGACATACTCATTGGAAATGCTTTTTTTGAAATCTGATAAGAGAAAATTACATTTCATTATATCGTCTTCTTTAAATCTAGATGAATCATGAAATGCGAATTAACGTCAACTTTCTTGTTTCTCGCTACATTTTTTTACTGCCAAAGCTACCCATTGATCACTATCAGTAAATCCAGTATTGTGCAAATCATTTGTAATATATCTTTTAAAAACGTGGAAGTGCTCGACTTTATCATTCGGTAAATATCATTTCTAAATATGCATTGATACAAATATAGTATGTAACTAACAAAGATACAGCGAGTGTCGAGACAACCAGAGAATGTACGTAAATTCTAAGTTGTAAGTAACTTTACTGAAAATCTGTAGCTGATCGATGATATGTGAAAACAGAATAATTACCGTAATATTTTTCATAGTTCGGCCCGCTCTGTGGTCCCATACAGATACTGTCCTGTCTTCACTCGCGGATAATATAAATTCAGAACTCATAGCAAGCCTAATGATGGCCCTCTGGTGCGGCTGATATCTCACAATAGGCTTGTAACCCGTTCTCGAATCAAAGACGAGGACAGTTTTACAAAAAGAACCTGTTGCAAAGAGAGTCAAATCTGGGCACGACGCTACGCACAGCAAAGCGCCTGAAACAATCCTGAAATGACAAATTGGAATTGCTCATTTTAGATATTACTGTCTTTGCTAGCACGCAGTGCAATATTTTACTATAGGAAGAACAGTAGGAACGATGAATATGAGAGTGTTATACGTCTCGTATGTTTTCAAATGGACTAAGCCACTGTTGGTAAGTGTCCAAGCTTTGATGCTCTGATCCCAGCTACAGCTGTACACCGTATTGTCTATGGCTGTAAGATCCCAGATCCATCCATCATGAGCAAAATCAATGTAAGTCAGTTGTTGATATTTACTTTCTCCATCAGCAGGAAAACTCCAACACATTAAAGATCGATCACGTGCTCCAGATATGCAAATCTTTCCACCCTGGAAATAGATAAGGGTGACAAGGAGGGTACGGGAAGCAGGCACTTTTTCTTTGTTCACATAATTGAATCATATATTCCTCTAATTTGTTACTTTAGACAAATTGATTTTTCATGCTTTTAAAGAAGTAAGAAATATATAATTACAAATGTAAAGATGTAAATTTAGCTCGTAAATGCATTCACAGAAATTTATGATATCAGGATAAAACAGGAGCTTCATACAAACCTGCATTAATAATAAGCCATCAATGGTGCTATTGTGCGCATTTGAGATGGATATCTTTTCCATAGCTCCTTTCTTCTTCCAAAGTGCTGCCTGTTTCTCAATTGCAACACATGACAATTTCCAAAATAGTTCATCATTTTCAGCTAAAAGTTGTATTCACACAAATTATTAATTGATGATTATATTTTATTAAGATCCAACAACTAAAACCGTGGTAAATAAACTAAAAAATAAATGCATTGAGACATCACATTAATAAGCCACTTAATAAGTCATTGATGTGCAAAATTTCTGTACAACAAAAAAATAATATGCATACATAGAATCCCATTATATTAAGTACTATAACTATTTTATTTATTACTAACCAGGGGGCAATACAGGATAATCAGCATTTGGCCAAGTTTGATTAATTCTTACTTTCCATAAGGAATCATCCCTCAGAATATCGTGGAATTGTTTACAGACCAAACTTAAATTATGTACCAAAGTGGAAGCATCCAGAAATGAACAGATGTATAAGAATATCTGTAAACAAGAATGACAGATAATATTTGGACAAGAAGGATATTTCAACGCGACAGAGAAAACATAAGAATGAGAAGAATAAAAAAACTGAGATATTGACAGGTAAAGTATTGCGTCGTTAAATGCGTAGTACAAAGTACAAACCTCAATTGGAAGGTCCAATAAGGACAAAGATAATTCTGCATCCTGGGTTTGACACTCCACATTTTGTGCGCTTTTGATGTCTTCATCGGACATTGCAATCGAAAAATTTTCGATACGTCTTATTCGCTTTATTGAACGGCCCAACACATTTATGCAAGTATATATTATCAGCGTGATAATCTTTGACAATGTGTATCATCAGTATTACTACTTGCAGCCTTTCCTTTTTTTCTTCCCCCTAAATTTACTTATATAGCAAACGCTGCGATAAACATGTACATATAAGTCATACAGTGCAACCGCACATGACTCAAAGAACGAAAAAGAGAAAGAATGAGAGAGGGAGGGGGAAGGAGAAGGTAGTGTTAGGAAATACTCTTGAAGTTTGATTTGTCAAGATCCTGGAGCCCCACATATTTTGAATTACTTATCGTTCAATATACCAATTTTCATCTGTGGCAATATAAACAGGATAATTTAATAGAAAAAGGTAGCTTATATTTTTTGGATAACCTTACATACGTATACACAGAAGACACAGTTGGCAACAATTAGTGCAAATTAAACAATGTCAAAAACGAAAAGAACACAAGAATCAAGAAGCGAGATATAGGAGTCGACTAAGAGCGCATTTGGCATGAAACGAACGGAAAAGAAAATTATCATGGGACAGAGGTCTTTTTATTGAGAAAGAACCTGTTCGGAAAACAAGCGATAAGAGTACGTATTTTAGCTAAAAAATTGTCCAAATAGATTCCTTTTAACCACATATACAGTGAGATATTGCAAATAAGTACAGTAACGCATCGAGATTAAATTATAGCGGGCTGTTTAAAAATCGATGAAATTTTTCCATCCGCAATTTGCATCCTACTATATTTTATATGAGTGTGAGGAGGTGAAAATTCCTCTCTATCCTGCGAATTCTATAAAACTAGGTTCGGAATCTTCCTGTCTCACAAATCAAATTTTCAGCCAAATTAAAAGAGTAGCTGGCGCCAAAATAGCCAACCTGGTAATTATTTTGCACAAATCCCCAACGCTGAATAAGTATATGACAACGCTGGATAAAACCCGCGAAATCTTCTAAAATTAAAAATTGTCAATTTTTTTCTTTCATTACAGTAAATATTTTTAGTAAACAAATTGTAGAAGTAAGTAATTATATGTAACAGAAAAATGGAACAGCTGATTAGTATTATTAAACATTCTGTTATTTATTTTTAAACTCCAATCAATTCCATCCATAAGTATAATGTAAAATCAACTATTATAATTTGGTGTCGATTTATTCCTGGTACAATAAATATCCTGTTGTAAATATGATTTGGGTACGGTTCTATGCGGTGATGGGAATTATTTTTTTGAAAAACGTTTGGAATATCATCTATATAATTTCATTTCCATTTTTAGAGGCTCACGTGCAGTACGACATTTGCGAATGATGTTAAAAAAAGTTACTCTTCGATGAATTATGTTAAAGATATAATTGACCAAAGACCATACATAAAATTCGGGAAATTTTCAAAAAGTACGACAATTTTATCCAGTGTTGTCATATGTTTATCCGGTGTTGCCAGTTACTCAAAGTACCTACATTACCCACTGCTTGAGTCGAAATTTACAATATTTGCTGCTTCAGTTTAGTTGAATTGTGATACGTTATACCGAATCCAGTTTTATAGTGATCAGAAGGTATACCAAATTAAGTTTTATAAAGATCAATGACCACTAAGGACTACGCTATCCGTCAGTGAAATTGGTCATAGGTTGAACTTGGTTAAATATTTTTGATGAACATTAGCAGTGACTGGCAACGAGGACGCTGGCATCGCCGGAAGTGTTGGTCTGCTGTCCGCTCGAAAATCACGAAAACATTCAATTGTCCGATAAAGTGTTGAAAGTTTTTACGATAAACCCGAATATAGTGATTGTGAAAAATTTAAGAAAAACGTGGCTTTGTTATCCAAGAGGAGGACTAACTGAAAAAAATTATTTGAATATCGGTTGCCGAGAAGAAGCGTTTCATGTTGGGTTAGAGCTCGCGCTCGAAGTGAGTTGCACGGTAGGTCTCTCTCGCTCTTATTGTCAACTCGTGGCGTGGTAGAAGGGGCAACTCTGGAGAGAGCTTCCGTTTATCCGCGAGCTCGGAGAAGGCTGGCTGCATTCGATAGTAGTGTCGTTGAAAAACACGATGAAAATGGCGTGGCAACCACAGGAAGAAGGACTAAGGCAAATCCTTACGCTACTCAAGGAATCCCAGAGCCCAGACACGCAAACCCAGAGGGCCGTACAACGAGTATCCTTTTTCACATCGATAGCATCTGCCGTCTGCCGTGAGTAGTGAATCGTGAATCGTGAATCGTGAGTCGTGAGTCTTGAATCGTGAGTTGTGACTTATGAGTCGTCAGATGTGAATTGTGAGTCGTGAGACCTAATCCGTGATTTGTGAATCGTGAGCCAAGTAAATTCGATCAAGATGACGTCGTGTATTGGATGGTTTGTTAGTCGTTAGTGGCTGCTTTATGGGCGCGTGTATCCCATCTTTCTCCTCCTAGCTTCGGTTTTTATTTATGTGTAAATACATATTCTTATTACCGATTAACCAGCCCTGCGTCGCGCGCCCGCTAAAACGTCCTTGGATTCTTTCGTTGACGTTCGTCAAATTAAACGCTTTCTCCCGGGCATCGTCCAAGCGCCGGCGCTTTTTTATGTAGTCAATTTCCTTCCTCAAGAAAATGAAGGACCGATCTAATGCTTTACTTCATGCTTTACGTGATGTATTCTGTCTATTTTGTTCATTTTCATTTCGTTTCGCGCCTATATCGAAGGCTCCCTCTTCAAAATACGTCTCACGCCAACTTGGCTTACTCCCACCCCCGTCCTCCTTATGCGTCCCCTTGTCTTCAGCACCCCCCTCCCCTCCCATCCACAACCTACTGTCACCTAAAGCACGTGAGAACCCTTCTCTTTTCTCCAAAACGGAGAGACTCTTAAAAATGATTTGTGCAATGTTTTCTCTGGCAAATATTTTCCTTAATCCTTTTAACTGTAGAAATTGGAAGAACTGAATAAATTTCCAGACTTCAATAGTTATCTTATATTTGTTTTAACTAAACTTACATCAGAGGGTACGTATTTATGATAAGCTACTTATTTAATACATATACTTATGTAGCTGAATTAGATAATGCGTTTCATACATTTCAATTCTTTATCCATTGACCTATTTCTTTTCAAGATGAACCTACAAGGTCTCTCAGTGGATTGATATTAAAAAATAACGTGAAGGCTCACTTTCATAAATTTTTGCCAGAAGTGACAAATTTTATAAAACAAGAATGTTTATCGGCTGTTGGCGATCCATCGCCTTTGATTCGTGCGACTGTTGGAATTTTAATTACCACTATTGCATCAAAAGGTATGCGAGTTATCCTGTGATAAATTTCTAATTTGTATTAATCTTTTGTAAAAATGTTTTACATGTTTTTCATTTGCAGCTGAACTTACAACTTGGCCAGAATTGTTACCTGCCCTTTGTCAGATGCTTGACTCTCAAGATTACAATGTTTGTGAGGGCGCTTTTGGTGCTCTTCAAAAGATCTGTGAAGACTCTTCAGAAATACTGGATTCAGATGCCCTGAATCGCCCCCTGAATATCCTCATTCCAAAGTTTTTGCAATTCTTCAGGCACTCCAGTCCAAAAATCCGGTCACATGCTGTGGCTTGTGTAAATCAGTTTATTATTAATCGCACCCAAGCGCTCATGATTCATATCGACAGTTTTCTTGAGAATCTGTTTCAATTAGCCACTGATGATGATCCAGACGTTAGAAAAAATGTGTGCAGGTATGCAAGATTCACTTTAGCTATTATTTTACTTTAATGCTAGCTTCATGCATAATATGTCATTTCTTTTTCTTTCATAATCGTACATACAGGGCGTTAGTTATGCTGCTCGATGTTCGCATGGACAGACTGATACCCCATATGCATAATATAATAGAATATATGCTGATGAGAACACAAGATCCTGACGAAGCAGTTGCGTTAGAAGCTTGCGAATTCTGGCTCTCACTAGCGGAACAACCCATTTGTAAAGAAGCTCTAACCCCGCATTTAACTCGATTAGTACCAATTTTAGTAAGTACAAAGGCTGAATGATTCTCCTTAATGTGACTTATAAAAAGTATGATCCATAAGTTGACCATGCGCAATGCCATGCGCGCGCGTGTTTTTGCGAAACGAATTAATATGAATCAGACATATTGGTTACTAAAATCCTTTCAACAGCACTTTTTAATATTCATTTTCTTTCTTCTTACAGGTGAGAGGTATGAAATATTCGGAAATTGATATAATACTTCTCAAAGGAGACGTCGAAGAGGACGAAATGATTCCAGACAGAGAGGAGGATATCCGACCGAGATTTCACAAATCTAAGACACACCATTCCCACCACGGAGCTATCAACAAACATGCAGATGAGAATGGTGGTTGCGATGATGAGGATATAGATGCTGACGACGGTTGTGATGATGACTCAACTCTTAGCGACTGGAATTTAAGGAAATGTTCAGCCGCTGCATTGGATATGCTGGCGAATGTCTTTAGAGAAGAACTGTTGCCGGTATTGGTGCCTATTCTGAAGGAAACTCTCTTCCACCAGGATTGGGAGATCAAAGAATCTGGTATACTTGCCCTAGGCGCTATAGCTGAAGGTATGAAAACTTGGACTTGGACACACATTAATTGAACTTACATTAGCACTTAATTAACATGACAGAGAGTGATACCCATTAATGATTTGGTGACAGGTTGTATGTCCGGGATGATACCCCACCTGTCGGAATTGATTCCCTACTTGATAAATTGTCTGAGTGACAAGAAAGCACTGGTGCGTGCTATAACTTGTTGGACATTAAGTCGGTACGCTCATTGGGTGTGCCTGCAGCCACACGACACGCATTTGAAGCCATTGATGACAGAATTACTTAAAAGGGTGCTCGACGGCAATAAACGGGTTCAAGAAGCGGCATGTTCCGCATTTGCGACACTCGAAGAGGAGGCCTGTACAGAATTAGTTCCATACCTAGGCTTCATTCTTGAAACCCTTGTCTTTGCTTTTGGTAAGTGAGGCTATTACTCTTAACACTGTTTTATTCAATAACATTATACTTACATTGAAAATTTTCCATGGATTACGAAATAACTTGCAATTACATCCTTTACGTAATATCACCACTCTTTTAACAATAGGAAAATATCAGCATAAAAACCTATTAATACTCTATGATGCTATTGGCACGTTGGCCGATTCAGTGGGCCATCATTTAAATAAACCGGACTACATTAACTTACTGATGCCACCGCTGATTAATAAGTGGAATGTACTAAAAGATGAGGACAAAGACCTTTTCCCGTTATTGGAATGCCTTTCCTCGGTTGCGACTGCACTCAGATCAGGTTTCTTACCGTACTGTGAGCCAGTTTATAGGTAAATATACAACAACATTGTAAAGCTACTTTTCCTACGACTCATCTGCTTTGACAAATCATCCCAACAGAACAAGCGAATAAGAAAGAAAAATATATCACAAGGCGTACATAAGCTTTTCAAAATATATATATATATAATTTTACTGTACAGACGGTGCGTATCCTTGGTCGAGCAGACGTTAAATCAGCATATAGCCAATACACAGAGCCCTGAACAGTTTGAAGCACCGGACAAGGATTTCATGATTGTCGCGCTAGATCTTCTTAGTGGACTAGCGGAAGGACTGGATGGTCACATAGAACACTTGGTACTCAACAGTAATGTCATGCAACTGTTATATCAGTGTATGCAGGACGCAATGCCAGAAGTGAGGCAAAGTAGTTTCGCTTTATTAGGGGATCTCACGAAAGCTTGTTTTCAACATGTACTCCCATGTATACGTGAGTATTTTGACACGACGCACTCACCGTTCACTCGGCCAATACTCTCTCCTTCATTCTAATCATGTACCAACTTTTTCCGGGTAATTCTAGCGGATTTTATGCCTATACTGGGACAAAATTTAAATCCAGAATTTATTTCGGTTTGCAATAACGCGACGTGGGCTATAGGTGAAATATCTATAAAACTCGGTAAGTAATTTCGACTACATATCAGTAGAAAAAATCCACAGAGAATTTCCAAATAAACCGTATGAAACTTTATATTTATACAAATGAATATAACATACACCTTTGTTTCTTAGGGCCCGACACAAGCGCATATATTCCTTTGATACTAACACAACTTGTCGAAACCATCAATCGCCCGAATACGCCTAAAACGCTGCTAGAAAATACCGGTGAGTCTTTAGAAAAACATTCTTCTTGTCTCGTTAGTTTCTTAAAATACATACTAGAGAGGCATTACTCTCGACAAAGTGTATCGATTTTCATTATCTGCAACTATACAACGTACTCTAAAAACTATTTATAATGATATTCTCAAGCATTAGTCTGAGCCTCCTCCCGCTTTAGAATTACGCCTTTTATAATTTCCTTAGAAGCATACAGTTGACACATTTCATCGGACAATGCCAGACATTTGGAAAAATTTGTTTCAAACTGTGTACCTTAAACATTATACCTATGTTCTGGATAATTATTTAGAATTAGAACCCTGGAAATATGGTAACATCTTTTTTTTGTCAGACTTTTCATCGCGTTTATATAGTATTGAATTCGTTATTACCGCAAGGAATACCGTAATTACATAGTAACTTTCTTAATATCAGCATTGCCTTTACCAAATGCTCTGACATGTCTTGCAAATATAATATCGGCAATGGGGGAGGTTTGCGCGTTTCAATGTTATATTCACACGTTTGAATACCCACAAAGATGAAAAAGTAAGATTCGCGATATAACGCAGAAACTCCAGTCTCGGCGAAAGTGAACCTTTGCTGACTTTCAATGAAAAGGTCGATTTTTGTAGGATGGATTAGTTTTGTTATTCAAGGTAGAATCGATAGTTATCGATACGTCTTTCACCCGAGAACGTATAAGCACAAATACGTACTGTTGTATTTGCATGCATTGTATAATTTCGATGTAGTATAGTTTTCGGGGAAACGTATTTCTCAAAACTATCGATCCTACTCCGATGTATATCGTCGACGCTTTCACGATCATTAGAAGATTCGACGAGACTAGTAGTATCTAGTATCTAGTACCTACGTGTTATTAAACTGGTATTAGTGGTGTGCGGTTGCCTGCAGGCTTCGCATGGCTGCGAGGCCACCAAAAGAAACATCCATTTGGTATATTACGCTTACATTTGAGCGCGGAAATATTTTTTCCACGACGTCATTTAAATTGTGTCGAAGAATTACCGTACGAGAATGAAAACTTTTTACGCATTTCTTTCGTGCTCTTGTTCTTACCAATTGGTTATACAATATATTGGTAGAAAATCATTATTCATAGATATATACAAACATAGAAACATATGTGTGTATATATGTACATGTATACCGATATATGTGGTACATGAAGGAATGGGAAAAAGGATTTGTTATCTGAAAGAAATTTCACAAAATTACAACGCACAGTTATTGATGCTACAGAAATAAGGATAAAATAGTTTTGTAGCATTATGAGAAGAGATATTTCAGCATTGTTTCGTAACAAATCCTTTCTTCGTCGTATATGTATATACACACACACATACACAAACACACACTGGCACACACACGTGTATGTGTGTTCGTGTATTCATGTATGTATATATTTGTATTAGTTTCTAAATAATGGGCTCGCACGCTGCTACCTAATTTTGATTGTTTCAGCAGCTACAATATAGCACGGTATTGCCTATGTTCACTGTTGATATTACATATGTTCTCTCACCTGTGTTCCCACTGTCTCTATTAATTGTCAGTGTTAATTGATTATGATTAATTGGCCGATTAAGTGCGAGTTAATTGAAGTTATTGCCGAAACGACGAGCGTATATTATCGCCTGAGTTGATCGTTGGTTCACTATCAGTTTGTCTTATTGTTTGTGTTTCCGGTCACTTCACTACACTTCACTTGTCTACTTACCGAACCGAACCGAACCGAAACGAAACGAAACCGTAGCCATAACGATCGGTCGCCTAGGTTTTGTGTGTCCCCACGACGTCGCCCCCATGTTACAGCAGTTTGTCCGACAGTGGTGTGTAAATTTCTTTATTATTATATTCTATTAATTATATTATCTTCTATTTTTCTCAGCACTTCTTATTATTATCGATTATTCCCGTATCTTGAGTACAGTTACTCTACGTATGAGGATCTGCTAAAAACCGTTGTACAAGCATGTACATATTTCATATACTCGTCTAACGCGAGCCAATCTCCGGAGTCAAAGTTACATTTCTATTGCCTACATATTCGCTTTCTATGTATGTTATTATGGAATCCAAATTTCACCATACTTATGAAAGAGACTTTACCCGTCACGACGAATACTTTTCTATCTACTTTATGTTCATTAGTTACAGTATCGTCGATGTCTTGCGTTTATGTAGAAAAATTTGGAAAAGACTGATTTACGTAGAAAATTTATGTGAGCTTGACCAATGGTTTTTGCAGCATGGAATTACAATCTTTCTTTGCCAACGTCCAAGTATGTTGCAAATTCTTCTTTATTCGTCAAAATTTTTCACTTACCGATCAACATGCTAGGTTTACATTTCTCTTTATTACGTTGTTAGTATATTTTTCAGCACTTTTAACAAGTAATCGCTTTTCGAATCATTACTCTGGAAATGTAAACCTATTCATAAGAAAACGGTAACCCATAGCACGAAGCCAGTCATTTATCAACTCGACTTCGATTTTATTGCTGTCTTTATCTTGATTCTGTTAATACATTCTTCATTGTGCACGAAACGAGATAAGTCTTGGATTAGATATCTTCCGAATTTTATGCATTACGTGCATATCTCTCATTCCAAATAATTACAAAATGAAAGAGGGAGTAAAAGAAAACGAGACAGAGACGAGAGAGAGAGAAAGAGGGGAAGAAATAAATTCGACACATTTACTTGCAAAGTCGAGATAAAGATATTCATTAATTAAATGTACGCGTGTTGCACTGGCCTCAGCAAGTGCGAAATACGGCGTGTAATGCCTCGCCGAATGTTATTCGTTGAAATTCTACTCATACGGTATACGATCTACGATCGACAAGAATCGCAAAGATGGATCGGCTGTCTGTAATAGATATGCCATTATACGTGTTACACTTGATGTACTCTATTCTAATAGAAAGAAAGCACCGTTACCCATTTCGTTCCCGTTTCAATTAAATATGAGCCTATAAGAGGAGTGATTGAGGGATACATTTTTTTATAGATAGTTGATCGTTTTCGTGAATTGTGAGTAAGTGGTGCTTTCTTTCGATAAAATAAAATCTCAGTTCCTGAGGCGTCAATACTTGAATGATACGATAACAGTGCTTATCCCTAAATAGGTGCACATCTTTACGGAATATAAGAGATAACGAAGAAAAGGATTCGGCATTTCGAGGTATGTGTCAAATGATAACGGTTAATCCGGCCGGGGTTGCACCTGATCTCATATTCTTCTGCGATGCTGTGGCATCGTGGACTACACCAAGAGAGGACCTCAAGGACATGTTTCAAAAGGTACATCTCAAAGAATGTTGCGTGGAAACCAAGAAAATGAGCAACAAAAACATCAACTAATTGTTCGATTTTTTCTCAAACATTTAGATATTACATGGCTTCAAAAATCAAGTTGGACTGGAAAATTGGAAAAGATTTTCCGATCAGTTCCCGCCTCAGCTCGGTGAACGGCTACATAACGTGTACGGTGTCTGAGCGATCCCGCCTACAGATGGTAAGTGTTCGAAAAATTTCTTTCAATCTTTGCTCGATCTTATAATGTCGGCACAACTTATTTATTAGTAAATATTGTATTGCTTTTTAATACATATTCTCGTGGAATTTTCTTGCAGAAGGCCGCATTAAGGGGCCGGCCAAATGGGGTTGGGCGGGTATCAAAACTAAGGGTAAACAGGGTGGGTGGGTGAAACCACGGCCTCGTGTCATCGTCGTCGTCGGCGTCGTCGTTTTCGTCGCCATTACTATCAACGTCGTCGTCGTCGTCGTCGTCGTCGTCGTTATCGTTATCGTGTCACGGTTTTTGCCGAATTATTGACCGAAAGCAACACATAATTCGTCGTCTTCATCGACGTTGCAGTTAGGCTACATACTAAACCGAAGAAACGCGATACAGGGGTAAAACGAACGACAAAGTCAAAAACGTACGGGCCAAAATGGAACAGTGTGTGGGTAATAGAGTTGCCGAGGGAAGGGAGGGCGGGAGGGAGGGAAGGGAGGGTGGGTGGGAGGGAGGGAAGGGGGGTGAGTAGGGCGGAAATAATAAAAGGCGTAATAGCGCCTCGAAGCAATGGCACGCTTTGAGCTTCGCCTTTGTCTCATAAGGCGGTAGAAACTACTGAATGTTTGGAAGCCAAGCAATTTCCATCGAGTAGTGAGACTCGCTCAGACAACATTTGCACGTCTGCTGCGTAAAAAGCTAAACTACAACGGAATGGTCATTAAGATCGCCACTAACCCCGTGCTCCTCGGGTGTTTTCTCCAAATGGAGCTCAAGACCAATTTCGTTAATCTATGAACGAGCGTAGATCTCACGTTATAGAGTACATCGAGAACGCTGTTGTTCAATATGAAGGTATATATTAGTAATATTGCGGAGGTACCCTTTGCCCTCGACCACCCGACGTATACAGAGGCTTCTCGGCCAAGTGAAATACATATTTGACCGTGCGGGAAACCATTGGAGACATCCCATAGAGTGTCCTATAGAGTAAGAGAGAATGGAAAATGCGTACTTTTAGTAAGTCTCCTAATGATATACGTGCACACCTACAAGTGCCATTCCGTTCGTTTCGAACCAAAATTAATTCTGCATACGTTACTTCCCTTATTAATTGTGATATTAGGTTACGCGACGCTCTATCATGTACCAAGTTTTTTAATCCGTAGACTATTTCGTGATCTTTTTTTTCGTTAAACATTGTAAATTAAGAGCATATTATCAGTGTAAATAGCTAACGCATTTTAAAATGGACATTTTTTGCTGTCGGAAGTCTTGGAATCTAGGGGAATAATCGACGCTCGAGATGACGGTGCTTAAATGATGTGTATTATTTTCTAACGATACACAGGGTTTCGAACCTATGACGTGAAATCTATCGCGATGTTTGCCGTGCGTGCGGAATGACAATTTCAATCTCATCAACTCGAGCTAGGATTTGAGCTTGAGTTTGAGTGTGGATACAAAAGAAAGTCCACCGAGGATCCCTAATCGAATCTTCGGCCCGCATCTTTTGTAATTCATGAAGAATCGCTTCTTTGCAATTTCTTATATACATCGAGAGGCTGATTACCATAAAATCTATTACATTACCATCAGCCCAATCACTGATTTCTACACCTTTTATGACAAGAACCGTATTCGTATTGCTACTCGAATTTTACTGCTTTTTCTTTTCGTTCCTCGGCTCACTGCGAGAATCAGAAGCGAAAAAGAACTCATTGACCATCGCTTATCCAACCGTTAGTTGTCGATAAAAACTTTCAATGTTTACCAATAAAACAAATTGCTCGCAAAAACAGCATTCGCATGCCAGCGGACATATAAAATTACCATTGATAACGTTACAATACAACAAATAATTCTTTTGATAACCATTTAAAAACACATTCTTATATTTTTCTTTATACACTATAAAACTCTCTCCCCCTCCTCCTCATATACCCGTTTTAGGACAATTTTTTTAAAATAATTATTTAACCTATAACGAGAATCATGTAATTTACAAAGATTCTAAAGAGAACTTTGTTTTTTCGGTGTCCCACATGTACCGCATGAAATACCTTTACAGTATAATCCATAAAACGCATCAACATCTGTTCTGGATACAGGTAAGCAATCGAAAGATATCCTGTTTGCGGTTGAAAAGAAAAAAAGTACGAGAATGTGTCTTTGTATGGTTCAGAAAATGAAATTCGACTGTAAGCTGCAAAGCTAAAGATTTTCTGCCGTCTTGTCGAGGCATTCAGGACCTAAGGAGATATTCGATCAGTCTTTAACAGCGACTAACATATGTTCTCATCCTGATCCAGTTTTCTCCTGGTCCTGCCTACGCAATTTTTGTGATATTCATATTTTTTATATTACTTAAGGGCTTGGAAGAAAGTCTAATCGAGCCACATCGACGTACTCGACGCTTTACTCTATTAACGCCTCAATGTATATACACTTTATTCGTATACCATTTCATCCGAAAACACTTGCTTTTCCTCTTTCTACCACTCCGGTTCGATATATTTTTTCTATAATGCATCTGGCTATGTGTCCTCGAACTTTTGACAATTTCTTTTACTCGTAAAACTAATGATAAGACAAAAAATTATATATGCACGCGCGTCTCATTGTGTATCCGTCTGCTTTTTCTGTTTGCGCGCGTTTTGTGTGTGTGTGTATGTGTGCGCGTATGAATGAATTGGCGGGCGTGCGCTTCTTTGTATTTGCCGTGAGAGTGACTATTTTTCCGTTGAGAGATAATGTGGCTCGTGGACAAATTACTAATGCTATAAAAACTTGCAGTCGGCATATTAATAAAACAAATTTATAAATACACGTCATGTAAAGTCATCTATTTATACATAATATTATATTAAATATTATAATGGAAATGAAAAGGTAGTTAATTGATATTAAAAATTTGCCAGTTTTTGAGATCGCTATGTAAAAGGGAGCGAGGGAGAGAGAAAAGTATGTAGCAAGTATACATATATGAAGATAAATGGGATGACTGCAAAGGGACATAGAAAGTAGCAATTTAATGACAAACACACAAGTAAATATATTGTTGTATCTTTATTATTGTTGTTGTTGCATGAGACTAGCGTAATAGACTGAGCCGTACTGTATGGTTAAATAACTATTAACATAAATAATGGTATATATCGCTGTATTTAGTACAACAACGTGGTGTGTATTATATAATTATCGATGAAGATTTGTGGCGGGCAGTGCTCGGAGCGAGTTCTTATCCTTTGGGATTCCTTTCATCTTTTATGTCTCTTTTTTTATTTTTACGATATATTGCCAATTTAGATTTTACGTAAAGGACTCGTTGATACATTAACGACATTTCTTTTCTCTATAATATAGTATCGGTATGTAAGGTATTGCCAACAAAAATATCCTTTTTATTTCCTCGTCCCAAAGGATCGGTTCTCGCGGGCCGTTCCTAGTACCTGATTCATCTATCCCCACAATACGAATAGCCCGTTTTCTTTCCAGTTTTCATCCACTTTTCCGCTATTCGACTCTACTATGTTCTCTGTTTATATGTTGCACACTTCGACTACTAAACGGAACTGAGAACCCCTTTCAAGTAGATTAAACATTCCTTTCAGCAATATTTTTAATATGAGTCATTGTGTATATGTTGCAAAATAAATTTCACCTGCACGTCTCTTTTTCTATTTATTTCATAAAAGTAATTGAAAATATCAGTGTATTTTGAAATATTCGGGGAACATGCCAATTTATCTGGAAGAACACTTGTACGATATATTATTTACCCTCTTTCCCTCCTCGCTCTTTACACTTCTTTATTTCTCTTGTTATCAATAAATTCCAACAGTTTATCATTACTTCGAAATTAAGATCCTTTTAAGAATTCTACTGAGATAATTTGGGTTTAGAATTAGTATCTCGGAATACGTACACCAATATATGTCGCTGAACTGAAAATTAATGAGAATTAAAGTGCATAGCATATTGATTCGCATGCTTTGTAAATAAGCAAATTGCTATTACGTTTTGCATATATGGCTCATTGAATGAGTGGTCGAACATTAGTAACATGAATTGCTTCGAGCTTGCCCGACGATTATGTTTCCTCTTCTGAGGTGCAGGTGGAAACCACGCTGGAACTGCAAGAGGCCATTACTTTCTGCGCTTTAGAAATCGAAAGAGGGATTATTGCGTAATGGTACTTCCAAGAAATACTCACTTCCGTTGTGTAGTACTTAAATAACGATATGAACGGAAAAGAATATTATAAGAATGTAAGAAAATTGATAAAAGCGCTTGGTCGCGTTCAAGCGCCTTTCCAAAACCGATAGACTTTGTTGTACGTCAAGTTCGAACACATAATCATTAAATATCGCCATTCGATATATTCCTTGAGTCCTATTTAATTGCACTAAGGAAATTGTGCGGCGGCATGGGAACATCATGTGATTGTATATACAATGAGATCATTGAAATTTAATAAAATGCAAAAGATCCAAATGAAATAACACTCTTAATTATTATATCATACATTATTTTCAACTACAACGTAAAGCCTGTTAAAAAATAAATTTACTTTCTATTCAAATAACGTCCACGGAGATACTCGACACGAAAGAATCAAGATGCAAGTTTTTAAGCAGATCATTGCATAAACAAAACGGACGGATAGAGATTGGAAATAGAGTTATGAAAAGCGATACGAACCGTGCACTCGCAGGAAATCTGAGAATCTGTTTAACGGCGGAGAGATGTAGAATGATCGAAACGTGTCGACTCGTTCGCTCACGAGGTGCACTGAATGACAACGACTGGTTAAGTGATTGCTTCTCTTCGTTAGAAGCAACTTGGGTAGCGGCAGGTGCCCGTTAATGGTGCGTATCGGGGGGATGCTCCGTGACAGCCCTTTCAAAGTACCGGAATAAAAGTACAGGCCATCCGCAATAGAGAGGAAGCAACACTTAGGTCTTAACCTGTCGGAAATTCGGAAGGTCGGAAGGTACAATATTGTATAGAAGCTGTTTTCTAGGCTATTATGCCAATTGATTTCCGCATCAACGTATGTCCCTATGTAAGTAAATACACATACGTACTTGAATCTTCCCACGTAGGTACGTATATGTATACATGTGCATATGTCACTGCATGTAAGTCGTTTACGGATAATTCAAATTAACGCGGAAAAGGCGTTGGGTTTTGCTAACATGGACGATGAGAACGACTCGTAATTAAATCGTAATTAAATAACAACAACAAAGCAAGAAATTTATCATATAATTGTTCTTCAACGATCTATTGTGAACACAAGTTGAGGCCGCGCTGGGGATTAAGAGGCGCCAAAGTGAAAAATAAAAGAAATAAGAAAAAATTGCCATAACGGCATATTCGCCGACTGCACGTACTGAAACGGCCCGGTACGATGGGCGACTGGCAATAAAGTTTCGAAAGCCAAGTTGCCGGAAATCAATCCCACATCCGTAGGAAAAAGTAGTGGAAGGAGGCGAGGGCAGTGGAGGAAGGTAAAACGGAGTTGGTAGATTTGGAAATAATTCAAGCGTGTACAGGGCGCGATCTATAGGGCACTGGCTCCTGGTGGCTGCCGTTGGTTGCACCCACCCCTTAATCTAATCCAAGGATAATCTAAAATTCATGACACACATAACTGCCAGGCGATGATATATCTGGTGGGGTGGGGTGGGGCGGTGCGGCCCATTTTCCACCGCGTCTACCACCACCATCGACCCCTTCACTCTTCTCTCCTTCTCGCTCTCGCACAGAGCGTTCCCCGTAGCAACGGCTCAGACTTATTTCAATTTCCGCCTCTGATTTTCATTATCCTTTTCATTATCGTTTCACGAAAACATACTCTTTAATTATTATCGCGATCATACGTGTCTTTTCTTACATCAAATAGTCCTTAAATAATAGTTTTACTAAGATCTTCGGCATTATTATTACCAAGAATATAGTGGCAGGCTAATAAAGCACGTTATTGCATGGACAAACATTTGTTGCAGAGAGCCAAGAAATCCGTTGAATAAAAGAACGGCAGACAACTCTCATAGGAGAATTCGCTACGATTTTACTAATTATAAAGTAATTAATGGTTGCTGTGAATTTTTACAAATCATTGTCGCGTAATTAAATGCAGATCTCGCTTCTGCGTACTACTAAGATGCAACGTAAATACTGATTTTAACGAGTGTAGTAATACATAGGTTAAAAAAGAGCTTTCTTCAGGGCTATCGAATAAAAAAAGCGGTCGATAGACGTTGACTCGAAAGTATTTATTGGAATGTTGGAAAATTCATTCGTCTTAACTCGAAGAGGCCCATCTGTTTGGACGGTTCATTAGCGGAAACGGTGGCACGTGCGCGAAAGCGTGATTTGGACGAGTTGTTTCGCGGTAGCGTTCGTCTCCTCTGCTCGGATGGGACAATAACGGCGCCCTCGGGACTCCGTCTACTGGCCTGGCGGAGGTAACGCGATTACACGGCAGGCACAGCGCTGCAAAAGCGATTCGTCCGCTTGATTTATCCCTCGAGCAGCGCGTTATTGCATTAGCGCCCCACCGCCAACTCCCTCGCCAGTTTCACCCGCGTCATCCACCACCACGACCACCATCCGCTCGGCTACCGACAATCCGCCACCCTGTCTGTCATTTCCAATCCTTCCCCGCGGTGACTGCATCAAATGCAACTCTTTTCGATATTCACTTCCCATCGATGACTTCTGCCTTCTACTTTTTGGCCGCAAGCGCAATATTAAATTCTTTGTGAAAAATAACGCAGGGTATATGCCAATAAATACTTGCCGGTAAATCGATGCTAATTTACCTTCGAGCAATTTTTTACGCGTACAAACTCGTGGATTTATCACAAGTTTGGAGAAAAGTTGCTACAAAATATAACACATGGTATATTATATTCCTCTTTGTACTTTTCCACACATTTTACTTACCGATCACATACCGTGTATCCTTGAGCCAATTAATCTTTATCATTATTTTCATTCGTTTTCATTTCATTCGTATTTTCATTCGTTACGGAGAGATACACAGACACATTTTCGCTTCGGGCTTCTACATCGTCATATATTCTTTTTGTACATAACGTGTACATTATCATAGAGAAATTTTAACGGTGACAGTTCGTTAATCTTCTGCCAATAAACTGAAACATTACATTCCTAAGACGCGATCATCTACCAACGAAATATTATACATGGACTATGAGAAAGAGACGTAGTTGCCGTATTTAGCACCCATATTTATCCGATTTTTATTATTCAAGTATCGACCTTCGTACCGGTGGAGAACCGGCAGATCTTTGAGATATCTGTTAGATACAATAAATCATGGTTAAAACTGAAACGTCACTGTGTCACAATTTCTGCGTACCCTTTATGCGGGCCTATCGAGTCCGAGTGCTTCTTGATGTCGCCTGGCCTTCAATCGGAGGTCAGCGATACTGCTATTTTTTGTCCGAGTGGCCGATGCTGCAATGGAGGCGAGGGTAGCAGCCGGTGCCGAGGGAGTCGACGATGTCAATGATGGCTGTGGTGCCGGTGCCAGGGGAGGTAAGCAGAAGAGTCCACCGGCCGCTGCATAGTGGAGAACCGTCGGGTCGAAAGCAGAAGCAGAAGTCGGTACCGCAACGGTCGTCCCGCTTGGCGGTAGTGCCGGATGTAGACGCAAGGCGGGCAAGTAAGGCGCCACGCGGCAGGGTTCCAAGGCCGTCGGCGGACTTCGCGGTGCCAGGACCATACCACCCGCTACACCTATAGGCGCAAGTCAAACAACCTACAACGTACAACCTTCTCTCCCTCTCTCCCTCACTCTCACTTTCCTTTCTTTTCTGTAATACCTACGTACGGGGAAAACGAACCTTTGTGCAATTGGCTCTCGTGTTTACGGCACTTGGCGCGGCGATTCTGGAACCAAACTTGGACGCGGGCCTCGCTCAGACCGAGTCTCTGACTAAGCTCTTCCCTCATGAACGCGTCCGGGTAATGAGTCTCGTCGAAGAGCCTCTCCAATTCTGCCAGTTGCTCCAGGGTGAAATTTGTTCGGGATCTTCTCTGTTTCCCGTTCCCACTTCCACTTCCATTCCCATTTCCGTTTCCATTCCCGCGACATATCGATCCTGAACAGTCATTACTGTACATCACAAAACAACATTCGAATTGGACACTTTAATAACGGTTCATAAAAAGGACAAACGCGATTTCCCTACGCCTAATACTTTTTTACCGTACAACCTATAAAACTCGATATCTATGAGAGGTATGTTCCATGTATATTGTACTTGGAAAGCATCAATTTAATCTTTATAGATAATTATAGGTATAGAATTAGTACAGATGCATACTGTGTACCATAAGTGTCGTAATTTTTTTTAACGATAAGCAATGTAATTTATATAACATTACCGAAGCCAATGTTCCATGTTTAGAACAAAAATTTACTTCCATCCGTTTGCACAGTGTTAGAAAACGTCACAAGGTTAAAAATCATACGAAGCTTAAACTTGTATCCACGACCTCACACGAAACGGAATTCAATGGAAAATAATGATATGTTTGGTCCAAGATTTGTAATAAATAATTCCGCCTTTAAAGGATAGATTGCATTAGTCTTTCAAAAAAAGATTCAGTCTCAAAATTTTCTGTACATACAGTAATAACTTTGTCTGGTGCACCCTTTTGACAAACGCGTCATTAGACCAAAGGCGGTAAGCCAAGAATTGCGGATTATGAACATGGAGATATTCAAATAGGGAGCGTAAGACTGTCGTAGAAGGGCGATGATTAATGCGCGATAAGAAGCTGATCCATGCATCTGACCGCACGGAACTACCTACTACCAAACTCATCTTTTCCGTTTACTCACGGGTCATTTCTTTTGGTCTGCCGACGATCAACATAAATTTCCCTCTCTTACGAGGATTCTATTCAAATTTTTTCTGCAGAGCAAGAGAGAGAGACAGCACGACAATTAGATGACATTAGGAGGATCGTTGGCAATAACGACAAGAACCTGCGACATGTACAAATCTCTACTCCATCTTCCTCTTTTCCCCCCACCTCTTCTCACTGTAAATAGACTTGCATGCAAATACCAATTTGCAGCACGTGCTCGCCTCAGTTACTCGCCTATTCCTTCAATTATTACGATTAACTGTTACGTTGTTTTGGGGTCCTGTACGTCACGTCACAAGTGTGTATACGTTGTCATGTGCATCAGCAAAATAATACCATCATTTGCTACCATAATTTTATCTTTACCTTACAGTTATTGAAGAGTTTGAAGGAATACGGCCAAAAGTTTGTTAAGCTTGAGTACATTGTATTTCTTATTAGAAACTATTTATTTCGTGACATTAAAAATAATTTTATACATTCTAACATTTAAAACGTATATCGATCATTTAATTTTCTTTAAAAAAATTAAAACCATATGTATTTGTTACGTCCCAGCGACGCAATTCCTCTTCAACTACTACTACTATTATTATTTTTAGCTCGCCCCGAGTTTTTCTTCGGGACTGAAAACCCAAAACCTTCAGTTACTATTTAGTTCTACTTCTTATTACTTAGTTAGTTAGCAGCTAGTTAGTTGTTAGTTAATCGGTCTGTTAGTTTTGTAGTTAAGTTTATTTAAATTTTAGTTTAATTTTAATGTTACTCCGAACCAATTTTGACACACTCACACACGCTAAATTACTCTCCAGCTGTCACAACGCTACCTCAAACGGTTTAATAATAATAGACTCGTAGAATATGTTGGATAGAACAATATTCGAAAAAAAGGAATAAGTAAGATTTTTCCATCTTATTCGGCGACGTACGCGTTTTTGGCCAGTTAACGACATTATTTTCAATTGTCACGAGTATTGCCGCCGATTAAGGAAATACTCGAATAATCCACGGTACACCATCTAATTAATGGCTGCTTAATGTAAAATAAGTATGGTAGAGCGTTCTTGGGCGCATAGCAGCAGTAGTAGTAGTAATACGAGTGGCAAGAGGTAGGGGGTAAAGGAAGGATAAAAGGAGGGGAGGATTAAGCGTTACGCCTAAGAGCCCTCGACGAAGGGGATGTGATTTATATAATTTAGCAAAGTGGTGAGCTACCGAGTCTTATACAGGGTCGTTAGTAACACCCCCGCTCCCACCCTTCGTGTTCCACCGCAGTACCCTATGCACGTATACGTATATAATACTATAATAGCGATTCTACATTCATGGCTTTCTACATCTGTCGAGTGGAATCTTTCCGACTATTAACGCGACTGTCTCGTCAACAATATGCACATACGTTAGTCTATATACCTGTGCGTAACGTTAACAATTTATCGACCGATCATCGATACTCTCGAAAGATAAGTGTTAACCAGATTCGTCTTTTTCTGTCGTACTCTTTAAATGAAGCATAAACTTGCAAACATATCCAAGAATGTTATTACGGTGCAATCGTTTTAATTGTCTTCTTTCGTTTTCGTTTCGTTTTAATTGTCGTCCTCTAAGCATAACGTCTCCAGTTAATACTTCTTACAGTAAGTCATATGATATGAATGATACTCGAGTGGGTTAGAGTGGGTAGAAAAATGTATTAAAGTTTCGAACAAAAGCAGTAAGAGTAAATAAGAGTAAATTTGACACACGCATGTGAATGAATTGAGATGCGTAGATGTCAGAGAATCCCACTGCGAATACCACATCCATATGCGTGGCGGTTTAAACCATCCTTTCTCTCCCTGTAAAATCAAACGATTGCTTTAGCACCCTCACATCCTGATCCGTTCCCCTCGTAAGATCGCGTGGTCATTGCATTTACTCGCACTATTACGCTTCAGTGGTCATTAACATTGCGACATTGCGAAAAAAGGCAGTAGTACTAGATAGATAAGAAGAAGACGGCGGTGAAGAAGATGGAAAAGGAGAAAAATCGGTGAAAGATGGGCAGTTGAACCCTCGCGCCTGGTGGAAAGGCCGAAACAATCACACTAGGACATACCCTCCGTCGGTGGTAATTCGATTAGCGGCAAGAGCATGGCCCTTTTGGAATGGGGTCCGGCCAAATCATCGCAGACCCCTGCCGTTTCGCTAGGTTTCTCCCTACGGAACGAGTCGAGTTATTCTTGCGATTAGATGCCTTTGCAAAGGCTACTCACTAACCGTATTATCCCTGTTTAATGCACCTTCTAAGTACTTGCTTGCTTTCGTGAATAGAACAGAAAACTGAGTCAACGATTTGCCCCCATTAATTAATCGGCAAAGAACAAAGAGAAAGAGAGCGAAAGAGATTCAAGTGTTCACCTCCTTCTTACACCGTTACGCTTTCTTTACATACATATAGCTACGTACTTATATGACATCCAAGACAGAATACTTGAGAAAGTTTCTCACCCTACTATCATAAATAAGACGCCAGGCGAGCAAAGCATTTGACCAAGGGTCGAACACTTCCTCCGACATATTTCAATGTTTCACGAGGAAAGGAGATGTTGCTACTGTCTCATCGTTCCGTCAAATTTATGATTACTTTTTGCTCTCCGATCTATCTATTACTTTATTTTCTACGCATCCGAACGCATTATCACGTGATACTTGGAACTGTATTATTGATCTTTACTTATTTCCCTGATCAAAGTATTTGGATCAACTCAGACCATACGTTACATTTATTTAATCTATATTTCTTTACTCGACACAACATATGTGTAAATGCTTAAACTTATTTCGTTGCTTCTCAGCGAGTTTACGACATTTTTAATTCATTATGTGTATGTGCATACCGTGGTATTTGGTGATATTCCTTGAGCAGACTGAAATAACTGGCGGAACTACCGAAAGCCGAGTACTGCGAGAGCAGAATATGTGGCGAATGGTAGGTAGATGAATATCTTAGAAAGAAAAAGTGTTTTCTATGTTAGACCATTTGATGCTTTTACCGCGCGTTTTCGTACCGCGGAGATTTACGATTGGACTTTTGCGCTTCTGATGGCTACAGGCTCGGCAGATTGCTTTTTGATTTGCGCTTAATCGGGAAAAGTTATGGACCCCGGAGAGATATGACGGCCGCTCCTTCGGCGCTTTCCGTTACACAGCTTTTAGGGAGCATATACAAGAAACAATAAACGCGTCAAACCCACTATTAAACCTTTAATTCATGGCTTTTCCATTTTCACCGATAAATCGTAGCATTTTCGTAAATTTGCCTCCTAGTTTCTACAACTTTTCAATGTGACGTTTCTTTTCATTGCCCAATCTTGACGTTCTAATTACATTGAGCTGTATTATACATACAACTCCGATATACTTTTCACTCTTAATCAAAAGCGGCTTACACATTTTGTCCTTTTAGCAAATATGTAGTAGTTCTGAAGAAACAGAGTTTTTATAATTCCTCTCTTTAGCGATAGGCACAAATCTTAAGAAAATCCCCGATTAAAACAAAATCACGGGTTTAAACGAAGAAATCTATATTATAGGACATTTGAGTGATTAAAAATCTTTAATTGAAACGACCGACATCGTAGTTCACGTAACATAAGTGCAACTTACAGTTAAAAAAAGGAACGCTCTGCCTCAAGACATTTCTATAATGACTTTTATTTCCCGGACGGTGGTATGTTAAAAATAAAGTCAAACTAACTTTTGTCAATCGTTTTCTGATTAATTTAGGTCGGCACGTAAAATCAGATAAAAATTCGGCGCGTGTACTTGAGAATTTTCCCATTGATGAAAATGTATATACACAGCATCCAAGTGTTAGGGCGATTGTCGCAGTAAGAATTATTCCGAATGGGAGTATCATGAAATGCGATGTGGCATTTGGGGAACATCGCAGGTCAGTGATCGTTACGTTGCGAACGGTCAGCTATTCCCAATCACATCTGAGCTTTATTGGAGTACGTCATGAATTATCAACGAAGGTTCGACCCCTTACGACACTACCGAGTTCCTGACCTTCTTGCTTTCCTTTATCTCCTCGTATAAAAGCAATTCTACATAACGATGTAATTTCAAAGTTTCTGCAATCTCTTTCCTTCGTCATTGATTCATTAGCAAGAAAATGCGTGCAATACTTTCCAGTCGTCCTGATACTTTCGTTGAAGATAAAAAAAAATAAGCATTTGAAGAATGATTTACAAGAATATGTATCGGCATGAGATCTACATTTCGATCGACGAATTGTTCGTTCGTAAAAATGTCAATATTTCAGTACCGGAAATAAATAATTTCAATGTTATATATACCTTCTTACCTTTATTATGTTCCTCTTGGTTCCGCGATAATAGCCTCGAGGTCTGCACCGACTGTTTACATTCCGCGATAGTTTTCACGTCATCGTTCGTCTGTTTTGAATCCGACGAATATTCGGGACTCGGAGAACGGTCATTCGAAAATGTTGTCAAGAGCAACGGTGGAGGCGGCGGCGCCGGTGGATGTGCCGGCGGAAGTGCCGGCGGAGATGACGGTGGTGGTGAAGGACTACAGCCGAGGAGTTTGCGAACGGATAATTTCAATTCCGGGGTTTTTATAGATGGCAGATTCTGGGCCTGTTCTTTCGTCTCTTTCACGTCTTTCGTGTCTTTGACCTTAGTCGTGACGGACAGGTCTTCGGGCAAGGGCGACGTTGGAGATTCTTCGATTCTCGGTACTTGGCTGCTCTTCAGATCCTGAGCTTCGACCCTTCTGACACCTCCATCTGGAGAACGGTCGGCCATAAAGTAATTCTCTGAGTCATCATTTGCACGATCTCTTATACTTCTCTTGGAATTGCGCGCAACGAAATACCGAGAGAACAACCATCCGGCGTTGAACGATAAAGTCAATCGAATCAAATCCATTGTTCGACAACGAGTCTAGCGTGCAGGTTCTCCGAAAAAAGGAATTTGCCACGGCCAAAGACGTAATGTAACAACGGATATTTAATAGATGTAAATAGGTATTTACCGATTTCGAGAAATTAAATTGAAAATAATATGCAATAACAGCAATTGTATAGTTAGTCATAGATATGTACCCATCTAAATTGGCAGCACAACGTAACGTAATAATTCGCGATATATTGTAGTTATTGAATACCACAGACAGCAAGACTTTCCCGTCTTATTACAATCTGTAGCTAAGATTATTCGTTGAATCAGCTGATTTGAAGATACACGGCGTTCAAGTAATAGGCGAAACGAATGCTCTTGCAAACAATGGAACGTGCCACCCATGTGAATTAGGCCGAACAAGTAGCAGGAGCATTCGTTGCTTCTTCGAGAAGGACGCGTCTTGGCCCGGTCTACCAAGTGGCAAGGTTCCTAATGTAGAGGGATAATGTAATCTCCAGACATACGGCAATAATCCTCCGGGACACCGGCTCCAAGAAGATGTGCAACACTAAGCGTAATCCGTGGTGTGGGCGCACGATCAACAGAAGAAGTAGTGTTGGAGATGGTGCTGACGGAGGTGGTGGTTGTGGCGGTGGTAACGAGAGCGACGGTAACGGCAGCGGTAGCAGCGCCGGAAGTATTGTTACAACCTCGAGCAGCATTCGCGTGGTCGAAACTCTTGGAGACGAACTGGGCGAGTTGCTCCATCTTCTCGGGAAGTGAGTTTGGCGGTGGTACGGCCGGCACGATATCTCAAGTGGAGAAGCCCGCGGTGGGGTCGGCCCCCCTAACGCGGGAACATGGGAACGCCGGCGCAGCCAACGAAGCTGCCTCTACGACGCCATTCCGTCATCGTCCAATGGCAAACTCGTTGCCAGATGGGGGCGTTTACCCGCGTGAAACGCCCCCATGTTTCCCCATCTCTCCCCATTTCTCTGCTGGATCTTTTCCATCGACGTCGACGCGTCCTATTCCCCCAACCAACGACTATCACCACATCTACAACGAGCCACCTTCGATCCGATCCTATCCGATTCGCACCACTCTCCGCCGATCAACTTCCTTCGCGCTTCTTACCGAATTTTTCAACTTTTCATTCAACCATACCGACAATCATATCGATACACGTCCCTGTCGATTCAGTGCTTGCCATTAAAGAGCTAACATTCAAGCTCGCGCGTTTTGCGTATTGAATTATCTTCATCCAATCTCTAGTAAATACGTTGACAAATTCTAATATAAATATAAATTATAGATAGACGCTTTACCATTCTTTACGATTAATCAATGAAAGAATCGAAAAAACCTTGATAAACACGTATCCAAGAGGTAAAACTTTTAAAGATATTTAATATTAGTTCTTTCTATTCCAATGAATACATTTTTGTATGTTAAACGTTTTCACAATATGACGTTTAGCTTACACGTTCTATTCTCTTTACTTTCTTTGCACATGTCATGAAATGTTATCTTTAATGACGTAAATTAACACCTTGTATGTCTGCTATTAAAAGTCTATTTACTTCGAAATAAAAAGAAACAAATTTATAGAAGTTGAAAATCTTTGTGACCGCCAATTTTCGCATACATATTTGTTAATACTTTTGCACTCGTTTTAGTTTTATTAATCTGTAAAATTAATACTTATAGCTTATTTACAGCCTTTAGCGTTAAATACTTTTGCTTGTATATTTATTTATTTACTTTATTCGTAGGACACACCCTTCATACTCATAAGTATTTGGGTACAGAAGTGCTGGAAAAGAATAACAAAATACCGTGTATTGTACATTAAACAGGAAAGTACGCACACAATTGCCTAGAAAATACCGCAAGTAAAGTGGAGAAGGAATCTATCGAAATCGCACAATTATTACTAAATGTACAAATAAAATGGTCTACCGCTTCTCAATAGCCTGGAAGGAAAGGCAAAGTTTATGTGGCTTAACAGATACAGGCCATCTAACAACTATTCATTTATAATGTTATACACACATAAAATACCATTTATATTTCCCATTAAGTGCAAAGACCTCATGTTTAAAAATCTTCAGTAAGGCGTTTAATAATACTAAGTGTATTAATCGATTCGCAGTAACGAGATCAATATGATTCCTTAAGGTAAGCTGATGATAGAAAATAACAGCGAGGTCTTTGAACATTGCATTTTATATGGATTAAATTGAAGCCATTAATAATATACCAATAATTTACTTCATTTTGTTGTGAATTGTGGTTGATTATTTCCTTACATCCGGATAGAATGATTTTGCCAGATCTTCTCTTACGAGAATTTCGAATTTGTTTTATTCCTATATATAGCTCATATATTCTGTCCGTCATCACTTAATGTGCAACGATTAGTTGAAATTTTCTGAAATCACGAAATTTTTCGCGATTCGTAAATCATGCGTTACAAGGGGCAGATTTTACTTATTCATGTCTATGAGATACTATTGAAGTATCGAACTTGACACCTACGTTCCTAACTAGCACGAGACGTATATATGTATATGTGAAATTTGGAGACGTCCCTTTAAGCTTTTTCAAGCCACAATTGAATTGGCCAAATGAGAAATTCCGAGGAGATGGGTGGATCCGTGCGCGACGCACTTCTAAAAGCACGCTGTAATGCAATTTATTTCGTATTTGTGCGTGCCAATATTAACCCGACAATATTTAAATGGGGAATTGCGTCGAGCGATGTAATTGTTTGGGTACACAACCCTCGCGCCGACGGCTCGCGAAATAACCGGCCTGCTATTCCCGCTGTGCCCGCCTGCCGATCAACACGGTGGGAGTTAAAAGCACGACGGGGGAGGGAGGGCAAATCAAGGGCTGGAAATCCAGGAAGAAGCCTATGATAATAGGCTAACGAAACCAAGGGAGAAGGTTAGCAGAAAAGAAAGAGGAGAGCAAATGTTGGTAACCGGCAGACTCAAAGGTAAAGGGAGACAGGGAGGCAGACAGGGAAACGGAGTATCAGGCGTGGTGAGCATTGCCTATAACGTAGGCAGACGGAGCCAATCAGGGCGCAATGCGATTACCTTAACGAGAAATCCGATTACTTATTCATTCGCCTAACTCGAAATCAGTTTAACTAATCGTTTAATTCAGTACGGTACTGTTGGTGGCGCGTTGCGGAACTCGCGCGAGGAGAACGACCGCCTACTCAGCCAAAGTGGGTGTGGTAGAAGCATACCACCCGGCAGTGGCTATGGGATCCATCTACTTACCCCCGCCGACCTACACATTCACGTGGCTGTGAACGGCTATTTGCACGCAGTAACGTTACGTCGTACGCCGGCAGAGTGGTAGCTCAACTAGACGGAACGCTACGGGACGGTACGGGACAGGAGGAGAAAGAGCACGTACACGAAGGGAAGGAAGCGCGGCCTGTGACGGCCGATCGGGGGAAGAGTACCGACGAAGGAGGCCTCGTTCAATTCAATTACGTAATGAATTGTCGTGTCTCGAGTAAATACCCTCCCTCCTGCCCCACCGGTCGAACCCTCTCCCCCCACCTTCCCCCTAGCTGGGATTCGGCACCCCTCTACGGTGTTACCGGAAAATCGCTCTGTCCAATTTAGGATATAGTATCTCCATCTCCCCTAGCACGCTTCGCTGAGAAAAAACTGCTTTCCTTTCGTCTACCCACCTTTTCCTGCATCGAGTCATCGACATCTTCAAAGAAACCTTTTCCTTCTCACTAATAATATTTCATTGATTATCCTGTCGTTTATTTCATTTATTGAAATTCACCTAATGGGATGTTATTCGCATACATACAAATTTATATGAAACTGTAATGGATCTATATAGTTGCCCGTTGACATAAGCAATACAATCTACAAGGTAAAAGTACTTGTGCCCAATTTATACTGTTTATATTACTTAATTGACGTTCTTTTTATGTCCGACTACTCTTGCATAGTATGCTCATAAACGGCAAACACGTTCCGGCATATGTACTACTATTTTAATTGAAGATAACAAGTGTAATAAATATACGGAAATACATAACAAACAGTTCCACTTGTCTTGATCATCATTGAAAACAGCTTCCCGCACAAATTTTATCCCTTCTATGTAATAATGGTACACAATTTTATTTTATAATACTCATTAATCGATTAATTTTACTAGCGTTTTCAAATATACATAGTCGGATTAGACCACTGTTTCTTTTCATCAGCAGTATATCGTCTATGTTTTGACAATGTTTTCTTATGACACTTGGAAGACTGATTTTAATTTATACGCTAGATAAACACGAACCTCCGACATTTTAATTAGACGAATTTTCTCAATTCCAATGTTTTCCCCTTTTTCGCAATAGAAGGTCCGCAGTCTTTAATTATTCTCAAAATGTACTCAACAAATCTGACTTAGAAAGAAATTCACGAAGAATAAAGTTATTGTCATTCTTATTAAAAATTTTGTTGTAGTATTGTACTACTCAGTAGTGTTATATTAAGTTCTATTTTTTATTAGATCATTGTTATACGACACAAACGTTATGGCCAGTCATCCTGGGCATAGGACTCATTAGATATTTTACTCATTTTTTAGCGGATAATTTGGAGCATTCGAGGCTTAAAAGTGGTTGTACATGTGACAAATGTACACATGGGTTATGTCCCGCAGATGTATTTAGATGTAAGTATGGAGTACAAATACTGATGATTGGTTCGTCGAATTTTGTCTAGTGTAGAAATGTAGACTATATAGTAAATTTTAATGGATTTTTATGCTATTTTAACGAATTTTAACATATTTCAACGCATTTTAATGGATTCTAATGCTATTTTAACGAATTTTAACGCAGTCAAACGCATTTTAATGGATTGTAATGCATTTTTAACGTATTTTATCTTATTTCAACGCATTTTAATGGATTTTAATGCATCTTTAACGTATTTTATCGTGTTTGAACGCATTTTAATGGATTCTAATGCTATTTTAACGAATTTTAACGCAGTCAAACGCATTTTAATGGATTGTAATGCACTTTTAACGTATTTTAACTTATTTCAACGCATTTTAATGGATTTTAACGCATCTTTAACGTATTTTATCGTGTTTGAACGCATTTTAATGGATTTTAATGCATTCTTAAGGCATTTTATCGTATTTCAAAGCATTTTAATGGATTTTAATGCATTTTTAACGTATTCTAGCGTATTTCAACGCATTTTAATGGATTTTAATGCTCTTTTAACATATTTTATCGTATTTCAATGCATTTTAATGCATTTCTAAATATTGTACGATATTTTAACGCGTTTCAATACATTTTTAACGCATTCTAACCTATTTCAACACATTTTAATGCATTTCTAAATATTCTACAATATTTTAACGCGTTTCACTACACTTTTAACGCATTCTAACCTATTTCAACACATTTTAATGCATTTCTAAATATTTTACGCTATTTTAACGTATTCTGACTTATTCCAGCACATTTTGATGCGATTCTAAACGTTTTATCTTATTTTAACAGATTTCAATTCATTTTTAACGTGTTCTAACCTATTCCATCACATTTTAATGGATTTCTAAACATTCTAATCTATTTTGAAGCATTTTCATACGATTTTTAATGTTCTAATGCATTTTCAATATATTTTAACGTATTAAAAATTGTATGTTCAATTAAACATTTTGGTATTCTGTCGGTAATCAGTAGACTGATTATCACCGGTCTCAATTTACATCCGTGTAGAACATCGGTAACGAATCTGCAATCACTAAACTGATTATCACCGTTCTCAATTTATATCCGTGTAGAACATCGGTAACCGATCTGTAATCGCTAGACTGATTATCACCATTCTCAATTTGCATCGGAGTAAGACGTCGGTAACCAATCTGTAATCGCTAGACTGATTATCACCGTTCTCAATTTACATCCGTCTAGAACATCGGTAACCGATCTGTAATCGCTAGACTGATTATCACCGTCCTTAATTTAAATCCGTGTAGGACGTCGGTAACCAATCTGTAATCGCTAGACTGATTGTCACAGTTCTCAATTTACATTCGTGTAAAATATCGGTAACTGATCTGTAATCGCTAGACTGATTATCACCATTCTCAATTTGCATCGGAGTAAGACGTCGGTAACCAATCTGTAATCGGTAGACTGATTATCACCGTTCTCAATTTACATCCGTCTAGAACATCGGTAACCGATCTGTAATCGCTAGACTGATTATCACCGTCCTTAATTTAAATCCGTGTAGGACGTCGGTAACGAATCTGTAATCGCTAGACTGATTGTCACAGTTCTCAATTTACATTCGTGTAGAATATCGGTAACCGATCTGCAATCACTAAACTGATTATCACCGTTCTCAATTTATATCCGTGTAGAACATCGGTAACCGATCTGTAATCGCTAGACTGATTATCACCATTCTCAATTTGCATCGGAGTAAGACGTCGGTAACCAATCTGTAATCGATAGACTGATTATCACCGTCCTTAATTTAAATCCGTGTAGGACGTCGGTAACCAATCTGTAATCGCTAGACTAATTATCACCGTTCTCAATTTAAATCCGTGTAGGACGTCGGTAACCAATCTGTAATCGCTAGACTGATTGTCACAGTTCTCAATTTACATTCGTGTAAAATATCGGTAACTGATCTGTAATCGCTAGACTGATTATCACCATTCTCAATTTGCAACGGTATACAACGTCGGTAACCAATCTGTAGTCGCTAGACTGATTATTACCATTGTCAATTTACATCCGTGTAGAATATCGGTAACGAATCTGTAATCGCTAGACTGATTATCACCGTTCTCAATTTACATCCGTGTAGGACGTCGGTAACTAATCTGTAATCGCTAGACTGATTGTCACAGTTCTCAATTTACATTCGTGTAGAATATCGGTAACCGATCTGTAATCGCTAGACTGATTATCACCATTCTCAATTTGCAACGGTATACAACGTCGGTAACCAATCTGTAATCGCTAGACTGATTATTACCATTGTCAATTTACATCCGTGTAGAATATCGGTAACGAATCTGTAATCGCTAGACTGATTATCACCGTTCTCAATTTACATCCGTGTAGGACGTCGGTAACTAATCTGTAATCGCTAGACTGATTGTCACAGTTCTCAATTTACATTCGTGTAGAATATCGGTAACCGATCTGTAATCGCTAGACTGATTATCACCATTCTCAATTTGCAACGGTGTACAACGTCGGTAACCAATCTGTAATCGCTAGACTGATTATCACCGTTCTCAATTTACATCCGTCTAGAACATCGGTAACCAATCTGTAATCGCTACACTGATAATCACCGTTCTCAATTTAAATCCGTGTAGGACGTCGATAACCAATCTGTAATCGCTAGACTGATTGTCACAGTTCTCAATTTACATTCGTGTAGAATATCGGTAACCAATCTGTAATCGCTAGACTGATTCTCCCCGTCGTCAATTTAAATCCGTGTAGGACGTCGATAACCGATCTGTAATTTCCGACGCATTTTAATAGATTTTAACGCATTTTCAACGCATTTTCCACGAATTTTCGACGCATTTCAACTCATTCTTAACGCGCTTTCAACGCACTTTAACACATGTAAACGCATTCTGGAAGTACTTTAACGTATGTAAACGTATTTTAATGCATTTTCATTGCATTTTAACGTATCTAAATGAATTTTAACGTATCTAAACGCATTCTTCTTTCGCATTCATTCTTTCACACCTTATAACGCATTCATAATACGTATTTTCGTGCACTATAGCGCATACACAACATATGAACTATATACCTATTATATATACTATATAAGTACTATATATGTGACATACGTACCATATACCTATTATATACACTATGTACGTACTATATATGTGGCACACGTACTGTATACTTATTATATATACTATATACGTACTATATATGTCACACACGTACTGTATACCTATTATATATACTATATACGTACTATATATGTGACATACGTACGATATACCTATTATATATACTATATACGTACTATATATGTGACATACGTACTATATGCCTATTATATATACTATGTACGTACTATATATGTGACATACGTACGATATACCTATTATATATACTATATACGTACTATATATGTGACATACGTACTATATGCCTATTATATATACTATGTACGTACTATATATGTGACACACGTACTATATACCTATTATATATACTATATACGTACTATATATGTGACATACGTACTATATACCTATTATATATACTATGTACGTACTATATATGTGACACACGTACTATATACCTATTGTATATGCTGTATACGTACTATATATGTGACATACGTACTATATATGTGACATACGTACTATATGCCTATTATATATACTATGTACGTACTATATATGTGACATACGTACGATATACCTATTATATATACTATATACGTACTATATATGTGACATACGTACTATATGCCTATTATATATACTATGTACGTACTATATATGTGACACACGTACTATATACCTATTATATATACTATGTAAGTACTATATATGTGACATACGTACTATATACTTATTATATATACTATGTACGTACTATATATGTAACATACGTACCATATACCTATTATATATACTATATACGTACTATATATGTGACATACGTACTATATACCTATTATATATACTATGTACGTACTATATATGTGACACACGTACTATATACCTATTGTATATGCTGTATACGTACTATATATGTGACACACGTACTATATACCTATTATATATACTATGTACGTACTATATATGTGACACACGTACTATATACCTATTGTATATGCTGTATACGTACTATATATGTGACATACGTACTATATACCTATTATATATACTATGTACGTACTATATATGTGACACACGTACTATATACCTATTATATATACTATGTACGTACTATATATGTGACACACGTACTATATACCTATTGTATATGCTGTATACGTACTATATATGTGACATACGTACTATATACCTATTATATATACTATGTACGTACTATATATGTGACACACGTACTATATACCTATTATATATACTATGTAAGTACTATATATGTGACATATGTACTGTATACTTATTATATATACTATATACGTACTATATACCTATTATATATACTATATACGTACTATATATGTGACATACGTACTATATACCTATTATATATACTATGTACGTACTATATATGTGACACACGTACTATATACCTATTATATATACTATATAAGTACTATATATGTGACACACGTACTATATACCTATTATATATACTATATAAGTACTATATATGTGACATACGTACTATATACTTATTATATATACTATGTACGTACTATATATGTAACATATGTACCATATACCTATTATATATACTATATACGTACTATATATGTGACATACGTACCATATACCTATTATATATACTATATACGTACTATATATGTGACATACGTACTATATGCCTATTATATATACTATGTACGTACTATATATGTGACACACGTACTATATACCTATTGTATATGTTGTATACGTATTACATATATTATATACGTATTATATACTCGTTGTACATACTATTTTATCGTATTTAAACGCATTTTAATGGATTTTTATGCATTCGTAACGCATTTTATCGTATTTCAACGCATTTTAATGGATTTTTATACATTCTTAACGCATTTTATCGTATTTCAACGCATTTTAATGGATTTTCATGCATTCGTAACGCATTTTATCGTATTTCAACGCATTTTAATGGATTTTAATGCATTCTTAACGCATTTTATCGTATTTCCACGCATTTTAATGGATTTTTATGCATTCTTAAGGCATTTTATCGTATTTCAACGCATTTTAATGGATTTTAATGCATTCTTAACGCATTTTATCGTATTTCAACGCATTTTAATGGATTTTAATGCATTCTTAACGCATTTTATCGTATTTCCACGCATTTTAATGGATTTTTATGCATTCTTAAGGCATTTTATCGTATTTCAACGCATTTTAATGGATTTTAATGCATTCTTAACGCATTTTATCGTATTTCAACGCATTTTAATGGATTTTAATGCATTCTTAACGCATTTTATCGTATTTCCACGCATTTTAATGGATTTTTATGCATTCTTAAGGCATTTTATCGTATTTCAACGCATTTTAATGGATTTTAATGCATTCTTAACGCATTTTATCGTATTTCAACGCATTTAATGGATTTTCATGCATTCTTAACGCATTTTATCGTATTTCAAAGCATTTTAATGCATTCTTAACGCATTTTATCGTTTTTCAACGCATTTTAATGGATTTTAATGCATTCTTAACGCATTTTATCGTATTTCCACGCATTTTAATGGATTTTTATGCATTCTTAAGGCATTTTATCGTATTTCAACGCATTTTAATGGATTTTAATGCATTCTTAACGCATTTTATCGTATTTCAACGCATTTTAATGGATTTTCATGCATTTTTAACGCATTTTATCGTATTTCAACGCATTTTACTGGATTTTCATGCATTCTTAACGCATTTTATCGTATTTCAACGCATTTTAATGGATTTTTATGCATTCTTAAGGCATTTTATCGTATTTCAACGCATTTTAATGGATTTTAATGCATTCTTAACGCATTTTATCGTATTTCAACGCATTTTAATGGATTTTTATGCATTCTTAACGCATTTTATCGTATTTCAACGGATTTTAATGGATTTTTATGCATTCTTAACGCATTTTATCGTATTTCAACGCATTTTACTGGATTTTCATGCATTCTTAACGCATTTTATCGTATTTCAACGCATTTTAATGGATTTTCATGCATTCTTAACGAATTTTAACGCAGTCAAACGCATTTTAATGGATTTTAATGCATTCTTAACGCATTTTATCGTATTTCAACGCATTTTAATGGATTTTAATGCATTCTTAACGCATTTTATCGTATTTCAACGCATTTAATGGATTTTCATGCATTCTTAACGCATTTTATCGTATTTCAAAGCATTTTAATGCATTCTTAACGCATTTTATCGTTTTTCAACGCATTTTAATGGATTTTAATGCATTCTTAACGCATTTTATCGTATTTCCACGCATTTTAATGGATTTTTATGCATTCTTAAGGCATTTTATCGTATTTCAACGCATTTTAATGGATTTTAATGCATTCTTAACGCATTTTATCGTATTTCAACGCATTTTAATGGATTTTCATGCATTTTTAACGCATTTTATCGTATTTCAACGCATTTTACTGGATTTTCATGCATTCTTAACGCATTTTATCGTATTTCAACGCATTTTAATGGATTTTTATGCATTCTTAAGGCATTTTATCGTATTTCAACGCATTTTAATGGATTTTAATGCATTCTTAACGCATTTTATCGTATTTCAACGCATTTTAATGGATTTTTATGCATTCTTAACGCATTTTATCGTATTTCAACGGATTTTAATGGATTTTTATGCATTCTTAACGCATTTTATCGTATTTCAACGCATTTTACTGGATTTTCATGCATTCTTAACGCATTTTATCGTATTTCAACGCATTTTAATGGATTTTCATGCATTCTTAACGAATTTTAACGCAGTCAAACGCATTTTAATGGATTTTAATGCATTCTTAACGCATTTTAACGTATTTCAACGCATTTTAATGGATTTTAATGCATTCTTAACGCATTTTATCGTATTTCAACGCATTTCAATGGATTTTTATGCATTTTTAAAGCATTTTATCGTATTTCAATGCATTTTAATGGATTTTTATGCATTCTTAAGGCATTTTATCGTATTTCAACGCATTTTAATGGATTTTAATGCATTCTTAACGCATTTTAACGTATTTCAACGCATTTTAATGGATTTTAATGCATTCTTAACGCATTTTATCGTATTTCAAAGCATTTTAATGGATTTTAATGCATTCTTAACGCATTTTATCGTTTTTCAACGCATTTTAATGGATTTTAATGCATTCTTAACGCATTTTATCGTATTTCCACGCATTTTAATGGATTTTTATGCATTCTTAACGCATTTTATTGTATTTCCACGCATTTTAATGGATTTTTATGCATTCTTAAGGCATTTTATCGAATTTCAACGCATTTCAATGGATTTTTATGCATTTTTAAAGCATTTTATCGTATTTCAACGCATTTTAATGGATTTTTATGCATTCTTAACGCATTTTATCGTATTTCAACGGATTTTAATGGATTTTTATGCATTCTTAACGCATTTTATCGTATTTCAACGCATTTTAATGGATTTTTATGCATTCTTAACGCATTTTAATGGATTTTAATGCATTTTTAACGCATTTTATCGTATTTCAACGCATTTTACTGGATTTTCATGCATTCTTAACGCATTTTATTCTTCGTTTCTCATATAATCTTCGTTTCTCATATAATCTTCGAAAGCATGATCATATATCAGAAGCTCGTCGTAGGTCTGGATGGCTCACACCCAATCAACGCTGGGTATTACACTTATGCTGTATTACTCATAAAACCTTATTGCATGGTGCTCCGCTATATCTGCGATCACTTCTTAATACCTATCAAGACATTAATCCTACCTCCAATATCTCGACTCGCTTTCGCCGAATCCTTGTCATCCCTCATCATCGCACTACCAAATTCAAATCCTCCTTTTCCTACTCAGCTCCGCATTACTACAACTCACTTCCAAGTAGCATCCGTTCTCTTACCTCCCTTTCATCTTTCAAATTGGCGGTCGCGAAATACATTGGGACTTGTGGCCCATTATAAAGGTATTCTATTTACAGTACTAGGCATTAGGCATTTAGGTATTATTTTATATGATAGTTCTTACATGATAGGTTATTATATTATGGTTATATTATACATTATATTATAGTTAGGTATTATATTATAGTTAGGTTAGGTTGTAAAACAGTGTAAAACGCTGAACCTCGCCATTTATGTCTACTAATTGTTATGTACCTGATTATGTACTGACAGACTTGTTTTGTACCTGATAGACATAATAAAGATTATTATTATTATTATTATTTTATCGTATTTCAACGCATTTTAATGGATTTTCATGCATTCTTAACGCATTTTATTGTATTTCCACGCATTTTAATGGATTTTTATGCATTCTTAAGGCATTTTATCGAATTTCAACGCATTTCAATGGATTTTTATGCATTTTTAAAGCATTTTATCGTATTTCAACGCATTTTAATGGATTTTTATGCATTCTTAACGCATTTTATCGTATTTCAACGGATTTTAATGGATTTTTATGCATTCTTAACGCATTTTATCGTATTTCAACGCATTTTAATGGATTTTTATGCATTCTTAACGCATTTTAATGGATTTTAATGCATTTTTAACGCATTTTATCGTATTTCAACGCATTTTACTGGATTTTCATGCATTCTTAACGCATTTTATCGTATTTCAACGCATTTTAATGGATTTTCATGCATTCTTAACGAATTTTAACGCAGTCAAACGCATTTTAATGGATTTTAATGCATTCTTAACGCATTTTAACGTATTTCAACGCATTTTAATGGATTTTAATGCATTCTTAACGCATTTTATCGTATTTCAACGCATTTCAATGGATTTTTATGCATTTTAAAGCATTTTATCGTATTTCAATGCATTTTAATGGATTTTTATGCATTCTTAAGGCATTTTATCGTATTTCAACGCATTTTAATGGATTTTAATGCATTCTTAACGCATTTTAACGTATTTCAACGCATTTTAATGGATTTTAATGCATTCTTAACGCATTTTATCGTATTTCAAAGCATTTTAATGGATTTTAATGCATTCTTAACGCATTTTATCGTTTTTCAACGCATTTTAATGGATTTTAATGCATTCTTAACGCATTTTATCGTATTTCCACGCATTTTAATTGATTTTTATGCATTCTTAACGCATTTTATTGTATTTCCACGCATTTTAATGGATTTTTATGCATTCTTAAGGCATTTTATCGAATTTCAACGCATTTCAATGGATTTTTATGCATTTTTAAAGCATTTTATCGTATTTCAACGCATTTCAATGGATTTTGATGCATTTTTAAAGCATTTTATCGTATTTCAACGCATTTTACTGGATTTTTATGCATTCTTAACGCATTTTATCGTATTTCAACGCATTTTAATGGGTTTTAATGCCAGTTTCAGTTTCTTAAATTTTTTTCTGCTAGTATAGTATTTTTTTCGGCTGGTATAGTAATTTTTTCGGCTAGTATAGTAGTTTTTTCTGCTAGTATAGTAGTTTTTCGGCTAGTATAGTAGTTTTTTTCGACAAGTATAGTAGTTTTTTCTCTTCTAGTATAGTAGTTTTTTTGCAAGTATAGTAGTTTTTTTCTGCTAGTATAGTAGTTTTTTTCCGGCTAGTATAGTAGTTTTTTTGCTAGTATAGTAGTTTTTTCGGCTAGTATAGTAGTTTTTTCCGGCTAGTATAGTAGTTTTTTCTGCTAGTATAGTAGTTTTTTCTGCTAGTATAGTAGTTTTTTCTGCTAGTATAGTAGCATAAAAAACTACTATACTACTATACTACTATACTACTATACTACTATACTAGCCAAAAAAACTACTATACTAGCCAAAAAATCTACTATACTAGCCGAAAAAACTACTATACTAGCCGAAAAAAACTACTATACTAGCCGAAAAAACTACTATACTAGCCGAAAAAAACTACTATGCTAGCCGAAAAACTACTATACTAGCCGAAAAAAACTACTATACTAGCCGAAAAAACTACTATACTAGCCGAAAAAAACTACTATACTAGCCGAAAAAACTACTATACTAGCAGAAAAAACTACTATACTAGCCGGAAAAAAACTACTATACTAGCGAAAAAACTACTATACTAGCGAAAAAACAACTATACTAGCCGAAAAAATTACTATACTAGCAGAAAAAACTACTATACCAGCCGAAAAAATTACTATACTAGCAGAAAAAAATTTAAGAAACTGAAACTGGCATTAAAACCCATTAAAATGCGTTGAAATACGATAAAATGCGTTAAGAATGCATGAAAATCCAGTAAAATGCGTTGAAATACGATAAAATGCGTTAAAAATGCATGAAAATCCATTAAAATGCGTTGAAATACGATAAAATGCGTTAAGAATGCATTAAAATCCATTAAAATGCGTTGAAATACGATAAAATGCCTTAAGAATGCATAAAAATCCATTAAAATGCGTTGAAATACGATAAAATGCGTTAAGAATGCATTAAAATCCATTAAAATGCGTTGAAATACGATAAAATGCCTTAAGAATGCATAAAAATCCATTAAAATGCGTTGAAATACGATAAAATGCGTTAAGAATGCATTAAAATCCATTAAAATGCGTTGAAATACGATAAAATGCCTTAAGAATGCATAAAAATCCATTAAAATGCGTTAAAATACGATAAAATAGTATGTACAACGAGTATATAATACGTATATAATATGTATATAATACCTATATAATAGGTATATAGTACGTATATAGTATATATAATAGGTATATGGTACGTATGTTACATATATAGTACGTACATAGTATATATAATAGGTATATAGTACGTATGTCACATATATAGTACGTACATAGTATATATAATAGGTATATAGTAGGTATGTTACATATATAACACGTATATAGTATATATAATAGGTATATAGTACGTATGTTACATATATAACACGTATATAGTATATATAATAGGTATATAGTAGGTATGTTACATATATAACACGTATATAGTATATATAATAGGTATATAGTACGTGTGTCACATATATAGTACGTACATAGTATATCTAATAGGTATACAGTACGTGTGTCACATATATAGTACGTACATAGTATATGTAATAGGTATATAGTACGTATGTCACATATATAGTACGTATATAGTATATATAATAGGTATATGGTACGTATGTCACATATATAGTACGTATATAGTATATATAATAGGTATATGGTACGTATGTTACATATATAGTACGTACATAGTATATATAATAAGTATATAGTACGTATTTTACATATATAGTACTTATATAGTATATATAATAGGTATATAGTACGTATGTCACATATATAGTACGTATACAGCATATACAATAGGTATATAGTACGTGTGTCACATATATAGTACGTACATAGTATATATAATAGGTATAATATAGTACGTATGTCACATATATAGTACGTATATAGTATATATAATAGATATATGGTACGTATGTTACATATATAGTACGTACATAGTATATATAATAGGTTTATAGTACGTATGTCACATATATAGTACGTATATAGTATATATAATAGGTATATCGTACGTATGTCACATATATAGTACGTATATAGTATATATAATAGGTATATGGTACGTATGTTACATATATAGTACGTACATAGTAAATATAATAAGTATATAGTACGTATGTTACATATATAGTACGTATGTTACATATATAGTACGTATATAGTATATATAATAGGTATATAGTACGTATGTCACATATATAGTACGTATATAGTATATATAATAGGTATATGGTACGTATGTTACATATATAGTACGTACATAGTATATATAATAGGTATATAGTACGTATGTCACATATATAGTACTTATATAGTATATATAATAGGTATATGGTACGTGTGTCACATATATAGTACGTATATAGTATATATAATAGGTATATGGTACGTATGTTACATATATAGTACTTATATAGTATATATAATAGGTATACAGTACGTGTGTCACATATATAGTACGTATGTCACATATATAGTACGTATATAGTATATATAATAGGTATATAATTCATATGTTGTATATGCGCTATACTGCACGAAAATACGTATTATGAATGCGTTATAAGGTGTGAAAATATGTTAAAATACGTCAATAGTGCATGAAAGTGAGTTAAAGTGTGTTAAGAATGCGTTTAAATACATTAATGTACTTCCAGAATGCGTTTAAATGTGTTAAAGTGCGTTGAAAGCGCGTTAAAAATGAGTTGAAATGCGTCGAAAATTCGTGGAAAATGCGTTGAAAATGAATTGAAATGAGTTAAAACGCATCGAAAATGCGTTGACAATGAGTTAAAATGCGTTGAAAATGCGTTAAAATGCGTCGTAAATTACAGATCGGTTACCGACGTCCTACACGGATTTAAATTAAGGACGGTGATAATCAGTCTAGCGATTACAGATCGGTTACCGATGTTCTAGACGGATGTAAATTGAGAACGGTGATAATCAGTCTAGCGATTACAGATTGGTTACCGACGTTGTACACCGTTGCAAATTGAGAATGGTGATAATCAGTCTAGCGATTACAGATCGGTTACCGATATTCTACACGAATGTAAATTGAGAACTGTGATAATCAGTTTAACGATTACAGATTGGTTACCGACGTCCTACACGGATTTAAATTGAGATCGGTGATAATCAGTCTAGCGATTGCAGATTTGTTACCGATATTGTACACGGATTTAAATTGACAACGGTAATAATCAGTCTAGCAATTACAGATCGGTTACCGATGTTCTACACGGATGTAAATTGAGAACGGTGATAATCAGTCTACTGATTATCGACAGAATACCAAAATGTTTAATTGAACATACAATTTTTAATACGTTAAAATATATTGAAAATCCATTAGAACATTAAAAATTGTATGAAAATGCTTTAAAATAGATTAGAACGTTTAGAAATGCATTAAAATGCTTTGAAATAGGTTAGAACGTTTAGAAATGCATTAAAATGTGATGGAATAGTTTAGAACACGTTAAAAATGAATTAAAATACGTTAAAATAAGATAAAACGTTTAGAAATGCATCAAAATATGCTGGAATAGGTTAGAATGCGTTAAAATAGTGTAAAATATTTAGAAATGCATTAAAATGTGTTGAAATAGGTTAGAATGCGTTAAAAGTGTATTGAAACGCGTTAAAATATGGTAGAATATTTAGAAATGCATTAAAATGCTTTGAAATAGTTTAGAACGTTTAGAAATGCATTAAAATGTGATGGAATAGGTTAGAACACGTTAAAAATGAATTAAAATACGTTAAAATAAAATAAAACGTTTAGAAATGCATCAAAATGTGCTGGAATACGTTAGAATGCGTTAAAATAGTGTAAAATATTTAGAAATGCCTTAAAATGTGTTGAAATAGGTTAGAATGCGTTAAAAGTGTATTGAAACGCGTTAAAATATGGTAGAATATTTAGAAATGCATTAAAATGTGTTGAAATAGGTTAGAATGCGTTAAAAATGTATTGAAACGCGTTAAAATATGGTACAATATTTAGAAGTGCATTAAAATGGTATTGAAATACGACAAAATAAGATAAAAATGCATTAAAATTCATTAAATGGCACTGAAATACGATAAAATATGTTAAAAGAGTATTAAAATCCATTAAAATGCGTTGAAATACGCTAAAATATGTTAAAAATGCATTACAATCCATTAAAATGCGTTTGAATGCGTTAAAATTCGTTAAAATAGCATTAGAATTCATTAAAATGCGTTGAAATATGTTAAAATTCGTTAAAATTGCATTAAAATCTATTAAAATGCGTTGAAATGCATTGAAATTCGTTAAAATAGCATTAACATCCATTGAAATGCGTTGAAATACGATAAAAAGCGTTGAAAATGCATTTAGAAACGTTAAAATTTGTGGAAAATGCGATTAAATACATTACAATGCATTAAATTGCGATTAAATACGTTAAAATGTGTTGAAAATCTGTTGAAAATGCGTTAAAATGAGTGAAAATCCGTTGAAAATGCGTTAAAATGCGTTAGAATACATTAAGCGATTATTGGCGTTAAATTAATTAACTTTTCGGTTATTTGATGATTTTCAGTGTGAAAATATGAAAACATTGGATTATTTGGCGATCTATTGATTCATGAATAGTATGTGCGAAAAATATTCTGCGGTAATTGTAATACTGCTGTAATTGTATAAAATGTGTGTAATTTAGATAATAGTTCTGTCCCATATCTCATCTGTGTCGATGGGTTACCGATTCGTTGGCATGATGGACAGTCACAGATATAATCGCATATAATATAATATTTCTGTAATTTCCTGATAAAATTTTTAATTTGTCGATAAAAATATACATCACATGGTTGACAGACGGAGTGCATTTTGAGGGACGTCCCGATATGGTCCCAATATGGTCCCTGGGATATCCCTGGAACAATTTTGGGACCATAATGATTATGTTTTTAATGAGGTTTTAAAAAGTTAATAATGAGATCATAATGATTATGTTTTTCTTAACAATTATTTAGAGTTGGATCGAGCGGGTTTGCAAATTTATTTTATAGGGGAAGTACTACATACACAAAAATTTATAAAAAAATCGGCCACCCGAATTTGACGACTTCTGCTTGTCGGATGGCCCGTCTAGCCCGATCCAAGGCAAAAGTGGCCAGAGTTGCGATCGTGCGAAAATAATCGATGTGGCAATCATGCGTCACAATGGTTACATTTGGCAACATGGCTAAATTTGATTAGTAAAGCGAGAGGAAAACGTTTACCGTTCCACATATTACCGTCATGAAACGTAGAGTGCGCTCAATCGCTACTCTTTTTGACGATGTCGGTAATTCAGAGCTGGTGACACGAATTCCTATAAGGTGAAAGGTCTATTCCTATACCTCGTCGGTTGTATCGGCCAGTATCGGCTGAGGTGGGAAAACTGAGATAGAGAAGATAGCTGGTAAAAACTCCCTAGGATACGACAGTTAGTTTAGTCCTCGTCTTCGATGTTCTTCGATGTTCCTCGATAAAGCTCGTACTATAGGTTATATCGATGACAGAGTCCGATGTGGTTCGATGGCGGCGTTGTCGCATTGTGTCAGCCCCTGTAAAATTGGCTACGGGGCAATGAAATGTCTTGCAAAGGTGCTCCATCCGCGTACGAATCGAAAGAAATCCCGCGAATCTTTTCAACTGGACGTACAAAACGTTTGAGCCGCGATTCGATACGGCAGGCAGACGGTAGCCAACAAACCGGACCGTTAGCACGATCTGAAGCGAAAAGCAATTTCTGCCTGCTGTGCCTTTCGTCCGACGAAAATAAAGCTCAAGGAAAACGGCCGAATGAAGAAAAAGATACGGCCGCTGAGAGGGTTAGTGACATCGAGAAATGGTTCAAGACGCGTACCGAGGCGGTCATGAACATGGAACTCGACTCCATGAAACCCGAGGTCGAAGTGGCTGTCGACCGATACCTGGCCGACGAACTTCCGCATACTTTCCTGGCAAAGGACCCTGACCCCCTTTCCATTGACATTGATCTCTCTGACAAGAAACTTGGTCTCCCTTATGACCCCATCCTTCATGATCTGCAAAACGAGAAGCTTTTGGAGTCCTGCGAGAAGGATGAGTTCATGTTGCCAGAGTTTCAATTGGACCATCTTGAACCACTAACTCTCTCTCCAGGTGACATGATGGTTGCTGGAGAGATCTTACCATCAACCGGCTCTCACCCACCTCTTACTGACATTAATCACGAAAATTCTAAGATCATTGGCCAAATACATCAACCTATTCTCGATCAAGCTTCTCAGTGTCCACACCAGCTGGATCATATATCTCAACCAGAGTCTTCACCTATAACCAATGTCCATTTGATAAAAGATAAATCGACCATTCGCTTAAATAACATTGCTACTTTATCTCAAGACCATGAGGATATTTACACCAAAGTTTCGGCATCAGGTGACATAAAAATTCCTCAAGTGGCACAGGTAGATCCCCACTTGGATACTGCTTTACTCCAATGCATTGAACCCAAGATGAAGGCAAAATCACGGACATGCGAAATGCAGGAACTTCCTGTCAGAGAGAGCAGAATGGCTAAAAGGGCAGGCAAGCGGAATGGTCGACGACAAGATATAATGGCTGTTGTTGCAATATCTACCGATAAAATTTCCAACATGACACAGATCGTTATTAATACTGGCACTGAAGAGCAGATTTATCGAGGAAAAACATCAGAATTATTACAAGCGACAGGGAATTTTCCGCAATTACCGAAGATAGAGAGTTCTCCTTCTAGAAATGGTAGAATTGACTCCAATGTGGATAATGCTCAAAGTAGTCACCATGAAACAATAATATCCAATGCTTTGGAAGAGTTGGGTATTACTGATGATAATTTGCAACCCATATCTATTACGGAACATGGAAAAGTTTGGCACTGTCCTCGAAAGGATTGTAGTCGACAGTTTAGCAGACTTTATGCTTTAAAGGGCCATTTATTAGCTCATTATGGAGTAAGGCCATTTAAGGTATGATTATATTATACATCAATAATAATGTATTACTTAGTCAAAAATACATTAATGTGAATGATTGATCATGACACATGTACAGTTTATCTACTTTTTATCCATAATTTTGTCATGTCTGAAATACAAATAGAAAATTTAAATATGTTCGTCCTGCTTTTGTCAAAAATGAGAACTAAAGAAATGCGTTAAAATCGATCGTAAATAATTATAAGGTCAGTAATATGCTTATTCTTATTGTTATTTATGTTTTAGTGTGATTTTGATGGATGTGCCTGGGCCTTTTATTCAGAATTTAAACTAAAAAGACACAAAGAAACCCATTTGAAGCGGAAAGATTATATTTGTAACATGGAAGGTTGCGAACGGAGATTCACAACGGTCTACAACCTCTGGAGTCACGAAAAGCTGCATAGTCGACCGAATCGGATTGTATGCCAAGTTCCGGAATGTCAGGAGAAATTTCAAACAAAGAGAGCCCTAGAACTACACATGAAATCTCACGATCAAAGCCATGCTCCTTACGTCTGTACGCATGAAGGTTGCGATAAACGATATTATAGCAGTAATGCACTCACCTCACATCAGAGGTGCCACAGTTACAAAGAAATCGACGTGAAATGTTCTTGGCCCGGTTGCGGAAAAGTCTTTGACAAACCTTGTAGATTAAAGGCGCACGTGCGTTCTCACACTGGATGTAAGCCTTACCTTTGCACATTTCAAGGATGCCAGTGGGCTTTCTCCTCGTCGAGTAAATTAAAGAGACATCAAAAAAAACATACTAATGAACGTAAGTTCGTATGTGACGTTGCTTCATGCAGAAAAGCATTTATGAGGTCGGAACACCTCAAGGAACATAGATTAACCCACGAGGAAGGCAGATATTTTCAGTGTTACACCTGCGACGCACGATTTTCCGCCAAAAGTAGTCTTTACGTGCATGTCAAGAAACATCAGACGAATCCCCACGAATCACCGAATAGTTTAAAATTGATTGATATAAAAGAAGACGCACGCTGTTCACGAATGAGCCCGGTGAAACGTGTTAATGGGAATACATCTGTTTTGCTCACTGAACCGCTCGATCCTGCAACAACGGGAACGCAAGAGAAGGATCGATCGAAATTAACGTATTGTTGCCCAGTAGAGAATTGTAGCAAGTCTTATGGCACAAAAACGAGCTTGCGGGTGCATATACAGAAAATTCACGATTCAGTAGTAAATGGAAGTACCGATGCTGCTACTGCTGCTGCCGATGTGCCATCTACCACGGATTATATTTTTTATGCCTCTACTGCCATTGATTCTCGGACAAACGGTCAAGAGGAATCGGGACAGATGATCATGGTAACGCCCTGTGACGCTGTTATATTGAGTGAGTCATCCGAAGCGGAGTATTGTCAGTTTCAACCGGAACAACAACCAGAAACACAACCAGAATCGGCATCGGAATCGACACCGGAATCCCCATCCACCGTATCGCTCTCTTCACAATCGACCAAATTTCAGCAGACGCTTAGCGATACTAAGGACCAAGGTTCCGCCAGAACAGGATTAACTTTCACGGACGTTTGGAAACTGAAAACGAATAGTGGTCCAGTGATAGAATCGGTAGTAGGGGAAGTAACCGACGCGGAACTCATTGGTACGGCTGATTTTGGCGGTCTCTTACTCGCCGATGAATTACCCTCTGCATACTACCAGGACGAAGTCGTAGGAACCGAATACCAAGTATTGCTACTCGATTCCGGATCGTCTGAAAGTACGATGAATTTACGGACTTTGGAGTGACCGAAATCTGGGCCGCAAGACGAGTATATACATACGTAGAAGTGCATCGAACGAGACGAGGGACATCACACGCATGCGCACCCGCGCGTGGAGATAGCCTAGGAGTTTTGAATGTGGTCTGTGATTAATGAGGCTAGTTTTCAGCCTGATATTCATTTCTACGAGCAGTCCATAACCGCTTCATTGTTATTTTATGAATAAATCGTTGATATTTTTCCATGAAAAACCTGTAAACTTCCTATTTAATGCATAAGATTGTTCAAATCTCAGTTCTACAGTCTTGTGATATTTTGTACCTTTCATTTTGGCGTATTCCAACCATACGTATATACAATACACACGTACGCATGTATCTCTTAATACACATGTGTATTTTCTTCGGTATAAAACATTGATTGATTATTTCATTATTTCAATGAGAATTTATATCGTTGACGTGCGCTTACAAAAAGGCAAGTGATCTATAACATAAAGCTATTATACCCTAAAAATACACCGCTATATCACTATATCCGGAAACTAGAGATGAGCAATAATAACGTATGCGCACGCACACATCTTACAAATATCCCATAGGACTACAAGATGGCTAACATAAATAACGCATTATTTTAACGTACTATTTACGACCTATTTTTCTCTCTTATTTTACTAAAAAGCCGCTTTTGCGTATATCGGAGTATATCTTATAAGATATTGGTGGCCTAAAGGCAACTTGATTTTACATACGCAATCAGTTTTTCGAGTTCATTGGGCAATGAAGTAGCAAAAAACTCGAAGTTATATAATACTTGGAATAATGGGAAATACCACAGTAAAAATAATACTAGAGGAACGATGTACTAACGTCCGAAAGTAAATATTAACACACACTTTGGTTAACAGCTCACATGAAACGACGATGGCGGTATTACGACAATGCATTGCATAGTATGGCGGAGAAATAATTTTCATTGAAATGCGCACATTCCGCTTGATGGCAAAATGTAATAGATTCTTCTTATAGAGAATTGCATGAACAATTATTAATCAGACAACCTCCGATGTTTTCTGCGTGGCGGTTCTTCCGCTTTCTAAATCAAAAGATGACGATGCACCGGCTCTTTGTACTTTAGCATAGATGCGATCTCGAAGCTTTTGTAGCAGGCAGAGCAGCAAATGCAAAAAGAACACAAATGTGATACCGCCGATGCATACCAATATTGTTCGTTTTGGCTTACTCCAGTCGAGAATCTTATAAATGTAATAACAGCCTCGCTTGTCAATTCCACCGGCAGCGTAATATATTACGGAGAATATTAAATAAAATATTATCACCAACGGACACCACCAAAAATGCCAAAATCTCAGTGGAATATTGGAGACGCAGAAATCGATCAACATTAAAATGCTATTGCAGCAATGAATCATAATGTTTAATGGATCGACCTGGTGTATCTTAGGATCATGCACCGCGCACCAGTAAGTGATAGTGACACCTGTGGCAAACGTACAAGTAACAACATACAGGAACCAATAAGTTCTTTCGAGGAAACCAAATTTTAACTCGTTAGGATTAAATTCCCCGGTTTTTTCAGATTTCCGTCGCTTCGATACCAAGTAAAAACCCACGAGAGCTTGCAATGTACCCAATACAATGTCCCAGTTAGTGAGGTAGATAAGCCACAGGTGATTCCTGCCAAGTGGCTTGTAACTGCCCCATTCAAAGAGCGAACAGATCAGGATACTCGTCCATCCAAACAATATTATCCACCGATGAATGAGGTACCACGTAGTCGCGTGATTCTGCCATTTTGGTTCGGTCAGTAGATGTGCGCCGATGACCTCCGGCTTCTTCTGTAACCACTTCCGCGCAACTTCGCGGTACCACAATTTCTTCACCATTGTCCGGCGACCTGCACAAATAACGTTAATAAACTTTCCCTTTCCTTGTCTGATTTTTCATTAAACAGGGATACAGTTCTTTCATAGTAGCAGCGTGAATTGTATGACGAAAAGAATTTCAAATTGGCTTCAGCCACAACTATGTTTGGTTTAATCCATTTGCGTCACTAACCGGATATATTCACGCGTAATCATGGCTAACTCGACATATGAATTTATTCAAGAATCATGTGTTTTTTATTTGTTTTAATGCCTTTGACGTCGATTTAAAGAAAAATACAAATCCATTGATATGAGCATATTTTCAAAAATCTCCTAATGATGTCAATGGATTAACAGTACGTTAATTTTATCGCCGAATACACACGGACAAATTTACAGAAAACAGGAATACGTGAAGGCACCGAGTCACTGAATTAGGCCGGTTTCGCACGAGCGCTTTTGCAACGATGCAACTCAGGAAGAACGGGAAACACATCAGTGCCAATACCTAGGTATGTATATTTGTATGAAGAGGAAGCACAATTACGCGATAACACATTTCGTGATAAGAGATCGTAACAGATACGATCGTGTAAAACCGGCCTTACGACTCACGCTGTAACAGGAGTATTAATCAGCGCGAGAATAGAGCACGTTACGTATCCTTTTACTGGCTCTTTAACCGCCTCGCGATCACTGCTGGTCTTTAAGAAGAGGATAATTATCCTCGCCTCCTCCGTCGTCGTTCCCCCGCTCCAGACTTTATGGATTTCGCGCAAGTTCTTTTCTGGCGCGTTTGCTTTGTGAAAGTATTTCGCAAGTGTACATTCTTTTATTCACATTTATTGAAAATGAAAATGGTATTGACGTTCGGTGGAACTTTGACCAATATTTCTTGAGCAAAGCTCAACATTTTCAGTGAATCGATGCTCAGAAATGAGGAATAAAGGATAAAGTACGCTTACCGCACGTATGTATACAAAAAAGATCGTAGATAAAACAGGGTAAAAATGAGCCTCTGTCATTTATCATATGTGAAGAGGAAGACTACTTTTTTCAACATCATTTTACAATTTCAATCATATATATCGTTTGAATTTTTCACCATTAACTCTTAAACGTAAGATTCTCTCGATTCGAATGATAATACGTTGGAATGTTCGATAATCTAGATATTTAAGACTTATGAATGTACATTTATGTCCATCTAATAATCATAATTATTATCTTTCGCAAAGATTAGGTGATCAAAAGTAACTGTTAATGAAATGCAAATACGAAACTCTTGCTGATTGAATGGGTTTTCTGAATTTGGAAAAGACAGAAGATTTTAAAGCATATTATTAAAGCACACTTCAAATAACAGGTCAATATCACATATTTGTCACATTGCATTGAATGCGGGGCAAATTTACCGCTACGCGTTTCTCACATTTCAAATTCCCCGGTTACATAGGGCGCTACGTAACCACGATTAACGCCCGACCAACGCGAGACGAATGACACTCGACGTTTCACTTGTTATACATGTACACACATCCATATGCATGACTTACACGAAGTACACCGTACGAGAAACACGAGTAATGTTTGTAGAGGCCATATTGTCATCTTGTAAATTTACGTTCTTCCAATAGACACAATTTGTATGAGTTCTTAAATTGTCATTAAGAGCGACTGACAGCGTCTATCGGTGGAAAATCCACTCTAACCTATCATCAAGTAAAATGCTTCTCTACTACAATCAGCCAATCGGATCGTTCCTTTGAATACGCGGGATATCTTAGCCAGTTTGAAAATCAACGTCATTTCCACGGAGGGAAAACGGAGTCAGTTTTATTTCCCTAGATGCGTAATCACACAAGTGTATCTAGCGGTACTAGGAAGGTATAGATTCTGCAGGTATCGTAATCTTAACAATAGTTACGATTACTTATATACCTAGAACTCATGCCTTCCAGAATTGCTAGTAATGAAATAAAATAAAATTTAAAGCGCTTACCTTCCTCGTGACAAAACCTGACGAGCGAAAGTGCAAGTATATAATGTCGTTTTTCAGCGGGTAATCGGTGGGGAATTGTGCGAGTCCGTTTTAGCCGAACGTAAGGTAAATGTTGAAAGTTGTCGCGGCAACGAACGTCGAACAACTTACGACACGTACGGTTAAATCCCTAATCAGACATCCTACAGACCTCTCGCAAATGGAAGACATAGTTTGAGCTAATTAACCCTTATGGCCCGTGGCGCTGAGGTTCGCACGCACCAAGAGGAGCAGTAACGTGGGGGACACCTCACACGCACTGCCGGCAAAGGTCGTGCTCGTACGATCAATCAGCCACTACTAATTCGACGTTAATTCACGGCAATCCTTCTGTTCTATTAAAATGGAGTATGCCGCTTGAACACAGGTGCCTTCCGTATTAGTTTTCATCTATATCCTGTACTCGGCCGCAGCCCTTCACTCGTTTCTCCACTTCCGATTATTCCGGTAAATGTACCACTTTGTCCCTCCACATATCATTTTCTCATCAATATCTATCGAGAAGTCTATTTTCTCTGCATTACTTCTCACTCATTCTAAATAAAAATTAAACTTGGCAAGCAGGAAATCACATAAAGTCTCAAACAACGCGCAACTAACGATAAAAAGTGAACTAAATAGAGAGGAATTTCTGACGTTCTTGGGTCGTGTCGATTTTTGGCAAAGTAGAAAAGACTTACCGCAAAATCAGATTTTTGATCCCTTTCAAAAGCTTGTGAAACGTTTCACTCCGGCTATTCGAAAGAAACCCGATGATGTCCTTATCGCGAGCTACGTTAGTTACGTGTTATTTTTCTCCGTATTATACTCTTATCAACTCTCGCAGTCGGACCAAAATATTGCATTACGCTTTACTGGATATCGCGATAAACGTGACTAATCTCCAAATGCGAAAATGAACGAAAGGGTCGAACGCGCTGTCATGTACATATATCTCTCAGAATATTAACAATCAGAGTTAATTTTAAGAATTAGCCTTAGAATTAGAAATAGAACTTAGAGCAAGGCAATAGCGCCTGCCTGTGATACTAATGACGAAAATCAGCATTCCAGGAAAAAGATCTGGTTTCTATTTGAAAAGGACATAATGACTAACGATAGGCTAGGCGCCATGGAACCGAGGATAAAAAGGGACGGTTCAGAGACCCTCAGAAACGGTCAAACTTTCGCAGTCGTAGACGAAGCACCGAGGTGTAAAGTCACGATCAAATTTTCATATATCCCATCTTTTTTGATAACATGGTTGTTCAGTTTATATGGTTTAATAAATACTTCGTTAAGTTAAAATCGGAGAAGTGTCGACTCAATTCGAGAATTGTACCTATCCAACTTCGACCCGATCAACAACTTAATGTGACAACAATAATGATATAAACAGGAATGTACACGTCTTAAGTGTACAATATCTCACGAAATTACAACTGTTGATGTTGGACGTACAGAAATGTTGTAAATGACGTGAAGATGTTGTAAATGTCTTTACCATGAGTATGCAAGTATTAAAAGAACACAGCAAGTCATTTCATTATGAAAATAAATGGGGGCACTTATTCGATAAAATTACATAATCATTTTTGGAAATGGCACTGTGCCGATGAAGAAGGAATTAATAAAATTTGGGTAATATCCATCATTCATGATTTACCTCGAGTTAATATGACTACATCCTTTATTCTTCACTAATAGAATATTCTCATATTACGCTCGATAATTTACAATCTTTTAAAATAATAATAAGATGTGAAGTTATAGATGATGTGAAAGCATTAATGAACGCGAGCGATTAAACTTGATATATTTTCGATGCAACAGTTGATTTATTTATATTGGACACGGGTGACTTCGTGCATTATACGAATGTACAGTGAGAATGTTATCAAATCAGACATTAAAAGGACTTCCAAGATACAAAGTTATCAAGCTGTAACTTCAGTTGTAAGTTGTAACTTCGTTCTTACTATAAAAACAAGTGAATGTCACCCATTTTGTTAAAAAATACAACAATCTTTATTTTTCTACAATAATGTGAGCATAATGCTTCAATGTGAGAATGCAGTAACCTGGGATTACAGTTTAACCAAGAGGTACCACGAATTCGGACATCGGTTTGAAATTATGGAACCAGTGGAACGGGCAATCCCTTCAACGGACAAGTACGAATTTCATTAAAATTCTGCAAAATTTGTTCCTTCACGAAAAATAGCAGCTGTATTGTAAAATAAATTTATCTCACTGTTGTAACATTTTTTACAACGCTCGTTTCTAACACCCCTTCGTCTTTCACTTTAAACTAAAAAATGCCGCTTGATTTGTCGAAAATGATATAGTGCAAAGATATAGCACGTGTGATGAAGTCGCAGTCACGAACCATAGAGCGACGAGTTCATTGCAACCTCGAGACGGGATATTCCGGGTCCCTCAATTTTCAGTGATGTTTTTTACGGACTGTTTGCCAATCGTTGGTAAGACGGTAAGAGCGTAAGACTGTCAGGCCCGTGACTAGCCCGTGATTCACGGATAGTACGAAGAAAAATGTAAGGGGAAAGGTAGGTGAGCGTACATGCAAGTACATGTTCCGCGTTACCCCTTCCAACCTTTCGGCGGTGGCGTGATTCTTCGGCGTCCCTTCCGTTACTCGGCAGACACGATCGAAGGCAATTGTGGGTCTTCTGCCCGTAGTACCTACCGAGCGGATATGCTTATGAAGAACATTTTCGCTCTACTGTGTTGCCATTTTTTCTTTCTTCTTTTTATATCATGGATCATAGATTTCTTTTTATATCATGTATGATACTTTCTATCGAATGCTCCTTAAATGCTCCGCATCGTGCAGTCCAAGACGATTCGAGTAATCCTTATTGAATAACCGGATTTTCGTTAAACGTAAATTATTACATATATATGTGTTTATTGCACATTTATCGTTTTACATTATCATCTGTTATTTCATAAATAAAATAGAAGTCTCTTTTCGTATGAGTTATGGAAATTTCGGTGTACAATAATTATCATAACGAATTGCAACATCCGAATCCTCGTTATTCGCTCTTGCAGATATGCTTGCATTTATTTATGACGTTTAAAAATTTCTCTTAACTCCCTCCAATAGAATTAAATGGTTCGAATTCTATGACGAAACCGCTTGACGTTAAAATTGGATTTTATCCTTCAACAGCTAACGTACACGGATAAAACTAAGAACATGGCCGATTACCTATTACTGATCACTTGCTTAAATATCGCATCAATCCATATTATAAGTTACCTTATATTAAGGCGAATATTACGTCCCACACACTTATAAAGTAGCTGTACGAAAGAGGAAAATCGAACCTACATAAACATGTAGGTATTATGTGTCTGAAGAAAAAATGCTATTATTTAAGGGAATACTCTGATGTATCGTAAACAACATGAGTGGCCAATCGTTTTTGAAGTGGCATAAGTAAAACAAGGATAAACACGAGGAAGAAATATAGTTTCGAGATGTACCAAACACAGCGTAGGGCACATACCGTACAAATCAACGGAAAGTGAAGGCTGCTGATGGAGAATATCTTCCGTACTCTTGGTAGACATGTGATCGGAAATTTTGGTGGTCTGCTACTGTGCACGTGCTCGTCATGTAACTGACCGGCAGTACGGTTTCCTCTGTCGAAAATCGATATTAATCCGTATGCCGGTTAGCGACTCCCCCTCCTTGCCCTGCGTTTCCTGTATACCTATGTATGAATCTGTGTACCAAGGGTGAATTCTCACCCTTTGCATGACTACATATGCTGTATATTACACCCAAACGAGAAACAAATTTTGCCTATAAAACGAACCCTAAATTCGTGCGCACGATAAAGTACCCAGTGCCATTGCATGCCCACACCGGGTATCGCAGTGATGACCAACCTTTAATCAAATAAATAATTGGTGGACCGTAACTTGCTCATCACTCGTATATTATAAAATAAGCTAATAAACGATTAGATAATGACCATCTCTTAACTAAGCTGTTGCATTCAAATGTCAATATTCAAAATATAGAGCTCGCTATTGCGTAGCAACTTGTAAACGTACAAACATCTACGACTTGCAAGCGTTGTAAGATTATGTACTTTCTTTTCATTTTGTCATGCCGTTCAGACTGGAAGGACTTCTATTGACCATCTGTCGTCCGAACCCACTTCCATACCCGATTCCGTACAGAACACTCAATCGAACAGAAAACTTTAAATCGGTGGCAAGAGATTGATTTTTAAGTAGTACGATCTACTATGGCGTTACAGTCCATCCAGGGTCTTGGCCACCTCTTGTCATGTAACAATTTCGTCAATCAACCATTTCATCCTCTCTTTCGTTTACACTTATCAAAATTAGCTCGAAATTGAGAATAATGCAGTTTTGATATTTTCCCCATTTATTGATCAATAAATAGTTTCAGCCTACTTTCCGGAAATTGCAGAAAGTGTTTATTATCGTACGTATGAAAGTTCAAGTTCTTGGTTTATAAAGTTTACAGGTATAGTTACTGAAAATTTACGTGTATAATTATACACGTATAATTAGGAAACCAGTAATTACTGGTTTAATAATAAAATATATTGTAAGTGATTATATTATGTACGTATACCTAAAAGGCTTTAACGAAACAATTCGAAAGGAGATTGCACGAACAGGCTCCTCTCAAATGCTAGTACAGTAGGAATCTTATAAATACACGCACCGGGCGGTTGACCGAGGAAGAGAGAAAGAGGAAAGAAGAGAGGAGCTCATGGCGTGGCGTGGTGTGGCGTGTTGCTTATGTACCAAAAATAATCAGATCATCGGACTGCCGATTACCAAGTGGCAAATCGTGCGGTTACCTTTCGTTTTACTAAATTTACGTTCGATAAACAAGAATGCCACGGATTACCATCATTCACAAGTGATTCTAACGAGGGGAAGTTCAGGAAGACCGAAAAGAGGAAGAAGCAGAAGCTAAAGAAAAAGGACATATAGAGAAGGGAGAGAAAAAACGCGTACATGGAAACCATGCACCCGACGGTAGAATGGTTCTGTCGAATATATTTCCTTCTTCTCTTAGGGATAGGCTGCTCTTCAGCCAAAGATGCTCAGATGTAAGTCTATGTAGTCTAAAATAAGAGCACAGATGTTTGACGACACTTTGTTGAAGATAGTTTTATTTCATTGAATTCTTAAATTCTCGATTTCTCCGCCAACTTTAAATTGTTTCTCTCCGTTTGTATGATTTTGCGTAATTACGAGCAGGTTCATACGTACGTACCGATATTAAAGCGTTGCTACCAGATGGAGTTGCTGTTTCATCCCATCGCGGGTCAAAAGCAAAAAATGATAAAATGAGAATGGGTTTGAAAAGTAATAAAAAAGACTTTCGTTATTGAATTTACGAAATTGTGACGCCATAAAGATGTCTCTTCACACGTTCATTACGAAACTTTACAGACGTGTGAGACGAATCGGTTTGTTCCAAGAACCCGGCGTCACATATGTATGACATCGTTAATTATCCGTTTTATGATCACGTAAACAAATGAAGTTTGTTTCGAACGTTACTGTTAGTATCTAAAACAATGAAATGAATAGTGGCTGCGCTCACCTCGGCATTATATTACGTTATTGTAATTAACATTTTATTATTTGTAAATCTAACAATGGGGATCTAATTGAATTATGCGTTGATAAGAGTTTGAAAATATATCATAAAAAATAAATCAGTTATGTCAGATATTATCCAAAATTTTATCTATAGTCAGTATCACACATGTCACATTTGTATAGAATGTTGTCTTGGCTTGTTTACAGTAAACCTTCTATAACGCGGTACTCTCCTAACGTGGTTTCCATATAACGTGGTACGAATTAATCGCGTTATAGGAGGATTGACTGTAATATGCTTTAAATATATAAAAGTGAATATGTGCGACTACTATCTAAAACTGCTGCAAAAGGACTGTGGGCTGTATGGCGGTTTCCTCAAGCAGGCGGTGGTAGCGAACGTGTTAATAAGTACAAATCATCTCAAACGACATTCTTTAGCGGACCATTCAATTGCAATCAAAAGCCGTCTACCTTCTCAATAAGTTCTTTTAAAGCGCATTGTGCGCCAACAATTTTACAGTTGTGTGAAACGACCCGTTAACACGGTGTTTGCCAGGTGATTAATTTTTTGCAGCGTTCAAAAGTGGGCCGCCACCTTAGGCTCTGATTTATGGAAACTGGCTAACGCCGTCTCTCGTCCCGATGAATTATTATCGGTAAGCTCCCTTACCCCTTCAGATTCGTCACTTTCGGGATAAACTTGAGAAGTGAAGAATCGTATAAGAAAAAATCAGCACAGTTAGGTCGTATCCATTTTTGTTCTTTTTTTTTAAATATTGGATAAAACGTACCGAATGAAATTATTACTTATAGCCCTATGGTAACTCCGGTATTCGTGAATGAAATGGCACTGTTCGAATGCAGTGCTCCTTTGTTGCCTTCTCGGCGGAATTCTCTCGGATTTACTGTCGAACTACCGCTATAATCAACTACTTCAAATGCGTAGAAGTACAAAGCGTTAAACGCAAGGGTAGAAGACAAGTCTGGGGATGAGTTGGTGAAGATAATCAGTGAGAGCGTCGGTCGGATGCTCCAAACCAAGATGGACGCGGTTAGTTGCATTACCGCGGCAGCGGAACACGATGCCGAAGAGTGGGATTTTGATGGCAACGCAGAAAATTTGACCTACGTTTCCGGCAAATATAGCCTTCAGCCAAATGAAAGCGCAAACACTGAATTTAAGAGTGTAATAAAAAATTACGATAACAACATATACAGGTATATTGAAAACACTACGAGAAATTTTCATCATTAATTCGTCGACCTAATTGAAAAGTTTTTATTCTTCTACTACATTCTACCGTAAAATACCGGCTTGATACTAAAATTCCAAGACATTGAAAGTGTATTGCTTCGTATGAGTTGTAAAAAATTACATGTTAGTTGAATGAAAAACCGGTTAGTAAGTCGGTCTTGCGAATATTATCGTTAGATGTACGATTATCTGTAAAACCGATAAAAAATCAAAGAGATTAAGCGGCGCAACATTGTAATAGAAGTAAACCATTTCAGGGAAATGCAAGTGGAACCTGATTCCCATTTTTATAATATTCCGGTAAATGTGACCCATTCTTCCGTACATATACCGACTAACGTTTATGATATGCTCAATACGACCGTCAACGACATTAAGAGGACCGAATCGTTGGATAGAATCTTCGTGCAGAATTATCAGAATGATCCTGCGTTATCCTGGCAATATTTCGGTTCTGTTACTGGCATGCTCAGGCAATATCCCGCAATGCAATGGAGGACCGATAAGTCGACACCGGATGTAGACGGATTGGACACGGATAAAAAGTAAAATTATTCTTTCGAACATTAATCTCGGTCAAGTATTCTGTGCTTTCAAAGAATTATATACATTTCTAAGCTACTTATACAAGTAGGCAGCACTGTAAAGTACTGTTGTTTAAAGCATTTTAAAACTTGGTGATTTTGGTTTAGCGAGGGGTCCGATTTGTATGACTGTCGAGCTCGAAGTTGGTTTATCGAGGCAGCCACGTGTAGCAAGGATGTGATAATACTGATGGACGCCAGCGGCAGTATGACCGGCATGGGAAAGACGATCGGTAAGCGCGCGAAAAAGATTATTAACAGTATGTTCATTGTCGATTAGTCTCAGCATTCTCCTATTCGTACTTACAGCTAAAACAACAGTGTCCGCCATTTTGGATACATTGTCGAATAACGATTTCGTCACCCTCTTGGCTTACGCAAATGAGACTGAGGATCTTGTGCCTTGTTTCAAGGACATGCTAGTCCAGGCTACTCGTGAAAATTTACAAGCTTTCAAGGATTCGATGGAGAATGTGAAGACTGAAGGTGTTGCCAATGTTACCGAAGCTCTCACACGAGCTTTTACTATCTTGAGAGCTTACAGAGAGACACGGGGCTGCGATGAGGAGACATCTTGCAATCAGTTGATCATGCTCGTCACCGATGGTATAGCACACAACGCAACGGAGGTGAATACTTCACAGTAATATTTGCGCACATTGTCGCAAAAACTTAACGCTCTTATTGACAAGAAACTTAAAGGAGAAACGGTGAAAAATGAATCGGGTTATAATACAGGTATTCAAAACGTGGAACTGGCATGAAAATAATACGCACATACCGGTTCGCGTGTTCACCTATCTGCTTGGAAAGGAGGTGACGAAAGTCCGTGAAATTCAGTGGATGGCCTGTCTGAACCGTGGTTATTACACGCACATACACAATCAGGAAGAGGTGCGAGAACAGGTCTTCAAGTACATACCGGTGGTCGCGCGTCCCATGATATTGCAAGCTAAACACCACCCTATCGTCTGGACGCACGCTTACGCCGACGTGTCGGTAAGACTACAACTTTCACGAGTAAACAATTCATCACAAACATGAATAAGCAACAATGATAATATTCGCCTAAACTTCTATTACACACACACAACGTATCCTCCAAAATAGGCGCAGGTTTTCGGCTATTTACTGGCTGGCCTGTCTTTCTCTCTATTTCTCCACAGAGCAAAGTACAATTGCCATGTATACTCGATGTTTCCTATAAGCCTTGCGACGTCGTTTCATCGTCACGGTTAACGTACTGTTCCCATGGCTATTATCTTCTGTAGCTTTATGTCATCTATCCTTTATCGTCGTCTTATCGAATGTTCAATAAAATACTGTACAAAAATGTAGGGTTTATAAGCAATTGGTATGAAAAAAAAAATAAGGGAAAAGGATGTACTCGCATAAGATTTATGACTGGTAAAAGGGTAGTTGTGACAGCTTTGCATCGTTGACAGAAGAAAAATTCGGGGGATTTGAAAAAGCCGAAATATGACGAATATTGCAAAACTATCAATAGACGGTACACAGCGAACTAATGGAAATATAGAAGATTATTAAACACGACACACACTTCACCCTTAGTAGTGGTACAATGAATAGGATAAGAAAATGAATGTAGCGAAACTTGACTTGTGTGCAAATGTGGAAGTTCTGCAAATTTCATTAGAATCCCGCACTTGCCACGTGGCTATGGTTGGTTATGGAACACGAGGAACAAAAAGCCCGCCTCAACAAATACCAAAAAGGAAAGCTACTAGGTGCGCGTATAAACGAGGACGCCGTCTACATAAAGCAGGTTTAAATAAGCACGACAATAGAGATTTGTGTTTAGTACCCTGCATAATCCAAGTGACCTGCTGCTGTTCGTTGGATATATTTCCGCTCATTTTATACTTTCATTTTTATATACATATATAAAATCATTTCTTTCGTAATGCACCGATGAGCTGACGAAAAATTTTTATTGGGTTGTTTCTATTCTTGCCATTGTTAGTAACTTGAAAAGCTTATAGCTCTTACAGTTAATAACTTTTTGAAAAAATTTACCACTGAGCACTTGGGACAGAAGCGGTCGGCTCAATGGTATATTATTTTACGGAACCCTTGCATCCTGATGGCCTCTAGATATAGCCGTATTATATCCATATCAGATATTGCCAATGATAGCGGTTAAATGCTATTTACAGTCCGTTGTCATTTGTCCTTCACAATTATTCGTAGATTCCTCCTTACTTAATTATGTGTCCTTCACAATTGTTCGTAGATTCCTCCTTAGTTAATTATGTGACGACGGGGTTGGTTTTTTATGCATTTTTCTTTAATAGCGATGATTAGCTTATGGTATTTCGAATATGCACAATAAGCTTTTTGGCGTTTGTAACTATGACATTTAGAAAAGCCTCGATGAAAAACACGTATTTACTCTGAAGAAAGGTTGTCTCGTCCTGGCTCCTGAACAATTTGCTAATTTGCCTGTGTTCATTATGTCCGTCTAAGATTGATTCCTAGTAACTTCAACTTTCTTCCCACTTACGCTAATTTCTTGTCGGGATTTGTTCCTAGAGACACAAAGATGCGGACGTTCGGCAAGATCCAGCGCGTTTGAATTCGACTAACTGGCAAGAATACAGATTGTTGACGTCCGTGAGTTCGCCGGTATTCGATCGGAAGCAAAACAGGAATAATGAAACGAGAACAGCCAAGTTACTGGGTGTTGCTGGAACCGATGTGCCGATCGATGACATTCGAGAACTCACATTACCTTACAAACTCGGTGTCAATGGATATGCTTTCATTGTCTCGAACAACGGATACGTTGTCCTACATCCTGATCTCCGACCGGTTTTTAAAGGAAAGCTCAAACTCAATTACGACAGTGTCGATTTAACGGAAGTCGAGATCCTTGACGATGGCCGGGGACCTAGGTAAGTTCTCTCGTTTTAATACAATGCAAAAGGCGATAAAATACGCGTCGACCAATTAAAGAGTTACTGCACTCGAGGTCGGTTGATCCTGGTTGATTTCACTCGTTTTCGTTGCACTTTCGAAGAATCATTTTACTCTCATAATTCTACATGTTGCAAACAGAGAACTAGGAGAAGAAGTGGTGAAGCTTCGACAAGCTCTTGTGGATCACAAGCACGGCAGTTTGAAAGAGATACCGGTGAAATTGCATTACGATGACAATCGAAGAGTGACTTTGGAAAAACGTGATTATTTCTTTGCGCCTCTTCCCGGAACACCCTTCGCACTGGCCATAGCTTTACCCAACTACGGTAAAAGATGGATCAAGGTAATGTAATTAGATCCGCGCAACATCTTTTTTTAAATTTCGTACCTTATTCAGTCCGTGATAGGACTGTTGACGTGGTGCTCAATGTCGATGAATTGTCAATTCGATTTTCAAGGTGGGAAATGAAATTCGTAATAACTTGAAGGCTAATCGAAATTTGAGTGATTACTTCACGGGCGATCACTGGCGGATCCATCCGGGCTGGGTTTATTGCCGGTACCATTATTTAGAAGGCCATGAGTTCGATAACTCCGAGGAAGAGCTACGACATTTTCTCCATAAGATCGGCCAACCCAACTGGCACTGGTCGGAACAGTACGAGCCTTCTCCCCCGTCGAACGGCACCGAGGACGGACCCACATGTGGCAGACGACATTTAAAACACGATGATTATTATTGCAACGAAGAACTCATGCAACTCCTTATCTTTGACGCGAGAGCCACCCACGATAGCTACGTCGGCGATTACGTTATACGTGACGAACAAGTCGACGACCTTGCCCATATTTACGGAGTTTATCTGAGATTTGTGGCGACGCAAAGCGGTCTGACCAGATGGGAACACGTGGACGACCACGATAATCTTTTCGGAATCGAATTCGGCGATTTGTATCGCAGGGCCGTCAATGAGCCGTGGTACAAGGGTGCTATATTTCAGCACAACCAAGGACCAGAAAGCATATCGGTAACAGGTGCTGCCTTTTTCTACCTCCTTTTTCGTTACGTACCTGACAATGACGCCTAACAACCGTTGAACATTTCATTCGCACACTCTTTACTATTCCAGTCCCGTGGGAAGCTGGCGCCGATGCGATAGTTACAGTTTCTATGGGTATTTTCCCGCAAGACGCCGGTAAAGAGGCAGCAGCCGCCGTTGTTGGCTTTCAGATGTCTATGAAGTCTTTTCATGAGAGGTTTATTGAGCTCACCTCGGACCATCCAAATCTTAATTGCCGGAAGGACGGAGTGGATTGTTATCTCATCGATCAGAACGGCTATGTCGTTATTTCGGAGGCCCATAACGACACCGGTCAGTTCTTGGGTACTCAGGAGGGCGCCGTTATGGCATCAATGGTTGGCCAAGGCCTTTTCAATGCTGTGCCAATCTATGATTATCAAGCTTGGTGTGAGGACATTGTAAGTCTACGGCATTCTCATTTATGCTTCAAAGGGACAAAATTTATGGTTAAAACGGTCTTTCAGAGAATCGTTGGAGCGGCCAGTGGCCTTATCAATCCCCTCATCTATTTATGGGATCTGATATTCTGGTCTTTAGTTCGTCTGATGTGGATAACCAGCCAATTCATCGACTTGCCAATTGCTTTCGCCAAGTACCGCGCACCCGATCCGGATACTCCAGACCCACCACCACCCCCGCGGGAGGTTCTCTTTCACTATCCTTGCGATCAGATGAGAACTCTCTATATAATGAATTACACGATCGCAGAGAGAGGCATCACCAACCATTCTGACTATTGTTCCAGACCGTTCTATGCTCAACGGGTGAGAGAAAGAGAGACACATAATAATTAACTGTAGAGGACATGCGAAGTTGACCGTCCAAAATGCTACGTATAATTCTCACGAAAATAAATAAAACAAAAACCTCACGGTGAAGACACGTGTCGAAGTATGCATCGAAATGGGATGTTGACACATTCTTTGATTTGCCGTATATTTTCTTCTCGTATAAATCGTAAATGAACGACTTCTAAATTCATGTTTACATATGGGTTTCATACGTAGGCAGAATTTTGACCATCAACTTTCATACTACTCATACAATAATACCTACACAGTTACGTAACCACTATGATTGGCACCCACCACGGCAGTATAACTTGTTCTTTATTTACGTCTAACAAATACACCTTTTTCGGTGGGCAAAAAGCAAGAAGTTAGCGAAGTTTATGTTGCAGGTGGAGCATACAAATTTATTATTGCTGGTCGTTGATACGTTGTATCCGACGTGTTACAAGAGGCTCGAAGTAACCCCCGTTGTAATTCCACCATCTCTTTATCCATACGGCACAGATGGTAGTCCGTGTCATAAGATTCCATTGAGCAATTTGCCCAGAAGACGACTGGAAAAGTGTTTCACGGAACATCCGCTGGAACACGAGATAAATGAGTGCGGTTGCGCATCAACGTTATCAGTCTCTCGCGCCTTCTTCTATGTCATTATTTTAACAACTCTATATTCATTTATACTAACTTACGCCCAAATCAATGTTCATTCCGACTATTATTTTATTAATTCCGGCTACTAATTCATCATTATTTATAGAATAGGCGAATGAGCGTTGTCACGTATTTAAACATTTATCATACATCCCTGTTCAACCGTATGACAACCTTTTTTATTACTCTGTAAGAAAAAAATCAATCACTTCATCTTTCACAATTCTCGCAAGTGGACAGAATACGTGTAGGTAACCCCATAGGTGGTATAATTAATAGAATATGCTGTATTTTCACGAATTACACGTTATCGAAAACTATTGAACAAACTAAGCGAATCTTATTGTATTATAGTATGAAGAATTTTATCGTAGTAATTAAATCGGAAAAATGTCAAGACTCAAACATTCTTCTTTCGCAATGACGTTATGTACATATCGCGTAGCATATTAACCCCTTGGGAAATATAAATCATTCGTTTATTACTCGATCTGCTATGTTCAAACGCGACTAGTCAGACGTTGATACATTGAAGAGTTGGTCGTAAAGCATGTGAGAATAAGTAAAGGCGAAGAAGTAAACGCGCACGCTCGGCGAAAGACCGTCGATCGATATGCGGTGTCGGTCGGGTCGGTCTGTCGCATCGTGCGCATCGTTGCGCACCCAACTCGACGACCATCGGCTTTGTCGTGACACTCAGGATCGCCACCATCACGACGTCGACGACTACGACGACGACGACGACGACGACGACGACTGCGACGACGACGACAACAACAACAACGATCACGACCACGACTACGACGACAACGCGGACGACGACAACGGCAACGACGGCAAACACCACCACGTTCACAACCGGGAGCACGACATCGAGAACGATAACGGCATCAAATTTCAAAAGCACGTCGGTCGAATCAAAAGAGACTACAGGAAGGCCGAAAACGAGGATATCGGCGACAACCACAACAATAACGACGAGAAGACGAAAGAAACGGACAAGAAAAGCGGCAGCTAGGAGTACGAGTACAAGTGGTACGAAGAACCTCTTAATGTCAGACGACGATCTTGCTGTGAACAAAGTTTTGTTTGTCATATCGTCAACTAAACAGCGGAGAAGAGAATACGAAAAATTCCAGAGTAATGGGGACATCGATTTTCTTCGTTATCACCCTCTTCATTCTCCTCGAGACACCTGATCTAATCGAGTCTATATCCTACGAAACGTAAGTCAGACTCATCAGATGATTAAATGTATTCTCCAGCTTCGAGCAAAATATATATGTGTTCGCGAATCGTACTCTTCGTGTTATTGATAGGTAGTGGACTTATGCACACACGTGTAGCTCTCACAGCAAGTGGTTAGACTATTAAATCTAGAATCATTGAAAGTCATGAAATTCCACTTTAATCTATTCCTATTTACTGACCCTTTTCGTTCTACAGTTCCACGTTCGGCCTTAACACTAGGGTAAATTAAATTTATTTCAGGTGGGAAGTAGTATTGGTGAACAATTAAATTTTCCCAGCCTAATTTTTTGTAAATGCATGTGATTTCTCGATTTTTCTTAATTTCGCGTTTTACTATTAAGTAGGTCAATTTTATGGATAATCCTTGCTTTACGTACATGACGTCATTTACCAACAAATCTTTTTTAATGTTTGCGGTGTTAGATAACATTTTTCAGTATAATTTTCCTTCAACCAATATAACTATACGACGTGACATACTTACCTCAATATCTACCCTGCATGTGCATTCCATCAGTACCGGAGTCGATGAGAAGAAAATTGAAATGGAATTACTAGACAATGTACATAATTTTATTATCGAATGATTCACAAAAATTCAAGTTACACTTTTATTTTAGTCAAACATATGTGCTAAGTATAAATTTATATCCAAACTGATTTTTTTACACATGTATATATGTTTGTACATAGTTTTGCATGTATGCACAAAAATCGATAAAGTGATGTGTCACGGAGAAAACTGCGAACAACAATATTGAAGCAATTTTTAAGCGCAGCACGGTCGCATGGTATTAATTTATATTGTCAAACGATGTACAAGGAAGCGAGAAACAAAAATTTTATTAAGGATTTCACGTCTCTTCTCGTACAGTGTAAAAATATGGGCAGATGATATCGGATTCCAGTTGTCAGGATTGGGCGATTATATCACACAAGTAAAGAAATTTCACGAAAGTTACAAGGAAGCGGAGGTAAAGCCACGCGATGGAAGTGCCCTTGTGCAGGAAATCGCCAAGGACATCGAAGCAATGATGGAGTCGAAAATTTCAGCGATAAAGGTAAACTAGAATTTAGTGTAAGTGCTTGACCACGAATCGATGGATAGGCGATAATTTGTTTAAAAAAGACTTTTTTCGCTGATCGATGACAGAAAAATTGTGGTCAATGATTCTTCCCACTATGCAGTACTAATCCCGTGTATAAATTACAGAGGATTATGGATGTTGCCGAGACATCGGCACTTTCATCGCCAAATGTTGATCCCCCGGAATCGTTTTTATATATTAACGCAAAGAATAATACGGTCGAAATGGAGTACAGTAATCATTTTGGTGGATCGGTGAATCTCAACATGTCTGCGGTACACGTGCCTACGAATGTTTACGATCGTAAATGGGACGTGATCAGAGCCATCAAATGGTCGGAAGAACTCGATAAGACTTTTATCAATAACTTTGAACAGGACCCCTCGTTGTCCTGGCAATATTTTGGCAGCTCGACGGGATTCATGAGACAATACCCAGCAACGAGTTGGTACACAGAAGAGGTGGATCTTTTCGATTGTAGGACACGGAGCTGGTATATCGAGGCAGCCACTAGTCCGAAGGATATACTCATTCTTATCGATACGTCCGGCAGTATGACGGGGGTTAAAAAGGAAATTGCCAGACATGTCGTTAACAATATTCTCGACACTCTCGGCAACAACGACTTCGTCAATATAATCACTTTTTCCAACATCACCACTGAGGTATTCATCCAGTATCTGCATTGCTTTCTATTGCTCAGTCTTTATTGCTTTCATACGTACTAGGTGGTAGTCTTTGATAATCCTATAGTGATTGCCTGTGTGTTTGGAAAACATATTAATGTAGATTTGCTTTGTTTCGGGCTTAGGTAGTGCCGTGTTTCAATGACACGTTGATTCAGGCAAATCTCGCTAATGTGCGAGAATTGAAGAAAGCCATATCCAATCTGAAGACGGAAATGATTGCCAATTTTTCGTTAGCGTTGGACAAAGCCTTTGAACTACTCGAAACTTACCGCACGGAAAAAGAAGGGGCGAGATGCAATCAAGCTATTATGCTGATTACCGACGGTGTGCCCTACAATTACAAGGAGATATTTCAGTTCTATAATTGGAGGGATAACCCGCATTATCCGGAGAAAGCGGACATGCCCGTGAGGATGTTCACTTATCTGATCGGTCGGGAGTCGAGTGAGGTGAGAGAAGTCAACTGGATGGCATGCGCCAACAGGGGTTACTACGTTCAACTCTGTACGCTAGCCGAAGTCAGAGAAGAGGTACATACGTATTATGTATATTGCTACTAGCTAGACTTATTGTAGCTACCTACCTACCTGCCAACCAACTCCGACCGACCATCCTACCTACCTATAAACCATCCCACCTACCTACCTATTTACCTATCTACCTCCATACCTACCTACCAACAAACCTACCTACCTACGTACCTACCTACTTACGTACCTACCTACTTACGTACCTACCTACCTACCTACCTACCTACCAAACAATCAACCAACCAACCAACCAACCAACCAACCAACCAACCAACCAACCAACCAACCAACCAACCAACCAACCAACCAACCAACCAACCAACCAACCAACCAACCAACCAACCAATCAATCAACCAACCAACCAACCAACCAATCAATCAACCAACCAACCAATCAACCAACCAACCAACCAACCAACCAACCAATCAACCAACCAACCAACCAACCAACCAACCAACCAACCAACCAACCAACCAACTAACCAACCAACCAATCAACTAATCAACCAATCAACCAACCAACCAACCAACCAACCAACCAACCAACCAACCAACCAACCAACCAACCAACCAACCAACCAACGTACCTACCTTCCTACCTATCTACGTAAACAAATACCCGTGGTATGAAATATTTAAAAGATCATTGAAACGTCAACAGGTATTAAAGTACGTTCATGTGATGGCAAGGCCGCTGGTTCTGAATCGTACGATTCACCCTACCGTTTGGACGCCAGTATATGCCGACATAACAGACCCAAAAATGACTGATTGGCTCTGGGAAGAGCGGCAAAGCAAAGAACAGATGGAACGGTTTCTCATGTATCGGAGAAATAAGAAGCTCTTCTCGGAGGAGCAAGATCGGCGATTCGTGAAAAAGCATAGGACGGCGTACGGTCAGGCCGATCAAGTTCAAGCCTACAAATTGATGACATCCGTTAGTATGCCGGTTTACGATCGACGTGAGAATGGGGTAAGATTCTTCAAACTATTCTTTTATTTCGCTACGAATCAATACGGTCAACAAGTGCCTCAAGTTGATTTCGATAGCAAACTTTGCCTTTTCATTTTTCTCTGACAAATACAAAGGAAGCGTTTCGACGATCCAAATATATAGATACACCTATCGTACACCTATCTAGTAGGTATATCGTACGTAGTAGGAATATAAGGTTGGTACCGCGCAATTAAAATCAAAGCGACGATAATATTACTTGATACACTATGTACGTTCTTTCGTTCTCGCTGCACTCCGCAGTTCACCCTCATTCGAAAAGATGCGTACTTGGCTTATCTGCTCTCGTTTGCGTGTAATCCGATTAGTACACCATGGGAAGGAACATCGACAATTGACAAGTTGCGTTGGTTTTAAGTCCATTTTTGTCCACAGAACATCACAAGGCGGGTCCTGGTGAACGAAGCTTACTGGGTAACAGAGACAAGAGAGGTTGGCAGTCATACATCCAGAAAAAACACAAACCACGTTGTTTCGATGCATAATATAGAAATCCACTTTAGCTCTTTAAATACATATGTATATTTGACATTTGTATGCGGCCACGCGTGCGCGTTTGAAACCATCTCTAATTCTACTCTGACGCTTCCTTTAACCGACATTTAAAGTCACATCGTATTCTCTTTATACTCGGTTATAAGGGGAAAAAGTGGAATAATAGAGATGCGGTCATCGGCGCCTCGACTCTTAATTGCCTTCCTCCTTTTAGGTCTAACTCCGTCTATTCGGTATCTTATATTTTGATATGAAATTAGTATTCAAGTTAGTTTGACACTTGGGTAGGTTTAGGTAAAAGTTCTAGTGCCCCGTATCCCGTCGCAAAGTGTAGAAAAACGGATAACCCTGCTCACCCGTCGGATGATTGCGAACAGCGAACCTCAACGCATTGCTGGTTCTATGTTGTGTTCTCCTTATTATCATTACGGTTGTTTACTCATACCATTTTGTAGAAGAAATTATTCTGCAGACTGTTTAATGCTCAGAGTCGACAACTCGGAGTAAATAATACTTTATGTAAGGGTTATCGGAAGTTTCTCTGGTTGTTAGGCTTCGCTAGAAGAGTACGCTGTAGATTGTGTGCTGTTGCGACGATCCTTCCTTTTCCTGTAAATCCAAACCGAGGATGATGGCAATGCGAAAGATTGCCAATTACTGCGACCGTAACTAACAATATTATACCCATAAGAAAAATTCCTCAGGACGTGTTTACAGATGGAATGATCATCGATAGAATCATCAACGGCACGCTACTTGCCAGTCGATTGAGATATTGGATTTTTTATTTTCATTACCATCATTCTTCTTCTTCTTGTTGTTCTTCTTCTTCTTCTTCTTCTTCTTCTTCTTCTTCTTCTTCTTATTCCTATTATTATAATCATTATTAATTTTTTATCACCATTTTCATCGTCATCATCATCATCATTATCAACAGCTTAATTATTAATATAAACACTATTATCATTTTTATCAGTAGTGAGGTAGTTATATGGGTAACCGTCAGAGAATACATTATTGTTATGGTTCCTTAGTAAAATGTAATTAAGTTATAGAGATGTGTCTTTAGATAAATTGTTGATATCGCTATTGGCGAAAGGTAGTTACGCTTCTGGTTATGCGAAACTTGAGATGAAATTCGTTGGTAATTAACCATTTAACTTGTGGGTAATCGTCTGGTAGTCATATTGATATTTTTCTTATTGTCTGCACAGTCGCGGATTGCTGAGCTTCTTGGCGTTGCTGGAACGGACGTACCTATCGAGCAGATACAAAAACTCATGATGCCACACATGGTAAATACCTTAATTGCATGTTACAACGATTTACGATCCTACATTTTACGATAACCAATTTACATTGATCTTTTTGTTCGGCGCACAGCTTGGTGTCAACGGATATGCCTTCGTAGTGACCAATAATGGGTTCATACTCATACACCCGGATCTGCGGCCAGTGGTAATGTTATTCACCGTGTTTTCACCGTTCTTCTCTATTCTTTATCGTCTCTCTTAACTGTAATTTTTCATTCTCGTTAAACTAAATATTTTGAATGGGACGTTATATCGTAACTCAGTTGAAGGTTAACATTTACGTTCAATCAGTCTGTATAGGGTAAAGCAATATTTGCTCTCGTTCCGTCTAACATTTTTATCCACCGGTCTTGTAATAACAGCGAATATTTGACTACAGTTTCAGGGTATCCTGAAACCGGCATATAACAGCGTTGACATGGCGGAGGTCGAATTGATCGACAATGATAAGAGGCCCAGAGATTTCGACGAAGGCCTCATCAAGGTTCTTTGAATCACATTCATTAATTCCTAATGATAGACAGTTTCGTAATTTCTCATCCCAATGATTCTTTGTGCTTCATGAAACTTGCATTCGATAATTTTCTCCGTATTTTTCGAAGATTTCTGCCTGTTGCACACTTCACGAGCGAATCACGCCGTGATTCGCGGCACGAATTACTCGTATTCACATTCGCAATGTTTCGCAGTTGATTCACTTTTTTTGCACTTATTTTTTGTCCTTCTCCAGGATGCTCTCGTTCTTCTTCATGGAGACTCGAACACTATTGAACTAATGTAAGTGCGAGTGTGGGGTGTATTCGCATTTGCGACGAGTTCGCGGTTCCTTTGTTATGGGGCAAAAAACCGACAAAAAACGGGGAACAAGGCGCGAAGGTTCGCGCGGCTTCACGCGCGAGTGATGAAGAGGATTCACGCCATGATTCATGGCAAGAATCTTACCGTGATTCGCGCATAATGTGTGGAGCAGGCATTACAATTCAGGCGATACGCTGCCCTTGAGTCTTTTAGAAACAACAATAAAAGATATTTTAGTATATTGGTACCTTTGATAAATTCAGTTTTATAGAGATCCCAAAGACTCGTTTATGACAAAGTGTATTTGAATATTTAGTATGGTCAGTAATGATTGTTTACACAATCTTACTTTCAGCTCCGGGAATTTGTGGTTGAGCAAGCGAATGGCAGCGTTACTCTTCTCACGAAATTTCATTACGACGATATGGTAGGTTTGACAATCTCCTCCTATTATTTTCGCGGTATTGTGAAATTTAGTTGACCGCTAACGGCATACTTTCAGCAAATTGTATATAGGTATGTCATAACCATTTACAACTCGCATTTTCGTCATTGACGGTCAAACCGTAGTCCAATACTTTAGTGGTTATCATATATCGGCTTACTGAATAATCAGAATGTTCCTCGTCTTTGACAAATTTTCACAGCAACGTGTCGGTCGAGTGAGAAGAAAGTACGATTATATGCCGATCGCAAAGACTCCCTTCACCCTGGTGGTTAGCTTACCGGAATACGAGTCGAGTACTGGAAATTATCGTATTCATGCCACTGAGGAAATACATCGATATCTCGTCAACAGTAAGTTAAGATCCTCTTGATCCTATGCATTCTTTGTGCGTTTCGCTAGTGAGGAATTCTTCTGCAGGGTTATGGGAGAAACTTATCAGACTGTTCAGAAATTCTCTTGTAAAGTGTATAATACAAGATTTATCGTTACAGAGGAAAATGTGACGACATATTTCGCGGGTAATAACTGGCGGGTTCATCCACATTGGATGTACTGCGAGTAAGTACCTGAAAAACGACAAATCACAAACAACAATGGATAATTCTTTCTGAAAGTACTAAAAACCCGCGATCATTCGCGTTAAACTTGTCGTGAAATAAACAGTTGATTCTTTGGATTTGCGCAGGTACCATTTTGAGGATGGACACAACTTTAATTCCCCAGAGGCGCTACTCTTGCATTTTCTAGAACGTACCCGCCAACCCCGCTGGAAGTGGTCCGACATGAAACAACGATCCCAACCACCGGAGTATTCCGCCGCGAGCTCATCTCACGGATCACATCGTAAGTTTGACCTTTACTATGTCCGTATAATTAGCTAGGCATATGGATATTTCTATTCAGTCGTGATATCGTACGAATCGTTTAATCGTGTAGTACAGTACTACAGTGAATTTTAAGCGGTACAAAAGCAATGTATTGTTCCGGCCAATTATCAGTTACTGCTCATAAATTGTACAACGCTTGAACGTGGGAAGCACTATTACAGGGAAAAATATCTTTTGTCTACAGCTAATCCTTACAAAGCTGACAGAAGTTCGTACTACTGTGATAGAAATCTTCTGTTGAGTTTGGTATACGATGCGAAGGTAACCGAGTGGTTTGCCAATCCCAGCGCCACGCGCGAGGAAACCGGGTGAGTGAGACCAAGTGCTGTTCTACTTCATGTCTTAACACATCAAATCTAAACGATAGAAAAAAACATTGACGGGTGATTAATGATAGACGGTAGACGATGGTCGACGTTTGCGATCGTTATCCCGTCAGCGGAATAAAGTACGTCCCGTCTCACCCCCGATTTTCCGTTGTCTACTCGCACGATTACTCGGAATATTACGATTGATTTTCGATGATTCGTTTAAAGAACAACCAGAACGTAAATTTGACAAATTCGGCGAATTTAGAGAAAAAATGTGCCATTTTGATCATTCGATTCAAGACAATGATACGTAATAATACATTTGCTTTCCATTCAAAAGATAATGTGACATATCAGAATGTAGCAAAGAATATTTAAATGAAATAATAATTTTCACAGCCTAAACGATTGAAAAAGCAAATAATTCATTGCACGGAAGAAATGTTGTTCTCGGTGTTCGCTCACAACCATTTTAATGTACCTGACGGTTAATTATCTTGTTTTATCGTTCACTTTATCGAGGCTAGCCAATGCACATATTCTTTTTACTAATACTTTACCACTTTGACGCCATGCAGACCTTTAGCTAGGCTGATAGACCTGATGTCCAGGTAACGCCATCACATCGCACCTTATGTTCTTAGAAAGTAATGATTTTTATCGGCTCACATCTATATTCATAGGTATGCATATTGAATATAGGTAATAGATATAAACGATTTACGGACGACATTCCAATTCTTCTTTCGGCTGTCGGCTGTAATCTGACTTATTTACAATTTACGTTGCGTTCCTCACATTTTTTTTCTCTATTCCTACACGCACGTCGTTCACAATGCCTGTTTCATCTTCTAAACTCTAAAATCGGTTGACGCGCTTAAATCAGCGCGATGCACTTGAGTCATGTCTTTCAGGAAATTATATGCAAGAGGGAAGGGCCTTCGCGAGAGCAATAACTATCCAAAGGAGTATGTGTTTTTATTCACCTCACGCACTTCGCAGTATCTTGTTCGGTTTGCAGGGTCCTCTTGCAAATTTTTATCATTTTCAACGGGTAACGGTATTTTGAAGAAAAATAAAGACTTTGTATATTTGAGAATCGAAATGATACAAAAAAGCAATCCTCAAATAACTTTCCATAATTCCACGTATTGCGATATACACTACATATGTATATACATAATACTTACGTACATTAAGGACAATGATAATATCGGAAACGTACAGTTAAGACGGCGATTTCCAGCACTATAAATACATACGTATGTATGTATAAATATATACACGGGCTCTGTAAGTCGATCTAGCAAAATTAATTTTCATCTTCTCTCGGAAACCCCGTTTAAAAGCGTTGGATACGAATACTTAGTCCGAGAAATATAATCAGAATGTATTAAAGATCATCGAGTATTTTTTTTGTTCGCTCGATTATAGAAAAGATTCAAGGGGTATTCTCCAATATTTTTCGGATCAACGAATAATGTAAAATTATTTGAAATTCGCGAGATTACTGTGATTTTTAACACGCATGTTTTCGTAGCGATCAGCGTCAACAACGTTTTGGGGTGACTGTCGCATTCATGGCCACTCATAGCGGTCTCACGAGATGGCTTGACTTTCCACTGAACGAAGACGTCGAGATTACGGACAATCATTTTAGTAAAATGCATTTGCGGGCAATCGACGAAGTATGGTACAAACGTGCCGTGGAACAGCACTACGTTGACCCGAAGAGCTTCGTCTTTTCAGTGCCCACTGACGCCGGAGCGGATAACGATACTCTGGTCACCGCTAGTCACGCCGTTTTTATCGGTACACATTTTTTTCTCTCACATAACTATCTTAACCGTGTAACTCAGAGAATGGACAATTATTTATCGTCCCGATGCTACAGGCAACAACACGGCAAAGGCACCAGCAGCGGTGGTGGGTTTTCAATTCCAGCACACGGCACTCCAAGCTATGTTCCAGAGAATAACGTTTAATTGCAGTCTCCCGAAAAATTGCCAGGAACACTGCGGCGACGAAGCCTGGGCATGTTACTTAATTGACAACAATGGCTATATAATTGCAGCCGAAGAGGAAGAAGATGCAGGCCGATTCTTCGGCGAAGTCAGAGGTCCGATAATGTCGAATCTGGTGGAGAGAAAAATTTACGATAGAATCAGAATATTCGACTATCAGGCGGTGTGTTTCAAGAGTAAACAGAACAAGAACAACGCAAACATATTACTGACGGTCAGTAGTGCAGCTATTTACGTAAAACAACCCTGCTTGCGAGTATTCCACAATTTCAATGATCCAATGGTCCATGAAAATCTAACAAAAATTTACTCGGTTAATCAAAAAATTGTATATTTATGAAAAATAACGTTTACTTCCGTCAGCCGTGGAAAACCGTTGAAAGAACGGCAGCGTGGCTCATCGCTCAAATAGCCTGGGTCTGGGCGAAAGCTGGCATCTGGAACAGCGAATATGCAGAAGCTTATGCTTATCCGAACGAGGAGGAAGAAGTTCACGACGATTATCAAGAGAACGATGTAAAAGCACCGATCGATACAAAAGTTGAACGAACGTTTGATCAGAAAGTCTTGATCAATCGAACGCGTCCAGAAGCCTGTGATCAGGAAGTAGGGCCGATTATGTTTCATTGCACACTTCATTTCATCATTACACTTTGTTTAAAATCTGTGATTATTCTTCTAGGTATATCTATATTTATTGCGCAACGTACAATCAGAGACGTACGACGTCGATGCTGACTTGGGCGATGAGAGAGAGTGTCCAAGACCTTACGTTGTTCAGCCTGTAAAGTTCACCAATATGCTACTCATAGTTGTGAATACGTTGTGCGAGAACACGGTTTCGCCGCCATTGAGCGTAGTTCCCGAGGAAATAGTCTACGAAAATACTTCGTTGGTTTGCCACAAAGCATTGGCTGGTCTCAGCAGGAAGAAGCCGCAGTCCTGTATACGAAGTCATCCCAGAGAAAGCGAAATAAAGAATCTCTGCGGGTCAGCGGTATTTTCGACGTTGCCGAATTTTTATCTACTACTAATTCCGCTGCTAAGTTGTGTCGTTATTAAACGTATCATCGTCAGTGAATATATCTACTGAAAATATCGAACGAAGCACCACCGAAAATCACGAACAGTGCAAGTGGTGCTCTCAACGATTCTTAACACTTGTACAAATTCTCTCCTTGTGGGAGTCCTGGACAATTCCAAAAAAGTGGGGTTGTGTGCGCGATTGTGTGCGATTTGTGTATCAAATTGCGGCTGTATGAATTTCAATAAGACATCATTCGCAAAGATATTTACGTATATCCTTGATCAGACAAGTAATTATAATTATTCTTGGCTAATATATTGGCATTATTCGTCGATTTAAGATATAAAACTCTATTAAGGCACGTCGATACATCTCACAAAGCCATGAATCTACGTAATTTGGATCAGAAGGATCGTCCGTAATAGAAAAACATAAATTTAACGGAACCAATTGTTATCAGTCTTATTATTGTTACAAAGAAAACAGCGATATTCGTGGGATTTTTCTTCCTTCGAGACTTCTTCTTTTAGACCTTCCACATTTGTCAAAAAAAAACATCGGCCCTATCCTTCTGCACGTTCTCATTCAACTCCCATTCGACAGTTTTAAAAATTGTATTTCAGCGTTTAAACAACCAAGAATTCACATATAAACCCGAAAGTAGCATTAAAATGATAACCATTTTCACTACCGGTAAAAATCACTTTCTGTACTCATCAGTATCTTGTATAGAGATTAAAGAACGATACGTGCATATCGAACCTCAGCTTACATACAATTGTACGTTCGGAAATACAATTAATTTTGACTCTTCGCGCTTTACATACTTTCAGGTAATTTCGGAAATGTCCATTAATATCCATTAATATGTATGTAAATTATTGGTACGCGTTAAGTTTACACAATACAGATACACACGCATACACGTACAGATATACACACGAGTCACCTATAAGAATGTGTGCCTTTAGCACGCGGTTGCAAATCCTTGTTGTATGTTTTGCAAATAAATTATTAATCGTCGTTTCAAAACTTTTAGTGCCGATAATATTGCAATGGCGAAGGGATAAAACAAAAAATTGTTTAAAGCAGTTTCATCGTTTCAAGGAAAAATAACAATTACATATAGTGATAATAAGAAGGATAACCTTAAACTCTTTCCATACAGGTGGCGAATGGTGTGGTTGGTCATTTTCAAGAACTAAATTTACACAATTACAAAAACTTTTGTTGATTGTCATGAATTTTACGTCGATTCTTCGCATCTGGTTGTTATCCTTAAAACACATTTCAACGCGCATAACAGTCTAGCACCGCTGAATTATCATCCCATCCCAACTACATTAACTTCTTTTCTAGAAAATTTTAAGAAATATCAGGATATCAAGATAACTTTAATTTATTTACATTTAATGTCTTAGATTTTAGAAGTATGTTTTGTAAAGATTCTTTTGCTTATTGTTATGAGTACTATACAATATTGTATAGATTAGTAATCTTCTTCCTTTTGAATATTCCTAAATACATCCTAAATTTCATCACTTGAAATCTTTTGCAAAGTTTCTCAGATGTTCATCCAACAGCTTATCTTGAATATCCTTTTTCAAGCGCTCTCTCATTTCTTCTAATGCTTTACCACCTTGCATAAATATTTCCAAATTATACATGGTGCCATTTTGCAGTCTGTGATCGGTCACCCGATTTTGACTGTAATTATATGTTCTCACTTTCTCATTTCTAGATCCCATTCCCCGTTGTTTCTTACGCATTTCACTCATTAACGAATATTGTGCATTCAATTTTTGCTCATAAAGTAAAGTTCTAAGCTTTAAAAGAGCTGTTTCACGGTTTTGTATTTGTGATCTTTGCATTTGGCAATTAACGACTATGCCAGATGGTAAATGTGTTATTCTCACAGCGGAATCTGTGGTATTAACGTGTTGACCTCCCGCACCCGACGCTTTTTTGGTTTCTATCTTCAAATCTTTTTTGTTTATCGAAACTTCAACTTCAGTTGGTTCCGGCAGTACAGCTACTGTAACTGTACTAGTGTGCATTCGACTTCCTTTTTCCGTCGCTGGCACCCTTTGTACTCTGTGCACACCACCTTCATATTTCAGCATTTGAAAAGCTTTTTTATTCTTAACCAATATGCTTATCCTCCTGAATCCACCTTGATCAGATACTTCCTCTTCTAATACTTCATAAAAGAAATCTAAATAGTCTAGATGGCCCATGTACATCTTATAAAGATCCTTTACAAATAACATTGCTTCTTGCCCACCAACACCAGCTGTTATTTCAAGAATGACACGTTCGTAAGGTTCTACATCTGACTCCAATATGACTAATTCCAGCAATTTATTATCCACGTTTTCTAACTCTTCCTTATACATCGCCTCTTCATCTGCTGCAAGAGCTTTCAATTCCTTGTTGTTTTCCACTGTAAAATAAAGCAATGTAATTGATATTTTTTAAAGAATTCTTCAAGTATTTATATGAAGAAAAATTCTGAATTCCACTTGTGAGATAAATGCTCTACCGATACTGTCATCTTAATAGGATTAAATGCCAACTGAATACCAGTAAAAATGAATACAATTTGATTTTTAATTGATTATATTTTACAACTGAAAATAAGAAAAAATTATTATATAGTTTGGCTTTATTACAAATTTATACACAAATATTGAAATGGAATGTGAAATAGTAATTAGATAATTACTGAGGTTTAACAAACTTCTCAGGAAATTTGTACCATAATGAGTTGAATATAAAATATGGCATAACAACAGACATAGATAAGTCAAACATGTTCAACCTTTCATGTTCTGCAAAAATCCCGTTATTACCTATTTAATGTTCGGTTTCTATATTTGTTTATAACTTTGTAGTAAAACATTTCTAGCCGAGCTACATATAGCATTTTTTCTGGGTAAACCCTGGCATACCCCATATAACATCTCCTGTTTTTTTTTAAGTATTTACTTAGTTTTTCCGTACCGAGTTGTTTTAAGTTTTGTATATTTTCTATGATTTGCTTTCGTTCAAACAGTAAACCTTTGTGAGCACATAGATCCATGGTTTTAACAGATATGTCTCTCATCTCTTTACCGCTTTCATATTCGGCAATAATATGATCTAAATAATTGTGAATATTTAACGGCGGATCGACTATTTTGCCGGACAGAAAACGAAGTTTCATTTGTAGGTTAGACTGGAACGGTGGGTCTAAAGCATACTGTTTTAACAATCTCCGTGCCTTTATGTAATGGCAGTAGCTTTTAAATTTACATCCTACGCGAGAAATAACGCGAAACATCTTGGACAAGTCAGTATTAACAAGAAATTATATTTTATAAAAAATTATTATAGAACAAAGCAGGCGAAAACAGTAGAGAATGATCAAAGTGGATCAAAGAAACATGAGAAACACCGAACGCACCGTGCGGCACTGTGCAACACTGGCGCATTGGCGCACTCACGTACTGAGGCCCTTTTGATTGTAAGAAAGCAATTCTGTACGTCCGTTTTGCGGCTGTTCCTGCGACCAATGAATAGTCTTTTCGAGCCACTCGCAAAAATACCTTTTTCATCATTCACAATCACGGTCAGTAGATAATATTAGTATTCAAAATTTCTATTCTTCGTCAAGAATTATTTTATTTGGCAGCTTTCTTTCGAAAGAATACGCCTCGTTTGTTTACACTTGTCGATAATGTCATATGGTTGTAATGATCATGAGATATCATTGTACTTTGGTTAAACTGTTGATTAAAAAATAACTGTTCCATCACAGAAAAGGTAGTTATAATTATTTTTCTTACACGTTATCTGATACGAAGTTAGAATTATAATAATTCAACTACATTATGTTTGTCCGATTATAAACATTTATATTTTTTTTTCGTTCTTTGTTTATCCTAATATTGCGTTCTTCATTACAAAAATTAAGTAAGTGCGTATGTACTATGAGAGTTTGGCAAATACGTATTAAAAACCTAAAACCATTTTAGATTGCTTACTTCATGATACTTTATTAACATTAGAGCTCTACCGGCAATCTCGTCTGAATCGTATGGTTATATTGACACAAAATTATTGTGCGATAATGTCAAGTAAAATACAAAGACCTCGGACACAATATCTTTATAGTTAAATATTAAAAACTGCAGATTATTTTTTATACAATATACTTAAAAATGCGGACGACATTGAAATGTTAACAACATGTTTCTATCTTCGTACCATATGATAAGAAAATTTCAAATTATACATAGTTTTTAGAACATCTACTACATCGAATTTTTCTCGGAATCTAAAGTCAATGTATTTTTCCAAGAGCAATAGCCGATGATGAATTAGTCTTCATATTCCAAGCATTACGCGGTTGATTCTGTAACACGCGTGCAAACATTTTATATTGTACACATACATGTCTGACGAGTGTACGATACATCGATATATTTAAAGTAATATAGTATCCATTATAGATCCAATGAGGAAAGAGGTATGAATACGCAGAGGGTACTTACCTTTACGAGAAAGAGATAGCTATCTGTCGTAGGTATTGCACTAAAGGAGCCAGACCAGGCTAGGCTTTACCAGGCCCTACCACTACCTACATAACTACTGCTAACCATTGGCGATCGTATATAGTTATGCACATTTATAAATGCACACGCTACGAGAAGTACTTTGAAATCAGTGCGATGTGTGAACGGATACGCATTGCGTATACGTAATATACAACGCATACAACATTACGTCTAAATAATGCGTGCATTTTGAATAAGAAATCATTGCATTTATAATAATTTATGTATAAGCTATATATAGTACGCACGTACAGTAATAGTAATAACGAATAACCATGGAATCGTCTGAACATCGACAGCAAGAAAAACTGCAAGAAGCAGGTAATGTTTCTCAAATTCTCATTTCTTATTCCTCATGTACATTCCATTATGCTCTCCAGACAAGAAATGACATAATATTCTATTGAGTCGTATTAAAAACAACAGCATCCTAATATCGTTAAAAACGGCATCTTATGTATAACGCCATTTAATCAAATTTAACAAGATACGTAAATACATGCACATCTCGTACCGTTCTATAATTATAGTCATATACCTTCGAAACTAATTAATATCAGAGATTTAATTAGTTCATTTTTACAGATGTTATAAAACAATAAACCATATGTGTAGTAGAACTTTTTTGAAAGTGATTAACAAAATAATGATATTGGCATTAGCAAAATATTATTATACACATAGAATTATATTTGTTAATTAATATTATTGATGTGTAATCTTTTTTGACAATGTAGATGTATTGTATTTGTAATACAATATATAATTGTATTAGTAATATCAGAAAATAGAAAATATGAATTTCATGAAAGGCATACATTTGGTATAACATTTGCAACAATTGGAATGACTTTAAGGAATAACAAAATAAAAGCAAAGATATAATCAGGCTTATCCTAAAATTTAAATACAGTCTTGATAGAATAGAAAGAAGGAAATAGCACAGGTTTATTATCAATTTTCAGAATATGGATTTGTATGGCAAGATTACTTGGATGCGACAGAAAGCAGCGAAGTACCTCAGATAATGTTTCCACATGTGGAGCTTACGCTTCAAAATGGAATAGAAATAGGAATGTCTCTGGAAGTACCAACTCAGAAAGATATTCACCAAATGGATTCTTCGTACTGGGTAGCTTCTATTGTAATGGCCTGTGGCCCATTATTACGATTACGTTACTTTGGAGGTGACGATAGGTCATTAGAGTTCTGGTTTGATTTAACTAAAGAAGCTGCACATGAACTAGGCTGGTGCATGAAAAATAATAGAAAACTAGAACCACCAGTAATCGTGAAAGAAAGATCACCAAATTGCATGGAACTGTTACCAGAGTTTCTTCTTACAGCACTTACAGTGCCACCAGAAATGTTGTCTGGGGTAAGTAAACTCCCCATTTTCAAGTTTCCCATTAGCAAGCACAGATAAATGAATTAGTATTTTCATTGAACGTCAGGATGGCCTGAGTATGGCAGAGAGGATAAAGCAAGGCATGAAAGTTGAAGTCAGCGATGTCTTACACCCATATAAGCTGTGGGTGGCCACGGTAAGATTGAGTATCTTTATAAAACAAAAGGTGTAACCGATAAATACAATACACGTCCGTAAATGTCTTTTCAAGCGGTTATTATACTACCTATCTATACATATACACTCTAATACCTGTATTATACCTGTATTAAATATATAATTTTATTTTAGATAGTCGAAAACGTTGGAGGACGACTTCTTTTAAAGTATGATACGCCTGGTTCGTCGACAAAAGAGTTTTGGATGTTTTGTACATCTGAATACTTACATCCTTATGGATACGCGTCGAAATCTGAGTCAAATTGGTTTTTAGAACCACCAAGTTCGATAGTAGAATTGCATACCTATGAAGAGTGGAAAGATGTTTTAGAATCCAAACCAGACAATTGTGACACGCCGGAAAATTTATTTAACAATCATGTTGATCATCCGAAACATCCCTTAAGGACGGGAATGAAACTCGAGGCATTAAATCCATCTGATCAGACACAGATATGCCCGGCAACAGTAGTGAAAATTTTTGATGACACGTATTTTCTAGTCCGAATTGATAATTACGAAGAAATTATAAGAAACGACGATACGGAAAATTATGCATATCATAATTCGGACAAAAACGCATGGCTTTGTACCGCGGATCATCCTTACATATTTCCTGTTGGTTGGGCAAAAGGCAATAATATCGAGTACGTTGCAGTTGTATGTGCATACAACAAACGTGTGCATTGTGTATCCTCTTTTTACTATTTCCTTGCTTACAGAATCACCGTTCCTCACGGATGGCCCCGTAAGTCCAAAGAATTTGATTGGGATGAATATTTGAAGGAAACTCGAGCAGTAGCAGCGGACAAAAATTCGTTTCCGTCTCGAGATAATGCTATCGATGCAGGTTTCGAATGCGGTATGCGATTAGAAGCTGTTGATCCATGGAACGAGAGCGTCATTTGCGCAGCGCACATTATCAAGATTATTGACAACCTTTTGTGGATAAAATTGGATAATTATGACTCTCGAATGGAACATATAGTCGACATACATTCCTTACAAATATTTCCTGTGGGATGGTGCGAATCAAACCATTATCCTCTAAAGCCACCGCGAAATTATATTGAAGTTTGTAAAAAATTGCAAGTCCCTGCCAAAGTCGAGGGGAAGAACAATGTCTTGGACATACCGATCTCTGAGCCAAGATCTTCATTATGGTGTCCAAAGATATACTTTAATTATCGGTGCTTCACCGGGCCGATGATTTCAAAGGGGAAATTGGCCACTTTGCCGAAAGCTGTCGGGCCTGGTCCAGTGATTTTAGTGATGAGAGAAGTCTTATCAATGATCGTTTCGGTCGGATATAGAAGCGCTAGGATTTTAAAGGTACTGCAATGCGATTCCAAGCCTGATCCTGGATATCATTTAGAAGTGCTTAAAGCGAAACACAAGAATAATACTTATCGTGCAAGCGTGGCTGTTGTTACTTCTGGCGATATGGTGGCTGATTTCTGCAGGAATATATGCAAAAAACTCATGGTTTGTCCAAATTTATTCGGACCTCTTTACGTCCCTGAAAACGAGTGCCCGGACAAGTGTCATAAAACATCAAAAGCTAAATTTAGTAAGTGATCATTTCTTCTTAATATATTCAGATAAAACTTAGTTATGAATTTCACCCATGAAAATTATTCAGTATACAATATCTTAGTAAGAATCCCTTGATTCCAGCAGCATCTATAGGGACTGGGCGGCGTGGGAAGCCGAAAGGATATACGAGCATCATGGTTCAAAAGCCCAAACCCTGGGGAGGCAGACGCAAAAGGAGACGCGGGAGATGGGCAAATCGAGATAAAGAAGTGTCTGATGATTTTGATCGTGAAGACGAATTACCCTTTATGCCTTTAGATATGGCGAAACACGTATCGATGTCCTTCGAGGAACCTTATGACGGTAGACAACCGCTTTCAGAAATTGATATTATGATCCAGAAGGGTTTCAGTAAGTCCGATAAGATAGACGATTTTAAAGTCGAGCCACCCTCGAGCAATGCATCCGAAGACTCGGGAAGTTCTTTTAACGACAGAAAAATAAAAGATGTTAATATGGGTAGTCCCGGTAGTTTAAACGACAAATCACACTCAACTAAGTACAGTCAGGGCACTACTACTACTAGAGGAAATAAAAGAGAACGTGATTGGGATACTAGTATAGAGTCAGATTTTTCCGAAGCCGATGCAGAATACGTTAGGATGCAAAAAAAACAAAGACGGCCAAAGACGCGGAAACTCGACTCGAATCCATTATTCTGGAGTGTTGACGATGTTTTTCGATACCTTCGTAAAACTAATGACTGTAAGGAAATTGCCTATAGAGTTCGACAAGAGGTAAGAACATACTAATTTTTATAAAAAATTTGTTTTTACCGTTTTCACACCTACAGTTTCGGCAATAACTTAAAATCCATATACATATGCGCACTCATGGAATTATAAGAGATAATTTGTTTAAAAAGCGCATTCTCTTGTCAATTCCCAATATGTACATTTAATTATCACTACGAACCGCTTTAATTACTCGGATTTTTTTATAACAGGAAATTGATGGACTTGCTTTTTTATTGTTAAACCTTCCATCACTAACCCAGCACATGAAATTAAGGACAAGCTTGGCTATGAAACTCTGCCGTCACGTGGAACAAGTAAAAGTTACCTTCTTCCTTCGACACATCAACGAAGTTGAACCAGAGCAGTATCAGATAGTATAAATTGCAAATTACAAATGTACATTGTCCATTAACTATCTATCTCATCAGTCTCGCAGGAAATAAGCACTCGCTGTGTCCTATACAAATGAGTAATTTATTAGAATGTCCCAAAGACAAACTTCTTCTCCTCCAAACCATGACATTAAATTATTTTGCAAGTATTGTAATATTCATTTTACTTATTAAATAAAAACTATATCAATAATTTCTAGGAAATGTGACATGGCGCATTGTGATTTTGTCACATTGGTTCATCAAATTAATATTTTCATCGAACTTTATATTACGGATTTATTACATAGCAATTAGTAAGAAAATAACAGAGAATGCAAAAGCAAATGAATTCCTTTGTATCCTTCTGACTTTGGAATTCATTGCCAAGGCACAGGAGGGTTAAAAGCATGCACCAACTTTATTTTCATATATGTATTTGAAATTCAAGTGTCAGTTTGTATTTCCATGTTGTTCAAAATTTGCCCTTATTACGAACAATATTTATGTGAAAAGTAATTGCAGGTACATACGTCTTGCATTCACTTGAAATATTGTGCTATTATAAAGCTATAAATTGACAGTAGACACAGGAATCATTATTCTGTATTGACATTAAGGACTGACAACAGGGAATAGGACAGGTAATTTGTAACTTGGAGAGAATTACATGCTATGTTTCACGATTGTGCTGAGAAGTATAATTCATCAGTTATTAAAGTTGACAAAGAACTGATTAATCATTATTGTTGGTTTCCTTCTTAAAAGTTATTCTACATAATCATCTCATAGAAAAAAATGTACATCTAACTGAAGAAATTTCAAAATTTTCAATTGCGATTGTAAATTTCGTCGTATGTGTAATTCATGATGCATTGTACGAGTTAAAAAAGTTGCCACTAAATTAATGTTAAATTTTGAAAATCTAGAATGGCAATATTTTATTAGGTTAAAAGTGTTTTACTGTCAGAAAAAATTTTGATTGGTATTTTGAACGAGAAGCCACGCAAGAGGCATATTACATTTAAAGTATTATGCCGCACATGGTATTCTTTCAAGGTCGTAATTTTCGGAGAAGACTTGTGAAAACCAAAAGTATCCGTATGACTTGAGCAGTGCTGGTAAGTGAAATAGTGGGGACGGTTGACGCACGGGACAGAACAGAACAGGGTTAGAGAGGGTTGGATAGGGTTCGACTGGCTCAGGCATGATCACACCGATGGCCCTGTGCAGTTGTGTTGTTAACGGAATAAGGTTATGTGTAGATGGGTGGGGACACTGACTCGTCTCGGCGCAGCACGAAACATAGCGGAGCTGAGTAGAGCAGCGCAGAGCAGCGCGGTGGTGACGCGCACGAATCAACACAGAGTTGTATTGTACCGTATTATACCTGATTGTACCGTACGGTTCGTCAGTCGTGTGAGTTGGTCGGTGGTTTCTTGATAATGACGTGCTTCTAGTGATAATAACGACTGATATAATATTGAGATAGGTAAGTTCGGCATCGGGTGTAAATGATATCTCGCTTGTTGACACTCGAGAAATCGTCATTTTGGTGAAAAAGTGGAAATTGTTGACAGGCGTGTGCGATCGATGTTGATGATGAGACGGGTGTGCCCGCACGCCCGTTATTCGCTGCTTTGCCCGCCTGTCTAGGCTCTAAACCCTGCGCTATACCCTCATTTTCTATAAATTCTATTCCTTTATTAAACAGAGTATCTTTTACGATTGATGCATACGCGCAATACTGTACAATAATTACCCCATACGATTCCTTCTGCGCACCTAGCTTAGTAAGAGAATTGTAAATTTCGTCGATGTTGTCATTCGGAAGGCCTTCGAGTTTCGTGAGATCATCCTACTACTGATCGCCATCAGACCCATGTCAACGTTTATCCTATATATGTATATATGTATATGCGTTTATGCACATACGTTTTTATATCAGTATTTTGTCCATCTCTCTTGTTCTCATTCCGCAATGTTCGACGTGATACATGAAGCTCACATAATTACATTACTTCTATTCCGCTTGTACATTGTTATCTGTATAAAAATATCTTAAAACAGAGCTCTTAAAAAATATTTTATTAACTTTTAATTTCACTTTTTCACATTGCTTGTGCACATGAATTAAGAGACAGACTTATTGTTTTTCTTACACAGATTAAGGTTTTCGTACGTTTTTGCGGCGAGTAAAACAAGAATGTGTCTGCAAAGGCGTTATATATTTTATTAATGGATTTATAAAAAACAAATTGAGGACAAACACATGTCATGTAAATCATCCATGTCGCCGTATACTACACACCTTAATGATTGTAAATGTCAGACGTTTATTCGGTTATCCTCGTGTAAGTTGATAAAATTCTTCAATTTTCAGACTGAGAAACATTAGTGACGATGACGAAGGCTATCGGGTATGTTGTCTTGGCGCTAGTGGTGCACGCATCGGCTTTGAGTGAGTACGCTAATACTTCATTATAATGAGATACCGGTAGTTTATAACTTATGTAATATAGAAAAAAATATATAATAATAATTACGTTCCAAAAGAAACAATAAAGTCAAACGATGATTTTTAATTATAGTTTATATCCCGGAAAATACAGAAGGTGACGAACGAAATATGCATATATGTTTCTCCAATTACATTAGTATTTGCTTGTAATTGCAACTTTTGCTTCCATCGTATATTTTTGCTTCAAATTTTTAGTTCATTTTCCGTTGTACGTTTTTTTTTAATAAATGTCGGAACTAATTATAATTAATTATATCTTTACTACCGGATTATTTTTTTAAGTTACTTAAACTTTACTACTCTTATTTACTATATATTTCCATGTATATATACCATACTGCATTCAAATACACCGGGAACAATAAAAATGATCGAAAATTGTTTTTATTGAAAGTTGTCTTCCGTTTTTCGAAAATTATTCTCTTTATTCTCTTATCCTTCGTTAACTATAAAGGCATATGTTCATTTCCTCTAATAACAAAATCGCGGTACGAACTATTAGTGTCAATACACTTTATTCACCCCCCCCCCCCCGCCCACCGCAGCGATAATGACAAATCTTCCAGTTGTACTCTAACTCTTAATGAGAGTTATGTCCGCATTCAGTCGGTCTATAACGTAACATGAGTCATACGCATACGTGCATACGTACTATGTGCAAATGTACGTACGTATTCGCTGCTTGCAATCTTAGAATTAGTTGTGTCCGTGTGACCGTACATGCGGTGCTTTGCTTCGACTTTAGCGAAGACCGCATATTTCATTCTTGTTCGTTCTTACAGCGATCAATGAACAATTGAAGTATTAGGATCCCTTTGTACCATACTTTGTAAATGAAGCAGCAACATTTTTTTCATGTTTAAACAGCATTCTCATTTTACACTGCTGTTATTAAACGGAGCACCGTATGCTAAATAGTCGGTGCTGTATTGTACTTTTCATATTTCCATCTATAAATAGTTAATAGTTTACAATGTAGCTTATTTTAAGCACACTGCATTATGTGTTTGATCTGTCCTCTCTACATAAATTGACAGCATAATGTACATAGTGTCATTTACAAGATGAAAATTTTAGTTCTAGGTTGAAAATAGTCACATCACTACTTATTCCGAATTTGGACAATGTTTTGCATTAATGTGTATTATTTCTTTTAGTCCAATCGCCGCCACGAATATCAAAGCAACCTCCAACGGATGAATTATTATTCCAAGTAGCTCAGGCGAAAGTTAATGAAAATGATAAGCCGTTTTTAATCGAGTGTGAAGCTGAAGGAGAACCCGCGCCTAGGTATGATTACATGTAGTTTACAGAATTGATCTTTTCCATCATCCCCGCGACACATTAAGGAAATGTCGTTAAGACCTCTCTCGCACGGGCAGTTTTCTGAGCGTATTAACTAAAAACTGCATTGTATACTTTTATTACATTCTTTTTGATGCAATTGAACATGCATGCACAAATACACATTCATTGTATGCGGTTAAGCGATAAAAAACTGCCAATGCGTAAAGACTCTCAGGTAACAAATTATAATTATAATACACGCAATTATTAGAAAATGACATAGACCAATTGCGAATGAATAAAAAATTTGGTTCTACTGCACTGCATTTACGTTGCTTCCACATTCGCGGTATAAGATGGTTGTACTTGTAGAGCTTCATTGCGTTAAGCTTAAATTCAAATATCCCGTATGACCGAGAAGCCGGAGTAACTGGTCTTAATTACAAGAGTGACCTCATACTCTTGCTGGAGTAGGGACTTAACACTGTCGTGGAAGATACAACTCCTTTTATTGTAGTAGGAAGAGCGGGTTAGAGTGGGAGTAGTCGACTCATATCCGATATCATCGGGGTCTTGGTTACAGCATAGAAACTTAATCTATAATTATAGATATCGCTGGATTAAAAATGGAAAACATTTTGAATGGCCGGCATACGACGACCGTATATCTCAACAACCCGGCAGAGGGACTTTGGTGATTTCAAGACCGCGTGACGAGGATTTGGGCCAATACCAGTGTTTTGCAGAAAATGAATGGGGAATAGCCACGTCAAATTCGGTATTTGTCCGAAAAGCCGAGTTGAATTCATTCAAGGATCAGAACCCCGTCAGTTTAACCGCAAACGAAGGCGAACCATTCAACCTGACGTGCCAACCTCCAGACGGTTGGCCAAAGCCTAATGTTTACTGGCTGATACAGGACTACCTCGGGGGCATAAAGTCGATAAATAATTCGCGAATGACCCTAGATCCCGAGGGAAATCTTTGGTTTAGCAACGTAACCAGGAACGATGCTTCTGATGATTTCTATTATGCCTGTGCGGCCACTTCCGTTTTCAGAAATGAATACAAATTGGGCAACAGAGTGTTGTTAAATGTCGTATCTACCGGTGCGTCCGCCAATCAGAACAAACACGAACCGGTTAGGCAGTACACGAGTAAACGAAACGAGGTCGCACTGCGCGGCAAGAAAATCGAATTGTACTGCATATATGGAGGTACACCATTACCCCACATCGTCTGGAGTATGAACGGACATACGATAAAACCTAGCGACAGGATAACACAAGGAAATTATGGAAAGTCCTTGATAATAAAGCATGTCAACTTTGAGGATGAAGGCACGTACACTTGCGAAGCATCAAACGGAGTGGGTGATGCTAAATCGCATTCAATACATTTGCAAGTATTGGCGGTGCCGTACTTTACTGTCGAACCAGAGATCATAAACGCGGCGGAAGATGAAACTGTCGAGTTCAGATGCGAAGCAAGCGGAGTGCCTCAACCAGAAATCAAATGGATTCACAATGGCAAACCGATATCCGAGGCACCTGCTAACAGCAGACGAAAAGTCACTCCGAATTCAATAGTGATCGAGAAGCTCTCGAAAAAAGACACCGGAAATTACGGATGTAACGCGACCAATTCGTTGGGCTACGTTTATAAAGACGTCTATGTAAATGTCTTGGCCTTGGAACCGGAGATCACGCAACCTCCGATGGACAAAGCGACGGTTGATGGTAAAACCGTCCGAATGACTTGCCGTGTTTTCGGGGCTCCAAAGCCAGCCGTAAAATGGGTGAGGAACGGCCAAGAACTTACCGGAGGACGGTACAAAACGTTAGATTCGGGTGACTTGGAAATCGAAAATGTCATATTCCTCGATGCTGGTACTTACACGTGTCACGCATCCAATAAACTCGGAGATGTGGAAGCGTCTGCGAATTTGTTGGTAAAAGAACGTACTAGAATAACCGACGAACCAGAAGATTACGAAGTGACTGCTGGCTCGACTGCTACTTTTAGGTATTGCTAATAATAATGTACATTACTTGAGCACTATTACCCGATTCTGTGATCTTATATGGGTACTCGTGCCCTCTCTACACACAACCTACTCTAAATTGACTACATTGATTGTTTTCTATCTTTTAGATGTAATGCCGTTACAGACTCCAGTTTAACCCTCAGCATAGATTGGTTAAGTAACGGAGAACCCATAGACTTCGAAACGGAGCCGAGATTCGTACAAACGACGGATTCTTCATTGAGTATTACAAAAACGACTGAACTTGATTCCGGTACTTACACGTGTATCGCAAAAACTGAGCTCGATGAGACAAAGGCTCAAGCGACATTAACCGTTCAGGATGTGCCGAATGCACCTAGATTAGTCGGAATTACGTGCATGTCTGAAAAAGCAGAAGTCCGATGGACACCGATGGGTGATAATCGGGCACAGATTTTGAGATACACTATTCAATATAATACTACCTTTACGCCTGATACTTGGGAAATATCGAAAGACAATGTGCCGGCGTCTGAACAAAGCTACATTGTCCCAATGACCCCGTGGACTAATTATACATTCCGCGTACTGGCATGGAACAAGATAGGTAATAATGTCTTCCTCATAAACGATTGTTCGTTCATTCGGTGACTTCAAAATTGTTAATTCCATAAATTTTCTTACAATTAGGACCGTCCACGCCTTCCTTGCATAGCGAAACCTGTACCACTCTGCCCGATGTACCTTACCGAAATCCAGAAAATGTCGTCGGTAAAGGAACGAATCCGCAGAATCTTGTAATTTCATGGACAATCATGCCGCAAATTGAACATAATGCTCCGAGGTTTATATATAGAGTATATTATAAGAGAGATATACCAGGGGAAAAATGGACTATCGAAGATGTCACTGACTGGCGTAGAAATAGCCTAATAGTTGAAAATCAGCCGACCTACCAAAGATACCGGATAAAAGTAATTGCTATCAATGAAAAAGGAGAGAGTAGAGCTGCGCCTACTGAAGTTATCGGATACTCTGGAGAAGACGGTGAGTATGCTCATTTAACAATACACTTCCATCGACTGTGTATTTCGTACGTGTTTCATGAACAACGTAACCATGTTCTAATTCATCTACGCAAACAATTTAATTTAACGACATGATCATGTTTTAGTACCTGTTCAAGCACCGGGTAATTTTACGCTGAATCAAGTGAAATCTAGTACTACTGCTCAATTGTCGTGGAGTGCAGTGCCCGAAGAAACGGTTCGAGGAGAATTGCAAGGTTACAAGATACAAACTTGGACGGAAAAAGACGGGGAAAGGGGAATGAGAGAAATTGATGTCCGAGGTGCCAATAAAACCATGGCAATTATCGACAAGTTTATACCGTACAGTAAAAACTACGTGAGAGTCCTCGCATACAACGGCAGGTAATGAGCCCTTATACATTATTACAGAACACTGTACATTCATATAACATTGTTATACATATATGAAATCATGACCTTGATGTATTTAGATACGCTGGGCCGCCATCTGAAACTCTGAGTTTCGATAGTCCGGAAGGCGTACCAGGAACTGTCCTCAGTTTTGAAGCATTCCCCATGGGATCCAGCGCTCTGTTTTTGGTCTGGACCAAACCAGCAGAGCCAAACGGTATTCTGACGGGATATAGAATTTACTACCAAGTTGTTAATGGCACCAGGCTTGAGCCGTTGCTTGAAAGAAGACCGCACATCACGGACCCGGAGGCTACTAGCGCTAAATTAGCCTCTTTGGCTCCCGATACCAAATACCGAGTACATATACGTGCGACAACTAGAGTCGGCGAAGGAAACGAGTAAGAAGATAACGATCCTTAGGTTTTTAAGTTTTGTGACAATATAACGATTATCGGTATATCTTGTTTTAGTTACTTCATCGAGCAGAAGACTCGTAATTCTCATCCGCCCGACACACCGCAGTTTACCTGGGAAACCATTCCGAAAGAAAATGGATACTCTAATGTGCGAGTAATTTGGCAGCCGACTCTTAATGGTAACCCGGGCAGTCATTTCTTCGTTAAATACAAGCTGAAAGGAGAAACGATTTCGCTACAGACCGATCCCGAATATCAATCGGACGCGATTGAGGTACTTGCATTATTACTATTCCGGAATTTAATCACAAAAGTTGTATCCATTATCATCAGAATTCTTTCTAACTCGTAATGGCACGAATATCCAAATGTGTGTCGAAGAAACATACTGAGTCTCTTAACGTCCGTTCGATTGCTAATTATATGTAAGATTCATGGGAAACAACTGCTATAGGTTCGTGGTCTTCAAAGCGGTGAAGTTTATGTGATGTCTATCGTTGCTGTTGATGGGGATTTCATGTCGGAGAGTGCACAACAAGAAGTGGAAACTAGTAGCGAAGGACCAATTATTCAGCCAAAAGAAAATGTCGCAACGGCTGGATGGTTTATAGGTACGGATTTATCGTACCAAATGCAAGACAAGCGATGATTAATCGCGCAGCAGAGTTGTGTACATTACCATGTTTTTTTTCAGGCATGATGTTAGCAATTGCATTCCTGCTGTTAGTGCTCATAATTGTTTGTGTCATCAAACGAAACAGAGGTGGAAAATATGCGGTACACGAACGAGAATTAGCTGCTGGAAGAGGAGATTATCCGGAAGAAGGTTTCCACGAATATTCACAGCCTTTGGATACGAAATCAGCTGGTGGACGCGCGTCATTGGCATCGTCGTCCCATCAAGACGGTAAACACCCGGAGTCTGATACTGACTCTATGGCAGAATATGGAGAAGGCGATACAGGTTAGTCTTTGCTCTCTAACTTAAGGTCTAGTCGTTGTTACCATATTATGTGTAAGAAAACACTTTCCACTGAAAGGAATTGACACGGAATGGTACGTAGACGTAAACTTCATTTATTTCATTCGTTACAATGTTATTCCTTTGCACTTCTATTTAGTTTTCAGTGCAAAGTTTCATTCATTTGAAAATTTAACGTAATTTTCGTTGTCCTATCTTAATTTGAACATTTTATTTTTGTTAATATGAGTTTTATTTGAATCACTCCATATTTCGATACAGAGGGTATGAATGAAGATGGATCTTTCATCGGCCAGTATGGCCGGCATCGTAAGCAAGAACCAAATTCGCAAGCATTTGCTACACTTGTATAAGGTAGGTTGTATATGTTTATCTCGTGCAGACCGCATTTAATTTATTATTTTACATCCTTTTTAGATCCAGATCCACTTTTGATAACCATACCTTTGAATTGAAAGCAAAGTCTAAACAATAATTTAGAATTTAGAAATAATTAGAATTTCGAAAGAAAGATTTTTTGATATAAAAATAGTTAAACGATTAATTTTACAATAATTTTAAATTAAATTGAAATAAATTAATGATAGCATTCGTAATAATCAAATTTGAATGAATTATGTAATAAACATAACTTCTTTTGCCACATTCGACGACAGTTTGTGTCAAAACCACAAAACGCGATTCGTGGTTACTTTTTGATGGACTTTATCTGTATTGTATAGTATGATTGTATTCTGTACGTTTACGATATCGAAGTTTTTATGCAAATATTGACTAGAAAAGAGTATTGTAATATCTGTCACACAAAAAGACACAGCACTTACCTTTCGAAACATGTCCCCATTTAACTCTTTCCTCTAATCTTTGATCAATTGAGTACCAATTGTTCAAACATATCCACACGTTTCTCAGAGGGAAAAAAGACTTTCCGGTTATTGAAAATTCTTCATCCGGCTGTATAACAGCACGTACTTAAAAAAATTTGTAATTCTATCCTTGTCAGAATAATATTTTCTGCTGAAATTCACAATCTTACTCGTTCAATAACACATAATTGACGATGAATTGCAGGTCGGTTCACAGAAGACGGATCCTTTATTGGACAATACGGACCGAAAGGTAGACCTGAAGAAACACCGCCTATTCCAACCGGTACCATGGCTACGTACGTTTAATTGCAACGATGTATTCACTTGGTATTAAAAAATCATTGGCCGTTGTGCTCGTGGGTCTAAAACCTTCGCTACAGCAGCTCCGCTACCTACCTTGCGCTGGGCGCAATGTCCAACACTCTACTGCCAATTAGTATTCGTTTTTGGGTTTCATACTTTACTTAGAACTAATTTTCTACGTAATGCAATTTTGCTATATACCTACATGATACGGTCATTACCACGATATTAATCCAGTCACTTGAGATCGACATAAAACTAAATAGACTGTGAAGCTTGCAAAAGCTTAAAATGTTTGAATTAGTGGCGTTCTCATTGAGACATATCGCGGGACGACATGCGAATTATTTTTACGATTAGTTTTTCCCATGAAACGATAACTTTCGTTTATCCAGCGAATAATAAAGTTCAAAACGATAAGTATTTTCGCAGATGAACGGACATGCTATGCGCAGAATACCCAACTGTTCTATTACCCACCTTAATGTCCTTGTAATTCGAGGTTGCCACGGACACTTGAGGTTTTCACAGGGTATTTGTGTTCTCTTCGTGTTATAGATTTTCAGCATGTCTAAATGCGCATTGTACACATGCCTTACGCATTTCAACCGTAGCCTATCCTATTTAATGGATATCAATGACGGACGCAGGACTCTGGATGTCATTGAATTATATTGTCGCTGAGTATTAAGAATAACACGAGATACTCGAAACTTGTCTATTCTCAAATGTTTAGAGCGAGATATACCTATACAATCTCTACGAGTCTTTTGATTCCCTTTTTGATTACTCTTTTTATTACATCATTTTTTATTACATATATGCGCATGAGTACACGTAAATGATTACAGACAGGTCATGATATATAACTTTACTTGCTTAATTCTCCATTTTTACATAATTGCGCAAATACTCCTGACGATTTTTAATCAATATTATTTTTAACATGAGATAATCGCACTTTCCGTGATAAAATTCTTCATTACCCTTTTAAACACATTTTAATACGATCTCATCAACTGCAGTTTTCAATTGCGACATTTCTTGAAATTTCTACCGGCGCAATAAAGGTTACATCTACTTATTGCGATTTCGAGAATAACAGAACGCAGCATCGCTATTTGCTTCGTCGCATAATAATATAATTTTACATACCAGTATGATTTCGCCCCTGCGGCTTTTATTCCGCCGTTAGCAAGTCAAACTTAAGGAATCATATTACATATTTGTAAACGTCGTGTACATGCACTTTAGGTATCAACGTACCAAGTTCACGGCAAATATATGCCAGCAAAACGACGTCGTAAATAGCAAAGTATCATACGTGCACTGAATAGTAGTATAAACAGTTCACAAGGCCTGCAGCTGTTGCTTTTCGTATGTAAAATCACGCTTTCGCCATAAATTGTCATTTTTACATAAACCGAACGTTTTCTTATCATAATTTTACGAAGATCCGATCATGATTAATGAAAAAATAAACCCCTATAATTATTTAATTCATATAAGCATATGAAGACACAAAGTTATACATAGATAGATAGTCACAGTGCAAACTGATGTGTACGTATGTGTGTGTGGGTGTGTGGACATGGCGTGTGTGTGTGTGTGTGTGTGAGTAAGAGTGTTTGCCACGCATGTGTATGTGAAACAGGAGTAATGAGCGAATGACAAAAACCGGAGAAGCGTGATCATGTAGTACTAGAATCTCATTGTCAGAGGTGAGCCATTATGCTAGTGCAGCTATTATGAGAGTAAATATTCGTATTGCACTAAGTGAAGTGTTTAAAAAGAAGAGATGATTTTTTGCTCTTCTGTTTTTTATGTACCATCAATTTTACGTTAATTAATTTATAAAATTTGCGATGGATTCTAATGTACAGATTATCTGTAAAGATGTCAAGAGCAAATATAATAGGTAGAAGACATTAAATGGTACAAAGTATTCCGTTATGCCCACGACAGACATGGTCAATAATGCGCCTTCCCACGATTCTAATTGTAAGAGAGAAATATTTAAAATTCCAAATGTTCAGTTTCTTTGGTCGTTCAAAGTATTTGCTAACGCTGTACGTACAACTTTGCCTTATGCATAATCTCATTGCATATTTCGTTGAATTTCTATTGTTGCTTATCAGATAGATGGTTGTAGTTTGTACGTCGGATGCTTTCAGTGAAATAGACGTATATGTATACTGTCAAACGTGTACATATACTTGTGAAGTAATATATTATCGAACTGAATGAAAGTACTATTCCGCACACGTAAGCGATCATTTGTTTACATTCTGTATAAAATTACGACGATCGAGTCATCGGCATATGTACTCGCATGTTTATAATTTCTTGAGTTTATGACTTTCTTGTATTATAGTACAGTTAAGGTACGTTAAGAACATATTAAACGGACTTCTAAAGTCCTTGAATATTAAAATCCACGAATCTCTGGTAGGACGTAGTTTGACTGCCTTATACAAACTTCCAATACGTTCTACGCCACGTCACAATGCTTTTTTACTGAAATTTGTTATTTCTGAGCCATGGACTCTACATCCTATGATAGCTGTAACGAACACCTAATCTGAGTTAAGATTTGCGAAGCTTTCCTGCATAAAAATTTTCAATAAATTGGACACGTGGTGGGCGTATACATCACACATAAGGTCGAGCGTGATCTAATTATAAGTAATGCCACCTTTCCAAACGTCATTCCGACAAAATTATGTATTAGTATTTAAAATTATGAAAATGGCACAAATAATATGAACATGATCATTGCATCTTGTTCATGCAAGTGTAAACGATACATCATTCCCCGACCGAAAGTGCTAGTTTTTTCTTTAAATCAAGATATCGAGTTACGTAAAAAATTAATTCGCATTACAGAAAATAATACATGTATTATTGAATAAAAGTTTCCTATATGAAAATATTCATTTTTATTCCTTAATGAAAAACCTTTTTACATAATACGCGGGTGGTTTCTTGACCGTCCAATTCCATATGTGGGATGTGTTGCTGCATGCTCGCTTACACTAAAAACAATGTGAAAAGAGAATGCGCTGTGCTTTTTGCTGTTTCTTTGATACGGACAGAAAACCGCCCGTGTCGGGTGCTCTTTTGACCATGTATTAGTGCAACAAAACTGGCACATCCATTTAAGATGCGCACTAATATTTACTAAACAAAAGAGAAACAATAAGTGCATTGGAACATAACATTCCTCTAAACTCAAGTGCAATACGGTGATCTTATTCATTTTTGTGAAAGCAATTATAATTCTCTTGTCTTCATTTTTCATGTGTCTTGTATTGTAATTATAAGAATATTAATGATTTCAACATGTGAGAAGGAAGAACGCTGGTCGGAGATCGCTCAGGGACTTGGAAAAGATCTTTACAACTAGAGTCGGTTATCCGTAATAAACTTGCTGGTCATATCCTATAACCATACCATGACAAACAAGAACATGAAACATGGTCGTCGATGAATGCGCCGAAAGATCTGTATAGTGTACGAACAGAAGTTGAGCCAGATGTCGCCGATAGCGTAATTATGCGGAACAGGTTTTTTATGCCATGGCTTCTCGACTTGAACCGCTTCGATACTTCTGCCCTGTTACTCTTCTTTTTTCCCTCGATCCGTCCTCTTCTTCTTTTTTCTTGCAGGCGTAATTTTTTACACGAAAATGGCCAAGGTAAAGGAAATCAGTACATAATTCGTAATAATTTTAAACAACAGCGAAAGATCAATCGCCAACCCATTCACTGTAACCGATGTCGAGGATATGATGAATTAATTAATGTGGATGCCATTTGCCGTTTTACTGTCGTCCTCTCCCAAATAGCGATCTATAAAATTCGATACTCTAATTTATATAAGAAATTTTGCAATCAAAGTTAATGTTCGTAGTTACCATATAAGTTTTGTAAAGATTACAGAAAAACGAAAAGAAATGTAGTTCGAAAAGGGAACGAAAATGGATATGTAGGCGTTATGTAGCTATTTGTAAGTCGTATCATAATATACTTCTGTAAAAAACATGAAAGCTTTACATAGTAAACAGCACTCATCGCTATTGTATAACGATATGGATATGATTGCATCGTTTCTCTTTCTGTTTAACAAGACACATTAAGTTTACGGCAACTATATAAAAAGCATTGGATGAAGAATAACCGGGACAAGCTGTCCTGACACGGTATCCGAGTCGTTTCTTTGTCGCGAAGAGTAGCCATAATATATTATACGTCGGCATCGGTCGCACATGTGAATATACACACATGTAGGCGTACGCATTGTACATACATGTAATACACGCTGAGCTGCAAGAAAACAGCGTTTCTGCAACGGACGTTCATAAGTAATGCTTAAATGCAATGCAATCTGTCAGTTACTCAATTCAATGTCCTCGACTTATTAATTGTGTCCGCATATATCGACTAAATTTATAAGAAAGTCAGGAAAAGCATAAGGATAAATATAAAAATAAATATATGGAAACTGTCTGAATAGTACCGTGTAAAATTTTAAATGAAGAGTTTGCATGTTATACCATGCCTTTTCGATACTATCGAAAATTGATCGATTATCAGCATGGCGGCAAAAGTAGGTATTGTTCAACACGGCATATGTAGAAAATAAAGCATGTACACACGGATTTTTTCTTTACACTTTTTCAAAATAGCCTATACGTAAGTCTGTACATCGAATCCCGATTGTGGTAAAAGAAGAGAGCAACCAGTAAGCTAAGAATCATGAAAGACAACAATGGACCATTTGTTACATCTAGCCCACACTTGACACTTTCTATACAATGGCACTATTATGAGGTATTCGGCGAAAACAGACAGTTTGATTCATTACTCGCTAGACTCGATAAACTTGTGATTTTACCTTTCACATGGTCTTCTATTCGTGAAGCGACCTCAGTTATATGTTTATCAAAAGCAACACGGACTCACTTATGCACAAGATGTCACCGAACATTATTTCACACGCCATCTGCTTGTTCTGTACTTTGCGCTGTTTATCGATTCAGAAGATCAAATTTGTGAAATTGACCCTTTTATAATCGGGATTAAGATAATCTACGTAAATAGAGTCGTCGTGTGGAACAACTCCTTCAAAACGCACGGAATAAGTTTTTTTAAAAATTTTGCTGAAACTAATTCTCCACTGTTGAAGAGCAAGTCTCCCGAGCTACTTCATCTTAGCTCTGTAATTTCATACACAGTTGTCTTTAGCGATGCAAAATACTTTTTATCCAAAGAATACCATTAATTAATCAGCTTATCATGATAAACTTTATATCTTGTAAAAAGTTTTTATACAAAAGAATAACATGTCAATACGAAGCTAGATTTTCTGATATTGCGGTGTATAAAACGAAAAGATTACACAGAATGGAAAGGCAATTTTGAGGCCGGCAGATGGAATCGTTGCCATAGCTGGTCCCATCGCGTTCCTATCGTAAAGCATGCATTATTCATCGGCAGGATCATCCCGAAGTCACTGATCGAAAATAGAAATACGGACAGTGCGTATACCCCATTATTATGCGCGTGCTTTCTACTTTTGCGCTGATTCCAGATATACGGGCAGAACTCACGTATTTTCCATTCTTCTATAAGAAACCGAATGAATAATGAAGCATTCTTTGAAGAATTCCAAACCGTACAACTGCGGTCCGTTAGACAAGTGAGACAAATCGATCTTTCTCGTTCCTCAACTAACGATACGAATCACGGGACAATGCGACCATCGTTTGAAAAATGATACATCATGCAGCGGTCAGGTATGCTACTTGTAAGATTTCGTCCCGAGGAGTTCTTCACCTTCGCATGGCGCGAAGTGCTCTTGTGGTCTGTAACAGACCGCAAATAATGCTGAGAGTGTGAAATAACGAAAACGTGTATTTTGCAATACAACTTTGATGAACAAGTTAGTTTTTCGAATAAATCGCAAAACGGTTTTAAAAAACTCTTTCATCAAGACACATGTAACGGGTAAAATGTCGATTTTGTTCGTACTATCCAATATAGTGTCCAACAAAGTTTGCGAAAGTCAGTGATTTACTTTTATAAAATAACAACTTATTTGGCACATTGACGTAGCAGTAGAAAAGTTTTGTTGATTCCTCATTAAAAATGTATCATTTATAGGGCAATGGTGTGCACACACCCTTATATCTGGTACATACGAGTGATCTCGTTCGTCTGGCTTACCCGACAAAGAATACAAGGTACTGTTGTTGTGCTGCTGCTGCTGCTGCTGGCGGAGCTTCTCTCATTGAACCAAGTCAGTCAGTCGTCAGTTTGCTGCAGGAACGTGGACCGTACGCACGTTCGTTCGTTCCCTTGGTCAATTTAGCTCGATCGTGAGGAACCGTCTTACCGACTGAGGCTAGCAATCGCAACAAGTACCAACTGTGAACGGCGGCAAGGTGAGAAGAGGAAAGATAAGGACGGGTTGACGGGTAACAGCAAGAGCCTGTAACAGTGTGTCGATGGTGGTTTTTCGATCATAAAAAGAGTAAGGGCCTGTCGGGGAAGGATCGCCCTTACGCCCTCGTCCAATTGGTTCAACGAAGACGAACGAACACAACAGGTGGGAGGGCGGAAAAACGTGCTCTCGTGTCTGGCGCGCCGTGAAATTCTGGATTTCACAAGTCGAATTGCTGGCAAAGCGAACGCGCGCGCGTGCTCGCCCTTATTCTTTTCGCGCCCTCTTACGATATTCATATACGTATACGTATACATATAAGCATACGTATCTCTATATATGCACACACAACATTGGCACATACGTGACACTAACGCACGTAAAGGAAATACGTATAAATACATATGCACGTACGTTAAATAGAATCACGCCGAACACACGGAAGAGGCGCGGAACGTTCATAGAGTGGATTAGTGGGAATAGGTAGAAAGAGCGACAGGGGGTTGGCGAGAAAAGAAGAGGCGTGCAACACCTGGCGGCCCGCGGCACGTTCTAACTAATTATGCAGTGGGCTGCAGCCGCCCTCCTCTCGGCGGCGATCGCTCTTCTCCTCAAGTCTACCACTGCCAGACATCATCACCATCGTTCAGGAAACGGTCACCAGCCAACCGGTGATATTTCCCTCTGGATCGATCAACGCCAAATTAAAATGTTCAGTGGTAAGTGCTTATTTCTCCTTTTTTACACATTCAGCCGGTAAATACCATTTCGCACGTATTATATGTCACTTAATAAGGATTAACGAACTTGATTGTGCGGCTAACTTCGGCCGACCCTGTATGTTAGTTGATTCAATGATAACCGCACCGTAGGACAAATGCAGCCTTAGCAATAGCACTATTAACGGTATAAGCTCGCGCTGTTTTTTGCGAAAAATTTTTGAAATACGAGTAATCCTGTATGAAACGATAAACACGATTATGGTATATATGATATAACTTGTTTTTGAGTGAAATTAACAGCGGAAACCTCTTTCTGTTTAAGAGTTGTTTTCTGTTGCAATTATTTCAATAAACATTTCATTTGTCGTTTACTTGGTCACTTACGCAGACGCTTATGACATACTGTGGTTCAAATTTCCGGATTATACGAAGCTCACCTGCATAATAATAATTAAAACTGTGCGGACATCGTGTATCATTATGATACCCGTAATAAACAATGAAAAAGTAAAAAATTCCAAATCAACACATCTGCCTAAAACTTACTACGTTTCTCAAGGGTCGTACACGTCGCACACGACAACACTAATTTATGACCTACGAAATTCATACACCGAATAAGTGCGGAAATTGAATTATTATAATTCCAAACTTGCACGGCAGTTATATTTCATTATTTTAATGTATACTTCAACGTGATGTATAATGTACTTAAGTTGTAATAAATTTAAAAAAAAGTGTTATAAAAAGTGTTGTCAGTGTTATTGAAAAAGAAAGTAGTGCAAATCATATACTTTTCGAATTAGTATATGGTATTAGTATTAGTATATTTGTTAATTTGCTTGTTTACTTAATGTGATATGAAATGTGCGCTTTGCTGTATTACAAGTATTACAACAACAGATATTCAGTACAGTAACTACATGAATTATATTTCCGCTAATCCTTTTTATTAAATTAGAAATGAATATTCAAGGAAATTTTCATCGTGAAAAGTGATCGAGACTTGAATAATTGCCCGCTAATTTAAGTAGGGTAACAAAACAATGTTTGCAGAAAACCGTGAGACCATTTAGAACACGACGATGCAGAAATGTCAAATTTTTTTAAAGACAAAGTACATGAATGAAGGGACGATATAATGTTATGTAGTTACTTGCGCGCGAAAGAAAAATATTGCAAAAATTCCAAGAATTGTCCGCTATATTTCAAGGATTGTTTCTTATGTGACTCTGTTTCGTATGATTCACCTAAGATAGTTGTAAGTTACATTTCTGTCGTTCATTTAGGAATGGAAATGGAGGTTTATGCCATCACAGACGGCAAAGTTTTACCTTACCTCCTCGATCCTGAGTTCGAGAGCAAGTTACCTATAATACCCAGCGAAGTGTCTTACGTGAATTTCACGTGGAAGTCTGGAATAAAAAAATACTATTATAATTTCTATAGACTGAAGTCGTTCGATGAATCGATTTTGAAAACTCCGTCGATTACGATTAAATCACAAGGAAGGGTACCGAGAAGACCCAAAGGTAAGAATAAAAATTGTCACTATTTTCATTTTTATCCGGTTACTCTGGTAGTCCAATGAATGATCAAAAATACATACATATTTACTTTTTTAAGTAAACGAAAAGATTACGTGATATGCACATAGTCGATGTTGACATAAAAATTAAAAAACAGCTGCAAATTATAATTTATGTGAAGACAGAATGCCTAATTTCTCGTTGAGCCTTTTTGAAATACAGGAACATCCTTGAAGATGAATCTACACACTAAAACAGACGAATATATGAATTTACGCGTATACATTGTACTTTGTGAGTTATGTCAGATTAAAATGAATTGCAACATGTGTCCGCTTTATGTTTTAACATTTCACCTGATCTTTTCAAACAATCTTGCTATCGCAAAAGATACGGTAATGGATTAGGAATGATGCGAACGGCACCTGGTACAGTCGGTTGTTCGAATGTGAAATTCACTGTTTAAGATGTGCCGTAGCTTGAATCTAAGTACAATACTGACTATCTTAACATTTCTTTCAATGTTCCATAACTTAAAATATATTATATAGAAACTATAGTATATAGGTGTGCGCACATATTTATTTGTTTGAGTGTATGGATTTACTTGCTGAAATATTGACTACTGTTTATGAATCAACCTATCTGTGAAACAATGAAGCACCTACTGACGACATGCATAAGTTAGCTACTAATGTCGTCTTCTTTGCAGAATTTAGCCTGTTGCTACCTTGTTCCGGGAATAATTCCGGAATAGCACAGTTTGGTATTGGGTTGATGATCGAGACGCGTAAGGGGAAGGCTCTAGGCGGGACGCCCCTCCGTCTCAGTCTGAGAAAAGAATGCACCGTGCGCGGTGAGTGCGTCAGTCGCGCCCACGATCACCATCTCTCCACTCACACATACAGTTCTGTATCACCAGTAATTCATTGCTAATTTTCTGCATGCTTCGACTGAGAACAATCGAAATGTTAAATAGCCATCGAGAATGAGTTCTGTCCCATTATTGTGTACATGGGCATATCGGAATATAGAATATACACAAGATCTTCTCTTTGGATATCTTAATATTCCGATTGTCCGTTTGTTGTTTGACTTTCATTAACATGCGGGTCGTTTTTCCGCTTAGCACTTTCAAAGAAAACAAGTCCCTTCCAAGAGTTTTTCTCCGCTTCCGTTTAACACTTTCTTGCTGATCCTCCTACAGTATAATAGAGAGAAGGTAGTTGATTTAATGACGCACTATCAACTTCTTGTGCGAAGTCCATCATTATGCGATAGTGAAGCGGAAAAACGGGAAGTTGACAATTCCGGTATTCGTTTTGGTTCCGGCTATGAAGTTAGATGTTCGTCACAAAGGATTGACACAATTTACTTTGAATATGATCTCTGTGCCTTCTTTGCGTTTCATAGAGTTTATCACTTTTATTAATTTACACATGTCATGTAAACGTAATAGCCGTCGAGATACAAAACACACGTGAAATACATTCATGAAATAAGATGATCATTACAAACCATACAATAAGAAGCGTCTTTGAAGAAATACTTTTGAGACATACTAAATACGACCAGTATCTTACCATAGAATATTATATTATTTTCGTTTCTTTAGTTAAGCATTCAGGTCAGCATTCAAGTCCAAGGATTATAAAATGCTTGGACCATTAATGTAAGATTAATTTCCCCTCGCCTATATCACCTGTAGATGTCCGTGACATTACATGAGGCGTTGAGCGCCACAGTATCCGGAACAGTGCTCTGATTACTGAATCAAAAGTCGCAGTAAATCGTCAGGAATTATTATTTCGGAAATTTAAATATTTTGCGCATCCAGTCCGGATGGAAAGGAATTCTTTGTCGGTTCACATGTTCATTGCAGTTACAGGACGTCAACACAGTATTATGATAGGTAGGTCAGGTTTCTTGCCATGAGATTCGCGCAGAAGTAAAAAGACACAAAATAGTGTTTTAGTCCCAAGGAATAATATTTACAGGAATTGAAAATTTGTTAAATTTGTTTATTTCCGGACAATTTGAACTTACGGTGTAATATTCGTGTAATATTCCTAACTGGCTCTATTCCGCGATTTTAACTTAAAACATTCTGTAGGATGCTTGTTCCCCGATGAACCATGTTTCTATTCAACGCCATACATATGCTTTCCTTTTCTTCACTATATTACTCCCAGCAGCATTAATCTGTCCCACAGATTCAATGATCGATGCTCAACAATTTAGAAAACAATTTGTATTTACTTGTGCTTTTTCAAGTTTACTTGTAATATCTTGTAGAAAAGAAAGCGAACGGCACTAGAATCTTTGAGGGGAAGTACTTGTTTATCAGCACATGTTATGTTTAAAGCTTGTACAATACATCTTCCTTTTCTCTTTTAATTGCTTATATTTCGTTTTTTTATAGAGCACACGTTGTGTCTTTACGTTGTTCTAAAGGTATTTGCAAAAAAATCCCGCGGTAGTAGTGCATGCTTTCCAGTAATGACATTCGACCGAACCGATCTGTTTGATCTTAAACGAGTAGGAAATACAGCAAATGTGCCAACCATTGAATTTGTAACGCTCCGTCAACTTTATTACAGAACCGAATCCAGGACCCTGTCCTGACGGATACTTAGGACCGCCCCACTGTAAGAAGGCTCTGTGTTACCCGAATTGTATGAATGGTGGAAACTGCACAGCGCCAGGCGTATGCTCCTGTCCATCTGGATTTCAAGGTCCATATTGCGAGGGAGGTAAGAAATTGAAAAATTTGCATATATCAGCACTTCATTACCGATTTATTTTATGTATAAACAGATACAATAATTTGTTAATACAACTAGCTAACGAAGTACTTTTAAACTACTTTGGAAATTGATATCGCAGTTTTGCACCCAAATTTGATAAGATTAGAGAGTGCTGCGTAGAAAGGAGCCTCTTTAGCGCCATGGTCTATGCCGATGTCGTGATGTTCTTGCTCTTCGTCTCGGAATTTTCGAATAGTTTCCAATAACTCTTCGTCGAGCTTTTCATCTTTTTCCATCAAGGATCGTAGTTGATCGTTGTAATGTTCAACTATGACTGTCTCAACTGCCACTGTACACGCCATGGCAGCCTTCTTCCCCATGAGCGCTGTTCCAGCGCCTAACGCGAAACCAGCAATATTCCATAGAGGCAAAAGAGCGGTCGGCCTAACACGATGCTTTTGAATTAACTCCTCAAACTTTGCGCGATGTCTTTTTTCTTGTTCCCACATGACTTTTATTGTCGGGCCAACCGAAGTGTTACCTGCTTGCGTACAACGATCAAGTATTATGTAAAAATGAAACGTTGCAATCGCAATGTACAAAATAATATGCGTATGGTAAGACAGTGTAATTTCTGCACGTGGTCATTTGAAAAATTGTACAATCGTATGTTCAACACAGCAATCTCTTGTAAGGCGTGAGTTTTAGTTTCTGTAAATGTAAATACCTAAAACCGCCATTTGCCCGGCATATATTCTGTCCGCTCCCAATTCGCCGGCATGATCAACTCTTACGATGGTGTCCACTAGTTTATTGGCTCTAGCAGCTGATACAGCGGCTGACGTGCTGATTAGTCGAGCACCACAACCCCCTCCCAGATGCAACATTTTTTAACTATAACATCCAAAACAAATGCGTTCATAATCGAGATTTCACAAAATTATATTATAGACGCATCAATTATTACTAGTGACATGAATTTTTCTTTTAGGTATATGCCAAGAGAAATGCTTGAACGGCGGAAAGTGCATACAGAAAGACACTTGCGAATGTCCAAAGGGCTACTTTGGTTTACATTGCGAATTTTGTAAGTACTTCTGGACTATCGTGTAATATGCGTCTAGTTTTTATCATTCCTTTACATGTTTTTTTTTTTTAATTTTTTCCACTAATTTACCAAAAGTACAGAAAAGTTATTTTTATTTTACGCGAGCATTGCCGGGACCAATTTAGCGCGTAAAAAATCGGGTATGCACATATTTCGAGGAGAATTATCCTTTTTTTACTTTTAATTTGCTCTAGCGAAATGCGTTATCCCCTGCTTGAATGGAGGAAAGTGCAAAGGAAATAATGTATGTAGATGCCCCGCTGGCTTCAAAGGGGATCACTGTGAAATTGGAAGGCGGTCACCACAACGTGCCGCTTGTACGAGGGCTTGTAGGAATGGAACTTGCCAACCAGACAATACTTGTCTCTGCGATCCTGGATGGTTTGGAAAACTGTGCAATAAGAACAAGCCATGGGCTTAAAAGTAAATACACTTCGAAGATGGTGCCGTTTTTGTAACCAATTGGATTGCAATGATTTTCCTTGGATCTTCTCTCACTTAAGTGTCGATTATGTTTTCCAGAAATACTCGGTAATGTTTCGACGTGGTGAAAACAGCCGGTAAATTTTCAGGCAACGAAATTTGTTAAATTACAAAATACTCGTTACTCGTTACAGTAGATTGCGAACAATGTTGTAGAAAATTTTAATGGTACGATAATACAGATTTTTACGGCAGAGATTAGACACGAGCTTTTTTACTCGGTTAATCTTACAGCTTCAGATCGTCTCATCCAGCAGATCAACCGTTATGACCAACGAAATCGTGTCGTGCAAAACTTCGTAACTAGGGAAGGGGAACGTTTTATTCATGTACGTTCGATATGCACATATCGACATTGTGTATTAATGCTTGCTGAGGTTTATAGCCGCAAAAATATTTTCTTATAAATCCAATTGGTTGACACTACGAGAACTGGTATAAATTAATAATCCGTAATATACTCCCCCTCTCAGATGTGATATGTAAAGCTGCTTTAAATTTGTAATAATTATTTTTAATGATATATACTTTTATATTGTGAGCTTTATATTACGGTGATAACATCGTAAAAAAGGACGTAATCGTAATATTTTTACCCATTTATTATGTTATTCAAAACTTAATTCCATATATTTTATCATGGAAATAAAAATGCTCGCACATCGTATTAAAATGATTATTTTTCTGTCTACATATAACCCGCTAACATACTTTTAGTATGTATTAAGTATATAGGCGTCACACTTCCTTGCCGGTCTACAAGTGGTTCTGCCATAATCGGAAGTACAGTCATCCCTCCTATAACGCGATTAATTCTTATCGCGTTATATGGAAACCACGTTAAGTGAAACTCAGAAGTAAATAAATACATGTAAATCAGGTTGATTTGTTTTGCGTTATATGAAAATTGCCCTCTTAGAGCACCACCTTAGGGACCGTGGATAAGTATTGTCCGTTACAACTTTGACGACAAATTTTATTCGACGAATTTAACTGAAAGATTAATAGGGTCAACAGTTTATGGAAATCGTTGTGTTGCAGTTATAAAATTACGTAACGTGAGAGGCATGCAGAACGTACGACGGATTGTATATGTATATATCATTTACAAGGAAGATGGTTTTGTAAAGGGTAAACTTAACCGCGATTAGTACATAAAAATGGTTTACATTCCTTTTAAAGTAGGTATCCCTTGTAAATTCATAAGATGTAGTTTATTATTTGTCTATTAAACTCTTTTAATACTACACAACCGTATACTCTATGTGTATGTCGAAGCTCTTGGTCAAAGCTATAGCTGCGCGTATGAATCTATGTATGTATGTAAGCGATCGTAATTATTTATCATATGCCCATTTAGAAAGCCAGAAAGTGTTGAGTTCAAAGTCGTACTCTAGCGCATTTAAAGCACGGCACAGCAATAAAAGACTTTGAAACTTGTCGAAAGCTTTTATGCACGCACGCACGATAGGCATGGTTTGATGACAAAAACGAAAGAAATCGTATTACGCGCGGTTAAATTGTCTCTGGCTGGAGTTGCCCATTGAAGTTTCGTGGAATCAATACATAGTAGCAAGAAACTCGAGCGTATAATGAGCGATATAACGTGTTGTGTACCTACAGGCCCCTTGGAAACTTCAAAGGATAAAATAGAACGTGACTCAAACGTGGCGAGTCATACGAGCTGTAGAAAGTTTGGGCCGTATGAATATTGGTTTAGGTTAGAAGGAGCACTAACGTCATTTCGTCGAGGAAGACGTCACGTGCCTTGGGATCCAATAGGAATGAAGGAGTTTACGACGCCATGACGCGTGGCTCTTTGGTTTTAGCCAATCACGTTATTCCAGGCTTGTATACATGTATACGGTGATCGCGTTTCCGTAATCGGTGGTGGGTTTTCGCGAAATCAACGAGGAAATTGGTAAGTATTGCGGCAATATCCATGGTTTATTAGCGGTTAAGCTCCCGCGGAAGAATCGGAGGATGCGCGGGAGTCGGCGCGTCACTGGAATAATAGGAATTTCGCATCGTCTGCTCGGCGTGTAGCGCGCAGGCTCGCCCAAAATGGCCGCCTGCCTGGCGCGTTCGTCGCGGTGGAGACGGAGGCCCGGTGAACCGATCGATACGGCTCCGCGAAACCGGCCATGGTGCCCATGGCGGCCGTCGTGCGCGTCGTGGCGTGGCGCGAGCCCCGAAATAACGCACGGTCAGATCAACGCGCCCGCGAATGATAAACGAGTAAACGATCGGGAAGTTAAAGCTGGCTTACGGGCCGATCTTGCGCTTGGTTGGCGCACTCCGTGCCCGTGTGTCGTGTGCCGTGGTGCTGTTTGTGCCGTGCAGTCGATCGTTTCCCTCACAGGGGAGTATCGTCGCCGAGATGATACTCGTAGAGCTAGCGAAACCGTAAGGGCAGGGCGTGTCGTAAGGCGACGTGGCTCTGAGTTGCTCGGCTTGCCGTGCACGAGGAAGCCTGCCGGACACGGACGCGCGACCAACCGAGTCCCCGTCCGAACGCTCGCGGGACACGCAAGGTGCGTACGCAACTCGCGATTTTCACTGGGCCTGCTCCATGGCTCCCGCTCTCTCTATCGCTGCGTGCGTCCGTCCGAAACTCTGTAAACCTCGCAGCGCGCGCCAAACCAAGGAACTCCGTGCCCTGCGCATTTTCCGCGCCCCCTCAGACCACCCCTGTCGCCAAATAAACGCGACGTATGCGCATTCTCTCTTTCTCTCTTTCTTCGCAAAATCGCCTCGTTAAAACACCCCGTGCGTGTTTCTTCGTCGGCTTACTATCCAGCAAGCACCGGTGCTTGCTCCTTGTTCCTTGCTCCTTACTCCTTGCACCTTGCTCCTTTCGTCGGTGGCAGTGATAGTGTCGCGGCAATGGCCTTCTCCGTGCCTTCTTTTTCCTGCCGTCTTCGACCTTTCATTCTCTTTTACTCTTCTTCCGATTATTACATATCTTTCCTACCAATGTCAACCCATCTTGTCATTCACAACTTTTCACAACCCTTTCCCTATCTTCTTAAACTGTGTCTACCACCAGAAACGGAACCAGGCTGAAGTTTATGGCAAATCATGGCTATACAGTCGACAAACTAGACGGTAGCTGTAAATTATACGCATTATACCATGCAACTGCGTAGTTTCCCATTCTTCTTTTCAAATCATCATTTGCTAACATTTCTAATATAACAGTGTTCAATTTAACTTGTACTTTTTTCAAATTACAATTACACATTTCATTCGAGTTGACCAAATTCTCTTACCTCAAGAAACACTTATAGCTCTCGACGCATACACACACGTGCGCGCGTGCGCACTCTATGCGCGGCATACAAACATCATACATATCGGACACAGTATCAGAAATTTTTCCTTTTCAATAGATTCTTTGAATCTGCTTATGTAGTAGTTTAACCTGTCCAAATTCTTTGTACTATTTTACCTTATCTCATTAAAAAAACAAAAAAAGATATTTCATTAAAATTTGCCTAAATACTTAAATTTAAGTACTAGAAGAACACAACATTTCTACTTGGGACTGTAATGCCTTTTTATAATTTTAATAAACCCATCAGATATTCCCTCACTGTCATACACAGAGATTATTTACATCCAGTTTTAGTTTAACTTCCTCTTAATAGGATACATTGAGATGGTTCTAATTGAAACTTTGAAGTACTAATTAGAATTTGAAATGAAAGTAAAGTATAAGCAATTTTAAGAAAAATTGCTAGCATTGTACAAATGGCTACCAAAGGTTTTATTTCAGTTATATTGTAGTTACTGTTCTTTTGAGATTGAAGCATGTCAAATCATTTAGGTAGAATGAAGGTGTGGAATGGTTTATAATCATTCTACACATGTATTGTACCTGTGTTAACTGTTTGCCAACTCTGTAATTACATTCTAAAGCAATATTTGGATTTTCAGATTGACTGCAAGCCATTGGTAGACAAAATGTATGAATTTTCAGTTTTTCTTGTTTACTTTTTGTTTGGTCCCTCCTTCTTTCATCCTTGTAAAGTATTCACTGCTACTACAAGGGAGCAGATTGTAGGGAGGAATAATAGGTAAAGGTTTCAAAATAGGGTAAATAGTGGCAGAACCAGATTTTATGATTCACAGAGAACATTTTTGTACCACAATTAACAATCATTTGTGGCATAGTGGACAATTTTAAAAAGTCAATTTATTCAAACTTTCCTCACTTTCATTTTCTATAAATGCGATTAATAATATATTGTGACCATAGCAGAAATTTCGTGAAGCGTTAATTACGGTCTAATTAAATATTTATCTTGTTTGACAGATTAAGGTGATGTAGAGAAAGAGAAGAAGCAGAGGAAGAGGACATAAACGACAGAGAAGAAGCAGAAGGAGCTACACCAGGACGCTAATTTTGGTTCTAACCGGGCATTGCAATATACACAACATCAAAACGGGTGACGAAGAGAGGAAGATGGTCTCTCTGCCTAGCGCAGAGTCCGGAACAATGGACAGAATTTCAGATGATGATGATGACGAGCCTAGTAGCGGCTCCGAAACCTACGAGGAGGGAGATCTTTTGACGGCTGCTATGGACGATGACGTAACGGCCCAGCTCGCCGCTGCAGGTTGGCAAATCAAACAAGCTAATGGTGATTTCCATTTTTTTGCTTTTCACCTTTTCAGTTACTTACGTATTAATTACTCTCGTTTCGTTTCGTAAAGAAAAAGCGTCATCGTCGCAGGCTTACAGGTTTAAAAGTAGGAAGGTACGGTTCCCTGTGAAAACAACCTGTCTCTTAAGACTGTCAACTTTCATTTAGGATCCAGTGTGGTTACTATAATATTTCATATCTCAAGGACTTCATTAGTGTAGTTCATCCTATCAAAAAAATATGGTAAACATATACATAAAAATGTTGCTCTAAAGCGTAATAAAAATATCATCACGAGAATAAAGTACAAATCACAAGAATAAAGTATCATTGAAATATTTTTGACGGCAATTACCTCGGTTTTATTAAACATGGGTCGTTCGTAAAATGGTTTGAAAATCAATCGTTCAGCAACAGTTTGTGTATTACAAATTTTCGTTCTCGGTATTTGTTTCATATTCTTGCAATTCCTTTAATCTGTGTCGTTTGTGTAGATATGTTTTCGTATAGTCGTTTTGCGTTTTTAATTTGTTATGCGTTTTTTGTTACGTATCTTGCACATTGATCATTAATTTTATAAGTCACAAACACTTTATTATCATGTGTCAATAGCACGTAAGCATTGCTTTTCCAAGTTTAATCATCTCCGTTAATATTTAAACTACACTTGATCGGCAAAATGAGATTGGTGTTAAAACTGAATTCATTGCCTTTTTCGATTCCTTTTTCAAGTCTGTCAAGAATGCCTGCCGTGGTACAGAATGGTTCATAAATCAACAATAATTTATCACGCTATTCTAACGTAACACAAAAGTGCGAAAAAGAATAGTTGTTTTCCTTTATTTCGCTTTCAAACTGATATTTTAATTTCGCGCACGTTGTACATCATTGTTGCTTGTGAATTTTGTTATGTATGCGGAATGTTTACAGGGTTTTTCTCTGTGAGTGAGATATAACGACGTAAAACTGGCAGTATGTTTCAAGTATTCCTACCTTATAGTATTTCGTTCTGACAGAATAAAGTAAATTACGTTTGGCATAATACGTTATACGTTCATGTTGATAATGTACAAAGAGATCTATCTTTACGTCGTTATATCCAGGTGTGTTTGAATTCATGCTAGCGTTACTAGCGAAGTGCATTTACAATATTTGAGCAAGCCTGATTATTGGCGAGCTTAATCCTTACTTTGGCAAGCACTTTCATTTCCATTCAGCTGATATCCCCTGATGAGCAACAAAATTCAGAAAGTTTCCCGGCTCTTCATAATAAGGTATTTCAAGTTGCTTTGAATTGAGATGAACCAAAATTTTCTACGATTAATTATTGAAAATCACCATTGCTAAGAAGTAAGCATGACATGGAAAGTTTTTACAAGTAGCGAAATGTCTGAAAATATACATTTTAGTTCATAGCACAAGACTGTTATGAAGTTAATGACATTCGCAAACAGCGTCTAATACTTCGTGTTGCCAGGGTAAGAGTAACGAAGATGTGTAAATGGATGAACATGTGCGTGTTTCGACATTAACATTTTTTGTTACTGCGCCGCTTATAATATGATACTTACGTTCATATATCTGTAATGACACAAGCACAAAGCATTTGGTGATTATGTCTTAAGGTATTTTCCTAATGACGCGGTTCTTTAGGACCAGTGGGTGTAGCGGCAGCTGCTGCTATCGTCTCAGCGAAAAAACGAAAACGGCCCCACAGTTTCGAAACCAATCCAAGCATAAGGAAAAGGCAACAAAATAGACTCTTACGGAAGCTCAGAGTAAGTTCCTGCAAATTAAAATTTAGTTAAGATTCGTACGATAATCAACTCCAATGAGGTATCATACGCGTGAGTTATATTAAGTTAAGCACGTTTACACTTTTCCAACATCCTAATTGCGGATTACCGAATACTGGCCGTCTAAGGAAGTGTTTATTACTCTTAGAACGGATCAGACGATCTTCTTGTAGAATGTACAAATGGAAACGATGACTATTTCATTTTAAAAATCAACCGATTTACATTTAAAGTGAAAACTTGAATTATGTATTACTGAATGATAAGTTTGCATTGCGGTTACGCACTTCTTGTCCAATGTACTAGAGTGTGTTCTTTGATGTATGTCCTTGATGAAATTCTTGCATCCTTTCAGCAAACCATAGACGAATTTGCGACAAGAGTCGGTCAACAAGCCGTAGTGTTGGTAGCTACACCGGGCAAACCAAACAGTAGTTATAAAGTATTCGGAGCGAAGCCTTTGGAAGATGTAGTTAAGAGTCTGAGAAACGTTATAATGGAAGAATTGGAGAGCGCACTTGCTCAGCAGGCCCCACCGCCCGTTCAAGACGATCCTTCGTTATATGAATTACCACCTCTCATAATAGATGGAATACCCACGCCTGTGGAGAAAATGACGCAAGCACAACTCAGGGCATTTATTCCATTGATGCTGAAATACTCTACCGGAAGGGGTAAACCCGGCTGGGGGAGGGACAGTACGCGGCCACCCTGGTGGCCGAAAGAATTACCTTGGGCTAATGTACGCATGGATGCGCGATCCGAGGACGAGAAGCAGAAGGTTCGTTATTACTAACTTTCACATAATTATCTACTCAATATCTGTTATACGTGGAATTCATAACTAGAAATTTCGGTAGATCTTATTAGCTTGATGAACATGAATTTCTAATGTAAATCGCGGGGAAGATTTTTATAGTCTGTAATATGCCATGTTACTATATAAGTCATGTTTTTTCACAGATTTCTTGGACGCATGCCTTACGACAAATCGTCATAAACTGCTATAAGTTTCACGGAAGAGAAGATCTTCTACCTGCGTTCAGTGAAGAAGATGACAAGTCTAATGTATTGATACAGCAGTCAACGCCTCATTCTTCTTCGCATCCTTCCCATTCGTCTGGTCAGGGACAGGGCGGCCAGTCGCAGCAGCAACAGACGGTGGGAGTCGTGCGTCTGAGCAGCACGGATTCATCTAAGGGAAACTCTTCGCCAGCACAAATCATTGCCGCGTCCCCTACAGCTCTTGCCACTGCCACTCAGGTGGGAGTGGATGGAGTACACATAAAACGAGAAATCAAAATGATGGAATGCCATGGCGATACTGAGACCATTTTCTTCATATTTTCCCGCGTTTCCTTAATTATTTCTTTATTAGGAATCTTAATTAGTGGAAAACAATACATTTACAATATTAAGGATACCGTAACATTAAAAACAATTGCTGGTTTTTCTCACTCAGAGTGATTCGCTTCAAAGCACCATGGTGTTCCTTTGAATCTCAGACACGCGAAATTACGAAAGAATCTTACAGTATATTATGACACCCAGATAACTGTCATCGCACGGTCGGATCGTATTTATTTTGGATGTGTTTGGTTTCCCTTATTTGAGTTTATTAGTTTATTTTCTACACTATCGCTTACAATTGCATTTTTCTCTTCGATAGGATTAAATTAAGGCTTTGACGTGTAAAATGTCCAATGATCAGATACAATATATATTTTTTATTATCATCCATAGATGACGACTCAGTATCCAACCGCTGTACTACAAACCATAACAAACCCCGATGGGACCGTGTCCATCATTCAAGTAGATCCGAGCAATCCAATCATCACTTTACCGGATGGCACTACTGCTCAGGTTCAAGGGGTTGCCACGGTAAGTTAATTTACAAGTTTTTTTTCTACACGATTGTACATGGTGTAATGAAGATTCTAAATTACCGACAAGTACGTGCGGTACAGTGTTAACGGTTTGAGTACCAGAATCACAAACTTTGGTTCTTTTTTAACCAACACTCGAGGACCGGGGACATAAAATTGTTTTTTGGCAAAACATTGTAGCATTTGATTGGTACCCCAGAGCGGACATTTTTGGTCTAATTTTGTTTCATGCAAAAAACCTTAATATATTTCGTCTATGACAAAATATGTACATGACCAACACGTACTGTTCACGTTTTGTCGCATAAATCATAAGACACGCACGAGAAATGAGCGCGAAAAGCACCAAACAATCGCCAGAACCAAATTGTTTCAATTAATTTTGTAGCGAAATCTCTTTTATTTATCTTTGGTCGTGGATTAATGATAATTTTCCTCGCATTTCTTAACAGATACACACGAGTCAAGGCGAAGTTCAAGCTCTTGCAGAAGTAACTGGTGGTGCTGAAGGCACTAGTGTCGCTGTTGACTTGAACAGCGTTACGGAGGCGACTTTAGGTCAAGACGGACAAATCATTCTGACAGGGGAAGACGGACACGGTAAAACAGTTTTCTATAGGCTCTGCACCGTTGCTGGCCAGGAGCTACTCGAGCAATGATCCGTTTATGTTAGCCCAGGGTGATCCCTTATCGTTTTGCATGCCGTCTGCCGAGCTCCATACCAAAATTAAGTCTATTTTAAGTTTCGTTACCTTATACGACGAAATAGAGCCATTTTCGTTACTCCTTTAGTATTGTACATACGCATATAAATCCATATTTACATCAATTTGATTGAGAGCTGTATACAGTTTTCTTTTAGTCGTGTTTTTAAGAATCCATGACTACCAATCGTAGTAGCCTAATCAGATGAATGCCAGGGATATGTGCGTGTTGATTGTACAACGGATAACGCAACAATATCCGCTTAATACACAATGTACGGTTACCCGCGAATACAAAAGGCAAACCTCTATTTGGGATGCTCCGTATTGCTCGTGTGCGTTTTATGCGTGTAAAGGAAATTCCTTCATCGATGCGGCAAAGATGTTCACAGCAAAAGACTAGCATTTATGTAAATGTATATTGAATGTACATACCATATATTAGATAGATAGGATAGGAAACTCATTGAAGTTCTTGTGGCTAAGTCATTTAAAAGAATCGTAGATTTCGGGCAGAACTGATTCTTCTCTGAAGAATATTCTTCGATAGTACGATGCGAATTGTAATTATACTTGTACAATCTTTGGCGTAAGGAAAGATAGCGTCTGACATGGATTCTTAGAACTTTCTACTACAGAATATACCGTGGGAAGTACATTGAGAGCAGAGCCTATTCCTGTTTTACGATAGTCAATGTGCGTTATTAAAAATCGATTATTTACGTTCTTTAGATACAGAGAAATAAATTTACTGTACATAGAGTATATTTTCGTCATGTTTTATTATTTCAGATTCTGTTATTTTGCAATTTCTGTTCGAATCCGCTGCAATGTGTTGCACGATTAGAGCTTTAAGCATTTAAAAGTTGTGAACTGCGTTCGCATTATTACGAGCAGTTTCGACATTTTTTTGCTTCTCCTTTTTCATGTCTTTTTCTCTCGAGTAGACGAGCCCGTTTTCTGTGTCACATTAGCCACGTTATTAGGTTGTGTCATGTAAGGAGTGTTTGCAAGATTTATGTATGTTTAACTGTAAGAATAGATGCACAATTCGATTAACGCATAGTAAGTATAGATATTTTTCATGAAAATATTTCGGGCACATGTTAGCAATAAAGAACAGCACTGCATTCAGTAGTATAATCGGTAATTCTTAACTGTAGGCTGGACTGGAGATATAATGCTGAAAGTCTATAAAGTCTAACTCTATTTTTAAATTTAGTTCAGCCGTTAATTTTTATTCGGATTCTTACATTTTCTCAGAAGCTAACTACCTCGGCATTTTATCAAAAACTTATGGCTTATGAATATGCCCAACTCTTGGAACATTACGATTGTGTTTGTCCAATAGAACGATCGCATTACCAACGTTAAGGATAGAAAGTACAGAACGATGGTACACCATGTGTTTTATACGTGCAAAAATTATGTAATTTATCATATAATATGCGAAGTGTCAGCTCATTTTTTATAAATCACATCGCCGTTTAAAATGAGAACTAGTCGTTCTCTATGCCCACGAAAATTGGATCCTCATAGAATCTTTGTTTCTCATGCTGTACGTATTGTTCGCTGGTTTTACTGTTTCTGTGATATCATTTCGTCGCTGGACAACAGGTGTTGGGGATGATAAAGAAACCGATGAACATTCATATATCCTCGAATGTTACGCAAAAGACGGGACTAATTTTAAACTGATCGATTTCTCTTGTTCGTTTCTTACGTAACATCGTCAGTAACGGTACGCGAATCGAATACTTTACCTTCTTGTTCATTTTCATTTTTAGTTTAGCTATTTTTTAAACAAGATTGTGCCTACACTCTCTTTCCGTCCAAACGAAGAGACAACCTAGTTGTCGGTGTATTTACTAACGCGTTCAAGAAAAACTTCCGATCTTCTAATTAGTATTACAGATCGAACGTTTCTGCGTTTTATAAAGGATTTGTTTAGTGTCAATCTCCGTGCACTCCGTGAATTGGATTTATTAAAGAAGAGTTATACATATATGTATGGGTCATTTTTAAAAAGCTGTTTCAAAATTCATAAGTTTAAAAGATCTAATAAGTCCTAATAAGTCTCCCACCACGAGATCCACTCTTAGTTGTGACAGTACATAAATTCGCCTTCCACAGTTGATATACTCTCCAGTTCGGCGTACAGAAAGTAGCCTGGTCACAGGCGGAAGAAAGGAAACATGCTTCTGTGTTTCAGGATATCCGGTTTCTGTGTCTGGAGTGATAACGGTACCAGTATCAGCGAGTATGTACCAGACTATGGTGGCAAACATCCAGAGCGATGGTACGATGCAAGTTGTCACGCCGATGGTGCAAGTACCCAAAGTTGAACCGGGTAACGGGGAGACCAGCATCGAAGCAGTCACTATTCAGGGTCACCCTATGACAATGATAAACGCGGCTGGGGAGCACCAGGTCCTCCAAGTGATATCGCTGAAAGACGCGAATGTCCTTACTAAGGCTATGCAAGCCGAAGTTGTCAAGGACGAAGATAGCCAACAACAGCAAACCGTGTCTAGTCCTGAATAAAACGCTAATTCAGTGTAGTTTTAATATATACGGATCAGAGTGAGAATGCGAGCACATCGACGGTATCCGTCAAAATGAAGTCATGTACATACAAGTAGAACCACGTAAGGAACAGAGTGAAGACATTAGCAAAGTTATAATCAATCCGTGTCCCGAAGCAAATTGTTGTGTGTTTTCTTTTTGTGCATAACTATGCAAAAAGAACACGGGTGCACGCAATTGTCGAAGAATGAAAACCGATCGAATATGTAAAATCTCTTGGATCAGAGTAAGCTCTGCTTAAAGCAGTCGACAGAATAGGATAGAATGCGAGTATGCCTATTCGAATTCTACTAAGATGCATTTTAAGCAGGGTTTTTACCGTCTGTATGTTAAATCCGCTATCGATGATATTTGGAACATTTACTCGCAACTCACCTCTTCGATTAGTATAACATCGTAAGGATGACTGTATAATTGACGATCACCTCGAATATTAGATCTCGTCGGCGAATCTTTACGATCTTCATACGGCACAAACGTTCGAAAGACGTTATTTGCGAGCTGCGTATGTTTATCAGTAGACATGTATTATCGTTACCCGGGAAATCATCGGTTTTTGCAGTTACTACGAACATGATGAAAAAACTTCCTTTTCGTCTAGTCCTGCACGATGACATTGTGTTTATAAGCTACTGAATGATCTTAAAGTCTATTTACCAAAGAAATTAGTTACGTTAAATTTGTTCGACACGAATACTAAGAATAATTATCATGTACCATTAAATTTCCAAATTTCTTCCATCATCGAAAGATGCTTTGTCTCGTAACGGAAGTTTACTTCTGTAAATCTTGTAGCTTAACATGTGATCTATCCATTTCACAAAGACATTTTCAAATTTTCATCAAGTTCTCGTAGTCTGTCGAATGGTTTACGTAAAAGTCAACTACTAAATTTAACGGGGCAAGGAACCAAGGTTGATCGTTATCTGAAGCTTCTCTAGAATTTTAGATACACGAACGTTTCTCGGATCGATAGTACAGTCGGTATTATTCTTTATATTTTTATGGCGTGAAGGCAAAAAAAGTGATTTTTCTTTCAAATGTCGACATTTCGAAATAAGACGTATTAGTATATGTTAATGATCTAAATCATTAGTATTAATGGAATTAAGCATTTCTGACAGGTACAAATAGGGTAAGTTGTAATATTTTTTTTCAAAAATAAGAGAGATTGAAAATTCGAATACGCAGCGTTATCGTAAACCTGCAATGGCGCCATAAATAAAATTGTACCGCCTTTTCTGTTCATTCAAATTCACTAACAGTGTTATTGTAAAACACTTGTTGTTATCGGCGTGAAAAAAATAACATTATTTATGTGATGTCCAACGATCTTTTCCCATTACATACAATCGACGGTAGGATGCGGAGTATAGCCCAAAACGGTCGAAACAAACAAAATATTGTAGCAAAGTAAATATTTTCCGAAACATTTTGGCACTTTTATGGAAAATTATTTAAAATTCTAATCTGCTGAAGTAGTCGCGATATTAACGAAGGGCATAGGCATTTTTGTCCCAGCGACAAGAAATTCAGTTCACAATGTCAAAGATATTTCTGCGCAGATATCCAGAAAGGGTGGAAAATGTACAGGTTACAAAACAACGTATTACTTTTTGTTTAACGCCGGAAATTTATAAATCGTACGTATTATCTCAATTTTATGCCGTATCTGAATTTATTGTCAGTGAAGGACACGTGTGACCTATGGTCCCTTTCTGGCTATAGTCGGGTGGTATAAAATTATATTATTAAACCGTCTTCGTGCATTTAAATGCCAACTCATTTTTATAAGATATGTATGTAAATTGTATATTTAGGAAAAACGTATTTTTGCGTGCAATCTTGTTTCAATGTTGCGGCGTGTTGGTCGTGTAAGGTACAAAAATACATTAGTTAATCACCATTGGTGTCAATGATTTGTACTTTTTGATGAAGTGTTTAAATTACTCTGTTCCGGAATTTTCTGTAATACAACGTATACATTTTATCGTATGCAAAATTATTCGAGTGATTTTTATTAAATATTATCTGTGAGAGGTGCGTAACGGATTAGGTTATCATTTTTCCATTTCCTGTTGAATTGAATATCATGATGAACGTATGGTGGTATGTACGTATACGTGTGTGCTTCTCTGGTATCGTTTGGCTTTACTTGCAAGGTATACGGCTCGGTAGCAGATGCGTAACATTGAAACAACGAACTGCCAGTAAGACAAAAGTAGGGAAATCAGCAAGTTTTTATAACGTGTCCGTGAAACATGCTGAACTAACAGAACGGCGGATAATCATACAAACGACAAACCATCGTTGCTGCAATTACATTAGAATTCTCGGCCGTTCGATACGTAATGTACGATCGATCTGTGTCCATTAAACAGAAATTTGATTCAATGTCATTCGCCAACATGGATATGTATCACCATTTTAGATAATTATAGACCTATATGTATATGGATTTCATGCCTGTAATGTAATTTGTAAATACGTCATTGTTGTCTCACTTTTCTGCTTTGGTTACTTCTCGTGTAATGTGTAAAGTGAACGCAATTACCGATTCTGAAACCGATAAAAAGAACCAAGAGCGGAACATAATTGAAAGATAATACATTTGCTTCATTTTATTCTTGTATCTCCCGTTAAATCGTTACTTCGCCATTTAATCTCAGATATTACGAACGGACTTTTTAATGACCAGTCGGGGAAAATCTTCACGTGTCGACATTGTCTAAATTCCTTTACCATGTTGTCCTGATAATAGTATCTGGATACTTGATAAATGAGACTGGTTTAGTCTTAACCAGTAACCATACCCATGGAATTGTTAGACTTTTTACATAAACATGAGATCTCAAAAGCCTACGAAGAAAATGTCCCGTGTATGTAAAAGAATGTATTTACTAAATCTAGATTTGTAGTAAAAACATTACATCAGAGAATCTTAGAAAAAATATTTTCTCAGCAAAACTTGTTAATAGAATTTTATTTAATTCAGGGAACCACTTTTCCCGCAAATATCTACCATGCTGTGCTAGGACAAACATTTTAAATGTTACTTGGTTTTACACAACCGTAGGAGTGCAGTGACCAGTTAAGTTATTTAGACTTTTACTGCTGGATTTCCTATTCTGTTTTTTGAAAATTAACAAGAATAATCTTAAAAAATAACAACATTAGGAAATTATCAGAAAAATTTCTTTGACTTTCAAATATGTGTCACAAGGGATTGGGTCTTATTCGTGACCTGTTAGTTAAGTTTTCTTTCGTTTATACAGATCATAACATTGAAATTTCATGTGCTTAAAATAATCTTAGATTTATTTAATTTTTTATGTATACCTGTATTAAGCTTTATGATGGTACATATTCTTTGCCAAGACAATAATTATTATCAGACTAGTCAGTTAAGTTTCAGTATTTAGTGGATATCATAAACAGATTCAACAGCTAATTCGGGCTTGTCGTATCCAAGTTCCTCTGGGGTGTTGATACCTAACTCGTCCAACGTCGGTCTGATCTCTTGCAGAAGATATGGATAAATCTCATCAAGATGTGGTCCACATTTGCACTTGACACTTTCAAGGTACCTTACCGCTAAGGCATAGTCATTTAAGCGTCTACAAGCTTTTAATGCAGCAATGATGATTTTTGGCTCTGGCACGAGATCCATACCTGGTAAGGAAATAAACATTGCTATATATGTGTTGCATTATTTTACTCTAATCAATATAGCACCGTTTATTTAGTAGGATTGAGACAGTCATTTATTGATATACACTTATAGTTTAATATGACCACAATCATTTATAACATTTGGTTATGTAATTCGTTTCTATATGATCTGATTATATGGGAACTGATGTACATACATTGTTGATACTCTTGGAATATAAAAGCACCTTGTATTAATGATTATAGAAACCCTAATGCGTTAAATATATAGAAACTTGTAAAATTTAAAACAGAAATCGTACCCGCGTGTTACGATGAATATTTCATCAATAAATTATATTATGTGTCGCTGAATATGAAATACTATCAGTAATTCTATCCGACATAATCGAATCGAAATGGAATCACAGCTGACGAAGCTGACAATCGCGGCGACGGAATGATATTTATAAAATCGTAAGTGAATACGGGAATTTAAAAGGTAGGGAACAGTAAAAATTTTTATAATACACATTGGATAAAGTGAAATAAAAATTTACCAGCCAGATCATTCATAGCTTTACGAATTTCCCAGTGATCGATGTCACTACGGTTGAAATACGCTTCATATCTCCTATCGAATTCCTCATCGGTCTCTTGAGATCCGTGAGCTCCCCTCGAAATCTGAGTTCCTGCAGTTATCGCTCTCGGTACCACTGCATTTCTTGTGAGTGAATTGACACAACCTGCCACGATACGTAACATTTTACGGATATAACGAAGTTTCACAGAGAGAAACTGGAGAATCCGTTATTAACGATACTCTTTCGTCGCAGACACCTATTGCGTAAATGGTGTATGTACAAGACACCGGATATCAATGTTCTGCTGGACAGTGCCGATAACCTAAGAAAAGCAAAATCCGTAGTTCCCGGCAGCACGAGTCCCGCGAAAAGTATGAAAATGAGAGTTAAAAATCGTTTATTCCACTCTACATAGTTATTGACGCCTGGAAAGCATTAACAAATTTACCTTATAATTTTAGAAACAGTTTCAATAAGTGTATCCTTACCTTGCAATTGTATCGTTCTGGCCGAGCGAGTTAACATGTGCTATCATTATGTTAGTAGAAAGTACCATCTGAATTTATTGAAATACTTTGACAATGAAATTGTACTTGAAAATTACTAAACATTTAAAATTACAGTAAATTTTTTGAAGAAGTTAAAAATATGTTGGGAAGTAAAAAAGACTTGGCGAAAGCATACCGATAAACATATTTAGCAAGTTATTAAAAGTTTTTTGTGGAAATATGATATTACTTTTCATGTAGAATACACTTGAGATAAACAGAGCTACTATTGGAATATAAAAGTCGTTGCTAAGAAGCATAAACAGTCATTCGAAAATGTCGGCCGTATATCGTGCATACAATACAATGCAAACACGGTCACTTTAGAACTGAAATAGTAATCGTTTATGTGTTAAATCAACTCGATTCAAGAAATCGCTATTAGCAATATGGCTATACCATCGCTACAGACTCGAGCACTATATGGTTTGAGGACCGATGTCGACGGTAATGCGTGTTTTCTCAATGACACGGAAGTTCTGTATCCCGTCGGAAATGCGCTATCGATTCACGATATTTCTCAAGGACGTCAAAAACTGATTCGTTTATCCGATAAACAACAGATAAATGTGATGTGCGTTGCACCAAACAAGTGAGAGTTGTTCAATAAGTTTAATGCACTCTATTATTGTTCACGATAACAATTTAATTTGAGTGCATCTAAATGAACTTTGCGCGCGTTTTTTGCTTTTCAGGATCTTTACGGCAGTGTGCGAAATGGGCGAAAAACCTACAATATCAGTTTACGATACACAGTCATTGAAGAAACGGAAAACACTTGGCATCCCTTACGAAACTGTTGACGTACATAAATTCGTGTGCATTGATTTTTCCTTTGACAGTAAATACATAGCAGCGGTGACGGGGGAACCTGACCAGACGATGCTTTATTACAATTGGGAAAAGGGCAAAGTAGAATCTAGTCTACGTGTAGGTTCGTCGCAGAGCGGCCTATTTACCGTACAGATTTTAGCATGTAATCCAGCAGACGCGGGAGTCATGGCACTAGGCGGATTATACAATTTTAAGTTTCTCACCTTATCCGAAAGCGTGTGGAGATCTTATGGGTTCTCCAAGGCTGATAATATTCCCATTTGCTCAATGGTTTGGTTAAATGCGGACAGACTGTTAGCAGGTACGAAGGACGGTAGGATTTTATATTTGGAAAACGGTGACTTGAAGAACATTTACAGAATGTCAGAGACTTTACGTATGGATTTGAAGTTGCGCCGGGAAAACATCTTGCAGGCGCAAGGTTCAGAAATGACCTTACGACCTGGCGATGAGATATCGTCGCAACATGAGATAATAATGTTACGGGCATCACAGAGAGGATTTGTCTTTGCATTTGGAGCAGGAATGATTATATTTTTCGAAAAGGAAGGGCCGCATAAATACAGTAAGAGGAATGCCTTCTTCGTGCCACAGCAAATTTCTGGAAATGACGATGCGGATTTTTACCGCATTAATGCCATGGATATTAACCCAAGTGCCGATCGTATAATCGTGACTTGCGGGTGGCCACGTCTCTTTTATGGCACCCTTTGGGGCCCGGATTTATCGAAAGATCCTGAACCTCGAGAACTAGAAATCGTTGGAGAATCGGCGCATTATGGTCCCGTTGGCGGTCTTTCTGTTTGTGCTTGGAAGCCAATTTTTATGACCTTCGGAGAAGTCGATCGTACCATTAAAATTTGGGATTTAGAGACGGCCAGCTTAATGCTGACAAAGCAATATGTTGAAGACATCCGCTGCATCGCCCTACACCCGACGGGTCTTTTATGTCTCATCGGATTCCCCGATAAACTACGTTTTATGAGCATACTCATAAATGACACATCGCTCGTTTACGAATTCTCCATAAGAAATTGCGAGATGGTCGAATTTAGTTACGGCGGCCAATTGTTTGCCGCAGTCAACGGAAATATGGTGCAAGTCTATTCAACGGTTGATTTTCTTAATCGTCATTATTTGAAAGGCCATACAGGAAAGGTCAGTGCCGTTGTATGGTCTCGAACGGATACGACGCTTCTGACTATGGGATTGGAAGGTGCCATTTACCAATGGGACATTATTAGTGGGGAACGCATTGCAGAAATTATCCTTAAGAGCACCATTTTACAAGCTGTAACTCTCTCTTCTGAGGGATCACACTATTGTATTGCGGATGACGATTATATTCGAGAAATTAATGACTATACGGTAATTTTTCATACTTTAGTAGTCAATAATTAGTAACGGATAATTCGCACGTCGCCGTCTCATTTATCTTATTGAACTTCCAACGTCATGTGTTTTTTTGAATTCTTAATAATGGTTTTGTTTATCGATTTTTTTAATACTTTCGGTTTTTGGGTGTATCATCTTCGTGCCTGATTTTATAAGCACCGTTGACGGATGTGGACGATGACGGATTTGTTACCGAATATCATAGAGATAATAAAGCACTAAACATGTGTAACCACTCACGTAATGTACCTATTCGTGTTTTTACGTTGTTTAGATAGCACGTGAGTTCCATTTACCAGGTGTACGTATGTATCGGCTCATCGCAGGAAAGGACGATGCGCTCTTGTTTGCTACTTCCCCCGGTGGCATCATATTGTCCTTTAAATGTCCTCTTCAAGAACCATTAGAATATGCGGAGTTTCACATGCACTGCACGGATATTACAAAGGTAGAAATAACTTTGAGATCATTCTGCGCATTTTAACGCTTCAAGTCGATCATTATTGCAGATTGTATTGTCTCGTGACGATCGGTACTTAATATCTGTTGCGATCGATGGCAGTTTATGTATTTGGAATATCCATTATCCCGTAGCCAAAATTCCTAAAACGGGCCAGGATATGGTGTACATGAGAGAAATATTAATTGGCGAAAGTGACCTAAAGGATAAACTGCGTGTAATCGAGGATTTGCAAGTTAGGCTGAAAGAATTGGAAACTGAGCATGCGTACAGATTGAGACAAACGGAGGTACAGAATAATGATAAAATACGCCAAATTCATCGAGGGTACGTCGAGGCCATTGAAGAACTGAAACGTAACATCGATGATCTCGAAGAACAGCGCACGAACGAATTAAACACGATAAATTTGGAAATTGTAAAAATAAAAGAGGCACACGAGGCGATGATGAAGAAAGTAGAAAGCGACTACGAAGCCAAGTTGATTAATGAATACGATAAGTATCGTATACTCGAGAATCACAGCAACACTATGCGTCAAGATTATGAGAAACGTATAGCAGATCTCGAAGAGCGTACAATGAAGGAAAAGCAGGAGACTGCCAGGGCTTATGAAGCACAAATTCATGAGAAAAATTTGCAGTTGGTAGAAGCGCAGGAAGAACTGGCTCATCAGGTGCAACTGCATCAGCGGCTGATCGCACAGGTTGAGGACGATGCGGATCGCGAAATCGTTGAGCTGCGCTCCAGTTATGAAGCTATGTTATACGAGAAAACACAACTTAGTCTGAAGCTCAAAGGGGAAGCAAGTCTGATGCGCAACAAGTATGCGGCCAGTCAAAGTGAGCTTGAAGATTTAAAAAGGCGAATTCAGAACGTGTATTCGGAATACGAGCAGTTTCAAAAGGTTATTCGCGACCTTGAGAAGGACGTGTTGGATATGAAGAAACGGATTGACGAGAGGGATTCTACAATCCAGGAGAAGGAGCGCCGTATAACCGATTTGAAGCGTACCAACCAGAAACTAGAAAAATTTAAGTTCGTGTTGAATCATAAGATCGACGAGCTTAAGAAACAGATAGATCCGCGAGATCGGGAAATCAATTTGCTCGAGAAGAAGATTCGTGATATGGAGAATGAACTTGTAATTCTTCAAAAAACAAACGTCACTTTGGAGTTACAGTTAACCGAATTGAAGGAAAAGCTATGCAGCGCGAATCGTGAAATTCAGAAGAGCTTTGCGCGGAATCGACATTCTCAGACACTTTTGCAACGTATCCGCACGGATTTACTAGACGCCGCTGCTCACGTGCAGGAGCCTGCGGCACTGAAACTTATTATAACGAATCTCTATCATAAATATAGCGCTAGTGAAAACTTTTTACGATGTCACGTAACGAATTTGTCCGTTTACAGCGAATTCAATAAACAAAGAGATCACTTGGAGAAAACCGTGGCTTATCTCAAGAAACAAATATTCGTCAACCAGCTCGATATTAGTAAAGGTCAACGCGATAAGACCATTGCCGAGAATGCTGATATTATACTCGAATTGAACGCTTTAAGGGAGGAATTGAAGAAAGCGGAAAAACATATAGGTGACGTAAAAAATCTCCTGGGATTAACCGAAGTCGATGTTGCACCAGCCGAAGGCACAGCAAAGTTAGAAAAAGTATGTAGAGGTTTTGAGAGGCTGCGGAGTGAATTCAATGTCCAAATGTTAGAGTGCCATCGTTTAACAACGGTTCTGAAAGATGAGGTAAAGAGACTTTTAAGCAAATCCCTGCAGGAAGAAATAGACAATTGATAGACAATTCCGTTAATTGTATCGCTTACAATTACGAATGAAAATACATTCGACATTCGACAATTGTGTTACTTTCTCACAGAGAAAAACGGTATTTTTCAGTAGTTTCATGACAAAAAAACAGACGACTAGTAATGTTTCATATTACGCAAGAAGTACAAAAATCATTTGAGGGAGATAGCAGTAATTCACAGGAAATACCCTCCTAGTTTTTTTCTATTTATATTCCGGAAGATACTTTATTTGACAGAACTCACAGATAAATGTCATTTCTGTATGTCTGTATGACACATGTGTCTTACATAAACATAGTATGAACAATTTCAGAAATTGCTGCACACTTCGTACAGGATTGGTAGTAGGTGCCGAATATTTCACTTCGTATGTAAATACACCATTTTTATTCATTTATTGTAAACAAAAACTATTCCTCATGGAATAAACAATCTTAATGTAGATAAATTAAAGTGTATCGCGTGAAGTTAAATCGTTCGATATTAAATTGGGAATGATTCAGTGTTTACAGAAGAAATGGTATTATGGCTTTGCGACATTTTGGATACTGCGAAAATTCCTTTTTGTAAGCTCTGTGTTTTCCCAATGCCCATACGGTCATTTGGTATGCACCGGCTAATGCGAAGAGACCAGCTGAAAATAAGTAAAACAAACACAGGTATACATACATGAAACAAATTTTCAGTTGCCACGTGTAAGATAATTTTCATTACAAGCGACGATTCCTTTGCCAATAATACTTTTATTCATTCCATTCTATCTTATGTTCTTTTCCTCCACACAATATGTGTGTTAATATTTTTGCAACTTTATTTTTTATATCATAATCCACGAATAATATGAAAGATCTTTTCGTTAAATACTTCACAGTTATATTTACCTGGAAGACAAGAGGTCATAATGGTAAATCCTATCCAGCTGCTAATTTCGTAAGTATAATTTGGGCAAGAAACTAAATTAAATAATGAAGTAAATGGATTTTCCGTAGGTATTGGTATTTTTCTGACAGTAGTTCCTGGTGGTCTCAAGTTCCTGAGCGCCAGATGGATACTCAAATTTCCAATTTCACTAATAGCAAATATCACTAGTCCGCTGTAGAATCCTAGTTGACTCGATGGCGTGTATAATGGATGATTAATGTGATACGCCACATACATGGTGAATAACCAATAATAAGCACTGTTTTTAAACAGATTTCGTAGTGGCATAGTAGCGTGACTGAAACGGTGTACAAATAATGTCTCCAGTAGACGTTTCGCGTAATGTATTGTCCAACAGGCAGCTGCCGTGCTGAAATATAAGGGAATTTTTATTGTATGGTCTTTAAAAGTGGTATTAGAATAGACAATTTAGAATTCTACTTATTAATACTCCCTTTGAGTGAAGACGTACACAATATATATTGCAAGATAACTAAATGAACACTAATGATAGTGATTTAAAAGATCAACCTGATACTTACTGAGCCACTAGATCCATTTCAGCATTCTCAATGTTACCATAAAATAGCCATGGGCGTTGATACAACCAGAGATATACAACTAAAGGTCCAGCATATTCAACTAAGAAAACAGTTTTCCATTCTATTTGAGGTCCAAGATCTTTAAAATACAATTTTCCACCATTTTTCAGAGATAATGATTTAACACTCTCAGAATCAGGCAACGACTTTCCCTTGGCTTCCAACCTCAAACTCTGTCTTTCTTTATATGGGGCTTTTTTTAATTTGTGCAGTTGTTCCTTTATTTCACCTATTGTGGTATTTGCATTTACCTGTAGAGCAAAACCACTCATGCAAGTTCATGTCACGATCATGTGAGTTTGAATTAATTCATAAACATAAAATAACACTTTATCATAATTGAGGAAACAATTTACATCCGATAATAAATCAAAACAATAATGGTATTACTTAGTGATTGAATTGTTATCAAATGAAGAGGTTAATTTTTTTACTCAAACAATTACCGCTTTTCTCACTGAATCTAGGAATATAATATTCCTGCGCAAGTATGCAACATTTCATTCACCTTTTTATCATGTACAGACTTACATTTATGCTCGTTATAGATTTCGAGGACTTTGCCTGGAGGATTTCGATCTGTGGAATAAAAATATAAGTGTGGATGATAGTTGACACGTAACCTTGAACTATAACACGAAATTCATCAAATACAGCCCACATACCTCCATAACGGTATTTTATTGTTAGAATAATCGCGTTTTCGTTACAAAAATCCTGCTCCGACACCGCACGTTAACACGACTTTAGCCCGTTTGAAGATATGTACGTGCAGTGTTTCTTTTTGCGGAAGACGGACCGTGGCGCTGATGTTAATACTTACGAAGCATTCATTCGGGCCTACGCGGTTCTGCGTAGTCATCCAAATTATGTATACAAGTTTTCTGTGCCCGGTCAAATTCCAGCGCACTAACTCGTTTACCGGTAGTCACCTTGACACCTCTCACTGCACTCCACCTCGTCGGTAGGTCAGCTGTAATAAATACAATTGTCGTCGCAAATGTATTTTTCACATACCGCTTTCTGACGTTCTAGAATGGCTCGTTAATGAATTTACGATTGTGTATAATTCATTACTGTTACAAAATCGATTGTCAGAGAAAAATTCCATTCAAGCAACGAATTTTTTGCACCACATCTTACAACAGACATCGAGTAATATCTAATAGAAGGTTAACAATATGTTATGCTTATGTAGCGATTACTCAAATGTAAAGGAAATTGTACTCAACAAATGAGTATCATCATATGTTTAATGTAGTTATACATATTAAATATATTTTCCGAGAAATCTGTAGGTTTTCATTGGTCAAAAATACCAATGAGATATATGCATATTTCCTGCTGTTTCCTTCAAATATAAATGTAAGTATCTTTTGACGATTTATTTAAGCCGATATCAGCCGGTTATTTTGAAAATTTACAGTATCTATCAATGTTCTAAGTTGCTTGAAAATTTTATCACGCATTCCATGAACTTTGAAACTTACCTCATAGCACTCAATAATACAAACGGAACGGAGAAATCTTAATTATATGCGTCGCAGCCAATGAATGCATTAAGTTAGAAACTCAGTTAGATACCATCTGCCTACATAACTGAAATGCCTTCACGTTCGTTTATGTCATAAATGTTATTTACTTAGGCAGATAGTTACGTGCAAGTGATATGGTACTGGTAAAAATCAATATTTATTTTTATAATGCGCTTTTGTCCTGTTAAAATGCTAAAGCATATCGATTTCACGATTAATTAGAGGGAAAAGGAAAGGAATTTGATTGAACAAGAGTTAAATGTATAACAACTATCAGGTATTTACTATACAAAACAGAAAAGTGTGTAATAATTATACGTTTTATAAGCAAGGTGAACGACAGCAACAAGTATTTAATTTTACTACGGAATTTGCTTTCTTTCTTTTTAGGAGTTACACTTTATTTGATAACATACAATTTAAATTTTATGTACAAATTTTAAGTTATAAATCCACAAGACTTTGCAGTAGTGCGTCTTAGGCTCGTCAGGTGAAGGGACCCTGCAGTATCAAGCTCACGCACAGAATGAATGCAAGCTCACGCACTCCGAGACTTAGAAGGAAACTGCCCAAGCTCAACGATACCGATTTTTTCTTTTTGAGATATGTTGTAGTACATCGAAACGTATTAGACATGTATTTTTTGTACGTCCCCATAAGCGAGTTTAAGGAGTGCAAACTACCCCAAAAATGTACCACCAAAAACCATTTTTTGCAGTTTTCTTCACAACGAGGTACAATTTTTTAAAAAAACCATTGGGAAATAATTTTTTTGTGTAGAACTTACAAGGGAACGTTTCGGACTGTCCCTTTCCGATTTTGATGAGCTTTGGATATGTTGTAAAGGGGTTCAAAATAAGAGACACGTATCTTTTTTATAAGTGCCTGTTACGTCCCACGGACGCAACCCCTCTACAACCATTATTATTATTATTATTATTATTATTATTATTATCATTGGTATTATTATTGTAGATAGAGACGACTACCAAAGCCCATAAGGCCCATCCCCTCCAAATCCTACCACCACCACACCACCTCCCTCCCTCACTTTCCCGAAGCGTCTCGAATTTTCCTTCGGGAGTGAAATCCCAAAACCTTTAGTTAGTTATAGTCAGTCCAGTAGTCGTAGTCAAACAGTTAGTAAGTTATTCAGTTTAGTTAAGTTTAGTCTTATTTAACTGTTACTCCGAACCATTTTTAACTCAAAGCTTTTAAATCGCTCACTGGCTATCGTCACGCTACCACGACCAATATAATAAACTCACAAATATATCGACAACAAAGTGATTATATTTATATTTAACCTTCCAACATCCAATTACGGTTCGGTTCGTAATAGAGCCTGAACGTGAGTTTAAGGGCGAAATGAGCCTCTGAAGGAAAACCTGCTCCCTCACGTTTGCGCGAATAGCAGCTAAACTGCGTATCCAAGCGAAAAATGTTCCCAATAAAAGTTGTACGGTTTCAATAGATCTACAAAACTGTCGCAAGAAAAGTTACAAAAATTTCTTGTTTTTCAAAAATTTAGCCCTCCACCACCTTCATTTTTAGAAATTGAGACAAGGTCATAACAACAGAAAAGAAAGAGCATTTCATCCCGAATTCACTGGTACGTGTGAAGGTACAGGAACCTGCTTTCCGGAATACGAAATCGCGATCGAAGTGTCCAGCATACGTACGTATAGACCAGGGGTGGCCAAAACGTGGCGAATGCGCCAAACGTGACGCATCAAATGATTACAAGTTGCGCTTCAGTCAGTTGAATGAGCCATCGTGGTGTCGAGTTTTGAAGCAGAGTTTTTGCAAGCGCGTTTTGTGTGTTAGTGTTTTTTTTTTTATCTTGTGTGATACGATGTACATAACTGTGATCTATTTGTTCTTTTTCAACATTTTCTAGAGTTTTGTACTTTTTTTTCTTTTTTTCAGGGGCTCCCGTGGGGAAGAAAAAAACAGAAAAATGAAAAAAGATACACTGTCTCTGGGTAAACTTGAAACAGCGATCGTTGTTGAAGACATTTTCATATGCTAAACTTTTAGGGATCACAAGTTTTCTTCTTTGGTTTTTTTGAAAAAGCTTGGCAGGCACGTCATATTCCTTTGCTAAGTTTCATTTCTGATGGAAATGTAGACATTGGAAACAAGAATTCGTCACTCGGCTGACAGCGGTACCCGAGCGAAAACACAACGGCATAACAGAAAGTTACGGCACTGAGCTGACGAGTTTTAGTCTTCGGAATTGCGCGGGTTGCTGGTTTCAGGAGTAGATTGATTCACTGGTGGTCAATTTTAGAAGGGCTGTAAAACCGAACATAATCGTTGAGGACGATGGATGTGTTAATAAAAATGGCTTATATTGATGCTAAATGAAGTAATGGTATGGTTCCACTCTCTGTATGTGCACGCGTGTGCGCGAGTGTAGTAGGAACATCAAAATAAGAAACAAGAGAAAGCTGTATGTGCAGTTACGATGAGTTTTCGTTATTTACGTTTTGTAATAAATTGAGCACCAAAAATGCTACGGTTCTATCATAAAACGGAACGCTTGGATTATTGTGGGTATTGCGCAAAGGAATAGACAGGGGTAGGTAATAGGAAAAGAAGAGTCTGCAAGTTTACTTAACATAGGGTATCTATCACTAAATAATACCTTTACAAGATTTACTTATAATCTTTGCTAGGGGAAACATTTCGCTTCAACTTATATCACTAATTTTCAAGAAAATGATATAATAAATTACATTTTCGTTGCTTTAATGAACATCTTACTTTTCAACGAGCACTCATAATGGCTTTCAGAGCCAAACCTCCGGGAAGAGTTATATCTTATCCCAATTGACAGAATCACTCTGCACTGTATTAATAACGATTATTGACCATTTTTGTTCATTGTTTCACAATTTGTCTGTAAAACTAATGTAAGACTATAAAAAAACGATACAGTATTAATCATTGTTAATTTGCATTGACCTGATTGTACTGTAGCTGGTTCAAATGCACAAATCTTCTGAAACTATATGATTATGTAACATAATTTAAAAAGAAGAAATTTGACCAAACATCTCTCAAATAGCGACATCCTACAAAATGTAATATTTGTTTTATTTGTTTCAGCGGAAAAATGATGTTATTAATTATACGGGAATCTAATCCATCTTTTGAAATAGAAGTCGAGCGAATCGATGGTTCCTTTTTGTATTCGCAGGCGCAACGTATACTACGATATACGGTGATCTGGGGATGAGGTAGGTTGCGGTCGGTGCTGGCGAATGGGTTTTGCGCAGAGGGTTTCATGCGCGACGCCGCAGCCGACGATGGAGTACCAGGGGAGGAAAGCGAAACCTTTCCTCAGTTGGTCGTGAATCGGTGTAGTGCACGAATGCACTGTATCCTGCCGGGCACGCGTCCTTTATAACGCGACAGAGGTAGGGCAGAAGTGCATTCATACGACACTCACACTTCCTCCTTTCGCTTTTCTCCGTTGACAGTGTTTACAAGTTTTTAGCGTTTCGTTTTTGAAGCCGACACAAATTGTAATCGTCTGATGAAAATGTACTATTGTTTCCTTCTCTTACGATTTTTTATATCAGTCATTGCTTCGTTGAAAAACGGCAATGGACCTATCTAAAATTCACTTCGGGCATTCAAGTACATTTTGATAGTGACAAGAGAGCGGTTTATCTAGCCTTCGAATATTTGTTGCTAAAAAACCACATGACCTTGCTATTTTCTAAGGAACATTGATTTTGAAGTAGTCCAATTCCTCGGTAATCACTAAAATAATTTTTTGCTGTTTAAAAGTGAGATTCTTTGATTCTCCAGGTAATAGTTAGCACTTGATTATTATACTTTTTTTAGTAGCCTGTTTGGTCTGGTAATCTATCATTTACCTTATGGTGGGAAGTTTTTTATTATATACGTATATGATATTAGTATAAGAACAGGGGGACTGCAACAGTCATGAAAATCATCATGTACAAAGTAAAAGAGATTTTTTTATCTTGTAAATTACCAGACAAATGTAGAAAAATTACACTAATCTTATTTTTTAATTACATTATGAGAAGAGACAGATAAATAAATAGAGAATTAAAGATCACATCTCTAATTACGTTGATCCTTACATTAAATGGATTGTACGTTGAAAAAACACATCGATTCTTATTAAAAGTGATGGTTTATTTGTTTAACTGTTTGAAGCAATGCCCATGATCAACGAGACGGGGATCGACTTAAGCAAAAATAACTAAAGGTATGCTGTGCGTAATTAAAAGGTGCAAAGAAAAATTTGATTTGTATGTACAGGGCGACGTAGTAGATAATCTAGAGTGCATGTAAACGGGGAATCGATAGGTCGATTCCAGTGGCAATATATAGTTTTCAAAATTGTCAGCTATAACCGCGTAAATAATTATTTCTCGCTGTTACTGTCCAAACAGCGTAATCAATTATGGAGTATGTGCATGAATGCGCCAAAGTGCGCATGTGCTGCCTTTCGATAAATTCAGATTATACTTCGATTCGAATTAAAAATTGGATAACATAACATACGGCAAAATTTTATATAAATATTGCAGAATTTGGAATGGAACTTTCGCAAATATACGCTTTTTTGGAAATGTGTCTGTGCAATATTTTAATTTGCATCGAATCATACATGGTTTGTTTAAACTTTTTTTCCTGCACCCTTAATACTTTACGAGATAATTAAGCGAAGATGGAAAAATAAGGTTTGCTTTAAGGGGTGATTTCAACCCTTAAAATTGAATATGAGCCGCTAAGAAAAATACCTTTATACTCACATTGAATCCCACTATTATCTACCAAAGTTTCAGAATTATTTGAATTTTCAGGTTGTCCGTTTTTCTTTGTAAGCAGAATTTTTAATCTGATCATCGTAAAATGTCAGTAAAAATGACTTTAGATGACATAGTCTAATTTTCTCCTTCAAATGCAATAGCTTTCTCTATGACATTTTTTTAATCTTTACAAATAACGGAATAATTGAGGGTGGCAGAGTTAGGTGGGACACCCTACACACTACCAATGTGGTAAGGCGCTGTAAGGCCATATTGCGTTTTGATGAAATTGCAAATGTGTCTTTTTGCGACTAAATTAAGAGTAATTGAAATTAATTAATTCGTTGTGGCACTGGTCGTCCTGATTTATAATAAAGCTTTCAAAATCAATTGTAATAGTACGTGAAATGATTAGTGTACATTATATATTACGTATCACCTTCTGTCAGTGCGTACAACGATACACTGTATTCTGTTCAGTGAAAGAGTGTACTTCGAGCTGTTTGAGTTTTCGTTTGTTCTGCGCATCCGCGCTTCGGTTGGGTGACATTCCACTCGATGAGTTCCCTTGCGACGCACAAACGGACGATGTCATATTATCTTATTATCCGAATATTATCTTCATATTGTCATATTATCTGAACGTGTATTAGGTGAGCGGGTGGCTGACTGGGAATGAGGTTACCGCTAAGCCTGTTTTACTATGCGCAGAAGAAGTACACTCTTCCACTGAACAAAGCGTACGTTATTTCGCAGCGTACCGTACATATGCTTACCGTCACAGCGATGCTTATTTAGTACGGTGCACGATGCATAACGATATACATCGTAAAACAGTAAGATGCAGGAATACTCTTGTACATTATACAAACTATACTGCATATTTTTTTGTCGTTGACATTTTGTAGATCCTGGAACCTTACTCTTAGTGCTTTTGGTTTGTGGTTTGCAAAATCAATAATGCGGATATTTCTTCTGATATACGATCCCCATGTAACATGGTGAAAACAAGATGAAAATAAGATTATGTTCCAAAAACCAACAGAAATACATTACTCTACTTTCGTAACTATCAAACATAAAATAACTTTCAGATTTAATTCCAACAATTTTACGTGCACGAACTGCATACTACATTAATTAACAGCTGAAATAAAAGCTAAAAAACCCTTCAAAGATTTTAAAAGTCAGTATCTAATACAGCAAACTTGCTTGCTTGAATGAATGAAATCGTTGTATTTAATGATCGTGAGTGCATTTTAAAATTCCCATCACTTGACGGATTACACAGCGGTTTCTCCAATTTTCTAACGGTGTCGGAACGAAACTATGTTGTAGGAATGCTGTGTTATACGAGGACTGCATACACAGGTAATTGCGATAAATTCTTTAATTATATTCACGTCATGAAATACGATTTTAGATTCTTTTATAACAAAAACGAGCAAGTCTATTAATGAGATTGGCATGATATTAAACTTATTATAAATGTGAGATTTACTATGTACAATTACTGTTAAATATTCCGTATTGGGCTGATGAATAAATTGTTAGATAGTTTGCGACATCTTTGATGTTCACGATGTAACAATACAGTTTATAAGTTATTTACGCTGACTGTATTTAAAGATAATCTTCAATTATATCGCTGTAACAGTATTAAATTTTATGAGATTCGAAGTTCTATGACCCAGTACTACCAGCGAATGGGTAATATGCATAAACGGATTGTCCTACAAACTTGTAAGGGTTAAGTTTACGATGATGGGTCATTAAAGATTCACTCGTATTACTATCGTGTACTTAGAGATTCAACAATATTTTTTATGTAAATGTTTATTTTAACATTGAAAAAAAGAATATGGCCAACGTATATTAATATGTTGAATTAAAAAAATATAGACAATGTAATAAACGTTAATATGCATACAAGTTTTAATTGTAGTAAGTAAGTTTTAAATGTAAGTTTTAAATGTAGTACCTTATGTACGATTAATGCAATGTTTCTATTATCAATAATTTATCCATTCTTAATTTGATGGATTTTTATTGAGCTACATTATTTATATTAAAAGTTTTCCTTATCTTCTTTTAAATAGATATAACTTTCATCTAAAAATATCTAAAGAATATCCATTTAAATGTTAAACTACTTAAGAAAATCTTTCTAAAATGGTGTGCGTTCTTTATGCCATCAAAAAATCTGAGATTTACTAAGAACAGGTTAATTTAACTCTAAGTGTTTTGCTCTTTGTAACTACATATGTTTATTAATAATTGATATGCAATCACTATTACTTTACTCTTTGTACAAGTATGTGTAGGAAAACAAAAACATACACAACGAACGATAGTACGCGATATTCTGTAATGTTCCCAAACTTATGAAACTTGATGGTTCTTGAGGACGTGCTCTACCGATTAAGCTGTAGTAACATAGTAACTATACAAATGTGTTCTAATGGTTTTGCAAGAATCATGTGTGCGTGTATGAGATATTCAAGTAGGTGATGTAAGAGGAAGAAGATGCTGACAAGGAAAGGACGCTGAGGGATGCTCTTTTGTGGGTCGATCGGTATCTAGGGCGCGGGATTTGGTTGTACGTTGTCCCTCTGTTTCCACTATACCTGTCTAGCTTCGGATTAAATAAAATTGTTATGTTACACACAAGGACTTCCTGTAGCGAAATTCAATTTAATTTTATTTTCGCAAGCATTTATACATATCGCTTCATACTAATTCGATACAGAATGCTGATGGAACAGAGTCCATCAGAGGGGTCGGGGGAGGGGGTGGCGCCCCGGGCCACACGATTTTAGGGTCCTCGATTAATAACTAGATTACTTTATATATTTTTATATTGTTAGACCTTCAGTGTTTATCAGAATATTAAACACTATTCATTTCATTTACTTGTCCACAGTTTTATTTAAAATTTTGAGGGATGCGCACAGGGGTTTTTGACCGCGCGATTATTCTACTGCTTTTTTACATATTGTATCTAAGTTTATAGTTCGGTGCAATTTAGAGGTCTGCAGAGCTTTGTTCAGAACCTCTTTCTTTTCTCGTGACAGATTTGTGGCGTTAATAACGTGATCGTTTAGTTGAAGATCACAAAATAAGCGGATGACATACAACTGTACATTTCTATATCGTACAAGGTGGATCGTACATGGTAATTGAAAGGACTGACATTGATATTTTTAATATAGTATCTTAGGCTTCAGAGAATTGACTCACGCTTAACTCTGGGAAAACTCAGTGTATGGTTCTAGGTTCATCAAGGGCTTTAAACCTGTCGCAATTGGTCAACATACCTCCCATTCTATTGTACGGTACAACTCTGACTTACTTGAAAAACATCAAGTTGCTTGGCGTATTTGTACCATGTAACTTAGATTGGAAGGCTCATGTTAAATATATTTCTAGTCGATTTTATAGTGCAATCTTTACACTTTCTCCCACGGAGTTTGAAATGTAAACTCGTATTCACACTCATGCTGTTACACTTTGGTTATTGTTGCTTGCTGCTCAGAAGTACTGAGGACACAAGTATGCAGCACACGCTTGACGCATGCACTCGTTTTACTTTTGACGCGGAACGTAAGGCGCACACCGCGGCCTACTATAAGATTTTAGAGTGGCTGAAAGTTAGTGGAAGAAGCCTTTAGCTTCTTGGTGCATTAATATACAGAATCACGCACGACGATCGATCTAAAGTATTGCGCGAAAATTTTGAATTGCAGGGAGATGCGTGCAAGCGGTCGTCGGATTGGGGTATCGGATCGATGTACCTCGTACCGCACCACCGCACAGTTCTATTTGGCAACTTGTTCTCGGTATGCAGCGCCAGTTTTGGAATAGTCTACCCCGTGATTTGCGCCGTTCGACCAATGGGTCCAGGCCAAGGTTATTCGAGTACTAAGCAAGTAGGATTTGTTGTAGGTGCATATACGCTCGATTTATATGCCTATATTATTGTCTTTTTTGTTGTCATTCTTAACTTCTTATGTTTTCTTATTTTCTTTATTAATATTTTTCGTTATATTTTATCTTAATTGCCCTGTACCTTCATCTTTATGTTCATTTATATTTAGGTTTATTTTTAATTTTTTTATCATTGTATTTATGGATGTGATGTCTCGAGTTATGGCCCCTGTATGAACATTTTATATAAATTTTATTTTTATCTCGATTTAGTATCAAGCTTTACTTACATTATGATTTTTTAATGTTCTGAGTAGGCAGTAATACCCTGTTCTGGTAATCAGCAAAATGGATTGTAATTAGACTGACATAATAAACTAAATAACTAACAAACGAGAATAATAATCTGTAAACAAGTCGAAGAATAACGGAAAATTGTACAAGAAAAAAATAGAAAAGAAAGTCACCTTGGTCTCACTTCTATATCTGGTTATTTAGTTGAAAAAAAGTTGAGGAGTCGAGTGTAGAAAAATGGGAAATCTCTTCCCTCATCAAATTCTTGGCGAATCAAATTTCGAAATAGAGAAATCCTATTAAATTACACTCAATCGCACCATTATGGTAGTAAAAAAATCGAAATCAATCAACTGCGCAATCTGTCCAAAACCACTCTAGAATACGGACTAAGAAAACAAAGGAGAGGGGGATAAATTAATGAAAGGGGCCACTAGACCTTCAAGAGGTGTTGTCATCTTTCGATCATTATCGCGTGCCGTTGTCTTGTAATTGCATATGTCCATCACTGGTGTGAATTTTCCCTCCTTTTTTTACTTCTCTTATTGTACTTTTCTCACTTTACTTCTATTACTCTTCCTTTCTTTCCGCAGTTTTCCGTTCTTCCTTTCTCCTTTCTTTTCTCCTTTACTCGCTTCCATCCTTGTTCATCTTTCACCCAACCTCTCTTCTACCACCTCTTTATATTTCTTCTTCTGCTTCCCTATCGCGTCCTTTTCAATCTTTCATCTTCCCTCTCCTTTTTAAAACTTCCCCTTTCAACACCATGTTTTTGAGTTATTTGTTTTATTTACTTTTTTAAAATGTGCACTTTATAATCTGTCGTTTTTAAAAGCATACTACCCTTCATTTATTGTAACTATTTCTAAATTGTTGTAGATGCTGTCATTTGCAAACAATAGTTTTTAAATATTAATTTTCCAGAATGTAGGACATGACACATCATTTTTCGATTATTTAAATTATTTACTAGTTTTATTAAAATCTCCACAGATCGATACTATTATTATTATTACGACAGTACATATTGCATTGATTTTATCTGGCTTACTTTGGTCGTTAAATAGTATGTTGTTACATGACATTTTTAAATTGCTTGATGTCACTCTGTGTCACGGTCAGTTAAGTGCACTCTTTCAAATTCAACTTTCTGGACGCAGTTAATGTATTTGTTCTCATCAATTGTTAATACAAGTTGACGCAATAAGTGCCTTTTATAATTTTATTAAAAGCATTCTATCATCCAAATTTTACATTTCATATAATTCTGTATAATCATCAAAACTTTACATTTCTATTCTTTGATATAACAGACTGAGCGATTCACACTCACATTATTTCACGTTTCAACTGCATCACTAGCACAGTACATCCACATCTACTGCAAAGCACTTGGCCAAAGAATCTCATCTGTAAACACAATTTTGTCTTGAACAATAAAAGTAAATTAAAGGAGAATACATATTTCGTTTTACCAAATGACGCTTCACTAAGTATGCGAATAATCAAATATTTAATTAGTTGATGGTCGGTAGGAACTCTTGATAACTTTTTGCGTCAATGTATAGGTATGTAGGTTATTGTACAAGATAAGTTAGTAGAGAATTTGTTCTATATTATAATGCATATGGAAATGTTTTACACAATGACAAAAATTATTCTCTATTAATATTTGTAAAAGAGTTTGTACAACGCATACCTACGTTTGGAAATATGGAGGTTATACGGTGAGGATGCTTCTTGATGTCAGTCGTGTCTGAAACTCTTCAGATAATAACTTTGTCATACTTTTTTCCTACGTACGAAATCAAACCAAATATACGCCTTCTCTTAAAGAAGTGTGTCAACTTGGGAAACTCAAAAAAGGCAAATACGATTACAAGTATTCTAAGAACTGGAAGTAGTACTACATCAAACTTAATAGAGATGTGAAACTTTCACCGTCTACTTTAATAGGCCATTGGTATTTATTTATTATTTTACTTTATTGTCCATAGTTTACATTATATAAAGATGAATTCTGACGACCGAATTTTCTTTATAAATTGTGTTTATCAGTAAGAAGATACTATTCGAAATATCTGAAAACAATAACTAAAATTATACCAGATGTTTCACGAACCCCTTGCCAACTTGTAGATTGCATTTTGAACGGCCTGCTAGATTATTAATTGTATATACAGGGGGGTTCAGAAATAGATGATCAATATTTAGTATGATATTCTACTCCCACTAAGAATGAAACAAGGTCGTATAAACATACGTCTAAAAATTCTTCGTTTTCGATACAGAAACACTTTTCTTCAGCCCGAAGTTTTACATGAATAGCTGTTACACGTTGAATTACGGACACTATTGGCACTGTTTGTTTTGTTAGAAGCAAATATTGCAGTAGAGCAAGTTATCCTGATATTGAAGACAGCTTTATGTCGAATAAATCAGTTTCCATCTAATATTTAGTAGACAGATATTCTCATCATCAATGGACGAGCTAACGGAAACTGTAGAAAAGCTCAGCGTCGTTAACAGTTTCTAAATCATTTTCATCAATTTCTTTAAGTATGTTTTAAGCATTCCGAAAATATCCTATTACAAAAAAAAAGTGTTTATATCTCGAAAATAAAGAGTTGGTGAACCTATGTTTATGTAACCTTTTTTCATCCTTAGGAAGGGTAGACTACGACTCCAAACTTTGGCCATCTATTTCCGAAGCACTCTGTGTATATATAAAACATAAATTCCGACAGAGAAAAGCTGCCGGTATCTATCGCCAACCTTTATTGTATTCCTGTTCTCGTAGCGCTCGCGGTGTTGGTCTGCAGTGAGCGCGAGTGTAATGGAAAATGTTTGCACTCGAAATAATAAAAAGAAAATTGCGGTAATATGTGCGATTGTAATAGAAAACATTTGTCTTTGATATATGTATACTCCAATAAATCTGAAAATGGCCAACCAAACGGGGTGTTTATTAGAAAATCGACGCTTCAGACAAGAAACATGATTTGGCTCGTAACGTGGATAATATTTATCATAAGAGAAATATTTCGTTTATACAAAAATAAACTTCTGGACGGAAATTGACCACCTCTCTCTGCGTACCTAAATTTAATTAAAAAATTTTATGAAACTGGCAGTGTTGAAAGACAGGAAGCCAGTGAAAATTAAGGCTGTAAAACATGAAGCCAATAACAGTAATATTTTGGCAATGGTAAATTAGTTACAGTTTCAAGTTTAAGCTTTCTTCAAGATCGTATCATAAAGTTTATCAAATGGAGTTGCATATTTTTCTCTCAAACCATTTCTACAAAAGAAAATATTCCTTATCTCTGTCTTCATAATTGATAATACTATAATTTCAAGTGTTTGCGCTTATTATTGAAAAAAAGAGATGTTAAACAATTTCTATTACATTCAGGTACTGTCTAAGAGACTCCTGGAGACTATTAATAAATTCGTAGCTTTTGATGTTATATAGATTGATACCACTCTGAAATAAGGTATTTCCCCGGGGATACCGCTTTGGTAAAGTATGATAAACACTTCTAGAGCTTTTTCTAAATCTATCTATCGATAATAATAAATCGTTATATGATAGAATAGAACTAGATATTGGTATATGTTCAGTCTTTAAAAATGAAGGAAAGAATCCGAAGAAGTCGATTGAATTCTTCCAATGCACATTATTGAGGATGACGGTAGACAAGAAACGGTATAAGAACATAATATCTCGTCACAATATTTCATGACAATGCGAAATATTAAAGGACATTATACGACGATTACATTGCATTATTTGAGAAGTAAAATACTTGTTACGGAAATGTAAAATCATTATCTTACCCTTTGGTCCATTTGTGCTGAGACACAGACGTGTGTTGGTAGCCACGTGCCTGTTTCGAGAAAAGGATTGTGTGCGTACGTATGTGTCTGTCTGCTGGATGTAGCTAGGTATGCGCGTGAGTGTCAGAGGAAAGGGAGAGAGAAAACCCAAAGAGGGGAGAGGATTGAGAAAGGGGAAAGAAAGACCAGAGGGAGACAGAGATTGAGGGAAAACATGAGCGCACCGTTGACAGAACGAAAAGGAAAGACAGAAAGTAAGATACACGTTCCGCTGTTAGCCCCGAAGCCTTATGTTCCCTGACTGAAAGAGAGCTGGATCTGTTCGGTCAGTGCAGTGATGATCACCGAGGCGAGAAGTCAGAGATGTTTTCGAACACTCCATTGTACCGTGTGTGTTCTGTTAAGGTGCCGAACATAAATAACAACTTATTCAAGCGATTAATTGTATTTTCACGCTATAATCGACACTAAAAACTTGTACTCTATTTTGTATTTACCACTTAAAAATAATGAAGAATGTGAAAAGTTCTTCTTTTGTGGCTCAATGAAATTTTCCGGGAAGTGCTTTTTGTGTTTTGTGCCATTCACATTTTTACCTTTGTCACGCGATATTATATGGATATTGTGAAAGTTAAAGAATGTATCTGTGCAACAAAAAATTTTGGAAATGCTGACACTTACACCGTTCTGCCCTAATTCAATTTGGTATGTTTTCCAAAGACTTCGTTACAATACAACGTCCTTTAATATGCTGATTTTATAAGTAATAAATAAGTGAAAGAATAGAATAAAGCTCATGAAAGTTTCGACAGCACACAGTCTTGCAAAGTGTATTCACTTGCAGCTATCTATTTGAGACGCAAGACATAGAGATCGAAACAGAAATCTCGTAGCCAGTCTATTCTGCTTCGCCGCGCGCATGGCACTTAGCCAGTCTAGTGGCTGGACTGTGTATTCAGAAGATTTTCCAACTTTTAAATTATACCCTTTAAGACATTTAATTCGTTTAAAACAGAAACTTTTATTAATGTGTATCATGGTAAATGTTGATAAGTTACTGCACTATGTAATACACTAGTTTTTACGACATTCCGAAACTTTTACGGCATTCTTATTTAGTCTCCCTATTCAAAGAAGACAGGAATATTTTGTATTATGAGAGCAAAAATTATTTTATAACACATGCAATACAAATATATTACTTGTTTATGTAACATGATCCGTACAGAAGGGTTAAAAATATGTCTTGTAGTAAAATTAGGTTCATCCATTTTTCATTTCCACCCTAGTTTCATAATGTTTCTTAGTTGCCAATTCTTATGTGTTTCTTAATTTTATGATGTCAGTAGAATTCCTTCCTTTTGCTCTGTACCTCATCTTAACGTTATTTCTAAAACGGTGAATGTGTCAGAATGTGCAATTCCTACGGATCAACTTGGCGATCGCAATGATCATAGGAAAAGAATGCAGATAGCGCAAAGACACTGAGTTTATCTATATCGATGTACAGGGCGATTCTGGCTACTGGGATGGGATATAGCTCTCTTCTGACTGAAGATAACAAAAAGGGTAAAAGATAATATTGCGTGGCCTGCCGAGGACCTTTTTTTCTATGACCCTATCTTCCTTCCAGTTGCATCGATGCACCTGTGCTTTTTTAAGTGTACCTAAGCTTGCACTTTTTTCTACAATAATCGATTGTTTTTATTATTCTGTATGGTGAGGTAATTGAAAAGCGAATACTTTGGGAGACGTTCAACGTATTATATTAAACATTCATTTTAGTACATTAAGTATTCAAATGTTCAATATAAACTCCATGAACTGCGGATATCGTGCTTACTATTTCGTATTTAGAAGTTACTGGAACCGTCATGCTCACTATTCACAATTTATAAGATTTTTATGTACATTTCAAGTAGTTTATGATCAGTTATTAGAACGTATTACACAGAAAGTAAAACCGGTTAACGGGCGCTATGTTGCTATTTATGAATGATCAAAAAGTTGACATGTTTATTGTGAACACGGTAGAACAGAACAACTGTTGGCGAGCTTAGATTTTGTGTCTCCCCTCTAGTTCCGCATTCTGCAAAATTCTGCATGGTTCTCCCGTGAACAGACTACCGTTTTCTCCATCGGCCACGGAGGAGTATACCTCTTATGCCCGGACGGCCGATGATTCTTTGGCCTCTACTTTATTGACCAATTCTCGACAAATCTCTTCACTCTTCGTTCGATCCCTCCGCTATTTGCGCTTTTCGCGGAGGAATCAGACATGCATTTTTGCAAGAGAATACAGGCTTTGGAATCCTTCGCGGGTTCCAGGGAAATTGAAGCCGGCTTAGAATACCTCTGGGTGAGATGGTCGGAGCGGGAATTACCCTGTGGGGAACCTGATGTACGCGCGAGGGCGATTCACCGAGCAGTGAGCCGTTATATAAAATTTTATGTCCTTCGCTTAACCAAAACTGTGTTCGTGTGGTGCGCTCACTTTGCAATGCAGTATATTACTCTACTATTTTTTTTCTATCTTAAGTTACAAAGTTTCTTAGAAAATTTTTTAAAATCAGATAATTTATATGAAACTCAAGACAAAACTTGTACGGCACACCGTGTATATTATTTATACATATGCATATGTATTTATATATTTCTATTGAATATTATGGGTTTATTTGCCGACATAGATTGGAATGAATAGGAAAACACTTGTTTAAAAACGAAAAATTCATTGTTTTGGAAAGCTCTATTAATAAGAAACAAAACTTGATGCACTGCAAATCTACTTGTAGGTAGAATGACAATGATATAGCTGACGGGATGAAGAAGTTATGTCATGTCCATATGAAGTTTTTGGTAGTACAAGGTTATCAAAGGCAGCTGTCGCAATAATTGGCAGAAAGAAATAGTTATTGTAACAAAACGGAAAGAAGGAATGAAAAACGGAATTGGAGAGAAAAAGGAAATCACTCGATGTTATGCACACTTCGTGAATAGTAATTGAAAGTAGAGCACGCGATCGCTTTGGCTTTGTGCAGAAGACAACAATGGAATTGAATGTTTTGTTAGACATAATAGAACGCGTGGCCTGTGCGCTAATGAAAGGGTTGCACCTTTGAATACTATGAATGCATATGTAGAAGTGCACATAGGAACCACGGTGGTACTCAAATTTTCTAACAAGAATACGCACAATAACGTAACTTTTTTGTGACAGTAGTCGAATAATTTAATTCCTATTCACCTCGTCTAACGATTGTTGTTTCCAACAGTGTTATAAAGATTAAATAATAAGTACAAAAGCTAATTATGACGTTATAAATGTATTTCTCCACAAAAAATAAAGAAATTAGCTGTAAATTAATATTTATGTTATTCAATTAATCATCCTTCTGCTCGTTCTACGTCTAGTTCGAGCTTGCCTGTCTGGTCGTATTCTTTCGTTCTTGATCTGTGTATATTTTAAGGCGCCAGAGCCAAGCCCTTGAGATCCTTCGGCTGACAGAGTGACATCCCTACTATGCACATTCCGCCAACGCATTATTGTCATAAAAGCATATTATTCCTCCGGTTATTAACGTACCGCGTATTTTCTTTCTTCGTGAACCTCGGTTCGACATTGATAATAGTCAAACGTTATATTTTTATACACATTGAGTCCGACGGGATTTTATAAATTATTGAGCGGGTTAATCTAGAAAAATTGACATCAGACTGCATTTGTTTATTTTAGGTAACCACAATTGCTGAGGAAGGCAAAAGCAACTTTAAAGTGCCCAAAGAATCGGTTGTACACATGACGTCTTCTACAGCGAAACCACAACACACATCACAGGTATTACGATCTATGTTTTTTACGATCACATGCGTTATTTTTTACAATATAGCGTCATTCTTCCTTTTCTGTTATTATCAGTCACTTTGACCTGAAGTTGTTTCCAATTATTGACGAACTTGATTTCGACTATTTTATGTATTCGAGCACTCGTGGTATTTTCGTCTACCCAAGTATTTCACGGGTACCTGAGTACCCGAGTATCTCAGACATTCGGTCAAAATTAATAGCCCTAGTCCGAACGGCGTGGTTAAAAAAAATTCGTACAGGCCGAAAGGAGTCGTAATTGCAGTCTTTGAAATGTCCTCCTCTGCAACAGGTATGGGATAATAGGCTCTTTCTAGGTCAACAGTCGAGAATATCCATAGATATTAGTCAAAAAATTGAAGCAATATTATCTTAGGAGGTACGACTAAAAAGTTTTATAGGCAGCTAATAGAATAAGGAACGCAGAATAATAATAAATCTTAATTAATTGAATTTACGACATGTTTAGGTTTTAGCAACTTTGGCACTGTCAATGGGAACTTTATCTTCTGGCTTAGCTAAAGGTTATACCTCTCCAGCATTGGACTCCATTTTGGACAATCAACCTCCACATCTATACCATTCATCTAGTAATAGCACGTGGTGAGTAGGATCCAAGTAAACGAACGTTCAATACATATGTCAACTTTTGATATGTATTAATTTTAACTGTGTAGAATTCATGTTATCTAAAATATAAAATCTAAAATATATAATATAAAATTCTGATTAATCCGTATCAGTGCGATCAAGTAACATCTAACGAGATAAAATATTCAACAACCAAGATACAACACGAAACCCTTTTAAGAATTCGTCATCTCGAGGGTTAGAGTGGGTTAGCTTGTTTCTTGCTGAGAAAAATTGTGTAGAAGCCAATGGCTTTTATTTTGATTAATAAATCTAATTTTTAACTGAGATATGCATGATTAAATTCGATACTTAAAAACCGCAATTATTTTTGCACCTACCTAATAGTTGTTACTGAACTATTTTTAATTTTCATTTATCTCAAATGCGTTTACACATTTTAAAGGTGTTTTTATTTGTCTCAGGTTGTCTTTTTCGGTGTCACAACAAGAAGCTTCATGGATCGCATCTTTGTCAATGTTAGGCGCATGGTTTGGTGCGATGGTTGGTGATTGGATAATGCGAAGAGGTCGTCGTCTAGCATTACGAGTAACATCATTGCCCTTGGCCGTAGCGTGGATTCTTACGGGTGCCGCGCCATGCGTTGAATTTGTTTACATGACTAGCTTCGTCGGAGGTCTCTGTTGTTCGATAATTACAATGGTAGCTCAAGTAAGTATATTTAATTTAACTCACTTTACAATAAAATCTCTGCCACTTTACAATAAAACTGCCACAAAAACGACTTTTTGAAACATCAATCTCTCCGTTCTCAGAAAACTGTAAATAAAAATTGCTTTTATTGAATGTCTATTTTTCACATGGTTCCAAAAAAGGTACATATGAAACAAGAGTTTTGAAACGATTTCTTACGAGTATAGCGTGGCACTGTAGGAATTGATTGCATAGATAATGTAAATATAGTAGTGAAAAAACTATAGCGTTAAGTGCAACTGTAGCAACCTTATGCCGCGCCATTATTAATTGTAAGAATGTAAGTTCGGCGGATCCTGTCATTGCGGACGTTCGGGTTGCCGATCACAAGGGGCACTTTCACGTATATTCTATACATTTTCATACAAACAAGTTTAGAGATTTCTATCACCTTTACTCCTTGTTTTTATGTTGTCATAACATTTGCAGTGTTGAACGGTACGTTACTTGAAACGTTTCGGATGCGAATATTTTCTGTCACGTTCGCATCTAGTCAATCAACGCCGCGATCGTTATAACAACAGGAAAATAATGACGGTAGGTGATATGGACATAGAAATTGTCTATATCGAAGTATTTACTATAATCATACTTGTGCACTTTTTGATCACCAGCTAGACAGCTCGTCATGATTGTGACACCCCAAGTTTTATTCTAAGGAATTGTACGGTGTCCGCACACATAACACCTGATATTAGAATATTTCATTACTTCTTTTTCAATTCCATGCCAATTCCAATTTGTTCTAATGTTTACCAATTTGATTGATATAGGTTTACATATCCGAGGTATCTGTGCCCGGCATAAGGGGATGTTTGTCGGCAATGTTAAAAGTACTTGGACACGTTGGAGTACTTCTCTCGTACATCGCAGGAACGTACTTAAACTGGCGTCAAAGTGCATTGTTAGTAGCCATTGCGCCGTCAATGCTCTTTTGTGGAACACTTTTTATACCTGAAACACCATCTTATCTTGTACTTAATGGAAAGGAAGACGAAGCTGCCATTAGTCTTCAGTGGTTACGTGGTGATCAAGTTGATATACAACATGAATTACAAGTAATGGACTTCGCAGTGAAACGTACATCATAAAACAGGACTGAAACGTATCATTATAATTTATTTATTCCTATATTTTTGTTTCAGATTATTAAAACAAATATTCTTGCCTCAAGAATAAAGCAGTATGAATTAACGTTGAAAAGTAGCGTATTCACGCCCCGACTATATAAACCGATTGCCATTACGTGCGGTCTCATGTTTTTCCAGAGATTCTCCGGCGCAAACGCTTTTAATTACTACGCAGTTTTCATATTTCGAAAAACTTTGGGTGGTATGAACCCTCATGGTGCGACAATAGCCATTGGATTTGTACAATTGTTAGCTTCTTTATTATCAGGTATGCGTATGAAATGAAGATTACTCTTTATTACATGATATATACCATTGAAATTATCTTTTTATCAGTGTGTAAGTCGTAAGAATAAAAATAATATTATTCATTATTAATTGCAAGTTTGATTTCATAAAAAAGTACATACAATAAAATGTAGTTGTTACTCTCGGCCTATTCAGGATTATTCTGTACGAGTGACGTAAAAAAAGTTTGCAAACTGAAAAACGTTTCTGTTACTTAATAAAAATTAATTTTAAAAGTTTTATAAAATCGAAGAAATTAAAGCTTTTGGATTTTTTCGGAAGTACTGACGAAATTTATATTAATATTTTATGTTCGGGTTGATGTTGATATTTGAACAATGTGATGTATTTTGATAAATGAATTCCGCTCGTCTTTGCACGAGCTACACCACTATTGCTTATCGAACCTAGATTATTACTGTTGCTAATATTTTCGTGTGCGTACTCGTAGTAAAAATTTTTTACTTGTTACATATAATTATAAAATGTGTTCTTTCTTATTGTCGTAGGTTTTTTGATTGATATCGTCGGACGCCTGCCGTTATTAATCGCTAGCACCGTCTTTATGTCTCTAGCATTGGCTGCTTTCGGTAGTTACGCCTATTACATGTCCCAAACCCAAAATCTAGGGTACACCGACACGACAGTCATTGGTCAACATGACTGGATTCCATTACTTTGCGTACTTGTTTTCACAACAGCTCTGGCACTGGGCATATCGCCAATCTCTTGGTTATTGATCGGCGAACTATTTCCTCTAGAGTATCGTGGGCTTGGCTCAAGCATTAGTACCAGTTTTAGCTACTTCTGTGCGTTCTTCGGGATTAAACTTTTCATAGACTTCCAACAAGTGAGTGATCACTTACGACTTCAACGTATACCATTAATACAATTACCTTTACTTCTTATTGTACCATTACGTATAATAACATAATTGTGTTCCAGACATTTGGGCTCCATGGAGCTTTTTGGTTTTACGCAGCAGTAGCAATTTGTGGTTTGTGTTTCGTGGTATGCTGTGTCCCAGAAACGAAGGGTAAGCAGTTGGATGAGATGAACCCGGATTATGCTCAGACACGGTAGTATAAGGCCTCTCTTACGGGAGGTTTATCAAATCTCGAAAAGGCATCTAAATTGTTGCCTAGCAGCGCTTATCCAAATGAACACAATGCGCGTGAATTATACATTAGAGATACAGTGAATCCAGTATTGGTGAATTCAAATACGAGACACACAATGGATAATAATCGTCAGACAATGTCTGATTGTTTCGGCGCCTTTACCGAGTTGACGAACAGAATTGGTAAAAATGTAAACACTTTCATGCAATCCAGAGTAATGACGAGTAATAACGACCTACAAACTACTAACGTACAAGGTAAGGTGTTAACAAATAACAGGCATTTAGTAAAGGATGAAAATAATCGTCATTTTGAACCAAATAATATCTACCAAGAGAGCACATTTTCCTTTAAAAAAAATGTAATATCAAAAGTTTTGGACCCAGATTTAAAGGAAACAACGTCAAAACCGTTAAGAAAGCGTCATTTCACTACTGAATATAAATTTGGAGATACTAGGACAGAAATTTTGAGATGTCATATTGAAAACGAAATTCTACAGAATGACATTGACACCCATAACATTATAGAAAGTCTTCATTCCTCCAACTCGTCGAAACAAAAAAGGGTGTCAAATGTAAAAAGTCAAACGGGCTTCCAAGGATATCACCGACATTCAAACCTACACAACAATCGAATATTCGAACCAAAAAGCTTAACTAATTCTGCCTCTCATACATGTTCACCAAGCAATTACCGTAATGTGGAATGCCACCGTGAAAGACCTTATCGTGTAAGATCTACTGCAAATACTTCAGTTAACGAAAACTGTCAACAAGTTTATAGGGACTGTTCCGGAATTGATAATTATGTGACAGATAATAAATATGAACCAGGACAGGTACATTATGAACGCGAATGCAGGACATTCGGAAAAGATACCGTTGCTTTCATCTATTACAAGACTTGTTACTTGTGATAGTCGAGAACATTGTTAGTTACGTATTAAACGGTAAAAAATCGATCATGGATCGTTTTGATTTCTTACAAGTTCTAACGTCACAGTAAACACCTGATTAGTTGGAACATATCTCCTTCATATTTGTTAAAAGCCTAAAGAACCACTGACAGGGTATATACGAGAGTGGATACTATAATAAACGATCAGTTGAAAAAGTGCAGCATATCAAATGTAAAATATTGGAGGATTATGAAATACGCTTTGTTCTGTCTGCCGGATCATTCTATCATAAAGCTAGGATTATACATGTATATAGGATTATATGATAAAAGTGCTTTTGATCATACGAAATTACGATTTAAATAGAAAAAAATTTTTAAATAATACGAATTTTTATTCAAATAGAATCTCAACAACAAAGATGCTCAAATATTTTAGAACAAGTTTAAATGCTTTAAGCTACACGTGACAAGTATTCAAAACGTTTGTCATATAGTCTTCTGGATTTGACTAAAAAATCATAAAGGTTCATATTCTTATCAAATGCACACAATCTTTCCATGTGTACTTGTGTTTAAATTAAGCATTAATATAGAGCTATTTATCAAAATTTGATAAATCATTAATGACAAAAAGGAGTCTGTCATGTATCTGTTGCAATGACGTATACTTTTTCACAAACTCAGTCGACGATCTTCTGAATTGGTCTTTAAACAAAACATAGAGGCTTAAAAACGATTTTCTAACTTGACAGCGTGTGAGTTTACACATGTTTTCTATATCGAATATATCATCGTTCACTTACTTTCAACTTCTTACAAATTAGTGAACTAAAATCAAACTCTTGATACACAGAATGAATTAATGACACCAATGATAAGTTCGAAATATACAAGCAGGGTCGATATAAACAATTTTTAATAATGCACTAATGATCTCTTAAGTCAAGATTCGGGTCTACAAATGTCTAAAATTTACATTAAAAATAAGTTTTTTAGTCCGCAAGTTGATTAAACTTTGATAACTGTACGATAAAGAACAATCACCGAATGGATAATGCTACGGGCTATGGATCCTGTTTTATTATATACACGCGATGATTCTTTCAGGATATACAATGACATTAGAACACAAATTGTCCTTGTATACGATTCAACTGCGGCGAAAACTTTGGAACAACTGATTTCTCAAAGTCAATTGACTTGATCTACTTACTGCCTGAAAATTGTACTTTCAATACAAATCTAAATCAGCTCTAGATCCAAATTTAAATGTTCAGAGACCATTGATTTACTATTAAAATTTGCTTCTATGGACCTCCTCACAATCTCTCGAAGTTTTTACTGGTATCATTGTGATGCCCTGTGTATGACATGATATAACAAATTTATATAAAAAGATTTACAGTTCCAATAATTACAAACAATTGTCAAAATTTGGCTTTCAAGTGAAACACATATTTCAACAAGTATGTCTTTTATCGTGGAATAAAGTTGCACGTTATTGGAGTCCGGTACTCTAGGGACATGGTATCTCCAGATGAAGTGGAACGAATTATTGCTAATTGTTATTCTTTATTTGTCGGTTTGGTTTTTGTGAGGCAAGGGCTGTCGAAGAGCATGTCATTGTAGTGAGAGGCATAACTTCCGTACATCGTGCCTTTTTCAGAACATGACAATATATAACATATTAATGCATAATATGCATATAAGGCTCTGTTAGATGAGTGTTACATGATAAAATCGCTTCTCGTATATAAAAAGCAAAAACGTAACAGATCCTAGAAAATTACTCGCTTTGCATATATTACAAAAAACATAAATCAACTCCAATATGTATAATAAAGTTCTTGTACACAATTTATACATATGTACATCTTAGAAAAGACTTATAACGTTAACTAGTTTAGAAAAATTTCGATATGTGCTTGTACAAATTATTACTATAATGAAAAAACACGGTCCAAAGAATCAAAAGAAAATATGCATAGTAGTATAATGTAGCATGAAGTAACATCTTAAGGTGAAATTTAAAGATTAACGTTTGCCATTTGTTCTTTTAAAACGAAGGAGACTTATAACGTAAACTGGTGACTTAGATATGACAATAAAAAGTATAGAAACACATACTAATAAAGTTAGTTCTATTAATAGTTAAGCAAAATTAGAAGAATGTCTCATCATCAAATCTGAGTATCAGAGCTACATTTTACAAGTGAGTTTTGACAGCGAGTACATAATAAAATTCTTACTGAATATATAGATACTTCAGTGTTTAATAATCTTTCTCATCAACTATTTTCAATATCATGCAAGTCTGTAAGATACCTTGCGTATCGGATGCATATAAAGTGCAAAATATCGGTTGAGTAATTTGTTAGGTGTACTTGAAACGTCTCTTCAAATATCAATATTACGGACAAATTTGTCATAGTCATCACCTACGTTTTATTTACTAGCAAGTCTTTCAAGGAAACGGTAAATCTTATTTTCGCTCGTTCAATTCTAATGGTTTCTTTATAAAAATTTAAGAACGCAAAAGCAGATCGATATCATACAATAGCGAGCTGATTTTTCATAAAGTACCGATAATGGAATATTAACGTTTAATGTAATAGTATGAACAGTAAGATAGTTGGATCAGACAAGGTAAATCAATCATACAAAACGTGGGAAAATATAATCAAGAGGTTCTATAAATTACAACAAAAAATATACCTACAGAGAATGTTCTAGCCTATTATTGCAGGATGTATAAGTACAACCTCTGATATTTTATGTACCGCCACACATTCCTTAAACATTAAAGATGTTCATACGTATCAGATGTTCAGGCGAAGCCGTGCCAGCATCTAAAAGAATAATAGAGAATAACTCTGCCGGTTTGTCACTTATAGAGTGTGTGGCTTGATCACAAGCCACACACTCTACAAGTTTGACTTAATGTGATTCTCAGATCCTGTGTATAAGCCCCCGAAGGCTATCGACTATTCCCAATTTCTAGTCTGTCGTCATAGCAGTCATGACATTGATAGGTGCTCCTTCCCCTTATTTCGAGTGCGAGATGAAATTGCAACTGACAGTGCGGTGAAAGGCGGAGATGTTCGCAAAGGGCTGGGATGGGTTGGCACGAACACCGTGTACAGAATATAACAATGGCACTAGATTAGACCAGGGAACTTATAAAGGAGATTAATCCAAGGAACATATTATAATGCGCTTGTTGTTTTCGAATATTGGTCTTCGTTGGACAAGGTTTTGTAAATTGACGTGAAATGGATCCATTTAAGCCTGAAAACAGGCAATTTATGTGGAATGTAGTTGTTCAGTGTACAATGACCGTGACTTCACATGCGGAGATTGCAACCTTTAGGTTGTGGTTGTGGATATTGATTGCTTCTTTTGATACTGAAAATGCCCCATTATTTTTTGTCAATTTACAAAAGCTTGTAAAATAGAAACTAATGCCCGGAAATTACACAAGTTTATCGTTAAAAGTTGTTTACATTAATCTCTTATATAAATTCTACGAGTTTGAATTAATGGCATTGTTATACTCTGTGTGTATGTGTATACATATACATCGTCCATACTATAAAGTACCATAAATTATAACTCCACCAACTTGTGGGGATAATTTTTTAATTGTAGCAGATTTTTATTTTTTACTCGCGTCTACTGCAAATCTGGAAAATGCTGTAGTATTTGATAATAAGTTGCTGCCATGGAATCGCGTGTCATGCCATACAATTTTTCTGCAATATTCATAATTTAAGAGATATTTCAGATAAGTCATTCCTAATGAAAAATAACAAATATTTTGAACCTTGGTTTAAGTAAATGTTCTTGTCAATGAGAAATAATGATCTTTTTTTTAAACAAACGTACTTATATTAATTTACGCGGTATATAAAGTGACTTACTTTATAATATCATTATTAATTAAGAAACAATTTAGTTGAAAATTTCAAAGGCATCGTTAAATTGCACATTTGCTTGGCATGAAATATGAAAGTGAAGGGACGTTACCTTTATATTATCGCGTATATACTTATGTATCTATACATAAAGAAACCTTTGACAATATTAAACTTGCCAAACTCGTCAGTGCTATAGAAATAGGAAATATAATTTACATTGATCAAAGACTATTTTGCAAATTCTATCTATAACAGGCTTGACAGTCAGTTGAATGCAGATGAACTTCTTGTAAATAATAAGTATCATTATTTATATAGGGCAACCTGTCTAGAAATACGTACATGCTCATGTTCAGCTGTATTTAATTGATGTGAAGTTTTTATGAAGTGGTTCAGACGAACATCGAATAATTCGTGCAATTATATTGTATACTGTGTCATCGTATAGTCTGTGCGATACAGGATGCGAATAACCGATTGAAGATGGCATTTGTATTTTCTATTTTTATATAGTTTGTAGAAGATTGTGAGTTGCGCATTACTCCTGTACTCAAAATAAATTAACACCATATTTAGTAAGACTTGCCACATCTGTGATTGAAGGCCTAGTCTTCACGGAGAAAAATATGCTGTTATTAATCTACATAGGTACACAACTACATACTTCCGATAACATTTTCTCCGTGTAGTCGAATATTGGACTTCATATACGTATCGTTAGGATAGTTTTAATATTCGTAAGTTTTATCCCCGCCGTATAGTATATATGAATTGAACTTGGATAAAATTGTGAGGAATGTATAAGAATTTATGAGAACTACAGTTATATGCGGTTTTTTGCAAAGAGTAGTTAAGTGAAGTACATTCATGTATTCCCTTTTCATGAAATCGTGCGTGTTTGGGACAAAAAATAGATTATATCCCACACTTTTATTCATTTTGTGCGAAAATTGGATTAAGTTCTATTGATTTATTCCTACTGTCCAGAAAAGTGAAGTTTTGTTTATTCTACAGTAAAGTTTTGATAATACAAGTTAGTGTGGGCTACACCCACCTCGAATTATCGGTAAATAAAAAATTAGTCAGAATAAGTACGGATAATCAGTAACTTGGATTATCGAGACTCTACTGTATATCAATTGTAATGTTTAAAACTTAGAATCCTAGATCGTGTATGTCATATTAAAATAAAAAACCGCCATACCATACAGAGGAATGTATAATAATAAGGAAATATATATAAAAAATGTATATAAAACTATGTGTTATACCTATTCTAAAGCAATTCGTAATCGATGAATAAATTTCGCTCAAACAAAATCACATATATACATTTATATTTCTGTAACAAGACTGAGAAACAAATTTCGCTTTAGGAATTGACGAATGACAAACTTGAATATTCTGAGACAGTTCTCACTTAAGAGTTTAATACTGTAAACGGCAGAAGCATTGCTTAAAATAATTTTAATTAACATATTATTCACTTTCTTGAAAAATTTATCAGCAGGTAAGTATAGTAAGAGACAGAAGTAAAATATAAGAAAGATAAGTAGGACAAAATCTTTTTTATTACGTTCTCAAAGAAAAACTTGAAATAAACTTTCAAGAACATTATCTCCATTACAGTTCACAGCACCGCTGTGATGCGAAGTCAACCACGTCCAATTCACTTTTCACCGAAATTTCAGTATAGATATTACCAAACATTGCAGAAAAAGAAATAGTAAAGTAATCCGTTGTTTTGATAATATATCGATTGACTACCAGAAGCGAATGAGTTGCGCAGTTCAACCGAAACAGAAAATTGTTTGTATCTCCGAAAATATTAAGTATTCGTCCTATGTTTATTAAAACTTCTGTTTTTTATTTGGTGAACACTATCTGTCTTCGATCATTAAATTTTATGATTATAAATCTAACATAAGTTGCCATCAACCATATCTGTCTATTTTCAAGCAATTGTATATCTGATACGGGTAATTCGCTCTTACAAAATATTTATCTGGGGAAAGTAATCATCACATATATCATTAGTAAAATGTTATTATATTTACTAAAAATATCTTACACAGTTCGAAACTAGTATGCACTTTAGACGTTCCTTAACACTATCAAATTAGAGACCGGTGCAAGCTGAAAGAAAATTTATTTTAACATATGTATATAACCACTAGCTAATTTTTAACAATATTATTTAATGTAGAACAACACTCGCTTTTTGATAGAAAATACGCCAAAAATTATCACCTATTACCGGTAGAAAAAATGCGTGCATGATTTCCGATGTTCAGTAGAACACTATTGTAATAATACATCTCGTATCGTTGCATGCATTTGATTGAAACATCAAAAAGTTAATATATAACAATTAATATTCAATTATTACTTACTATTTATCGCATAGAACAAAGAACCGTGAAGTACGAAAATGATGTACGCACGACCTGAAAAAAATATTAATCTAGTATACAGAATGTTAATCATGAATTGACGGGAGTTCTATTGCACGTACAAAAGGTGTTCTAAAGTTGATGGTCGAAACTTATGTACGGAGAACACCTACGAAAATAAGTGACAACATGTTGGTAAACATTTCCAAGGCATATTATTAAACAGTCATCTCAGTTGTGGTTTGTATTAGCGATTGTGACGACACCTAAGAAGTATAGTATATCCGAACTCACTCAGTTAATACCTTGGATGATTTGAAACAGCTAACCCACTCTAATTCAAAGCTTTTGTTAAAAATGTCAAGTCTTGCTATTTTTGATCATTTGCAAAAATCAATCGTGTCGAGACATGCAACGAAGTGGACGGAAGACACTTTGAACTGCTCTTATGAGGATATATTTTTCTTTTATAACTCCGGAACTATTGATTTTTAGACCTACGTGTAGTAACATTTTGTTGATTATTTTAGTAGATACTATGTGTACCTACAGTTTGGACCATCAGTTTTAAAACATGTTATACAATTATACCTTCACCATATTAACGTACTTAAGAGTTGAAAGTCTAACCTTACTGAAGTTTTCCAAGTTTAGTATATACACTTTGCCTGCTGTTATTTTGAGAGGTGAGAGACTCCGTATTATCATTATATTTAATAATCTTCTTGTTCCAAAAGATGATAAATACCATTTGCAATTAGATCTGAAACACATTTTGACCGAAGGGTGATTAAAATGTTTTACATATCTGTTTATTATAATTACTATTAGTCAAAATTTACGATAGAACAACAAATATGTCTAATGTACAGTGGCTCACGAAAGTATTCGAACACCTGTTCTTTCGGAATAACTTTTTCAAAAATGAACATATAGACGTGAAATTTGAACTGAAGCTAGCCCAAACAATTTACTTCTTTACGTGTTTCAGCGATTTTCGGAACATTCAGATATTAAAAAATTACGACTTTTATGGGCTCTGTCCTGAAAAACTGAGATATACGTTTCGTACAGTACGTCACCTCATATATATTCTATCTATTTCGGCATACTAGATACAGAATTCTCCCCCCCCTCAACCACTCGTGGTTATAACATTCTGATTTTTAATCTAGAAAATTTACAATATTTGTAGATCCCTTGAAAAAGGACTAGTTCCTTTTATGATAATATATGGTTACCAGGAATAAGTGCGTTTGCGATGTGCCATTGAAGTGTGGAAACATGGTACACAAAAGACACCATTCATACCATTACGTCTTATAAATCATTTACACTTACGCGTATTCTGAAACCCGTGAACTGTGATCAATTAATTGTTGTGCCGGCCATGCTTCACAGAACAGATGGAACGACTGAGCGATTGTAAAAAATGCGTACCTCAACGAATCATTTGGTGTATCCATCTTCATTGCTGCCTAATGATAGAAATAAACATTTGATATTATTTTCTGTGGGAAACAGGTAGACGCATACTAAGGAAAAGTCTTCGCGATGTCAATTGCTCTTAAGGAAACGTTTTAGACTGTCTCTCCTAGTTTTGATGAGCTTTCAATATGTTAATATGAATATGTTAATGAATATGTATTTTTCTATATCAATTTTGGTGATAAAATGCGTCGGTAAAGTTTTTTCTTCTAACCTGAAAAAGCGTGAAGCTTATACAGATCATATTTAGGCCTAGCTGCAGGAAGAAGGAAACCGTATTTGCAATCTGGAGAAGGTCAGCATACCTTAAATTGAAATTAGAAACGGTTTGTTAAAATATACTTCATTTAGCATACTTGGTATTTACATCTATCCAGATAGCCTCAGTCCCAGACTTACTGAACTGCCGGGCTACTGACCTTAAAGGGGACAATAAATATAATACACATTTCGATATACATATAGGTGCAACTGGGCGACATGTGAACAAAGATTTTATTGTCGCAAATATTGAATTCCGAAAGTAATGACCTTTGGACCTTCTCTGTGTTAATAAGTACTGCATACCTTTTAAGGTTGGCAGTGATGTCTTTTTTAATTACCTGCGTATTATAACACAACAGATTGCTTTCTCTTGTTTAATCTACGGATACAAATTATTTCATACGGGTCATTTTTTAATATTTGTTGGCACGTGCTCTTCGGCAAACACAATATTCTTATTAACATTACTGCTAAAGTATAAATAGTATCGACTTTTATAACTCTTAAATCAATGACTGAAATAGGTCAATGAAAAATATAATTATCACGAAACAATTGCTCAAATGAAAAACGAAGTGTAGGACATGATAAAAATAAGTAAATCTATAAACTTACTTAATTATCCGATTATGTAGAAGTACGCACTCTCTTGCATTCTTGAGTCCTAAATCATCAAGTTTGCGAGGTTTTAAATCAATGTGTATGCTCGAGTTCTCTACAATTAATCCCAATCGGTGTCTGTAATAAAATAGATAATGCTGCTCGGTTCGACGTGAATTTTTGGTATACATCGAACATTTAAAATAATAAAAGAAATAAAAGGAATATTACTTACCCCAAAATTTCAATCGAAGCACATGCATGTTGTATGTAAACTATGTACATCGTGTCGATAGCAACGACAACTAAAGTGATTCCAACAGTGCCAAAATACGAATGAATCAACACTGGGTAGTAATATTTATTAATGTTTACAAAGTTTTCTACAGGAAACATTAACGGACGATTATCAGTTATGTTAGCAAAACCCAATAGGCTTGATGTAATAATTATTGCTGGTATTGCCATAAACGATACCATTGATCCGTAGACAGAGGCTACAAAATAAAACCCGACGTTATTATAATGCATTAATTGTTAAAATTAATAACGATATTCTGAATATTAAATATTTTGCCGATCTATTTCCAAAGGAAAAAGCATTTTTTTTACAATCGACTTGAGTCTTCGCATATATGGTGTCTCAACAATCGTGGTATAATCAACTACGGATTGATTCCTCATGCAGAAACAAGTAAAAAGTGCAGAATAAAGGTTTCGCATATGAGGCTTTGTATTTGAGAAAAATGACTTTCATAATTTGTCAGATACGCTTGCACCAATAGTCAGTCTCGACCTAAGAAATCCCTGTATGCAGGGTGTTTATGTGATACTGGTACAAATTTAGAGGGCGTTTAAAGGAGATAAATATAAGCAACTTTTATTAATATACCTATGGTCTTCGATCATTATTTTCGATTTTAAATATGCGCATGTGCCCAGACGATTCGTTGTTATTCTGTTATCCTATTGTAATTGGTGTGTTGTAATGGTTTTGCTGCAAAGCTAAAAGGTTGCTGAACCCACATGAAACAGGTGTAACGATATGGAGATTTACTAGAAATTAGCTGACTTTTTTGCAATACTATCAATATTAAAACTAACTTCATTGAAGTTAAAAAAAATCCCCAATTATCAGACAATTTTAACGCGTACCATGTATGTCGCAGCATATCATGCGCAAGACTGCAGATTTAGAGTTCACAGATGAACCTTGACATTTCATACACCTTGTGTATCATTGTATGAGGAAGGGTGTTACGACCTAGCCCTCAGGAGGTGCGTACCGATAACGGGGGTTCTTGCCCCAAGTATTATCGTAAGTACATGCGCACTTTAATTTGAATTTCAGGGACTGTGTGTGATTTTCGTGGTGGCCAGAACATCTTTTGCTTTGGGGCTGGAGTGGGTAGTTGCTCTGCAAGTCGCTCCATACGACACCGAGGCATACGGAGCATTACAATATGTCATAAACTAATCACATAATCAATACATTACACAACCACTTAAAAAAGCACATGATGCTTATTGCAAGTATCACATAATTAATACAACTATTGTATACCATAATACATCAAAGTACTCAGAGGTACGTAACGATAAAGGGGAGTTTGTTTTTCTTGCCCCAAGTTTAGGTATATTCGCACCTGTGTACCACTGCAGAGACTATTGGGACAGGTAGGAGAAGATGAAAAAGGAGCGTTCTTTGTCTTGGGACTGCGCCTGCAGACTCATCAAATACGGCTGCACAAACAGATCCGTATTCTACGCGCTGGGGATACTAGAAGATGATTGGAAATTGTATATATTGAAATGCGTAGACATGTGAGTGCATGCGAGAAAGTAGTGGTCCTCTAGTGGCGAACAGCGAATTAGTCGCGCTGATCAGCATTGTACAAATGGGCAAGTGACTGACGCGTCACATATACAGTCGGTGTGGAAAGTATTCGTACACCTTTTCGCATACACCTATTAGCCGTACACCTATTAACACCTATGTGCCGTGGTCACTATTAACCAAGAAGATGTACGTGACCTCCAAACAATATACAAAAGAAATTCAAGATGCGTTAACAATAAGACATGTTCTACAATGTCATCGGCAAAATTTTCGCGATTCATTACTAAAGATGATAGAAATCTCCTTGATGTTATATGAAATATAAGAACGGGCGTTGCACGACAAGAGGGATGTCAATACGTTGGTTAGTTGGTTCTTGGGCCGAACATTAATTTTGTGTGTGTGTATTACAATTGGTTCGCAAATAACATTAAAACTAAACTAAAACTTAACTAAACCCAAGTAACTAATAGACTTACTGACTATTAACTAACTGCTAACTAGCTGGGGAACTGAGTGTTTCAGGTTTTCATCTAGTCAATAATAATAACAATAATAATAATAATAATAATAACCGGTGGTTACGTCCCTGGAACGTAACAAACCCCCATCATTAGAGCCAGATACTCAAGGTCAATTGTGGAGTTCAATCATTGAGAATATCTTAATGTGTTAAGTTCTTAACGACCAACCATTTCTTTTCCATTTTCTTTTTGGATTTTCTCAAGAACACTTGAGCATTGCGCCATCTTGCTTTGCTAAACTTTTTTCGTATGGAACTACACGTAGTCCAAGTATAAAGAAAATCGGTGAGGGGAAATCTCGACTGTCTCCTCGTGAGGGGTACCAATCACATCGTAATAAAATGTTACGGCACTGAGCTGTTGGTCATTGGTTTCATCGAACAGCTACAAGTCACGCGGGTTGCTAGTTTTTAGCGCAGATTGTCCCGCTGGCGGTCATTTTCCAAAGAAGGTAATGATCTGAGACCACAGGTATATTGATAGAAGATGCTGATATTGGTGTCTCCCAGACGCTCACCTATTTATGACATATGTCATAGTTACACCCTTTATACTTTTATAGTATACCTTCGTAGTAATTATTCTCTGGCTGTATTCATGAATACAGCTGTAAGTGATATTTCTGGGTAACGTGTTATAAATAAAATCAAATTGGAAACAAATTTTTTGTGATAGTTCAAATTAGATTAGAGAGTATAAAGATAGGAAATTGATCTACTGAGTTGTACAGGGGTCCACTACATATGAATATTTTTACCTGCGTAAGCAATAGTAAGTTTTTCCCCAATCTTGTAGTACTGCTGGAGGATTTCGCGTTCATGCCCAGAGTTTACGAATTCCTTCCAGTCGTTTTCTATTGTAATAAGGAGTATCTTCATCTGTAGAATTAAGAAGTGGACGTTAAAGAGTGTCCTTTGAGTAAGTTTGAAAATCTAAATTTAAATTATAAATCGTGTATCGAAGTATTAAAACACATGTAAACGCTCAAATGGAAGAAGCAATGTGCGTAATTAAGTACCTGCAGTTGTTGTCTACCTCGCTGGCAATATGTGAGTGTATTGTTTAATTTATTATTTTGTAATAAAAACTGTGACGTTGCGAAATGCACGTCACAAAGTAGGCCTCCCTTTCTCTCGATTGTCTATCATTAATTGCGTTTGAATCCACTATGAATATTACATATATATTACCTTGTCGTTGTTATAAATAAAGTTGAAGTATTTAACGAAACACATGCAGCTAATTAAGAACGGTGCGAAGCCCTCCATAAACATGTCAATGTCAGACGTTGATGTTACCAACCCGCCGCCCTGAAAGGTACAATTTAATGTCATTATAAATGTCTGCTAGAAAATAATAAAATACTTCGTGATGTGTCCACAAAATAAAATGTCGAAATGAAGTGGTTTTTTGATAATTCATTAATATATTAGTTAATATTTAGGGTTTCCAAGTTCGTAAATGATACCAAAAGCACTTTTATACTGCAATATAATCTTAAAAGTAGGTTTGAAAATACTGGAAGTAATAATAAAATATAAATACCTGCAGAATTGGTTGAATCGAAATGAAAGGTAAAAAGATTAACAATATACAAATTTTTACTTTTGTACTTTGATGTGGCCATTGTCCAATGCAACACAACAGAATTTTATTAATTCGTATATACTGATACTGCAAACTATCCATTCTTATAGTTTCACTCCCTCTTTCGAACTGACATTACAAATAACGCGATTCACAGGTCCCATTATGTATTCCCCTTGAGCTTTGTACATCCAGATAATAGGGAAACATTTGCATGTTTTATCAAAACCGTCATCAATTATCATAATTATCTATATTAAGGGAAACCGTCCTGGCTTAATCAAACATAGATGGATCTATACTCCTCTTATTGTTGATTTTCGAAAGCTTCTACCGACAGTCATTAAAACAATTTTCAGTGAAATAGGTAACAGACTTAGAACGATGAACGAGTTGGATCCATGTATTACACACCGACTTGCTGCAGGAAGAATGTAACCTTTCTGTCTGTACAATATTTTACATATCATTATTTTTAATTTTAATATCATAATATTATACATATCATTTACTATTATCAATAATGCTTAATATGCAACGTCAATTATGTTAACTTTGATTGTACATCATCGAAGGTAGTGTGCTAAAATATAGCTACTGTGAATTTTCGAATTCAAAAGTACATAGAATAAAATAGTTTTTTGCTCATTCAAAGGTCCATTCAAAGACAAGCACTTGGTCTACAGTTTTCCTTGGTCATTCACACTTTTCTGTCACACCCTCAATGATTTACATTGAAATAAACGGAAGGCATGTCGAACATTTAAAAAACGTTGCGTCAAACAAAAGACTTGTGACATCGAACGCTCGTAAATAATAAAAATTGATTTTACATTGAAAGGATTAATTTTACGGTCTATGTTGATTAGACATTTTTTACTCCTCTCGGTGAGTACTATCCTTCCCTTAAGTTACGAACCCTTCTTTTTAACACCCTGTATATGATTTTATAAGTAGTTACATTTGCTCAGGGAATCGATAGACGGACCCCAAAAGCTTTTACGGGATACGTTACGAGTTTTCAGGCGGGAAAGTAACGTCTAAACCCAAATGGCCCATTCACATGCATGTGCATATGCTCAAGAATGTTCATCGTTTTTTCCTGTTTTATACCTTTAAAAGCAGTCCTTTATCCTGCTACCTTCGCAAATGAGGAACGGTGAGTTGCAAAACGTAACTTAAGTTTACCGAAGGCACTTTGCTCTTCATACACACAGTATAGTTATTTATTTCACATGTAATGATTCTTAATAGAAATTAAAGTATATCTACTTTACGTGTCAATAAACACAGGTATTAAGTACTGAATGTTACAAGTCAATATCAAATAACATTTTTGTTTAAACCGACATCAATGTGTAAAGAATCAAACACTTAGAAGTAGGCATTTCTTCTTATAATAAAATTTCAAACTATTATATTTGATCAAATTGAATGAGATTTTTAGGATATGCATAACACGATGTACTCCACAAAACGTATATTACAGGTTTTTGTAACAGGGGCTGTAAAAAAAAGTTGACCAAAAGTGCACTTTACCAATTTCATTGTAATTTTGTAACTTTTAAAAATTTCGAAAATCGCTGTAATAGGTCAACAAGCCAACTGTTTAAATTCACATCACTAAAAATTGTTTCCTGATATATTCATTCCCTAAAAAGTTATTCAACTGAAACATGGTGTTTGAATACTTTGTATACGGCGCTGAACCGACGACTTATCGCCGTGACGTTCACAACATCGGACAGCTGTAGGTAGCTCTATGTACGACGAATTGCCGGGACACAGGCGCATTTTCAAAAGGTTCTAACGTAAATAATAATGACCGGAGGCCATAGGTACGTTAATAAAAGGTGCTTATATTTATCTCCTTTATACGCCCTCCCAATTTTGTCCCATGTCTTAGAAACACTCTGTACTTATATGCTCACAAGTGATATTAAGAAACTTAATCGTTGGCAGATACAATCCGCATATAGGTCAATCCTCAAGCAGATAATGACTCATTATAAATTATCATTAATAACTTTTACAATACGTTTTGTACTTTTATAAAATGCTAAATAATGTATTTCAAAAGAACCTTTTTACGGACGTCCGTGGGACGTCTTTTTCGGACGTTCGTGGGACGTCATTTTCGGACGTCCCTGCGACGTCATTTTCGGACGTCCCTGCGACGTCATTTTCGGACGTCCCTGCGACGTCATTTTGGGACGTCCCTGCGACGTCTTTTTCTGACGTCCGTGGGGCGTTATTTTGGGACGTCCCTGAGACGTCATTTTCTGACGTCCATGGGACGTCATTTTGGGACGTCATTTTGGGACGTCATTTTGGGACGTCATTTTGGGACGTCATTTTCTGACGTCATTTTCTGACGTCCATGGGACGTCATTTTGGGACGTCATTTTGGGAGGTCCGTGGGACGTCTATTTCTGACGTCCCTGCGACGTCATTTTGGGACGTCCCTGCGACGTCTTTTTCTGACGTCCGTGGGGCGTTATTTTGGGACGTCCCTGAGACGTCATTTTCTGACGTCCATGGGACGTCATTTTGGGACGTCCGTGGGACGTCATTTTGGGACGTCATTTTCTGACATCCATGGGACGTCATTTTGGGACGTCCGTGGGACGTCTTTTTCTGACGTCCCTGCGACGTCATTTTGGGACGTCCCTGCGACGTTTTTTTCTGACGTCCGTGGGACGTCATTTTGGGACGTTCGTGGGACGTCATTTTGGGACAGTCGTCCCTACCTGTACAACTAGTTATTAATAATGTTATAATAATAATAACAATGATCATAATAGTATTTGTAGAGGGGTGCGTCCCTGGGACGTAACAACAACATAGTAAGTAATATACTCCGATGTTTCACGGATGCTTTGCTACCCCCTAGAAAGCAATTTCGACTGGCATTATCCTGACGGAGTACTAACTCCCCGAGAGTAAGGTGTGCATGTTAATGTAACATATATTTCGATATAGATGAGTCCTTGTTGGTTATTACCTTTCTCTGTCACACTTGTGTCTACTACGAATCTAAATACGTTCCAGTCACTGTGACGACAGAAAAACAATGTCGGAAGGTGATAGACACCGGGAGTTTGTCTCAATCGAATTGTATGCTATACGCACATGTGTTGCTTATTATGGGAAACATACTTTTCGTCAGGGTATTCCTTCAAAACACTACATTACATAAATCACTAAAGAAAAAATATGATCTGGTAAGTAAAATTATTTTATTATTGTCTACTATCACTGTGAATTACACCTTTGAAAGCGTCTTTTACTAAATTCTATACGTTCAATTTGAAAATAATAACAATTTTTATCTGATGCACATCTATCTTGAATGATTCATTTTCATAAACTGTGCATTTTTCCTTACAATTTCCCAATATTACGTGCATTATCACATTTGTCAGGTTATTTTCATGAATATTTAGTTGCGAATATGAGGGAGGAAGAGAATAGGTATGAGCGCGACAGAGAAAAAGAGTGTGGTGCGAAAGGGAGAGAAAAAGGGTGATGTGGAGAGACGTCTGGTGGAGTGTATGCGATTTTGTGAGAAGTGTGAAAATAAGCCAGCACATGGTAAAAACAAAACGACTTTCTTTTTCGAGTAACATTGGCAGTTCCTTTTACAAGTGTCGACCTTTTCAAATCCTAACAACATTTGCCCAATTTATTTATTACTCTATATTCACATTTTCCAAAGTATCTACTTTATTACTCGAAGAATTTGGAAGTTGTTTGCATGCAGTACATAGTATTTAAAATTGTACTGCTATGGAAGAACGAAATTTAAACTCGAAACTTTCTACTTCCAAAGGATATCTTGAAGATGATCCCGTTTTGATTACAACCGGCTACAATTTACAGAACTATAAGACAAAAATTAAAACAAAAGTTACTCGGTTTTAATCACAGCATTGTGTGGTGTAATTAAACACTTTCTAGTACCAAAAACACGTGGAATGTGTTCGATGGAAAAACTTTTCATGCCACCATATTCACTCCTCGTTAGAAATCGAAATTTTGTTGCCTAAAACATTTGCCGCTGCGACAAATAGTGTAGATATTATTCTCAAATTAATGTCTTGATTTTGAACTTTAAAAGTGTTTCACCCTTTTAGAGTAGTTGTTAATAAAACCACGATCAAAATAAGCGTTTTATATTTTTTGACGTCGACACGAGCCGTTCAATTACAATTATTGTTATTATCGAACCGTCAAGTCCAATCACGTTTTCGGACCGAGCTTTCAGACAATTATACAGGTATTTCGCAGACACTGTGCCACTCCTTAGAATGTAATTTGGGCTCACCCTATTCTGGCAGGGTGGTGGGTTACCACTCGTAAAAGTCACAACATTTCGATGTAGATAATTGCCAGTGCTTATCACCCGTCTCTATCACATTCGTAACCCGCTGCATTTCATGGAGAATTTTATTTTTCAGAAATTTCTACATATATAAGAAATTAGTCTTACATAATACATACATATGCCCCTTACAAGGGGCAAGCCACCGGCCCGTTAGGATAATGACAGTCTAATTGTAAGCTTCATTACAAGGAGTCTCACGGAGTTCGTGAAAAACCTCGTGTAACAGTTTCCATTTAAAAATCCCCATGGAGAAAAGTCGTTCTAAAAGTTTATTGCAGTCCTGAAAAGTTCATTCGAATGATTTAATAAAAAAGTTCCAATGGTAATAAAAATGCCGTTCTGTAATAATTTGTTTGGAAATAAAATCAGATTACTACTATGAATCGATAATAAAACGGTAGTCGGTGATTGTATCTATATTAGCTAATAAAACACAATTCACAAAAGTTAATGACTTTTAACGGATAAAAATGATTAGGTTCGAAGGTACGGTTCAATGGTTGGCAATGGGCGGAATCGTACCTGCCCATGATAATGGATGAATGTCGAAGAAAGCATGAGACTAATGAAGGCCGACGAACCTTTGTAAAGGAACATGGTTGAATAAACGGGACAAAAATTGTGCTAGTCCGACCACGTTCGACTTATTAGCCGCATAATTGGTTTACGGATCACCCCAGCGGAGCATTGCCTTTATGTCAACGGGTCCCCGCATTGCACGTGCGGTTTTTCTGTTGGTCGGGTACCAATGACAGAGGAGAAGAGAGAAAGACTGAGAGAAGAAGAGAGAAAATGCGAGCGCATAAAGCCCATGCGATGGATAAGCACGATCCTTAAAATGAAGAGTGAGTGAGATGGGAGAAAAGTATGTTCGGTTGGGGGGGGGGGGCAAGGGGGACGATACGGAGGGCGGAAAGTGGAAGGGGCTGACGACTCGGCGAATGGTGGAGCATGCGCGAGTGGGAGTGGCAGCTCATTCGTCCTCGACTGCTGCCCGCCAAGACATTCTGTCAACTGCGAACCGCCGATGAGAAAGGTTCGCTGTATTTCACTCTAACCCACTCAAAGTCAACAAAATTGGCGGGCTTTTTCAACGATCTGCATTGGCCAACATCACGGCTAAAGAACCTAATCATCCGAAAATATTCAACAAAAAAGTGCTTTCGATTTTCTTCTTGCAAGTGTATCCGTGTTAAAATAATATAAACACACAGAGACAGTAAATTATACGTTGGAAATTAATACATGGATTTGGAAAAGAATCAAATTACTATTGACATGATTTCTTTAGATTAAGAATTGGTAAACTTATCGACTAATTTTGGGTGCGAAATATTTAGCGATAAGCTATTCAAATCTCGATGGCTATATCATTCGTCGCACTTGTGTATCTGAGGATCTTCGGACGAATAAATTATTATTTAAAAAGATATGAACAGTAAAAAGAAAGGCATTAGAAGAAAACTAAATAAAGGGACTATATCGGATAATGACACACGACTCAGTATCAGGGGGTCATATGAGGATATGGGATGCCAACAACCTACGATCCCGCAATTTTGGAATTGAAGAAGACAATGCGAAAATTAACCTTCGGAAATCTTAAGGATTAGTGAGATAAAACTAAACTTTCTTTCTGGCCTGGGAAGGAATGAGTGCCGACTTATAGTAAGTGAAAAACCATCGTTAGGTTGAATTACCAAGTGCGCTGTCGAGTAACGCTAATGAAAAAGAGTGAAGTAGCGTAATCACGCTGTCGGTGACACCAATTGATTGTGAATGACCGTTTAAGATATGCATGTGCGATTTCCAAAGAAGAGCCTCAACACGATATATCTGCTTTTCGTGGCACGTGTACCATCGGATTTTCTATCCTAGAACTATCAACAAGGATTTCTTCAATTACTAGCGTAAATTTTTCGTTAACGGATATATTAACTGCCAATAAGTATTTCACAAAATACCTCATAGATGAGAAATCATACACAGTATTCTGTTTATAAGTCAGAAATACAATACTGAAACACTGCCGCGTAATTGCGTGTAATTTGAAAAAGACATAATTAATGGTGTAAAAATTGGACAGTGAAGGTGAAGAGATAAAAAATCGTGACTAGTGCGTTCTTCCGTATGATCGGTTTCATTTGCGGAGAAAGACGCTCTAAGTTGTCAGTTTTCTCGGCACAGATGTCGACGGAAGGGCAAACCGCTCAAGGGGATACGGACGAAGAAGTGAAACGCCACTTGTAAGCAGTGAATCGTGCTCCAGGTGTACCAAGTGTCCGACTAATATGTATCCCGTACTACTGGCGCTACTACTCTACTCCTCGCTGTCGACAGGTGAGCCACTTTAATGTTTTCTTCGAGTCTTTCTTTTCTTTCTATCGCCCCGAGTTGTTACGATTGCTCTTTTTTCGTTCGTCTTGTCAACGGCAAATTCTTGCGCCTAAAATACTCTCTCTTATAATGTAAATCTTTCATATGGCTGTAAAATTGTATGAGTAGGTTATAAGAGAATGTGTTGTTTGAGACCTTAAATGACTTAAACCATTTTCAAAATGAATACTATGTTTTAAAGGGGATTTATAACAATAAAAAGTAATGAATTTTATTCAAAAATATAGTTATTTATATAATTATAGTTAATTCATTCCCATCAATATTCTAGGTTCCTTTTTTCTTTCAATAATAGGAATCGAAGTTTCTGATCTTTTGAGTGTTTTAATATATTTAGGACAAATTCGTGGGATGTATGGCAAAAAATCCATCATATCTACATCATACCTCATCCATATTTTTTCCTTTGACGCTGGTCTGATGATGGCATATAATCAAAATAATTGAATATATTCACATATTTTTGGCCTTTCCTTTGGGACTTTCGTGTCATGAAATTATCACGAAATGATAATATGATATTATGAAACTTGATATTATCATCTAAAGAGATCTTATAGAGCATCTTATATGGGGTACTTTTTAAAAATCTTTTTCACTGTATTTATAACCAACAGATTGACTTTCCCTCAGTATTTTTTGTTCTCCTTATTGATTTCTCTGATTGATAATATTCTGATTGATAATCAGAAACAAGCTAAGAGAATGAAGAAAGAAGAAAAAAGAATTAACAAGCGTGCATGTCGAAGAGAAAGAAAAGAAAGAAAACAGGACCGAGCAAAGATGAAAAATGTGAACCTTCGGTTAGAAAAAGGACGGAGCGCGGACTATGCAAACTGCAACCAATTTGAAGTGCATCGCAAATAACCGAAGTTTTACTCCATTCGCTTAAATGCACGTATGTCAGAGTGGGTGAATCATTTCGATTTTCTCTCATTAGAATATCGTTCGCACATGTATGAGACGTTCACGTAAAAACATATCGCCCATTGGATTCTTTAATATTCGCAAATCATTCTGACGATTAATCACACAATTTTTACAGTAATTTAACAATTGTAACAGTGTAATTCAACAGTTACAGTTCGATGAATCGTTGAAGATTCTGGTTAATCGCTCTATTTTTGCATGAACATCAAAGTAATATTTACCACACTTCTACATTTGCTAAAAATATTGTGAAAAACCCGTTTAGATCGGCGAATACCACATATTCAAATGCATAGTGACATATTAGTCTCGAAAAATATTTTATTACAAATATTCTGTATTAACTGCTAATGGAATAATGTTATTACGATGCATTGTTACATTGTGGCTCTGAAGATTTCTGTGAATCGACAATTGTTCTACATTAGTTTCAGATACGAAGAGAAAAAACTATTGTTATACTGCTTTTGAAAATGGTTTAATGCTTCGAATTATTTGATAAAAACAGTTTGGATAAAGTTAAATAAAAAGAGCACTTTTTATATAGTGTGTAAGGTCTCCAGAATCACAAAACATAAACAATTAATTGTAATATTGAGACAGAGCAGTTTATAAGTTGAATAACTTCTTATTAACCTTGTTGCGCACTTTTCCGCAACAAATTCTCGGAATAGGTTCAATTACTGATATTATAATATTAATAAATGAAGAGTACAATGAAAACTTTCGCAACATATGCAGATGAATATCATTTGAAAACAGATTGTAAAACAATGAACGTAAATTTTTTAAGTTTAAAAATGCATTAGCATCTTCCGGCTTAAGTAATTTTGTGCACAATTCTATTAAGTGCCTTAATTTTCAGTTTTATATTTAATGGTAGGCAATTTAATATTTTGTGTGCTGATCTTTTTTAATAGACAGTATTATCTCGTCTGATATGCACGTCCTACTCTGCACACTGTTCCCTGGAAACGTTTCATAATTCATAGGCATATAGCGGTATATATAGATGTGTATTCATGGGGCTACGGTATAATTACATTATGGAATTCTTATATCCAATTATAGCACAAATATGTTCTGTAACAATGTTATAAAATATTACTGAATATATTAAAATTCGATTCTGTGGATATTTAAATGTGTTTGTTATGAACGAGTTTACTGCTAGCTTCACCCACTGCATAAACCGGGTAGGTTCATTTTTCACTAATTAATAGTCCATTTTTCGATATAAGGATAATGTGTAGGGACGTACTTATCCTCGTACGTTATGATTTTAAAACACATCCACCAAACAAGAGAATGTCACAAAATTCTGGGTCGTCATAAGATATCTCCGAATTTGTTTGAAACAAAATGAAACTTTCTAACGACCCGGAAGAAGTGAAAGAAGTAAATCATTTTTTTAGAATCAATTTACCATGTATTCGTTTGATTGTACATCTTCAATAAGTATTTTACTTTCGAGGGCGCTTTTCACTTGTTCGTTTTAATTGTTTACGAAACGTTATCAAAGAAGTAATGTACCGATCTTACTATCGGCATTGACCTCGACAATATTTCTGATTAACAATATCATGCGTAACATTGCTTAAAGCCATTTACGCAACACGTAAAAATCGACATATTATACCATACACGATAGCGATATATCCGACGAAACTGTTTATGTATGCACGGAGAGACGTACGCACATGAGACTGGCGTCCGAGTCTGTACTGGTTAACTGCCGGGGGCATGCATTTCCTAACGGATAGCCAAATCATCTTATGCTGCTGTTGACATAGCAGTAATTTGACCGGTGATCCTTTAATTGCCTCATTTCTATGGCTCATTGTTTGCACATTAGCCGTTTGCGGATCGATAAATAACATTTCGAAAGAAACGAAGGATTTGTTCTTTGTATCCTGTTATTGTATTCTTAATGATATTTCCGAAGCGTACTTCAAAATTTCTCCACACAAAATTCGTCTTGAGATTATAAAACGAGCGAACGCGTCGACTACAGAAGGAAATTGGATAATTATGCTTCAATTAAGCTCATATATAAACGAGAACTCCTTTTAATTGCAGACGAGCTCGAAGCTCCTAGAGCAGCTGCGCTGCCACTTCCCTCTATATCTTTCCAAACCCCTTCTCCTCTTCTCATTCCCCCGTCTTTGTCCCTATATACACGCCTCTATATAGTATATCTTACTTGAAAATTTTATTATGAATATTTGTCGCATGACTTAACAAAAAGGCGTACCTTAGATTATCATTAATTAAGTAGCTTTGGAGATTATTTTATTATCGTAACATCGTAACATTCTCCCAGTCTTACGTTTAACATTGTAGATTTTCATGGAACTATGCTACATAGAAATTTTTTTTAATGATCTCAGACAATCTTTTTCGGAGTGTTCACATGTACCGTAAATAAACTATATTATGAAACTATGGCTGTCAAAGCAAAATGTTGTAAATTACAGTTACGCAATGTAGAAGGGGTCACCGTATGGTGATAACAATAGCTGCAATTTAGAGGTGCTGGGACTCTCGAGGTATCAAGGCCACCATCACTTTTTTAAACGAATTGATATGTATTTCTTTCGTAGTACGACAGTGACTTTTGAGACATGTTAAATGACCTATGACACAAGGACGTCAATACTCATGGAACGTCGTAAATTCATAATTCTTAACTCACACAAGACGCTGATGCTGATCATGAAATGATAGGCAGCTGTTAAGCCGGTAGTTAAATTGACCCTGATGACAATCATTTCAAACATATTTTAGATGGTAAAAATCATTATTTTATGTACTTCTATGAGCCTGCACGCTCTTGTATTATAGATCGTTCAATACATATCACACTATGAAAAAACCTCATCAATCCATTAAATAAACTATAGTACCCTTGGCATCTCTTAAATACTTTGAGTTTTAATATGAAAAGATGAACATTAGATTGTTTTGAGTTTTATATAAATTTTTGCCTTCTAATTTCATCTGAATGTAAGTATGCCCATTTTCCTCTTATTCCTTCAAATTTTTTCAAGATTGCCAGCATCCACTGGTATGTATATAACGTTGTCCTCTGATAAATCGAAAACATAATCGACGCGCACACGGATAAGTGAATTCGTTATTCGGTACATGCTTGATGTCGTTTGCAGAAACAATGGTGAAAACGGGAGGGTCGACTCGGCATGGCCGAGGACCACTCTGAGCTGTCGATCGGCTTGTCGGCTCTCTAGTCAATGTGTTATGCAAGGTTTAAAAACCCTCATAATAGTGGCATATGGATCTGGCTTATAAATACAATACATACACGCGACAGGACGTGGTGCGATCTATGAGAGGTCCTTGTTAATGTCTGCCGTTCTCATAACCATGATTGGACATTGCTAGATATACATGTGTTCCGTTTACACGCGTTTCGATCAAAAATTGGACCTACGATCATCCCATAAGTAATTCCGTTCGTTAAAACTAACGCTCACTGCAATATTTATTGCACTTACCTTTAACCGTAGATCAATTCACCATTACTTTACTATCATTACTAACCTTGTCTTCTCTCCAACGTAATTTATCATTTCCTTCTTTAAAAAAAATTTGTTATCTTGAGTAAAAGAAAACTCATTTAGCGGGAATTTCAAGTGCTCATTGTCATTCAAGTTTTTATCGATTAAGAAATGTTGGAATGATTCGAATAAGTGTAATCTTTTGATGCAAAATAGGGGACACATGGTCAATGCGATATCAGTTTCGAATTGTAACTTTTTGCTCTAACGTCGTTCTTGCCGTATGGTCAAGCGTTATCGTGATAAAATAGAATTCATTTACGATTCGTAAATGATGGTTGTTTCTCCAGTAAGACTGTATGTAAGCGATAAGATTATTGGCTATAAATATTTGCTGTTTAGTCTGGTTCAAATTTGATAGTTCAAGACAAATTACACCTCTAATATTCTACTATATGCACAATAAAATCTTTCGTGGATAATGTTCTGGCCTAGGACTAGGTATAGGTTTTTCACGTGACTGTAACCATTGCCGATTCTTTCAAAATTGTTGTATAACACCCATTTTTCATCAACGGTAACAAATCTCGTTAAGAAATGAGTGACTGACCCGCTGTCCTCGCAATGAAGCATAAATGTTCATTCGTAGTTCGCCACTGACAAATCATGCGAAACCCATTTTCCAAATTTCGATAGCTCCCCGATTTGCATGAAATGTCGATTCGCAGTATTTTTACTAGAATCCAGCTTTTCTACTATTTCTTTCGTAGTTAGATGGAACTTTTTTGAATGGTTTGACCTTGGTTCATCAGGAAGATCAAGAACACCATTTTGAAATTTTAAGAACCATCATTGACCCTTTCTAACGTTTGAAATGTATTCACCGTAGACCTTAGTAATACTTTTAACTGCACCAGTATCTGTATTATCTCTTTTTAATTCAAACAGCATGATCGATCAAAGGTCTTCTTTTCTCGATAGGTTTGAATTCTTTGGAATGAATTTGTGTCTCGATCTGGGGATTTCTTGACGTCTCTTGCTCAATTCTTTAGTTTTCTTCTTTAAATGAATACTCCAACAATCGGGACGGAAAAAAGCTCTCCGCTACAGTTTCAACAATTACGTTTAAAAAAAATATTCTTGAAACGACAGATTTGCCGAGGAAATGTTTTCCGAGTATAAAGCTTAACATTCTATTCAGAATTTGTTTGCTCATGTCATATTTTACTTGTGAAAGTAAGAGTTCAATTCAACATTAACAGTCATTGTGGCAGCATCAATTGTCTACATTGAGTTGACTGTGAACTGAGGGCGATTTTTTTAATGATCTAAATTTGACTAAAATTGTATAAAAATGTAAATCTGTAAAAATAACAGAAAAACATTGATGTGTACCCAATGTCTTGATAGAAATGAAATATAATTTTCTATTCCGTTAATTCAAGCGAATCTTTTTATAAACCTTTGAGTGTGAGTGAAAGAATCGATCTCAAGGTAGAAATTCAAGAAGAAAGGAGGAAGGTAAGATGGTATCGCGACAAAAGATTAGCACTAACATCAACAACGGTTATTTCATAGACATAAGCCAGCTCTTGTGAACTCTTCTGAACTCTATGAACTCTTGTAAAAGTAAAAATAAACTTCTGCGCCTTACACCGAAAGTATTGATTTTAGGTCCTATGTAACCTTTTTTTATTTTTCCTGGAGGGCACTATACGTTGTTAAAGAATTAGACCGTTTTTTCGCTCCTTTACAATTTTTTAATCAAGTTATAATAAACATGTTAATGATATTGGTGATTATGCAATTGTAGTACAAACAAAACTGTTTACATACCTTTTGGATATAGTATTTATCACGAAGAAACCACTGTCTTGTTCACAAATTAATGAATAATTTCATGGAAAGCTTCCTTTCCAATGCAGATTGGAATATTCCAATATCAGAATGGAAACTCAGAAAAGACACACAGAAAAAACGAAAAACAGTTTTCCTGGATCACACTCTTCATTAAGTTTTCGCAAACTTTGCAAAACTTTGTACGACCTCCAATCTTGCGTAGAAAAATTAAGATAGTGACGTTTGTCAACTTCCGTGAGTTTATAGTCGGTCATTATCTGAAGTAATTGGGTACTTTGTAGCACCATTGTTTGGAGCACAACTGTATATTGTGTTCTTCCCCGCTCTTTTCTAGCGGATTTATTAGAAGGTTGTACATAACGTGTATTATATTATTATTGTTCCCGACATCGATTAAAGCCTCCATTCGACCAGCAAAACTCATGATAGATTTTTAGTAATTGCTTCGTCTTATTAATTTATAGCTTCACTATTTTTATTCTTTTCCATCTTGATTATTTGTTGTAAGTCAGTTAAGACACGAAAAGAAGCCAGGGCAATATACCCGGCAAATTATTAGAATTCAGGAAGTATTGAAATTTCGAGACAGAAACCGTAAAAATGGCTGTTATTTAATTAACGAACAAGACCATCTCAATTACTCGTTCAGCTGAGAAGAGAAACCACATTATTTTGAGAATTTCGTTGAATATCACTTTTCTCTCCACCTAATGAATCTGAAAAAAGACAAAATTACAAAAATTTATAAATTCAGACTCATCGTTGTTCCAAACTGCAGCACAGTTAAATATTACTAAAATGATTTCTGTTTGAATAAATTGTCACAAATAGCTAAAAAAAAGCCGAAGTAAACCAATTTTCTGGCCTCCCGATCGATATTCACTTACGGAGCAATATACGAGAGAATATAAAAAGTGGGGCAAAGTGTGGCAAGCAGGAATCACGTCTTTACACTGCTCATTAGATTGGGTAACTAATAAATGATGGCTAGATTATGACGGTACGGCTGACCTATATACTACTTTCACACTTTGACGAAGCTCATTAAGGTCATATGAAAGTTTTGTCCGATGGTCAATTAGATATCAGTTAGCGGCGCTTTACTTGATAATGGACTACGCCGCTTGACGCATTAATACGTCGCCTCCAATTGACATACACACAAAGTTATATTCTCGTTAATAAATTGTCTCCAAGCTGTAACAAAAGCGTACGTGCTATGGTTGCGTTTTAGGCTTTTCACCCTGTACCTGTGATAGACTGAAATAAGCTATACGACCAGTAAACTTGCTACTATTGTAATTGGTGCATTTCACTCGCATTATACTTATTAGAAAAACTAAGATATATCAAATTAATTCATTTGTGACAACATAAGACTTCGTGATTTTCATTGAAATAGTTACACAAGTGTCTGTAAAGTTTAACATTGTACTGGCAACTGGTATTCATACAGTGGAGAAGATAGGTCATTCTATTCATTGAACGAGTGGAAAAAAGGAGGAAAGTATTGCATCGTAACTTCATCTTGGAAGACTACAGACCGCCAGTTACACAGATGAGTTTTTACTTTTTTTTTACTTCCAGTACTGCTAACACGTTACTTGTCAACTTATACATAGATGTTTGGTCTGGAATTTTACTGAGCTGGACAATACTTAAACTGGATTGACAGCAGTAGCCCAGGTCAGTGAAGGGCGTACATGTACATCTACACTTGATTATAATTATCCTGGTCCAATCCGTCAAGTCTCCGACCTCGTTTTTTACCAACGACTATTTTTCCTTTCGTACGAGTCTGCGAATCTTCTTCCTTGCAATATGCTAGGAAGAAGTCAATTCAATAGAGTGTAGCTCTTCCAGTCAGCGAAGCGTTAACGAAAAGACATTTGTATACAAGTTCATCCATTTTCAATCTGAGTGACACACGAAAATGTTGTATATCTGTACCACTAATTACCGCTAATTACTAACTAATTACACATGAATTATACATTAACCACTAATTTTCCATGTATTAAAACGGTACCACGGCCTCATTATATTTTGAACATTGCTTGTATAATGCGCAAACTGATGTACGTTTACCATAATGTGGCAGATTGAAATTGTGTACTTTTAGCCTTTAGCGTAACTTTCTTCCGTTAATGCCACAGTTTTTATTTATTCTAACTGCATTAACAATTGTGCAAGAATAACGAAAATGTAAGCGAAATCACGTGCCGCCTTCTTGTGAACTTCGACTTTCATTGTCGGATAAACATTGTATTATACGTACAGTATATTGCATAACAAATGTCGTTAATAAGGACGTGAACGTTGTGATAACATTCTACATACTTGTACATAAAATATAATTGAACCGCTTCTCGTGAACATCCGGTATATTGTTTCGTCTTGCAAATGTGCAAAACATGTTTTCCATTGTAAAAATCTACATGCTGGATGATATGTTTGCATGTGCAGATATGCGCGTTTGATGGTTAAATTTTTGTTTTCTGTCGTACGGTTTCTTGGTAAGCGACGTACACGTATAATCGTCGGTGCTCCTTAGTTTAGGAGTGGCGCAGCCGTCTCGACCCGATTCATTACTCTCAATTATTCGAGCCCGCGGTCCGGCTCTCGATTCCTCGAAAGAAGGTACTCAGCAACGGGCGCAATCAGCCAGCTCGAGGACTTGTCGAATCAGGGACGATGCTACGTGAGCCCAAGAAAAACGTCAACTGCGCGTTTTATGTTTTCACGTTAATCGCTCCGTGATGATTATGCATACCTTTCTATTTACACGGTATAAAATTACGGGACAATGTTACGGACTAATAACGTTAAAACTGTAAAGTGAAAACTTTCTTGTTACTAGTAGGTATTATTTGATATTTGCGCCGTCGGTTTTGAATATCGTGTAAGGCCACTTTTATATGCTTTCATGTATTGAAAGCTTTGAATTTGAATTTACTGAAAAATATTGATACACGCGGATGCGATGGTTTTGCATGTTTTGTCTTAACACATAGTTCAATTTACCAGTTACGGACTTGCACACAACATTAACCGACAAAAATAATAAGATTGCACACCCTAAATGAATTTACACCGTATTCAAAATCAAACAGTTTGGAAAATGATATTGTAAACTTATCTATATTTTGATTATATTATAATTAAATAAGCCCATGTTTTGACAATAATAACAAAATACAGAAGGTGATATACAACACCAATATTATTTACTTCCATTTTTTTACTGTACAACTATAAGAACATTAAATAATTTCTTTTGTGCATGACATTAAAAGTTGTTCTTTCTGCTTGTCGAGTAGGAGAAATTCAGTGGATAATGTGAATGCTCCACCAAACTGCATACGACGATGAATGCCGTAAGGGAGGTTCGATGAGGACGAGGAAAACTTCAGCTACGAAAAAATGGAGAAGACTAGAATTACGAGAGAAAGACCTTTTCTTCCTCGACCCTTACCCGGCTGCTTACTATCTTTTTCATTTCCGCCCTGTCTCGGGTTTGCAACTCATGAGATTAATACAGAAACGATGGGTCCATTCTGGTTTGACTTTCCAGAAGGGAAACGTAACATTGCCTTTGGATCGGCGTAGTACATGTGTACTAACCGCTAATTCTGTATTCACGTTATTCCAGTGGGACTCTGTTATGAACCATGAATGGACTAAAAAGTCCGCAATGAGAGGAGACAAACACAAGATTTCAAAAGAGGACATGATTAATACAATACCGTGTTCTTTCACTGGGAAATTCAAATTGACATTGAGCGTTCAAAAAGTAAGGGTAAACGTTGTAAGCTGTGTGCTGTAAATGTAATGAGGGCTCTTCATTGTGCGTTCTCAAGGTTAATAATTAGTAAAATCCTTAGAACAACGCTTTGCACCGTTACCATTGTATCAAACAGTTCCCTTCTAGTAACTGATCATTATACATCGTAAAAATGTTAATTAAAACTGACATTAATACAACTGAGAGTGAAATACAAACTAATAACGATATAAAAATAATGTTTATTTAAAAACCGATATACATGTTATTTGTAATAATTATTAATATTATTATGTATGCAAGCTATAAAGGTTACCTTCATTTGTCTTCATCGAAATCTGCAATTTTTTTCTGCATCCCAAACAGAGAGAGGACGCTCTTTGTCAGCGAGCGACCGTAGTCAATTCTAACGAAGGTATCGTTGATAAAGACAAGTATATAAAGTAAAGATAAAGACAAGTTGATAAAGACAAATATCGTTGGTTAAGACAAGCATTGTTTTTTTGTAACCGTATAGTAAAGTTTGATAAAGTTTTTTTTTTATTTCTCATTAAACATCTTTCCGGTGCTCTAGTTATTTAAGCAACACCTTGAATTTTTACCTCAGGTAAATTCGGAACGTATCAGAGGCTTACACTCGAATGCATTCGTCAATTGAAAAGGCAGTTTGTTTTCCGGTACTTCGTCGATGTACGCGTTTAAAGGTCTGTTTTCTTTCCCCTTTGAATCGGGATGTCTATCGACTGTGACTTCGTTATCCACGTCACGGAGAGATGGATCCTATTATTACGCTATCCTACTCATTACGCCCCTTGCATTGTCATTGCACATCGTTAGGCTGAATCCGTACATCGAACTGTTCTCTCTTACCTCGTCATCGTTAATAGATAAAAAGGAGCTTTGTACCTAAAATGAAACTTGCTGAGATGCACACTCACACTTGCATCTGGCGTTCAATCACTATTCGAAAACATCACATATAAAATTACAGTAACTTTGAGTATATTGGTACAGGTATATACACTAAAACCCGTGAATAATATATATAATTATACACATACACACACATATATACATATGTTTATTAATTATTACAGACTTGAAGTATTCAGCTAACAGAAATAAATCAAATATCATCTGCCTAGGTAATCTGATTTATCTGAAATGTACTTTAACATAAGGAAATAATATCTGACCGTTATGTAATAGCATTATGAACTACGTCCCAAGCGAATACTGTTTGCTAAGCTCCAGAACATCGTTCTTCCAAATCCAAACTCAAACGCCACACTGGTATTTGGCGGACCTTATCACACTAACAGACTTCGATTTGTCAGTGAAATTTTATTTACTCGCAAGTTATGTGAGGCGCCTATTAAGTCTCAAAAATTTGTTAAAAGTTTATGAAATTAAAGTACACGAAACTTGGATTTTTTCTCATAATGCGCGATAATCCGCTATTTTACGGATTTGTGGATAAGTTTTTAAAACCGCAATTTATAAAGATATGCGTTTCTAGGTTTTTAGGAGTATGGGACTTTCCATAGCAGTTTTACTACTAGTAGTACTTTTGGTATTGTAGGAGAGAGTTCCTATTAACAAGTTTATAATTAGTAAAAAACTACGAAGACACATTAACTTTTAAAGACTTTTACAACCTGCACCCTCTTTTGAATCATAACACACGATAAAACACGTAACCTATATGGATCCTGATAATACCTGACTTCGTATGGTTGTGATAATACTGACGGTATTGTGCGAAAAGATATTGTCACTTATCGGAACGCACGATCTTCGAAGTTCTCATAAACAGAAAAAGCGTGAGTATCATAAATTGTTATAACTTGATCCATCCGATTGATGGATGCTCTTTTGCTCCGAACTCGAACAAAGCGTGATATAAAAAGCAGGAGAGTATAGTCCTATAATCCTATAATCCAATCAGTAGACGCACATCTGTAGGTGTGTTGCTAAATTAGCCAACATCGTTCAATTCATTGTCAGTCTCTTCTGTACGAATTGATTCATCAAGCAAATAACAATAGCACTTTGTGACATTTATTTGACAACACATGCTGGCAATTTCAGTATGTAAATTTATTTTGTATTATGTAACTTCTGCCAATTTCAAGAACAATCAATGTATTGTCTTGATTTTTACTCTTGTTTTCCCTACAATTGCGTATTTTTCATGACTTACATTTTATTTGTTACCTAGAGAAAGTATTTAATGATGGCTTTCAGAACTATTTGCTTGTTCTGATGATATGAGTTCCAATTTGAATCTGAATTTGTATTATGAAATATTAATCGTTCAGATAATTCGTTGAGGTAATTTTCCTCGCTCTTCGCGGTTATTTTTACTCATTAAATGGATCACGCCTACCAAACGCACGGTGTTGTATCTTAATTGGACTTGCTTCTCTAATTGAACATTAACCACTGATTACCAGCAGCAGAAATGAGTTTTCGGCACACTTTAATAAAACACAGTCAATCATAAAGCAAAACACAGTTCCATGTGTTTTTCATATTAATAGTATTTTCCACTTTTTCATATTAATAGTATTAAAGCATATGTATTGTTGTTATTATGATAGTGATTTGTACCGTAAACAAAAACACAGTCATGATAATTGATATCATTTAATGACAGTCATTTGAAAATCAATCAGAATATTAATTATCAATATGCCGGTACGAAACTAATATCACTGATGCTAATATTGTGAGATTACCAGCTAAACTCACTAATTATCACTTGTCAATTTGTGTGTATTTAAAATTAAATGATTATGTAGAGTTAATAGAATCTAGTGCAATATAGCACTCCTTTATGTAGCGTTAACTACCACGTATCTACTTTGTTCAGTATCAAACTCAAATGGAAAGACATAACATCGCTAATAATTTAATCGTAACTGTAAAATTTGGATAGCGAGTAATTGATTGCAATTTACAACGAATCGTACCGCATCATTGTATTTAATCAAAATGAAAGACTACAGAAGAATCTTTGGTATTTACCTTATGACCAAACTTTAGTATCGTATTCCGTTCTCACTAAGGATGAAAAAAGGTTATATAAACATAGCTTCGAAAACTCTTCAAACCTATCGATGCTAAAATGTCAAATCTTTTTGGCATCAAAAGTTTTGTGTAACTACGACACTGGGCTGAATTTACGTCTTTCTGTCATTACCATTTTCCGCTGAAACACAGGCATGTCGTTTAGAGATCCTAGGATCGAATATCAGGGAGATCAGTTGACTATCAGCACAGCTTTTTCGTTCGACCATCAAGAGCGAAAACTACTCGACTGATCCACGGAGCAAGCGCATCTACAACGAAAATTGTTTTAACATAAACAGCGTTTACAACTACATACGGGCTTCTTTGCGAGTGTAAAAGTTTCAAAGTATTTTCTAAAGACTAGAGGCCAATAGACCGCAGTGTTGGTCTTTTAGCTCTAGCCCGCTAACACCCTGTCCGGTAACTTTGTACTAGTGAGTAACTTTCGTGAAACGTATAGTTGCTCTTCTTAATTTCTTGAATTATCTTTCTCTCAGTAAATGGACGTTTTCGACGTCATTTTGATAGAATTTTGGACTTTCTAAACCAATATGTACATCTTGTACGCCTGTGACGGACGTATTTCAACGTACACACTACAAGTAGAGGAAAATTCGTAAACCGTAGTTACATTATTAATAAACGGCTATATGATAAAGAAATAGGAAACTGAGCAACGAAAACTGATTATTCGGACAACGGTGTACGACGTGAAGCAATGTAATCATGCCACGAGAAAGTGGTATCTCATCAGCGATCATCCGAGCAGGGGGTAGTTTCAACGTGCTCTGGAAACCAGTTATAATCGTCTTTCTTATCTTTCTCGTAGGATCGTTTTTGATTGAATGCACGTTCACCGTTAGAATATTTCGTTGTAACTCACGTTGGAAGAGGTACAACCGTATAAATAGGGAGACGGCATCTTCATGAAATTGGCTACATGTATAAAAAAGATTAAACAAGAGAAAAAGTAGCATTTTCAGTACTTGAGGTCTTATAATTTCAGTTTTTCTAATATCAGCGTATTATCTGCTCTATTAATATTTTCGATATTATATTACCACGTTCATTCGTGACCTTTACATTAGTTATTCATTGCTTTGCCAATATTTGCATTTAGAGGGGCTCTGTGTTCATAATATCGGATATGAAATATGCAAGAGTATTCGATAATTCATAGGTATTGCTAATCGTCTTACAGTAATTTTTAATAAATTTGACAGGTTTATGGTCATCATTTGGATCGAAGACAGTAGAGGTCTTAGTCTTTGAACATTTCTGTATAGAACCGTTAGCTGGTAAGTGATTTTCTAGCCTATGTTTAATATGCAGGAAGGACGCGATTACCTAATCTGGACGCCATAGCTTACTAGGGATCCAATCTAATGCCGTGGTTACTATACAATCTCCAGAACGCTCGAGGCATTCTAATAAGTTCGGAAATCGATCCAGGATACAATTCTCAATTCGCTTAACAGTAAATCGCACAGTACAGTAACATATGAAGACACAACTATATATATTCCTAAATAATATTTATGTTACGATAAATAACGGAGAAGCACTTATCTGTCAAATAATATAAGAACACTAGGTAAATAGACGGTAAAGACAATTCGCGTAGAAATCTTTTGTCAATAAATACTCTACTCGATATTTAAAAACGTATTTATCTGAATTGAAAAGGACTAGGATAAGATGATAAAAATGATAAAGACATGATATTCTTCCAACATTTCAATCGTTCAACCACCGAAAATGGAAAAGCTCTCGGACAACTGTACGGTGGAAGAACTTTCGAGATAAGAGATTCTTGTATTTAAGACGACAGTAATAGACATGAAGACGGAGAGTAAAGTACATGACGTGGACGTTAATTTGGACCAATTGTAGGCACAAGCGTCCAGATCATTGCCCGAGTTCCGTCTGTCTCATTCTCCTATGTCCTGTACAACGTTATTCGTTGAATATGCACGTTAAGATATTAATATCAAGCCAAATTATACAATATGGAAGACTCATTAGACTCATGTCTAATGTAAAAATAATACGTACACCGATAGGGACAAAAAGCGCATCGTCCTTTAAAATAACCGTTTATGTGTGCATCTCAGTAAATTTGTTGTTTCGACAATGTTTATAAGTAATATTTCATTACCAAGTGTGAGGGACAATAAAAAATCAGTAATTGAAGCTGAAAATACAAATGATGATCGGGGATTAAAGGATATTGGATTATCAAAAGGCTTTGTTAACTGTGTGTTCGAGAAGAAAGATCATTTAGTGAACAATGTTATTATGATATCTCGAACCGGTTAAACTAATTAAAAAAGTAAACACTATCTTCAACGTTGTGCATCGCACGCTTCAATCATAAGCAATCATTGATTGGAAACATTTACGTAACACCATGGCAATATTATTTTGCAAGGAATTTACGTGCATCAAATCCCACAGGGATACTGTTGCGTAAGTTTGAATTCGGTGAATCCAATATTAAACAAAATACACAATTTGTCTGAATGAATTTTCTCTTGGTTCGCATTTTTTAATTTAATTTACAGCCATAAAGATAAAACGCTCGCGTTTCGGGCGTTGCACCTTTTTAAGGCTTATAAAACATCGCACAAAATAATATACTGATTTACAAAGTATACCTATTATATTTTGCAATATCGAAAATATCGAAAATTTAGGAAGTAAATTTAACAAGTAATTGGATACGTTAAACTTTCCACTCAATCATTTGTGACTGTTTCTTATGCATTAGAGTCATACAAAAATATAGGAATTTAAACGCAATAATATTATGGATTATTGTAGATAATATAGACCTCTACCCATCAACGCTTCAGTTCATCTTTAGTCATTCTTACGCGTTGGAAAGAAGACGATTTGTTACGGGGAGGAACGACCTACAGCGAGTGACCACTTGACATCCGACCCGCCTACATCTCCCTCACGATTCTATACAGGGTGTTTCAAAAATATATGGCCAACCTTTAAGAATATATTCTGCTCACCGAAAGCATAAAAAAAGTCGTACCAAGATGAGACTGGTCAGGCTTCCTTTCCCAGTTATAAACACTTATGTTATAGACAACGAGTTATAAACAACTTGTAATAACCTTACACCTTAAAACCACTTTGAAACTATTTAAAACTAATTGTTATATAAACATGGCCATGCACTGAGACTACGTTGAGTTGCTTGCAGTAACTTTAGTGTATATTGTAGCGAAATACTATGTGAATTTCGATGCACGTGGTAAAGTGTAAAGTGGGGATTTCGATTTCTTGGGTCCGCGGGTGCCGATGTCATTGAGAGTCCGTCGAGGGTTTGGACTCTTTTTCTCGTGGACTACAAGGGAATCGCAATAACGAGGAGATACTCTTCTGTCGTTGCAAAGACTTCCCAAATTGACTGACCTAGAAATCGGCGACCAGAAAGCAGAGCATGATTGACTGATCGAGAAGTACGACACAGAGAATAATACAAGGAATAGTACGAGAATAGTACGAGTTCTCAGCACCATTTACGGTAGACAGTGTTGGCGTCGATATGTCAACCAGGAAATCAGTCCGAGCAAAAGAAGCCGAAGAAAACATGACGTACAAGATAAATTCCTTTGGATCGCCTGCGACCCCAGTTGCACCAACTATAAAACATAATTTATCTGTCTGTGATCTCTCTGTTATTTGCCGGTGTAAAACTTTTCACATCTCATAATAAAAATCCTTATAGCACTAAAAACTTTTGGAAGCACCTTTGTCGGAGGCCTAAGAACATTTTGCTTACTTACTGCTGATATTATGTCGGATATACGTTTTCTTTAAATTCATGAACCGACACAAAATGGTGGTCTATACTCTGGTTTACATCAAGTAACATTGGAATTCGGATGCGATAAGAATTACAAGGTGAAATTTCTATCATGAACAAGACTATAAATCTTTAATCGGGGATGTGCATTGACGAAGGCTTCAGCCGTATTTCCAGTTCGTGGGATTTACGGAACACGCAGAAATATCTGCAGAATGGAATAATCGTCGACACTGTGTACGTATTACTGAGTCCTGGATGGAATGTCAACTCAAAGCGACATACGGAACTAGTCATTGTGTAGGCGGTGCTATTGTCAGGATTCTATACCTTCGCGCAGTATATTAATTAATCCAGTAATTAATAAACTAATTGCTGGCATAATTGGCTGACGGGGGGAAACGATGTTTTCGTCCCAACTTCACCATGAAGGAACAAAGAGAAGAAAGAGCAGGGGACGAAATCAAAACAAACATAAGCGAGCTCTAAGAATTCTCATCGAATTACGAAAATTCGTCAAATAACGTGTCAGATAAATAAGTGATTAGCGAGGTAACAAATGATGCAAATTCTCTTCTTTCGAATGAAATAATTTCAAATAGCAAATTACGTGTATCTCCCGTATAACTGGGTAGTTACGTTGCGAAAAAATGCTGTACTATAGGAAACCGTATGCAGGGTCATAAGTTGAACTTTTATTAATAAAATTTCTTTCTGACAATTCTAATAACGGAGATTCTTAACTGACCACCTTGTATATGTACGCGTTATAATTTGCAATGCCTTATTCGCCCCACGATGCGCATTCTTTTCTATCACGGTAATACACAGCAGACGTACGTAATAAATACCGATGTATTTTTCGCATGGCTTCGTGGAATCTTCTAATTGAATAAGCCGCACGATTTATGGGATTCGCACGTTGAAGAATCCGTTGGAAGATTTTTCAAGAAACAGCTTTGTTTGTTACAGGAGAAGCTGTGAAAGTATCACGTGTCGACGTGCCGAATATCGTGGATCCAAGAAAAGAGGAGGTGGTATTGCGGTGTGAGTACGACTTGGACGGTGAGGAGCTTTATTCCGTGGCATGGATCAAGGATGGTGCTGAGTTCTTCAAATTCACGCCATCCGGCCCAGATTCTGTTCTGGCCTTTCCCGTTGACGGCGTAGCTGTAGATATTGCGAGGAGTAACGCCGAACGCGTTACGCTCCTTGGTGAAACTAATTCTTTCGGGGGTGAGTATGAGTAAGTTTTGTCTTAATCTTTCGTTAATCGCGCGCAGTCTGACTTTGTAAGATATCACGAAAGCGTATTTTATGTTCCCACTTAAGAACGGATGTTTCGTTTTCTCTTCTGTTTTAATAATTGATTTATATATGTTATTTAACAGTACATTTTACAAAACGCAGGAAGTTATTTAGTAGTATAATTTATTAGTATTACAATGAAAAATATATTTTCTGTTAATTTGAGAGATATTGAAGAATTTGCACTCCCCCGGATAATTTTTTAATCCAATTGATTTGCGACTTAATTTTACAAATGGATGAAAATATTATTAATACGGTTTTTCCGTTTTTTATATAGTGTTGGAAGAAGTGGCCACTAAACTTCAAGAGCGTATAGTACTGATCAAAACAAACAGGAAATTCTTAATAAACGTGGGTAGAAAAATCGATCGTTTCGAAGTTACAGGACATCTTTATTAGAAAAATATTACCTCTGCCTACAGCGTAGTTCAATATGTCCCTCGTTCAACATACGCGGCAGCGCGTTTCCTCATGGAAACTCGCACACGTCGCAATATTTAGTATTACGATTGCTTGACTTTGTAATGACTGGTAAATTATAACTCACTCCGGAGGGTTTAAATATACACGGAATAGAGTCTGTTATGCGATTCCGTTACACACGAAAACATCTCGTAACTTCGAAACGACTGATTTTTCTATGCGATATCATTTGTGAAAATATTATTTTTCTTTTCGTGAATACTACGTGCTTCTGGAGTTGGATACCAAGTTTTTTCATGACTCTGTGGTCTGTATTCAGAGTGTAAAATAATACATGTGTCAACTAAAACAATTCCGTTCTTTTTAAATAGAACGGCATGTATCACACGAAACATTACTATAAACTATATAGAATCTGGAATTATAATGCATTACGTATCATTCTGTTTAGAATAAAACTACTTCAGCACAGTTACTTTATCTTCTTTTGTCACTTTTTTTGTCACTTCTTTTTTGGCTCAAATGTATTACAGACACAGACAAAGTAGCTATATTGTATAATATGATATAGCACGCACAATTTATGTGTTGGAAACTGAATAACAGTACGAATACCTAGAGTGAAATCTTAGGGAGTAACGAAGGGACAAAGGGTTTTGCTTCACTTTGCATTTAGTGCCAGGCACATTGATCTTAAGAATAAAGTCTTTAATCAGTGGGAATTACGTTATAAAAGCAAGTAACATTCTACTTGTTCTCTATTCAACAGCGAAAGTGAATTTGACGGGTGAATACGGCTGTGAAGTAACCACCGAAGCACCGAAATTTTTGCAAGACTACAAGAGCGCAAGGATGTATGTAGCTATTGAGCCAAAGATACGACCCGTTCTGGAGGGTCTTAAGCCACATTACGAAATCGGTGATATTCTCAACGTGACATGTACCTCGGGCCCTAGTCATCCTCCAACGGTCCTCGCTTTCCTCTTAAATGGAAAGGAGGTGAGTCGATAATACTTTATTGTTCTCTTTGTGATTTAACTTTTATTGCGCTAATTCACTCCCCTATCTTTTCCCGTTATTCCCTTTATTTTCCCTATTATTTCGCCTATATAATTTTCCCGATACCCGCTTTCCTTCAGCGGTGTCATAATTCCTTCCCTTCGTCCTTATTTCCGTACACCTTTTTACACAGTGGTCTATTATTTTTTCCCCTTTCTGCATATCCTACGTTGATTCTCTTCGTCCCCTTTTCAAAGTCTATTCTTTCTCTCTCTCTCTCTGTTTCTACATTCAAACGTGTCCAACATTCAATTAGAATTATACTTTCCCTGTTTTATCCGATGTGCCGTTGTAGACCACACTTGTTCTCTCTTTCTCGTATTACAGTTGCGTTGCGATAATCGATTTTCCTTTTTTCCTTACCTTCTGGCTTATCCCTTCTCTCTCTTAAAGGTAGCTTTTTCCTTTCACTATTTTCCCTCCTGTCTAACCTCACTTTCCCTTTCTTTATTTTTGTTTTAATGTACCTGCCCTCCTTTATCCGTTATCCTCTTCATCACATTCTACCCGCCCTCTTAGCTTTTTCGCTCTATTTTCCTTCAAATTCTCCTTTTACCTTATGACTTATTCCTTTGCCACTCCTCCCGCCATTTATCTCAAAGTTCAGACGAGAGTACTTTTTACGCGTAAATATAGTCCTATAATTATTAAGCACACTAAAAAATTTTTGTAAATCGTCCAACTAATTTTACATATATGCTACAGAAAAATTCATTGAAAACTTCCCTTTTAAACGTGCAATTAGTACATAGTGAAATAATATATTGACCTCCCTTCCAGCATAGCATGTCCACTTTAATCTTTATTTTTTAATAATGCGGAAACATGTTGATCAAAAAATTCTTTTCAATAGGCATAATATCATTTGTTTCATCGTGCTCATTTGTTTTTTTGAGGTATTTGGGAGAACATACAGCGCCGGCGGCAAATTGTGAAATATCATAATATGTATTATACCGTGAAAAGTGAGAAAGGTTGACGTTCGTCGATAGACATTCTGTAAATTGTTTCAATACTTACCGTATAAATATTTAATAGAAGAATTATTATATGACTATTTAAATAGCAACGAATAAGTATCTTCAAGTATGAGTTTTAATTGAATAAACGAACACAGGTTAATACAGCCCTAACGAGGGATGAGGGGCGTCTGATGGAAAACGTAATGTCAACGAGCCGACTGGGTATTTCCCTGCGTTTGGTACGTCAACACTTTCCCGGTGGGAACATGCGATTGGTCTGTCGGTCCATGATGCCCGAAATACCATTTGCCAAAATGCTGGAAACAGAAGGGACCGCTACTCTAGCGGCAAGCAACCAGAGACTAGCGCAAGAGCCACCAAAATCAGACTCGAGAAAAGCCCTCGTGTCTTCGCCAATCCTGATAAGTCTGTTAGTGATGTCACACCTAATTCGTGGTAGCGGCGTCTAGTTCCCAAGTGTTTAATTAACCATAGCCATTACCATCCCCTTTACTTACCTCACTGCAGTTTATGTCCCGACAATTGTCATCTTCATTGCCGATGGAAATTTCAGCTATACATTGCCAAACGGTTAGAAAGAGATCTTTGTCAAATTCTCTATCGACTCTGGCATTCAAGCACTTAAGAGATTTTCAGGATTTGTAGCAGGAATCTTTATCGGTCGATCATACTCCGTCTTAGCTCCAACATTACTCAGATTCATATTATATTTTTCTTAATAATCCGACTCATCCCTATCGTTCAAGCAGCTGCAATATCTATGTGAATATCACGAATGTGCGAAACAAATATATTACTTCATTCTGAGAATTGCTCATCGATGATAGTACGATTTTGTGTAAGAACATATAATTTACATACGGAACGTACACAAATTTTAGACTTCAGGGCTATCGATAAGGTCGATGTCATTTCTATAGTAATAAATTACAAAGGAAAATCTTTTCGCATTAAATATATATGTTAATATGCGTCCTCCTGTCAAGAAGAAAAGTACACAAATTTGAAAAGATGTCGCGTATCACTTGTACGTGCGGCATCCATCTGTATGCATAGTAAACGATAATAAATGAACGTAATTCCATAGATGTGAGTCGTTACAGCTTTTAGTGACAGTGAACGCCACTTTGTAAGAAGAAATCCGCGTACCAAAGAAAGGAATACAATTCAATGTGTGCACTCGGAAACGGAAATTACATCGAAAGAATTTGAAATTCAATATGCATTGCTTGCTCTTGAAACTAAATTGAAATAATAGATATTGATAGCATCAATTATTGCAATAAAATTCTATTTTTCGAGAAACATTGAACAATGCCTAAAAATATACATCGATCAGATGTATTTCAAACATGTAGTACAATATATACACCTTGTAAAACTAAAAATGGGTTGAAATTCCGATTGAAAAATTAGTCGATACGACGGGGAAAAATTTAACCGTTAAATTCAATATTATAGCAGTCAAAATTTTATTACGTAGGTGAATTCTCCGAAATGATTATCTTTCCGAAATATTGGGTTTGTGGAAAAGTAATTTCTTTTTACACATATGTCAAACTTTACAAATACAAACTTTTACAAATTGCTATTAATAGGTTAATAGATGGATGGTAGAGTGTCATAAATAATGGAGAAAATTATATTATTGACTAAATAAATTGTTAGTATGTCAAAATTATTCTTTCTTGTCGACGTGAAAAAATGAAAATCTTTCCACCAACCCCAGTAGGGAAGTAATATCATGAATTCTAACATTTTCTCAAATTTCATATGAACTTTGTTGCAAATTGAGTGCCTTTCGTTGACTCTAACCTTTATTTTGTTGTGAAATTAAGATACATAGGAAACCGTATTTGGTCATATTTTCACTACGCTTTATTTAAAGAAAAGGACATCGTTCACTTTCTACTTTTTGCTGTATCGATTTTGTAAATTTAAAAATAAATTTGTGGGTAGAACCAATTAAAAACTCCGACGTGACAAATATTCATAATGCGGTATACCTTCAAATTAAGAAATAATATATATGTAATTTGGGTAATAATAAATGTCATCCAGGTATTCAGACGATCCACGATAAATTACATAACATACATTCTGTTCGGAACGAGAATTGTGGATTAGCAAATTAAAGGTATAATATTTTTTCTGTTTACTGCTGCAAGTTACGATTTATTGTCGTTTACTAGATATTATCGGGATCGTTGTTACGGAAAGCATAAATCATCATCAACACAAATAAAGGCTAATGAGGAATGCGATGAAAGTAATTCGAAACTTACGCACATATGTATAGAGTTATGAGATCTCCGGGCGCCATTCACAATTATAATTATCATGATTACGTATTGTCATGATTATGTCATTGTGATTTTACACCATTGCGAATATTGGCGTTATTGTGAAAACGAGTACAGAGTAATAAATGTAATTAAAACGACACATTGTCTTTGTCTTTAGAAATCCTTCCTTTCACATCCAATAATCCCGCTGTACCCCGAGCATACGATAAATTCCAAAGCTTGGAGTGCTGTTACACGTAACGGTAAGATGCATAAACACTTACAAGGATGAATGATGAATAATAAACTCATAAATGCAATCCGAGAAGTAAAAGACGAGGAAAATGGTTTCAATGCTTCCTATTACAGAATGTGTAGTTTGTATTTCCTGTTAACAGAATTACGTAACAGAATTACGTAACACAAAACGAAAATTCCATCTAAAAACAAAGAATAAGAAAAACATACGGCTTCTTTCTAATGGCCAAACCATTGTGGAATTATATCGAAGTACTTTATGGTTTGAAGATGACAACTTTCTGGAAATAGTTTTCAAGTACCCTACTAATTTTATGTACCTTTTGAATCTTCGTTCAGTTTTCCGATTATAATCTTTCATTTAATTCTGTATTAACACGCCATAATTTATATTTATTTCATTAATTTGTTTAATTAATATTTTAATTACTTCGTTCTTCAATTAGAACCTTTGTAAGATTTTAGCAATTCCGCTATTAAAAATTAAATTTTGCTATTAAAATTAATCATGTTCCTACAATGTACAAACTGTCGGCATTGAGGAAAAAACCATATATTTCGGGGACTGATTATCCTACAAATTACATACAATTATTCATGTATAATTGTAAAATTAGACAAATCGTTTTCCTTCTTATGACTTTTTTACATTCAAATAAAAGCTCATTGTATTGTTATGTGTCGTTAACATTAAATAGTATAAATAGTGCATTTCCAATTATCCACACTAACTGGGAACACGGTGTTTGGATAATTAAATAGCCACTTTTTAAAGAAAAAACAATGATATAATTGCAAAATAATGTTCCGCTATACTTTTCCAATATTTCCAAGCAGTCAATTCACACGTGATTGTGAATTCACATGATCTACGTACATGATTATGACAAGTGGTGTGTTGACAATGCACCAAGTAAGAAAGCAGGTGTAACAAAAACATTTGGTTTCGTCATAGAACAAACTTTCACCAAAATGATTTGACAAAAAAGTTGAAGAACACACTAACTCAACGATATTAATCGTTCATACGTTTCATTAATATTGATACTTCCAAATGATTCACATAGTTATCATATACGTTTGTTTATAATATTGAATTTATAATATTCATGTTCATTACATAATTGTATCTCTTGTACTATATACGGGCAAATATCTGTAATTAATGGGAGCATTATCGGCGATCCGGTGCTCGTGTTGGCAGCGTTATCACAGTGGATGTGTAAGAGCAAATAAGTCAGGTCGATATACACGAGGGTGGCGGGTCGCATTACATTTATGGGACGACGCATCGTGTCGCTGGCCCATGTGTAAATTCGTTGCATCGCGTCTCCAGTTGCAAACTATCCACGGATAAGATACAATGGACTAATGTAGAGCCAGAGACAGGGCAAGCCAACCAACCAACAAGTCGCGCCGAATAAGTATATTACAGAAATTGCCTAGGATACGTAGGCCATTTGTAAATAAGACAGAGTCACCGTTCTAGAAACAGTCGGAGAGAACGTGTCAAGTCCCGGTAAAGCTGGGAAACTGAAAATATGCTCTGCGACGAGCATATACCGAAGTAGTCAGAAGCGTTATTAATGTGTCATCATATTTTTATGAAACGGATTATTGAATCGATGAAACAGATAATGGAAGTTGAACGATCAAAGTCATCGTATTTCAAATACTTTGTTATGAATGATACAATTGACGAGCTCTTAAATACAAAAACAGAATTCATAAAACACTGTTCGGTAGTGGTTAACGTCTTTGCATTATTCTCAACAAACGCAATTATAGAAGTATTTCAGTTTGTAAAGATATTTACTTACTCTTTTTTGTAATACCAAATTCTGGTGAACAATCTTCTTTGATGAATATACGGCTTATATTGAAAACATCACGAACGTGCAAATTACATGTGTATTCATGTCCAGTGAGGAAATTGATAATCGGAAGATGCGGTGTTTCTGACGTTTTTTTTTTTTACTCTGCATTAATATTACAGAAGATACGAATGAGATGTGTAGGTAGTTAAACTCGGAGTTGTAATTCGCAGTGCTGGGATATTTTACGTCGGAAGTATATATCCCAATAATGTATGATACATAAAAATAATTAACAGACCTGAAACGTTACATAAATAGATTTGTGCATTGCATTCGTGTGCGTAGCTATCACTCTTTGGTCGAAGCAATTACGACCGAAATATGCAGACACACTACGCACGTACATTAATGCATCAAATTCGTTAATGTGAGAGAAACTACCATTCATTATCGTTATCGAACTAAAACAACAATTTTCAATAATTAAGTGCTTGTTACAAATATGTGGAGAGCTAAATTTGTTTAGAATTACAATAATCATAGTAATTGAAAAACTGGTCAAAAAGCATAGCAATTGATAATTCTTTGATTTCATAGTTTGATGTGACAAAAAGTAATTCTAAGCAACATTGGATCGTTCTGCTGAAAATAGGATGCTATTCAGTGATGATAATCATTTTCTTACGACATTGCTATCATAAGTCGTACTCACTTTTTTAATAAAAATCAGTTACCATGCATATCTCTAATTATAAAGAATTACATATAATAAAGGATTGTTACATACCAACCCAACGTTTCTCTTTTTTTCTTTTTCCAACCTTAATCCACGACCTTTCCCATATTAAACATACCACTCAGTAACTGTATCTAACTCAGCCACTTCGGATGAAGAAAAGACCGTTAACAAACTTTGGGAATAATTAAGCGAAATGCAAAGACCAACCACAGACGGTGCCAGGTCACCCAAACCCTTCCAACAAACCCACCGGACGATCCGTCTGCTGCCCATTTACAAATGTTAAATTTCCTACTCTTTAAAGTATACAAAGACGCAGATGCAAGTCATACATAAAAACAAATAAACATTACAGTTTCTGTGTTGTTACGTGTTTCACGAGTCAGCCTCTCTTGAAATCTCTTAATCTTGTGCTCCATCGGCCAAATTCCACGCATTGCAACTTACTACAGAAATCTACGTAGACCCTTAAGGCTGCCCTTGTAGCATAACTCCTGTACTCCTTGAACGAGGGTGTCAAATGTATATAAGCTTCAGCTCAATTGTTCTTTTCGGTCTTACGTCTTGAGTTTGAGTCCATTGCTGCAGGGTAGGTCCTTTCGTCTATTTGATTCTAGGACTTCAGAACACGAAGTACAAGAAAAATCATGAAGGTGAGTGAGAAAAGAAAAGGAGACCGTAATTCCTATGTTACAAGACGAACAGTGGATTTTCGTTGATGGGTTAAATGTAGAGTGCACGTCTCGTTAATATGTTGTTTATTGATTTATTCAAATGTTTACGATAGCATTGTGGTATTCAGAGAACGGTGTTATGCATATTAATCAGAATTGGTGCGGTAGTAACATTAAAACTAAGATCAAAACTTAACTGAACATGGGTAAGTCTAAGCTATTCTGAAACTAACAGATGACTAACTAAAAAGTAACTGAGTCTTTCGGGTTTGCCGCTCCGCAGGAAAACTTGGAATGTCTCAGGAAAGTAAAAGGAGGTGGAGATAGTCGAGATGGCGGGTAATTTGGAGGCGATGGCTTTTGTGGATTTAACCGCTCGTTTTATCTATACATCTGGGTAATAATAATAGTGACATTAATAATAGCAATAATAACAATAATAATAGTGGAAATTATAAAAGGGTTGTGTCCTTTGGACGTAACACCGTGGACAACTTATTATTACAAATACACGACTATACGAGAACAAGTGAAATTGCGTGTATCGTATTACGTATATCAAATTGATTTGTTTTACACGACGTTCGTGTCATTCTTTCCTGTTACACTAACCACCCCCCCCCCTTCTTTCGGTTTGATCACGCAGACAATAGGTAGGTTCTAGCAGTTTCCTGTGGCAACCCACACCGACAAAAACAAATATTTATATTTCCCCTTCATTCTGTTCCACTGGCACGTAATACGACAAATAACACAGGTACAAATATTTGTAAAGACAAGTAAAGACAAGTGAAGAGAAATGATATTTGTCGATGTGTCAATTTTTCGGTGCCCTCTTTCACAACGTAATTATAATTAGCCAGGTGTGACATCATTGTTAACGTTTTTAAACAATTCTTGAAAAGCATTAACGTCAAATGAAAGAAGTGATCAGTATATACGCGTTGTTAACACTACATAACTTCCCGTCGCCACGAGAACAACTAATTCTGCTCGTACGAGTAGAAACATTAATCGAAATTAATTCAAAGCAGTATATTGACATAAGTATAAGAACGGTAAAAGATTGACTTTCTTTCTTTTGGCGGTTAGACAGTAACGCACCGATATTGATGACGCACGTTTGACTGAATGGTGTACTTTGGATGCGCTTTGCACAAGGACATTAATTTTGCATAATGACATTCTGCGATTCCCTTATCCGCCGCAAACATGTGCGAAGATCTGAAATGCGGGGCAATTTCATACAAAGTACAAGGACCTCGATGTTTGTACCTCACATACGAAGCACCGTGGCAAAATACAGCGCACCGAAAGCTTTGCATGCGGTCCTACGTCTGCGTGAATACGTTGACATAACGCCCGGAGCACGTTTGTGCAATTCTAGACGCGGACAAAGGGTGCTAACTGAGTTTCTATTTAGGACTCGGAACGGCACCTACTGGTTTATTTCGTAAATTGTCAATTAGGATCTTTGCAATTATCTTATCCGCCCCAATATACCTATAATTAAAACGACACGTACACATACTCCGTAATTTTAGTTTTCCCATTTCACGTGAGTCCAGGCAAATTTCTTTCATTACACCTGAATACGCTGAAAATACTTCGTAATATGTACCTCCAATTGTACCTACTGTCGCCTACGACTTTACGTACTTTTTGTTGGCAAAACTCACACAAATGTACCGCTTCATACATAATTTATAACCAACGATGCTACCGAAACACGGGCGTATTCTTCTTGTGCTAAATATTTCAAGAACTTTTTACTTCAACTTCTTAATTGCGGAATATTAAAAGAAAGGCAAAATTATTTGAAATATAGGTATCCCCCGTATATGGCGGTATTCCTACAACACAATTTCTCTCTAACATCGTTAAAGAATTGTGAAGACCCCCTGTATAACACGTTGTATAAGAATTTTCAAGCGTAGCTAGTTCGTGCGTGAGAAATCGCTGGAATTAAACTTGTCCAAGTAATTTTCTGACATTGCAGTGCCGTCGAGTGCGGCACAAAATAAATAAATAAACAAAATAAAGGGCACAGTATACGCGATGTCGAAGTGTCGTTTTTAAATCGACATGTACAGCTTCCGACATTGCCGACTGGTCGAACGAAAAACCGAAAGAGAATTTGTAATCAGTTATATATCTGTACACTCGAGTCAGTCAGCAATAGCAATAAGAAGAAGTACACTCAACTCTTTTTTTACATGGTTTTGAAATAACACGATCCAATAAAAACAACGGACACATGTTTCTCTAATTGTTAGAATCTAACTCACTTTTTAGCGCTAGTTCATTGTTTCTAAATCTGAGATTCTGAAGGAATGTCATTCTTTAAAATGCCTTTCCTCTTGAAAAGGTCCGTTTTTTGCAGCTAATGCTCGTCACACCATAAGCTGAACACTCGAACCCTTCGTTAAGGGGTGATCGAGGCATCGCCTTAAGCTAGGTGCACCCTGTACCAGACAAGATTGCAACTAACTTGTCAAGCTCCATAACCGATCAATGAACACAAATCAATTGACATAAATAAATAAATAAATAAATAAGTACTTGACATCGGACAACATCGAACAACACACCTGAGTGGGGAAGACAGCTGATACATCTTCGACGACGATCGAACAGAAGCTTTAGCTGAACCAGAAGTTAGTCACAGTCTACGTCGAACTTCCTATCTTATTTCATTACATATGATGGAGCTTCTTTTGAGATAACAAAAAACATTTGAACAAAATGTCTCGTTTGATCGATGTCTCGTTTGGTCCAACATGTGCCTAGCCTTACACAAGTTCCTTTATTTTTTAACTTTCGGACTTAATTTTTGTTTGTAATCGGCGGATTTTTATTCATACTATGGGGCAGAAGAAAGTTTTCCTTAGCTTTCATTTCCATGTATAACGATTGAAGTTGTTGCTAACGGTCCGCGGTTTTACACGTTCGGGAAACCTCGTTTTGCTACTTTCTTTAATTCCTCAGCTTACCCTCGTTGATTGTAACGTAATAAGAATGGCGTTTTTGTTCAACTGCAAATATTCTCTTTTAAATCATACGTACAGTTTGCCTTAAGCTTTGAGCTTTCGGAGTAATTGAACAGAGGAATAGCACACGGATTGTCTAAGTTTAGTATACATATCTGGAAATGGAAATTTATTATTAGAAAATTTATTATTAGAAATAAATTAGCCTTCGAACTATATCCTTTAGAAATTCGTACATGATTTTTGCAGTCAATTCTACAGTTTCTTCACAACTCTGTGTCTGCATGTTAAGTATACTTTACAAAGAAAGCAAAGACTTTGAACGTGCTCCAAAGTTTCGACGGAAAGTTCTCTGCTATTCTAACAAAACATTCCTTATTCCGTGAATGTCATATGTGGAGAAAAAGAAGAGAAATTTGTCGTGAAAAATGTACGACCATGGTACACGTGATTAAATTTGACTGAACATTCTAATGATATCTTTTCAAATGCTCACTAGTTTCATTATAGTTAATAAGTACCTCAGTACCGAATAACTTATGACAATGATTTATAATTGTAATAATACGTAATAAATATAATGAAGTATGAAAATCCCTTCACCGTTTTATGTTGCATTAAATGCTAAGTAATATCCGGACATTTATAAATGAAAGTACAGAAAATTACGTTATGTGTAACAATAACTTAAATAAATATTGTGATAACAAAGGTGCACGTTGTTTGTTATAACATCATTTAGTTTCTACTTGCTGTTGCAAATTCCACGAAGTTTAATACTCGGAGAATTAACTCGTAGTACATGGTTTTGGGGGAAAGGGCGTTACATGCGTCACCCAAGATGAAGGTAAATGAACTCATGGATGAATAGTTCATTTACCTTCATTTTTACGACCTTTATAACCGCAGTTGTTCTGTTAATACTTAACTCTTAAGTCCTATTAAATTTCGACACATACAAGGAAAAGTTATGGAAATTCTAAAGAAAGTAGCAGCATTCGAGGGAAAAAAGTATCTGAAATAAAATTAAGAATCATCTGTATACTCGGTGATCTTACGAGATGAAATTGCGACTCAATGCAAATGATAACAGTAAATTATTGGCAGTCAATGATATAATTTCCATAGACTTCCATTTCAAAATGCATTTACACCAAATACAGCGGAAATTAGGTTGTCTATCGCGGATAGTTTCGTTCTGTGCCATAGTACGAATCGATAGCTTCAGATATCACACCAAAACTGCTGACAGACTTTTGCGATGTCACGTGACAAGTAACTTTTCAAGAAATAGCCATATCAGCGCGTGTTACACGAACGATCATGTGATTGCTGTCAGTCTGTGTTACATTTTCAAATCATCATTTTCGTATCTCTATCTAAGCCGTGTAATCAACGAGCGTGAAGGTGGATTCGTGAGAATCATTTTATTTCACTATCTTAATACATGTGCCTACTGAAAATAATTATTTTAGACCGTTTATCAAATGATTTTTATTAAAATTCGGAGAATATCTTATAAATTTTTGTACGAAAGCACGTATTTTATATGGAGAATTGAAGGGATCAAAATTGAAAGAAACCGTAGGTTATATTTTTAACTCATCAGGAAAGCAAAAACCACTGACAGAAACGTATAAATAGTATAATAAAGCACAGTGGCATATGCCCTACGATTAGGACACACTTATCATAGAAATATTATAAATAAAGGGGATTTACGCTGCTATGTTAGAAAAATGATTTTCATTGAAATGCATATCCGGGTGTTACGTTATGCGGTTGTGCAGTCGGATGGAAAGTCGTCGTTGGGCCAATATCGACTGGACCAACACACAGGGGGTTATGTCAGGCATAACATAGTTCTCGAATACGAGATCGGCTAGCACTATAGTACCGGGGCTATCCTAGTTGTACACGTGAAATTCTGCGGAGAGTGAGGGAGTTAAACAACCGGAGGCTATCAATTCCACGACTGGAAACTGCCCCCCATGTACGAACACTCCCGGAAGCTCTTTTCCTCAGTAACGTTTAGCCATAACGTACTTGAGCGGTCGTACAGTATGTTACAATACCGTGTTCTATCAACTATCTCTCGCGTCGTGTTCTACCTTCCATCCTCTTTTTATATTGCACCTAAACGTATCATTATAGACCGATATTTAGCGTGAGTGAATGTCCTCTTTGCCATAAAGTTTTTATTACCGGATTAAAATGGCTTTTAAAAGCCATTTTTCGCTACAAGAGCGCAAAAGTCCGGAAAAATCAAACTAATCGTTATTGAGCTTTCATGTGTTTCGAAATTGGCATTACGTATTATTATTCCTTTGCAAGGAGATGTAAGGCAGAACGACCTTTCTCTGTGAGACTTGAAACAAGTACATCGTGTTTTATGAATCCTTATCCTACTAATGGAGGTCGTATTTGGTGCAAACATAAGGTTTAATTAATATAGGTTGGGCATGGAGTTGCGTTTCATCTGTGAGCATATATACAAACGTCAGTAAAGAGTTTACATATTGCAGACTACTCCTTCACTCCCTAGCTCGCTCTTACATTACTGTTCGATCATCAAATGTGTCGAACGAGCGTTGAGTTAGCTAGGGCAACGGGGGTGAAAGTGCTTTGCTGGCAATTCGAGCAGAATGTCAGAATGAATCGGAAACCGGAAGATTCGATCACTTCGCCAAAATGAACCATCGATGCCCCTAAGCTAACTGGAAATCCCATGGAAGCACGAGAGAATTTCTGGACTTTATGAAATACCATTAACTACAACTTCAAAATCGGATGTACACACTTTCAATTGGGAATATGAAAACGTACGTCTGTGGATGAAAGTATGTGGGCATGTACAATGAATTCAAAAAATTAAACCTTTTGGGAAGGAGGATGTCAACGAAGACAATTAGAATTATTCGAGAAAATAAGGGTAGATGGGACGCCAAGGAAACTTCAAGGTCTTTCATATTTTAAACAAAAACTCTACTTCATCCGTGTACCAAGTGTTAACTCAAAACCATGTCAAGGGGCGTAAAATGGGGAAAGATTCGTTTCACGCGTGAAATAAATCGAATCTGCGGAATAATATTTTTTGTATCAAGTTTCGTTATCGAGAAAGTTAATTTTAAATATTAATCGGAATTAGAGTGCGCGTGTACTTGGCTAACAGCAAGACATTGTTGAACAAATTTCGATACGGCTTATGATTTCCTTTTCCGTCTGTGCATAAGGATTTTTCAGAATGGTGGAGCTTTACTAGACATTTTTTTAGACTCTTTAAGAGAACGAGATGATCCGGAAGCTGAAGAGAAGAAGAGTATTTTTTCTGCGCGGAAAACGTAGTAGGTATTCAATGAAAGAAAAAAATCACGAGCACAATCTTCGTAATCGAAAATATAAAATTTTTGTTTATTCGCCTAAAGCTTCAATTAATAGTATAATTACAAAGATCAAATTACATCACAAATTAAAGTAGTAAATAACCGTGTTGATTGCAGGTACTTTTACAATAAAATGTGCACGATAAGTATCTATTATTAGAGCTTTAATAAAATCTATAATCTAAGATCTAAAATCATCTGTAGTCTTGTTGATAATACTTGTATATAAATAATTACTGTGCTTTTAACGAACAGTCCGCCAGCTGAATAAAAGCCGTGGATGTTCGCCAGAGGCTAGAAGAGTCTCACACGAGCATACTGGGGATTGAAATGAGGATTATACAAAATTTAGGAAAAATTAGCGAATACTCACAGTAGGAAAAGTTTGCTCATCGGCCAACAACACGCGAGAACACGGAAATGCGAATTATGAATGCGTTTCAACCTATAATTGTTAAAAGTATGGGAAAATGCATTCAATGTGTTTGAGCAAATTTTACAAGAAAGTTTGCCAGAAGTTCATACAGAATATGGGATGATCTACCTTAATGGGTTTACATGAAAAAAATATAGGTTTTATTTATCAATACTGCGAATGACCTTGAAATATCCTTCACTTATGAAATTCCAATGTTCTACTGGACCTTTTTAACATCCGGGTTCAATGTTTCATATTTATGTTGAAAATTGTATACGTGTATTATTTTTCAGTAACTTAAATTCAGTATATAAATTCATAGATCTGTTCTCTATGTCGCGATCAACATTATCGATAATATCATATGGTACGTAACACTTGTAAATTAATTTGTACAACTTTTCCGTAAATATCTAATAAAGTAATTTCATGAAGCAATAAGCAATAATGAAGCAATATTGATTTTTATCTTTAACAGTGAAAGTAGCGAAAGATAAAATAACGTAATTTAACCAGAACCGCTGATTTCCGTTTTAAATAATTTCTGTTAATTATGAGATTTACAAAATTATTGATCCGCCACTCACAAAGTATATAACAAATAATTAATAGAAAGAGACAGAAAAAAGGGCATGAGTAAATTGTAAAAAGTGATGAGATTGTTGTTGTAAAAAAAGGTCTGATAGGAGAACGTTGTTTTGAATAGCCGGTAATTAACTCGAGCTATACGCTGGAAAAGGGGACGGTTAATGATGTGACAGCTAGGTTATTGCATTGCAAATTAAAAGGAGGACGAGTCGGTGAAGAGGCCCGGGAATCCGTTGGGCTTTTCAACCGATTCGAAGGTGTCGATAACGTCGACAATGGCAGCGACGATACCTGCATCGGTGGTGCCTTTTATTTCAGGAAAATAGCACGCAGGAAGGCTGTACTGAAAGAGGTGGACGAACAAGAAGAAGAGGAAGAGGAGGAGGCGGAAGAAGAAAGAGAAGAAGAAAGAGAAGAAGAAGAGACGGATTGAATCAAGGTATAAGCGCCTTCTCCTTTCTATCTCTTGCAGAAATTTCACGAAGAGATCAGAGGGGGACTGAAAACAATTAGCTCGGTATCCTACTGCATACCGTCATTCATCCTGAGGTTGCCGACTGCTAGCGCCGGCAAGGTGGGAAAAGTCGCGCTGTTAGAGATGAGCCTCCATGAATATATCGATATCCCATTAGAGGGTTTCCCGGCGTCGAGCGACCCCATCGATTCCGGGTATTTAAAGAGTAGCTCAAAGCTATCGCTGAGAACGGGACATGAGATCCTATCCATCGGTGCTACTAGGTCTATCCTGTTCGTTGGAATTTCCAAGGACCCAATCATCCATTTCATGCTACAAAGAAATCATTCCAATTCAGCTTTTTAAAGATCTCATGACTTTCGATAATGTGACATGGAACTAACAGTCGACGAATAACTTGGCTGATAGAAAGGTGAAATTTTAATACGAGGTTCTTTAGGGTTTAAACGACCTTTAGTAAGGATTATGTTCGTAAAATCACTATTGGTTTTTGTAAGTATTTAAAAATAGTTTGAATAGCTAAGGTTACTTGACGACATTATTCTTTAATAGCATTTTTCTAACTGTTGTATATCGACCGATTGATTTCAGTGTATTTTGTTAATTTTTTATTTAAACTTTATAGATACTTGAACTTACAGCTGCAATCTGAGAAAACTGAGGAATCTGAGAAAGTCAGCGATAACATTGTTTACATGAATTTCAAATTTTCGTAAAATCTAGAATCAACCACATCCCTGACATGAGAGACACGATTATAATCAATTTATTTTTCAAGTAGTACTCTTAACTTACATTTTCTATGTATCATAATTAGTCCAACACAAGAACCACAATCAGAAATATTTGCATAATGATTGGTATATCGGGCTGTGCATTATGTGTAATACCAACGAATACTCACCAACATATTCTGTGTACGCATCAGTTGCAGTTTTCAATAAATTTTCATTCTCATATCGAGGATGTCTATAACCTATTTGTTGGGAAGTACATATGGAACAAACAGTCTTCGCTCCTTATACGTGTAACGGTATATTTCCTGGATTTTATACAGTTTGCCGTACGTATTCCTTCTTTCGCGGCACGCGTGCCGTTAACTCGCTTTATCAATGTATAATACATGATATTTTTATTAATATTTTCATAATTTTTCATAATTTTAATAACATTTCTCTAAATTAACAAGATATCTCTTTACGTAGAAACCAATCGTTCGTTTACTTCGGTTAAGAAATTCTGAACATATTGTCTTGCATATTCTTCTCGCTGTATTTGTTAATAAAATAACTACACTCCTTCGAAGGACGTTTTGTATAACAATTGAAGGCTTGAATGTTCTTCATGGTGTAGAATTGGAAAGAGATTAAGTTGGTCGAAAAATTCGGTTGTTCGATTAAACGCTTTACTTGGCCTGTCTCGACCCCATCATTCCTCGTAAAAGCTGACAGGAGACAGGAGAAGGAGGAAGATTAGGCCGAGGGTCGGAAGTTGCGGAGGATTGGAATCAAGATGAGGCATGGGGTGTGAGGAAAATGGGTGGACGATGCTTCCAGAGCCTTCGAGCTGGAATGGAGAGCGAACGGAGCGAGAAGAGGAGCCGCATCACGGCGCATCGCTGCGCGGAATCGAAGGACTAACGGCCCCAGTCTAATCCCGACATTAATGCCATGGCAGGCAACCACTATCCATTTTGCACCAACAACTCTCCCGCCCATCTCTTTTCATGGTGAATCCCTATACTCTTCTTCGACTGCACCCACACGTACGCGCTCCGCTAGCACGCGATTGTTTTCCCGGATAAAAAGGACGGGTTTTCTCTCTATTTCGTCGTATATCGCTCGAGCTTTAGACACCATGGGCATTTACATGTACATAATCTCGCTTATGTTCATACTAAATATCAACTTCAACCTGGGGGACTTGATTATTATCGAAACTTCTGCTACAAAAATAACCTTGGTCGCAATCTATTGGAGTCTTATTTCCGTTATTTGACTCATTCAATGTACTATGTGAACATGTTTACTGTACTAATTGTTCATTAGATCCACTAAAGTCAAGTGGCAATCGATAAAAATTGCAATATTTACAAGATAAAGTATGTAATGAGCTCGTAAACTTGAAATCGAAGAAAATAGAAAAACTGCGATTTAATGCTTATCACATTTTTCAATTTTACTTTAATTTAGTTCCTTTATCGGAAATTTTATTCATAGAACGTCCGTGTATTTGTGATTTTAGGATTTAGAACGCACTTTACGGTGTTTATTTTGAAGCCGGATTGAGCCACTCTTTAATAAAATGTTCACCGTGTACTTTTCTTTTGTTTCTTCTTTACAATCGGGGGAAAAAAATGATCACATGATTCGTTGTATTTTTTCAACAGCACGCGGTATATTGTTTCGGAAAGAAATTTAAACTTAAACTCCAACAAAATCTGTAATCTACATCAAATAAATATTATAAAGAGAACATAGAACGAGAACATGGGCAAATAATAATATTAGAATATTAGACAGTATTTTTTTAAACATTAAATAGATTACAGCGATCAAATCGTTGAAGTTTTTACAATTGTACTTACTCTGTAGATTCGTAATTTTTATTTGTAGCGTAATCGATAATACAGAAATATTTCGGCTTTCATATTGCCCCTCACGCAGTTCTGTATGTATAATATACACAGATAATTACATACATTATAGTTACAAGTTAATCAATGAATTGGCAGTATATATGGAGAATTTCTCGTCGCCTATGATGCTGACGACATCCGAGTAGACTATCGACTAACGTAATTCTCGTTTCTGATGGAACGACAATTATTGCGCTCAAGGGTGCGTCGGAAATATGGAAAATGTTCTCCCCGGGAAATCGCGTTCGCGTTGGCTTACTCGGCCGGGCCATTGAGTGCTGCGCTCGAAACGATAAATGAAAAAAGTTTCCACAGTGCTTTGCTTTTATTTTAAAAAGTCCGAAAAATCTACAGCATTCGCATCGATGGCTTCGATTCGACTGTTTAGCGCGGTATAAGAATTTTGAATGTGGTTGACCTTTCTTCGCATATTTGAAAAGCAGAGATATCAAAATTGCCCTTTAATCTACGTAATCAAATGCTTCGATTCAACTGTTTAGCGAGGTGTAAGAAGTTTGAATGCGGTTGAAATTTGTAATGCTTAAATATTGCCCTTTAATCTACATGATCAAATGCTTTAAATGCCTTATTTGCCCACAACAAGAACCACAAATTTGCAGACGAGAGTTCAAATACGAAATAGCGTTTAGTAATACATAAATGATAACTTTTGTAGTGTTTTATAGTGGTGCAAATGTGTAAGATTATTGATGCAATGTCCTAATGTAGGAAATGGCAATAATGTTTATTTTAATGTATAGCCCTTTTGCACTGCAGAAGTCGATTAAACCCGGTATTTTCCTTTGATCAGTGGGCCAGTATATAGGTTATCGCTGTCTTCATCGTTGCTAAGAGTTTCCTGCCGTTCGGAGTTATTAGTCTTGAGCCCCATTGTGTATGTTTCATGTTTGTAAGACACTGAGTCTTCTAACTAAGGAAATAAGGAGCGAAGGTGGAGATAGTGGTTCTATCAAAACGGGGCTAACACTGAGCGGCTAACTATAGAGTTCTTTATTGGTTCACACCTCGTGCACAATCCTTCAGACGTTATTACATAAACTAAGAGATCACTGTACCAATCAACAACTCAGCCGTTACTGAATACTATATTCAATGAATAGTACCATGTATAATGGGTTAGAATGGGTTAGAGTGGATTAGTATAATATAATGTTGTCGATGCACTCTCATCGGTGATTATCTTACGATTAATTTTGGTAAGGGTATGAAACGGTATCAGTGCTCCAATTTACATGTACTTGTTTGCGAGTTTTCTGAAGAAGTGTTCGTAGTCTTCTTTTTTTACTATTGGATTTCAGAGGGCAGGTTGTACTTTCACTTTCTCGCTTTGAAGAGCTTTAACGGTATAGAGATCTTTAGCGATTTCATTTCCTAGATGTACAAATTCATTGTTGTTTGCGACACCTGTAATAAATATTGGCGATGGTTTCAGTAATAATCTTTGTTCTGTAAGAGTATGTAAGAGTCTACGAGATAAGGTATGATTACGTTAGGCCAACTATGCGGTTTGGTCTGTGGGCACTGTGGGCTTTGTTCGACTTTTGTTTAGCTTTCAAACGGAAAGCATAACAAGGGAAGCAGAGCAAAGTAGTTAGTTACGATCAACCATCGCGTGCGGTTCTGTCCTTTATGTTTTTATGTGCAACTTTTTGTATATTATGAACGATTGAATAAGTCACTTTTTCGCCCCAATGCACAACACGGATCCCTGAACCTTACAGTTCCGTGCTTTGTTCACTGGTATTTTGCACGTTCTTTTTTTCATTGTGAAGGTTACTGAATCTGTTGCTGATTTGTGTTGAGATGTCTAGATAACATATTAATATGTATTAAATAATGTTAAATGAAATAAAAGCAATTAAATAAAAAGCTCTTATTATAATCTCTAATCTTGTACTCGGATTCCTCATTATGGCAATAGAAATCGCCAGTCACTTCGAGGCCTATTTGCGTATTACCATGATCATCGATTCCGTACGGAAGCTATTTTCCCGAATACGGGATACTTGTCCATGGGATATTTCAGGAGGTATGTCAAGTACCCATTAACCGTTCCTGCTTGATTTATTTCAGCCTTTTTGGTAACAAACCCATTCGACCGAGGGTCGTTACGATTAACTACGCGCTTCTAAACGTGTTACTCACCTGAGAACAATTTACGGGTCCGAGCATTACCGCGACACGTTCCAATAATTGCTCTTTTTGCTCACGTTTCAGTGGAAAGCCGGTAATTTAAAACGATACTCTCGCATATATGGGTGCTGAACGCATATCAATGTTCACTTTTGCTTTATCGGGTAACAATTTTTCACCATTGATAAATAAGTTTAAAAAAAATTTAGAATATATACATATGGACTAATCACTATTTATGTTTCAACGATTCATTTAGTACTGCGTAAGTCTTCAATTGATATGTAAGGGGATATGCTGTTCGGAAATTGCTTGTATGTCTGCATCGTTTAATTACGTTCAATTAGTGCTCTATTCAATTCAATTAGTGCTCTAAACTTGTTGTCACACTTGGAGTTATTATATTCTTCTTAAGATTAGGTGAATTCGTTGCACTGATCACTGTCTTCAGTATATTTGGACATATTATACTATTACCCTCGCAAAAAATTATAACGTTATTAATTATATACAGTCGGATTTGTCTCGTGGATGATCACTGAACCTCTGAAACTCTAGATACAATTTATACATTTAAAGTTCATGAATTACAAAAAAAATGTCTTTAAATCTAAAAGAGATAAAAAAGAAGGGTGGATAAAACTGTAAATATGATTGCATGATTTTTTAAGTCTATCCACTAATCTTTACTAATAATTTTGACTAATAATTATCTGTAGGAATGAGCATGGTACATCAATACCAAATAATTCTGCGAAATTATTATCATACGATATCCGAACTGAGTTATATAGTGAAATCATCATTTCGTAGAATTCTCGAAGCGTCTCTAATATAAATTAATTAATAAATCGAAAGTAATGAGATTAATTAATTAATTAAGTCCTCTACTAATGGAAAACCTTTGGTACCATACATTTTTTACGGAAATCCAGTAATGTAATGCTGTACTACTGCAAATAAGGTAATTCTATGTTTCTTGAGCAAAGATGAAATCAATGTTTACTTGACTCTTGAAAACGGAGTTTCGAGGTTCCACAATTGCCCACTGCGGATTTGGCTCCATAAAATAGTACCGGAAATATTCAATGAATTTTCGTGCAAACAATTAAATTGTCCCAGTCTTGTTAAAACATCGAAAGATATTAATTTTCGAGTTGGAAAAATACTCGAATTACAATACATGAAGTATTGTGTATACAGCACGTGCGTTCTGGGACGCTTTTACATATGTATAAATGTGCGCACACACCTGATGGATTTAATGTTCGCTAACGATAATCTACTTGTAACATGTGTGTATGCATGCACACATGTTATACATGAATATGCGAAGAAGTGTACGGCAGTGTGGCGAGAAGCATATTCCTAAGTGCAACCATTAAAATGACAGTCCATAGACATGTATGTGTGAACACAAGCCTGGCCTAAAGTCTCTCACCACCCTGCCTTAAGCTTGGAGACGACCGTATCCGGAGATGTAAGCATCAGTACGGAAGTAGATGCACGTTTAAATATGCATATCGATTTAGCCGTTATTTCTACCATAGTTCGTGCAGAATCATGCACACATCTTTGAGCTCGTGTAGGATATTTAACAAATGGAAATTTAGGCATGTGAAAGTAATTCATGAATGAGTAAATTCAGCAGGTGTTTTACGAATTTCGTGTGTCCCCTTAGAAAGCACTTTGGGCTATCACCATCTTTGCGAGCTGATAAATTAACGATAAAAAGGGGCACATGTATAAAACATAAATTTTAATATGGGTAAACTTCCTCATTGTTTTTCTGCTGTCATAGCAATCACGGCGTAAACGTGATTGTGATAGAGTAACTTGTCTACAATAAACTACCGTATAACGCAGTTCATACGTTACGCGTTGTATGAATTCGCGATATAGGAAATAATGTTGTACAAGAACTTGTCTCCTATAACACGATTTATTTTTATTTTCCTCGAGATGATTTACAATTTATTCATGAGAATGATTCTTCTTTTCTGTAAACTATTCTTCCGAATTGCGATAAAAATAGTACCTCGTGTTATGTGGGAGTTTACTGTATATCAAAATGTATGAATACAAAAATGTTCCATATGATCGGCAATCCACCGTTCCTGATGATAATGGCAATTCACGTTGCAGTCTAAGAAGTGAATAGCATTCGTGAAATACTTATACTCTGTTCAGCGAGGGAGTGTACTTCGAAAGGTCTCACTTTTCGTTTATTTTGTGCATCAATGCTTGTACTCGATGATTTTCGTCCCGACGCACAAGTGGAGTTATATTCACACTGTAATAGTATCTGGGCTACCGCCGAGCTCATGATGGAGACTCCCATCACGGTTGATCCTGTTTTATCATGCGCAGAAGTACACTCTCTCGCTGAACGACGTATAGTATATAAATGTAAAGCAAAAATCTGGAGTAACATACTAAAGAATATATGAACATATACTGTTCCTTTTGTCTGAAAAAACTGTTGGTTCATCAACAAAATCTGTTTACTTGAGTTTATCCCAAAAATGACACTGTTACTCGAGGTGTCTTACGAAACATGTGTCGAGCAATTTTGCAATGAATTAAATTCTGCGCGAAGGGATCCGATGATCACTTTAAAAATTCGGCGACACCCTGTATATCTAAATTTTGTATCAAATTATTTGTAATGCTTCGAGATATTCGTAATGAAAAAGTGTTAAAAACCATGGGGTTTTTTGTTCCCATTTCCTTCAATTCCGAAACACTGTTAAAAATGATGTCATACTTCTGATTCAACGTCAGTTTCTTGAGAAACGATTGAGTACGATGGCGAAATATGGAAGGGCACTTCTCAAGAAGAATTCTGTGCACATATCGGAAGTCTTTTCGCTCGGTGGCGCCCTAATAGAGCTTGTCGTCCTGCTTCTGTAGACAGCTTCTACGGACTTTCATTTTTGAACTGTCATCGTCTACTTCCTATTCGGATGTTTCATAAGTAAGTGATGTATTGGACCGACGACACTAACCGAATAAATTTTTGGTCTTCGCAGTTTTTCGGATAAATCAGAATTCTTGTATCAGTAAGCCATCCACAAACCATTAATTTCCAAAGGTTTCCGCCCAATTTCTTATACACTAACGAGTTGAACAATGGTCTAAAGCGAAATCCGTTACACTTTTTGTCAGTCAAGTTATGTTCCTCGAGAACGGCGCTTTGCACAAAAGAAATTTATTCTGTCATATAAACTTATTTTCACATGAGCAATTCATTCCTACCAATTCATACCTACCAATTCTCTTTACCTTTTCTTCATTATTACTGTGAAAGACTTAAGTGACTTAAAACAAGGGTTACAGACATATACACCATTACAACTGATATTCTGCACTAAATGTACAGGATTTAATTCACTCGCGTCTTAATTCCTGGTTTTATTTCATACACCAATCTCCTTTAGTAAAACACCAATTTTCCAATCGAAAATCATCTCATTTTTTATGTGGGACAACTTGCAACTTTCTGAAAGATAGCAATTTGGAGAAATAACGTTGTATGAAAACTTAATATCGATATTTGATGTCATTCAGTCTAGATGCCAAGATTTTTACAATTATTGGACCATTTCAAATCTGATTAAGTGGAAACTCAACAAAGCCTCCAATAATGACTACGAAACATGGTATTTGACGTAATCCGTACTGTACATCCATAATGGAAAGAAACCGTTGTATTGAGGCCAAAACTGGATTCCAGCTGCAAGGTAAATGTCTTCTATAAGTAATAACAATACATTTCAAGCGACATTTGAACAACGAAACAAACCTAAACAATGTTACAATATTAATAAAAGTGCACTGGTTATAATAAAATTTTACTTTAGGAGTTTTAGGCTTGTAATTTCGAATACTGATATTAAATTCTCGTTCAGCATTATTTATCATAACAATTCTCAACAGTTTTGATTAACATAACTATGAACAACAAACGATAGTTTGTTAAAGGGCTAAAATTGGAATCACTCAAAATTGGAGACAAACTTTTCCCCATCGATTTTCTTTATACATATTAGACTCTCGTATATTAACTTTGACCTTAAGAAAGTGTCGACATCCTCGGTTTCTTTGAAGCATCTAATTTCTGAACGTAACCTTACGGCATCTTTAACGTGCATAACGACAAAATGGAATAGACCTGGCATTGAAAGAAACATTTGCACAGCCTGAGATAACGCTTTAAAGTTTTATGTTATCTTCCACGGTAGGTGTAATGCTTTGATAGATTTAACATTTTCTTACATTCCTCTAAATTGTAGAACATAGGTTTTTTATGTATGAATAAATGAATAAATGAATAAAATATATTTAATTAAAGTTAATTACAGATAAGACAAATGGGACATCACTGCCGGACATTTTCTTACTTACTAAAAACACTGCGCCGTCGTTTGACGCCTTTTGATGCATTCGCTTTTGATTTGTGTTACAGTTAGCTTCATTTGCACTCTTTCACTCTCGTTGAAAGCCTTCCTACATTTAAACAGTAAACTGTACAGGAGAACATATTGCAAAATAAATGTTATGATGGATTATAAAACAAATAAGAGGATTAAAGATAACTTTTATCAGCTTTTATCAGGAAATTTAAAACAATCTCGCAGAATAAGACAGCTAACACCTTCTTACAGACAAAAAACTTGTCATTTTCTGTACACCGGAATTTAAGGATAAAAATGTATCAACTTTTCACAAAATGTACATGATCTAATGATTGCATTGTGTTTAATAAGAAGGGAAACCTGTATTAGTAGGGTTAATTGTATCGTGAACTATTGTTCATCCGAAAGTAAGTAAACCCCGGCGTGATAACCAATTCTAATGACGCCGCGAATACATGATATAAATGTAAACATCGTAGAAACCGTTACCGAGCGTGAGATTCAAAGAGATCCTCTTCTTGACTACAATCTGGCGCATAGGTGCTAAACCTCCTTGACGCCTTGAAAGCGGAACGCAACGCTCGCAGCGAGAGCTTTACCCATTAAGTTTTCGCTCCAAGCTAGGATCATCGCGTCGATTTCTGTGATTGGGGGAAGTTTCCTGCCGGATGGAGAAGACACCTCGCAGATTTCATTCGCGATGGCAATGGTAGAAGGGGGAAAGCACACAAAGGGTTCTGCGCGAAACGGAAATTGATTAGGGCCGCATCGAACGCTTCGGCAAACGCGTTCGACTTGCACCGATAAAACACCAAATCGCATTTTCAATAATTTCCAAGTATTCGAGGAATTTTCCGATGCCACGCCAGTTGCAATACCGGAGGTAATTTTCAATATAGCTATGCATATTCTGTCAAATTAACGTATTGGAAAACAACATTCAATGTCGTATAAGTAATAATATTACTTGGAAAATTTTACGACATAGTGCCATAACTATGTAAAACATATGTACATGTGTATATTTGTAATGAAACATGTACATTTATCGGAAACATATTTTGGACAAGCAATATTGTTTATATGTGCGTATAAAGAACTTTTACTGTCAAGTGTTTTTCAAAAATAGCGTTATTGTTATTTCCTCGGATTTTTTGTACTTGAAATCATATTTTACATATAAAATGTACTTTATACCGAAATTGGTAACATCCATGAAATTATCATCGAAATGTTTAATCCTCGTGTAGGTTTAACCATATTTAACCATTACATTAATTAGCTTGATACATTTGTATTTATTAATATGCGTAAATCATGTTCACGTGGAGATTTAAATGAAAATTTCATTTCGTAAATAATAAGAATATTTTGAATAATTATTATTTTGAATCACTCCTTACAAAGTTCTTAAAATTCACGACCAACACTCTTCCCACGAATCCACAATTTTACTAGCCTGCAATTTCCTATCCGTGGCAGGGATTTTCAAGTGCAAGATAAAGCGATATCTTTCATTCAAGCAAGTGGTTTTACTGTATCACCGCGGCGTGCGGAAAGTTTATACTGCAGGCTATTAAAACTGTGAATTCTGAGGAAGAGTGTTGCGCGTGACTTCTAACAGATCTCTGCTAAGTGTTTGGTTTTAATTTCATCTTGTAATTTAATGTAGCACTTTTCCGCTGGAAGGTCAGTCGCTTCTTAGTTCGTGCACAAAAAATCGATGGAATTAATCTTAAAAGTCATCTTATTTCGTGAAAATCCCATAAAGGAGCAGAACTTTTCGAGGCAGTATTTAATATCTACCGATAGTTATAAAAGCAAAATTATGTATTTTTGTTGATATTTCCAACGAAATCCTATTGTCTCTACTGCTTTTAGTCCCGTATAACATAATTTTGCACAGCACTGAATTTTTGATGAACTCAACCACTATATTATACGGGTATTACCTGTACTTCTTTGTGACGTACTACATAATAGGTTGCACTGGAAAGGAGTGGTAAGCTTTATAGACATCTTGTGACTATGTGAATATGAGGGCAGACATAGTTTCGCGTTGTTTTAATAACCAGCGGCATTGGCGTGTCTATCAAAGGCGGCACCAGCACCTTAAAAATCGCGCCGAGCGTTTGATGTGTGTTTCAAAAGAGGCATCGGTGCGTCTTTACGGTGGTACCGGCACTTGCAAAAACTCCGCTGGACAATCGACGTGCAAAGGAGCCCGCGCGACTCAATACCGAATATTATGAAGTTCCTCTGCACATACCTGAAACAATGTGTAATGTGTTCTATAAACATATACAGGCCGACCCATTGCAATTATGCCACGATTGGACGAAAATATTTCAAGCAAAACCTACTATGTTTCGATGGGGTAATCTTATTACGGTTCTCTGAATGTGTGTTCTCAATTTTTTCGACCTTCATACCTCTGACCTTGAATGACCGTGGTGATTGCAATAAGCGTAAAGTGTACTATAATACAATACTATTAGAAAAAAATATCACGTTCCTGTTAGAAAAAACAGAGGTCACCTTGATATCTCCGGAGCTTTCACACTTAAAAAATTCACTCAGATCACCTTACTTACCCTTTGAAACCACACAGTTCCTCAGCGATAAGTTTTGGTGGAAAAATCAAGCGCCTCTTCGTCTATGTACATATTATACTTATAGGCGAGCAGGCATGTATAGCATTTTTCTTTAACACCGGCTTCACCTACCTGCTGATTGTCTGGGCGCTTGTCCCCCTATACGATCGTCTTGTCGCGATAAATTTTTTCTTTACTTCTTCTCTTAGACTTCGTGTCACCTCTAAGTACCTAAGTATTGTCGACACTACGTACAGCTTGGAGTTTTCTACGTACTTTGGAAGTGTCAGTAAAAGTTGGAATCCCCGCGGACCTGATGTTTTGATCAACTTCAGGATTCGAATTTCTAAACGCTTTCCAGTTTCGCTTACATGGGGTAGTCGGTTAACTCTGCCCACCTCAAATATCTCCGTTATCGTAACTGACAGAGAGAAATGTTGTTAACGAAAGTTATATGGTGTCGAAGGGCTCATAATGTGGTCAAAATAATTTCATTTTATTTAGACATGGAGAGGTGGTTTGAAGATCAACTTTGTTTTTTCTAATGGAATGCCTAGTTTTTATGACATAATTACGATAGAGCTGTATATTCTAAAAATAAAACTGTCATGGGTCTTTACAATTTTACATACACGTAAATTATTGTTATCAATGTCAGTCTTGAATAAAATCTGACAGTCGTGTAAGTTTGAGACTACTGTAAACCAATTTTACTCCAAGTAGTTCTCGGTAATTAATATGGAGCGCCATTTATGTCCCATGCCAAAAAAGATACACCTTTTTTTCCGTCTCCTGTGGCTTCCCAGCCTGTAGCCGAAGCAACCGTGTAAATGGTCGTCTTAAAAACATCCACTTTAATAGGATTTATTGAAGATCTCAGTGCTCTTTTCCGCCAGAGTAAGTCTGGCTATTTCGCATTCGAAACAGAGATGTTTTCCTTACATTTATGGTCATTTAGAATTGATGTAAAAAGTTTTTCTCTCTCTCTAAAATCTTTGTGTACAGCCAGTCATACTGTAACGCTTTACAGGCTGCTGTTACATTGCTCATTGATTACGCAAACCTCTCTGTTGAAGAAGTTTACTTTGTTTGGAAGGTTTCTTCAAGCTTTGTTAAGAGTATTCTTCTCTCATCTACCATTTTCAATATGAAACCTAAGAATGTACATCTTGTCGCCGAAACCAGATAACTTTTCCACCCATTGATAAAAAAACTACAAGAACTATGGAAATTGTTTGTCGTTGACATTGCTTTCGCACGTTTTAAAATTTTCCCCAAAATACAGAATATCATCCAGACATAACTTATTTCGGATCTGTACTTGGCTGGCCTCAATATATTTTTATATACAAAGGTACATGGTCCTCATGAATTCAAATCCTACTAGTTTTTTTATTATTCTTATGGATAGGAACTATGTAATCTGCTTATTTAATATTTTTGTTAATTGGTAGTATATAACCCTGCTTTTTGTATAAGTTCCTAATCCTGTATAACATGATTTCATAGAACACGGGATTTTTTCAGAACCAAACTACCGTTTCATACGGGCAATATTTTTGCTGCGGAATCTGTGAACGTGCTTATGTGTTGTGTCTTTAATAAATTTATACCTCTGGCAATATTAATCCCGTGCATGTTGCCACCCGTCATCTTGATACCACATCCAAAATGTAGGAATACTAGGAAGAGATGATGGTTCGTAAGTGGTGGATGTAATAAGTCAATCAGAATCGATCGGAACACTTCTTTATATTTTCTACTCGCTTTAAGTCTTTGAACTCCTACGCCTCGTAAACTTTTCCTCTTTCACGTTTCGTTCACTTCTGACACACTCATTGAATTTTTACTTTCCTCTAGCACTCATTAATACACTCATAATCTCTCATCGAAGTGATCCTCACGTGCACTTTCTAAATACATCCGCTCTTATCGTTCAGGTACTCTTAGCAGTCACGTAAAGAATCCCAAACGTAAAGAATAAAGAAAACGTAAAGAATCCTCATTGACTGTCACATCTAAAAAATCGCTTTTCCCACTTCCTATGAAAACATACTTCGAAACTGCTTGTTAATTTGTACAATACAAATAAATATGCACGGACTTATGCGGGTAATTAGAAACATTTACACGTAATACATTCGCGAGGCAAAACTATCATGAATCTTCACATAGAAATTCAAACATTAAATTAACAATGATTCTGATCATGAGAAGAAGAACTTACGATCGTTACCACAAATACGTTTGTCAATAGTACGAGGCCAGTGATAACGCAATTTATTATCGTTTCCTCGATACGTACATGCTACATCCGGAACAGAAGATATAATTTGTACCCAGTAGGGACGTAACGGAAAATTGCTTCTGCCTTCTCCTGCGCCACAGATAATTGCTTGACAGAACTTCCCCGTAGAGAAGTGCAGACAAGGTAAGGCAGAGAGAACATACAGATCTTTCACCTTGTAACATTCCCGGTCGAATTTTCCGATTACTGCAGGAAATTTACGCATGTAAGTGCGTAAATCAGTCCCCTTATAAATTTTCCGGGAGCAGCGTTTGCATCAGGGAATGATATTCTGGAAGGTGCACATGTGAAAGTTACGAAGGCACCTTGCGAAAGAGGGTATGACCGATATAAAGTTATCATTGAAAGGCCGATGGAAGCAGTCTTTAGAAGCTGAAGAGCATCTGTAAGGTCAACGTAAACCTCGGCAAATTTTCCTTCTCCGTTTCTCTTGCCCTCTTTTTCCCTCTTTTTCCCTCTTTATCTCTGTGTTTCTCGGCGGGCGTCCATTTCCTCGGTTCTAAATATAGGAATAAATTACGGCTGGCTCCTTCCTGGGGTACACCCCGAGCTTGTGCGGAGATCTTGCACCCCTCGGCTGGAAGGCTCCTCCATCGCTTCTCCATCGAGTGGGTGGCCGACGGGGGTGGCCCTTATCGCGTGTCCGCTCGACTGCGCTTCTTCGTGGTCGAACCGACCACCTTACACCCCTCTTCCACCCTAGTCAAGCCGCTCAGACGTCTTCGACTATTTGCAGCCGGCGAATGCGCTTACTAACGGGTGATCTGCCAGTTCCCACAGCCTCGATCACCCGATAAAACGCGGAAGCGTCACCCAAAGAGCACCGCGCCCTTTTCACCCATCTAATTGTTAATCGTTCATCCATCGCAAGCTTTTTATCGGAAATCCTTATCTCCTGGAATAAGCTGTATGTTTTTAACGACAGAACAGCCAGGAAGATTTTCACAGTAATTTTCATTGTTGATGACTGTTCTAGGTAAGTACTACAGAATTTTTCAATGCAACTAATGTTCGGAAGAGAGTGAAATTTTCTGAGAAAAGTAAAACAGCTTTGAGGATTATTACTCATTAATTTCACAAAGCGCTCAAAATGGCCAGTATTTTGTATCAGTTTTTATATTAAATGCAGCTACTAGTACAATATTTGTGTACATATTTACTGTCTCTTTTAGACGTAAGTAATTAACGTCAATGCCATCGTTTTAAGCAGCAATTCTAATAAAGAAGATGCTGTAACAGAAGGATAGCGTAAGAGTAATTATATTCCTATGTACTTTAAAGCATTCAATGCCAGCGAATGAATTCTAGGATAGTATGAAGCAGAAGAAGAAAGTAATTCTACTGACCCAATAGCAGCGAAAAGCATATGACAATCGGTAGTTTGGAAACAGAAACCAGAACGGAAAACGGCTAATTGATTATTACATAATGCATGCTCGATTTTGTATTAAAACGTGACAATTTACTTAATTACCCGTATATCGTGTCCTAAAGTAAGTAGAAATGTATAATAGATTAATTACATTTTTACCAGGGATAACACGTTTATTTTTCTTCTTTTTAATACAAATAAAAAGTCAATAATATTACTGACCATTATTTGTTTTTTCACCTGGGGAACAACAATGTCAGATATTGCTCGTACCAGACTTCCACTTACTTTTATGTTTTCTCCTTCGGTCTCAAAGGAATCTAACCACTAACTCACAGACGCATTCTTTTAACTAATTTTCAAATATCTACTGTGCAGGTGTCGCTACGAACCTTTCCAACACTACGATACCTTCTCTACATAAGAAAACAGAAAGGGAAAGCAAAAAGCAAAAATTTTGCTTATCAAACGCCCATAAATTAACCAGTACCATGCAATCTACTTGTATGTTTCGCACAATAAAAACTTTCCGTGCGACTTTATTACACTGAAATTTCATATTGATGTTGCAAACTTTCTTTTCAATTATCATTTATTCTTAAAATTAACATCACAAGTCTGATGACTCAATAGATGTGTATAACACAAATTATTCCACGTTTTAGTAAGATTCTGTAAGTAGAAGCATTGATTAAAAAAAACATACGCCAATGTTTTCAAAGATGTATCTTTAATATCCTTTTCACTGCGCTGATAATTGTAAGAGAGAACATGGTTCGCATCTGAGGTGTGAAATTCCACCAATAAAGATTAACGTCTAGTGTTATTCGCTTAAAAAACGGGGATAACGTGCGTGGCACGCAGACTGATTTTACTGTTCGAAAAATTGTGTCGTGCAGTCAACGAATGATACTCTACTGTGTCACGCGCAGACAACTGCGTTTATTGCAAATTTTTAAGTATCTCGCTACGAATTGCAATGGACAGGTTGATGACGCGCACCTGTCAATCAATTTCCAGCGCAAGGGGCTAAGCTCATTTTCGCATCACATCAGTGTCCAAGTGACACATACGGTCATTATATGGACACCGGACTACGTCGAATGCATTCAATGACGTTTGGGTCAATACATCAGACGTGGTTAGGGACAATAGACCCATTCAACACCAGTCAACGCACCAAGAAGACGTCGAGTGATTACAGCGAGTACCAGGTTGCATAGAGACTATTTCTGTGACACTGGTCCAAACTTGGAGAACGTATCTGGGTATTATATTTTATATTATAATCGTTTGCCTTTTTATGATCACATTCATACGATCACATCATCTGCTTACAGAATGCTTGTGTTTATCATTAGACTTTTTAAGCATTTTGTTAGAGACCTCACCTGCAAACTGCTTTATGAATGTCTTATGAAACTTCTCTTGGTATATGGCCCGATAATTTAGTCTCGATATTCAAATTTTCTCTTCCACAAAACACAAAATATACAACAGAAGTTCCTTTGATCAGCCGCAAACTAGATCGGCAGTCCTATGTCAGTCTTTTAGGTCATAACTATTAGCCTGGCTTGCAGTGTCTAGGGTTAACAACCCTATTAGATAGAAGGATCGTACCCGATCTCATGTTTGTACGTAAAGCATTGAACTGCAATATCCTGTTTCCACACATCCTGGGGCTATTTAAACTACGTATGCAGCCAAGAAATTTCTGTCAGTGAGCCTCTTTTCTTGTGGCTAAACAGCACACAGTAGATATATGATACTTCAAATTGCACAGATCCTTTTTGCAAGCCCACCAATTCTCATTTCAACTCGATAGATTCTTCGAAGACTCTGATTATTGTAATTGTTTTTATTATGTGTGCACTGTATATTTTATTCTTTCTCTTCGTTTGTATCTTCTTTAGTATATTTCTGTTTTTATTTGTTAATGTTTAGCTGACTCCAACAGTTAGATTGATTTCTTCCTAGTATACTCGTAGTATGTATACTGTCGAATGAAGATTTTCGGAGGTTGGAGCAGAATGTTGTATCTTAAAAAATCAACGTAACTGATAGACTTGTACGGAATGAAAAATTGCTATTGGTAAAAATCGAAGTCCGAGATTTCACGGATTGATCCATTACAATTACAATCGGGTGGAAGTGCACACGCTCTTCGCTGATTTCGGCTACCCCGACCGATCCGAGGTAAGTATTGTCCAGATTTATAAAACTCCGAACTAAACCTCTCCGTATAAGTACAAGTTTCCGAAGTAATGCACTGGCAACACTCAAATTAAAAGAGAGATATTGGAAAAAAAAGTTATGTATTGTATTATCTTTATATCCGACGGTCTTGCGAGATGAATTTGTGGCTCGACAATAATAACAGTCCTTTATGGAATGTCAATTATATATAGGATTTCTTAAGCAAATCGTGAATACAAATATACAAATGTCTACAGATATACAAATGAACGTGCAGTGTAAGAAAATTTCAAGCCATTGAAATGACCTTGAATGACATTTGAATATCAACATAATGTACATCAATGGATTCGTCTTGAGCTGAGCTATATGCCTAACGTAAAAAAACTACGTTTCAATTTAAAAAAAGAAAGGTCACCTTCAAATTGTTTCGATTAAACATTTTTTTCGAATAATAAATATTTTTCGAGATAATCGCGTGGAAAGATTGTAATGAAACACCTGTATAAACAACCGATACACAATGCAAGGTATCGTTGTGTGGCAAAGTATTATACTTGTATAAATTTAAAAGAGATGAATCCGGAAAGCATGGAAAATCGCGCGATGTGATAGAATTAGTATGATTGATTACGACGAGAGAATAGGAGGGTGTGAGAGAAAGATCGAATGATAGCCGAAGGGGATGCGTGGAACAGAACGAAACTGGTGGCAGAGATAGAAACATGTGCATGAGGATAAGTGGAATTGTTGTAATAAACTATTTGTTCCACAGTCGTTACAATTCTGTGTCGAATTTCGACCGAATCGGTCGACGATTGCGTTCTTTTACACAATTCGTTTGACCTCCCCTGCGTAAATCCTTATCTTATACGCCGATTTCCCAAGTACATAGTAACTGATTATTAATCCCACGCAAAGTTCTGAGCAATCGGAAATTCATCGATTTAAGGGCAGGTATTTGTGCGGCCTACGGCAATACCGGGAATCGCCTAGTAAATTGCTCCCTATCGAATTCGTCGAACGCACTCACAGACTACGCAGAGTTCTCGGAAGCGCACAACCTTCAGCCACAACTGAAACATGTCTGGCGGCAATTCGATCCTATACATCCCCCGATCGCTTCAGGAGTAACGGAAACCGAGATTTTTCAATTTACCATTTAAGCAATTTTAAAATCACATAAATGCCACACTTTACATAAAATACAAATAATATGACTCGAGATATTTCATTGAATTTTTCAGGGACATTGAAGTAAAAGCCAGTGTAATGAATGGTATCATTCATAATTCATTCCTCTAATAAGAATCAAGCTATCTCACGAAAGGATCAGTCGCCCCGAGGCAACTTACCCCTATTTCGCTTATTTCGATCTGAGGGTCATGCAAACATTGAATGTAATACTATATCCTTGAAAATTCTCGGATAATTCCAATATGAAAGGACTAGTAATTTTTACGTACATGGATACATAGTATTCGTAAATAAATATCATTAGGAATATAGATAATGATTGTAAACTACAGAATTTGTTTAACTCTACGTTAAACATGTTATACAATTTAAAATTCATAGGTAGATAAAATACTAAGGGACTAAGAATTTTTGAATACCATTAAGAATGTAAAGAATAATTGCAAACTAAACATTATTTGTTTAAACCTAAATTCACCTTCTCTAACCCACCCTACGAGTTCGTTGACGAAAATTTGAAGCGTTTTCTTCTTTATGTTACGCCATTGAATTATACAAATTATTTGAAAAAATTTTTCAAACGAATTGGTACTTTTTTTACAAAGAGCATAGTTTTGTAAACATTTTTACAAAATGATATGAATAGTCATGGTCTAAACCACATTTATTATTAAAAATAAAGGTATGATCTCTTACCACGCATTTTTTGAGACCTAATAACAAGGTTTTTACTGATTTTTTTATGGTAAAAATGCAATCTTTTTTATGTGCCGACAACAGGTGCACACTAGCGGTAAAATTTTTAAATTACCTTTCAAATGCGACTTATAACAGCAATGAAGCGCATATTGCATTCTTCGCGCTTTTATTTCTAATAAAGTGATTCAAGATGAAATCTTTGGTTCGTTCAAACACGTAAAAATTCACAAGAGAACACAATGATTCCATAATGCATCATCTGACTGGAAAGAGTTGAAATTGCGGGCAGGAAATCATAAAATTATTATTCAACAAATTAGCAATTATCACGGGCAACTAATACCACTTATCATCACGTTTTAATTAGGATTTGTGTTCTAGACATTTTTATTATTACAACTATTTTAATTAATTAATTAGCGTGTTGTAATTTACAGAAGATGAAAGGCTTCGCCTGCATATTCATAATTAGGTTAAACATGGGTCTACCAGAAGCAGGGACAGAATAAAATCCTGAATCTTTGTTTGTTTAAAATATCTTTATTGCAACACAAACATTGCACTGTAAATGTATAGCAAAAAATGGGACTTTAATCAGTTAATAGTTTTGCACTACCAGTTAATGTTATAATTATTACTTACTTCGTAACAGTGGCAATAAGCGAGATAATGAGGGGAAAGTAAGGAAAAAATTCCTTAACAAATACCGAGTTTAAATGGGTTAGTCCGAGTTTAAATAGGGAAGTCCTCTAGTCGGTCGACAAACGCTGAAACGCTTCAGTAGACTGCAACACATTAATTAGTCAAATGGCAATGCTTTTTTAATTCTTCAAAAATTCCAAGAATATCAAAACAAGGTAAGACATATTTTACTAGCTATTCAAATGATCTCGACTGTCTTGTGGTCACGTGATCGCCACAAGTGGTCACGTGGTTTTTCTACCAATGCTCTCGAAGTAAAATGACTGTTTTGAACATTACGCTCGAAATACGGAAGAAGTTGCAAAGCTATTTTTATTCAGTGTATTCAATTGTCCACATTTATACTCCTCATATTCCTATTTCTTCTCGAGCAATCGATTCCTTCCGATTTTTTCCGACTGCTCGTTTTCTCCGTTACGGGCTTTGTCCCTTTTTCTCCTTACAACTTTTTACTTCTTACTTTTACCTTTCCGATTACTCTTTTTAATGTTTCATAAAGTTTATTCTGTAGTTCGCTGTTTCATCTCGCGGTTTTTCTTGCACATGTGATGTAAAGAATTAAATGTGTAAAGTTTTTTTACGCGAGTCTAAAGAAGCAATTTCAGCACTTTCATGAGTTTTTATCATTTTTTGACGCATTTTCTTATTTTCGGAAGGAATCTATAACGTAAGAAAGATTGGGCAAAAATAAGCAATGACGAAGGAATTTAGACACTTACAACTAGTCTACATGGTTTTATTTTTTCGAAACACACGATCACCCCATTAAGATACTATCGTACCACATGCCCGTAGTATCAGCAACAAAACAAAATCGTGTCAGATCATGGGGTATTTCTCATGTTTTTTACCCCCATTGAAAGATCGCTCGCGGAGAATCTAACTCTCAGAAGAATGCGCGGATAAGAGCTGACAAGGGAAACTAGAAAGGTACTCATTGCAACGAATCTAACTTGTGATTGGTTAATTATTCGCACGGTGGGCCTGGTAAACTGCAGGGAGAAGTAACAACATTACATTCGAAACAAACGTTGTTAGAGTCGTCCGTAAAGTCGGGAGCTGCGTAGACGTTTCTGCCCGAGAGACGATTAATCACAAAGTTAGAAAGTGCTACAAAATAATACTATTGATCTATCTAACGAATTCATAGCTCTCGTGAAACTCATTAAACTTATTAAGTTCGATCGAAATGATGAAATATTTTTCTTATTAAACACATAACGTTGTGCCAGTGGAATCTGTTTTTTAAGTTAAAATTGTTCTAGTTATTAATCGTTTATTTCTCTAAATCTGAAACGTATTGATGTTTTGCATTAGACCGACTCGAATGCATTATCAATCCTGCATAAATTCCAATAACGCAGACCACTCCTAACGTTCGTAATTATAGTATGTCGTACATAGTATCTTCTTTATAATATAAAGAATAAAATGTGGAAAGTTTTTTACGCGGCCCTAAAGAACCAATTTCAGCGCTTTCATGAGTGTTTATCGTTTTTGACGCACTCTTTTTATTTTCGGAACCAAACTACAACGTAATATTATATCGATGTTTATCGATATACCCAAACATTCGATTTTGTCCAGTCAGTCTCATCGAAAACCATGGACATTAGAAACTATATTTTTTGGAAAAGTAAATGCCAAATAAAAAGTGTCAAGACTGACATGTTACTTAGTGCTCCAACTCCGCGTGTTTCAAAAGTACTTCTTTTACAGCATTTCAAAACTCCAAACTCGCTGTAATAAGTAAAATTACGAAGTTACTCAGAGTATATGAAGCATACAATAATAAGAGAAAGATGAAAGCAATGAAATTCTCGGTATTTTCATTTCGTTCCACGAAACGTATCTCTTTCCGGTAGTGTTTTTCTTCCCGTCGTACGTGAGAATAGCACAAATACATTGTATTAACATGTCGAGGGAAATAAATTTTCAAACCTTTTCGCATTTAACTCGATTTTACCCAGGGAACGATCAAGTTATTGGATTGGAGATCTCATTGAACTAGTAATAAACGATTCTGTCGCAAAAATAAAGAAACACATATGCGTGCGTTGCATCGTACCCTTTTATTTTTGAAATATTTAATATCAAAGATTGGTTAACCGCGTACGGTCAATATAAGCTTTAATTTAAAACTTACGTGAAGTATTGGTCTAGTCGTAAAGAGAGTAATTTATACCCGAAGGACCGCGGGTTGTTTACATTGAAAGCAGTATTACTGGATAGTGAATAAGAAAAAAAAACTGCAGTGTGGAAAACTCGAACGCACGAATTTCCACGCACAAACGCTGCTTCCGGTCAATAAGCTAATCAAACAAATCTTCAAAACGAAAGCGCATTGACACAAACGCTCAAGCACGTGTTTGCTTATTTTTGCCATAAAATACCTATCAAAAGCTCACTGAAATTCACTGATGCATAGGAACATATTCTATAGGAATTTTCGACCAACTATTTCAATTGACTATTTTTTACCATTCAATACATTTAGTTAAACAAATTTTTTGTACTACAATATGGCTATACATACTGTTGAAGAAATATTTTATCAAAACTGCTCTTAAATAAAACATTTTAAAATAATAACGTTCTTTTTCCCTTTAACAAAGATGGTCTGGAAATTTTGTCGAAAATTTCATCTTATTTTCAATGATACGCTAATTGATGTAGAAAACATTACCGTTATAAACTTGTTGCAAAAACATGTATTCATCTTAAGACACTCGCATTAAAAGTACATTACCGTTCGAAATGTTACTGCTGAAGCAACTGATTAAAATTCTTTTAACGAAATTTCACTGTCACTTAAGACACAATTAATCACGCACGTCACTTAATTCACGCACCGTGTCTCATTGTACGATGAAATTCAGCTGGTAGCATTAAAGTTTTACAATAATTAGTACGATCGCGGACTGACTAATCGGGTTAAAGGACAGGGAAAATGTACATTTGTAATGAATATTCTTGTCTGGATGTTTGCAGTGCAGGTTTCAGAGAGAAAAGTTAATAAAAGTAGCTGATCAATTAGTCAGGTGATCGCAGCTTATTCACTCTCTCCATTAACTGTTGCCTCTGCTTGGCTTGCCTTGCCTTTAGAACCCCGGCCGAGGGTGGAATACGATGACGGATAGGTATTCAGCAGGGTGCGCCGCTACAATTAAGCCGGAAGTGACTGTGGCTGTGCGGGGGAGATGGTAGCTCCGTAATTTGCCGAGCTAATTCATTTTGCCATCTGGCATCGGGTTTTCCGTTCGAAAAATCATCTTCTCACACACGCGCGCGCTCACAACATCGGAACTACCTTGTTCGGTCCGTTCGAAATCCCATTAATATCAAGGAAAGCCAGATGACGTGGCCGTTTCCTTAAGCCTGCGACAAACGTACGCGTCCCAGTGCCATGCTGCAAATTCTCTCATAACGTTCCATTCATTTATATGTCGCGTGCCGAACACCAAAACCGTGCGTGTTACACAAGTTCGCGTAAATGAACGAATACCAATATGTGAGCCGTTTAGCGCGGAAGTCGTGTAAGAATACTCCTTTCTTGTTTCAACATATTAAAAGTTTCAATCAACTCAAAAAGATTCATAAGCATCGATGCTATGGTTTCGGATTTTCGCTATTAATAAATAAAGACATAAAAGATATTAACTATTAACTGTTGTTTTAGAAACCGATCATAGCTTTGGTAAAATGTCCGAATCTTTTTATCCTCATTACTTACGTACGTTTTTTGGCTGATCCTTTATAAGCAAATGACTGAATGATAATGACTGATATCATGATCAGGATGTGATATTAAAATAAGAATTTGATTGTCATAGTAAAAACTACTCTGGATGGTACATTAGTTATTCTTAGGATACACATTTGCTGAATTTTTTCACACATACATGTGTCCAATACATGTATCGGCGGTAATAATCTTATACAGCAGGAATTATGTTCTTATAAATAGAAAGAAACAGAGTGAGCAATCAACAACACACAGGTGTGAAAAGAGCATAACATTACCGCTTTGAGAATATCCAATTCACTACAAACACGTTTTTTTAATGTACCGCATAAAGCTTTGTTATACTTACGGAGCTCCGCAGTAACAAACGAGGCGTTGGCAAGAAGTTAAAAATTGATAGCGCTAAATGCACCTACTTCTGTACACATTTGTCGGCAGAATTTACGCGCATACGTGTAACGCTAAACGATTCTATTTTTCCTCGGGGACGAGCCAAACTTGTAATATTGAAAAAGGTCGGCTCACTGCAAATTACTGAGAAAAATTGCAAAATGCTAGCAGGCTGGTCCATTCCTTTTATATTTCCTGATCCTATCCTGTCCTTTCAAATGTACAAATGTATGAATAAAAGCTCGTAACATGTGGTGTATGCCCTTTCCGTCAACGTTAAAAACAGTACAAAGTATTCGAACAGATATTGTGATGAATGAAAACAAATTCAACAATGTATCGACAACAGTTTCAATTTTGATTCTTTCAAACGTTCATTTGTCTTTGACTTTGTTGGATAAACAAATTAAAAGAAGGATTTAAAAACGCGCATGAATTTGAAAAGGTCGGAACAGACGAAAAACTGACAGACAGAATAGTGAATACCTGTAACGTATTAAAAATGGTTTATGAAATTGTAAGACAGTTTTCACCTGAGCGAAACTGTCTAGAAATTATGATATTAAATTCTAAACCTCTCCGACGATTTATAATATAAAAAATTTGTACCAAAAATCATATGACACGCAACATTTTAGTCACTGTACGAAGTAAAATCATAATTATCTTTGACCTTCTTGCTGCCATAAATACTTTTGCGTTCATTAAACCTCCCGTTGCATCAAATCAAATACCTCAAAGGTTTAAGATTCCGTCTTCTAATATCCACTGCCACTACACCGGTCTCGATGTGCAATGTTCAAGAAAAGTCCTATGGAATTCTCGTAAAGCGTCATTTACACGCGAGTAACTGCGAAGAGGATGTATTTAAATGGGTAGAAGAGAAAGGATGTGAGAGAAATCGTTTGACGTTGTGCGTTAGCTTGATATTCTGGCACGGAAGGATAGCGGATGTGCCGACGGCTTTCGTGCCGGGAATCCACCACGGGATATCCGTGCAAAATGGATATCGTGCACGCTCCACAAGGTAGCCAGGGAGAAGGAAACCTACTCGCAGGAAGACGGTAGGAGGGGTTCGAATGAGGGGTAAGAGGAAGAGAGCGGAGTATATCGGTGATTGGGAGCGGAGTAAGCGGAAAAATAGAGGCGAAAATGGAAAATGGACGTGAAAAGCTGGGACAAATTGTTTCCTTGCCGGCTGGCATGCTGGAGAATTATAATAAGTCTACGAAAAAAATCTGAAATACTACAAGTCTGCGAGAGTAGGCAAAAGTCGCGAGTGTATGAAGAAAGTCATAATCGTATTTTCCGAAGATTCGGGGGCAGAATGGCAGGTTACAATAGGGATTTCTTCTTTTCTTACTTCACGCATATTGCCGATCCGTGCGTTTGATAGAGGGATTGACCAGCAAAGGGTCACTATACGAGATCCATATATCCCCGCGAACGTTGGAGCAATTCTCCGACCTCGTAAAGCTTCGTTCGAAATCCCTCACCTCTTTATCTTGGCCGTTCGATGTCTTCGTTCGACACCGGCATTTTGCCCCTTTCCGCATGAAATTTCGGCATTTCCAATAACATGTATCACAACGCCGGAGGCAGTGGCTCCATTTTTGGCACTTACCGAAAGGTCACGAAGGTACAGGAGGAAGGGGAGTGGGCGAAGGATAGTAGTGAATCGTGTATACGCAAGGGAAACGCAAACTACCCGCCGGGTAGTCCTGTCCCGCGGGTCTCGACAGCGCCACTACATAAATAGTAGTCCTCATGGAGATCTCGAGACGGTGCAGTACCGTCGCCTGGGTAATTGAGGAAAAATAATAGACAGGATGGTGAATTAAGACGAAAACAGCCGGGCGACTGGCCGGTACTTATGTGATTATCGGTCGATCGATAAATAGTTCGACTAGCGGCGTATATGGGCGTTTACGCTTCAGCAGCTAATATACGGCTGCAGACGATAACGCCGATCGATGAACTCCAGTAATGTTCGTTCGAACACACCCCTTGCGTTATTTCACCTGTTTCCATAAAGTTCCGTGAGATGAGTATCCGAGAAAAAGCTCGTACCGCCTTCAAAATCAACCTCTTCGTCATTCGCTGCTGTGCAGAAATACTACTCGACGGCCGATAATTCCTCATTAAGCCTCGGCCCCTTATGCCGACCCGGGAGACCGCTAATGTTCTTTCAAAGGACGAACAAAGCCTGAATTTTGCACTTTTACCGCGAAAATCAAGCACGAAGAGCTCATGCTGCATGCTCGATTTTCCCAGCTATTATTAATTATATCTATATTAGGCAAATTATGTATAATTTAGAAACGCAAATTAGAACGGACGGTTAGCGAATGCATTCTCCATACATTTTGCACACTCTATTCATAACAAACAAGTATATTCTCTTGTTTTAATGATATTATTTACAGTAACAAATGATTTCTGTTGTAACAATAGCCGTGGAAACATACTTCACTGTGTCACATCCGAATGAACTAAGTAAATCTACAGTGAGAATAGATTTTTAAACAGTTCTTATAACTGCATTGAAAAGTGTTAAAAAATAAAATTAGAAGCAAAAAGGACTTTAAAGTTGTGTTCCAAAACATAAAATAAATATCGTTTTCCACTTTACAAGTAAAGTCTTCATGAAAATGATTATAATGAAGGTTTTAACGGGGAAGAGACGCGGACATAACCGACTCATCACGCATGATACTTGTAGATGATGAAAATATTTGGGAAAATGAAGAGACAGGGAAATAGGAGACAAGGGAGAGGGCAGAGCGAAAAGTGGAAGGGGGCCGATGGAAACGGGTCGACCCGGTCGACGAAGCTTATGAAAAATTGAGAGAAAGCAAATATCCTGTGCCACGGTGCACCGGGTCCCCTTCCCTCCTTCTCCGGCCTGTGTAGCGAGACGGATGTAGAGGATAAGAGCACGGCACATGGGCCAACGAAGGTATGGGCAGAGAGGACACAACAAAGAGCCGTGGGTGGAATGGCGACGTCCAATAGATCCGTCTTGTTCTCCCGTATTCATTCATATCGACACAGAAACGTGGCCGCCTCGCTACAGCCACATATAAAGCAGGTGTGCAGATTCTCGTGCATACGTACAATGCAGCTATAACTCGACCGTGCAATATTTCACGTCAGATTATGTAGACTCTTTGCGAAGTGCGGCCCACGTATCGATATCTACCGTACGGTCCGGCCTATCGATTTTCCGAAAGCCCGAAAAAAGTCATCCGCAACCTGATATATGGCTCGTCTTCATAAAAGGACCACCGAAGGATATTCTTCACCTGTGAAAATCCACTTGAGTCGCGATAATTGAGAAGTTGTCCGAAAAAAGAGAATTTCCTATATCCATCCCTTTATGCACCTCCAAAGTCCTGAATTTCTAGACTTGCCCTCGCTCGTACTACAATCGACCAGCACACTGAATGTGTTTTTCAAAAGAGTGTCCACAAAAATTCCACATTCTTCGATTATGATAATTATCAATTTCACAGTTTTACGAAAAATTTAACTAAAAATCAAATTGCCAAAGTTAAGAAGCATGCATTTTTTTTATATATATAAAAGTACATCTTTTTCGATAACAAAAATAAGGAAATAACTTGAAAAGGCTACAGTTTCGATTATTCCAACTTACACAGGTTTGTGAAAATTGAAGTGAACTGTTTGTGAAGCAAATAAGTCTCTTTTTAGCACAACAAAAAAATGCGTTCGCAACAACATTTACGTTGATTGTTGTATTAAATATTTTTCATGAAATGATTCTAATCTAAGTGAAAAATAAAAAAAAATTAAATTTATCACTTATTTTTGTTACATCGACTTACATTAAAACAATATGAAAGCATTTATGTCCGACAGTCATAAATTGCACAGTTAAATGAATTTGGTAGTTGGTTAAACAGAATTCAATTCACTAAAATATTTTCGAAAATATTCCTTACGTAACACCTATTCGCGTATTCATATTTATAAACCATTTTGTACCTTCTTCAATAAAAGTAACTGTAGATAAATAGTTTATATAGTCATAATAAACGTTTATGTGAACTAACTGTTTCGCGCAATCCACGTTCGGTATGACGGTTATGTGGGGAACGTTCTAAATTATCGTGAACACTGACCCAAACTTCACTAACTGTTCTCTGTAGTAGTTCAAGCACATATTACTCTTTCAAGATGCGGGCTACAATAACGAAAATGTAACCATTATCATATCTAGTAAATTATCTAGTGAATTTTCCAATCATGTCTTTAAACACTATAAAAATAATATAATATACCTATGTGTAAAACGCCCTGAGAAGTAGTGTAATGAATAACGTTAACATCGGTAAAGTAAATTTTACTCGGAGCAATTACAATTATACTGCCCGATTCGTGACTTCTAACGAGCCGGTGAATTACATCTACCCTGCCGGAATTTCTCTTTCTCTTATATCACGCATTATGATTTAAATTAATTAAACTTTTTCTTCAAAATTACTTTCTGGAGCTTTTGAAGTTATCGATTTTTTTTTAATTTAGAACGGATATTCTCATTGATACAATCTTGTGGAAGCTAACATTAAGGTAAATGGGACGATTAAATCCAACCTTCAAATATCCTTCAAAACTCGCCCAATAAAAAATCACGTTTATACTTCTGAGCAAAACGAAAGGATTTCAAATTTCTGTAGTTTAATACAAAAGTTTTAGTGCATTAGATATTTCAAATAATTACGGTTGACTGTATTACATGAGAAATCCTTACATCTTAACCCAGATTCTATACGTTTCACCATAGAAACAAATTAAGCTGGCCAATAAATGTTAACACTATATTGAAATAAACCAGAAAACAATTTATGTAATGTACACCGCGTACGATAAGAGCGTTATGTTCTGATTTGCATCATGTGAAAACTGCAATGATAATAATTAGCCATTTAGAAATTCAGCACATATTAGTATATGTGATATTGTATGAATAAAAGGTAGAATAACAGGCGGTTTTTATCCATACATTCAGACGATATATTTACACTCTGATGCTGTATTTGATGAGACGACCACGGATTTTTAACAACCTAATACTGCATGTTATTACGTGCATTTACTTGGCCATAATTTGTAAATATCGACGAGTTAATAAGCACCGTGTAGCTACAGAAATACATGTAAATATTCGTAAATTTCTAACGGATATATGATCCGCTCGCGAGACTCCTGTCGATTCACGTTTCACTAATTATTTATTGCCGGCGGTATAATTATATCTCGTTGGTAAATTGTTAAAAGGTTCATCTGATAAGCTAGGTAAAATGCATTTCCAACGACCTGGTCACACCACTTCAGCGATTTAATAAGTTACTAACTATATGTTATGGAGCGTAATTGACACGTAACGAACAGTTGTCATAAAAATACGAGGATATTTCCGAGGCATTAAATATTGAAAAAGATCGATGAACGGACGATCGCGCTTTAATTAGTTTGGTAGAGCAGCGGGTAATTTCCCGAAGAGAATAACCGGGTACAACGTACAAGCTCTTGTTTGGCTTAGGAAACTTTGCTCTGTGGAACCATATTGCTGTATTAGGCGACACGGAGAAGGTTTCACATGACTATTATGCTCTATGATTTCCGGCTCTGAACTACCCCTCGATAACATGTTTCTGTTCAGTGGAAAAGTACCACAAGTAAACATTCGTAGTTCGCATCATCTTGTCTGTTACTGAAGTTGCCGTTGATGTAATAATTAACAGGTCATAAAGTATACGTATACTTTTCATTCAACGTCCTTACGACCATTGTACTATACAGTTTTTACTACCGAAACAATTATGACTGGTAAGTAAGGCGCAGGTATAAGAGGATTACTAAGGTAGAGTGGAGTTAAACAAAATTTTGCATAAGTTGGGTACTCTGGGCATATAAATTGGTGCTTCTAATTAAGTAATCCTGATAAGTACATACACAAGTTCTAATGAGGCACAGCGATTGAGCTTTCAATTTCAATAGCATTAAGTAAGTTTGTACACGCTAAGAAGCCCATACTATACCCGCATCGTATTTGCACATAGATCTTTCCACTTACCGACCAATAGCATGCATGAATCGTAGAAATACACAGAGTGATTCTGGCCATTGATGCGGAACAGAGCTGTTTTCTGGGTGAAGCTAGAAAAATATTATAGAGAAAAATATTGCATGGCCTGCCGAGGGCTATCCCTATGACCTTATTTTTTCTATACACATCGATACACCTGCAACTTGCAATTGCATTTTTTTAAATATTTACAATTCACAAGTTTTTGATATACATTTCAGTCAGTTAATAATCAGTTCTCAGAAACAACCCGTTTAACGACCACTTTTTTGCAATCCAAAAATGATGTAATTCGATATGTGCGAAATCATAATATCAACGCTTATCAATATTTTTCAGTAACTTGGAATACAAATCTTCTAATACCTTAATCTTTAATATCTTAAAGGCCGTGCATTATTTTCTTCTACCATTTTTGTTATAAAATAGCATTTGCCAGATTCACTCCGTGTTTTTAAATATTATTTCAGTGCTTCAGGTATCAAGTTTTTAACGGCTACAATCGATTTATATTATATAATACGCATAAGTACTCAATGCTGTAACTGATCATATTAACTTATAATTAGTTTGCCACCAACAAAAAACAAATTACGCTTTATCGTGCCATCTTTATCCACTTTCCGTAGCCATATCTCTTTGGCGAAACTTATTAGAGATTTACAATTTCATTTATTACGAAAATTACAAAGCACAAATACCTAGAGTAAAAAATCTCTCGGATCTGCTTACATTCTAAATGCGTAGCAAGCAAATCGTTAACTCAGGCTAATGGTACGCGTTACAGTTTAGCCGAATGCCATCTGACTAAGCAAATAAATAGCAGTGGTATTTGGTTAAAGGTTTTTCTCCTTTAATCGATATAAAATAGTACCTAACATTTACAGCAGATTCAGCTACGTCTTAAACAAATACTATCTGTCTGGGCAAATATAGTTTAAAGCAGAATATCGATAAGCAGACATCATTTAAATCATTCGTTTTTAAAACACGTCAATATGTATGTATATAGTTTTCGACAATGTTAAACGGTCAAACAAAAAATCGAAAGAGAATTTGCGGTAATGTGTTCCTATACACGCGAGTCAAGTAATCCTGGAAGGAATTCTTACCGTCGTTAACCAAGACGCGATTCCCCACAAGATTTATTTAAAAATTGAAATAATTTGTTGCGACTTCTCCCCACAACCATAGTACATATTAAAAATGCAAATAAAACTCATTTAAAATGAAAACAGTTGATGAAAACAGTTTTTAATTATTAATATAAATACTTTTTCGAAATAATATTTAAAATTTCCTACCAATACCGGTTGTTATTTTAACTAATTCTTATTACATGTACACACAGGAATATACAGGGACACATTGATTAAAATCTTTCAAACGAAGAAAATAAATGATTACAACATTAGCTATGGCCAGCCTATATATACACTCACATTATTAAAAACATAATATTTACAATAATCCTAGAGCAACTGTGCGCAATGTACAATATGTATAAATTCAGAAAAATGTCGATAAGGTTCGAATAAAGCAAAGGAAAGCAATATCGCGCTTTTGCCATTCTTACGAATGCGACAGCAACTTCTGACAGCGAATATTGAACATGTCTGTCTAGTGTGCATGAAGTGTACATTACAGGGTTAATACAAAATCTCGGCATATTAAAATATTATATTTCCTGTTTGTTCTCAAGTGAAAGTTTCTTAATTAATAAACTTCGGGAGTTGACGTATACTTCTTAACTAATTATTTTTAATTAACTTAACCTTCATGAAATTTCACGTTCAGTAACTTCGATAAACATGGTAACGTAAGTGTAAAATCGGAGAGTCGAGTAAGAAGCACAGAACGTTTGTTTAAAGAATAACGGAGGAGGTAAGAATAACGAAGTAGTTTGTTGGACGTTCGAAAGCGATTCGTCATGTCGATTCTCGTACCGTTAGCAAGCCTGTCTCTCCCCATGGCGTGCACTCACACCCTTTTTCTCATCCTCTCTTCGACCAATACAGAGTAAATCGAAGCAACGTTGATTCGATTAGAAGTTAGTTCGCCCTGCACACGAGGGAGTACACGAAGGAGGGTAACGGTAACCCACGCCTCGAAAAAGCTCGATACTCAACGCAACTCAAGATGCACCCTGGGACTTCCTTTGGAAAGAGACAAAACTATCTGTAACGACCTCGATGAAAATCATTTGTAAAAATGGATCCTGCCGAAGGAAATCCAATAGAGAAGAATGCGTATAACGAACCGACACTAACAATGTAGTAATCAGTCAAGGAATACAATCAAAGCGGTACAATGTTCAATCAGAAATCCTAATCGCCAGTTTTGTGTATGGAATTGCTAAGTTCGCAGGTACTTTTCGAAAAATGTTTCTGTCGTTCGTCATTTTTCATAATATAAATAAGCATTATCGAAGTGACTATTAATCGTGATAAAAATATGATTAACCCAGTATTATTTTAGAAGAAAAAACATAAGTAAAAAATTACTCGTGCTATTTAATTGGCATCAGTGGAAATGTACCTTTCAATAGAATTATTGTATCTTTTTAATATGGAATATCAAGAAAAATTTCTTTTAAGACCATTGAGTTAAAGTAAAATTAAAGAAACTTGGGTCTGTAAAATTATCGTGTTTAACTTATAAAATGATAATAAACTATCATGTATAGTACATAGCAAATTCTCACGTAAATGCAGTCCGTATTATAAACAGATTTATGAAATGTTTATGAAAAAAATCTTGTTCAGTAACTCTAGCAGTCTTCCTTTAGTGTAGACCATAATGAGAACGCTTTATCTTAGAAAACGATTTGCTTAAACTTGCTCATCAGCTAGAAAAGAACAGTTGGTCCGGCTGTTTCGTGCTGTATATCTCAAGTTATGCATTTTAACTACTTTATTAGACATCATCGCGATCTTTCCGCAACTTTTACTTATACACTGAAGAAGATAAGAGTAGAAGTAGCCACATATTTCGGGTTAAACTGCTCGAAGAATAGCATGAGATTCATAATCAGCCTTCGGTCTTCATCGCCTGGATTACCCCACATACACGCAGTGCATAAGTTCCAGCACGATATACATAGACATAGACATGCAACGCAAATGAAATTTCATATTAAGAAATACGGCGAAAAGTATCCTTTCTTTGAATTATCGCGAAGAATAGCAGCGAAAAGGTGAACATTGTAAAAGTAAGGAAGGAAAATAAATGGCACGGTACACTTGTTTACCTTGCCTTGCACAACCTGGGATTTCTGTGTCATGTACGATTATATGATGGAACACGTCTGCGGGCCAACGTAAGACAGTTTATAAACGCACTTACTAAAGATGGGCAAGAGGGACGTCCGGGGATGGGGGGGGGGGGGAGAGTATACCCGAGCGGCTGTAGTCGCGCGTATCGCGAAAACGATCCACCTTTCCGGACCCGATCCGTAAGGACAACAGGAAGGTAGCTTATTCGAGGACACATTTCCCATTTGCATACGAAATGCGCAGGCCGTTAAGCCGTTTGAGCCGGAGCACCTAACGGAATCACAATGTCCCCGAGGTATCTCGACAGTCAACGAGGGGTGTCTACTCCTGCGGCCGACAACCAAGTACCAAATGTTCTCCTGGCGTTATTCATCATCGCACGTCCATCCGCACATCCCCCGGAATCAAAACTACCTTCGTCCAACGGCACTACCTTCTCACACTGCGCTACCAGGAAAACGTGAACGTCAAGAAAATTTCTGTTAGATCATTGCTTCAGTGGATAATTCTATTCGGAGCAGCTGAATTGTACAGGACGTTAATTAACTCTTTTACACGCAACCTCGGGGAATTCAACCTGAGGATTTTGAAATTTCCTGTGGAAATTACGCTAGGAATATGTGCATAACAGTAGTAGTATTTAACGGTATTAGTATTAGTTGGTACTAGTAATTGGGTTTATTTAATGCTGAGAAATGTTTTGTTAGAAAAATGAAATTTGATCATCGGTTGTTTTAACCATTGTTACGCAGTTTCTTTAACACTAAAGTAATTTAATACCCGTGGGACAATAACCGCGCAGAGTTTTAAATAGGTAACGATGAAGCAAGCGACTGAATGTAAGAGAAAGAAAGAAACATATGGACGTCCCAAGCAAAGGTCATTCCCTTGTTAAAAAATTTTATCTTCTCCGAGAAAAACATATAAATAAGATTTCTTTAAGCACGAAAATAAAGACGACTAACTATTTTTCACGGGAATATTGCACCAGTACTAAATCCTAACATACAATAATCATCAACAATTAAAGTAATATTAATTTCGTATTCAAACATTTCTTCAATGTATATGATATATAAGAAAAAAATATTGATACTCTATATCCCTTGTAATGAATGAAATGTCAGCTAATGTTTCGAAGGTTAAGAAGTTAAAAATTCTGGGAAACCGCGGTTATTACGTTTCAATGGCTAGTAATGCCAATAAATGTAATAATAGAATGATATTTTTTGCATTACGTGCGATAGCAGTAAACTCGGTCGTTTTCCGTAAGCGGCTCTCTTCGATAGAGTCGGGGACGAAATTGCCAGTGGAAGGAAGAGGTAAGAGCGAGAAGCATCGACAAACTGAGAGGTTGGATGTACTCGGTGCTTTCCGCGGGACAGAACGATTCCCCGGGGCACTGTTCTCCGGAACTCCGCATCATCGTTCCGTTCCCCTCTATAACGGACGAGGGCCGCGCTATCTACCACATTCTGTCATCCTTCAACCTTCCATCCTTGCCCGATATATCCCATTCGCCGACCCTTTCTCGTTTCACGTTCCCGCAGTCATCGCGTACGACGTTTTTACCTATTTATGTCCAAAAACGCACGTACATGCTACTACGGTCATAACCGATCAAATGTTTCATGATCTTCAGTATCGTCACGATGCGTTCTCAACTCCTCTGTGTAGATATGTTTAATTGTAAAATCCATTGAGTTCCTGTTCTACTGTTCGGAAAATTGCAATTTTTTTTAGTAATTCCTAATACGTTTCTGAGCAATCAAATTTTTGACGATTTTTGGTAACGACGGAATATTCTGAGGATTTACTTTTAGCAAAAAACTGGTATTAAATCTTAGCGCGTTGAAAACTATGAAATACATATTATTTTGTTCTTACTAATAAGCGACTTAAAGAAGTGAAAATGCCTCCAAAGTTCGCTGGTAAAAATATTCTATTGTATTTACGATCTTGCCGTGCATACGATGGTTGTAAAAAAAAGTTACACACAATTAGCATTATGGCATTGACACAATAATATTTCAATAAATGGAAAGCAATGGAACTGTTTTGAGGAAAATATAAAAGTGAATTTGGAAATTACCATGAGATTCTACGTACAACCTAAAATATTTTTTGTATACCACTAACGATAAAATACTTGTACATCTAATTTTATGTAATATAACGTTATAAGAATATTTTGTCATAGAAAATGATAAATGTTGTAAAACATTTGTACATCCGACTGTATATAATGGGAAATAACACTACATGAATTTGGATGCACAAGTATTTTACAACATTTTTCCTGCACAATGGATTCCCTTCCGGTTACCGATATTCCGGATATCTTTGACCATTCAGACCGGCACACATGTCCGGGCATTCACATTGTCAAAGACTGTATCCGTTTTGCTTCCCAATAGGACGCCTTGCGCAATGCACGATGTACCATGAACGATCAAACATTCGACAAGTCTGACCTCCTGCAGACAAACGATTCTCTTTTCTATTCTCCGAAATAACACGGATTTCCTGCCAGCAATACCTTACGAAAATGCTACAAGATTCTCGGAATCTGCCTGTCTCTAATTTGCACGTTTGTCGTGTAAATTACGATCGTGAACTTTACGATCCCGAATGTTTACGATTCAAAGGGAGAATATCACAAAATAAGACTATTACTGTGTAAATACTTTGCACAGAATGGCCACTGGATGACTGAATGATGTGAAACAAATATAATAATAGTAATAACTCAATGAGTTTTACTCGTTGCTGGACATCATACGCAGCCATTTTGATTTTCAAGGGATGCTTAATAACCTAGAAAAAAAAGGAAACAAAGAAGATGGAAAATGAACAAGTTAAGACTTTTTCAAACGCTTCGGTTTTTCAGTGGCCACCCTGTAGTAATAGTAGTATTACGTCCCTGAAAATTTACTTATACTCCTCTGTACAACCGCTTCACACAACTACCATTATTATAATTATTATTATTACACAAAAGGTGACACCGAAATACGTGGTCGGACTAAGTGTTAAGCAGTAAAAGTAGGTATATGACAAAACTTATAATATTCAAATAATTACAATTCTTAAAAACATAATCATCTGAAAGAAGTCGAGGTAAGAACGAAACAGGATAGACTTTTCCGTATAAAAATAAAAGTCACTAGAAGACCAGATCGAACTTTAAGTTAACATACTCAAGAGACGATTAAGGACAAAATTTGTCTTCCTCCTTTCCATCCTCCTTCGAAAACTTTTATGTTAGGAACACTTCCCCAGACTCTGTCGTTCGATTTCTATGTTACTTATTTTATTTGATCTTACTTGCTAAGTAATGATTTAAAGTTAACTGTTCTTTTGTTTGTACACGTAACTAACTGTGACTATATTTCATTTTATTAATGATTTGCGTACATTGCAGTAGAGAATGTATTGATTTTCATTTACGATGAATGTTTTCCACTTCATATACCGTATAACTATCACCACGATTATTGTAATCCCAAAATATTAAATGTGAATATAACCATCTGCTAAATTGTCAGGGAAGCAAAAATCGTGAACTGGAATTATGAATGTTTCCGAAAAGCGTTAGTAAAACGAAAAACAGTCAGGTAGCGTCATACCAATGCGATAAGCATTCCTCATAAATACTCTACTTAATCCGCCCCCTTTTCTAAAAAGCAACGCGCGTAATAACGAAATTAATTTGATTTTATCAGGATTATGTAAAGGATTATAAATGTCTCATTTTAGTCTCAACTGTAAATCTGATATACATGAAATGTTTATGAATATGAAATGATTGTTACACCGGGGTATACGAAATTTTGAGAATAATTGAATTACAACACGGTTAGGCTAGTGCGTTTTCCGCACTATTTTTCTAGCAAATACAATTACTCGTTACAATACTGTTAAATAATCGTGTTTCAATTCTACGTTCATACGGGCAACTGCGACTGAAAATCATGGCGTTGCGTATTTTTAAAATTCTGGACAAATTAGCGAACGATTCGTATTAAAACGCCGGTGCCGAGTGTAAAATTATAGAATATCAGGGCTGTAATATTGCCGAGAGGAACATACACGTACGTACATGTATATCTTGATGTCGATCGAAACTCGAATGCGCGACATGGGGCGATGTGCTCAGTGAGTAGTAACAATGCAAAATATTTGGCGCACTGATGCGATTGAATCTGCAAAGAGGAATCAGAGCGTAACTAGAGGAGAGGGAGGTGACTAGATGAGTGACCAAGCCGGCGGTCACAGGTAACTAAAGACAATGAGACGGTCGACTGTTATAGGACAAATAGTGAATAGGTGGACGACAATATTACAACCGTAAACGCAGTTCCTCGCGTGACCGCTTCTATATACTTTCACCGTTCCTTGGCCGCCGGGGTAAAAGCCTCGTCGTCCTTTTCCCTTTATTTATTATTCATCGGTTATTCGCTTTCTCCGCTACGATACGTACGAGTGGTTGGCCGAGGACTTACTGAACACTTCCTTCACCTGTTTACGCATGTCGTATCCTCTCGCGTGAGTCTCGATCGTAAACGATAAGAGGGAGATATTTCGACTGGAAAATCGATACTCGTTCACTCACGCAACGGGGATAATTACTGCTTATACGCGTCGCCCTATTCATTGATTTTACCCTACTCTCTAGGCGCCCGAAATAATTCGACCTGTGAGTCATCACAATGCTACGCAAAACAATGCCTCATGAAAGTAATGGAAGAAATCTTTAACTTAACACTCTGGTTATAGAAAAACGTGAACATTTGTTAGAGGCTTAAAATTTACGACTTCCACTCTCTTAAGGAGCTTTTGATGCAAAATGCTTGCATATTTATAATACACTCGACTGGATCCTTTAAAAGCACATTTAACAGTTTCCTTCGTGCATTATTACTTTTGTTTCATCAAAAATATTCTATTTAGAACCCATGATTGTCGTAAAAATCTTTTCAATCGTACGTATCGCAATTGTCTGTAAACATTATTTCTTTTGAAATATATTAATTTGAAGAGAGATTCGAAAGGGCTGAAAAACTAATATATTCGTGTTATAATAGGTAAAAAATTTGTCGTAACGACGACGCTCCTTGTAGCATTACTTCACGAATTGTTTTCGTATTTGCGGCGACCCCGTGTGCGCGCGTTAGTGGTGAGTCTACCATCACCCGGCAATAATAATAATCGTAAATAACGGCAATAAAGGGTCCCCCCTCGGATAATGGACGGCGGTAACTTCTTCGTCGAAAGTACACATGTCAGGATGTGGTAGCTACCTACAAGCCTCGTAAGCCCATCGAAGGGAAACGTGAAAATGGACTCGGAGAAATAGTCCTAATCGCAAAATGAAGTTATCGATCTTTCTTATCCCAACTGGAGATAAAATCATCGTACAAGATGGACGTGCGCCGTAGTACCCGTACTCGTTTTGATTAAACAATACCCAGGATAAAGGAATTAAAGAAACCCTACCGTTTAAATACGAACTATCCGAATGTTTCATTTTCCAGTACAAAATGCATTATCATATACATCTCTCACAATCATCAGGTATTTCTAAGTCTTAAAAAAACCAGCCTACGACTGTCTTGGCTAAAACCCTATGCAAAGAATTGCTTCCTCAGATATTTCTCCGTTATCGTTAAAATAATAGAGTGGGTTAGAGTGGGTTAGAGTGGGTTAGATTAAAAAAATCACTCTGTATTTAATAAGTAATTTTTTAGGTGAATGACGATTACATAGTTTTATGTGACAACTTAATAATGACTTATACTATACAATATATCCTTCGTTTGTTCACGAAGGAGAACAAACCAAGTTGTAAATTAGTATTTTTATTAAGTGCGGCAATATTGTACACGAAAGTCTTATTGTTAAACCAATGTTAACATAATTATAATATTCGCTCACATTAAACATATTCACGTGTTATTCAAATAGATTCCCTGAGTTTTATGTATCATTACTGGGAAATGTCGAACACGTTGGCTTGTCGTTACGTGGTAAAGTGGATATCGATCGTTCGGGGCTACAATCTCATTAATCGCTGAAAACCAGAACATGACGCAAGATATAAGAGGTTAACGTACGATACCGGCGAGACTACGCACTAATAACACAACCTGTCATTTGAATAATCTCAGCCCTTCCGCAAAAAATTACCTTACGACTAACGTTTTCGAGGGAAAAAGCGGGTTTTAGTTTTAACAAAAAACAAAAACTTTGAAAGTACATCAAGACATTTGGACTACGTGTCCATAAAAAATTCCATCGATTGGGTGAAAAAATCGAATTATTTAAATATTTTGAAGAGTTCTGCTTATCAGATATTCATCCTCTACAAAAAGTAAAACTCTACATTGCAAGTAGTTCTTATTAATGCTATACATGTATATGCTATACATACGAATCTCAAAGATTGAACAGCGTGACGAATTTTATATAAAAGTAGAAAATTCAATCATTACAGAATTTATAAAATTGAAAAACGAAAAATTTACTTACGAAAAACTATTCTTCAGAGTGGAAAGCGTATACTATAGATCTACTGCTTGAAATTTGAAGTAATTGGATTTTAATTGTTTGACAATTTTCGTTTCTTCGCATTTACTTGAACTAATCTCAGTTCATGAAATGCATAATCAATTCATAGCATATAGTTAAATCTTTTGACCATCTTATACAGCTTCAACGAATTCTGTGCATCTACATACGTACATCGAAATGCTGTTTCTTGGAAATCACGGAAACCAATATCCCCGATTGAAAGGAATAATTAGAGGGCGCGGAAACGAGAGAAGGATGGGTGCGGCGATCGTCGAATAGTAAGGTTCAACAATTCTACTTCATTCTCATCACTTGTATACGGCCAACACCGTCTACAATACATTTTAAGAAGTTCAGTGAAAGGATCAACTATCAATTGGTATAAGTAGATGAAAGAATGTTAACGTAAGTACTTTATTTTTGAACGACTATGGTTGCTCTTAAAAACACTTTCATAATAATCCCTAAAACTCTAAAAGTTCGTAATCATTTAGCATTAGCTTGCATGTGTTATTATATACATATTTCGCAAAACATATTTAATATGTCAAAAATTATACTTATTCTTATTTATTCTTTTATATGAAAAATGCGTGAGGAACATTAACATCAGTAATGATTGTAAATGTTAACTAATAAATAAATGCATTTCATGCACATTCATATGATCAAAATAAACCATATCTATGTGAACGTTAAAAAACGTTGACAAATTATTTTTCAGTAATAGTTATGAAAAGAATGGAAATATTACTGATACATTTCGGCAGAAACGGTTAATTTCTGCCGAAGTTTGTGTACGAGAAACTTGTTTAACACTTATCCTGTTTTATAGCCATCACGAAACTTATCCAGCTAGAATTACACGCGTGCATCGCAGGTAATTTCTATGAACCTTGCTATGGTGCGAACACCATAAAGAATGAACCCAATTACGTCTCGTTAAGGAGTTCTACGGAAGTTTCTCTGCCTTTTGTAATAATTCTTCGGATGAGTTTACGGTGAAGAGGGAAAGAAAGAGACGATGAAAAGTGAAAAGAGGAGCTAAAGGGAATAAGGGGAGGGAAAAGAAGAGGGAAGGATAGATAGCTATCGGTACGAAGCATCGGACTAATTTATAATAACTACCCACCACTCGTTCGGTTTTACTTGTAATTTTCTCTTCGTTCATAAATTCCTTCGTTCTCCAACGAAAATTAACCACGGTAATAGCCTTGTTAAGAAAAGCCCGGTAATATCGTGGCGCCGATAAAACAATATAATTTGACACGCCTTAACTACCAAACTATTTAAACATGAATTACTCAACAAATTAAAAAACTCGGAGAGTATCTTCGCGGAGAATCACTTTTAGCGCCATTTACGTTGACCGTTCAAAGTCGTTTTTAAAAGACTTGTGCTTGTTAGGGATATTTTGTCCGACAGGTTATGCAAAAATAATTGAACAATGTTAATAAATATAGAAGAATAAACGTGTTGCCCAACTGTCCAAGAAAACATGAAAAGCACGTTAATTAGTACGTTGTATCACCGTTCATTAAAACTATGTTATCGTATTATTCATTATCTCGTTCCTATTATAATTTGTTAATCGAAATGTGTGTCAAGCTCGTAAGTCGTTACCAGTAACAGCCGGAGGAAAATTTTACTTCTGTCTCGGAGTAACAAAGTAAGTTCTGTAATGCGAGGGAAGAAGCGACCTTCCATTAATTACCAGTACAAACATCCAGACGGATGACAGTATAAATCCGTCCCTCGGCGAAAAATTAATATATATTGTCGCTGAATTAATATTAACTCGGGCTAATCATAATCAGTCTGGGGATTTGATTAGAGGGAGCGAGCGTAAGGTCCACACCTACTACAGCCATGAGCTCGCATAATATCTCACGGACGTCGATGTGTCTGTGGAATATGTATTAAAACGTCCAACAATATCTACACGGTGGCTTCGTGAAAATAATTCATTTATCGTACGAAATCCCTAGATAAATATAAATGATGTTATATGTAATTACTAAATTATAGATTATTTATAGTAGCAAATATGAATCGTCAATTCACTAATAAATATGTATGGCTATGCATATGTATGTAGTGACTAACTAATTCTGTCCTTGTAAAAATACCTTCTATTTTATTAATCTTGTTCCAACCTCGTTTCACGGAAAAGCTAATGTTTACGTTATTCACTTTTAAACGGAATTCCTAATTTAAACTAACTAGACATATTGACATATAATTGTATAACTCACAATTGTCGGTTAAAGTTTGTCGTTTGCACGTTAGAAATAGTTCTCTTACTTATCTGCGTTTTGTATTAAATATATTTTGAAATTTGTGTTTTGAGAGCTTACATTGTGTGTAACTATACCGAGCACTCTTCATTATTCTTTCATGAGTGGACTTAATGTCATTACTGTGAATAAGTTGATTGCTATTGTCCCTGGTACCGTTGCTGTGGTATACCTCTATTAGATACAAGTGCAACCATTGTCTGTGAAACGGTTAGCCCTTTACCACGCACTAATTCTGAATAAACATACAGTAAATTCATTTCATGACGACTACATTCCAAACAACTACTAAAATTATGACTGTACAATATTTCGTCACAGAAATTAATCTACAACTAGCAGGACGATTTAAGGATAAACCGTATGCACATAGGTAAAACGTGCATTCGTACGTTTTGTACAAAATGTGCACAACACTTGACCACGGGATTCTCTTTGAAATGTAAAGTTAAACTTCCAAAAGATGAACGGGTAATAAATGACAGTTGTCTCGGCAAAAAGCATACGACAAAGTCAGCCGAGCCGCTTGCTGGATTTAAACTTATAAGACCAAGATGTATCTACAGTGTACATACATAAATCTTCATTCGTACTCCGAGTACTCGATAGTCTGACGTAAGAAATATGGTGGAACTTAGGATATATCGAAACATGAACTTCAAGACTGTCACCTTCTTGGAAATACTACACCTAAAAGGAGACACAGTAAATGAATGTCTTTGGATAACGCTTTTTTAAAGGTATCCATTTTTCTTTCTGTTCTGATTCTTGGTTGATAATTAACCTTTGAAAATGATAATGGGTTTACAATTGTGCAAGTATAAATTTGAAAATGTGTCCAAGAACAACGAAACAAATATGTATTACATAATTTTGAGAATCTTTATAATGCAATGAAATTGTTTTATTGTTATTTGTTATTATTGAGTAGAATTTTATTAGTTGCACGCATTGCATGCGACAGATCATTAAGTTTACGAAGCTTTCTGACAAGGAACACGTTTAAAACATCCGGAACCAATTTGGTTATTCTTAAAATATGTTGTTAAGTACAAAAGTCTAATTTATTCGTGACCGTTTTTTAATTTAAGGTGTAAAACAGGCCCTCGAATATTGAAAAGTATTGTTTTAAAAGTAATGAGCTTACATTTGGGGAGTTACTGATTTGAAATAGAGTTTAAAATGTAAAAAACGCTTGTAAGTACTAATGAAAGATTACTAATGAAGATAACTAATGGAAGATTCGAATGAAGTGTAAAAATTTATTATATGAGTATCTAATTTCAAGAATTCAGTTCACAGTCAAGTTTCTTGCATAAATCACTTTAATCGCGATAGAAACTAACTAAATTTTGAAACTAGAAAATGTAAGAAATACATAACGGATATTTTCAATGTCATATAGAGAATTCCTGAGTAAAGCTATATATATTGCTAAAATTTGATTCGATGAGAGGAATAATAATGTGAAGCTGTAAGGCACGCAACTTGGCGCGAAATCTAAATGATTCTATTAGCAGTAACTAATGTAGGGCAAATATAAGGAACACGAAGGAAAACAGTGAAATTTTAATGGGCACGAACTTGCCGGATGAAATAAATTAAACACGAGCTTACGACGCTCGTCTTTACCGTTCCCCTACTTTCCAGTACAGGTATTACGGATTTCGTCCTTGTCGCGTTGGCTATTTATCCCCGTTGTCCTTTTCCAGTTGCTCTCTTGATTCCACTTCGTCCGCGTCGCCTTATCACCTAACAGGCCCACTCAGCTGGATAATTTAAGACAGAGCAAGCGCGCAGAGGGTGACGGACCGTGAACTCACGCACCCTCGTTGGATTAGCGAAAACAAGGCTAAATGCGTCCTGTCCACAAAAAAATAATACGGATAAACATTTTTCTGTGACGAGTTTTAACGTGATCCTTATTTATTAATGGCTAATGTGATGCTGTCCTTCAAAAGGAATAACAAGAAAATGGCTCTCAACATTTCCGAGGCGATAAATATTTTTGAAAGTAAAGCTCTGCGTAGAGCTCTGCGTATAAGTGAGAAGGGGACAGCAAGAGTTTGCCTGTCGTATGGATTGTACGGAAAGGAGAAAGGCTAATTGTAAAATAAACATCCGTGCTGGGCAGTCCATTTAGTCGTCTTCAAAGAATAGACACATTAGAGCATTACAGATAAAACTTTGAAGAATTCGCGCACCCAGTAATTCAATTACGAAAAGTTGTGAATTTACAGGAAAAATTCTGCGTTCTTCGTGTTGTCATTGTTAGGTCGTTACCCTCGTTCTTTTCACGGTTCTTTTATAACTAATAATAAGAAGAACGATATAAACGCAGAACAGTCGTGTGGCCGGTTATTGTTGAGTAACGACATCACGTACCCGAGACATCACGGTTATCTGCCATTGTCCTTTCTCTGAAGGTGTGACTGTTACACAGACCTAGTGAGGAGTAATGATAAGGGCAGAACATTATTTTAATAGTAGTATTTTAATATTTAGTATTTCATTGTAATAGATTAGTTATGGTGGTAGGAAGTTCCTCGTAGTGCGTAATACAGTTCGAAAAATTCCCACTGCATCGATAGGTCTTCAATATATCACGGATGATTTTGTAATATTCACGGCGTCAAGGAGTGAAATCCGCGGCGAAACGATCTGATGCCTTGTAGCTGCCGTTACTCCAGAGAACTTGATTAACTCCTTCCGTCTCATGCACGGATGAGCGCCGCAAGAGGGAAGCAAACGACTATACTTGAATACCTCTGCCACCATAGAGAAGAGAAAAAGGAAGGAAAAATGAAAAATACTATATTGACAGTACCACCGCACGACACGTATCGACAGGAAGAAGTGACGAAACGTTTAGTTTCTGATCGTATTACTGCGCAGAAACTGAGTGTCTTCTGAGAACAATCTTTTGAGAATAATTTTCGAGAATAATCAACTATGGAAGTTTTATACAAGGAAATAGTTTACTGATCGGAAGGAATTTGCATGTATAAAGCTAGCGAACTAAGCTCCAACTCTCTCTATTGTATGTACTGTTTATACAACAAAACTAATGTCCAAAATGTTTATAAAAGCTGAGTAAATACTCTGAGCTGGCGCAGCATTTATTTGCTAAAAGTGTTGTCCTTCCATCTCTATTTCATTTACATATACATTATACAGTATTATTCACTACAAAGGGAGATAATACGATTAGCTTTTTTTCTCCCATATTGAACCCTCTGCGTAGCCCCGATTTTCTCGATTTCCTGTCCATCAAAGCTCATAACGTTTTTGAACTGACCATTTCAAGAGATATTCGATCAATTTAGCAAAATCAGAAGTAAACTGATTTTAGAAATACTATCTGCAGTAATTTGAACTATTTTACCGCATGAAAACAATTTGTATAATACATACAATAATACTCTCTTCATGCCCTTGGATGCTATACCTATTAACGTTCAAATGAATAACTGTCATTTTAATCACTTGCTGTGAAAAATGTATTTTGTGATCTACCTTGCTTAGACATGATTTCATTATGAACCAATAACTGACCATGCTTGAAACGGTTATTGTTTTTATATGCTTTCCGTCGTTTTTAACGAATTCTCTTAATACCTAAAATTGTTACTTATAGTTTATTTATACTCTATATAATATGGATATAGTCGTATTGCTCTTATCTTCTGGCGATTTGCATATTGCTTTATTGGGTTCCACCCTTCGTGCTGCAGTTCCGTCCGCGAGTTAATTATTCTCTGATAGAAACAAAAACATTCCTACTCACTATACTGTACACTAACTTTATATTAATTTTAATTATTAATTCTTATAACATACTCTTCATGTTGGGGTGCATGAAAATTTGAAAACTCTATTAAACACTCTTCATTTACTTAAGATTTGACACAATTGTGTAAAACTCTGCTATTCCCTCTTTTCCACAAGATTTGTCCCATGAATGCAAATATATATAACCATAAAAAAACCAAAATATTTTCTGACATTTTCGATAATTGAAAAAGCTACTACTTGTTTCAACCAATATCATGCGCCATTAAATTCTTTAAATATTTATTTGTTTGCCGTAAAAAATAAAAACTGCAGCTGCAGTACTCGAGTTGTACAAATAATAGTCTCGCAGTAAAATAAAGGTTTACATAATACGTTTGTGCTCGTATTAATTGGCATGTCCTGGCACAGATTTACTAGAAACTTCACCCTAGCGACGCACCGGAGATACGACCAATGGAAATTTCATTGGACGATTTTAGCACAAAAGTTTAGCGATAATATAACGGCAAATAGTCTTCGACGTGAGTACTTGGACGAAGACTGGGCTTTCGAGAGTTCAGAGCTCGCGGAAGATCTCGGTGGGATATAGAGAGGTTCCTCGAATCGAATGATTAAATTCCCAAAAGCAGTAGCTAGCTGCTTGCACGATCCATCGCCCCTCCCTCTTTCTCCTCCCCGCCCTTTCGCCCTTACTCCTCTCTTCTGCGCATCATCCTTCTTGGGTTGGTGGAGGTTCGAGGTGCAAAAGCCTCGGGGATGCACCTTAACGTAGCAAATCTAATCCCGACGAAGTCGATGCGACGGGATAACGAAGCGCTCTCGATGTAGCGGGTGTCTCTAATCGACACACATTCTGCTCCTTCATTTATCATACATTCGCGCACACACCACAGAAAGTATTTTTACGATAATCTTCCAGGGCCGTATTTAATGTCGAACTTATGGCTGTCCGTTCAATAATTACAGGGTATACCGTTTCGATGATAATACACATGTCGAATGCATAGACAGAAGGTAAGTGTAATATTCAATAACATTACAATATTCAACGTTTTTCTAACTTTGCAGTTGTTAAATTACATAGATTTTTTGTACTACGACAAACAAGAGTGGGTTAATTTTGTACAATAAGTGATCAGCGTGTATGACGCTTTATGCTCCGCTTCTACGAAGAAGCAATCCACTTTCTTCGCACATCCCAGCTTCTTATAGTAGCCGTGTAGTTTTTTACAACGTACACCTCTTGTTCACCTTGTTGCACTGGAATCGTTATGTTTCTTCTTTGCTTCCTGCTCTCGCGATCAATATCTTACTTGGAATTTGAGTAAATTATGTATCGCGTACGCGACACGCAGAATTCTGCATACGAAAAGTAATTGTCAATAAGAATTCTTATTAATACGAATAAGAGTAAATAATGGTCACCGGTGCTATTGCAGTTCAACACTTGTGTCGCTCGAAATGAAACCGATTGCCTTCCTTACTATGCATAGAGATTACGTTGAATGAGTACGCACGGCTGATTTTGTGGACGCAGAAGGAAAGTTCAACGGCAACGATAATGAACGCATCCCTTAATCAATGAATCATGATTAAAGAAACAGTTTCCTAAGGCACACATGTATCGAAATCTGAGAATTCACCTTTACAGCTTCAAATTGTCTCCTTAACGCCAATGGTTCACGCAAAAAGAATCTTGTATTCATTTTTTCCGTCGTTTTAAAGTGGTCGATGTTTTTTAAATGAACCAATATTTTTTATTATCATAGTGTTGTAGCTTACAAAAAGGACAAATTCGATAATACGAATTTGTTGACCTTCAGATAACCTTCATCACGAAAAAGTTACATTTAATTGGGAAACACGAAAAAATCTCAAACTTATGCATTTCGATGCAAAGCAATTATTTTACGTGTTGGAAATGCAGTTATAGACCAGTTAGAAAATAACGAATATTTCTTTCATGGCATTAGAGATAAATCGGGAAATCCTCCTAGCCGGAATTAGGAAATCCCCTAATAACACGGCACGTGATAGGAATTTTCAAGTGCAAGCGTGATCATTGAATAAATTAACATCTTTCATTCGCGTAAGTGGCTTTACTCTATCGGAACGGCATGCGGAAGGTTTCTACTGCAGGCTATTAAAACGATAAATTCGCAGAAAAATTGTAGTTCATGTAGACGTTATAAAACTAGACGCGTGTGCAACATGCGTGTTACACTCGTCTTCTCGACCATGAAATGGTTAAAAATAAAGTAAAAGGAGCGGGTAATGTAAAAGCAGGCATAAAACCACTTCAAATATGGAGTTGCCTTGAACCTGGAAAAACAATAGAAAAGGAAGGAAGTCGAGTGACCGAGCATGGGGGTGAGCCGAAAAGAAAAAAGGCAACGGCAGCTTAGAGAGTCGGTAGAAAAACAGCGAAGAAAAAGGACAGAAGAATGCAGGGGAAAAACGAGATAAACGACAAAATGGCGTCGGAAATCAGTGGCGCATTTGAGAGTTAAATGGGCTGTGGATAAAATAAACAGGAGGAAAGAGAAATTCCCGCTCGTACACGTTCGCGTGTACCACCTACCGAAGAGGGGAGGGACAGGGCGACGGAATTCAAGCCGACTTTTTATCTGATTTCTATCCTATCTACCCATTTTCCCTTTATTTCTCGGGACGCCGTGCAGGAATTTTCTTCGACACATTCTGCTCCAATGAGGGCTGTTCCCAGACAGAATTCTCTAACGCGATCTAAGTTTTCTTGGGGAGAAATCCACCAGAGGCTTGTACCGAGATCAAAGTCGTTCCCTTTATCTGGAATCTCCAATATTTCTCGCGTTTTATTACCCTATTATCTTATGCTTTGTAGTAAGCCCTGCATTATAGGTATGCAGTTACGTAAAAATCTTACTACCTTTGTATCTCCTTCCTTTTATATCGTGATCTATCTATAAAAACATCATTTCATGCTTATGCATGCAGCATTGCATCATTGCATCAACATCAAATATATTTCAGCTTAATGAAATATTTTATCTATATTTTTCCATTATTTCTACGACAGATTACATTAAAAATGAAATCAGAGATATAAAAAAAGGTGTATCATTTCGTGTTTCAGAGGTATCAAGGTCATCTAAGCTCAGTAACTCAGAGGGAAATGAAAATGAATTCTTTTTGAATTTGTAGACTTAGCTTTAATTCACATTCGCATCGATATTCAGCACATTATTTAATGGTTGCGACAAATTAGTCAAACAACAACTTTTCCAAATCGCTGAATCGGAGGTGAAGGGTCTGTAGAATCGTAGCCATTTCGATCACCTGATTTAACACCTTTAGATTTTTTTTATCGAGAACTTTAAAGGATATGATGTGTAAAGACCTGCCAACTGTATATGAAAATATGCAACATAGAATTACCGATGCATGTACTTCGTAATTTCGACGATTTCAATACGCAAATGCAACTTAGTCGTGACTCATAGAAAGAAACGGTACAAATAAACATTCTTAATAAAACATCATGTTTGTTTAATACCCCCTCCCCCATTGTCACTTATTAATATAGAAGATACATATTTGAATGTGCTGAATGTCACGATTTTAGTAGATAGGTCGTGACACATTCTTAAGAAAAATAGTCGATCATATGTACAACGAAATTGGCCACCCTTGCAGTATAAAATGGTAGAACGCATCAAGAATTGCTAGAAGCTTACCAATAATGATACACGCAGTATTGTCATTAGTTGTGAGCCATCTTTAAGACATTATGTATTGCACCGCTTACACAAAAAGCAGCATATAAATGAGAGAGAAGCAACAGAGAAATCAAAATACAATGGTCGGTTAGAAACTTTTTTTAACGAGGTACTTTGTCTCGGAAACGCAATGGGCAATCTTGGAATCGAATCACGTCTATGGCAGTAAAATGGGGTAGCTATCCTTTTTAAAAGGAAAACAGAAGAGGCAGGGATACGTGATAAAGGAAAGGAAAAGAGACTAAAAGGGCAAATAAAGGAAAACCCCTTTTGCCAGGGACTCCGTATATCTTCCATTCATTAAATGGTATTTGACCAACAGCAAAATTAATCTCACTGAAATTTTCCCTTATTATAAAGAGAAGAATAGGAGCACGTCGAGTGGCGAATAATATGCGATTATACTATTCACGAATCTGCAACGCATTACGCTAATGAAACCTTATATAGCACTATGTCCCTCCGTATGATTACATTTACAAATGCTGTGACTCGACATAACTTATTTCATTGTTTCTTGGACATCAAATTGCTAGTCGTCGATATCAATTGAAAAATTATAAGAGCATAAATATGGCATTGCAATTTGTGTATTAATTATCTTAAAACAGTACTCCTACGCTGCTGATATACTGACATCTCTCAAGTGACACGGTACCTGCGTTACATGGAGTTCGAATAACACGATCAATCAGTAAAGTGCACACGTGGATGATGATAATGAACAAGAAATTTCCAGCGATTTCCAGCGAGAAGGACTCATAAACAAAAAGAGGAACTGACTTTTGGAGAATGACAGTGGTTAACCATATGTACTTAAGAAATTATTACTGAAATTATTATTGCATAAACTTACTGAGTTTGAGTTTAAGTTATTTTTTTATTTACGTATTGTTAAGAATTCAAACTATGTAATATATATTATGTTTTTTAAAAAGGTATTTTTTCATAAATCTATCAATAATATAAATAATAATTAAGATTTAACCATGTAGTTATTAGACTTTCATAATGGGGTAAGGCACCATCATGCTGATGTACATCATTCTGCAATTCAGTGATCGTTTAAGACTTCAATTTCTATAATATTACTAATTTTACTAATACTAATATTACTATAATAATACTAAAATAATACTAATTTGAATATAAAATAAATTTTATAATACTGGATGTAAAATAATAAAGGACAGCTAGCTGAAAAATAGTGATGGTTAATAACAATTTCATGTCGGAAGAGACATTGCAAAGGCTACGAAGGAAAGTACAAGAAGAGCTGTGGCGAAGAGGAAAAGAATGGAATGAGGTTTCAAGAAAAAGCTCAGGAAAAGCAAGTTCAAGCGCAAGAAGAAAAATACAATGGGGTCCTCCACAAGGAAACGTGAAACGTCTCTAAATAATTTAGGATCAAGGGGTGAAAAGGTCATGGTAGAAATGGCCTCAGAGCTAGAAAAAGCATAGAATTTGAAACGATGAACCCTGCAGCGAGCTCAAAAGTCCCATCAACAGAATGGAGCAGAAAGGTAGGGAAGTTTACAAAAATCATTAACGAAGAACTCTTACTGAGAATCATGGAAGGATCTGCGATCTGCGAGAATCTACGGGCGAACACAAGTCATATAATAAGATTCCAGAGAGGTGAAGGAAGTATACGACCAGTGAACGCAGTGAATAAGATAATATCGAAAGAGAAACTCCATCCGGTCAAACGTAAAGAGAGAAATATTTGTACCAACGAGTTTTTTAATACTTTAAAGAACTCGCTGCCCAATCTTTGAGATGTCGAAAGGACCAGAAGTAATTCAAGAGATCGGCAAGGGCCTTCTATCGTTATCTAAGGGCGGAGCAAATGCTACACAAGGAAGGCACATCAGAAGTTTCGACGGTAGAAGAGTTCCGGTCAAATGTCTGAAGGCCACCTATTGATGAGATTGACCTGACGAGAACTGAATGGTGTGCCTAAGAAGGAGCAATGCAGAACAACGGATATGAAGTGCGCGCAAATTAACGTAAGTGAGGTAAAGGACGTACTGAAGGAGATCCCTAAACACAGAGCGCCGGAATCCAAGGGTTCTCGTGGAAACGGTTTCATTGCATCCACGAGCCACTGGTAAGCAGTAGCACTGCATTTGTAAAGGATTACACAACTATGCACGACTTCCTCAATGCAGGAAGAACCTAGTTAGTGTAAGAACTACACCTAGTATGGAACTACACGAAGAGCAAGGGTAGAGATACCAAACAATCCTCGCAGTTCAGACTTATCACATGTCTCAACATTGTATACACAGTACTAACTGCATGCCTAGCCCAAAAACCCCGAGACCGCTGTGAACGCCATAAGATTTTGCCGGAAATGCGGATAGCCTGTGCCAAAGGTCGGGAAATGGCAAGGAGCTTCTTGTTCTAGACTTAATCGTTACGGACAAGGAAACAGAAATAGATGGAAAATTGAGAACATTCTGAAACTTTGCTGAATAATATAGTGTGGATAATGTGATCTGCGTTTTGATACCATATATTCAAAGTGATGTTTTTCCATCTTTAGTATCATTCGTAATAATCAAGGCAGAAAGTTAGGCTGAACAAGGGTTGCACTGACCACCTTTAATAAAATTGACAGCGGTAAATAAATTTAACAATTAACTCACCGGATTTCTGGTTCTGCAGCTGTTATTCCCTTCTGCCAATGCTTGAATATTTTCGACAGAAAAAGAAATCAATGAAAGAAGGTAAATTGGCATAAACAATCATGCACAATATCATATACGCAACTACAAATTAATACACAGAAATTTCTGTTAATGAACACCGACGGGCAATATTCATTTTTCAATATGATAGCTAAATATTTCTGATCAAAATAATTTTCACTCGTCAAGTTATAACTCAAACGATTTTCACGTAATAAATGTGTCACATATGTATAGTTTTGTATAATTTGATGTAAAATAAACTACGGAAGCATATTTTACTTGGAACGATTTGGGACGATTATTGTATGTGACGAATAATCGTATTTCTTGTAAGATTCGTCTTTGGCCCATGTACATAAATTTACACAAATAGGTAAACAAATTTACCCACCGTCCTTATGCAAGTATAATGCATGCCTACAATGTATATAGTTGTGGCAATGGTAGGTAGAGTATACTTTTAGTGCTTTCAACTTCTCACAATTAATCATTTATTAAACGGTTGGTATTTTAATGCTTTATTACAGAGCTGCTATGTATCTTGTCATTTTAATACCAAATGGTACCTCTCTTATTCTCCTGTGTAACAAACTTAGTGAACATGTAAGCTGGGTAACTACAAATGATAAAAACAAAAACCCCTCACGCTGATTTTTACGAATTTGTGTATACGCGTGTTTCCGTGTTTTACGCGTCTATATTTGTATGAGAATAAAATAACTGTGGCTCAGTTGAAGTTCATGAACACTTTTAAAAACTGGTGAATGCCCCCGGAACATTTTGTTACGTCCCCGTAAAATTATGAGAATCTATTTAATGTAATATTAAAATTGTTTACTGTTTAAAAATTCAAAATTTTTCGATAATATAGAATCGTAGAAAAATGTACAAATACATACCGATTTATGTTTGCGTATAACAGAAAATCACAAGTGGGAATAGTTTTTACAAATAATTTTACAAAAAAGTATCTTTGACTTTACAGACCTTCGGAATTTTACGCGGCGACAAAAAAATTCGTAAAACTGCCGGATTTATTCGGAGTCTCTCCCCTCTCCTTCAAAAAAATTTTTATCATGCTGGTAAAACTTCCGAGCCACTTGACTTCTCAGTTTTCGTGGCTCTATTAAATAATCACAAGAATGTATTCTTTACGAGATTTATATCACTTGGTAATCTCCATTATAATACAGAACCCTCTCTTCCAATGTCAGATGTTCGAAGTTACACAACTTTCGTCGGGTATTTACAAAGAGGTTGTAATATACCGTTAATGAAATACACAAATCGTCGTTATGTACAGGTATGTACATTATACATATATTTTAATATGCTTGATTTACCTTTCATGCGCAACGCGATGTTTCGTTTCCTGAAGTATACATTTCAAACGATACGACGTAAATGCAATTTCTGGAGGACGCGGCCATCGGTATAAAATTCGAGGTGAAAAATCCATCGCGTCTACCACTTCTTCGGTTCTAAAGCCGAAAAACCAAAGTACAACAGTTCACTGGAATTTCAAATGTAAAATGCTAACGAATCGGCCTCGTCATCATGTCTTTCTTGCTACACAAAACGTGACAACTATCCCACCACGATCTAACCGAGCGTTGCTTTGTATCATAATAAAAGCATTGCAGAACATCAATAATTTTTTTAAAATGTCACAGCGTGTGGCCAAATTAGTCACCGATTGTTAAAAATAATCACATCGCGTCTCTTTAGTTTTATAGTAGATTATTGATCTTTGATTTTCATGTACATAATACGGATGACAACAAACTCTGTAAGCGGATAGCGCTCTTATTATTGGAAGAACACGGCTTATATTCACATTCAAGCTAATTCATTCTGCTATTCTCGTAGTTACTGTGAAAAATATACGAAACTGTTACGCGAGCGACCTCACGTCAAATTGATGCAAATAAATCGACGTGCAAGACGAAAAACACTCCCAACTGACTTTACACTGATTTGCAACTGACTTTACGAAACAGACCTTTCTTCGGACGCAATAAATGGTTTGTTCACTGTAGGATGATCTTCTCACTTCGCTAATCTCTGAAAACGAAACTAGTACGGCAGTAAAAGAAAAATAGACGATAATATAGCCATGTAATTGCAGTATGCAATTATAAACGAATTATAAATTCCTAACAAGTACATTCGATAAAAAGGTTTTCTTTACGTACTACGTTCCTTAGTGACTTACAAAAAAAACATGATAATTATAACCTAATAATAATAATAAGAAGAATAGTAATCTAATTGTAATGATTATGACGATAATAATAATAATAAGCATAATTATAATAATAATAATAATGTTGATTATAATTAACTATAACACCGATAACATCTTCGTCGTGTTGTTTCGTTCGTTTGCGTTTTTCTTTTTGTACACATTTACTAAAAACATTTTGTCCGCATTTCGCTGAGAAAATAAATATTAATATTAAATCTGACATATGATCTGGCTCGCACGTGCTTATCACCGCGTACCGCGTATCACCGCGAAAATTCGCGCCTCCTTGGCTTTGCATCGTCGTTTAGTTACAGTTCACGCGTCGCACTCGCTCTAGTTCGGCAATTAGATTTGCCCGGTAAGTTAATAGGCCTCTTTATATTTATATATTTATATATGTAACACACTGTCACTTTCACTTGCTTCCTTTCTCTCGCTCTATTACTCTCTCACTCGCTTTTGTCTACCACGTACACTCTTTTTTTTCCGTCTGTTTTGCTCGTTGATCGATAAAGTTCAAATATTATCGCGACGTCTTCTTGCCACACCATGTGTTTGTGGATTGACGACGCTCAGGACATCGACGAGGAGCATCGGAGGCCCGATTCGAGTGGTCACCTATGACTGTTGTTGCTCTGGTCGTTCATGTCGTAAAGGACCTGTGCGATTGTCCTCGAGGATTCGACGTTGCTCAATGCCACGCTCGCTAAATGAGGCTCGTACGCTCTGAGATGCCTTTAAAACAAGTACACATTTTATTGTTTCCCATCCAAACTCATTCTTTGCATATTCTCTATGGGACAATGTACAACACTGTGATTTCGTTCTGTTTGGAAATGTACAATATACAAATAATGGTTTACCTTCTACCATGCGTCGAGTATATGACTAGGTTCCTCAGGATAAGAGCTGCCGTTAGGCGAATACTTTTGGTCACTGGACCTTCGTTGTCATCCTGTAAAAAAAGGTTGAAATTAACGGCTTGTAACATAGACGATCGCAAACGAAAAAGAGGTATTTTTAACCTTCTGACACATCGCGTTTAGAAAAGCATTCCACTTGCTATTACAAATAGGTCCGACAAAAACTGGGCATCCAAAATTTTATTACTACTGTGATAATATTTTACATATAATTTGCATTTTTAATCGGTACTATAATTTTACTAGTGAATCTGTCAAATACATATATTGCTAGGCAAAAGTATTGGCACTTTACACACACACAATAAGTATTTCTCTTTGCAACTGGTTATAAAGAAATTGATGTACTCGCGGTTAAATACTACTACGAATTTTGTGGATATGCTCTATAACTTCCATGATACACGATGTGTGAAAAAGTGTGCGCACACTTCGACATATACCAATTCATACCAGAACGACGTCATACGCATACATTAAAGAAATCTCTAAAATGATGGAAAGAAATAGATTTAATGTAGTAACATTTACGTGCCGACATAACAATGGCTGAAAAATAATCCACACGTCATCATACGCGGCATACATGACCAACACCAACAGGTGTTTATCTTTCTAAATTTATGTTACACGAATAAAAAGATTGTAAAAAAATCGAACGGTCTAAAACCCAAAGATAATATCCAAATCTGCCCATGTATAGTATATAACAGAAGTTTTTATGAGATGTAACAGGGTCTAAAAATCGAAAAATTTTTCTCAACGCATCATACATAGATTGAAAGGTTTTGAAAAGCAATGATTATAATTCTTGTACACGTCTGTGATGCAATACAAAAGTCACGCTTTTTTCGATCTGTTAATCACTCCGTCAATACATGCTTCCATTCACATTACTTGCATGTACGTTATATGATCCGTGAAATAGAACTGGTGTAAACAATGCCCTTTCTTTTCCAATGATGCAATGTGCACAGTAACTTATACATTTATACGATGAAAATCACACGTGCCTTAGAACTAATGAAACTTTTCACATTCAAAAGATTTCTTATTATTTCAATCCTAATAGAATTAAGAAACTTGTAGAGCATCTGTTTACTTAAAAAAAAACTTGTGTTTTACGTTTTAAACAGTTCTTATGCCTCTATTCGATGTTTGACTGTGTGATGAATTATTTATTAAATTCACATGCTCGCAATTAACGAGAAACCCTACTGTATGCGTATATTATGCAAAAAGGATATACGTGTTTTGCAATTTTATGGATATTCAAGTGGGCATGAACAAACGAACGGTGAAAATTATAGTAAAGATTATTTAACACTTAACCAACGGGACACGTATTTTCCATTTATATGCAGATAGCGCATTTGGCGAGAAAAAACAATGATTAACCTGCATATCAGAATGTGCAAGCCTCCATGAATCGTTTAGGATGACTTTTGAAAAATTTTGTGAATGATTTTTTAGCTTATACAAATTATAATGGTTTTGTGTAAAAACATTTTACTTGCTCGCGCTTGTTTTCACCCGTTCGCTGAGTGTTAATTACATCTATACTAAAGTCGCTAAAAAAGACAAACAGTTCTCAATTGTAAGAAAATCGCGCGTTGTCGGAAGGGATTCTTACTGGGTAACACGACAGGGAAACCTTTAAACAAATCAATTCTACGAAAGTCACTGCGAAAACGGGAACAAAAAATCAAACAAACACATGCGAAAAATCACGATTCTCATTGAAAAGTAAAAATGTTGTAATGGTCAAATGACGTGTACTATGCACCATCACTAGTAAAAAATATTCTCAGAGTTTCTCAAAAGTCTGAGTAAAATAATTCCTCGTTTCTATTTTATCGACTCGCCTGTTGATGTATGAAGTATATTCTGCACATAAGTTAATTATTTTATGGTTTTTGAAACCGTACAAAATCCTTATACACCGTCAATATACATACAAAATTGTAGAAAATGCATTTTTACGAATTTTTATATTATTATTTAATAACAAGAAAAGTAGGAAACGTCTATCATTTGCTATTTTTACTGTTAAAATAAATTGTTTAAATTTACTTTGATCATTCCAAACACTGACTTAACAATGGACCGAAAATAAAAGTTTCCTTCTTAGACATTTAGCGTATTATGAATGTATAAAACACATTGAATCCTTGAGAAAGGCAGACGTTGAAAGAAATAATTACTTATTTTCCGTTCAAACAGTCCGAGAAACTCTGAAAAGTCTTTCTACTTGGATTAGCAGGAGCGACAAAAAAGCAAACGAAACGGCAGCACAGAAGATTCATTACTGTGCACTGAGACGGAAACACTGTCATCATCATCTTTGATGAACGAAATAAACACATCGAATTGGAGTTTGCACGTGCCTTTACCTGTTCCGGCGGAGGATTTTGCCCGGGTCTGGGGGAAGAAGAGCTCGAAGTGGCTGCAGCGGGCTTGCTCGGCCTCTGCTGCTTCGCCAATAGAAGGTAAGAATCAGAATTTCAGTTATGTTCGCATTTTAGAACTTTTAAACGCAATTTCTACAAAAATATTCCCCGCATTATCCGTCTCAATTATTGTACGAAGAAACAATACCGGAAGGGATCGCAAAATCCATCGACTCAACAGTTCAGAACATTATTTCAGAGCGCCACTCTTAACAGTATATAGTTGTCATTTTATTAACATTTGCGTTATGTTAAACGACATATCAATGACATTGAAGGCCTTATAATATTTTCTTGAATAACATAATCATGATTCCGGTATATTAGAAATTGAAATATCATTTATAATACAGCGATCCCTATTAGCTAATATTCTCCTACAGGAAGTACTTGATTTATCACGCATCGGCTCTTGGTCTTCACTTATCCAAGCGAATAGGTTTGGCAATGTGCTTCATTGATCTCGAAACTATATACTTACCATTAGCTCTTTGGGGTTAACAAATTCCAAAGCGTGCCTCTTGATAGCGTGAAGCGCCGCATTAGGCGCATAACCAGGATGATGTGGGGTCGTTGGGGTTGGCGTTGACGTAGGCGTCGTTGTTGAAACTTCTGTTTTCCCCGAAACTGTCAATTGCTTCCTCCTCGTTGACATTACCTGTCAAATTTTTATCATTTACAAATCAGGAAGGATCGTGCTACGTTGAGTAATAGTTTGTCCGCCACAGTTCTTAAGAATGAAGTTTTTCGAATTGTTTCATCTGCATTCTTTGTGTCATGAGAATACGATCAACGCGTAAATATTCAAAAATGAAAAGAATAATGCCCAAAAAGTACAACAATTTATAAGCCAGGGACAAGGCAAGAGAAAAAGAAAGAACTTACGTCCGAGTTACAGTGTCTATCAAACAGATGTGTCATCAAAGAAAATCTGCGCCTTTTGAGCGCATCACAACTGGCCCACAAGCAAAGAATTTCCTCCTCGCCCGTCGGACAATGAGCCTCGCACACGTGAAGATAAACTTCGTGCGGTGTTTTAAATTGTCTGAAAAATTGCAAATCATTTTCAATGTCTATAACCGAACTGGTATATTCTGTAATCCATGCCTCGATGACATTAGTGAATTATTTGTATAGTCATACTTCGAAACTTATTAGACTCTACAGATGCCATTACTGATAATAAAAAATGTAAAATTTTTGGCAGAGGTGTGAGTTGATTACCTGAGACATCCTCGCCATTCGCAGAGATAAGCGTTTGGATCGATTTTAATAGTGATGGTTTTGTTCTCAGTAGGGCCAGGTTGACTCGTTGACGGTTTAGAGTCGAGTTCAGTGGAAGTTGAAGAGCTAACCGTTTTGATAATCTTAACAGGTTGCTTAGCCGTTTGGAAGGTATGTCCACTTGGCACTGCAGCCGCCGCTTGATGAGGTGTTGTTGGCCTCGTAGGCGGCGGTGTAGAGGCCGGGGTGGGTGTAACAACTCTCGAAGGGACACTTGTCGTTACAGTACCCGTCGAATTTAGCTGGGACTGATTGAGTATCAGGGAAGGGGGATTTGACGTGGATAAACCGACAGAATTGGTCGAAGCTGGCGGTGGGACTGACGGGGTTGCGGTCACCGGGATCGTTACAGTCACCGTGTTCGAGTTGCTTTGCGGGGCTACTGAGCTGTTTACTATAATAGATGCCTGGGGTATGGCGGCAGAGGTGGGTACCAACGGTGGCGGGATATTACCAAGCGCCGAACTTTGTAAAATCGGCCTTGGCACCTGTGTCACAACGACTTGCTGTCCCTGTGGAGTTACAGCGACCATCTTCTGGGGAGTCGGCTGGGTTGCGGCCTGCGGCTACAAAACAGACAGAAATTATTCTCGTGTGTGATTTAATCAATTTTTCATCAAGCAATAGTCCACTTTCAATTATATGAAAATTGTAATGTAACACGTAACACAGTGCATAATCAATTAACTATCTGAATATGAAATTATAACACATATAATCGTATTATTTAAATCAGCAGGATTATGTTAGTAATGGAACCATGGCAATTATCTAAACAATAATTCTAATATAACAAATGATAATCAAATGAAGCCTTCCATCATAATTATTCTTATAAATATGATAAACAAATAGACAATAGAAATACCGAATTTTACGGGTAATCATAATCCTTTCAATAATCCACTGATCAATGATAAATATCTGATTATCTAATAGATACAAATACATATTGTGCAATTATTTGCTTTACAATTTGAAGACGGATTATATTCAGGATGAGATTGAACAAATGCGAACGTAAATTACTTTTTTATGATTAACAAAGTTCTTCTGTTTAGTTTCTATTTCATAAGAATAAAGTCTGCCTCACTCTCGTGCAAGATATAAACGAAAATATTCGTAATGTCGAGTAAGGATAACATACACAGCACATTTGTAAGCCTTTCATACGGCCAGAATTTAATTCTAAACGTTTACGGATTAGTGCATTTCCAGCAGTTCTCGCGTACTATACTGTACGTCTCTCAACGTCAGTGGGTTGATATTGTTCCTATAATTACGCAGACAAAATAATGAACATAGCGTTCAATCTTGAAGGGGACGTACCTGTAGTATAATGATGGTTTTTGTTCCGGTTCCTTGCTGCTGCGTAGTTTGAGCTACAAGCACCGTTTGCGCCTGCCCCTGAACAAGTGCTGTTTGGGGCTGTGCTAGGACGTAGTTTTGCCCCGGTACACCCCCGGAAACAACATACTGCAACTGTCCCCCAGCACTCTGCTGCAGCAGAACTTGTGGCTGTGGGGTCTGCCGGCCCTTCACCGAACCCGCCGGAATAATCACCTATTACCAAAGTTCATTTTCTACTTGTAAATGGCACATCTAATCTTATATGTTTGTAAAAATATGCCCGCTATAGAAGTACAATGTTTTCTGACACAATCACCATCTTTACGGAAACATAAACATGTTCTAACACATAGACTCAACAAATTTCCGTCAGTAGTATTTACTGTAAATACATTTTTCAGTCTTAGGTCGATAAGGTTGATTTAAGGAAGATCATTTTGAAAGCATTACTGGTACTTGTATTTCTAGTGACTAACATCGACATTGTTTACCTGGTTGTTGGGTTGAATAGTTTGCTGCACGACAATTTGTCGCGGAGTCACTATAAGTTGCTGCTGTTGTTGTTGTTGCTGCTGCTGTAGAATGTGCTGTTGTTGCTGCTGTTGTTGTTGCTGCTGTTGTTGTTGCTGCTGCTGCTGCTGCTGTTGCTGTTGTTGTTGTTGCTGCTGCTGTTGCTGTTGTTGTTGCAACTGCTGTTGCGATTGCTGAGGCTGCTGCAGCTGCTGCTGTTTTGGTTGTGTCGTCTGTTGATTCGGTTGTCCAACTTGAAATACCTGTGGTTCTTCCTTAATTGGAGCAGTCTGCACATCCTTGTTGATACTAATCTGTTCATCAAGATCTGTTTCATCTTCGATACAATCCGCAGCCAGCGCGGCGTAAAGATTGGCCGCAGTCGACGAGACTGTCGCCTTATCACTGTCCTTCTCATCATCCTGTTCCTCAGATTTGATGCTCGATACAGTGGACTCCGCGGTCGTTGAATCGGCGGGCAGGTCGACCGGAGAAGCTGTACCATTTGCGTACTTAGGTTTCTTCGCGTCGATTTCATCCTGAGAGTCACTGGCGGCACGCTTTATTCTTCTCGTCGAGAGTGGTGGCTCGATCAAGGTCTCCTCGGAAACCTCGGTCTGAACGATCATGCCAGAATTTTCATCGATGTTCTCCGCCTTGATCTTGATGTCCCTCGTGGGAGATTCCTTCAGGACTTTCTTTATGTGGTTTTCCACGAGATCCATCCCCTTCGAATTCGAAATGGAATTCTTGCCCGAAACGCCATTCAAGATCGGCGGCTCCTTATCGACTTTCCTTTCCAGAAGATCAGCCAGCATCATGCTCTGCAGAGGTTTCTCCTTAGAACCGACGCTTGAGGAGTCCTTTGACGATCCGTCATCTTGTGCGTCGATATCGAGATTTGTCGGTACACCGTTCAGCAGTATACCTTCGAAGCTCGTTAGAGAATTCTCCTCCTCAATACCAACACCGGAACAATCTCTGCTTCCGCCTATTCCACTACTCGAGGCCAGCGAATTGTTCGTAGAATCTGAATCTTCGGCAATGGACGTACAGACAGTACGCTGCTGTTGTTGCTGTTGTGATTGTTGGTGCTGCTGTTGCTGCTGCTGACCAACCTTATTCATAGTCGTCAAAATCGGCGGGCGACACACCTTTGTTCCGGAAGTCACATGATTTTCCGTCGAATTTACAACCACCGTTACGGACGTTACCGTTGGGCTAACACCCTCGTTGTCGTTTACTTCAGTCTGTGGACAGTAATTAGTTTATCAGAAATTTTCTCATACATTGACACCTGCAAATTGGGATTTTTACGAAATAATACTTGTATGATGAAATTAAACTTAACTAATCATACACAAGGATACTAAGCTTATAAACTCTTGTACGTTTGATAAAAACAATAAGCAATATACTGTGAACTACAAAAAACTACGTATATCCATTCACTTCTACTTATAATCATTTGCAATTAAAAAAAATCAGACAAACAGGGCAGGAAATCCTTAAATTTTTATTGTTGTGCATTGGCAAACATTTTTATAAAATAAAGACTTTGCATCACATTATGTTCGAAATTATACCACATATAAAAATTGATGTAACGTAAAATAGCAAAAATTCAGAAAGTAATAAAATATCTAATATCTACCAAATGTTTTTCCTGCGGAAAAATGTGCAAATAAAATGGAGGTGGCTGTTCTGATTTTGTACATATATTCGGCAGGTGATCGTTAAAAGTGGTAAACGAAGTGCATGCAATAAAAATAAACGAAAACCCTGTTACTCATTCACACTTTGGAAGAAGTTTCAAGACACTCCGACTAAATCATAATCTAAGTGAATTCGAAATCTTTGGACTTTTAAGGACATCTCCTTTTCATTCTCTTTGCAGGATTGTCAAAACTTTCTCGGTCATTACCTTCTCACAATTATTAGTGACGACAAATTTTGCTCCATTGAGCCTCTGTATCTTTTTAGGAGTGACTATGTTTGCAGTGGGTGGTTTTTGTTTAGAATTCAGCGAGGTGGAAGTTTTCGAGGACACTAGAGCCGGAGTGGCAGAAGGCGCGGCCGGCTGGATCATGCCGGTCAATTGTTGCTGCAATAGTCTCTGTTGTTGTTGCTGTTGTCTCTGAGCAACCTATTGAAAACAATCTACCATTAGTCATATGTATGTCAAAAAAAATATGTTGCTCTGCCCTTTTTCACAAAATTTTTCAACTTGTGTTTGAGCAATGTTCTTATGCGAAGTATCGTCGTACAATTTCCATATCAACTTTTTAATCCTTCCTCTTGTATGAAAATTATGACTTTTACTGCACAAAATATTTAAAAAAAACTGCATACAAGTGTCCATTTTCAAACTTATTTGTCTTGCATCAAATTAAATTCATGTACGTAGGATGACTGTATTTTTCAAATGCATTTCAGTTTACAGTTCATCCGAATTTTAGACGAGTCCTCTCGTGATGTACTTCGTGTATGCTTCCGACAATCTACGAAAAATCCATATCTCTTTCAACGCATGAGCCTTGGAAACAGGATTAAAAATCTATCCAAAATAATTCAGAGATTATCAAAAACTATTATTGAAATCCATAGATCTTGTTCTAACTGTATAAACTATCAATTCAAAATTCTTACCCCTCATCTGATGTACTCACTTTATCAAATATACTTGTTTGAACGTCGATTAAAAAAATGGGATAAATGGCTAATCCATTTATCTCTTCAATATCATAAAGAAAGATATTTTTATATGGCAAACTAATTGAAAATATACATAACTGGGCCATGTTCTTTTTTTTTACTAACAAATACAATACCATGCGCTTGTTAGTATCGATCGTAAAATACAGTCAGTGCCTATATCCAATCGCAAACGTTACATCATAAAATGTATTATTATTAAGATTAAAATTCTACTTCCGAATGGATGATTTAATAACAACGAGAAATGGAGCGGATATGTGGGTACTATTTCTTCAAAATAAGGAATTGAATACCAAGTAAAATTAATGATAAAAAAAACTAACGAAAAGTCTAGCAACAAACATTTACGATGATTATCAGTATAACAAGCACAATGCATCTTGTGAATTTACAATCACTTTTGATTATTTTATATGACATCTTACGTTTCACACAGTTCAAGTGATTTTAGATCTGCTAACTCCTAAAATTATTATTTTTTTATCATCAGCGGATATTAATATGTAATATACTTCATTTTACATTATCTCTAATTCTAAAAACCCAAACGAGAAAGTTTAAGGTACAAGAGTAGTTTAAAATCTGCATTATTAAGTCGATTGGCAATGTTCTCAGCTTATAATTCATCAATATCAAACTCAGTCAATATTTGATCTTATGTTTTTGTTCTCAACTTTAGGACACATGCTTTTTTTAATAAGTACAACATACGTTATAGTTTCTTTTGTCAACGTCGTAGCAAGAAATTGCATGCACTACGTTTATACTGGAATGCTACATCGTTAAAATTTGTAAAAGAAATTCCATAGAAAAAGGACAACGCTTTATCATTGTAAACTCTAAATGACCATTCCTCCAGTTGTGTAATTGCAGATCCTAATACACCTTTCGATCTATACGATTCAAATCTATACGAATTTAATGGATATGAACTATACATATTGTGTCAGTGAAATGATGGATAAACTGATGAACAGTAACGTATGATTAGGATTTAGAAGTCTGAATACCTGAATTTTTAATAGTTAAATTTAAAGACATGAACTGTTCAGTAAATTTATTTAGTTTTTTTGCACACATGCATGCAGAACATTAATACTATTTCAACTCTTCGTTTTCTTAACTTCTTTCCGTTTGTATATCAATAATTTATGTACCCATAATTGGTCCACACTGAATGAATTAGATGTTTGACAAACATTTCAAAAATTCACCCCAAGTAAATACCCCGAGAAAAAAAACTTTCCATATAAAATGACCCGCATCGAAATGTTAAATCACTGACATTAATTGTCATTTTCGAGGAATATTTTTCCCTTTATTTACATTGTACTAAATAACCTTTTCGCTATTATTCATCATTAATTAACAACCTAAATTTCCTCAAATGTTCACTGCTAAAATAATAGAGTCCGTATAGTAGATGTGATGTAAGTAGCACACACAACACACACACACAGCCGCACACTCAAATTCGATAAGACGGAATGTATAATCGAGAAAAATTCAATTGGTTAAAAGATCGCCAATTCTTTTTTTGAAAAAAGATTATGTGATCGAAGACGGAAGATACCTGATTTGTGGTTATTAGCTGGTTGGCACTGACGCTGGATGCGATGCTAGCAGTAGTGTTTGTTACGCAGGCAGGGCTAGACACACAACTCGCAGCGGCACCGGGCATGCAGTCGCCGCTGACCGTTACCTTCGTAGCCAATAGGCTCTTTATAATCGAACTCGAAGTAGCACCTCCGCTTCTATTATCCTCCTTTACAATTACTTGAATAGTCTGACTTTGCTGCTGTTGCTGATTTTGATTTTGATTTTGAGAGCCACCGGCCAGGAGTGCCTGACTTAGATGAGGATGAGAGACCGACACCTGAGAGACAACAAATAATACATGTATAACTAAATTATTAACGCATGTTAATGGCACGGGGTATTCGAAAGATCATCCAATTAATAGAAGATATGAAAATTCATATGATCCATGTAGAAAAGTGAAAGAACGAGCATTTAAATACGGATCTATAAATATTAGTATCAGCCGGGGGCGAATATATTTTAGGAAATAATTATGGACGTTGATGTTTACTTGGTCATCACAATCATCCTTATTGCTTCCGGTGGAATTTTTGTAAGGAACATAAATAACTTTGGATCTTTGGATCGTCATCGATTCTAGTCGAATTTGTTTACCCTTACATCAGCCTGATACTCCATTCTAGTGTTTCTTTGCGCTCTTTAAATCGGTTTGAATGACATCCTTCACAAATTCTCTATCATAGAACTTACTGAATAACAATGATGATAATAATTTTTATCTATTTGTGTAACCGGATTTCTTCGTTATATGTGAAGGATTGTAGGACAAAAATGTAAAAAAATGAGGAATGGAAGAATCCATGAATTTCTTCTAACAATCATCTTGATAATAATTAATTCGAAGTACGTATAAGCACGTAGCCCAGCAAAGTTCCCATAAATCGGTCTTCTTACAATAAGTTTCATAAAGAAATCCGTGAAATACTTTCCATGTGGGTTTAAAGAATTTTCAAGAATTTTGGCCGTAGTAATTGCACGGTATTCTCGTACGTTACAATACGTCGGCAATTCCTTCTTGGTTTCACGTAAATCTTCCTTTAATGTCTCGAAGATTTGAGAAGATGTGGGTTATTTGTGGAACGTTCTAAAAAATTTCTGTCATCGAGGAAACGAGTATGAAAGGCAAAATCAAAAATACATGTAGTGTGAGAGAGATAGAGAGATAGAGAAAAACAGAGAAAGAGAGAAAGAGACGGAGATCGGACCCACCTGACTTTTCGAATCAACCTTGGTGACTGGATTCTGGGGTTGATTCGGAGAATTGGAAGGTGGTTTCGGTGGAGCCGATAACTGGGCTTTCAAGATAGGAGAAGCCGGTGCTATGGGGTGCGTTCTTTGCCCGGAAGACAGTGAGAGAGAAAGGGAGAGGGAATGAGAGGAAGGAGCCGCGTCTGGGGCTGTACTATCGGGGGTAGAACTTATATTCTTGGCTGTACGCTGTTGAACGGGAAGCACCTTTACTGGAGCAGTTGCACTCGCGTTGCCAATCGTCGAAACTGAGGTCGTGATTATCCCCGTCGTTGCCACCGCCACTGTAGATGAAGCAGGTGCAACTGGAATCGTGTTCGTTGTGATCGCCGTTTGGCTCGGATACGTAATTGGCCCCGGTGTCGCTCGTACTCTGATCCCTTCATAATACTGCGTTCCAGTCGTCTCTCCTTTCAATGGATTTGGTCCGACGCTACCACCGAATACGGATCTGCAATACAACAATTATTGTTTCTCAAAGCCCATAACCTCACATGTTACGTGCTTGTTAATCCCAAGTTAAACTCAACTCATATAATAATTGCTAAATTATAACTAAATTGTTATTGCTATACCTAATTATCTAATGAAAAAATTTCTCGAATGTTGAGAAAACATGTGGATTAACGTTTGATGAAACGAGTGTACAGTAATGTTATCGAATTGGAGAAGTCATGTTTTATTTTATGAAAAAAATGTTTCCCGTCAGATAAACGTAGACAGCTGCCACAGTTTTACGATGTACAAAATAATTACCTCACGCATCTTGGAAAATGAAGCGGTGCAATAACACCTCTCCTGCCGATTTTTGTGCAACATCCGAGATACTTCTTGTACAATTCTTCCTGCTCTATTCGCACGCCCGGCACAAGTTCAAAGGTAGCGCGTATCCAACCGAGAGCGAACTGTTCATTTTCCTGAATGATCTGCTGATGGGCGTGTTGCTGCTGCAGCGAATTCGCAGTTTCTATCGCTTCTGTAAATGGAAAGAAAAACGAATAATTTAAAGAGTGTCCACTTCATTCGCAATATTAGTCATTGCCTCAACGTAACGTGAGTCATGTTAACAAATAGAACCGTCTTAGAATGTTTAAAAGCATTCTTCTACGGTACTTTTTTGCAAATCAGTCAATATGTGTCAGGCTGTAAATCTTTCGGTATTAATAGGCAATATGGCTACTACAAAAGTTGCTATATTATAATATACCGTCTACTCATTGATGAATTGTAAATCATTTTATAATTACACACAGAAATTTGACTCAAGCTGCAGTCCCAATCAATATACAAAATTTGACAATAGCAACTGCAATAGTTATGCGCAAGATACAGTCAAATGAACAAGTGAGATGCGTTGCAAACTTCCACAACGTGGCGCTTTAAGTGTTAAGCCCGTGTTATCAAAATCAAAGTATCCCGTGCTCCCCTATTTTATGAGTCATTAAATGTAGCCAAGGTAGAACTTGTATTAATATTAAACCTACTGTGCGTGGTCGACTTAGAAGTACTGGTAGCAGGGGTAGTCGGTCGCGAAGGTGCCGGACTGCCAGTGCCAGCAGAAACAACAGGGACCGACGGAACAACGTTGGCCGGCGTAGACGGTACCACGGAGGCAACCAAAGTAGCAGGAATAGCAGGAGCAGCACCGCTGCTAACTTGCTGTCCACCAGCTGTAACGCTCACGGCGGATACGGCTGATTGTGCTGTGTTTTGGGTGGCGTTCATCGGGCTCGCTAAAGTCGAAACAGTTTCGACGACCCTCATTAGGATGCAGGCTTTTGGGCCATAGCTCTGTGCTTCGACGGTCACGAGAGCGACTAACGTGTCGATAGCTCCGCGTACTCGCGCGACGCTGCTGCACGGTCTCTCCCCCAACGATGTCAGAGCATAGAGACACTCCAGAGTATACACCAATAGAGCAATGTCACTCAGAGCTAGGAACCTGTGGAACAGCAAGTCAATTGAAAAGAGAACCATTTAAAGAAATTTCATATGAACTCCTATTATCCTATCCTGGTATTTGACTTTGAAGAAAAATTTATACCACTTTTTTATATTGTTTATGCTGTGCTGTGATTGAGTAGTATCAGAAAGTTTTATGTAGAACTACAATCGGCCTTTAGTACCGCCAGCCTTAATTGTAGGTTTGTTACAACGTAAAATTTTCAACGAATCATTTCTTGCTTTTGTATATGAAGCAGAATACAACATAAAACATGGCAGATACGACAGCTCAATTTCGTTAATGACTCTGTCGGTAATTAACCCTTTTGTGAATAACTAGTATGACGCACTACGACGTATATGTCCAACATTTGACTCGCTGTAAAATACGTTGTGAATATTTTACACTAAACCTGAACCGTCAATAAAAATACACTGATGGATTTATTAATTTTACAATATGAGTTGCGAAGCAGTTTTAATAAGCAAATGAATACTGGATGTAACGAAGTACCTACAATAACGAATGGATCTGTTTCACGCACTACTCTCAAATGCATACATTATTTTTTCTGAATCTCTCCACATCGTAAATTCATAATCATTATAAATTGTAGTTTAACTGCGTATAGTCTTGACTAGTTTTAACATTTCGAATACGACACTAATTCGTTGTAGAAAATACGTACCTGCAAATGAGCTCGTAGACAGCATCATCAAGTCCGAAAGTAACAATCTCCTCATTGCTGTCTTGCTGACTGATTTTATTAAGCACCTCGAGACAAGAAATTACGATGAACCTATCGTGGGACTCGATACCCTTGGCAACACAACCAAGTGTGACATCGGTTATTCTCTCACCGGCTTCTTTCAATACAATCTCGTTTGCGATATTTCCGAGTATGTCGAAGCCGAGTTGATGCAAGTTGCTCCATCTCGCTCTAATGCAGAGGAGCACGAATCTGAGGAAGCACCGATTCCTACCGAGGATCGCTGCATTCTCTGGACTAAAACTCAAGTTACGCAAGATCGATGCTATCTGCAGAACCCGCTGGCCATACGGATCCTGCGTCCCCAGCGTCCTACCTACACAGAATAGGTCCTTATCCTCCTCTTCGAATTTTATCGAATTCTGATTCTGATCTTTCGAGTATTCCTCTTGATTGTGAAACGGCTCGGGCAGCCGGTCGGCATCTAGCTGTCCACAATCAGGTAATACCTGCGAAATCACAAGCAAATCAAATCAATCATTAGATCAATCAATTGAACAGCAACAGCAGGTAAATTCCAGCAAAATTCCGATGTCAATAAGAAGTAGTTGCGCGAAAAGTTATTTCAGATACATTCAACTTTACCATAGCACAGGGAAATCATTGTGCTTTTCAATACAAAAGCCTTATTAGAAACATTTAATGATTACTGAAATCTCGCAATGTGATAACAACTGAATTTGTAGTAAACGAAATTACAAAGATCAGCTTAAATTGTTCAAAATGTGTATTCAATTACTCCTGGAGGACAATTCAAGTGAAAAGTAATACAAAATTAAAACTGCGATTGTACTTTGAAATTCAAGGAGTCTGTCGCGTCAATGGGCCACTATGTAAAGCGGAAATTGTGATTACATAAAAACAGAGCTGATGGATACTTACGGGAGGATCTACATTCATCGGCGTAACGGTGTCTTCCTCTTGATTCTGCACGGCATCATTTCTATTCTGTTTATCCCTGTCAATGGTTTTCCGTCTGGAGAAGGTGTGAAGAGCCGTAGATGGCTTCTTCATAAATGTCCTCTCATTAGTAAGATCAATCACGTCTTGAGAGTCGAGAACGTCCGTCCAGAAGGAGTTTATCGAGTAATTCCGTACGCGCGAATACACCTCGATAAAAAGCTGCCGCGTGCCGGGGGAATCGAAGACCCCCGCGTGGGCAAGGAGTATGTTCACCAGTCGTGGGTACTTGTCGAGCCGGAGGGTATGCTTGCCCTCGTTCGAGAGTAGTGTACAGACGTTTATCGCGAAGTCCTGCTCGTTTGGCAACGGGGAGAGTAGGGAGAGCGCGAGTTTGTCGTAATTCGACGGTTTGTACAAATTCGCCGACAGCCCATTGTATTCGCGAAGAGATTCTGAAAAATAAAATACAGGCTAAGTGAACCAGTGTTCCAAAGAAACGAGTGTTCATTGAGCTACTAACATATCTAGTAAAACAACACTTTCAGTACCATTCGATTCGCTTTGTTAACTTTTATTAAGAACCATTGAATACACTTACCAATAATCAGATATTGTTTTCATTCTTATTTATGAAGCTATTGAGAAAGAAGTTTCAAGAACCCGACATATTAATAGTTTTTTAAAATTCTTGCCATGTAATATAGTTTGATGTTCAAAAGAAAATATATTATTGGTACAGTGTATATGTCGAATTACAGTTATATGTAATTTTCCATTCATTGAAGTTTATTATCATTACTTGAATACTATTTTCCAAATGAACAACATCTTTCAACCTTCCTTGAAATGCATCTTTTCATTAAGGCTGTACAAAATGTAGTTATAACATAAGTCATGTGCGACGTAACATCTCATCGAGATGGCAACGAGTTGCTCAAATTCCTTTTGGGCGTATAAAAGGAAATACGAAGGCAAAGGGCGACAGTCGTGGACTGTCGAAGGAACAGAAAGGGACAGCAGAGATGAAGAGGACGCAGGCACATAAGTGCAAGTTGTAGATGATAATTAAATGAGCAATAATCGCGAAGCAGATAAAATCGCATCGCGCATAATCGTGTCGGCGGGTAGTAGAAGCGGGTCTATATTGCTGGCGCAGGCGCCTACAACACTTCACTCCCGACACGACCCGACCCGACCCGACCCGACACCACCGTCTCCTTCACGTTTCATCAGTTCTTTCACACCTCTGTTTAACCCTCTGAACCCGACTTTTCGCCAATTATTGTTTAGTAAATTCAATAAGAAAAAATCAAGAATAGCAATATATTAAACATATATATTTTTACCAAAATTCAACAAAATGTCCTTCGTTCTTAAAAGTTCTGAGATTATAAGTCCCATGAGTATCAACAAAATATAATATGCAATACTTGCAATATAGAGTTGACTAGTTCACGCGAGATAATGATACCGAGACCAAAAATTCGTATTTTAAGGAAACTTCGTCGATATGTAGAGCACATTGGGAAATACAAAGAAGAATTTTTCTGAATTTGTAGTTTGTAACGTACCTAAAATTTGTCTTTGTTACTATAAAAAAACAGTTCTCTATATTCGTATTTGTAACGAAAACATGAATTGCACTTGCTACTTCTGAATACGCTGCTCTATATACTTAACAAGTTTTGGTAAATTAGAATTTTCATTTGAAATTTTCCTTTGTCAGCTGCAAAGTACCCAAATGGCTGGATAGTTGGCCAAATGAATGGGTAAGTGCATGCTTATGTTGCCCAATATGTAATCCAATAACTGTGGTGTTCAATAGTCAGACACTTTGGTAGCGGGATAACTGAACGGAGGATAGACGTTTGATCAACCGGTCAGTTGGATGACTAAATAATTGCTTAGTTAAATAATGGCCGTGCTTTGGACTTTAGCACAACATGATCTACGTTGAACATTCTGTTTTCAATGCAAATAATGTGTTTGAGAGGACTCATTTAAGTATATTAATATCTCGTATTTCACAATTGTGGAAAAAGTCTACATTTACATGAAATTTTAACAAGCAAAGATACAAAAGAGCTCAGTTCCTTACACTTGAAAAGGAAACGTAGTTGATAATAAGCATAACAAGGTGCGATATATGCGTTCATAAAAATTGAACAGTTATGGGTTGACAACAGGCACAAGTCTAACACTACATAAAATAAAGCGACGTTTGCATGTGTGCAAAGCTTTGGAACTCGTGCAGCTTCTCATGGTAAAGGAATTCCAGGAACAAACGTTTCAAAGAAAAGGAATTATCGCAATGACGAAGAATGGAGTGTAACTGTTACTTCGCGAAACGAGCAGTGCAAAGTATTCAGCGAAATCTTGTGCGACTGAAATAAACTTTTAATAACTTTTAAACGATTTTATTATTAACGTTTAAATTGCGACTGCTCCCTGTAAAAATTCGAATGTGATGAAATCTTGTCTACAATAAGATACGGATGGTTACTAAATCTCACTGCTTGATGATAGCTATTTGTCGAAGAGTACATTTTTATAAAATAATCTTCTATCCATAATATTTCCTTCGCAAAATAAATGACCATTTCAAAAACCCACCATTTAATAATCGTAAATCTTTGTTTAAGCTTACGCTTACATATAAGGGTATTTCGAAGTGACGTTTAAAAAACTTTGACAAAGGCTAGGTCTAGTGAACCTTTCTGTACTGTGAAACAGTTTTTTACAATAAAGCAAGTGTCTGCATTGCATTGGAAAGTGCTGATTCAGTATTATGGAAAGTTGAATAATGTCAATCAACTAATGCAGCTTACCTGCTATATTATGCTGGTGATGATTATAGGTAAGAGGAACCGAATGTAAAGCTCTGGCGGACCACTTGCGATGCCTAGAATCTTCATCATCATCGTCAGCTTGCTGACCGTCTTCGCCTAGGAAGTGGAACTTTTCATACCTGTCCAGATATCTGGGAATAAATATTATACATTTTCCCACGAATCTATAAAGTCCATTGTGAAAAGGTTTCTTCACTAATGAAGTACTCTTATATAAAAAGCATTAAACATTTAGTCAAAAGAATCGTGTAATTGATTTTTAGCTCAAAGACGCAGATTTTACGATTTTACATAACAAATCGATTATGTGATTACTTTTATCTGTCAGCATCATTATGTACAACGAAAATATTAAACATTTTGTGCCATATTATCCAACAAAAAATTCGAATAAACAGCGTTAGCAAAACTCAGAATTTCCAAAAGCTTTTTCCAAAATCTTAATTGCGAGTAATCGTTAAACGAACGAAGTTCCGATAAACTTATAATAAGAAAATAAAAAGTTATTCTTTCGATAATACTGGTAACACCATATTAATTTTTCAGTGCAATAACGATTAATAATAATTATTTTTAATAAACCTTCATCAAGGGTATGAAAATTTGTTACATTTACCGTAAGCAAAATATTGTACGTACACATTTATACAAGTCACTACGTCATTAAGAGAACTTCTACAACACTTACCGCAAGTAGATTTGTTTCAAGCCAACCCCGCTGTTAACGCAGCCGTTGGGTAAGTGAAATTGTTCACACAAAGCCGACCACTCGTTTCTGGTATTCACCTAAAACAGAAACATAATTCATAATTATCAAATTATGCCGTGACTTTAGGTTTCAGTGATTTCGCTAGAAATATTTGGGTCACATAATATTTCTCAGTGCGTTTTAGAATTAAAAGTTTGTTGCCATGGAAAATTTCTAAATACCATAAGTTAATGTAAATCTGAGAGCCCTGTGTAAACACATAATTGGCTGTTGCAAACGCGGATGGGTGCCATTCTTCATAGTAAAATAAATCATACCTTGACACGAAATATGTGCAATACTGCATTTCGCCAAGCCAAACAGAATTGAACCCGACATCTAGTTTGTGCATAAATATTGCAAAATATTTTTTCAACATCAATGAGAACAGCTCATTATGACCTCAGGAATGTAATGCGTGCTAAACTTCCTGTTCTCTGAGGCTTTACATTTAGCTTCAGATAAAATTAGTATGCATATGTACACTGTATTGATGTGACCGCAATATTAATGTGATTTTTGGATCACATACATTTCATATTCGATTGTTTCTTATCTCTCGAAGCTAAAATAAACTTCTAATTTGATTCGCAGATTAATCTATTATTTATCTCACGTCGATCGATCATTTCCGTCTCTCCGGGTAAACCGTTCTGATTTTCTTGCGGAGTAAACGTTTGCGTACGGGGGACATTTATAACTTTAAAAAAAGACACGACTAAAGACTATTGCACTTCTTTTACTTTGAAACGCATCTAGCATTTCTGTTCAAATGTATCTTTCTATATGAGAACATTTCTTTTGTTGCTGATATTATTATACTTGTCTCCAAAAGTATTTCCTTGACATAACTACTCATCTACGACCTTTTCGACGCATATAAAATGGGCGATGACATCTAAACGAATTTACCTTCGACGGCTAAGAATTTTTATTATTTTCTTATTTTTTAATTGCTAGTAATTTGGCGAAGAGGACCGACAAAATAATTTATAGATGGGTCATAGAAAGATAATTACTATACGTAAATTAGTTTAGCGAGATGATATTGGAAGTGGCAAAGAGTCAATAAATAAATAAACAAGTAAGAATACATTGGAAAATCAGGAAGCAAAGATGGGGAGAAATCGTGCAAAATTGACGACAGCGCGAATATTGGGTCAGTGCTCTCTGGATCCGCGCCCGTTGCTTTGCTATTTTCGTCAGCACACGACAACCGAGCTGATCAACAGACAAGGGATATTTTCCAACTTCAAAGTGCTGATTTAAGAAAATTCGCCAGAATATAACACATATTCCAATTGAAACAAACAACTTTTTAATACGAAAATTCATCCCTAAGATTACAACTAGCTCTAATTAGCTAAAATTTCGCCGTCCTTGATTGTTAACAACTAAACAACTATCAAGTAGAGAAAAGAGATTCTCATAAAAATTTAGTTTCATTAAAAAGTTTATCAGATTATGGGCGAAAAGTTTCTCTTAGTTATGTAGATTTTTTTTGTATCCATGCCAATAACTTTGGTACGATTGAATTTTATACGAAAAGCTTATGTTCTCATTCTTTAAGAATTATCGACCATGTCTAAAAACGCAGTAATTTTTTAGAGGTTCATCTCACCCTGCTTAAACGTAGAGGAAGAAAATGTACCTTACACATGTATAATCACGTGCCCATTTTCATAAACTATCATGAACATCAGAATCATCTGCCTGAAAAGGCCCGTTGCTGGGAAGAATTATCTCTACAGTAGTACTTCATTCGCCCACACAACGACCGTAGGCGTGGAGGTCACCTCATCCACAAGAAATATAAAAACTATTACTAAAACGTACTGATAAAGATAACAAACATCATCATATAATGTTCATTTGGTACTAAATAGAATCATAATCGAAATATTTGAAAAAAGTTTATTAGTTTAACAACTACCTTGCATATAACCGAGTGTAGCGTAGAATCATTCTTTGAGGTACTACAACGATTAATGTCACGTTATAAGTGTATCAGAAATATTATTATAAGTATTTGGGGTTTCGTTACGAAAGGCGCTTCGAAACATAAATATTATAAATGATTATCTTATAATATGATTATTTTATAAATGATTAAATTACATATCTGGTAGAGATAGTTGCTCGAGTATATTTCATATGCATCTATTTAATCAATGAGTAACTGATGAATGTAAAAATACCTGAAGAAATCTACTGATCTTTATCTAAGGATTTTTTTAAATATGCAGTATGTATCGAAAATTTATCATATTTTATATGTCCCTAAATGCTTTATTACTGTTTCAAATTACTTCTAACGTTCCATTCTATATCACATACTCTTTAAACGTATGCCAAGAAATAAATATGACCAGAACAATCCCCAACCTATTCCTTACAACTTATTCGACATTTTCGCAGTATTCTGTAAACATAGCAAGCGGTAAACCTAATGATACAAAGGTGAGCCCATTGAGACGGTATTCAATTGGTAAACATCGTTTCCAGGCAACAGCATTTGTGTTAATACAATAACAGTATTCAATATTAATTATCCTTAATGAAATAAAAACAAATCCGGCTAGTTATTGACATATTTGAGCATAAGTTCTTTGGACAAGTATGACTGATCATACGGCCCCAACGAGTTGAGATACCCTTATGCACCGTGCAAGAAAAGACTAAATTCGTTAAGAGCGAAGGAAGGGAGAACCGATACGACATAGAGCCGGCCGGTCTCACGGCACGACTGACAGTTCCCGAGTCAGCTGATCATCCAAGAGAGAGAGCACAAAGAACATGAAGAGAGGGGGAGCGGTGCACCACCACCACCACCACCACCACGGCCACCACTATCACCAATATTAGTGCCGATGGGAATAGTAGCTATCGTAGTAACAAGTACGGCGATTGTGCGGTGGTAGTAGTAATAGTAGTAGCCGTCGTAGTAGTAGCAGCAGTAGTAGTAGTAGCAGGAGTAGTGCAGATGACTGGCCGGCCACTGCGGGAGGGGAGGGGGGCAAAAGGGGTAGAGAAGAGAGGGGGGGAGGGTTGCGACGCGCTGTCTGCCATCGACGTCAAGATCAGCTGATCGTGGCGGAGGTGTGCCGGCGACTCACTGTGAAATCTGAATGAACGAATGAATGAAGAAGTCTTCGCGCGCGTATGTACCAAGAGAGGAGGGAGAGGGGGGGGGGGGGAAGAGAAGAGAAGACAGGAGAGGAGAGACCAAGAGAAAAGAGGTGAGGGGCCAAGGGGGAGAACTCGCGTGCGCGCGACTGCCTAACTGTGCGCGCGATTACTCCTCGGAGAACAGGGCCACGTCCAGTCTCCTCTAGTCCCATACCGTCCATATATCGAGCACGATCGGTCCGGCTCTACTGTCTCCTACCCTGGCTCCACAAGTTTCTGCGTCATGGATATATATTTCATGGTCAAACGAGTTACGAATGGAATAGTCTCACTCTCCTGCTAATTTTTACCTGCACTACATTCCGTCTGGGGTTCGTAAATCGGTCCGACTCTAACCCACTCTAACCCACTCTAACCCACTACTGTCTCTTACCCTGGTTCCACAAGTTTTTGCGTCATGGATATATATTCCATGGTCAATCGTGCAGTTAGAAATAGAACATTCTCACTCCTTCGCTAATTTTTGCGGACACTATACTGTATTCTGTCTAGAATTTGTAAATCATGGCGCTGCAAAGTATCTAAATGTTCGGTTCGACTCTCATTCCTAGAAACTCCATGCTACTCCGTACCTGTTCTCTCACCATTTATCGTTTATTACATGTATCATTTATACAATGGATGATCATGGATAAGTTAATGAAGTCTGTAATTGACATTTTTGGAAATTTGCGAAACGTAGTTCTGCGTTCAGGACTCAGGACAGTACTTTTACCGAGGTGGAAACGGGGCTACAAATCCGTGGGGAAAGTTTAATAAAAACGCAATTTTACAGTTTATTGTGTGTGAGTTTAAGGAAAAGAGACACTCCTTAGACAATAAATTGTAACAGAGCCCAACGTAAGTACCGATAGACTGTTCAACTCCAATTGCTGTTCTAAATTATAGTAAATTTCATTAATCGTAGTTGAGCACAAATTCAGTTAGGTTATTGTAGCAGTTGAATTGTTACAGCTCATGGCTACAATTATCGCTGTTTCTTATCTTTCTAAATCGAATGTACATAAATGGGCATACTGAAAGGTTTGTGATCAACTGAAATAGTGGTGAATGCATGTGTAAAGCGCGGATAGAATACCAATTATTAGTCCGGCGACAATTCTCGACGAACGTTTCTACGTGAATGCACATACTGAAAGGTTTGTGAAATATTGCAGTGTTCGTAGATGCATATATAAAAAGCGCAAATTGTACAACAATGCAAATATTTACCGGTAATTCCGCAAATCTCCGTATAAATTCAATCCCATGTTAAATATTTCCGTCCAGTCGAACTCACTCACTAACTCAATGCAAAACACTGTCTAATTATTGGACAGTATAAAAGTTATGCATTCATATCTATAAAGATGAGGAAATACAATGTGGCCTCGGGGTTTATGTTCAAAGGTTTATGTTCAATTTGGAAACTGAATATCTATGCAAAGTAGATGATTAACTCAACATAAAATTTTTATTCATGCTGAAATGTCTAAAAAGGTGTTGCTAGTAATGGAATGCAAAATAATTCGCTAACACAACACGTTCTTGTGATGTTTGGTACGAATTGGAATGCTAGATGGCGCCAAAGTAGTAATCCGCGCTGAAATTATACAATAGATGGTCCAGATTTTCTAACACATTATACTCTTGTTTCACTTTTGTTGCACTATGCTGTTGTGCTAATAGCAAAATTCAACATAAATTTAAATCAAGCATGCCTCACTTCCTTTTTCTTTGATTACCGAATAACGGAAACTAAATTTAGGAAAAATGAAACAATCCTCACTGTAATACATCAATCATACAAAATATTTTCCAGTGTTGACTGTTAAAAATTGAATTGTCACATGTATACCAATCTCGTAATATATGATAGTTATTACAATATTCAGTATTTAATACAGACGTGCATCTTCTACGTCCCAGCTGCATTATGCTGCTTTTCTTTCACCGTTAGCCGATAAATATTAAATATTTACTTAAATCATAACTCATAAAGTGATTTCTGAGGGATTTCAGCAGATTCTAGAAGTCAAACGTGACAGAATATATGGCAGATTTTAAAGAAGCAATAAAAAATGTCAACGCCAGACATTTGCGAGATCAATTATCTACTAAGTAACATATAATCTGAATAAAATCAGATTATCTGGGGAAATCTGAAGAGTTATATCATTAATATTTCAACATAAACAAAATTTGGTATTTCATGTACACTGTCTTAAGTATTACGTGTACGTAAAAGCTACCAAGAGAATAACGTCGCAAGACAGTCTTTCATTCTGGGAAGCCATGGTCGTATAATCAAAACAGAGTTCGAGGAGGGCCCTATTTACGTCACAGGCCACCGCGGGCCTAGCACAAGCGTTTCCATATTTTCAAAGTTTCATTTCTCGAACTGCAGTCCAGGCAGAGTTAATAAACGTCCACACCAAGTCAGGTTTTACAATTTTAACAAACTCTAACCCACTATGTTTTTTACATATGCCAATATTGACATACATGGAATCTGGCAAACCTCTAAAGCTAGGTGTCTTACTCCGTGATTGAAAATTCAGGACAATATGAAAAAATAAGCCTTTTGAATAAATTATACTGTTTTTATCAATGACTTGGAACACCGTATTACGTTTCTGCTCGTTTTTTTCGTAAGAGTAGAAGCCAATGACGCGTCATCGCGGGAAAGCTGTGTAAAGAGCGTTGTAGAGGGTGGCTGTAAGGCAAGTATTTAGTAAAGATGTAGGAGGGTAATGGCTTGCGCGCGCAACGAAACAGGCAGAAGCCAGAGCGACACGGCTTTCTTCTCTTATTTTCATATTCGCTAACCACCCGTCGCTTCATTCTTTTTTACCTTGGCATATGTATCTTCCTAGCGTAAAATAGACGCAGGCGATCAACCGCTTTCCCATACGTACGACGTATTGGCGCAAGAAATAGTGTTACCTTTGGAACAAAGAGAGACGAGACAAAGAAGAAGGATAACTGATTTATCAAGCAAGACGCCATCGGATATCCTACAGCTCTGCTGAACCAAGACTATATGTTTTTCGGATAATCATTCGCGAAAGCAGAAAGCAATGAGCTAGAAAAATCTTTCTACTAGACTTTGAATTGCGTAGCACATGTACACGATATGCCAGGGGGAACTATATTGACATATCGATATGTAAATATCAATACAAATATAACAGAGTCGTGTTTGTATTTACATGAACATTGGGGGATATTGACCCTGACGGCATTACACTGTGTCTGCGTCAGTGATAAGCAAAACATATTTTGTTTGGAAGAATTCTCTTCAAGTCTTATGTAAGAGGCAGCAAATAATGCATTAAAAACCGGACTGAACGAAGCATGTAAAAGGCTTTCCATTAATTTTCATGCACCTCTGAGATTTAATTGCCGTATCGACTTTTTCGATAATTAAAGAACTGTATTTACAGTTTTAAAATAGACTTCAAATGATGGTCATAAATGTGCTTACAAAGCAAAAACATGATGACGAACACGTGAAATTTGCAGAGCAAAAAATCGCAGTATAGGTGTTATTCAAAATCACCGTTAGTAGGAATAAGATAAAAGTTACTGCGGGTGATAAGAATCTGCAAAGCCACGTATGAGGAATCACAAAGTAGTATCATTCGAATAACCTTAATTTCCTCGCAAAATTTGATACAATACTTTCAAATGGAAAACGGAACCACACATCATTTAATATCATGAAATTTGTTTCTTTTACATCCTGTTGCAATGATACATCCTATTTAGAAGCACTTTTTTTATCCGATTTCTGCGTGAACGTAATGAAATGTTTCAAAAATGCCATCATTATTCTTCCGTCAAAAGATGTTAACCCTGTCGCGTTATCGAGTACATTAATAATTATGTGCGGATTACGATAAGATACGCATCATCGCGAGTATTATTTGTCGTTTCTGCGCAACGGATGTGAACGATTTTCGTATTACAAAGGATAGTTGCATGGCAATGGCAGATGCTCCTCGTACGAAGAAAAATCATTGCGGAAAGTTTATATTTACGGTATCCGTTTGTAACTTGTGACGTCTAATGTCGGCGAGACTGGTAAGGATAAATTTCCTAGGTACTGTACATTATGAAAGTAATGCCGCAGGTTGGTCAAATTGATGGGAGGTGTTGAGCCGAGAGTAAAGGAGGGAGGCAGGTAGGATCGGCAGACGGCTAAGAATTGAAGAGAGGTCGGCCAGGCGGGAAGTATGAGGTCGGTTTACTGTCCGTTTGGCGTATGCGAGCTGGCCTGCCCCCTCCGAGGTTTCTTGCGATGCGCTGTTGCCGGTTGCTCGTTTCTCTCTGTTCGAGGTGGGTGCTTGCTTTGCGTGGCATCGTAGCATCGTGCCGGCATGGCTGCCTGCCGACGATGCCGTATCGGCATGCGTATGGCTGGTAGCGTCGTTGCCATATCGACCGTGTACCCGCACCAAGTCTCTACTTCTCCGGTTATCACCGATGGATCACCGTACAATCCAAATCACTCGCGCTCTTTCCATCATTGTTGCGTGCCGTTCTTTCGCAGCCTATCCATGCCTCTCAGCCCTCCCCCTCTATACGTGCTCTCACCTCTTTCATCCTCTACCAAGCGGTCCATCAAATCTCATTCCTTTTCAATTCTCACGTTCGAAATAACATTTCGTACAAATCATGCAGTCAAATCATGTTTATTCTCTTTGGATTCTATTTAGTCGAAAAGTATTCTGTTGCAAATCATCAATTGTAAGTTCCCTCAATATTATTGAGGCTACTCATTTTTTTCTCGTATTCGAACAGCCTTCCTCGACAAAAACTTCGCTCGTGTGGTATATCCTTTCGACGTTTAACGAGTTCTCTGATCATGGCATTTACATTCGAATGAAAAAAAAGAATCTTAACGGTAGTTACCATTTGAATGTGTATTTTTACAAACGACTAACCGATTTGAAAATATTACAGTTTTTTATCAGAACGTATGTGTATACGCTAGGCTTGTTCTCGATGTAATTTTAAATTCAAGGTCTGTTTATAATGAACCGTAATATTATGCGGCACAAATGGAAAAATATCTGACAATAAGAAGCATCAAATGAGAACCCTTCTAAATCTGCTTTCTCATTAAGTACATTGCATATCCGTTTAGAAATATGATTTTGTTCTCATAACTGCAATTGCAATTGTCTTTTTTCGAGTATTCCCATAATAAATTAATTCTGTTACTGACTTTTATGATTAAAAACTCTGTAATCATCAAATATTTTATACTATCGTCAATGAATATGTAATTATCGCATTTAACATGGTTATTACGACGTGGGTAGTCGATGACAGGGCGTGGTGATTTGTTTTGTCTCTAAACATCTGTATTTAAAGCAATGTCAAGACGAAGACTGCAAGGAATATGAGTTGATCGGAAAAATAATGAACAGAATTACAAAAACAAAGATAAATTATTGAGCACAAGAAAAGGTTGCCAGGCAGTAAATATAAAAGAAATTGTACTGCAAGAGTAGCAACTAGCTGTACTGATTGTTTAAACGAGCTTCATTTACGGCTACCCCTTTTTAACATAATACATCATAATATCGATAAATTTCATAAAAATTGCCACGTTGTTATACAGCGCACTTTGTACGTTGTCCGTTTTCATTAATAAAATTCATATTTGCATTCTTACAAACATCACATTGTAAATATTACAAATGTTTGTAATATGCTCTGCTACGTGAGCCATTGATGGTCCACGAGGTGTGAACAAAAAGTCACGCGAAAAAATCTGGCCACAGAAGATGTTAAGAATATTTAAAAGGAACCAAACGAACATAACTGCTGTTAATTAGTCAATTTTACAAACGCGATTCATTATTCAACCGTATAAATTGCTTTTAAATGTAGAAATGCGTGACAATCAAAGTAAACGAAGATAATTAACGAAAACCTCTTTGATTTTACCGTTAGTTCATTCGACAAATTATCTAGTAAAATTTGAGCTTCATTTACGACCTATAGTACCCCTGTGCCCTACGTATTGAACCGCAGAAAATGATGTAAAATATGGGCTTAACGTACAATTCCTCGTGCTGGTACAATCAATATAATTCCATTTGACCTTCCACGAGACCATAATCTTTCTACTTTGAAAAGGTAAGTCGAATATGACAATCACGTGAAAGGAGTACAGGTATTTTCTATGATTATGATCATGAAAATAAAACGTATGGTTATTGATTGTAGAACGTTTTCAAGTTTACTGACGTCTGATCACGATATCCAGTAAAGATGATGCGTCCCAATTATTCCCATGCGACCTTCCCACCGTCGCGTTTCTCCCCACTCGCGCCGGCCGGTCCCCCTCCGATATTCTTGTCTCTGTACCGTTGAAAAGACGAACCAACAGTAAAGCCCGGCGATAAGGAAGGAAGGCAGCGGCCGCGTGCAAGCCTGTCAACCGAGGTAAACCGAAGCGAACCAAGGCTGTGCAGTCTACACCTGACTCAGCATTAGCAGCTTCGTCCTACCGCGTGCTCTCGGCAGACCAACGGCAGACTAACGCCGGGCTATCGCGCACGATCATCGTTTTCGATGTGGCCAGATACCTTTGAACATGCTACAGAATTCGTGTCGGCGCAGTCGCGCCCCTGTGCAATATCTCTGACACGCTCCAAGAAACCTCTACGATAAGGGAAGATTGCCAACTCGCCAATGTGGATTTTACCGAACTCGCTAGGTACGGACAGTACGTTGGGCAGTGACAGAAACGTTTCATGGTGCGAAGAGGAATCACGTTTCAGAAGCAAATCAATCGTGAGTTTTATACATTTTTTTCGTTTCTTGCATACACGCAGTTAGTCAAGTGTAGCTAATTGAAAATAAAACTTCTTATACAATATATGTATGTTTTTCAAGGTGCTACATTTCTTACAGTACAAATGAGTCCGTTAGATTCAATCGGGTCATTCGATTTGTAAGACGAAAAAATCCTCACCGGAGTCCTCCACTTTTAAGTTGCGGAAATATCGTTATTGAATAAAGTGAAAAAATATTTGCTCATTCTATACGATTGGCTAATAGCTAGATCCCGTGCCATTATGCACACATTAACCGATGAAAACAAAACGTTCGTGTAGATCAGTAATAATGATAAAACTTTCCACCGCAGTTATTAAATTTCTTAAGCGCGCATTATGTGTTTTTAATATACAGTGTTTCTTTACAAAAATTCAAATTATTAGCGTCAGATGGTTTGCTATAAAATTTTGTAAGTAGATATATATTCTGATTTATTTTTAATGAGCACAGAACGTTAATTATTTTTTAGTAATCACTAATGAATTTCAGAAAATTCTTTTCTATCAGGTGAGAATAGAATTTTTTAATTCATATTGTATATAATAATTATACATTCATGTCATACACGTGCTAATATTGTTGTTCGGTACGTGAGTATAGGAGAGTAATATTACATACAGTAGCTCTCGTATAACGCAAATTCCTATAGCACGCCAAAGATATTGCGACTACTATTTTCGTACAACGCGATTCCTCGTACAACGCGCTAGATAATAAAACACAGGAATATGTGTCATAATACGTTTTTTTGGACCAACAGCGTATATATGGCACTTATTTTTAAAATAATATCCTATTTGGTAAAACATAGATAATAAAAGTTGGTACGGCAATAATCGTTTTAAACATTTGACTTTGCGAGAAAAATTCTCGTACAGCAGAATCGCCTACACCGCTAATACATAAAACGCATAACGTATTGACTGCGTTATACAGGAGTCTACTGTATATGTAATGGAAATGACGACCAAAAAATACCGACAAAACTGCCTTCACCCTGCATAGGAAGTTAAGAAAACACTGACATAGAAAGTTTTCAAAATATGTAACTTACCTTAATCCATCCTCCATGTGCAGTGACGACGACATACAGCAGGTATAAATCTATCTCCTTCCCACTGATTCTTGGAGATTTCTTGAATGGAGTCCTAATATTAACATTTAATGGTATTAATTCATTTTTAAACTCACGTTGCTATGTTATTTTTAATTATTGTAATAATTATCATGGAACTGAATACGGCTGTAAACTCGACAAATTGCAACCAAGGGCAACCTAACAAAAACGTTAGTTGCGAACTCGGAAATGATCAAAAAGACTCGGAAGATGAAAATATATTCATACTTCGGAAAACTTATTTTCCTCTGGTAAAACGTGTGTTTCGCAAGGAACAAAAGTGAATTATCTCTGTTTATTGTTCTAGAAGATTTTAAGTAATGTGTGCATGACGTGAGAACATTAGTAAATTGCAAGGTTGTTGATGCAATACTAGAAAAAAATTAAATAAATACGTTGGTATTTAAACAGATTAGAACAAATGTGCATTTTGGTGAATGTACAATAAACAATGCTTCAGCTTAATGGTTAGCTACTTTCTCAAGTAAGATGCATTAATTTGTCTTTTAGAGATACCAATGGTATTAAGCTATATGTTAACAACAATACTAAAATATGGTACTTCGAAAATGATACAATTTATAACTTCAAATTGTTTTAGCATGTACTAGGACTTTACACCTTCTTTCCGGAAAGAAGCCACGCAAATTGTACTTTAATATTTACTTAGCGTGAAAACATATTTCTGCCTAGACGAAAGTCGTCGAATGGGATTGGCACATTCTTCCATGATAATTAGAAGGTGAAAAAATGTTACTCCGACAGAGACGGATGAAATTAATTTTTTAGGTCCTTAACACAGTCGGTGGACACACCTTGCGTTTCTCATTTACACTCTCCTTAAGATAAAAATGAATGAATTCTCGATTGTTACATAATTTTGTTTCGTAAAACGACAATGAACGTGACAAAACAGTGGGTATTATTTCAAAGAATTTTGATTAGTTGAACATTTTCTCCTCCTCATCTATGAAACATGCTACCTACTGCATGAAGCAAAACAATTGTTACGAATTTCTATCTAAAGAAAGGGGGTAAATTTCGACCGAAGGTGAAGAGTGAGAATAATGAGCACGTAGCACGTGTGTGATTGAAGCGAAGATGAGGATTATTCTGTTACCCCCTAGTCTCGTGGAAGTGATGGAGCTCCTTGAGAAAGTTTTCCCTCTCCTTCTCGTAGGTAACGGGGTCCTTATTGAGGATCTTGGCCATGGTCTCGGTGTAATGGTCCTCCTTGGCTGGTGGGTGCGGATTTGTGTGTAAGTGTTGGTGCGTGTGCGTACGTTAAAGACGCTAACCGACTGGCGGCAGCAGTGGTGGTTTAGTGAGTGACGGTGACGACGGCGACGGCGGCGGCACTGCCACTGGCACCGGCACTGCCACTGACACTGACACTGGCACTGGCACTGGCACGGACACGGGCACGGGCACTGCCACTGGCACTTGGAGGGAGCAACAGTAGGGCCGCCGGCAAGCGATGAGGGAGGACGAGGCGCACATGGGCCTGCGATCCTGACAAGGAGGCGCATTTACGCGAAGATCCGACGGAAAACAAAGACGATCTTTTCGTCCGTGGAATTACCAAGCACGACGCCTTGCGACGACGACGAGCGCGGGTCGACAGGGCCGAGCGACCCGCTCTCGTCATCGGGTCGGTCGATCCTCCAATCGATTTTCCCTTTCTTCCTTCTACCTGTTTCTACCATATAAGCACCACCAAACTCTCTCCTTTTCTTCTTCTTCCTCTTCAGTCTTACACTATGCGGCCACAGACCGTTGCAGATAATTCTCCTGGTCCCTTCCAACACCGTACCGTATTACCATCAAATTTCCTTCTCTATTTTCAATTTGCTCTTCATCTTCCACTAACTTTCCATGTGATCCAGCACTCATCTGTGTGAACAAAAGAAAAATACAATGAAAATAAGACAGTGACTAATTGGAATGAACTTGACGTTATATAAGCTTCATTTCGAACATTGTTGTGCCATTCATATTGTCGAACTACGAGCTCTGTTCATTAAACGTCATAAGGATTCATGGATTCTAACTAACAGATACATTGTAACCTGTGTTAAGTATATTAAATTTGCCTACGAAATCACTCGTATTTTACGTAATCCTTGCTGATGACATGTTTGTAAACGTTCATTAACATTTAAGTCGCCGTAAGAAAAGCAGCTATGATATAATGCACCGTGTCAATAAAGTTTGATTGAGATTTCCTTTTGCTGCACAAACTAGCAATCAAAAGGAACGCCACATTCACAAAATTCAAAAATAATATTCAATTTGTTTCATTTTTTAACTAAATGCGGGAAATAATATGCAGTAAAATTTTCCTCTTTTCACTGCATTCTGTGTGACATTTTTTATCATTTTTAATATAAACTATAATGTTGCGTATGCTGTTAATATATCTGACAAACTAAGTTAATATTGTTAACCTCTAAATATCTGTTAGCTGCAAAGATGTATTGCTTTCGGTCCCGCTCTCTCACTTCTTTTCCACTCACGTTTATCTACCTTGTCCGCGTTTCGTCTGTCCCATGAAAGACTTAGCCGGCCATCGACCGCCGTTGACCATCACTATTGAAAGGAATCTCGTGGCAAAATACTAATTCATATGCGGAAGGCGCCTGTTTGTACACCGAATTCGAATTCTCTCAATTCGCAGAGTTTGCACAACCGTATGTCATATGACCCATCTTTACCCTCAACGCGTTCGATTCTTGGAAGTTTATTTGTCTTCGGTTTGATTTCCAAAATATGCAAAATATGATACTCATGTACAACACAATGCTGTCGATTTTTGCGCACTTCAGTGATAAAAATTGTTCAACTATGCAAAACGATAATTTGTCGGCCCATTAAATATGCAATACATTGCTGACGTAAGAACAACGAAAGTAAAATTTCATGAAAAGTCGTTAAAAACAGAAAATGTCTTGAAAGAATTCTAACAACTCTGAAAAGTAAGAGAACTAGGAGTTCTTTCGTCATCGTGTAAATATATCCCGCAATAATGTTAAATTCCTTGCGAAGATGGTAAGCATCTTTTAATCAATTATGTGCTTCTGAAAACTACCAGTTTACAATCTGCTTGCGTAATATACGTACGTGAATTTAGTTGAATATATTTAGATAAAATTTGACGAAAATAGCATGTAAAATAGGTCATTATTTAACACTGTGAATGGAATATATAATCGAGTGGTTCGCTTGTTGAAATGCTAATAAAAATCAATAAAAAATATAAGAATAATTGAGAGTCTCAAAGTTCAGTCAGCAAAGTTCATAAATCATAATTTGCAGAAATCCAAGTACAATATTAGTTCGGAATATAAAGGTGCAAGTTTTGTGGCATACCCTTGTACCGAAAGTAAAAGTTATTATCAAAATCGTATTACAGAAAGTTAGTTCCCGTAGTAAAATAAGACGTGTAATAAGCAAAACCGACGAAAAGTCAACTCGAATCACTTGGCTCTTCAACAACTGAATTATTAACTCTACTTAATTCCGGAAGTGACGAAGGGAAAAGTTAAACGTTGTATCATCTTCTAGCGTAATATCAAAAATGAATAACGAATAGCAACAACCACTGTGATCATTAATTTGCCGCATCTGCTTTTTCTTTTTCTGTCTAACAAAAATTATAGTAAAAAGAGTGATCTATTTCGCAAAATCTATTACTTCTGAATTCCTTCGTTCACTCTGTTTTTCAGAAATTTGCCCACTCGCAAACTACGTGCACGTGAAGCACACGAAACGTTCTTGATTACTCGTCACTCGCTCACGAGACACTATCCTGCGCGTGTACGCGCTCTTGTATAGTTTACATTCACCGCGGTGTACTGAAAAGAAGTTAAAATAGGAAGAAAAATGTACACGATACTGTTGCACATAGTCAAGGCGAAGCACTTTCACAAATACAGCATAAAAAATATTCAACAATATTATAGGAAAGATAACGGGCAAAAAGATGATCGTATAATGTACTAATAAGAAGTCTTGAAAAGTAAAGAAAAATGTTTTATAGAGCTATAGTAAAGACAACGCTGAAAAAGCTATGCTAGTAGTGACAATACTACTTTCACTTGGGCAAAAATGAAGAATAATTGAGTGTATAAAGGTTTGAGAACACTTGTGCAAAAAACAACGGATGAATGGACAAAAGGTGTGTAAAACGGATGAAAGGGAGGTAAAAAAAAGATCAACGAAGGATCAAGAATTTTAATAAAATATAAGAAACCATAAAATACGAAATTGTATACAGCACGATGTACATGTTTTACAGAGTTCTTAAGAAATTATTGTCAGATGTAGTAGTAGCATTGTTTATGGCAAGAAAGACGTGGATGAAATAAGTGTTTACTGCAAAAAGGGTACACGTGATCAGCAAAACGAACGAGAAAATTACGCAAATGATCAAACAGAATTGAGAATTGAATAAGAAAAAGAAAATCGTAGTAGCGAGACCGCGTTAGGGTGGGAATAGTCCAAATATGCGGTGGCAATTTTGATTGAAATGTAAACGATCATACGCGGAAAAGTCCATTCGGTGAAAAAGATGAAAGGGGACTACGATTTAAGAGAATGAAGGGGCTAAAACGTAAAAACGGAAACGATTAAGCCGTAAGTATGAAACAGTAGTGAAGAAAATGGACGTCGCTTCCACGAGTGATTTTCGCCATTGGTAGTGAGGAAAGACAGAATAGAAGAAAGGTTCGAACGGATTTTCGGTTAGTGGAGTACGCTGAACCGGAGAGGAAACTTGCCGAGAAAGAGTAAGGAGGGAAAGAGCGAGCGAGCGAGAGACAGAGAGACAGAGAGACAGAGAGAGAGAGAGCGAAAGCGTATCTACTCACACGGCGATTGTCTGTCTTCGTCGAACTCGGGGCGGGAACACAGTAGTGTCGCGAGAAACGACGACTCGATCGATTCACCTGTCACTACTCGTAGCGCGCGGTACTGCTAAAACTCGCGCGCTTCCTGCACTTTGCTGGCACTTAGCACATTGGGCAGAGCTCCGACTGGGACACTCGGAAGCGCGGAGTGTCGCTCCGATGATGCTCCTGACGCGTCTCCTGGAGAGTCCCTCGATGCTCCGAGGCTACCACCTCGCCGTGCAGTAACTCGCTCCGGTTCGATGATATCGGCGCCCGCCGGCGGCGTGGCGATCGAAGAACGCGCCTGCTGCTCCTGCTCCTCGTTTCTTTATCACCGTCCTCCTCTCTCTTTCTCTAGCTTGTGCGCGCGCGGCGGCGGCGGCGGCGGTTGCGGGGGCTGCGACGGGTGGCGGCGGTGGTGGCGGCGGCGGTGGCGGAGGCGGAGGCGGAGGCAGAGGGAGGCCGGGAGAGGACGGCACGCACCTTCGCGCTAGCTCAGAGAGCGCTCTTCCTCCTTTCAGGACGTACGTACGCCGTCGTTCCGGCTAAGAAGCACTTTCCTGATCTTACAACGACGACTCGAACACGCCGCGAGATACTGTCTTCTGCACATCAAAATGGCGTCTAACACGACACGATCCACTACTCCCGTTGCGAAGCTCGAGCAAGCCGATTTCACATACGCGCGCGCACTCTCTCGCTCCTTCTCGCTCTTTCACTCGGTGTCTCTGGCTCCTTCTTTCCCCTGTCTCTCTGTGTCTCTCCTATCGCTGCTGAAAAGATTCGTTATATCCTTCGGCACGTCCTGCGGACGCTAAGAGGGAACCCCGGGGACGAAGGAACGCGCGCGCACACTCTGACACGCTACTCTGAAGCGAAACGCTCTTGGTTCGCGCGGCCGATGATCGCTGCCGAGACGAAGACGGCGGAGACGGAGGAGCGTGTTGGCTCAACAACGATCGTCCAATCGTCACGACGGCGACGTAGACGCGGCATTATCGAGCTTCCAAGCTTTTCCACCGGAGGGATGCGGGACGAGGGTGAAGGAGCCTATCGTCCGACACACCGAACACCCGGGTCGCGCACGGTATTTTTACTTTCAAAATGGATGAGGGCACGCACGAGCACCTCCAGTAGAGCGCAGCCGGACGGACGGACGGTCTTTACTTGCCGCTAGAGGCGCTTATCCCGCACGCTCCACCGTAACGACATCCCTCGGATTACCCTTGAACAATAGTCTTACTCACTTTGCTACTTTCCTGCCATCCTGTTTTTCCGCATCGGTCACTCTCCGTCATGACGTTTCTGAGATTTACAGCACATATACATTTACGCGCATAACAGTATCGAGACAAATTGAGGACACTTGATGTGTGCGTACCTCGGTTACATTTACTTTCTATGAAACACAAGTATCAAAAAATAAATCTAAGATATAATCCTGCCAACATAAACCTCCCACATGCATTATATTCCTCCGAGGATAAATCTCATCATACACCAGTATTTATATTCAGTGTTACATAGTAGATTCTTCCTCACGAAAAATCGTACTTTACTGTTCATTGCTTTTATATCATCTTGAATGTCAAAAATGTCTCCAAATATTGTTGTAAACTCACATATAATTTGTTTTAAATTAAATATAATTTGGGGATTCAATTTCACTGTTTTAAATATTTTATTAGTACATGAAGTTTGTATTAAATAGGTCAGGATTAACCTGATTTGCGTGCCCCAAGGTGTAAAATCTTTTATTTCACAGTTAACAATGGTATATACAAAAATTCTATATTTGTACAATGCATATTGAGAACATAAATAAATAGTTTTCACTATCTATTTTTTGGCTAGTTACTCATCCCATGGCCTCTCAATTCGCTTATTGCCCCAATCGTCAAATGTTTTCTGAAGTAGCACAAAAATAATGGTAAGTTAGAATTATGTGAATTATTTACACCCATTTTATTTTGGAAAAATTTGTATATTATTATGAAATGGACAATTTTTGCTGATATTGAAATATGTACATAAACAGCATTCAACTTACATCCTTGATCTTTTCATATTCAGATTCTATAGTTACACCTTCTGATTGTTCGACATGTATTCCATGTTTTTCCAATTCTTTTTGAACATTATACGCACTCACTTTTCTATACCTATAGCTAAATCATAAAATAATCATAATATGTATAATTTTGTAGAAGCCTGTTAGGATTCACAAAAACAATTCTTGCTGATTCTTTTATATTGAATTATAGCACAAAATGGACAATGATTTCTGATTTGTTTCCTCAACATCTTTAAAATTCTGAAGTTTGTGCATATGAATTTTTTTAAGCATATTTATACCCGAAAGATAAATTTGCAAATTTTGCTTAACCTCTTTATAAATGTAACATGAGATCTCAAATGAAGTAATAACTTTTGCTGCTAATATATGAGAACATGAACATATAAATTTAGCTACTAATAATATATCATGTAAATTTGAATATTGTTCATAAACTAATGAAAATTAAGGCAAAAAATAATCCAAAACGGAAAAGACACACAGAACCGGTTATATTTCTTTAAGTCATTCCTTTTTTGCTTCAGCCAGTATTATTAGAATGTATAAAAAATGACATGTAGCCATACCAATGATATATAATATTAATACTATAATTAAAAATAATGTAACCTTTTCGGTCATTATAGAATAGTATTATTTCATACACAAAAATGTAGTACGTTTTCTTTAGAAGTATCGCTTTCTTACGCTGATTACAAACCGTAATTCAGTGAATTCTCGTAGACCAAATGATCCGCCAACGATGAATAATATAAATGGTATTCCAAAGCGGACAGCTTTTTTTTGCAGAAAGTGTGACATTACATACTAGATTATATGTACATAAATAAATCCGTACTCTCTTTTCAGCTCATCCAGATCAAATAGCACACTCTGCAAAACATTCTCCTGGAACATTATATGCACATCGTTATGTTACTAGCATTGGCCTAGTTACAATTGTATAGTAAGTTTTCCTCTGTTACCAAACAAGTGCGCCAATATTGTAATGTTTCCAGCAATTTTGATACTAAATTTTCAGGACCGTCAAATTAATTTGTTGTAAGAGCAACGCATAAGATTTGAATGTTTATTATGAAATTTTATTGACTTCTCGTGAAATCAATTGGACGAGCGTTAATAAAATTTACATTTATCTTTTTTCAGGTGTAGTCTAATAAAAGTACTGAAACGAACCCGCTCTAGCAAGCATACCACTCTAGTAAGTTACTAGAAATGAGTTGCTAGAAAACGATCTAGTTAGAGTATAGTTATTATAATTTTTCAGCTTCTAAGGACTGACAATGAGCCGGGCAGGACAGTTCTGACGATAATACAGAGTCGAATACAGAGCAATACGGAGTATGGTTAAGCCCGTGCGTAGGGCATTTCGTTGGTGAGGGATACGTCAATGGTTACTCCTTAGAAAACGTAAAAGAATGTTTGGCGTTAACTAAATCGTCATAAAGTCAATGTAATGATTAAAGAGATGGCGGACGATGAAGCCATACAGGCCACTAATGACGATGCGAGTGAGTGTAAAAGGTATGCGGTACAACTTGGTTATTGGACCGATCCGTTTATCAACTTTTTTGTGAAACAAACCCCGCGGAAGGCTCCGGAAATAAACAGAGGCTACTATGCCAGGGTGAAGGGCATCGAGGTCTTCGTTGACAAGTTCCTTAAAGTAAGTTTTCGCTTTGGCATAACCTAGAACATTAGAAATACATTCAACTATAGTCTATGTACTCGGACAGCTGATTCTCTCTATCAGGGACGTACGCGCAGGCTGCGAAACCTTGACCTAGCCGAGCCCCTGTCCTAATTTTACGTAGACTCAACTGCTGCACGTATCCTCTGGTTAAAAGGATATAGGTCACGCCAAAACCTATTAAATTTCAATGCAGAAAATCTTGAAGACAGAAATAAATTACATGCACTAAAATGATATTTTTAGATTACTTCTTAAAGTGGAAAATCATATGCTATAGTATTAGTTTATTGTAACACAAAACGCATAATTTAATTTGTTCACAAACAGTTGAGAAGGATACTATTAAATTAGATATGCGTCTGTAAAATTTCAGTATCCATTATTTCTCACAATATTTTTTTAGCGATAGTTTTTCACTGACAAATCCAACATTCCAATACTTTTACCTAATACTCCACCCGTTTGACTTACGTATAGTATGTCAAATTTGAGACTTTAGTGACTGTAAAATATAATGTGTTTAACGCAATAATGTGGTCCTTCCGATACATTCATCTACTGGTCAAATTATCACCAAAATTTATCGATAAGTCATCTCGCAAAATTTTCTTCACAAAGTAACATAAATTAAACGCTAGTCTGGTATCATAATTCTAATGATAGAATCAAGTTTATTTTTGAATAGTATGTAGATTTTCCGAACGCATTCATCACTTGGTACTTGAATCAAATTCAATCCGAAGAATAACTGAAAATATAGATTTCGATAAACTAAATGCATATACAAACATACGTGTCGATTTGATCCGTACTTCGTGAAAAGAAAAAAAGGACGGTTGTTTTTATATCGAAACGCGTGTACTGAATCAAAGCGGATTAAAGTGTGTACATTTTTAATTCATTCCAAATAAAACCCGGATTATCATTTATTTTTTACGAAGAAAACTGAATAACAAAAAAAGAGTATACTTTGAAATTCCACCGTGAACCTGACTATGCACAGTACCTCGTCTCATACATTGCAGAATTTTTTCGTTCTTTGATCAAAGTTATGCATGATATAGTTTGTAACAAATGTCGAATGACGTCTGGGTGTTGCGTATTGCATACAATAATAATAATAATAACAACATCACAATTTTGTGTAAGTCTGTATTAATGGGGAATTTCGACAGAATTACGCGCTCGCGGGAAATAATCATTGAAACACTATATTTTTTATCGTTAAACAGTGTCAAAACCACTATAATTTAAGATGTATCTATTTGATCTAATGAATTGGAAGGTATTTCTTAAAAATATTCCTTTTATAATGAGATGTTAATCAGTGGTAATAATGTGTATATTTATAAATAGTATAAACTATGAACAATGTAAAATTGTTTTTCATGAAAATTGATTTGAAGGCACAGTGAATAATCTTGAGGGGAAACAAGGAATAATTATAAAGACACGAAAATAATTTTTAATCGACTCGGATTATAAATAACGAGAGATTTTCAACATAATGTTTATACAGTTGTCTGGCGGTAAAGGGCAAATTATAAACTTGGGTGCTGGCTTCGATACCCTTTATTGGAGGCTCCAAAGCGCTGGTAACAGTCCAGTAAACTTCGTGGAGCTGGATTTCCCAAGTATCACAGCGAAGAAATGTTATCATATTAAGAAGCTCAAGCAGTTGATAGACACATTGAACACCGAAGGTATACTATATTAATTAAATCGTTCGCTATGTTGTTTTGTACGTACTTGAAACTGGATAAAATTTCTGTAAATGGACAGTACAAATTGTTTAAAGCTTTTTGCGGAAAATGCGGCGAGCAGATAAAATAAGTGATTCCGTCTGATGGCCTTTCTAAGGAAGGAACTAAAAAAAGGGTATATTTTGCTTTAGCAAATCAAATTTCTAAAAAAAAATGGCCCAAAACTAGCTAAAAAATGTGGATCTATTTATTATATTTACATCCATGCAATTTTCGTATACATTTTAATTAATGTTTATTCGCCATATTTTGTATAGCATTGTATCATTTCAACACTAATAATAAGACTAATAATAAGACTGGATTCCTTGTAGTATCGAACCACACAAATGGAAAGTATCATATTTCGTGCTTCATAGCTCTGGATAGATGATATAAATATTGTTAAAATAGCTCAGAATTTGTATAACTTCTTTTTGCTGTTTGCAGGAAATGTGTAACGTATTAAAAGCTGCTCTCGGTTTTTGCATATTTTTTAGTACACTGCATTGAAGTTAATTTTGTTACAGCAACGAGATACTGTGTGACCTAACTTTGACGTTCATTCCATAAATAACGCAAAATATCATACACTGTCAGAAACCTTGCAAGACGTAATAATTCGAACAAAAAGTTATTTCGATATGCTGTAGTGCTTTGATGTTCCTCAAAATCGACGGAACTATTTTCCGAAATAGCAATTTTGCGTTCCCCAGAAAAGTTGACGTGGAAGAAGGAGAATTAAAAAGATTATGAAATTAGCAAGCAAAATAAAGATCACCAGATGGATGAATATACTGAAAAAAGAATAGTTAACAAATTGAAAATTTTTGTTTGTTGACCTGGAAAATTAAAAATAGCCTTTTCTAGTTTTGCATCTGCCTTAAGTACCTGCCTATAAATATTTATGTTACTGAACATACAAATAGATTATAATTAAATTTCAAGACATTTGTGTATAAACAATAACGAAAAATTGACGTCTGTAGAAGAAAACACATGCAAAGTAATATTTTAACTAAGAAATTCCTAAAATTGATCAATAAACGATAATTTTAGTGCTTTAAGATGATTTAGAAATGTGTACCTGTTCCAGTGTGTATAGTATAATGAAAGGATTAACACATTGTACATTTGCAGATGGTGAAATACGGTTCTCAACGACTGATCTGCACGCGGCGAATTACCACTTGGTCGGTGTGGATTTACGGCATATATCAGAACTGTCAAATAAATTAACACAAGCGGAAATGAATTTCAATCTGCCGACGATGTTTCTCGCGGAATGCGTCCTCGTGTATATAGACGCTAGTGCAGTTTCGGAATTATTAAAATGGCTTGCCGGGAAGTTTCCGAACAGTATGTTCGTCAATTACGAGCAGGTCAACATGAAGGATAAATTCGGACGTGTGATGCTGTCAAACTTGCGCAGCCGGGGCTGCTTACTCGCCGGTGTCGAAGACTCTGAATCATTAGAAACTCAACAAAGAAGGTCAGTATTTACGTTAAAGACTTTCTTTTCCTCCCGTGCCCTTTTCGAATGCATGCATAATGCCTAATTCTATGTACTGATATGTATTCTGGTATAAAAATTACGCGTTGCGTACATTACATTGTTATTAGAAAACACATCGTTAAAATGCACGCGCACCTCCTTCATCGTCGAATACGGAATTGCATTTCTTTCCTCAATTCTATGAACTTTATTCGTATTGAAAGAAAAAAATGTCACAACTCAAATCAGACAGTGCACATTCTAATAAATAGTTTAATCAATTTTCCGCACATTTTTCAGGTTCACGGTGAATGGGTGGCAGGGTTCTAATGCATGGACGATGGTAGAAGTGTACGATTCACTGCCGGAAAGCGAACGCAATCGAATCGAACGCATCGAGATGCTCGATGAGCGGGAATTACTGACGCAACTGTTGCAGCACTACTGCATCGCTGTCGCATGGAACGGAGAAACCTTCAAGAACATTTCTATCGCACAGGGATAGGCCGCGGATCGCTAATATCTCAATATCGGATATAAAATATCGGAGGACATTCTCCAGCGATAAGATTATAACTCGTATTTACGCTAATTCATCAAAAAGCTTTCTCCGTTTTACGAGTTCTGTAAGGCAGCCAGACATCATTGTACTTGGCAGATCGATGACTCGAGGGTCAAGTTTGGGGGGGAAAATGTTGGCGCGTAGCGCAAGAAACGCACGATATTCGCCGAGAAGTTTCTTTTCTTTTATTTAGAAATACATGCACGAATTCTTCAAAAGGATTTCGTCTTTAAAGCTGCTTTGAAAGTGCTCATGTTTCTGTACTAATCGCATATGTACTTTCCCTACGATTGTAGTTCCGAAGTATCATAAGTGTAACACGAAAGTCTCCAGATAATCGTGGAAAATTTTCGTAAACGATCCTCAATGTTGGCGAAGAATCTCGCAAAAGGTCGAGATTTTGCTTGTGTTTCGAATGTTTTTGAACATTTGAAGATTCGTCAGAGAGTACTACATCTCTCTTCAGGGTTATATGAAATTCCTTTTTTTCTCCAAACTTTCTGTGAGTAATGCTTTGAAAAATATCTGCATTCTTTATAGAAACTACACGTAGTAGAAAATACACGTAGGCGCCTTTCAAAATGTTAATTTTAAACGACTCTGAATATTGTGATTCGTGATTTTGCGTTTTATTTATTTTCGAAGATTCTTCTAACGTTATTCGTTATTCAAATATGTGCCAGAAGTGTCTAAAATTGATTCGAACATATATTTTAATTGGACGAGTCTGTTGTACTATTCATTAAACATAAAACTTTAGTCGTCCAGAAAATATGAACGAACACATCGAAAAGAAAACGAATATCGCTGTCACTTCAGTGGAATATTTTAGTACGATCCGGCTATTTATATATTGAATGTCTTAGCATTAAGTGTAACAGAAATGCTAATTCTTCAAATAATTTCTATAATTTCAAATATTTGCAAGGGAAACGTGACAAGCTCAAATAGCCCATATATTTTGGGCGCCACAAAGTAACATTCTAATAATGAATTTACCCTGGTAAAAAATTTGTTAAAAATGCCCGCAGTCATTACGTTTCTCCGTGAACTCTTTTCGGATTACCCAGAAAAACTGATCCATTAATAGCGACATTTATCCACAGATTTGATAACAAGATTAGAGTAAGTGAAATACCTTGTGAAAATGTTTGACCTTGTTTATTTGTGAGTTGATAACTTCCTTTTGCAGTGGTTATGAAGAATTCACATTACTTCAAAGAATTGAAGTAAAATTTGATATTAACAAAGAAGAATTTTATAATGAATTTCTTTGATAATTTGTCTGTGAGTATTAGTAATTTAACTGGTTTTATTTTCCATTTCAATATTAAGTCGTTCGTCGGATTCATTTCATTTCTGTATTAATCTTTGTGAAAGATGTAATATAATTATAGTACATCATCATTCAAATGTATTATTGTAAATACGAGCACACTACTCTTTTTAGTGTAGACAGAAATATTTTGCTGTAAGTTTTGTATATCGTTCTTTACAAAATCTTTAGGGCGTGTCACGTATCCTTTTGTACAATATTCCATAGAAAACTTGAGCAGGATACCCCTATATTTTTTCTAAGCTATAGATCATTTCTATTGCCGTTTCTTCATCTAATTTGGAAAAACGCGTGTAATTTTCCATTAAAATATATCAAAGATATTTAATCTTCTGTTTTTTATCAAATTGCATAATAGCCAAAAAAAAATGGTACAAAGCTTTTAGACGAATTAGGAATGATTTAAAGTACTACGAATGCCAGTAAATAAATTAATAAAGAATAAAACTTATTTTGATTGTCTAAATTTCTTGAAAAATGATTGAAGACCAAAGAAAACGAAACGAAGAAAAAGATTCTTGAAAAAAGCTTTGAAACATTTTGCACAGATTTTTAAGGAATCCAAATACTAATTCAAATAGTAATTTCGCGAAATATTCTTCGCCAAGGTAAAGTGATCCAAGTGGCACAATCCTAGTACTATTTCAATTACATTTTATGCCTAAAAATGAGTGTATATTCGAACTGTCTCTGCGTTGTACTTCAATAAATATTATTGTGCGTATTTTTTTACAGTAGGATACATACATACGAATACACCTACTCATTCGTACACCGACATACAGCACAGTCGGTGATTTTCCTGAAAGTTCATTTTAATGTGTGAAAAAAATAACTGTAATAAAGCTAGTTTTATCGGGAACGTCATTTGAAATAGTCACATTTGTAAATATGGTTCTCGTATAATTATATTCATTTGATTGACATCCTAATAATAGAATGTATATTTTTTATAGCGCAAGAAAATGTTCCTCGTCCTTACACATCCCGTATTGGCGTACCAATTTTTTTTATTCCTATTCGAGACACGAACTCTAAATAATCCTAATGAAGTTATTAAAAATGTATAGGTCATCACTTTATTTCTCGATAAATAGCGAATAGTTTAAATGCTGCCTTAAAACTTTGAACGATTCGAAAAATAAGAAAAATTATTCTCATCTTTTATCCGTTATTCGAATAAAATTTGACAGATTACATGATGTTTGCAGGATGGAAAAATCTGAGGTTATTTACAGTCCCGAATTTTTACAATATTAATAGAAATATAATATTCCCCAATAATTCGGATAAACACAGACATTTTATAGAACAATACGAAACAATAAAAATATTTGCATGGCATCAATACGTAGTTTTTAAAAACATGCCTGAAATTCAGGTGTATGCTAAATAAAAATTTAATTAAATGTGTTATTGGAAGATGTGAAATAATACTCGCTGATTTTTTAAGAAATATCTTTCTGCTTTTTAATAAAACCATATGAAAATATTTAAGGATTTACACATGCGTGTAATACCAGCTGTCTTAAATAGAATGTTGCATTTGCATTCAGGTATTCTGCTGTGCTTCTCGTTATCTTCCCTACTCCATTTGCAAATAAGTAAGTTAAAACGAGGCCGCAATTCGAATCTTACGGAATTGCCGATTAACAAATGTACCTATCGAATAACGAGCAGACGTAAGGGATTAATTTTCCTTCCGTTGCTTTTCCAATTCTTTAGACGACGACGAAGACGGATAAATCAGAAACAGCGACATTTGCATTACAGATAAACCAAAGCCAACTGCATTCTGAAACTGAAAAGGAAAGTTACATGAATGTAGCTAGTCACAAAAAAATCAGCATATTTAACTAAATAAGAATATTAATGTACTTACGATTATAAAAATATTATTGATTATAAGCCCGTACAGTAGCCACTGGAAAGATACTATGGTTCCCATAAAAATCAGTGGGAACGGCAGAATATCCGTGTTTTTAGTTCGTATGATTTCCTTCTGTTCGATCATAACATTTGAGAATTTAGCATATTAAACTTAAGCTTACTAAACTATTAAGTATGATTATCTAATCATACTTCAGTCTCGATATCTGTAGACCCATTGAAAACTGTGTAAATTCAATATTCAAACATTGTGATTATCGATGTACACAAGGAATTTTTTTAATGATATGACACAGTTATGTAAGTATGTAGCTATGCATTTATGTCGAGAATCGTTACAGAGAATTTGATACCTTTACAGTTTTTAATGAGATTGCAGATTGAAGGCAAATAATATTTAAGGGAATTCAGTCCAGCCCTTGTCCTGCTGAATCTTCTCAATATATTGAATACCGTTCAGACAGTACCAAACCGAGAAACACGTGCATTTTATAACCGGAAAATAATGGTTATTTAAAGAAAATATTTAATTTCATTTTTTGATTTCATCTTTGCTTTAGAAGCATCGGATTACCTTCTGGTAATTAATATCTTAATATCATTACCGATCTTTGTTTTGACTCCAAATGTTCAACAAAATATTATATTTTCCCCGTTTGCCGTACAAACGGCTGGGTAAACGATTAAGTTGGACTAATTCCCCTCAAGTATTTGGAATATCATATCATGGAAAATATCGTATGGAATTTGGAATATCATGGAATATCATATTTACCAGATGAATCAAAGGAGAGGCTATTAAAAGGAATAGTAATAACGTCACGATAACACCAAATCTGAATTCAACCTTCTCGGAATGTTCTAGCTGTGCATAAGCAAGAAATACAGCGACGACAGCAGCGGTCTTGCTTATCAAGGCAACTTGGCTACTCTGAAATCAACGATACAAGCATCATTTTAAAGCTTTTATTCAAATGATTTTATTGAAATGATGATTAATGTAAATCAATATGATTCATTACTGTTGGCTCTTGAAAACTATAACTTTTAAAAAAAAAAAGTAAATCGTTAACAAGTTACCCGAAACCTTACAGTTTCCAAAACTCATTTATTTGTAAAAAAGGGTATATATTATTCGATGTCCTTTTCGAAGCCCTTTAACTTTTGCCGAGAAAAAACGGTATCATTAATTATTTCACTAAAGTTCCAATGGATCGTGTTAAATAAAGCACCGTGCAAATGTTCAACAAATGTTAATGGGACTATTAAATTTGACATCTCTTATAGGAATTTTTTTTAATCTTTCTGCACTACTAAAAACATCAAACTGATATCATTCATAGGAAGCAATTACTTAATGTGTCTTTTATTTTTTAGGTGCATTTAAATCGTTGTAAAACAAAAAGAATGTATTGCACGAATATGACATACTCACCAAACGCGGAGAATAGAAGCAATAAACTGCCATGTAGACTATATTGGTCGTTAATCCGAATAGATTGACCTTTATCATCGTAGGATCACCCAGCATTAATGCGTACCGGAGCATCAAAATACACCTATTAACATCTCATAACGTATATGTTACTTTTACAATCTGGTAGGTAACTTAGAATTTCAATTAAAACTAATTGAGAACCATTATATCATAATTTATCATAATTTCGTATTCGCATCGATAACTAAGAAGTGCAAAACTTGTAATAACTACAAGTTTTTGTTCTTATATTACAAAATTGATCGAAAATACCGCAAAGTTATCCAAAATCAATAACGAATATTTCCAAAACGCTTGTTCTTTAATCGATTTAACATAAAATTTAAAGAAAAAGGTAGTCTAAAATGTTTAGCATTATAATGATAATATATGACAGTGAATGGAATAATGGATGCAGTAATGAAGAGTCATACTGAAACAAATTATGCATAATGATAAGCATTTGATCCGTAAATAAAGTAAAATTTAATGAGAAATGCTATCTCGTTTTGTATTATAGTGCCTCTTATTTTGTATTTTTGCTAATTGAAATAATAGGATAGTAAATGATAGTAATATTTAGCGATAATTTCATTTATTCATAATTTGTTCGAATATTACAAATGTAATGTGTGAATGCTGTGGATACACAACGTATATTTTAGTATAACGGGAAAAAAGTCTTTGCTGAAAGCGCGTTATTTTGAATGATTAAGAAAAAAATAAATTAACAATAAAGGAGTAATTCCTTTGGATATACAGAATACGTATACTATGTTCGAAATGGATAAGTTAAATAGCAAACATCTTCAATAAATAGTACATTAGAAGTATTTTATGGTGTTACGATCCATTGAAAATAACGGAAATTAGAATATTAGTGCTTCCGTACAGTTTTACTTAAATTAACCAATCTGCAGAATGACATAAGTTGGCTCGTGATTACATGGTCAATACTAACATATTAAACAATCCGTAATGTTTTATAATTGGAGACATTCGTTTTGCCTTGGTTCATATGCAATCCTTAAAAATACGTATATTTTAATGAACGATTATACTATACTTACATGCCTATACCGCCTACAAAAGGGATTGGGTCGACGCCTCTCGATGTTCCTTTTTTGTACATGTCTTTACATATTAACCTAAGGATCCAAGGTAAATTTGTGCAAACAGTTAGTCCATATTTCGAAAATTCTGTATTCTGTATTCCGCACGTGCAAGTGTTACGTGCGAACGTTTTATTTACAATGGCCAAGCGGTACGCCGATTCGCGCACGTAACGCTTGAATACTAAAATTTTTAAAAGAGTGTGCTTAAACCGAAATCCAGTTACACACAGGATAGTTACGCAGAGATCGGACAGATTAAGCAGAAATGCACACTCACACTCGCACTTACCCTTGTTACATCACGAGAACGTAATGATCCCAAGGGCAAGGCACCGGTAACTAAAAAAAAATATGAATATAAGAGAATCTACGCGCGGGTAATTGGGAAAACTAAATAAAAATCACTTTGCAGCTACTTTCGTATCCAAAGGGATCCCGCCGAAAAATCTAATGCGTAATATTTTGTCGCAATAAAATAAAATAAAAAAATGTTTTGAAAACGTAATTACGTTTTTTCCGATATTATTTTTTTTATTGCGTACAATCATTTTGTAATCTTTCAAACATTATACGTCAAGTGTTTAGAAATATATAATATTTAACGTAAGGTACAATAATTTAATGTTAAATAATGTATCAGCGTACTGCAAAATCTTTGGGTACAAGTTCATATTATCAAGCGTGACCTTCATACCAATTTATCGATAAAATACTAGGAACTTATTTCATCATTGAAACGAAAGGTGAAGTACCATTGACCGTCAATAATGTGAAAGTAACAGGGAGCCAATTGTATGTCCTCCCGTGATTAAACCTTATTAACACCAATTTAAAGAATTCCGCTATTAAGTAAATGACTAGCGAGATAATGTTTATCAGTATGCGATAATTGCAGCGACAAAAAAATGATTAATTAGTCTAAAAAAAATAAATAATTCCATACACATTTTAGTCGCATATGATAACTCAACTGTCACTTTTAGAGTTGGTGAATATCACTGGTATCAGGTAAATTTCTCAAACTGTGTCTAATGAATGTTCTATGTATTAAAAAATAATAAAGAGGTAACTCACGTGCCAGATAACATTTGACCCATCGTACATATTGCAGCAGATGTTGCAACGATTTCTTTATAATCTTCTAAACCCATTTTTAGTTCAAATTTTGTGGTGCTCGTAGGATCGTCACTTCAATACTGATCACTGATATGCCTATCGCTTTCTACCAAGCCATTTACCCATCCCCCCCTAACCACAAAACGATGCTTAATGATAATCATTGATAACCTTGCAACTATTAGGCCGATGTTATGGCTGTGCGAGAAATGTAGTTTTTTTTAATTGAAACCAGGTGAGATTGTGACGTTATCGACGTATATCGTCTATATATTGACTACCTAGCCACATGGTGCTAAGATTCTGGGAGCCAATCGTATTATCAACACATAAGAATGTTTCGCCAAACTTATTTATTATCTGATTCGCTTACATTGGAAAATCTGTAGTTTTAAATGATCTGTTTTCAAAAATTTTTATAAGCTGTATCCGACGAATCGGATATATCCTGCAAGTTATTTTGTTGCATATAGTATCGTGAAAAGTTGAATATTTTCACGATTCCATTCAAAGATATTATAAAATTAGTCATTTCTTGGTAGCAGAGTTGCTTTTCTCCTTTACAGTGGCTTTACATAAAAGTCTTACGCTCGGTTTTCATCAGAATGACAAAGTTAAGACACGATAGTATTATCCAATAAGCATTCACGGAATTACTGTGCACTTTGCTATCTGATTGGTTAATCGGTATCTGACTGAATGTGCATTTCTCCAACAGGATTTAAGTATTGGATTGAACCAAGTAAACGCGACAGAACAATGGGTAGCTCGAAATTTCACACACATGAGAGTTACATAATAAATCCCCTAGCAAACGTAGTGCTATCATTTCCGACGCCATATCCAGTCAATGTTGTCTGTATCCGGTGTAAGTGTGTTTATGCGGTTCCGAGGCAAACCCGCAAAAACGGTTTATCGGCCGTTTAGTGTTAGTTGTTCATTAACCACCGTCCAAAGGAAAGGCGAAAATAGTAACCGTGCGGTTTTGTAGTGGCGTAGGAAAGTGTATGATGAGTGGCAGCGAGGAGACTGAAAAAATTAATGATATCACAACCGTCGTAACTGCGATGGGCGATGTTCTCGCGAAGAATCACGTCGATTGCGAGGAAGACTCTCTTGATCTATTTCACGAGTCTGCCGAACATTCTAAGCCAATGCAAAACTGTTTAAATGAATTTATTCGAAGCGACAGGCGAGATGAATTAACCTTCGGTGATACACCGGTTCACAATGCTTCAACTTCATTCCAGGTGAAGTGCCTGATATCCCACTCGAAATATTCACTATAAAACTTTGCAATGCTACACAATTTTAATCAGTATTTATTCATTTCACATCGATTTTTAACGTGTACCCCAGTGTTTTACTCAATTCATTAAATGAAATTCTTTTATCCTTTTTTTCAAATTATTCCTTGCACTATTATAACCATCTATCCTAATCTAATGTTTACAAATAATGCAATGCAGTTAACGGGTTACATTCGTGAAACAGTCATGTTTTCTTGTGAGACTTCTGTTTCGTAATTAAATCTTGCAAAAATTTGCAACTAAACTCAAATCAAAATTTGTTCTGTTTTCAAGGAACATGTTTTACATAATTTAACATTGTGACACCTTTGTATGTATTTGTCATGACATCAATATTGGCAGTATTTGAGGACAATGAAACAGTTACTTTTCTTAGTAATAAATATTGTTAATGATTTTTGTAGCTTCTACTTTAATGTTAAAAACTATTAATTATTTTTGTAAAAATAAGAAATTCCTAATATATTTGTAATGTTATAATGCAATGTAATATTCATACCACATTCTATTGGAAACAAGTTACTTTTGTTTAGTACAATATTTTTTACTTTGAATATTCGTTTAACAGATGCTAATTATATTATTTTTAACCACTGTAATGGAAATGCATCATTTTTATGATGAGATTTTGTTGTCTGTGTATTACAAAATTGTGAAATAAATCACTAAGCCATTAATCTGAATCGACCATGATCAACTAATTAAGTTACAGGACTCTGATCACCATGAATGCTATATTATATTCTTTCTCCCCCTGTCGGTCAATGATCAACATCAGCAATGCAATATTGTTTCCTTCACATATCGTTAATTATTTTTGAAGTCATATGATGTTTGCAAAAATTCATATAATTTAATACAAGTAATCATTCATTTATCTTCCATAATGGGTAAAAATATTTTCGAGTATAATTATGGATATTATTTGAATGTTATCATCAAATCACGAAACATGTACAAAAAATGCTTTGCAACCATGTATATAACAGTAAAAAATTAATAAACTCTATGCTATGCAATAAAGAAAGTGCTACAAGATATAGAATGTGTGTAAAAATATCTTGTTGGATTTAATATTTTTTACTCATTGTGTGGGAATATGAAAAAATCATGCTAAACATAATACGTACAATAATATTTTCTTTTCTATACATGCACTTCCTATTGTACGAACAAAGTTTTCTGTGTATTATAGAAGTCAGTGACAGACAATGGTATTGTTCTATCCACGGAAAGCCCTCAAAGTGCTATGGCCTTATTTACTGAGATGCTTTCTTCAGAAACAACCTCGGAAAGCCTGTTTTCATTGCCAAAGTCGACTGGTAGTCCATCAAAATATGACAAGGAATTGTGTTCTTGTGATACTTACAAAGTTAAAAGGTAATCAGCAGATTTCCAGTAATGTTTAAAAATGAATATATGTTTCACATATCTCATTTGGACAATTATAATAATAAAATAATTTGTGTTAAATCTTATTACTTAATATGTAGGTGTATATACTGTATTTTACAGAGTAATTAAACGTTTCAGAGATAATTGTGTACGACAAGCAAACTACATAATCATTACACTTTAATTAAATTACACTTTAATTACTACAACTAATATCTAGGCCTACAAAGTAAAAACTCCATGTGTAAATGTTTCCAAACATTACTTGTACTTATCAACTATTTATTCGAAATCTTACAAAATTTTCTACTAAATTTAACTTAGTTTTGCAGTAGTAAGAAACTTGAGATTTCTAATGTTATGCACATATGCGAGATACAGATACCGACTAAACTCTAGTTCTATTTTTATAAAGTTTTACATACACAAATTGAATTAGGAAAGCATTTCTCAATTTATAATTTCATCTATTTCAAAAGTCTGTTACTGCACAAGTTTTGGAAGAATTGAAATGCTTTAGTACACATACTTTTACAAGGAGCAAAATACATAAGAATTGACAAGCTGTAGTGGATGTTTGTGAAAGATAAACTTAATTAGTAGTACTCAAGATATACATACTAAGGAGATTTTTGGTTTGATACAGAGAGATGTTCCGGGAAGAATTGCAACAGGCTGTAAAGTTTCAAAACTTGTGGACAGAATTACGGCAACATATACGACTAGTGTTTAATGCTGCTCTAGAAGTTCCACGTGCCTCTGAATCTGCAGAAATACAGCAGAATGCGCTGTGCCTGCTTGATATACATAACATTGTCATAGAGTAAGTGTAATAGTTGCATGTGTCTATATTAGTTTGGGCAGTGGAATGTTGTTAGAAATTTTTTCTGCCATTGAAACAGCTTCCCCTCAGTGTGGAGCTACTTAATTAAAATACCTTCCAGTATAAGATACATCAATATTCTAGTGTTATTTTGTGTATGCTTTGATAAGGATTTTTTAGCAGCATGATTATATATCTGAAAATCTAATACTGCAGAGATATCTGACACCAATGTAATCAAGCTTTTCTTTTAATTTGTTAAAAAGTCAATGAATGTTTTAAAACTGTGATCCTTACCTAGGTCACTAAAAAGTTTTGTTTTGTTGTTGGTTTTCTTCCTTAGGCTTTGTAAGCGCGACGCTCATCAACTGTTCCTGAGGTTGGTGAGCCTAGCACAGGAGTTCATAGTAGAGCTGAAGGTCCGTCTACTAGCTCTACTTCATGATCGGGATATAAATAATTTAGCAGAAATTTTTCTCATAGGTAAGTATTATACAAAAAAATCATCAGAAAATATATTGGTATTTGTACATGGTTCTTTTGCAACAACAGGTATTACCTAAGTTCAAACTGTTAATGTGTTAATGATAAAGTTTAAACTGTTAATAATATAAACTATATGTGTACAATATAAAACATGGGAATTTATTGTCTTTTTGGGAAAATTTTTGTTATACCTGAATGAAATAAAATTAAATAAGCCTACAATGTATATCCAATTTGAAGCTAAATGATATTTTTTTAACAGGACTTTTAGATGATTATGATGCTTTGGTATCGACAGCTTTCCAAATATCAGAGTTAGTGAAACCATTAAAGGAACACTTTAGTAATATGTGCAAGTTTAACTTAACCTGGGATTGCTTTATTAAGAAGTTATATGAAATTTATGTCTACAATGATTTACTTGCGCAAAATAGTTTAGTACCATTCATTGGGCAGGTAAGCTGACTCATAACGTCCTCTTTTTGAATAAACTCTTTGCAGGGATGCAAAACTTCCGGAAATTTTCGAAAATTGGTATCATTCAGCGTTAATGAATTTTTAGCTACGGAAGCTCCTACCATTAAAAGGTCTTCAGTACCAGAATTTAGTGCTCAGGTATCTGGCTTTTGATGATGAAATGACGAAAATCAGTACCCTGTGGGCTGATACGGAACCGTGGATGGACAAATACAAGTAAGTAACTACTAAGCAATAAAAGTTGAAACAAAGTCGTGTAAACACAACATATATTTTAGTGCAGAACAAGCAATTCGAATGACAAGACTTAAACAAATAAGGGAAGCATGGGAATTATACACAGCTACTAAGAGATTGATGGAACAGAAAATGCTAAACAAGACGCCGGAAAACGGATGGTACAATTAATTAATATACTCTTTATACTTAGAAATTTGATGGTAACAAGGTGCTATAAGGGAGAATCTTGCCTGTGAACACTTTTTTGCTTCATAGAGGCATTAATTTATAGGGTTTTGAAAATTGGAAACAATTATCTTTTCTTGCCAATGAACCGTGTAAGAGAATGATAATAGAGACTCATAAATACCCTTTTAAAGTTTACTAACATAAAGCTTTACGATAACGTTTGAACTAATTGTACTGGTAACCATATTGGGCGGCAGTTATTTGGTTTTGATTATACAATTTTACGGCGGAACCAAACATCTGCCCCATTTTTTAAACATACACGTTTCCCTACTTTTTATTAAAAAAAAGAAAATTGTTGACATCCCCATATAACCGTACATTGAAAACAAGTATTTTACAAAATATTTGCGGTTGCAGTAGATAACTTAGATCTTACTGTAACGAGATATCGGTAATTTCTAAATTTCATAAAACTGACATTACTTTGAACTGTTTAATAAGTAGCGAATCTCAGGACATTGGTGGGGATGAATCGACGATAACGTCTGAAAAACCCAGCAGCAGAGCTGAAAGTCCTGATCTTAGTATGTTTTCGTCGAGTATGCCGCCTGGCGTGGAAATCATTCAGATTTTGTTAGACGACTGGAATAAAGCTCAACATCAAAAATTGACTGATATCGTGGGAGCATTGATCTCCATGGAGATGGAAATCGCAGAACGCGACGATCCTGATGTTTATGCTTATCGATGCGCTACTAATCACCTGGCGCAGTTTGCCATAAGTACCGTGAGGTATGTATTTTTTTAATTACAAAACAGACGCAGACATTATTTCTTTTTAGCTTAAAAATAGAAACTGGAACTGGCAAAATTGTTCTGTATACAATGTGATAATTCGTATTTGTGTGTATGAATTGGTGACTGCATGTTATTTATTAAATTGGTACTTATTTTACAGGTTGTACTCATTATCGTTTTAAATAATTATATTACACGTGGTTAAGTCAGTTAAATAATACACGGTTTCAGGCATCATTATTATCAAAAAAATATGCCAGATGTACGTTTTTCTAGTAAAAGAGAAAATCGCACTAACCTTCGTATTTTATAATGAAATTAGAAGTAATATTACCGTAACTGTATAAGATTTTTCGCCACAGATTATAACAAATAAACATCGGATAAACATTTGAGTAATCGAACAAGTATTCAAATGTTGACTGCAAATCTTAACAGAATCTTTACTAACCCTTCTGTGAGTACTACTAATTAATAGCACCAAAAATGAACTGTATAGCTTATGATACTGTAAATTTTTCAAATTTCTGATCTTCAATCCTGTATTATCTTTTCGTTGAAAGTGGCTGAAAATTGTGTTCTGGATATAATCCTACTTTTACATCCTACTATATCCTGTTAATCCTAATTTTTCTCTGGAAGTATAGAAAACGGTATAAAAAACAAAATTCTATAACGATTATTTCCTGCTATCAAAAATCTGTTAGTTCTACGTTCATTAAATACATATTGAATTCCATAAAATATAATCGTAAAAATAAGATTTTTAGTTTTTAATTATTCGAACTAACGACAAATATAATTGTGATTTTAACAAATCTATTTGTTTGTGAATTACATGAATAAATGAAGGAGTACGGGTAAAGCGGTTTGCAAGAATGCCGAATCGTGTGAAGAGGGAAGAAAATGTGATTGTCACGTTTGTGCCGAATCTGATTCCCTACCAGCGATAAAAGAGGTATCGGTAATTATTTATTTTCCAACTTTTTCTAATAATGTTTAATAATCTAAAATTCTATCCAAGCATGACGTACAGTAAAGAAAAAGGTTTTTTCGTCAACATAGTCGACCAAGGAATAATCTTAAAATTAATCATTGCTTTTGGATACTTTAATGATATTACTTATCATTTTCATTCGCCAAATATGTTTTGCTCTATTTCAAGCTTAACAAATCGGGAAATTAATTATCCATTCAGATATTTTTAAAGGTATTTAACATTTTGCAGACTGCAGACGGAACATTAGACAGTATTAAATTATTGACGGATAGAGGGACTTCTGTCTCTCCGACAAGAAATGAATTTACGGGTGAGAAATACATGATACTATTAATTTCACAAGCCGCCATTATTTATTTAATACATGCTATAGAAAATATCTTTTTAACCTATCATTTTGGGTTCTTTATTTACGTGCTAACTATTTTTTGTAACATTTTTTACAACATCCTTCATACACTCAGGTATTATAATTTATTTAATAATTGTATTTTAAACAAAGTTAATGAAATAAACATGAATAAACGGATATCTGAATTTTATTTTGGTAAATTAGAAACTGACGTGCAGCGTTTTTATCGTTTTGCTTACTTTTGTTTCCTAGCTTCATGAGAATAATCACTCATATTTTCAAACTTTTAATACTTGAAACAGTTTTAGACATTTTTCCAATTTATAGTAATTTTTTTATAATAATTGTTGTTACAATTTATCGTGTTCTATTGTGAGTATTTATGTTACTTTTCGCCGATGGCCAAGATTCGTCTGCATGTTAGTCGGTTATACAGTTTCCTATAATTATATTCTTGAATTTCATTTAGCATAGAATTTCCTGTAAACCGGTTATATATAAATATACTTTCTGACACTCTTGCTTAAGCTTGCACTTATTTTCTGTAAACCTTAAAAAAAACATAAAGTAAAGATCCTTCTATACTTTCTTCTATACTTTCTTCTATACTTTTCTATACTTTCCGCATTTGCATGCAGGGTGTGCAAAAAAGTTGTGACCATGCTTTGGGGTGTAGAGCACTGCTCCAAACAAATAAAAAACGTTAGTAAACAAGAACTATTTTCGACAAGTAGGAATAAAGTCTGAGACCTGTCAGCGTGTACGAGAATGTATGGGTAATCATGCTGACGCGTGTGTTAAAATTTATATTGAACACATTGAACATTTACTGAAGAATGTAATATTTCAATGTCCAAAATGTTGTACAATATCGCACTAAATGATATTTGGACCCGTACTTATTAAAACTTTTTTATACACCCTGAATAATCTTCAATTGATCCCTTTTCTTATTCTTTGCTTCCTGCATATTCACCGCTTTCTGACCACTTTTCCACTAATCTATTTCCATTGCTGGGAAATATTTTCAAATATCGTTATATGCTTTTGAATCTCGTACATAATTTTATCTATGCTAAGTTGCTTCTTCATCCGCTTACAATCGATTATTTCCTCTATTTATTAATACGTTTAATACTTTCTGTTGAGCTTTCTGAGTTCGCCATCATTTCAATATGTACTTACAGTTCTTTTTATGAAATTTTATGAAAGTTTGATTGATTTTGCTTCACTCTGCATTCGAAGTCTTTTTATGCGTCTACAAAGTCTTATAAATATGTTCATTTCCCATTGGTGCGGTTTGATTTTTCATAGAGGAGTCCACGAAAAATGGACCGATATGCGAGACGGCAGCAAAGAGTACATCAACAGAAGACGAAATAGAAAGGGACGTCGTAGATGATTGCGAGCCGAAGACACCGGAGTTACGACCTTGCTCCTGTGTCTATCGACACGCCAAGGAAATTGCAGAAAAGAAGGCTGAAATGGTTGTAAATCCGCCTTGTCCGTGTTTACTGAACTCGAGAAGAAAGTGGCACGGGTGTCCATGTTCATCCACATGTACGTATCCAAATGTAATGTATAAATCGCTTAATGATATTTCAGCTAATTCTAATACAATCTATCATTACATCTACGAAAAAAATGATTGTCCTAAAGTGTCAATTGATATGGCGTATTGCTATGGCGGGATAAATAAAATTTTGAATATCGCTGAGTTTCTTGATTTGATAATAAGAAATACAGCAGCAGTTCGAAGTGTTTTTGAAAATGATGTTAATGAAATGCTTTCGTCAATATAACATTTTCACAATTGTTTAAGAACAAACTGGTATCAGTATAGTGACTAGTTGAACTTGAATTATTCCCACGTAAATATATTATGCTAAATCAAGCATCGTCGTCCTCTAATCTGTCTACATAAACAAACATCTCGTCTCAACATCAAACATCAGTCTACGTAAACATACGTCTTCTGTTATAAGAGGACTTTTATTGCCGCCGGATAATTTTGATTTATCGGTAAACATTTCATAACGCTTTACGCACAGAAAAGTTTAATAACGTTTTAAGTAGTCGGCTTTTCAAGTCCCATGTGGCCCCTTCGCGTACTAGAAGATCATAATTATGCAACAAGAAAAAGGCCCGGTAAGTGGCGGTAATGTCCAAAACAGATCGATATAAATAATAATTTGAAAATATTTAGAATCAACTGATTTTAGTCAATTTAAAATGCACAAATTACTGGTTAATTTAAAGTTCACATTGTGTCAGGTAATAGTTTACAAAGAACGATACGTAATTATTCGAAATGTTTAAAATGATTGTTACTTATTTTATTGGCGATAACCAAATTAACACGTAAATCTGTAGTAAGGGCAATTGTTACAAAAACTTTGTGCAGGAAATATGTAATGTTTTAATAATTTGCTGGTAAAAGTGTAGAACATAATAAGCTTTGCAGAAATTTTGTACTCACACTCGAATCTCCCTTTGTAAAAAGTACATAAATATATCCAATTAAAACAAAATTAACTCACTCGGATGCAACACACTTCTGAACAAAATACCTAAAAAATTGTTTGAATAACTTCTTTACACATTCCTAAATGCAGTTTTTAATGAGATACACATGATTTGGCTTATCATAACAAAACAATATTGACATGTTATCAAATATAATTTTTTTGCTACTAATATCAGTAATTGTTAGCCCAAAGATTTGTTTTTATATTAACCAGTTCTTTTCCCGTAATTGAACATTCTGTACTTTTAGTTCGTAATTTGCACATTGAAGGAAAAGACGTACAAAAATCAGTCTCGTATCACTGTCTTTCATTTAGTAAAAAAGAATGTTTTTATGCTCAACAGCTGACTTGGAAACTGTTGAACCACCCGCCGTTCAAGAACAAACTACAACTAAACCTGCTGTGATAACCGGAACCACACAACCTACACAACCACAAACAAGGCATTCTACAACACAAACTTCAAGTACGATTCATAGCCATGTGTCAAACCAGACAGAACGTAAGTGATAAGCGCTTTCAATCAGCATTTCTTTAAAAAAGCGGTGCCATAAGCGATTTACAGTGGACAAAAAATTGGGATCTCATTTTTTGCAATTGCACATATACCGCGAGTACGAAATTGGGTTTCAGTTTCCAAAGAATTCTTTCATGAAACATTTTAACATATTTTACCGCGGTTTTCACATGTTTTTTCGATCATCAATTAGACTGTAATATAAAGAAAGTAAAATCTACCAGATAAAGATATTAACAACTTTCTTGAAGGAATTTTAAGTATTATATTTCTTGTGGAAGCCAGAAAAGACTTACAAAGATTCAAACATTGATAGCTGTGTGCTTGGAAAATGAGATTGATAACAAAAATTGAGAAGGAAGAAATATTTTTGTTGCTTCAGGTACTGTCCATTCACAAACTCAGGGGCTACCTGGAGAATCAGCGAAGAATGCTGCTCCTTCGGGACATAGGCCTCATGTACACAATAAACGTGCATCACATGCTTGCCATAAACAGGGAAATATCGAGCACATCAAGAGGGTATCCTGCAATGACTGTAAGTATTTATTCACATAAAATCAACATTTTTTAATTTTCAGTTTAATGTGAGTTACAGGGTATAACATTCAAATTAACCCCCATGTTATACTATGGTGTAATTTCACAATAATTAATTGAAACATTGAAATAATGTAGAATGAAATTTTATAATCGTGAAATTGTGCCAGTAACTTTTTACAATCCCTATCATGATTTCAGTTTAATTGTATTTGATATATATGCATGCAAGGTTGTACAATAATAGCTACGCGTATACGAATATTTTAGATCTACAACTCTTTCATGTCTGTGAGCACTTATGTTTATTATCATATTCCATTTTAAGAGTATATTTTATAGAGATCTTCTTTGCATTGTTACAATTGTTCTGCGCAACATGGCTTTTCATAATTCAGTATTTCTTTTCTAGTAAGTTCGGGCGATGGGGATTGTTCGGACTCGGGGAGTAGCCACGAACACTCGTGTTCCAGTAGCAGTTCTGCCCAAAGAGACTCGAGTAGACACTGTGATTGCTGTTATTGCGAAGTCTTCGGTCACGGTGTCGTAAGTATATATTTTTCTTAATTATTGTGAAAACTTAATTGTGACCAATGAAAAATTTGGTGGAATAAACCTTAACGAACAAAGCTTTTCACGAATTGTGTTAGCAGTCCACTATTATACTTACAACATGTAATTGAAAGGACTCAAAAAATAAGAAACAAAATATGAAGTAGATTCGTCACAAGACTAGGGAGTATACAATTATTTAACAATTGAAACATATTTGTAGCCATCCGTAGCACCTGTCAGTCGGAATTACAACGAAATGAGAGAACGACTGCGACAATTACTCTCGAAGAAAAAGTCGAAGAAATGCAAAGCAGCTTGTAGCCCGTCTGAAAGCCCTTCGGAATTGTCGGTAGTGCACAACAGTAATTCGACAGATGCGAAGAATGCATCGAATCAGACGGCGACGAGGTCAAACACTCCCGTTTCAGCAAATACACCGGTGCATCAAATTCAACGAGATCAGAGAGACTTGGACGAGTTACTTGAATTTATAGAAGGCGGTCAATCTGGGAAGAAGGATAATAATAAGAAAGCTGAGAAGAAAGCAAGACAGAAACAAAGAAAGGTTATTTCTCAGGATGTTAAATATATTTTTTGGGCACTGCGGACAATCTCTTTTCAGAATTATAATTTTTATTAACTAAATAGCTGCGAAAATGAGAATTTTTCTTGTCGCGGAATTTATCGTGAAGGGCCTTTAAGTTTCGTTAGTGCTTCTGTAAATCTCCACTGATCTTAGATACTAATATTTAGGAGATATATTTATTTTTTATTTGATCTAACAAACCTCATAACATTTTTTACACAAGTTTCGATAAAACGAGTGAAGTGTGAATATGTTCAACAATGCCCAAATGCGAATGTTGAACGATTCGAGTTTTTAAAGACAATTAATATATTTAAATGTATATGATAGTTTAAAGTAGCGTGTAACAATGCAGACGTCTGAGCACAATCGCGGAAAAATAAGCGAGAAAAAACGTCACCATCTTAATAATTGAATTTTTCGATAATTTCGTCTGTCAGGTTGAATATTGAGACCTTTATATATAGAATATTTCCACGTAAATGGCAAATGTTTGAAAAAAGAATGCTTGTGTTATAGCTAGAGGAGAAGCTCCAGAAGGACAAACAGGAAGCGGACAGGCAGAAGTTACTTGAATTGCAGAAGAAGACTCCTGATGTGACAATTACCGTGGTGGATCCGCAGAAACGAGGCTCGCGAAGGCCAGTGCAGCAGTGTAATTTACCGGAAGTATCAATTTTACCAACATCATCCCGAATGGCAGTTTCAACATTAAAACAGCCAGTCAACGTTACGAAAAAGGTGGAGAAACGTGAAACTGGTGGCAATAATGACATTTGTGACAATGCTACTTCAACCGATAATAAAGTGAAGTCCGTGACTACGAATTTAAATGTGAAAAATAAGAGTATTTCAGACAAATCGAACAAATCCGGAACAGCGACAACGAATCAAGATTGCAAGATTCCAAATGCTCAAAAGACTGGGACAAATAAAAATAATGAGACGAACGTTCTCTCGACAGTGAACAAAGGGAAGGAGAACGCGAATGAGCTGTTGACAAATACGTTAGAGGAAGAGAGGCCTTTAACGAAGAAGGAGAGGAAGAAATTGAGACGAGAGGCAAAGAAACTCGAGGAAGAGAGGAATAGCCAATTAGGTCGACAATTGCAGTCGGAAATTCCGCAATCCCAAATAGTAACGATTAAAAGAGTCATGGAATCGAATGGTGCGGAACCAACTGTTACTATTACTTTAAAAGGTCAGACGCCTGCGGAGGACAAAGTCTTGTTTACCTTGATAAATGGGCAAACGACGGAGCCAACATCGCAGAAAGTTGAACAGAAGACGAACAAAAATGACACTGGAAAAAAGAAGAAGAACAAAACAACTGGGAACAGCTGTGTTCAGGAGGGCTCCAAGGCTACTCAATCGTCGAATAATTCGAAGCCACAACAGCAACTGATAAAATCAACCGAAAAAAATATTAAGCAACAGACTGGCAACGAAAAAACGAAGAAACAGGGCGAAGATAAGAAGCAACAACATCATAATACTAATGAAAGCAAATCAAAAAAGGAGAAGAAAAATACGGAGAACAAAGAGAACGTGTTACAACAACAGAATGCGACAAATAAGGGAAAGAATCAGCAACAACCGAGTGGCAAGAAACAGAGTAAAAGTACAGCACTTCTTCAGACGCCAACTTCGAAAACGCAGCAGAAAAACGTCACCGTGACTGATTCTACTAATAAGGTCGATGCACAGCAACAGCAAAAAAAGCAAAGTCAGTTGCAGAACATTAAAAATAATAAAAACAATATTCCTGCTACGACAAGCAAACCAACCAAAACCGGAAATTTGAAAAATTCGAATGACTCGTCAAAACAGACTACGACTAAAGCATCATCTGGATTCGAGGTGTACGATTCCAGCACCGAAAGACTAAATGTCCCATTTAGCGCACAGTTCAAAGACATTTCTGCGACTTCCAAGATCAACATCGAAGCTCTAAAGTTACCCCCTGGTAAGTGATGTTTTATCCAATTGACCGCTTTCTATTTCTCTATTCGTATTTTCATTGTACAGAGTGAGTCATTGAACCTGGTACGAATGAATATATCGTTAACTGGTCAAAGTATTGAAAAAATTTATAACCTTGAAATCACAAAAAACAATCTTAGAAAGCTTAAGCATCACAAATGATGCATATTTTCGACGCATCAAATGACCATTAAGCATTTTTTTCGATACCTTTATTAGTTACCGTTATTACTTTTCTATTCACTGTACGTACCACTTTTAAAACTTACATTTGTACAAATAATTAGAAAGTTTTCTAGATTTTTTGCTTCTGCATTGTTATTTGTTTATGGAACATATTCACCGAGTAACTGAATGTATAGGATTTAACAATTGCTTATCGCGTGTATACAATTTCCATTCGCATTGGAAAGTCTGTATTTGTCGCGTTCCGTTAATTACCCTGTACACGTGACTAATATAAATTCGAAATATTTTTGTTAACGACAACTAAAAGCGTGATAGCCGTAAATAATCGGTACAGTATAAACATAAACATTTACGTTACCGACCAGAGGTTTAGGATTATTTCACAAGGTGGAAACCACAAACAATTAAGTAAAAGTTTGTTTAAGAGAGCATAAACACAGCACTGTTTTTAAATTTTTCACGTTATATTTTTCCATGATTGCAACTAGCTTATAATGTTATGTACATGCTAATGAAATAATGTCTGAATACCTCCCCTTTAAATTCATTACCACCTGCATTGATCTACGTATTTTTAATGTAATTTCTCAGTACCCGCGGCGGATCTACTGTTCCATTCAGCAGTTGTCATAATTGTTCTATTTGATTCTATAACCACGTGATATTTTCGCTTTATGTTTCTGACATTCATGTAAATCTTTTGAAAAGTTTGAACAAATATCTAAAATTGTTATTTTATTTTCACGTGGAACTCTGACAAATTCAGTGAATTCTTGGAAATATTGCACGTTTCTCCAGCATCAATATGTACACCTTATTTATTGTTTTCTTGTTTCGTTAAGAAGTTCAAAATTGCTAAAGAGAAACATCCCCAAACTAAAATAAAAGCATCTTCATATTTCATTGTGAACAACACTCATCGGGACAATATTTTTTCTTAAGCTGATCGATAAACACACACACTTGGTTATTTTTCGCCGATCCTTAAATGTCCATTGCTTACACGATTTTTTTTATTTCAATTGTTCTTACTATTCAGTCAACGGACTTAAAAAAATTAGTGAACAACCACACGATAAAATACATTGTATTTAGTCATTACTTTGTCGAGCATATTTCAATAAAATGCTGTTATATTTATATTATACTACACGAGCATTGCTTATATATTGAATTACTATACAAAATTTTACAAAGAAGAATGTTTATAACGGTATTTTCTTATTTGCAGGTATTACGATAACGAAGGTTGATGCACCGGTAAGGCCTGTTTCTGTAAAACCTACTCCTGTACCAAAACCGGTATCTCCACCTAAGCAAACAACAATCATCGCTACACCGATGACAGGAGTACAGTCAACTTATGCTGGTCCACAAGCAGGTGGTAACGTCATAGTCGTGGACACTGGCAAACTCAAACAAGATTTACTGCCAAAAGCAATCGAGAAAGGTATATGATCGGAAAACATTTCTCTTACTCCGAATCACTCCACCCGATTGTAGTATCCGTACTGTACTGAAGTGAAAAAAATATGCTTTTGGTGTCCAGGAATTGGCTGAACAAAAAGGACACATTTTTTTGGTCTGTGATGTCAAAATGTGTATCACATTTCACAGATAGCATGAAAATTCTGATTCCGACGTGGCAAAATGTCGGTGCATCGTGTTTGATGTGTCATTGTGTTTGTGCTGAATGGCTTCGATATTTACACAGTAATTTCATTATCTTCTGGTAATTGACTTTTTAATATCGGTGTTTCCGTGTATCCTGTGAAATGTGATTGTAATTTTTCGGTCGTGAAAAGTACATCCTTTAACTGTAATACAGTTCAAACATTAGAGCAAGAAAATGATATTATTTTTCATTAGTCGGAAAATGTATACATTAAATACATTTTATTACCAGAGGGGTGACTTAAGTCTGATAACGGTTAAAATGATTCCTTTCAAGCGGTTCTTATTAAAGAAACAAAACCGGGATAGTTTCTGATACATTAGTCATATTTTCGTTTCACTTCAAACACTGAGTTGTAAAATTGTAATATTGAATATTTTTGGGATCCGTCTATTTTGATATGCTAGATGAATCTTTGGAGAGTCAGTCTACTACCGGGGGTAAGAAGAAAAAGAAAAAGAAGAACAAAAACGCGGCGAATACTGGAGGTAATGCCGCACCGAGTACGTCAACTGCGGTGCCTAAAGCCGATGGAATCGGAACTGATCGCATTAATGAGCCAGCTAGAATAGTGCATAACCCGGACACAAAGATGGTGACAATAAGAAACCCAGCTTTCGGTCCGATGAAAGTTCCTCCTACTCAGCAGGCCGCAATTATAAAAGTTTCGGAAAACGGCATGGTCACTATTAGGAGTCCTGCTCTTCAACAGGCTATTAATGCTGGCTTAACGTCTAGTCCAAAGGCGAATTTTATCGTTAAGGGTGACGCCTCTATGAATAAGATGACTTTTGATCCAACAAACGCTATGAAACATACGAATGGCATAACACCATCGAGTCTTGCCGAACTCAGAAGTCGACTGACGCCAGACTGTGCGGCTCTTAGAGGCCTTGCTAATATACAAATCAGCAAAGTGACTAATGGACAACCCATACCGGAAAATGGCATCAACCTCGAAGGTATTTTTCATTTATATTTATATCTTCTCCTACATTTATAAATCAAAACATTTGTTTAATACACACGAAAAGAATACACACGAAAGGGAACGTAATCTGATTGACAGAACTGTATCGGTACTCGCTGGTAGAAAAATATTGGGAAATTGTCACAGAGAATGAAAATTACGTAATTATTATATCTGTAACGAATGACCATTTCTTATCCAATTATCCAGTTTCGTGCCTTATTGTATTTTAATCTATTCATTATCCTCTAAGTATTACATGGACGCAGTCACCGATTAGACAAGGGTACCTGCGAAATGCGACGTGAAAGGAAAGTATGCATTGAACAGAAGTTTAAATTACTTGTATTCCTGTTTGTTGGCAGGTACAAGTGTAACTTTGACAAAAGTACGTACCGAGACCCCGCAATGCAGTGATGAACAGCAAGTTCAGGAAGCTAAGAACGCCGTGAGAGAAGCTGTTAACGCTTCTTTAACAGCTGCTGCCTCCGCGGTACCCATAGGCAACAAAACAAAGAAAAAGAAGAAACGGGGAAACGGCACCAGACAAAATGGCGATGACTGGAACCTCGTTGGTGAGAAACAACAATAATCACAATTTAACATGTAAATTTGCTTCTTTCTTTTTTGTTCACTCTCCCAAACATTTTCGTTTCTTAGTCTACACACTTCGACCCATTCTTTTCTTCCATCTTTTTTTCCTTCTCTTTATTCATGGACTACGTGTAGTTTTTGCATAGACTTAGACAATGCTTATACGAGACACATAAGTGACCCAAAGTAGAGGTTACTTCTAAACTCAATGTTTTTGGATAAGTGCCAGAAAATTTTTAACACTTGACTGGTTGTGTGTTTTGAACAAGAAGACAGGGTAAAGTTGCTCTTAACATTAGAGTTTATTAGAAATATATATAAAATATATTATTAAATATATTATTTACTATTTTATCAATGTTACAGTTGTAATTATTCATTTCATTGTTCAATGTAGATCAAATATGGAGGGTAATCATATTCCGTTACTACGCTTTATTGTAATGTGAAAACATCACCCATTTCTTCATTGTCAGCTAACATATGGGAACTGCAATACTTCACAGATAATTATAAAATATTGTGTTTTGCATTTTGATCGGGAAATATGATTGATATTTACATAAATTATTAACGTGTAATATCCCTCCATATCGCTTTCAAGAAATATTAATGTATTATATTTGATGAAAACGAAGTATCGTAGAATCAATTAACATCTAAAACAATGATGTTTCCATGTATTTATAAACTGCAATATCTTATAATGATCAGTTAAGTGTTAAAAAAGTACTCAAATTTCACGAAAAGTGAAATCAATAATGAATGACATAAGTGCAACCATGATTTTGGAGTTAAATTTAATATTTCATCTAGTGTTTGCCATAAATTATATTTGTATTACAAATTTTACATTGATTAGAGTGCAGAACGATGCATAGCTTAATTAAGAAGAGCTGAAGAATTTTACAGTATTTGGTGTTAAAATGTCTCAGTGTGTATTTTTGCTATGCTGAACAAACATTTATTATGATTTCTTGTGTAGTATTTATTCAATACAATGATTTTTTTATTTTATGTAATAGATTTAAGTCACGAGTAACTACATTATGTTTCGTTATCCACTTTAATCAATTTGATACTTAAAGTGTAAATAGAATAGGAAAAGTATGCTTTGTATTATTCTTGATTACACATTTTTTGCGCAAATACGTACACACAGAATGTGAATTATTTTTTACTTATTGTAAAAACTGTATAATTTAAAAAAAATGATGTGAATGATGTTTGATATATTGATGTATTATTATACTCGTTTCCATTGTAGTAAGTTTGGTTTTATTTAGGAATTACAACATTTTCGGTTAATTATGAATTTTTTGAAAAAAACGACAGATAAGTGGTATAGAATTACTGCGTACTTCTGTGATTAGTGCTTATCCGAATTAAACATTTTGTCTTTATTTATCCATGCCCTCTATAGTTCATTGTTGTTCATTATGTTTAACAAAATTATTCATTCTTTTGTTCATATTTCATTACTGATTATGAGAATAATTAGTAATTGTGTCATGTTTATTCGAAGACGCATTAAAAATCTAAGAATCTTTAAGCTTTTCCTTGATTTCGTAAAGCACCTTACCCGCAGGTATAATGCCGTAGCTATTTACGTGTATTGTGACGAGAGCTATTTCCTAGTGTAGACTATAATGAACGTAGGAAATGAAATATAGCTAAATATCCTGGTGGAACCGCATTTTTCTTGAGCACCGACTTGTTTCACGTGGCTCTTTTCACAATCTCGTGAGGGTTGACAAGGACCGAAACTGAACACGACAGTGATATGAATAAATTCTTGTAATGACAAAGAAAAAAATCGGTAATTTCTCCGTAAAGATCATATGTTCACATTTGTTAAGTGAAAATTCTGCCAAAAATCCGATCTGTTATCTTCTAGTTCATCAGTTTAGTACACCCAGATGAAGCTGGGAAGCTGTTGGATGAGGGAGCTAATACGTGTAGACCAGTTAAAAAATATCCACAATTGTATAACAACAGTGCCACAATTAATGAATGAGATGTGCAAATATAATAATGTTGAAGGATAATCTAGGGAGGTACCAAGTATACATTCAAAACAAGAGAATAGCCGAACCGTGAGTTTTATTTTTCTGACTTTCCCCCCAGAAATGTTGTGTACGGTGGTAAGGACTTATGCTTCTTTTCAATGCACCAACTGACTCCAAGTTTGCCTTTGTTAAGGATTTTACGGATCTCAGTTATATCTCCTTTTCGCCACCCTCTGGAAACACCGCCTGCCGGTTGTTTATCCATTCATTGTGACGGATTTAGTATCCATCCTGTGCGTTCTTTACTCTTGCAACAATCTTTTTTTCTTTTTCTATTTGAAAAAGAATCACCAGCATACACTTTCTCCGAAGAATTGGAGATGCAGGAGTGGTCATACTCTGAAATCCACGCTCCAATAAAATTTTCTATTAATTGTACAACTCACTGAAATCAATTCTAGAGTAGTTTTGCTCACTCCTCTTTTGAAACACGATACTAACCAGCTGACTATTTGAGACCGTTTTACATGATTAACGCAGTTTGTTATTATGTACTTCTTAATAAAATGTACTCAATATTGATGTAGTTTATGTTTAAAAATCGCAGTATTATACGCTGTAATTACGTAGGCATATTACAAACGATATGTCGTGATATGATTGAAAAACGTTTTGATATGATGTGAAAAAGCGGCAAAATTTAAAAGGCACATTTTGAGAAAATAATGTTCATTTTTATCGCAAACATTTGCGTGTAATTTTTAATACAGCTAATGGAGTTTTGTACATAGATTAATAAATGTGTAATACAAAACATAATCTTCAGCTTTGCTAATAAAAATTCTGGTTTTTCCAAAAATGTTCCAAAAGCTAGAAGCGATGGCTGAAAAGTGTGTCCCCCATCTTAAAGATTGTTAGATTTCTCTGAGGTTGACAGTATTGATGGTATTACTTACGGTTTATAATCTTGTCCGTAATAATAAAAAACTCGGTTATCGGAGCTAATCACAGCAGTAATAAGTAATTGAATGATATCTAACTATAATTTCGTGAACTTAATCGACCTATAATACCTTTGGAATTGAAGATTTTCGTTTTACAGAAAGCGTGTTCACCCCGAAAGATATAGACCTAGAAGACGGGGAAATGGACGATGCAGAACGCGAATTGGAAGCTTTCAAGAGATTCTGCCTGCAGTCTGTGCCACCACCTCGTAAAGAAAAAGTCAATCTCAATATTAAGGACATTGTACTGAAGAAGAAGTCGTCCTCATCTCCTTCTTCTTCTTCTTCTTCTTCTTCTTCGTCTTCCACGTCAGCGATCAACACGGTTATAGCTGCCAATTGAAAGTTCTGAAACATAATCGGGCGGTTTCACGTGTACCTTTTATTGTGAATGTCATTAGAATGCTGAAGTGGAAGGAGAAGAAACAGACGGTGAAAGGTGTAGAAGAAAGACGAAGACAAAAAGAAGAAAGAAAACATGAAGAAGACAGTGGGAAAACCCGGAAGAAATGAATTTCTCTAGTTGGACGTTTAATAAAAGGATAAACACGTACGCCAAATAGAGAAAGGAGATGATAAGTGTCGAAACATAACTTATTGGAGGATACGTCCTCAGTGGGACAGCACGCTTGTCCTCTCTGTGACTTTGTAATAATAGCCAAGTGTATTCGCAGATCAGGAGAAAGAGTGTATTTTCCATCGGTATATACTATTAGGCAACTCGAAAGACGCTGACGACAAATTTCCCCACACGACTGTACATTCATTCGAGTACTATTTAATGAATAGCCATAAAAATTCAGCCGTAGACTGCTAATAAACCGGGGCTTTTCATCATTATTGTCCGGAAGGCGAGTAATTATTTTATCAGTCCATTAATCGCTTGCGACTTCGGGACTTGACTGAGCAGATAAATGACAAAGAATGATCTGCCAAACTTTTTTAAAAAATCGATTACTGATGCAAAGATGTTCTTAATCACGGAAAAAATTCCTATTTAAGTTACATACGTGTTCATCGAATCGTACGATCATTAAGATTATTTAAAACTGACAATTACTCGAATAAATGTTTAATCGTTTTAAATAAATATTGTCGTCAGTCAGGACGGCCCGTCCGTGTATCTATGTATGTATATCTCACTAGCTATAGTAGAAAACAAATTCCTTCTGTGAAACGCTCGATTTCGGCTCGACAGCGGTGCTCAAAGTACTGTAGCGCGTGCACGACCATTTTTTCATACTCGTTCTTGCCATATCACCTTACTGTATATGGCGATTACACTTCGGAAGTGATATATATATATATATATATAAATATATATACATCATTTTTTTTAAAACACTCGCCGTGAAAAGTCGCCTCTCCTTCGTTTTTGTTCTTTTTCAATAAAAGTAAATGTGCATTTTTACTGAATTTTTTGTGCCTCAAATGTATCCCCATCGTTTACCTTTCCTATATCACTGATTCCTGATGATGGTCTTACTTTTTCATCAAAAAATGCTTACTAATCACTTCCTTAACATACTTTCAATAATGTTTCAAATATCTTCAGAAGTAGATGCAATAAATATGAATTTCAGAATATTTCACTTCATTTCTCTATAATTTTTTAACGTTTATAATAGGATTGGGAATGAGGTTTAAAAAACTGTATTTTCGTTAAACCTAACTTCTACTATTCTCAACTACTAGTAGAGTTTAAACTACGGAATTGCAGGTAATGATCACAATGTCAAGAATTAAATGCACTGGATAGGTTCGGTGGTTCGGCGTTGCTGAATATCTTCTATTACGGTAATTCCTTTTATACGGGTTGGTACATCATTGTTACTTTCCGCCGATAACTCCTGTGTTCGTTATCTTCTGTATCAATTTATTCTACCCTGCATTACTGTGTCTATGTTTCTGCAACTCTCTGAGCAATTGTTCACGTTGCTGCGCCAGATACCAACATTTTTAGACTCTTTACATATACAGGTATTCCCCGTACAACACGATAGTTAGATTCCGAAAAAATACTGTGCTATAGGGTACCGTATTATACGGAACTAAGGAACTAATGCAAAAAGCAGGGTTAGGTTCATACACTAACAAAAATACACTATTTTACTCTCATATTTGTCAGAAACATGTTTCATAATTTTCCTAAATACTAACTGATGTCTTAAAGCGTTTTGCTCTTTTGTGCGATGCTCAATCAAATAAAATCACTATCAAGTTTACTTTGCCAGACTTTACACTTATGAACTAGTTCCGACCGACCTATTAACAGTCTTACATTTAATTAACGAATGAAATAAAAAGCAAAACATCTTGCAAAACTCTTAAGTCACGAACCACACTCTTCCTTCAAATTCACAATTTTAACAGCCTGCAGTATAAATTTACCGGACATCATTTTTATACAGAAAACCCACTTGCTTGAATGAAAGATATGAATTTATTCAACGATTGTCTTTGCACTTAAAAATCCCTATTACATGTCATGTTATTAGGGGCTTTTTCAATTCTCTAACTGTATTACAGCGAAACCGTGTTATACGAGGAATACCTGTACATTGAAGTTTTACTTTACTTAAACACATCTGCGGTGGTATCATTTCCCATAGGTCATCATGGAGGACAGAAAAGGCGTTAGTCTTGTCTTATTGTTAGTTTATATTATACAATATTGTTTTTGGAAGAGGCGAACGTTTGGAGAATGCACGGTAAGTGTGTTGTACTAGCAATCTTATATGGTGTTACATGGGGTGTGAACGATTAAAGACCTTTTTTATAATCAGACTCTGCCTTTTAGTTAAAATCACCATCTTCACCTTCTATCCTTACGTCCTCAATCAATTAGAAGAGTACCTGTACCTTAGAAATATCGGAAATTGTGTTATCTCTATCACATACCCATGTTACATCGACCTCGTCAGTTATAATCAGTATTTGTAAATAAGCGTTGATGGATTAGGATATGAAGAAGTTAAATAAAAACGAATTTTTTTAACTTTTTTATGTATATTTATTCACAAAATATCATTGCGCTCTCGCACAATTTTTGCAGAATTGCGTCGCATTGAAACATGTTTCCGAAATTACTATCGTGAGTTACACACGTAAACGAATAGCTTTCCGTACTTATTTTTCGTCATGGCTTAATGTCCTTCGTGGGTGGAATAAGGCTTTATACGACTAAATATATGTGTGCGTGTAACGTGTAATATTATTAATACCTGTGTGTGAAAATTGGTTGAACCAAGAGATAAGTAAGAGTCGACTTGTTAACGGTTATTTGTATTGTTTTATAAATGTTATACTCTTTTTATTATTATGTACATTTACCGATATATGTTTTTATATTATATATATGGGGCTTGTGAAACTTATTGCTATTAAAACGTGTTTAGCAATACGGTAACAAAATAACAGGTGCATTAAAATTATTTTATGATTACACATAGCAGTTCGCAGAGTCGCAGGATGCGCAATGTTTAAGCCTTCACGCTTCCTTTAGTCTGAAAAAATAACAGAAAAAGAAACATTATCTAACCGTTCGAATAATTATTGTGAATAATTATTAATTCTGAATGCTTATTGCTGAACTTTTTGTTTTACTGTTTCATCGTCCTATCAAAGGTATTATCAATATCATTTATTAAGACATTTAATAAAATTCAATGATATTTAGCTACTTTGTATTTTGCGTCAAAGAGAATGGTAGAAGAATCTCTTTTGTTATCGCATTTGTTACTTTTAATCCTTTGAAATTTCAATAACAGGAAAAAGGCAGAACGTCGTAAGCTACGAACGTCTCAATAAAAACTCATATTATCAGAAAAATCTATGAGTTATTTTTCGCGGGAAGAAAAAGATCGTCAGTTAGGGGAAAGTGAAAAATCTTACCGCATGGTCCTTTTGCTTGCGACCAACAACCTTGCAGTATGGCCGTGCAATTAAGCCATGCACTTGTGTGCAGACGCAATCTTCTTCGAGCTCGGTGTTGGCGAAATCTTCGGCGATTCGTCTGGCGACCACTTGAGCGTATTGCTTCTTCTGATTTGGTTTGGCGTCCAGGAAGTTGTTAGAACTGAATGCCGCACCGCCCGACTGAAACGGCAAAAACCACAAATTGTCATTACGCGGGAAAGAATAAAGTAATGCAAAAGAAGTAGCAATATCGGTTGGAAATTTTATTTAATTTACGCGAATCAATAACTGCGAAAGGGAAGTGAACAATTTACGTATTATTTTGATTATTATTGAAACGATCTAAATTGAGGATAAAGTTAATGAGTATCGTATTAATGAACTTACATTGACGGCGAAATCGGCGCAAACGTCCTTGACAGAAACGTCCATATTACTCTTGAGGTCTGCGTTGCCTTCCATCGGTTTCTTTTTGCTGTCGGCAAAGGTGTAAACGCCGTATTTGTCATAGCCGACAACGTTCTTCGCCGGTTTACCCGAAAGATGAATGTCACCGGGGAAGGACACGTGGTAGTAGGTGAGTCCAAGGTCGCGGTAAATTAACTGACCCAGAAGAAGTCTCAAGTGTTGGAACTGCAGAGAGAAAATGTTCGTTTCGCTTATCCATTTCGACAAAACCCACTTATCGTGGGCTGCTATTCAATTACGGGCTATTTTATCGGACAATATTTCCATGGAAATCTGGGACAAAAGTAGTCAAAACGTATACCGAATTTACTGAAATTGTCCTGTCTATGATTTTTTTCCTTCGACTGAAACATGACTTACGGAAATGGGGAGAGGGCTCTTTTCACAGGGAGTCGCAAGGACACCAATGACAGCTTTAGCTGCGCCTGGCCTGAACGGATAGCGAATTGCTTCCTCGTATGCATCGGTCAGTTTGAAAGTACCCAGTTCAACGTCCACCCTCTCGGCAATGTAGTCTATTTTCTTCTCATAGTTGCCCTGTTTAGCCTCCTGAAATATTTCGACCAATCCATTAACTGCCGTTCATTTAAAACTTTAATAACGCAGGGCACGTATTAAATAATCAGACATTTCTCTCTGTAAAATTAATGCGCTAACATGTTTTTCAATTAACGTCACAACATCAATTTCGGATGTACTCAAATGCTTCTCAATTGTTTTATATTTCATTCGTTTAGGTGAGAAATTGTTACGTTTTCTCGGCTTCGCTTTCACCGCGTCTCTTTTAATTTTCAACTTTTTTTTTCCATTTGTTATTAGATACGGCCAGTGTCGTAGGAAAAAAATATTGAACAAAATATGACTTACATCGAAGGTGATGATCGGGTCCCTTGGCTCGAATTTCATGTTTTTCACGTCGCCTTTAATGTTTCTGTCGCCGTTGACAGTGTAATGTTGGGGATACTTCATCGTTTCGCCAAATCCAATGAGACCAATATGTACATCGCTGTAATAATGAAATTGTATGTAAAAAATACATCGTAACAAATAGAAAACACGATAGGAAAAGTATTTACATTTTGTAATTCAATTATCGACTGAACTTACATATTTAATATACCTAAGTCTGCCAATTTTGCATATTTGTAAATAACAAGAAATATTTTGTCACGTGGTTAAATGCATTTTGCAAGAAAAATTTAAAACACTTACGTGATGCCATGTTGTTTAAGCTCATCCCTGACGTCAGCCATCATTGGTCCAACAAGTTCTTTAAAGATCTTCTCATTTTGCACGTCTTGTTCGACCACGAAAACTATGTCGGCTTCCTTTTGCGGAATTTTCGTGCTGAAGCCGTCGTCGATGCTCACATCCTTTCCTCCAACTTTACATTTGTCTGTAACAAAAAAAAAAACAAATTAGTGTTTAATACGAAGTTAAGACTGAAAGTATTCAACGAATACCTTGTTATGCACGTACAAATTATGGCTGGATAAATGTCAGTAATTTTTTCAATTACTCATGCGAATAGTCTTCAGTCTCTTATTTTAAATTTTCATTCAATTTTTGACCATGATAAAATATAAAAAAAGATGTATAAAAATGGCGAGATCTAACACCAGTTCACTAAGCAAAAAATTAATACAAAACTTCGCCGATAACATATAACTTAACCAGTGATGATAGCTACAAATATGATCCTGACTAGATTATAATAGAATAATGATTAAAAATATTCATTTATACGATTTCATTCCGCATTATACTGAATTCCGTGGGAGCATAATGTATAATATTCAGAGTAGAGTCGGAGAAAATAAAAAATAGCTAAATTATACTTTTAGACATAATACTATAAAAACTAGAAAAACATCTAAGTTATACGCAGGAACAAATATACATGTACCGAACTTTCCTTTACATTTAACACAATTCATTAAAAAAAATACGCAACAAAATTCAGATCCGGCTTAAAGGAAAACTGGATGACCTCTGATTATCGGGAATTTTTGTTGTCAAGACTTTACTGTATTTGAATGATTTTTACAAATAACTCACCACAACTAGCAGGGATTTTGACGCGGACGCGTGCCTCACGGCAAGCAGCATAGTAGGCAATTGCAATGAGACATGGACCTTGAGCGGTGTTTGCGCTGACAGCGTGGTCGCAGGCTTCACGATAGTTCGTTGGATTTACGTAATTGAAGCAAGAACTGAAATGAGAAATGTCAAAGATATTCATACGAATATTTACATTTATTCTTGGGTTAAAGAGATCGAAAGTTTCTAATCAGTCCTGAAGAATGCACCTACAATGCATTCTCATTCCCCTTTTTTCTAAAAAATTACAACTTTCCATAAGATTTTTATGTCTGTTAAGAATAGCTGATAGTTGACTTACAATTATAAACCATTAACATTCGACATTCTTCAATTCTTATTTACAATGGCTTGAATTGTCGAGATTCTACGAAATTTCTTCTTTTGTAATTATTTCATTAAAAAATCGAAGAACAGAAGTTTCTCATTTCATGCGTTATGCGTAATTATTGTCATTAATCGTGACTTATTAGGAGAAAAAAACTTCGTATGTCACAGCGGTTGTAAAAATACAATTTTGGATTTTTATAGTTTCAACACTTTGCTATGAAATTGACAGAATCCAAGGCTTACCTGAGGGGTGAATTTCCACTGAAATATTCCGTGCAGACCGGAGCTCGTTTCACATCGTGACCGACAGCTGTTGCAGCTGGACAGTCAGGTTTCAGTTTGTAAGCGTTTCCGAAATCGCCGGCATTTTCCGTAAGCTGAACAATATACACCACAAATGTATTAATAGGGTGATAGCTAAATACCTTTTTTTAATTTCAATGTAACAGTTAGATCGTTACTTAATTGTAGAAGTTAACAGCGTAAGAAAGAAAAATCTGTACCAAATTATTTACCAATTTACTTCATCATACTATATCATAGTTTTCTTCTATTCTGCATCAATTAATGATCATCTCAATTTACACATGCAAAATCACTTAAAGTGCATTTGCTCAGGGATAATTTACTTTTATCATATTTATAAATAAATCTCGCTGCATCTCGGTCGATAATATAATGCATTTTAATCTACCGCTACATTTTATCTTTCAGATACAAAGCAAATTGCGTTATAAACTTGTATTTTCATCTCGTAAGTATTATTTTGATAAGTTTAACTGCCATAAAAAGCGCCTGTAGACTCTAGAAACCTTTCACTCCCAATTCACATTATTCGTCACTTTTACCCCCCCCCTTTTTTTCATGTTTTCGCGGTAAATCTCAAAAATAATAATTGCTAGTTAATTTCATTGATACTAACCTTTCCAGATGGCAAAGTGTAATCGTCATAGGGTTCGTTGTTGCCGTCTCCGAGAAGACCGCGAAGTTTTCCAAGATAGAATCCAGAAACGTGGACAGAGCAAACCAGCGGAGCGTGGTCGGGACAGACAACGTGAACTCCGTATTTAGATTTCATGTTGGCGAATGGGCTGATGAGGAAAGCATCGATGTTCTTCGTTTTCGCTGGATATTCCGCGTGTTTTCCGTTAACGAGAATCTGAAGCGGAAATTGTATTATTCGTCTTAAGAATCGTGTCATCCTCAGAATACATAGTAATATATTTATCGTTTGCGTTTGCTAATTTCACGTTATATCTTCGAGTTGCGATAAATAGTTTGTATTAGCAAAGGCAATTCTTTAGAAGGATTTTCGCATGTTTTGTGTGATAATATCGTTGTCATTGTAGTTTTGATTATGAATTTGCGCGTATCGTTTTCTGGTAGCATAATCAAATTCAAAGTTACAAACATGTTTGTAATAATAATGATTCTCTTATTATTTCAGTGACCTTATCTCCTTCTGTATTATTTATGCCTTCTCCTTTGTAAGCACAAATGATACATAGATTAACATGACATAAAATCCTACAATTCCAATTTCTTGACGCTTGGTCGATATTTAGATTTTGTTCATTTTCAAAATTACATAAGACGCCTGTTTTTGTTAACGTTTTTGTCTTTAAATGTTCACTTGGTTCGTTTCTAGTGCTCTGTTATATTTTTCAATTTCACGTGATTGGTAAGAGTTTTATTGCAAGTCTTGAAGTGAACTTACCTTTCCGTCGGATTGAATGGTGACGCTTTCCTTCGGTTCAGTCAGAGTAATGCTCACGAGGTTTCCGTTATTGAGGTTCGCGACAACGGAGAAATTTCCATCCTCGAAGTCTTGCGCGAGGATGTAATGGCAACTTCCGGGCAGAGTGAAGTGGCGACCGTCGAAGGTAAAGATGTGACCACCGTCGGCGATAATTCCAGTTTTACTGAATGGTGGAATCACGTCCATAGCGCGCATAGTCGGTCTGCAACAATTCACGCACATCAATATTATTTTTGCTAAATTAAATACCAAAATTGTCATCCATTAAGACAAAATAATATACAAAACATATACTCTAATGGCAAAGACGCATATATTAAACTCTGTTTTCTAAATAATTTACCAACTTTAACTTCAAGTTTGTTAACGTGCAGATACAATTTAATGCAAGTAATTTCTTACAATTTCACTAGTATGTTAACTACAGAAAAATTCTGGAAAATTCTATTCGATTATTCTCTTGCAAGTTTCATTCGTTTCCAGTTTCTAGTTCGTTAGTTTTTTCAATTGACATTTTCAATGATTTCAATAGAATAAATTTCGATTTGTCCATTAGCGTTGTTTTGTGGTTTCGATGTAATTTCGACAAAAGGATGATTACCTGTAGGCGTAGTACATATCCATGTGTGTGGGTAATTCCATGTTGCGCAACAGGTTGATGACGGAGATTTTTAGGGAGGAAATGTCGAGTAATTTGGCGAGGAAGGACAGGTCGAAGTAGATGCCAGTCTCGAGGAGATTGACAGCACTATCGGTAGTCAAGTGAGATTGCAAAAGGGAAATTACGGATTGCAATGCAGTAACAGCGTGAGCGGAAATATTTTTCAGTTCATTTGCGACATCCACCTGCAAGAATCATTATCATTGATAATCGTCGTTTTCCTCACAAATCATAAAGTGCAGAAAAAGCTTTCTTAGTTTTCTCCCAACTAAATTCTGGTTAATGAGCATATTGTATATTTATCACGCATGTAACGACAGCTAAATAAATAAATAAATAAACTTGTTCGTGGAAATTACATATACGAATTATGTCCGCGAAGAATGAAATTTATAATAAATGCCAGCGAATTCGGTAGTCTAAGAAGTTGGTTTGCAAGTTTCTTAGAATTTCCGAAGTTGCGAGGGAACAAAATTTTAGAGAATTGCTCAGAACAAAGGAATTTAGCAAATGGTATAACGACTCTTGACAAATTGGTTAGGACCCGAGAAGTTGACGAGAGACATACGAGATATTAACCAACTGGGCAAAGTCTAAGATTCGCAGAAGTCGAAGACTTACCTTTTCTCGCTTGAGATACTTCATCAAAGTGTCGCAGGTAACGCTGAAGAATTCTTTGAGTTCAGGAGTGGGTAAAACGGCCTTGATGCTGTTGCAGATTTCCTCCATGGGGGACAGAATGGCTTCCGGCACTTCAAAGTGGAGGATGTCCTCGTATTTCTCCTTGATGAACTCGTAGATGGGGAGAGCCTTGACCTGCTGTGTCAGGAGATCAACGAATTCCTCCACATCTTTCTTGATCTGAGAACCACTCTTCAATAGAAGTTTCGCCACGTCTTGAATGAGTTCCGAGCCGACTACCGCCAGTTCCTTGATTTCCTTCTGGTGATCGTTGATGAGGTTCAAGAGGGCCTTCAGATAAACCATGCCAAGGTTTACAGCCGCGTCTATGATTTCCACGAAGACGTTGAAGAGCTTGTTGTAAGATTCAACCAACTGCGGGTACGTTGCTTTTATCGCCTCCATCACCTTGCCAACGATTTCCAGGTACCGTTGGTAAAGTTCCATCACGCGTTCTGACACTTGCTCGATGTTCTTCATTACGATGTTGCTGATTCCTCCGAACAGTTTGTTCCTTTGGAAAAATAGGCAAATGAGAATAGCCTTTGGATTGTAAGAAATGAAGGATTCGTAGCCAAAAAGAGAACGAGATAGTCCCACTAATGGTAATAATCTTTCAATCAAATCTTGTACAGTAGTGTGTTCTCATCAAACTTTGAAGGAATATCGTGAGACATTTTCCTAACTGACCATTAATTTGACTTCCATTCACCCAATCAATCATTTTCATTCCAACTGCATTATTTAGACAAAATTAATCTAGGCAGAAATTATACATTATTGAAATGTTACAGTTAGTAGATGTATTAAAACTGTTACGAAACCTTTGGGAAATTTCCAATATAATGAAAAAATGATTTTAATGAATCGCTGGGGATATTTCTGGCGCACACTTACAAAGCCGCTTGAATTTCCTTGACGGTTTGGTCAGTGTGCAGTTCATTTCTGATCTTATTACGCTCAGCCTCGTAATAATCGAGCAGGGGTTTCATATTTGGCTGGGCTTTTCTCAAATGGTCAATGAGATCCTTGATTTCGGTGATTGCTTCGTTCGACAGTTCCTGAGAGACTTCCTTCATTTGTTTCACCATTTCGATAACTTTATCTTTGTGATACTCCTGTAATACAATAAGAATGATCAATATAGCATATTCAGATGGTAACATTCTACAAGGTTAATACGTAAATTGTTTCATAAATTTTTCATAAATTTTATAAAATAACGATAACTGCATTACGTTGAAATGAGAAATTGTATGTTATTATCTTCGATTAAAAAAATTTCGTACATCTTTATGAATAAATGTAAAGTTACCCTTACTAACAATGTCACGTAAAAGGAATTTACATAAAAGCGGTTTTCATAGTTTCATTTAATTTGACACAATACTAAAGTATAATTGACGGTAAAAAGTTGATTACAATTAAAAATGTAATTATGACATTAATATGACATTGCTGTACCAAATTGTACTAAACTGATGATCTTCTTATCGCGTAATAATAACGACATTAGTGTTATAGGACAAGTTGTAAAGGACTGAAAAATAATACTTACAACAACGGCGACGAGGTTGTCCTTGTTGTAGCCGAAGTCGGGTTTCAGGAATTTATCCTCATCCAGATGGATCAAAATGTTGAATAATTCCTTCTTTGCTCCGTCTTTGTAAGCGTTTGCATGAGCTTCAACTAATTGTCCAAGTACTAAACGGCCATTTACAGCCAGCTTATTGTTAGGGTTGCCTAAAAATAACGATTTGCAAAATTACGTTAAACTGGTAAATAGTGATCGCAAAACAATTTATTTTCCATTCACAGTCAATTTCTTTGAAAATAAAGAAAATTTTTTTTAAAACGTTAAAGGAAGTGACGGTCTTTACAACTTTTACCTCAGTACCTGAAACGTCACAGATAACAGATATGACGAGGTGTAATATTAAGATGGAAGGAAAAAGTGAAGAACTTACTCTTTGAGTATTGCAAGTATTTGAAGTTGTTCAAGTCTTGAGCCTCGAAGTAGAAGACGATAGGCTTATTTCCCATCATGGACAGTTCGCTCTCGACCTTCTGCAGGTTCTTGCTGAGGGTCAGTTTCGTGTCAGATCTGATGAGGTCCCTGCTGGGCGCAGCGACGAGGAAATTCACAGCCTGAGGTTTCGCCGAGAAGAGGATACCCAGATTCCTCGGCTTTTGGTGGACGTCGGTGTAAGACAGGAAGCTACCAAAACCGACCTGATTGCCCGACAGGGCCAGGTGCTCTTGCAGGTCGACCTTCAGTTGCTGTCCACGACTCAAAATTTCCGCGGTACCCGTAATATTGTATCCATTTTCGATATCTCCGCGAACCATCTTCACTACGACCGTGATCTTCTGGGCCTTCTTCGCAAAGATGTCTACTTCCAAATTTCCGTCGAGGAGGTTTGATCCACCGTAATGAAGCCTGCCTTTCACCATCATGTCCTATGGATTTCATAGATCGATAAGACTTTTCTTACGCTTACTAAGTAAACTTTCTTCATGTAACGAAACCAAGAAGATATTCCTTAAAAAGTACCACAATGCCATGTTCCTTTTTTCACAAATTAATCGATTGTATTTTACGATAATAAACTTTCAAACTTTTAACATCCATTTAGAACGGGCCAATTTTTTTGAAAATACCTTCGACTTGGTTTAACATTTTTAAAAAGGCCTAAATCAGTCTTTAGTACGCGTTAAATAAGTAAGTCAGCAATACAGTTTATAAAAATTGATTTATCAGAGAAGTGGAAATTAGTTGACAATTAGATTTTAGGTTTTTATTAAACGATGGTGTTTACCTTTGGTTGAGACGGGTAAGTGAATCTAGCCTCGCCGTTCATGGATACGCTATTCTTTTCGACATTGACGTCACCGGTGAGGGTGAGACTCGTCTTGTCGGCAGGTTTGTTCTTCCTGTCCAAATACTGAGACAAGTCGAATTTGTATGCTCCGGTTTGTTTGGTCTTTGGCATATCGAACGAAGCGATCAAGGCCATTTCTCGGCTGGGCAATGTCAAAATCGAAGCTGTCGATCAAACGAAAAACATCAAATTACCATCGATCTAAGCGAATCAAATTTATACAAATTATTAGTGAACCATAAGAATCAAACAGCAAAAAACAGTACAAAATAAGAATTATAGACACGTACATTAGGAAAAAAAATATTGGTGGTTCATGAAGAATCTTGACTTTCCAATTTCGCTTGAAAATGTGATTTAACATTATTTATCTTTTCAATCGGTAACATAAATGACAATGCAAAACTACACCGTTGTACTATATTTATGAATTTTTTATGTTTCAACACAAATGTCTTTGAACTTTTCATATTTAATAGAAATCGTCGTGTAATAACTAAATGTTTTTTCGATAACTTTGGAATATTTAAGGTTGACGACATCTTTTTTCAAAGTTACGTTTTTAATCTTTCTTCCCATTTGTCTCTAAGAAATTCATTATATCAGACACCTCCGCATTACTTACCAGCTTCCTTGGGATGCAGATAAAGTTGGTAAGAGTATTCGGATTTGTCCTTGGAAGAGTGCAAGTACAAGCTAGCTGTATGGTCGAATTGGAAGTTTTTGCATTCTGTGCTGGTCTTCAGGCCGAATTCGACAGGTACGTTGAATTTCTTAAGGTCAACTTCCACCGTTATCTGGTGCTTCATGTAAGATTTTTCTACAAAAAGAACGAATCTCTTAAATAAATCCTCAAAATTAAAACTTCTAACTTACAATTTTTGTATAGCTTTAACAGTTATCTCGACTAATTTACATTTTTATACATTTAGCAAATATTCCTATATTCATGATCTTTCCCGTTAATTTACACGTTGTCCTTAACGGACAATTATTAAATCAGAAATGGAAAAAGTATATTATATCTTGGGAGAAACGTGTAAAAGCCAGTGTTGATTGTTTTCATTAGTAAAACATTACAATATATAATAATACCATCATATGTTTTATCTATTATAATATGACCAATTCTTTTTTACTCGGTATATAAGTTTCGGCAATATCGTCGTATAAGAAAATACAAAATCACAAGAGCTGTTGAAAACACTTTTTCAACTACGAAATTCGTTAATTTACCTACGTAATAAAAAAATCGCAGAAACGATCATACGAACTCGTGATTGTCCTGGTAGACTGGTAATATCAGTGGAAAAGAGCGATATTAGACTTACGGTCAGTGTCGAGCGCGGCTTGAAGTTTGAAGTGCGCGCAATCCTTGCTCTGCTCGCAGTAGCTGTTGAACACGTGGATTTCTTTGTCGGAGACCTTGAGTTCACCGACGATGGCGGATGGGCCGAAATTCGCGTTGAGAACCATAGCCACTCCGGTTTCGCCGTCAACTTCGCGCGTCAATTGCTGTCGAGTGTATTTGAAGGACGAACTCCTCGTGTTTTCGCCGATCTTAAGGTTTCCATTGCCCTCCACGACAATCTTGCCGTCCTCGTCCCTCTTCTTGTAATTTGTGCTGCACAATCAATGAAATTTTCCATTCATAAGTACTATAAAAATTTCTTCGCTCACTGCGATGGATTAGCATAAATTCTTTAATGAAGTCTATAATGTAATATCTTGGATATATTGAATAATGCAAATTATTTCTACAATTATTCAGTTTTATATAATCATCTCGTAATTATATTAATAACAACGACTATTGGACATACTGAATAAGGTGTACTATTTGTACTGTTATAAAGTTCTAAAGATACTGAAGTTGAAGATATTTCATAATGTGAACTATTTCTGCAAGTGTTCCTTTTCGTATTATTATTCCATAATTTCATCACAATTCATCATCAATTTCATCACAGTCTGTTCAATTTAGATTTTTTTTGTCATTTTCTGTAAAGGAAAATCTACTGACATGATTTTTTTTTAGAAAATGTTTAGAAAAAATCTAAAGATATCAGTGTTCTTTGAAATTAAGTATGCAACGAGTAACCACATGTTATATTAATACTTTCTTATGAACCAATGGAAAAATGAGACAGACGTACCTTCCGGTAACGATGTTCTTGCCGTCGCTGGTAACAACGACCACTATTTTCCTGCCTGTCTTCAGAGTTGGGTTGTTCGAAATTTCAGCATGGATTTTGCGTTGCTTGATCTTGTCGCTGTCGAAGTTGATGGTGATGATGAAATCGTCGATGCTCTTGAGATTAATTCGTGCGTCAGCCGCGACGAATCCTTTCGGTGTGTCCAATTTCCATTCGCCTTAATGCAAAAATAATTCACTCCAATAATTACTGGTTCTCGAAATTTTACACGGTTTAGGATATGTTATTCGATGCTCTCAAATTGAATAATCGTAAATCTACGCTACAACAATTTTTCTTGCGCTGGTTTTTTACTGCATTTTAATTATTAGCTTATGTAAAGAGTTCAATGTTTAGGATTATAATGATAATTACCTGTGTAATCTCTTTCGTCGAGCTTGTCGAATTTAGCGAGCAGTTCCGTTTTTCCATTTGGACAGGTGATGATGACATTGATCATCGGCGAAAACTTGTCAACTTGGATGTTACTGGCCATCGTGTATTTTGCATCGTCCGCAATCAAAGTTATATCAGTTTTTCGGACAATGCCATCCTTTTCTCTCTGAAAAATTGAAAAAGAAGATTGTTAAGATTCACACACGCGCTGTAGTTCAAATTGAAATATTAATGTAACGTTGGCAACTTTCCTTTCTAACTCAAAATACCACACGACGGTCTCGAAAACGTATTTATTCGTACTTAGTTCCTTCTTAAGTTACCGTCTTCATTTTTTAATGGAAAAAGAGATCCATATTCTCTATATGAAATACGTATGATTCCCGGGGATTGAAATTGTAGGTACAAAAGGGACGTGAACGCGTTACCTTGTGATTCAGCTGAAGATTAACATTGCGTAATTTGTCGACAGTGGTGGTGGCTTTGATATCGAGACCAACGGCCGACAGATCAGGTTTGTAAGAAGCTTCAATCGCGGCATTGGCATCCTTCTCCCCGTATTTCGTGTTTAAGCTTCCCGACAGTTTGTGAAGTTCGCCAGTTGGATCACGTTTGTAGCTACCGCCGATCGTCAGGGGGGGATTGTTGAGTATTTCGGCGGTGAATTTTCCAGATCCTTCGCTCGTGTTGCTTTCGTCGAAGATTCCGCTGTGTTTCTGATTGAACGCGACTTTAATGGTCTTGTCGTCGTTGTAGGTGACTTTGTGAGAGCTGCTCTGCTCGAAGACGTTGCCGTCTTCCACCGGAAGCAGCGTACTGTGCGACACTTCCCATTTGATGTTTCGCAGTTTGTCACTCGGCAATTTAGCTTTGAAATTCGCGTCGAATTTGCAGGGTTTCCCGGTCGCGCGGGACATGCTACCGCTGCTCTGGAAATCAAAGAATTTACGTATTTATCAATACAAATGCACAGTGACGATAAACTGAATTATACGAATTATGAGCATTATGAAGCAATTACACAAAAATTCATATTCTATTGCTACACATTATACTTTGTAATAAGCATTTTGATTAATTTAAAAACGATCGATTAAAATACTTATAATGACTTTCTTAACATGCATATATTACGGCAAATGCTTTTATTGGATGCAACTGTGCCATGCTAAAAAGTAAATAGAATTGTAAAAAACTCTAAACGCCGGTAAATCGGTATCCCGTTATTCAAAATACTTATGCTTAATAGGACGTCAAAGTTTCTCGGAAAATAACTCTTACGACAAGATTATTCAATTTACATTGATTGAAATGCATGAAATTGGTCCGACTAAATCAGGTGAATGAAACGAAATCGGTTGATAAAAGAAATCATCAAACATTGGACTTACTTCGGCGGCAAAATTGTCGCCAACGGTGGACTTGGCTTTCCAGGTAGCGTCATTCGTGCTGTAATCCGTCGATAGAGCAAAATTCACTGGTTTCGGCATGAGGGCCCCTGACAAATCAACGGCAACCGTGCACGTCTTCTTCTCGGCATTTTTGTCCAAATGCTTAACGCCGGCGATAAGCTTGACATCTTGTCCATCGAAGTTGCTGTACTGAATGTCGTAATTTACGTCAAAGTTGTTCTTGAAGTCGACATTTTGCACCTGACCCTTGTAAAGGAATTTACGGGATTTCCCGCCTTTGGTTACGTGATCGATGAGTTCTGTGTCGATGTGTCCGCTGTAGAAATTGTTCTCCTTTGCGATAGCACGGTCGAGTTTGTAAACGATGTACCGGCCATTCGGCAGAGTAATTTCTACCTGACCGTTTTGCTTGCCATTCTTGAGCTCACCCTCGTGCGTGCCTTTGGCGTTCACCTCGATCTTGTACGTGAGGATCTCGAGGACGTTCTGCGTGTCGAAGGCGTTCGGTTTCACGTCCGTCACGGTAGAGAGCTTAATCTTCTTATTAGGATCCTTCTCAGCGTCGTAGAGTAGCTGCAAATCAGCCGTGTGCTTGGTTCCGCTGGTAACCATGTTACCCGTACCTTTGATTTTGCGGTTGATCTTCGGGATATCGATGTTGATGTGCCCGTTGCCCTTGCCGTTCTGATATTTATAGGCACCCACCGCCGTCAGGTAGTTCTTCAGCTCGAGATTGAGGTTGCCGTTAGGATGGGCCCCACGTTGAATGGCAAGCAGGAAGTTCACGTATTTGTTTCCATCGACAATTACCACCGCGCGGCAGTTCAGTTTTTGCGGATTAGCTTCTAAGCCTGTGACAGGAAAAGACAGAGTCGTCAGGAAATTAGCACCGGTCAAATCTGATGATATCGATGCGGCTCAGGGGTAAAACTCAAATTTTCACGAAACTCGAAAGAAAGAATGCGGTGTCGTTGTTTACTCGTGCAAATTAACAAAGTATGAGTGAAATCTTTATTTCATTAGTTTCATCGTTAAGCCCAAGATAACATAAGATATATAACTTGTAAACAAAACAGTAATGCATCATTTTGCGGCGTTACTAATTAACCCTCATGTTATTCATGAAATGAATTCCTGCACTTAACACTTTAGAAATTTGTAGAATTTGTGGAATCATTTGAAACAAGTCTCTGAATCGTTAACAGGAAGTTAAGAGGTACATAAAGTAAGTTTTCTCGAACCTGTATTTTTTCATTTACCTGTGTTTACGTTGACCTTCTTCCCGTTAAGGTTTAGATCACCCTCCAGTTGAAGTTTTACGTTGTTCGACTTCACGTCGTACGTTACACTGACATCGCTTTCGTATTTGCCACCGGGGGTGAGTTTCAACGAATTTTGGAACCTGTTGTTGTGCGGGTCAAGAATGATGCGTTTGGACTTGACTTCAATAGCGTTGTTCAAAAGTTCAGCTTCAAACTCAACGTCGTAGTCTCCGGGATGCTTGACACCGGTCTTGGCTGACAGTTCCGTGCCGAATTTGAAATTGTTGTACTTGAGTTCGATCTCACCGGCGACGGACTTTTGGGTTAGGTCCCCTTCGAGCTCGAAGACCAGTCCGACGGCGGGATAGGTGATTTTGTTGGAACCTGAGACGTGGAAGTCCTTGGGATCCAGCTTGTAGACAGCGTGTTGCGTGAGGGAAAGTCGGTTAGTCTCGCTGTTCGGGTCAGCTCCATGAACGAACGTTAACTTGTTGTCCAATTCCGTCTGACTGCGCTGGTACTCCCATTTAAGGTTGAAGCCGATGTTCGGGTCTTTAGATGGAACGGCCGACAAGGAAACCACGTAATTTCGTTCAGCTACTCTGTTGCCGTTGAGTTTCAGAGCCAACGTTTCTTCGCCGTAACCGACATTCATGTCCATCTCGAGGGATTTCGGCGTGGAAACCGCCCATCCGTCCAGTCCGAAGAGTTTTCGGTTTCCGGCTAACAAATTGACCTTGTTGAAGACGTACTTCTTTCCGCCATCAACATCAGTCACGTCCACTGTACCCTCGACGTTGTAGTTCTGACCACCGTTGCTCTTCACCGTCATACCAGTTTTCGTTCCTGCCAGCTGCTCAATGTGTTCAGGTACTTTGTACTCCAACACGGGCTTATACCTGTTACCACATTATTATTTATTTTAACCTATTCACTATGTTCAACAAATTACATGGTCAAAACGAGTAAATCAACAGAAGTTAAGAAGAAAACCGTTTTGTGTTATCGAGTCTTCAAGTAGTACGGATCAAAATTTAATTTTCCCCAAATCCATTGCACCGAAACATTTTCCGAAATTTACGTTACTGAAGTATCTACATAAATATTAGTTACAATGCATGTAAAAATGCATAGATGTTTTGCAATTATATTAACAGGCATTGGAAAGTAACTGAATGTGTAATTAAGTAATGACAAAAATATGAGGATTACCGGTTGCCATCTTGAGTAATTCCTGCACGCAGGTGGTAGACGATTTGGTCATTGTTAACAGTGATGGTGAGCGTGTGTTCCTTAGGATTGCTCTTGATAACAGCTTCGGCGGAGAGTTTCCTGATGGGCGAGTCGAAGGATGCTTTGATGAACTTGTCGGGTTCAAGGCCAGCCTTCAGCAGGATAGAAATGTGCCTGTTAGTTCGGCTTTGTGGGGTTTCCAATAGGATTTCCAGAGAGCGAACGTTCGGTGTCTTGGTGTCATAGAAGGCCTTGAAGTGGAAGCTATTGGCGTCGTTGTTCTCAACCGTAAGGGAGAATTTAACTGGTCCGCTGAGGGGCGGCAAAGCTTTCTGCTTGAGTGGATCGATTGTGTCGTGAGGGTAAGAGACGTGGCCGCAAACCGTTAGACCCAAGAGAGTGGCGAATTGGTCGAAACAGTCGGAAGTTTCCTTGCCCTTGGGGTATTCCAATGGAACGTATTCCTCACCGTTAGCACCGGAGCTAATGAGAACTTGGCTCTCCAAGTTAACGATTTCTTGCTTCTTCTTGGGGATACCGATGTTCACGTCGATGCCGTGGCCATCCAACATCTTGACAGAAACGTCAGTGCCGGTGGACGTGTGCAGCGTCGTGGCTATCTTCAATCCGGACTCCATGCCGAAGCCACTGATCACCATGCTTCCGGCAACCCTAACGGAAGCGCTAGGCTCAACGGCCAATCTCAGCGCAGCGTTCTGTGGGTCCTTGACGATAGCAGCTAAGTCGAGTTTGCCTCTGGTTTTCAGGTGAACCACGCTGGTTCCCGTTACTCCTAGGGACAAAGGCATTCCCAAGTTGGTCGGGTAAATCAATTCCGCGTCGAGGAATTGCATGTGATTCTGGAGATCGTGGTCGAAGTTCTTGAATTTGTTGAGACCCTTGTCGAAATTGTCGAAGACCTTGTCAATGAGGCCCTTGAGGGTAAGCTTAGATGTGTCGGTTTGGTAGCTCAGGTAGGCAAGTTCCACTCCGAATAACTTGACGGACAGGTCCAAATCGAGATTCTCGTCAACTTCGTTACCCTTAAGATGGACATTCTTTGCAAACTTGTCCAGTTCACCTTGCTTGACTTCGCGCTTACGACGGTTCCGTTTCTGCAGCTTCTCCTTTATGTACTCAGCGACATTTTTCACGAGGCCCACGCTGTCTTCGGCAAGGTCCTCAAAGTCCTCGCTCGTTGCCTCTCCTTTAGGTCCAAAATAATGTTCAATGAGCCTGTCAAGATTTTCCACACGACTGTTCAGCTCCATCAGGTTGAAGGAGTGTCCGAAAATTTCAGTCGTGAGGTTGAGGCTAGCGGAACGTGGGACGAAGCTGTTCTGGCTGTAAATGACGTTGCTCTCGGCCGAGGAACCGACGCCCAAGGAATCCATGTTGTAAGAGAATTCGTTGTTGAAGGAGAACTTGCGGAAGTCTTCGGGGAATTTCGTTCGCGGTTTAATCAGGCCCAATTGCCTCTTGGCTTCCTCTTTGTTGGGGTCAGTCGATGCTCGGAGATTGCGCAGGTGGCTCGTGATGAATGATCCTACCTGGTTGATGACTTCCTTGTCCAACACTTCCTTCACGTTGTTAGCAACATGAGGGCATGGGCATTGAACCAGAGCCAGGTAACTCTTGATACGGATTTCACTGTCTTCCTCGAGGTCCTTGAAAGTGTTCATCAGCACGTTCTTCCATTTCATGGAGCATCTGGTCGGCAGGGATTCGATAGCTGCTACGCGCACGCGATTTCTCACATTCTTGTCAGCCGCTATGTTCACTAACTTCTGCAGGGTTGCGTCGTCGAGGTATCTTGCGTTTCCCAGGGCTTTCAGAGCCGTTACCATCTGGTTCTCCTGTTCCCTGGTTTTAGCTTTCCCGTTGCCCACCTTCTGACGTAATTTCCCCACTGCGTTTTTAATCTCAGCCACGTTCTCGCAGTTGTGCTCCTGGCAGTATTTACCAATAACCTGTCCACCAATTAACAAATAATCCCCGATTAATAACAATTCTCAGGTATCAAGCAATGATAGCTTAAAACAGTACTTTAGAACAGTAATTACTTATATAAACATATATGTAATTACTTACATATTCTCAGGTATCAAGCAATGATAGCGTAAAATTGAGATCTATGAAAAATTTTACGGTTAAAAGAATAGCAATAATAATTAGACAGATTGAAACTATAATTACTTATACAGAGAAAATGTTCATTAAAGAAGATCAAGGAAAGCTTCAGTTTTCTCAAATCTGATTATCGATGAACCGAGAGCCTCGTGTAGCGTAATGATATTTCTTAAATCGTTACACCCTTTTCCTTAAGTTTGCGGCATTGAATTTGATTTCTCCGTACCTGGCCAACACCGAGATAACCGATGCGAGGTAAATCGCGTTGATCTAGGAGAGTGACGATCGCCGTGACTGAGGGAAGATGAACATGATGAACGAGAGCAAGGCTGGCGTAGAACAAGAGCGCCTGGGTACCGGAGATATCGTTATGCTTGACCAACTCGACGGCAACCTCAGCTGCTTCGCCGGTTCCCGCACGGAAGAGAGCTTCCAGAAGGATCTTCTTGTCGTTGACTTTGTCAAAACCGGCGCCGGCTTGGACCTTGTGGTAAACCGAGAGGATGTGATCCTTGCTGCTGACGCGAAGGACCTTCACGAGTTCTGAGAATTTCTCGGCTGCCTTGACCTTGGCGCCGTCGGTTTCTTCGTTCTTCGCTGCTTTGAGGGCGTTGCTAATGGCTTCCGGGGAAGATCTCAGTACGGGGTGTGGCGCCTCGAAGATGATGGATTTCGGCTCGGACACCGGAGCCGCCGGACTGTCGCCCTTCTCGCTCTTCAGGGACAAATGAATTTTCACCGTTGTCTGCACTCCTGCGTCCCCATTGCGGAACGGCTGGAACTTGTAAAGCTCCGAAGACTTGGCGCTGTTCAGGATACCGCGCTTGAAGGTTTGTTGAACCGTGTGGGAAGAACGGAGAACAGGGGACGACTTAACACCGGCTTCCGCGTGGAAGATGGCGGATATCAGACCCTGTTTTACGTTTTCCCTGTGCGAGCAAAGCTCGATATCCCGTTCCTTATTCACGTATTGAGTTTCTCCTTCTTCGTTAACGTTGAAGCGCGTTGGGCAGCCACCGAACACGTCGACCTAAACAAATAAACACCTAACGTTAATATCATCTCCAACATAATTCTAATTCACTGTATATCTGTTGACGAGAATCTCGAAAAATCATCGATTTCTCAAAAAGTTTAAAATTTCGTTTAAATAACCTTCGCTAACTAAAGAAAATAATACACGTTTCAGCACTTTTCAGTCTTATGCAAATTTGTACTTCTAATTTGAATGCCTTAATTATTGTAACAATTGATTATGTAGCGATGTAATTGCACAAACCTCTGTGTAGCGGGAGTTTCCATGGTCATTAAGGACCGACGATTGGAAGAGCGAAATGACAGCTCTCTTGATGTTGAGAGACGCCTGAGAATCGCCAGGTTCCGCACAGATCTCGGTATCAACATGTCCATCGTGATAATTGAACTGTATCGCGTATTTCTCGACATCGGCCAAAGAAACAGGCTGAAAAAAAGACATTTACTTTTGCTTTTTCCTCCCTTTAACCGAGAGACGATCATGTTTATTTCTCGCTAAATTTACCTAACGATTCTACATAGGAAAACAATCACAAGTTAAGAGAGTTACAGATATCAGTGGTCCTTTATGCGCGAGTATCGTGAAAGATAGAAAAAAGAGTGAAATCTCGATATTTTCTTGTACATTAATTAATGTAAGTATCGAAAGTATTTTGTACAGGTAAACTGGTGTTCGGTCTGTTTGTAGAATTATACAAATTTACGATTCTACTTACCGCTTTGTTCAACTGGACATTCTTCAACCTCAACTGTCGAACGCAGTTTGGTTTTGCCGTTAATTCGACGGTCGCTTTTAACTCGGTCTTAGCTTTGTTCTGATCTTCCCGGACCGACGTTTCTGACCATCCTTCCAAATCGTAAACGTATGTGTGTCCTTCCTTATATGACTGTCCCGGTTGGTCTGCGATGCAAGTAAAAATCAGTCAAACAAAACTTGTAAATTTCAAACGGAACAACTTCGACATCCCGGAAATCTTTTTAACGATTGGATTACGATTGGATCGCAATACATACATTTTTATATATGTATTGTGTATTCATACTGTTGTAAAAAAGGTATGAAATTCCGGTTTTGAATATCAAGGAAACAGTAGAAAAGTAATTACGTTCTTACGGTGTGAAGTATTTTGTTACGTACCACTTAATGGGTATGATTGTCTAAAATTACTTCAAAAATGTTACAATGAAAAAAGTTCTTTTTCTAAAAATTATTAGAGAAGGCATATGTAAAAAAGTTGCAGTCTTTTATTTGTATTAATTAAAACAACGTGTGCCAATATTTTTCCTCTGTCTACTGTATTTTATCCTGCCTTTTGTAAAATTATCTTTTCTTGCTCCTGTACTTTTTTCGAATCTCTAGTGAATCTTAGTTATAATTATAATTCGGCTAAAAATGTCTTCACACGGATAATTAATTTTCGCGGAACCGAGATGAATATCTCTTTGTTAGGACTAAACCCAAACAAAGTTGTTACATAACGTGTGTCGTAATACGTGACATTTCAACCGATTAAAGGACATTGTCGTTGAAATACTTACGCCCATGGCAGCCAACGGTACACTTATCTGTAACACAAAAAAAAAACGGAGAAATGAACTATTACGTGACTGATTAGTGTTACGCCGAAACGTGCGGAAAAAATGGATAATAATTATCGCTATCGCGGATTATCACAGACGAAGTTTACTCAATGTCTCAGAAAAAAGTGTCTTCGAAGACCGAAAATTAAGAGAGGCTGAGAAAATAAATGCAAAGCAGGCTGATCACCGAATACAATTTTACAATTTACCAAGTGCCCATAATGTAAAGTATTTCTGGCTTTCTCTTACTTAGAGGGTGGTTCCAAAATTTTATTTCCGTCTTTTCTATTCTGGAATTATGTTAAATGTCAATAAACGTTTGATACGTGCACCTACATATATTCTGATAGTTAACTTAAATATTTCATTATATTAAATTTAAAAATGCCGTGTGGGTTTTTTTAATTCTCGATAATTCGAGATTTTAATAATCTAGGTTGGGTTTTTTCCTATGTTTAGAAAAATAGTAAATAATTATACGTCGGTTAGGCATATATTGTATTTGAAAAGGTACATATTTTAACATATTTTATTTTATATGCAAAACAATTAATAACGGTATGCGAAAAACATAGTAACGTATGTTTAAGTAGAAAAATCCGTTTCTGCGATTTATTCAATTGGTATACTCCAAAAAAATGTATACTAAATTTCTGAATGAAAATTAATGCATTTCAAGTAAACTTCACTCAAAATGGCAGCAGTCTTTTGAACCGTTTTATCCAAAATTTTATATGATTTTCCTATCCAAACAAAAACCGCTTCGGAATTCGAAGATCTCACGAGTTCTTTTTTATTATCTATCTGCGCAAAGAGTGGAACATGATGGAGAAGGAAGAAAAGTGTACAACAAGTTCATACTCGAGGAGATTGATTATGCTAAGTAATATACATTGGCACGTTAAGGAAAGTGCCAGTGTCAGTGTTGATAAGATGGCAATCGTGAACTTTCCTGACCCCGGACTGTGGAATCTGAATTTCTGGTTCATGGAGATTGCTAGAATACGCGAATTTTCGGTCCATCGCGGGTACAATGGATCGCTTCACACGGAAAATATGTCGATGCATGTTTATCAAAATTGTAAACATGTCTAAACGGTGATATAGGGTTCAGGTTCTATTTTCGTAATTAAACCGCGAGTAATTGTACTTTTAGGAAACACGTATTCCTGAAAGGTTACTCAAAATTCATTTCATATTTATTCACGAAATGTATTAATTATAGTATTTTTTGTGCGATGTGATTGTTTGGTATATTGTAAAATGAAATAAACTTCAATATGTGTACCACTTAACTAATAATGGAACTTAAGTAATGAAAGACAATTCAACTGGATAAGAAAAAGTTTCAGGAACAAAGAGTATTTACGACTTTTGATATTTATTAGAAAAAATTGCAATTTTCGTCATGTCTGTAAATATTTAATGAAACGATATTTAAAACGGCAGAAATCGTCGTCGATTATATTAAATTTACTTTCCCCGATTTCGATGCCTTTATTAGCGAAATATCGTAGTATTTTCATTAATCCTGTTTTCACTGTTATCGTTTTCAAAAATATTACGCATTGCGAAACTGAATTAAAAGCCAACACCTCACTTTTATATAACTTATTTGCAACAAATTAAGGCATCTACTTTATAACCAATCCAAAGGCAAGTATTTACAATTTTCATTACATAAATAAGAAAATCCACTTTCATTAAAGTTTACACGAGTTTAAGTATCATTTGTGCGATAATTAAATGATTTGTAATTAAAAGATTGGCTTTTCATAATTGCAGCATTAGCTGACTTTATAACCGCCAGTATCTATAGTTAATACCGTAAAACGTTACCCCGTGTTTTCTATCCGTATGGTTTTATCTCCCTCTTGTTCAGAAACTATTGCTTTATCGACATTATATCGCTGCAATAAAGCATCAGCTCTTTCGTAGGGAATATTCCCATTTGAGACAAATAATCATCGTTGCACTCGTAAGAGCAGATTTTATGAAATCAAAGAATTTAATTCTTCCAGCTGTTCAGAAGTTTACAACACTTTTTATACCTATCCATGTCACTGTTTGCCGGCTTTCTTTTTACTGAATCAATAAATTACTTAACTTGCTACGACTATCCTCTGTTTAATCGATAAATTACCAATAATCAGTTAATCAACAAATTATTGCATTTTTGCCAACATATTGCCCATAAACGAAAACAAGTAGAGCAAGTCAAAGTGTTCAGCAGACCTAAGAAATTTTTCTCGGGGCTATTATAAATCATTTTTCCGTATATACAAGAGAAATTCGGTTTTCTTAGATCCATTACATTGAAGCAGAATTAGATGAATGTATCTTCCTCCCTTTTCCCCATCCTGAAGTTACAATTTTTGACTTTCGTTCTTTTCCTGAAATTCTAACGATGAAGTTCGGTCCTCATACCACTGGAAAGTGTGTACGCTTATGCGCATAAGTTTGTTGACAAGACGAGAGCATTGATTTCAGCGGAAAATAAGTCGGTCCAGGATCGGATATATTTTGCTAGGGAGAAAGAACGCGTCAGATCAATTTATCAAACGTCCGGTTGAATACGGGGGAGCTGTAATCATTTCAATGATACAGACCTCGTTCCAACTAACTACATATAACGCGCAGATACTCGTCGACCTTTTAACCGCATCAGATGAAAGAATTGCCTCGTCCGAAAACGACTTTGCACCGAAAAACACCAACGACAGGGTTGTCAATATGTTTTTTTAGGGAAAAAAACATTTCCAGCGCCTTTAGCAACGTATATTGAGCAAAGTATTTTCACGAAGTACTCTCTACCGGTATCACCATTTTCGTCAAGTATTTCTTGAAATTTGCTTCGACCATACGCGAATATGGCGGACGAGTAGAAGAATTGTTTTCTCTATCCTACGTGACACGCGGACAAAGTTCAACGCTTACTTGAATGAATGGTTCATGAGGTCATGCAGCGATAATCGGATTATCAACAAACTTGGTAAATTCTGTTAGCTCCGGTTAGTAAGTACTGTAGATTCTACGCATGTGTTTGATTTCCACGAATCCCACTGATTTATGGTCTTTCGCGGCACATGATTTGAACATTTTGCTTTTTTACTATCTCCAAAAGAAATTTACGGGTTTCGGCAAATATTATTTGCTTAAAACCATATGCAAACGTTATAGATAAAACGGGAAGGCTTCATATCAGATGATGGTGATTTGCAGAATTATTTTGTAATTTTGCTTCTAAAAAGCTTTGATTTGAAATATTTATTACTTTAAAATACTGTCAAAACTTCGAAGATTCAATTATTCATCAGTCGTGAATAACTATTTTTCAATTGAAGTAAAATGTCAGATTTCAAATGTACTTAAAACATTTTGTACAATTTTAGATTTTGACATAGTCCGTGAAAATTATTTTCCGATACAAAATATAACAAACAATCTAATGTGTTGAGAAGTTGTAGAAATATAAAAAGTAGAATGAAATTTATTTTTTTTAAAAAGCGATTTATTAGAAAATATAACTTGCACAAAAAGGAGATTTGAAAATATATTTTCAAATCTACAAACTGTTGATCATCAATTCAGTGAAAATGCTTTCCATCCGCAAATGAAGAGACTAAGCAAATCTATATCATAGTTTATGGACTCTGGCCTTTCTATTAATAATAAGGCAGCAATATTTAATGTCATGAACGTTGCATAATAAATCAGGAAATAACACTGTTTAAGATATCGGTGAATGATTAAATATTGAAGTATGCAATAATGATCCATGATATTTTACAGAAATGGAACTAATAGAAATACTTTTGACGATATTTTACAAATATCCAACATAAAAATTGAATGATGAGATTCATAAAGATTGATAAAAAGTAAAATGTAATCAGCACATGTGAGAAAAGTTTATGAAACAAAATGTTTCGATCACGATTCAAATATGTCACGTATTTTAACTTTGAAATTATGACCAGCAATAAAATTATGTGCAAAACCAGAAAACTTGTCCACAAAATCGAGAAAATCTGTTGACTTGATATATTTCTAAAATTATCGAAAAGCGAGATTGTCAAATATTACATAATTATGAAAAAATAATGTAAATGATACTCGAAATGCGTTACTCATAAAAATACTGATAAGTAATAACGGAAAAAGTTCTGCTAAATTGTGAATTTGAAATAAAACCCGGGTTAACTATGAAAAAGATAAAAAAACATCGTATGTTCAAAAAATGGTATTTATCTGAAAATGTTTGTTGGATTATTTTAATTTCCAGTCTTCTAATGTTGGACATTTTATTGTACATTCTTTTTCGATTACGTGCATTTTCGCATGTAATTCCATTTCCGCGATACTTTAAAGGGAAAACCGGTCCATTTTCTTTCAAGGATATATCGGTGAACACTGATTGCCTACCGCTAATTAGCCAGATTGTCTCTCCTGTGACACATATCCAGAAAGGATCTACCGCGTGATTAGATAAATGACTCAAGTAATATGCATAAGTAGAGATTGCACCTATATAAGGATAAATGCTAAAAAATAAAGGACTCTGACATGATGAGTAAATAGAAAATTCGGTAAGAGGGAATAAATGATTAAATATCTCGTATATAGCTACCGTTTTTTTATCGTATAACCGTATATAATGAAGGTGTATTTGTGTGTGTGTGTGTGTGTGCTCATTTACATTGTTTTCGACAATGTAAAAAAAAAAAGCTGCCATGTGTGTGGGCTTTAAAATTGTTTTACTTAAAAAAAAAGTTCTCATATAGTGAATAAATCTTTTTATGTATATATAATTAAGTCTCCGTGTAAGTATAATATTAATATACGTCGCTAATCAATGAATAATTGTATTACTAAATTAACTATACCATAGGGATCCTGAAGTATGTTTTGAAATACTGTTCGAAAGTCACTGCTAATCAAAAAATCACTATTATCGACCGAAAACTAATTTAAGATAAATATAGTGCGTGTATATTGCAATTAAAAAACTAAGTGAATGAACGTGCTGCGTAAGAATTTTTAACAAATTTCATGAGAATTAACTTTCATTTTCCCCCAATAACAATAAGATGTTACTATTATACAAACTTTACGCGATGAAATTGATAAAAATAATTCAAAGAAATCTGCCAATCAGAGTATTTGGCGTTTTATTTTTTCCGATGTATCAGTTCCTAATGTTTACCTATTTACGTCCCAAATTTCAATCCGTATTCCACAACTGTACCGATACTCTATTTAGGCAAGGAAATGGAATACAGAGAAAGAACTAGATGAAGAAATTTTCGGCGCGAGAAATCGAGGAAACGTTCGTAGAGCTTCTTAACTGATAAAGAGGGAATACAATTACGAGAGTATCTCTGCAGAAAGGAATCATTTTTAACGGCGATGCAAAGAAGGGCTAACTTTCGGAAGGAAAGCGATGAGAACGAAGAGAAATGGGTACTGTGAAGAACTTACTGGCAGAGACGGTGGTCGCGATTAATAAGAAAGCACCAAGAAGAAGGCCTGCCTTCGCGGGCCGCGACGGATGCCCCATGATTTTAGTCCTCTGACTTTCGAAGCACTCGCATACGATTCTCTCGCGAGGAAACACCACAAAAGCACTGCTCCTTTTCTGCAGCTGTGCTTTTATGCTTTCCACTTGTGCGCCCCACTCGCCCCCGAGCGACAGGGGGAGGGGTCAACGCAACGGAGAAGAAGGGACCCCGAGAACAAACGTTCCCGTGGACGTTGTTACCGAGCTGACTCGTCAGACTTACGCTCCTTGTCCACGCACTCACGCTACGATAACGAAAGATATTATAAAGAACCGATGACAAAAAGGACAGCCTTCGCGGGGTACTAAAGTCCTCGCGAGTAAACGTACTCAGCAAATCCAAATGCTACGCGGATTCAACCGACGAACGTGTCGAACGTTCTGGACGATCAGATGGAAAGTAACGACTGAGCAGTAAATTAGATCATTAGATTTCTCATCTAATTCTTTCTAAGGGGTACAAATAAAATACCAATGGCCTTTAAATCCAAAGGTTTTTCATTCGCTATTTCATTTATTTCATGGCAGATGGAAAACGTGGAAGAGAGAGAAAAACCGGCAAATAGAGCGCATTGTGTGTCAGTAAAAAGACGATTAAAGTAATACAAAATATTGTAAAAGAAAGTAGACGCTCGTTTAAATTCAGACGGGCGAACCTCAAAGTTTAATTTATCCAAATGGGTCCGTTGTTGATGGTTTAATGGACCTTTGTCGACTGGCTTCATTGATTAATTAATGATCCGCTCGAACCTTAAAGATTCGCAGATCTAATTACGAATATTAGTCGAAGACACGAAATAATAAGGGAGCTAAGTGCAACGACAATGATTGTCCCATGAATTATAATGCTATTTCATGTTAGCCTCTTTAATCCATTTATTCCATTTTTTAGTTTCCATTAAGTAAAATTAACACAAGGGAAAATCAGTTTTGTTGTAATGTTGTCATTTAGTAAGTTATAAAAATAAAAATCAAGTAATATTTAAGGTTTCCAGGAATCAAGAAAAATTCGATTTTTAATCAATTTTCTGAAACGATTTTATTAGGTTCGTATTTTGACTGTACTAGTTTACAAATTTCTTCGAAATTTCTGTAAGTATGTTTGACAGCATGGCCATTGTGTCTTCTATTTTTTTTCTTGTCTTTTCAAACATTTGCAATTATTTCGAGAAGTGGGGGAATAATACTGTTCCAATAATTCGCAATACTAATAAAGTATTTGACGAAGATACCATTTACATAATTTCCCGAGATGTGTAATTTTTTTATTGAAAGGTTAAGAAAAAGAAGATTCAAAATTTGAATTAAATAAATAATAGCTATTTGCATTTTTGTGCAGAGGTACGAATTTTCAATGAATAAAAAAAGTTGATATTTTCTTTCTTAGGAGAATCAAAGTCGGTAAAAAAATTAATAAAAACGTATGAGAAACATGTGAACACGTTGTTTTATTTTGCTAAGATTTATTTACCTAAACTAATTGTACCCGTGAACTTTCCACGAGAATTAGCCGTCGTAAAAGAAAACCGACCTTCGGAGGGTACAAAAGTCTTCCCATGAGACCTGACTTGGGGGGGGGGGGGGGGGAATGGGTATGAGAATGGTCATTAACTATTCTGATCACAAGTAACAGATGTGTCCAACCGTATTGGATAAAAAAAAGTCTACGATCGAAAATCATTCAGTAAAAATACAATTAATTAAACAGTCGTCTCTTTGAAAATCATTCAAAAAGATCAAAATGTTTTACAAAGTTTCATATAATTCTTTTTAACGCAAAAATTCTGGCTTTCGATAAACGTATCGAAAATTCTAAAGTCTCTTTATCATAACTATTTCCATTTCCATTGACGCAACTATGGATATTAGTATAGCGAAGTATTTGAAGTGAGGTAAACTTTTTCGAATGTATGTTTGAGTGGAAAGAAATGTATGACGAAAAAGGCAAGCTAAGCTGGGTACAAAATCCTTGGCGTGAGTTTGCCTCTTGAGGGAAACGTTTAACGGGCAAACCGTAGATAACAAACCGATCAGATTACACGATGGAGAAGTGCACGATCAACTGCAGGGTGCGATTAGTTACGGAATCGATTGTCAAACACTTGTTGCGCTACACCTCCGATACGTCGTTCGATTGAACCGAAATTCAGCTCAATTGAAATGCATAGACATTATAAAAAAGCATTATAAACAAATAAAGGCACTTCGTGGAGTTTTTATTTATCGTCTTTTAAATATTTTGTCGCCCGTTTACGCATTTTGTAACTTTTTTTACAGGAAGTATAGGAAATAATTAGCCCTAATTGAAAAACCAAGAGGATTTGAATTGTGCCAATGTTAAGCATATAAAAATGATGTCCCGGAACAATTTTCATTTGGAAGTTAATGCAGAAGGGTTATATTGTAGTGAAGAGTTTAATGAAGCCATTTATATTACGGTACAGTAAAGTATTGTCTGACTGCTACAAGTCTAACGAATATGATCGATAATGTTGTTTAAACGCTTAAATCGTGATATTCAGTTCAGATAATATTACGTTATAAATCAGAAAAAATATTACAACTAAAATATTTGGCATAGACTTATTTACCATAATTTATGCCTGAAGAACACGTGTATCCAAGTGTTGAAAAAAATCTGACGTTTTTTCAAAGAATTTTCATCTTTAAGTAATACTAACGTACGCTAGAATTTAAATATTCATTATGGTATGATGAAAATTGAAGGTAATCAAATCTTTGTATTCAAATGGAAGATTATTCAGTGTCAACTGAAATTAATTGTTGTTGCTGTTTGAAGAGTTTTAAACAATGGTGTTCCAGATACATCTTATCAAAATTTTCCTCGGAAGGACACAGTGGTTCAGCGATATTTAGATCTTATGAGTAATTTGTGTCAATGCATACATTGAGTGTGGCATAGCTTGAAAATGAGAGAATATCACTTTTCAGTATATTTTCACTAATTTATTTAAAGACAGTTTTACCAAAAGTTGTAAAACAGTATTGCATTGCAAATGTTGATATGTTCATTGATTGTGGGTAATAGTGAAAAACCTTAGCTTTTAAATTGACCCCAGTGCAGAGTTTCGGTGTTAATTTTCAAAAGAATGTAGAGTTTAACTTTGTAAATAGTGAATCTCAACGAGATCTTTGTATTATAAAGGCTTTCGACAAACGTCTGAAGATATCATGGAATTATTCAATTCTTTAGAGTTTATCACTCAGCTATTTATCGCTAACGCAATTGTTTATAATTGATAATTCTGATAAGAATTGATAACTTTTGAAGGCTTAGAACAATACTATAATGCAAATAGTGCATTTAACGGCGCAGTTTGTCTGGCGCATCTAATTGTGTAAGAAATGACGTTAAGACTATAAAATGACATACATTATCATAAAAATTAAAAAACTAATAACACAAAAATTGTAGCAAAAATAATGAATTAGCTTAGGCTTTTCTAAACTCATTTGTAAACTTTTCATATTTCTTACATAAACATTTTCTTATAAAACTTTTTACATAGTTATTTTAAATTAAAATATGAAAGTCGGATGGTTTTTTAAAGTTATTTAATAATATTTAATAAATATTAAATAAATTTAATAATATAAAAATAAATTTAATAAATTACTAGAACGCCCACTCTAACTCACTCTACCCGATCATCTGTACCAATTTGAACCTTTTCGAAGCGAAATCGAACTTCACTATAAAAACGATACTTTCTTCTCTTTCCAAACAAATAACAAATTCAGTACCATTTTTAAAAATAAAAAATAACAATTCTTATTATACAATTGCTTATTATCATTATTTCCTCAGAATGGAAAATATGGAGATTTGAAAAGTTGTTAAAACTTTAACGTTATTTCATGATCACTGGAAAATTCACAGATCCGTTATTTGTTTACCCCTACAGTCATTAACAGATAAACAAAATTAGCAGATAAACAAAAAACAGCAAGAACTTCAGATTGGCCATTAGCTCGATCAACATGCAAACAATTATCTGCATTTCAGTATTATTTCCAGCAAAAAGGCTAATTAATTTTCCCTGCGACAATGTTGAGAAAATCACAGAGCACTAATAGAAAAGCCGCCGGGTATTTTCGTTCGGCGAGGCTTCGAACGGAATAAAATTTCTTCTAAACAGTCGCGTCCTTGACCGAAGCCAGTGCAAAGAGATCCTGATGTGTCATCCGATTAACGAGCTCTCTGTCGATAATCCGTGCATTATTGACAAGAGCTTCCTTTTCTCTGAGCAGAGTTCGATCGAAACTTTTTGTCCGTTTGCTGTCACGCTAGATGATCGGCAGATGTAAATATCCGTACTTTTACTGTACTTGTCTGATTAGCGGGGTAATAGAAGATGCCGCTTCATTTTTATGCACCCCAGATGTCTCGTAACGTGAATCACACGAACCGGACCTACCGCTCACAAATCTGAAGCAAATTGCAGTTCATTGTGTAATCCAATGGAATTACGATACTTTCTTCGACGCTAAATTCACTTTCAGATCCATCTCAAATATCATTAGGAATTTTGGAAAAGAATGTCAGTGGAAAATAATGATTTTATGGCGCGTTTATTTAATTCTACTTTAATACGTAACGGCTATAGCAAAAAAGTTCCACTGGATTTTTTCTTCGAAAACATAGTAAAAATAACAATGAATAAGTTTAACGTAATGATATTGTATGTATTATAGTCTTTTGTTGTTGGTTTAATTTGAATAAATTGATTCAATTTTATTTTGTTCATTTGAAAGATTAATTAAAAGTACATTTCTTCTGGGAAGGATATGTACATTTAATAAGTTTTATCTTTTTTATCATTATTATTCTATTTTCCCTATGCTCCACAATATTAAAAAATGTAGATTATTTAAATATGAACAGATGCTACTTCATGGAGCAGTAACAAAACACGGGCAACTTTAGACTCATAAATTTTTGCCGTAATTTCTGGCGATCCGTCAATATCGTTTTTCTGTTTTAAAAATAAATCCTGCTTTCGTTCCTGACCCACCCGAAAATTTGAAACCCGGTAATTCTAGTACGTCCACCACTGCTGACCTTTTGGCCTTCGTACCTTCCAACGTTATTTTCCAATCGTATTGGATAACGTATTCACATAATCCGCGGTGATCACTACAAATATTTGTAGAAACTTAGTTAGTGGCTTATCTAACTAATCACATTCAAGTATACAATTCTTTGAATATGTTTTTTTACTTATGTTTAACGTAGTTTCAGCTGCATTTATAAATATTAATGATAATTGTTGGTATCATTTTTTCTATATTTTACGAATTACTTTGGTGTCATTAATGAATTGTAAGGCTTGGAATAGTTTTTGATAACACGAAGTTTTCTTTAAAGTTGATACTTAATTATTACAGATTAATTACTAGATTATATACTGTTGAACAATTATCACAATGCAGCAACGAATGTTTCATAATAATTATATTGTTACACTTATAAAATGAGTAATGGTAGTCATTATGGTTTTTATCGATTCTTCTTTCCATTTAGCTCTTACAATAGCAGATGAATGGCACTTTAACGTTTGCTAAGAAAATTTAGATCAATTTTCATTCCCATTTTAAATTGTTCATTACAAGTTTTTGTGATTAATCCTATATTATTTCATATATATTTGATCAATATAACAGCTTTACAATGCGTCGCTATAAAATGCTATTAAATACCATGAAAATTTAGAAAAATCGAGAACACTTTGACAAGTATTCAACAAATAAACTTATGCATGCATTCATCGTGTTATAATAACCACCGGAAATGACCTTAGAGATCAAAGAAATTACTAGAACAGCAGATAGATAAAATTAAGGAGAAATGACTGGCAGGTTATGCAATGCCGATATTACTGCATACTTTGCAAGTTCGCTCTTATTTGTCACTCATTTCTTTTAGATTATCATCCTCGTTTGCTTCATGCCGTTTGTCGTTAAAAAATAACATAAATATTGACCAATAATTCCTTCTTCATTCAAATTGAACGGTGAATGTTTTTCAACCAAAAAATTATGCGGAAGTTTTCGAAAGTTTCGCTTTCTATGTATTTCTCATTAAATTTAAAAAATATAATCTTATAAGAAGTAACACGAAGTGTTAACTTAAAACTTTCTGAAAAATCAAGAAGAATTATATACATATGTACATATATTTCCTGGTGATTGACTTGTAAATAATTAAGAGATGCGCGTCTTATGTTCTCGGTGTACAATGAAGTTTACAGATGCAGAAAGGTTTGCTTAAATCGAGGAAAAAACGCGAAAGAATTCGTTTGCAAAAAAACTTGGATGAAGAAAATTACAAAATAGGGACCAAATCGAAAAAGCACAACAAAAAAGGAATAATTAATATACGCAGAAATAAGTTGCATATTTGTAAATATCAATCACCTCGGTGGAAATCGTTGAATATTTCAGGAAACATTATTGTTATTCCTAATACAGTAGAAACAAATCTTTTTGTCTTTTCAGACTTTCAATAAGAATACCAGCTTTTACCATTGTTTTATATTAGGGTTTCAACATTAAAATAAAAGGTTTGAAATTATCGACAGGAAAATTTTCTCGATTTTTGTGCTTTGTGTCTTTGTAGCTTTGGTTTTGTTGCAACGGCTGACCGAGTGACCTTTTTTTACAGAACGAAATCCCATTCGGAGAAGGTTTCTGGAAAACTCGAGCATTCGCCCTTTGTGCGAGCGGCGATAAACGGAGGTTATCTTCTGTTTATACACCCCGCTGTTCTGTACCTAAATCTTAGGACCATAACGATTCCCAGCTGCGACAACTAAGTCCAGGGGTAAATCCCTCCCACACATGGGACAGACCTGAAAATTTTCCAGAATGGAAAATTCTATTTCTTCGTCCTCTTTCTTTGTCACCTCCGCTTTTCTTCCGTCCATTTTCCTCTATCTCGTTCAATTCAAAGAAATTTTAAACAAGTTCAAAAATGTCACATCGTTAAGCTTAATTCCAATAAGTCAATACCAATTGAATTTAATTGTAGTAAGTGGGTAACAATACACTTATCCAGAATTAGATATAAATTAAACATTGACTGAACAAAAGTTCAGCCATTCTTCTTGGTAAATGAAATGATTATAAACTTATAAATATGGTAGAATATAACAGTTGAAACCACAATACAGGGTCACAAAGTGATAACACGTCTGTTTGTAATTTCACATTTTCCCTACTTTCGGCAAGAATTAAGTCTAAAATCGGATTAAGATCTGCCTTAAGTTGATAGCGATGGATCCAGAGTGTTAATTAGACGCGTCTTTAACACGATAAAACTGATTCTTATTGAATAAACGAGTCAGAAGCCAACTGGTCAAAACCCATAACTTGTAGTTCCGAGATATCAAAGTTTTTTATACACAATTAATTCAGAAATTAACAAATAGTGCAGTGAGCGTATTTGAAAATTAATAGAAATCAGCTTAGACTTCGTGATCTTTTTAAAAAAAATGTGTAAATAAAACGAAGATGGGGCGTTTGAAACATGGGATCATATGGATAACTGTTTTATTTTTGGAAATAGAACGTTCGACACAAAAGTCCTTTGGTTTTAAGTCGAGCATCGCGTGGTGCCATTTATTCTAACCCTTGTAAGTGGCAGCGTCAAGGACATTTCATATACAGGGTGTAAATTTAAATTATTATTCTAGTATGTCCGAAATTGTGAGACAGAGGCCTAATTGTCATTCTGTTTTATTTAATGCGCAAAGAACTTCCTATTTTTCGTATAACAATACATATGAATCTTGTAAGTGGTTGAATACCATTTTCTAAAATTTGAACAAAACACGCTACATTTCGAACGCAACTTTGCATTGATCTAAATTACTTCTGACGGAATAACATTTAAAAAAATGGTCTTTTTAAAGTATTTTCTTTATTTTTAATTGGTTGTATTGGGACGCGTAAGCGGAAAATGGTTTAATATTTCACATTAAAATTTCCTTTACTTTTAATTATGTCATTAATTATACACCTTATATATCAGATACAACAAGTGAAGAATACTGAACAGTGCACTGAGAAAGAAAACTTGTCCCACCCTTACAGCTTGTATTTTAGGACCGTTTCCAAAGGAAGGGAAATCCCCTCCACCCTCTACCCCTAAACCACACTCCTAGCTTCTCAGAAAAGGAAAGTTGTGGCCAGAAAAACACACTTATGTGTATACCATATTGCCCAAGTAATTTATAGGTCTTTGGCAAAAAAAATGTCCCAAGCTAATCAAATAGTTATTCTCTTCTACGCTCACTATCTTGTTTCTACATTACCTGTCTATGTTCATTATCTGACAATCTTTGACATTTACTTTTTAATTGAAAATTTGACAATTAAACAGGGACTCCATTCTTATTTTTTTCATCTACTTTTTTAATCATAATCCCACAGAAAGAAATACAATTGCTGACTTGAGAAATAATTTTTTATGATTCTCAGGAATATTCAGAGATCAAAGAGGATAACAGATTCAAAATTTACGAAAAAGACACATATATACACAAGAATGAGAGTATAATTAACTTTCAGCCTAACACCTTATCTGATTTATCTCTAATTCTGTCACTTTTAATCATTTAATAAAGGGTTAGAGTAGAAAACACGCTCACTTAGACGACATTCTTTGTAGATTTTTAGGATTAGAAATGGCTCTAACTAAAATTTTCTGTTTAAAGATTACGATTTTACGTAAAAAAGTATATGATGATATATGAAAACGAATGAACTTACAAGCAACGACTAGAATGCTGGTACATTCTTATTTTCATAAAATTCAATACGTATTTTTATCGAGGAATTTTTGTCGTTATATTTATACAAGTTGAGGTACTATTCCGTAGCAGGAAAACATATTTTCTTCCACTTGACATTCAGCAGCAGTGTCTAGGAATCTGTCTTGGTGTTGTGGGAATTTATCTATGGAAAGTAATGGAAACGTAGGCACAAATGAGTTTACCAAATTGCAGAGGCAACTTAACGAAAATAGATATTAGCAGATATGTTACGTCTTTGGTGTAAACGATGCACATATATATGTATGTACGTATGTGATCCATGCTTATCATCGTCTCGCACGTGTTCCATGGATAAGGATGATGCACGGTAGTCACAACTGACCGCGTAAAATTCCGTCTTTCATTCATTTTTATTCCTTTTAATCTCAGCCTCGATCATTCCGAAGAAACATCGTAGAAAGACTTCGAAGGTTCGGGATTAGGGGGGCCCTAAAAGTTTTCGCGGGTTTTTCAGCGGAGCAAAAAGATTTAGATTTGTCGATATTTCTTTTATTACATTGAATCGACTGTTTCTTCTTCTCTTCTGTAGGCATGAAATAACATTTTTCGGATTTTAGAATTATTTTTAGTGGAATTTTATGATATATTTTTATAATGCTGTGAATGAATTCGGGTTGAAATTTAAACGAATTAATTATCGTTGCTTAAAAACATCCATAATGGTAGTTCTTCAAACTAAATGATTTCTTCGAACTAAATGATTTATAGTTGATATAGTTGATATAGATTTTTAGTTGTTGCAGACAACATATGTCTATGCATTTATACATACTTTGTTTTCATCCAACCTATCTCCTTGAAAACAGAAAAGTTCTACACACACGATCAAGTCTATAAGAATCCATGTTTTATCCAAACGTTTAACAGAATTTAAGAAATACATGGTGCAGGGCAATCCCTACATTTCTGCAGTAAAGGTATTAAATAGCACAGCAATCAACAAAAAACATTGTCAAAAAGTTAATATTTCATAATAAATAGAAGAGTCGAACTTATATGAACATTCATTACCATTTACGTTGTCTAATTTATGGTCGTCGACGGATATCTGTGGGCATATTTACACGAAAATAATCAAAGAGAAGTAGCGATTAAACTGATGTATGTTGACGCGGTCTTATCTTTCATTATTTCTCCGAAAAATGTTTGTCTCATCTTACTGACGGAGGATAAGTTAAAGAGATTTATGAAATATAACTTCTATTCTTTTATCTGATTATGATACATTGTGGAAATTTTATAAGAGTGTTATGTCTACAGTAAATATCCGGATATTGAGTATAACACCAAATCTATTCTTAATATTCTAGGTTCAGAAAATCTTAGAAGTTATGGTATAGTTGAGCATAAATTAAGATGCTCAGAACATTTAGAAGAAGTTCATGAAATACCTGAAATTCTTCTTATAATTCGACAGTTACATTGTGCCATGTAAGACAGTTCATATCAATTTACAAATTCATTTCTATTCATATTGTTACGTTGTTTGATTTGAGATAAAAGTTCTTGAGATTGTTGAAGTTAACAAAATTGTTTCTCTCAATACTTCTTTTCTTTTCTGAATTCGAAGTGAACGTATAAAAACTATAGAAGTTACAACAGAACAAAACAAAATAAAATCTATTCAGATAAAAAAATTTAATAAAACTGCCAAAGCGAATGTTCTTTTTGTTCTTCTAAAAAGTTAAACAATATCCCATAAACTTCTTTTAATTATCATATTTCAATGTCCTGATTGCATGTTAATCGTGTTATATAAAATTTTTATTATGTTTCATGTAAAAGTTATTGGCCTTTGCAAGAAAATTATACGTGCCAATTAGTTACATAATTTGTATAATAATAAAAATCAGTACTGAAGGCAGACATACGAGAATTTACATTTTATTATAAAATTTACAAATAGTGGATTACTGTGGTTTATATCTATCTTACATTAAATACACATCTACCTTACTCTATACAATTTAACGTTATAAACATACGTCACAAGTAGGTTCTTAGATTGGCGAAAATTTAAATCTATTATATAATACAATAGTTACCTATAAACTTTAAATAAATTACTGCAACATGGTTCATTGTTAAATCTGACAAATTCTTCCACGTCATAATCTATCTTATGCTTTCTCATTAAAAAGTTTTAATTGAAGAAGAATTAGTCGTTAAAATGAAAATGATTATTTTTTCTCTTCGTTTAAATTGTACTTCGTTTTTAATTTGTCGATTTCTTCCATCTTTTTATCAACATCGACTCGCTTGAACGCCTTGTTGCTCTGATAATATAATACTACAAGATAACGATTGCAGACATTGAAACCGCTTAAATGGTCACAGGCGTTTTTTGCATCAAATATGTCCTCATATACGACGAACGCCGTTCCCCTAGTTTCAGCGGTGTTTCCTCTGAAATTATGAATATTTGATTACAATCATAACAAATTTCCTGGAATAAATATGCTATTCCTTTGATATACCATTTAGCTTTTGGAAAGAACTTGTTGAAGTGGCCAATTTATTTCAAACTATACTCAAAACTCACCATGTTTTCCATGAAAAAAAAAATGGTTTGTCTTCATTGGCAAAATAGTAGTAGTAGCATTAATTCTTTATCAGTAAAAATTCTCATTAAAAGTTTCTCATGAAATTTTAAAAAAACATTTATTAATCAGGTAATGTAATCTTTTGAAGTTTTTATGCATGTTTTAATAGCCTGTTTTAATCAACCTAGGTGTTTTTAGTTAATCATTGTCATACATCAGCCCTGGATATACATACTTGTTACTAACTCGTAATCGTATTAATCAATGTTAATATATTTTTATTGAAAGGTTTTTTAAAAAATATCATGGACAAACTGTCCAGTATTACACTGGCAACTGTACTACGAGTTTTAAACGTTAAATAAACTGCAAGATAAAATTATTTGGAGCTTATCCCTTATACTTACACCCTGATTTGTCTGATAGCACCATATTTGCCAAAGATGTCATACATTTCTTCTGCGGTGATCTTGTATGGTAAGTTTCTTATATATAAAACTCTGTTTACTTCAGGTGGAAGCCGTACCTACAATTTAGTTAAGTTGACATGATTACTGTGCACACTGATAGTATATACAAGTGCTAACAAGGAAATAATATTAAACTATATAACTTTTTTCGTATATATTACCAAATAGTAAAGTATTAAATAAAATGTTAAGATAAACTAAACTACGTGGAAGGATGCTTAGAATGAAGTGATTATTGTATTATGTATTTGGTTTAAAAAAAAATATACTACACATGTTAACGAGCAATAACAAACTTTATTTGAGGTTATGTTATCCAACACTCATAAACATTAATGAAATACACGACGAATAATTGGACATTGATCACTTAAGACCATTACTTACGTTAGCACGGCGTTGCAGCATAGCCATCGTCATTTTGAAGAAATGAGTTGTTTATTTCGGTCTTCGGAAGGATATATCGATAAATTATTTTTTATGGTTATTTCGACGTTTGAAAGGTTTTCGAGCTGTACAATAAGAAAATAATGTCGCTCTATGAATTGGTGAATTCTTTAATGTCGCACGATGCAGCTGACACGAACGCGCTGATTGGTGCTTAAGTTTGGATTAGCCAATCACATTGTCGAACACAACAAATGAAGCAACGTTAGTCAATACAAATTATTACACATCACACCTTCAAATGAAAATTCCCTCAAGCGCAAAACTATAAATTTCTTTTACTGAATTTTTAGTTTATCGTATTTTACATAAAAATATTTATAAGAAATATATACATAGTAATTTTGTTTCTGCAATGAATATTTAATATCGAGACTATTTCCTGCAAAATATTATTAATAAACTGTTGAAGTTTTAAGTAAACGGATAACGGATTTAATGTCTGTCAGAGGGATCTTGAAATGAATTGCTTAAATTCAATACGGCAATAAATAATTATTTGAAGAAACCAATTGATAATTATTGAATTATGATGAATTATCGTGATTATAACTCAGGAAAAACTGATAATAAAGACATATAGCTCGACCACTCTGACTTGAACCTTTTAGGACGCCTGCAAAAGAATTAAAAGCACTCAAAATGTTTTAGAATATTATTATTTTATGGCCATAATTGTTATTAATCGCCTACTTATTTGAATCCCGACATTTGCTAATATTTTATATTATGCATTAGCTTCGATATTTTGAAAATATAACGATGTTCGGGCGATTAAAGTTCCACTATATAATATGAAGTATCATACTTAAAGCGAAACTTCGAGCACTTAAAAAGAAAATAACTTTACCAGTATTCTCCGCATTTGTTTTCTTTAAAGATTCAAAATAATAAAGTTCCTTTATCATTTATATATATAGTTTTAAATTCAATTAAAGAATATGTACGTACCACACGAATGATCAAGCATTAAGAAAACCAACACACCTTAGCATTCAAAAATTCTAATGATATCCAATACGTAAACAGCATGCATCTGTAAGTAGTTATTCATAAAGCTGCCTCTGGAAAATCGTAATAGTGAGTGAGGAATGCGATAGGAGGGAAGAACAACGTGGACGTATCTGAAAATTTTTGACACCTTGAAAATATGCAATTAGGATAATTCATTTTAATACATTACATGTCTGTATTATACATATTGCTTCCCCAATAAAAATATAAACTTGTCATGTGCTATTAAAAATTGTCAAAGTTGGAAAACTATGAAACCTTTTTTGGAAACATCCACATTGATGAATTGTAATAACTAGTATAAGATGGTGAAACTGTTCTACAAATGGTTTCATTATCATAACATTTCGGAATTTTATGAAAATCATTTGCATAAATTAATTTCAAATATAATATTTATTTGGATTTACTTTAATAACATTCACATTTTTTTATATATATTTCTCATTTCGGTATTATAAAATTGTAATTAAAATTCCGCAAAAATTGTAGGTAAACATCTGTGGTATTTTGTGGAATAACTGAATGTGGCTTTAATTAAAATATAAATCGTTACTGAAAATTGCGATCAAAAGCAGATTTCATCGTAATTCTATTTACATAATGAATATCCAATGCTGAAACGGTTTAATGTAATTACAAAAAGTACGCATAGAGTTACGACATATGCATTTACGAACATACTTTAATAGTTTCAGTAAATCATAGTTGTACAATAAATTAAACTTTTGAAGGCAATTTTTAACAGAAATAGTAATAATTAATACATTGGAAGAATAGTATAAGACGATAGAATAAAACGAGTGTGACTTTTGTTCACAGTTTATACGTTAATTAACGTTTCGGTTTTGACTTAAACACTATTATAAACCTAGCTTTGGCAGTTTAATCAAGTACCAGATTATGTACGCAATAATTCGCATAAAATCTGGCATAACGCGTACTGTATCTGAACGATCTTAAACATATACCTGGCGAAAAAAATCACAATTTTTAGGATATGGCGACCAATTTGCTACAAAATGTTCGAAATTATTTCGCAACCATTTTCACATGTGAAAAAGATTTACAAAACATGAAAATTGGTAAAAAGTCATCAGGTGCCACACCTAAAAACTTACAAACTTTTTTTGATGAAATTAGACCCTGTTATTCAGATAATTTTACATGAAAATCCTACGGAAAAGTATGATAAAAATTATTTACTGCGAAATAATTTACCGTTCGCGGAAACATTAAGGACTAAAGCTCACATTTTTTCGCCAAGAAATTCAATGTGCAAGGTAGACATCGAAAGCATAAATTTACTTCACGTCTTACATCTATAACATGAGGTACATTGTTTTATTGCGGTATGCGGGAACGATATATAAAAAGGAATATTTAATACCATAAATAGATCGTATAATTGTTCTGTTATACGCAAGCATGCATTTTCAATGTCACACCTGAATTTTAGTTTCAGATTTTACTTGATGTAATTAATAATATGGTCGGAAGACAGCCCTATCGGTGTAAATGATTCTTTTTACTATAAAACCAATACCACAATACGTATGTAAAAAGGCATTATTTGTGGTATATAACAATCCACTAGCATTTGAGAAAAGGAACATAAGTGAAAAACTGTCAGTTTTTTGTCACTGCGTAATAATAACCGTAATAATGGTACAACAATTTTTAATAGTTATATTCTTTACATTTTCTCGCAAAAAGAGACTTGTAATATATTTTCGTAAGTTGATTGCTTTAAATCAGAGTTAAACAAACGGGTTTACTGTAAAATTATAATGTTCGACTTGTTTTTTCCTAAAGGCTAGTGAATATTATGTAAAGGTAAGCTCATTTAGGTAATTGCTTAATCCATTTAATAACAACCACAATTTCGCGAATTACACCAGCTCTGGATACAACACAATCATTGTTGAATCTATGACAATAACTATCAATAACATTGAAAATTGCGGAATAATTGTGGTCGTTTTAGTGAAAAATTCTTCACATCATAAAAAATGACGTGTGAACATATAATCATTTCACATCACACATATGTAAAAATTAAATGATACTGCACGTGGAATTCTGGTCTTTACATATAATGTCTAAACAATAACAAACGATACAAAGAGCAGAATTACACGCGGATTTGTACGAGGAGATGCGTGTACATATATATATATAATATTGGTAACAATGTAATCAGTCGGCAAATATCGTCCAACGCTATGACATTTAATTAATCGATCGTTTACTAATTCATAAACTATTACGTAGCATGACATACACAATAACGATGATGCAATTGTAAAATTTGTGTATGTATACATACATATTATTTATATATATATATATATAAATAAACTTTTTGACTCAGTTCTACTTCTTAGAAATATACGTATGGCCCATTCACATTTTACACATATAATATGATGTACAATTGGGTCTTCACGCTGAACTAGAAAGCATCAACAGCACACGAGCCCATTGATAAAGTTACACCCTTGAAAATTCATAATGCAAGTTGTTCCATACAGATGTACGTAATCACACTTCGAAAATGTGATGTACTATTCTAACGTAAACATATTGGTCGGTAAGCAAACTTTAAGCCATTTTGAATATGTAAAAAGGGAAAATGATTCGTATCTTTTATAAGAAATGAAAGGATTAAAATTACAAGAAGTCTTAAAGACTTTTTTTGTAAAATAATTTCGTACAATTTTTAAGTGTGTTCTTTTTTTAGATATAAGCGTTAAGAGAAATACATTGATCAGAAAGTAGTGTTAAATACAACTATTCTATTAGCTTCCCAGGGAAGTTGAAATAAGTTCGTTCTAATTTAGACTCTCTATTTTGACTTATAAACGTCGAAAACCGATTTTATCCAATAGGAAGTTTAGAACGTAAAAAGCATTCAAGGGATAAATTTGTACTCTACAACAACAATTATTTTAGGAAACCTGTATGAAGTATTAAGTAACAATTGCCACTATTTTATTCTGTTGACGTACATTATATAATTCTGAGCGAAATGTATATTAACACCTTCGCTTTAAAGGTATGTAATAGAGATGTAAAATGACATCTAACGAAGATATAAAAGTACCATCGTTTTAAGTAAATTCCTCGTTTCAAGTATCTTTTCAAGTATCGTATGGACACAGCTTGCCTGTGGGATTTCACATAATTTCCTGACTAGAAATGGGCAATGTTAATCACTGTTAAAGATAAGTATGAAGTTTACTGATAATTATGATTACTCCAATTATCTTATTAACTTGTACTAATCGTTATAAATAATGCAAATAATGGGATAAATGCCAATGACTTTCAAACTTATTTCAGGTATTTAAAATAGCATAAGAATAAGTTTGTCACAGCTAGATAGCGGTTACTAACTGCATGTGTAATTAGTAATTGGTTGCTAATTTACTAGGAAATTAGACAAACAATTAGTAATTGGAAGAACTCAATTACTTAACATCGATTTAGACATTTAAACATGTTTACAGATTAGTTAGATAAATAAGATTCCACTATTAATTACTGGTACGAAATCAAATCTACAATTACTACCCTCTTAACGGCCAAATTCTCTCTGTGCTTGCAAATGCTGCAGTCAAATCCATTTAAGAACAAAATAAAAAACAAATCAGTACAGCAAAATACAGACTGTACGTATAACATGAATCTAATACTCTACATTATAAAGAAATGTGATGCATTCGTACATTTTCCTATATTTTTATGTGAAATAAGAAACTCCTAAGTAATTAGAATAAGTTTCACCGAATCTCATCTTGCTGGATTAAGTTAGAAGCGTATAAAAATTGAACTGTACTACATATATTTTCACAGAAGAATGAAAATTAATCGCTTTTCAAGGAAGAAAAATGTGCATGATGTATCCAATGCCGTACTATACGAAGAACACCATGTAAATAGTCATAATTAATTAAACTAGTTAAGCTGTGATGTCTTGTATAATTGTTTTTGTATATTTCTACTCAAATTATGTGCACAATAACACACGACATCTACTATCAAATTTGAATTTCAAACAAGTGTACTTCCGACGTGAACAATACGTGAAAAACAAAATAGTTACCAAAGACATCGTTTACTATTATAATTCAGACCATCAAAAAGATTTTATTTTTGTCAATCATTCGCAAGGAAGACCTACTTTAAATATCTCATGATTACAAAACAATTTTTCACTAGATTTTCTCAAATATTATACAGTAAAACGCGTGAAAATAACGTTTCAAAAAGTTTGACCATTAATGGGTTCAGTACTACACATTGTCCCCTGTTAGTGAGAAAGTCGAAAGGTACATAATTTCATAAGGAAATATTGTTACCCAGGTAAGTCAAGAACATTCTCAGCTCGGCTACGTTCTTTTAAACGGAAACGATATATTTTTAGCGTAAGAAAAGTCATTTAAAGAGATTATTTAAGCACAACACCTTGTGCATTAAAGCGTATTTTCAAACGTTTTCACAAATTACTCGTCTTCTCTGTTTGTTCCCCGAACTTTGTCAACAAAATCATATAATAATACAATATTGTCAACCAAGTCTCGTTGTGTTGGGAAAGAAACGTGACCTTGAAACATTCTTGACAAGTCCATTTTTCGGTACTTATTTCCTATGAAGTTCTAATGCCCGAATTCTAATTTCATGTGTTCGATTTTTTCAATTCAACTTACTTTTCAGGACACACAGACACACACACATCTGTAATTTAAAGTGAGACACACACACATCCTGTGTACAACTGGTACTATCCACTGTGAAACCCAGATCTAAGGTAAAGCATTTTACTAAGACACCGCGCAACAGCATTTATGGCATTTGCCCTGTTTGCCAACGATGTTATTCGTGTACCTTTCGGTGACTTTGTAGGCCTTGAGCTTTAGTTTAACGCTTCCTCCGTTGTCACCTGCATCCTGACTCTCAATAGAATTACTCCGCGTGCTGTTCTTCGAAGGGGCGGTCGTCTCTTGCTTGCTCTCCGATTTTAAAACTTCTATGTCGTTCCCCGAAGGTTTACGAGTGTTCAGGGCCTTATTAACAGGACTTTTATGCTTTCCTACGTCTTCGTCTTTCTCTTCGGGTACTGTTCTTGTTCTCTTTAGATTCACGGGTGTAGTGAATTCTTCGGGCTCCTTTCGTCCGGATGATTTTACTGAAAAAGTTGTTTCACTATATCCTTCCGCTGGAAGTGCACATTTTTCAACAAACTCTTCCACGTCTTTCCTGTGCTTCCCTATCGTTTTCGTAACGTCCTCAAAATTTGTACTATCTTCTTTCATTTGGCTCTGTAAATTTTCGCTGATTTCACAAACAGAATAGCTCGTGTGTATCCTCTTATCCGCATTTACATCATCGTTTGGCAAATTCGTGCTCTCGAGGTAGTTTGTACGATTTTCCTTTGCGTCGGTAAAACCATTATTATGCCGACCACTTTCATCGTGAATCTTCTCAGTTTCTTCGTCGATATTCCTGTTTATTGGCATGCCCTCATGCGGATAGACAGAACTCTCGTCGGACTCGAAATTGCTGGCATTGATGATCGCTATTCTAGGTATGACTATATCGAGTTGCAAGTCTCCCGCTGGAATGACGCGGTCGATTTCGTCGTAAGATCGAAACCCTCGATGCAGGGGTTTGGCGCCATTTAGCCAGGAATTTCGAGCTGATCGCGATCCGCACGTGGAAAGGTCACTGTTGCTTCTATTTCTACGTTTGCGAGATGCCCCGCAGCTAGCGTTCGAGCTCAACTGACTGGCCGAGGGCGAAGGTCCTTTAAATCCTGGCTCCTGCGGTCCAACCTGCTCGTTCTGCCGGGTACTTTGGATGATCAACTCGAGCCTGGACTTCAATAGGGCCGGGGAAACAGCTGCACAGACGTCCCGTCTGTTGCTCAGGACTTCGGGGACCTCGCCTGGGGCGGTAATCGCATTGGGGCTCGGACTGTCCATGCTGTCCGGGGTATAGGGGTCATGCTTAATGGGTACTGCGTGCAGGAGATTGGAGGAACGCTCTCCGGCATAGAGACCTCGTGCGTTAGCACAATTATGGCAATCAGGCATGATCGACAAGGATTCCACGTAACTCGCGGCCACTCGAAAGCAATGCTCCGGCGCGGATATCAAGCGGCAGCAGTCTATCGTACCTGCGTTCGCGGCCATCACAATCCTCAAGTAAACCGGCTGCAAACGGAAAAATAAGTAAACGAGCTTTTCACAGGAAAATGCATTTAGACATCTGGCATAGTCTAATCGACGCGTTCACCTATCAGGCTCAAAATTAATACTCGGAAATAAACAATAATCGTACTTGTATGATGTAAACTTCGAAAAGCTCACGTTCTATTTTTACAGTGTATACAATTACATTATAACGAAGCTTACAGGCTTCGTGTATCTATTTTGCTGCTTGCAACATTAAAAAACTGTGCATTACATTAACATTATTATTTATATTATGTAATAGCCGTAAATTAAAGAAGCTATTCACTTTCCTTAAGGCACTGAATGGGGTAGGAAAAAATATTTAAGGATACAGTATACAACACAAGCACGTATAAAATGCATTACTTTCTAAGCAAGAAATATTTCCTCCCTCCTTAGGGCAAAGTACTACTGCAGGTATGTATTTACATTACACATACTACTCGTTTGGTTCTTTTAACTAACAAATTCAAGTACAGAAATTGTTCACAGAGAAATGTAATTGCATATTTCGTCTATTTATTTGCTATTAATATTTAAAGGACTAAAGATTTAACGAGCTACAAGGATAAAGCCATAACAGTTAGGAAAGAAAGAAGCATGCTATCGCAGTAACATTCCTACTATTTATTTAAACGTCATTTCTCTCTAAAAAAATAAAGGACAATCATTAAAATCATTAAGGGGTGAGCTTCAATTCAGTGAGAAACATATAAATGTTTTTCGCTATGCACTATGTAAAGCATTTAAGAAAACTTATTGATGGGAATTACAAACCAGTTGAAAGTTTGCTCACATTAAGTATTAATCAAAGTTTGTTTTGAAAATGCGTATAATTAATTCACAGAGTTATACATATTATAACTTGTCAGTAGTTTGCTGACAGAAATTAATACACGTTTAACTTCCAACAAAAGATGAGAAGAAATGCTAATTCATGAAATAATTGGCTTCAATTTCACGAATAATGGGCTTGAAATACGAGAATATTATTCGAGTTTTGTTAGTTAACAACAATATGCTTCACCCAGAGATTCATGAGCACCGTGAAAGGTTACCAAAATTTATAAATACTCGACATATTGGTCTATTTGTTTTTTGTCACTAAAATGATAATGAATTACGTATGACATAAAATTCGTAAGATGGAATTATGGTGAAACTGAAAAAACCGTTTGATTTGCAAGACAAGTATGCGCGGCAAGACGAGAAAACTTTCGTAAAAATTTTATTTCGTCAATGTTTACACAGCAGATCATGTTTTACAACAAATTCGAAAACGGCAGTTGCAATAAACGAGATATAAAATAAGTTTAGGAAGATTTCTGAAAATATGTCCGAGATTCTGAGAAATGTATTGGCACAGAAAGTTTTACACATTTTAAACGTTCCGCTCGTCCGGCTTCGTGGATTTCCCGCTACTAACATTAACATACACACTTACCTAACACCAAAGAATGATTTATTCGCGAAAAACACGTATAACGGCTTAATAGGAAACACATCTTTAGTACTCAGCTTATTATGACTATATAACGCAACAGTAGATACTTTGCAATTTATTAATTTTTTTGCGTGAAATTTGCGCGCTGATTTACACAACAAGATGTTTCTTTGTTATTTAAAGCCATATAAAAGACGACAATAAGCTTGCTGGAGATAAGCTTATTTTGCTGGACAACACTTTAAATATTGTTATATCTAACATTAACAATATATTTATAACGAGAGTTATTCTGCGAGAATGCTCTCATTTTTCTTATCATAAAACTATAATAGGCAGGACGACAACTTGATATTCTTTTCTTTCTAATAAGTACACTGCCAAAGGCATGATTGATAAATATTGCCAATCGAATTTTTATGAATAGTATATACAGACATCCGCAATAACATTTTCAGATTAGCCATTTGCGAACTGTCCATTCAATGTTTACCAAAAATCTTGTAAATACGGTTTGAAACGTTTCCGAGTAGTCCTTAAGTTCTCTATTTACATTAAAATAAGTTATTTTAATTCAACTGCAACAGTCGTTTCTGAGGTCAGCATTTTTTTCTATATTTTTATCGAACGGTAATATTGCTAAATGATTCGCGAAGGATATGCCAATTTTGCAAGTATCACAGAGTGACAAACAAACTGATGTAGAATGTAAATATGTAGAGTCAAAAATATATTTTTAATACCGTTTTCTCAAGATGGCAGGATTTTTATATCTTTCAATGATTTAAAACATTAAAAATTACCCTGTAAGATATTTCTGTCGTGTGTGAGTTTAAAGCATTTTGAGTATTCACTTTCTTTCCAGATTCTCAGATTGTTATAACAAAAGGGTTGTATTAAAATCTAGGAAACACTAAGCGTTGTTAAGTGTACATTTTTCATAATAAAATTAAATTTTAAGCGAGTTTCGCATTTATAAACTCTACCTGACGTCTTTTTTTAATAATAGATTTTATGTTCTTTAATTCCTATATTATAATATCTTAGCTGACAAGTTGACTACAAGTTGACTAGACAAGTTGACTACATTTAACAGACATGGAATAGTGATCCAATGTATACCCATATTAGACGCGAATACATTGTGAAAACAGTGAAAGCAGCGATGTTAGGAACTTATCGGAGCTCTGCATCTTTTTAAAATAGTTTTCAAACATTTTCCAAAGTTATAAACATATTTATCAAGCACGGCATTATTTTTTCTTTGTTATACAAGAAAACATCAGAAACATATAAATCATTTGGAAACCTTATATGAAATTAAAATGTAATATACACACGCATATCTTATATACGTTAAGCTCATAGGACCAAAAAGAATGTACGTTTCTTTTTCGCTCATTGAAGGATTTCGGTCTTTGAGTCTAACATATATAACCATTTTTCTCAGGTACATCTTCCGCATTTTTAAATTCTAAAAACACGTACGTAAGTAAGTTTTGTAATTGGATATACTTTTGTGTAATACTTTAAACAGACGCTTAGCTCTGAAACGGAAGCAGTAGCAGTAAGCTTGTACAGTAAGACATGAAATATGGGATATACAAAAGGAAACCAATACAGAAGTAGACAAACTTTATCGATAGGTACCTTAGCGTTTAGATATTCAATCGAAACTCCAGAAAAACAGGCTGCACCACAGTAATCAAAGAATGAATTATGAAAACGAGATTCGGAACATTTCCCCGTTAGGAAGATTTCATGGTTAAAGAAGATTTTTTATGGACAAACAAAGTAGAGAGCAAATGGTTGCTTACCTTGTGATCACCCATACACGTCATCGGACCGATTATACCATAGTCCACTGCATCCGATGAGTCTACCTGTATTAAACAGTACCTTTCATTCCAAAACGAAATACAATATATAAAAATGTATTCATGCACTGTTCGTTCTTCGTAACATTGTTTTGTAATATCGTCTGCACAGTGAGTCACAAACATAATTATGCACTGCACATTCAGATAAATTAAATTATAAATTTAGAGTCAGAATCATGATTTTATATTGGCAATATTTCAAATTACAATACCATCATTATAATAATTTATAACAATTATACATATTTGGATATAAAAATGTTTTTCTTGTCAAAATATAATTATATTTATTTCTTCTACTTAAGGTATTAGTACCCTACAAACACAGAGACATTACCAATACAAAAGCATAGTTTTTCTTTATGACAACCTTAAACTTTGGATAACACAAAATATATATACGTAAATATGAAGTGTACGATTTTAGCCATTACTCACTGAATACACTACTAAGGTATTGAAAAGGTGTAAATTAGCAATTAACGGGAAAAGTTTACTTAACGTCATAATTCATCAGCATTTGAGATAAATAAACAAATGGAAAACAGCCAATTTTCTTTATTGTGCTATTAGCAACACCGTTAAAAATATATCTTTTGGAATATTTATGTAAATTAACGTTCCGTTTTAATATTTTTTTTCCTACAACAATATTTTATTTAATTGATTAACTTAGGGCAGAATTAAATACATATAGCTTCTGCCGATTTGTTAGTTTTAGTTTATATTGTTGACCTGAAATGCTGGTGAATTGATTTGTCGAAAAGGTGCTAGACGTTATAGCGCTGGTCAAGAAATCTTTATATTGATCACGTTAAAAATAACTCGTGTGGCAGTTAGAGGAATCTCTTGGGAGCACAATTACTCAACACAATCAATACCAATGTACACGAAAACATGTTAAGATCTGATGCAACGTGTCTATATGTACGACTTTTCAAAATTTCACATTTCCATTGTTAGTTGATTTTTATTGATGAAAATTATATTTCTCTACAAAACTATGAAAAATTCGTTACATGACACTAACAATTTGAAAATAGAGCAGCATTCGAATACGATAATTTTAAACGGGACATAATTATGTGGTTGTGCTTTTTAACTTAACAAATATCATTTTCTTATACTAAATTATGTATTAACAAAAAATGTCAAATATTCTGAAAGATTACCACTGGATGGTACTTAAAAGTGTTAACTTTTTACTTATGTGCGTGCTTTTTTAAACTGCTAGTGATATCCTTCCTTCTTTGACCAGTGCTATAATAATATAAGGTTTAAGAAAATTTGTCATACATTTTGGACTAGTGTTTTCGCTGTGGGGCTGAGTAACACCCTATCGCACCAAGCTGGAACTCTTGTTTTCATGTAATTCGTAGCTTCGTTTATGTCCTCTTCAAAGGGATAACTTGGCACGAACTTAATTGGGAATTCAAACAACCTCCCTTCAAAATCTTCCAATTCTCTGTCATACTCTCGTAACTGCATAAACATCGCGAATTTCATTATGGCGTTCCTAATTATTAATACATTGCCATAAATATAAGTGATATAGGCGGCATTTGAGACACGATTTACTTACCCACGCGCCACCGTTTTCCATGAAAACATTCTGATGCTCGCAATATGAAAACTCTTTCTTCCCTAACGTGAGTATCAAATCGTCTTCCTTGTTTCGAAACTGCAGCTTGGAAATATTCCCTTTACTTGAGAATTTTCTTTCCTGAGTATCTTCGGTGAGTTTCTACAAATGAAAGAATATTTACCACCAAACAAGAAAACATTAAAATAAAATTTTTAAATCTGTTAATATTGCAAGACACATAATTTGATAGTTTACATTGTAGAATTTTTGTACAGTTTTCGAGAAATAAAGATTTTAAGTAGATTTTTATCAACTTCATCCTTCATTATTTTATTTAGTTCATTAGATAAAAATTTATACGTCTATACTATACTTATACTATGTCCAATTTCGTTCTGTTAAGAAGATAATTATATAGTAAGATAGTCGAAAGTTTTTGGTAAATGAAGAAAAGTACAAAATCCTTTAAAAACTGTTTTTCATCAATTTCAAAATTTAAGTAACATAATAAGTTTAAAAACAACCGTGTACAGTATAAAGATAAATCATATAATATATGTTTATTCATATAACTCTACTGATTGTAACTGACAGTTAATGTAAATCCACATTTAAGTCCTATATTTAACTATAGAAGATTTAAGGAGAATTACTGAGTCTTACTTTGATCACACCAGCGGTGTCAGTCCGGAAATTAAAGTCACCAAATAAAAAATACGGTGCATTCTCGTACTGGTCATTGTGAAACCTATCTAACGTATGCTCCAACGCTCTTCGTCGCGTTTTGCTGTACACCGATGGAAACTGAAATTAATCATTGGATTTAAAATTGTCGCTGACAGATCATTGTCAAATCTTGTTGCATTAAAGCAAAAAATAATTGACAGTACGAATTTTATGGCATAACATTTTCTGTGGTGAAATTCTGTTCCGGTAAGTGTATAATTTTTATATATACAGGGTAAGTCATGTATTCTGTTATAAGTTCTAACTTACCGTTTCCATTGCAATGAAATTACTGGCATCGTGGAAGAGATGTATATTTATCAGATCGAAAACAGTTCCACTGATGTTCCATCGTGTGCGCAAGAATCCCTTCCTCGACCACTTACACTCCGGAAAGAAATCCTGCGGAAATTTGGCCTTTTCCTTGGTAGTAACCGCTTCTATGTTGCCGGAATGGATTTCTTTTCCGTCTACAGGCACGAATACACATTCTGCAATCACGTAAAATTCTATTATATCTGACGCACAGCTCGTTCTGCAAAACATGATTTCCATTAAATTTATGAAGTGTGTACCTTTGAAATCCCACAATAAAATTTCTTTCAGCGAATCGTGCACAAAATAGAGATTTCCTAGTGCCTATAGGGATTCAGATAATCATTATTACAAATTCCAGCAAAATAATTCATTCCCTTTATGCCTCACAATTAAGAAAAAATGTCGAGTTTTGTTCCAACTTAAATACGTTACTAATTATTTCGTTGTGGATAGCGTACGCATATTTTTTCCACAAACTTTTCAAAAACGTTTAAAAATTTATTGTCTAACATTAACCGGAATTGTCTACAGTTCATGCATACCAATTGAATCTTAAAGTAACCATTAGAAATGACATTAATGTTAGTAATCTCATTTGTAAGAATTCACCATTGTTATAAGTTTATGCAAGAGTTAGCACATGAATAATGCATCGTAAAATGTGTTATTTCCTTACTGTGAAATGCTCGGCCGAGGAGTAATCTTCATCTAGAAACACTCTGATTTTGTCGAACAGTCTTAACTCTTCTGACGACATAAGTAATCTGTAAAATCAATAACTAATAACATTTTTCGCGCCAAGTATCTTCATTCGGCATAATACGAGATTCAAAGAAACTTTATAATCTAATATTATCAAAAAAATACGGCGTTGGGATCCCCAGTTTGATTTCGAATTTGCACTATCCCTAACTGACTACTTCATAACTTTTCGATTCAAGTGTTTCATTGTAATTTATTATTCATTATTATAAATGTCTCACTTTAAACAATTATCTTACATTTATGTCTTTATATGTGCCCTATTGTGAGTGATGTTAATTGTTTACATTGTGTGAGGTAATTAATAGTTGGTTTGATCATGAGTCGTTCAATATTCAACATAATTTTCACAGTGTAATATCAAATTTATTAACTATGAATATGTTGGAATGCCGCCAATTACACCCAATTCTTTTACGCGATAAATTGGTTTCGGCAATGGCCACAGAAAATAAAACCGCTAAAAAAAAATACATTGCTCTTATGTCGGTTCGATAGATTGGTTCTAAAAATAAAACAAAAATCGCGTAAAAAATGATGGGATGTATCCACTTCCGGCCCGCTGAAGTTGTTTGTGTGACCCACTTCAATCAGCTAAAGTGAAACAATTTTTGGGTTAAGCACGATACATGAACCCACGAAATAATTTTTTAAAAGACCGTATGGTTTCCAGCCCATTCGGATTATTAGGTTTTCAATTTTTACTCGTTGCAAAAAATGGTTACTCACTATTGTTGTAAATAATCAGATACTCGTATTTTAAATTTATTTTTTCAAGAAAATAGTGAAGACGATTACAAAAATTCTGCTAGAAAAAACGAATTTTTATAGAGCACTAAATACGTGTTAACAGTTTCACTTTCAAACCTTACATCTAATTTTATAACAATCTACCATTAATGTTGTGTATTATATGTTAAAATATAAATAATTTAAGTCAATAACTCAGAAAATGTTGTTATTATGCTAAGACGTAAGCTAGATTTTCATTTACAAAACATATGTTCATTTTTTTTATGAAAGTAATATGTGTACTCTGTTTTATTGACACGATAGGACCTGTTGTCTGCATTGTGCGGAAAAATATTACCGTGTTGTGAATTTCACCTCTCGGTTTCAGGGTTCAAATACCTCATGTAAATCACCAAACAAATATTTCATGTTATCGCGGTGATACCAGTCTTGAACCGCTTGCTTGTTTATCAGCAACGCAGTTTCACGTCTCATTAAAATTTAGAGAAACTGTCAAGGAAGTTTCACCGAATTCTATTATGCATATTACTCATAATTACCACATTCGAAAATTTAATATCAATTAGTACGCTGAGGAACAGTCCAACACAATTGAGCACGGATTTTCATTATTACCATAAATTATAACTCCCTAATTCAGTATATTTTAATGCTATACTTCTGGCAAAATTGAAGTTAATGTGAAGCATAACGAAAGTCATAAGATTTAGTTCCCACGCAGTTATGTTAAAAGAGTAAGGAATTTTGTCCAATATAAAAGTATTAAGGAAATAGTTCTTATAGTACAAAATAGATGCTTTAGACGAGAAGACAGAAGAAAAAATAAATGATATTAAATAGGAAGTAATATAACTCAGTAAATCAATAACGCGCAAATAAATAAGCAAATATATAAAGCAAGATTTGTACATTAAGTATTAAAGAATTAAAGCTTCTGTCACTTTAAATAAACGTCTTCGATTACTGTCAATTTTATTTTTCTGTCATATATGTCACGTTTTTTCGGCACATAACTTAGAATAAAATTTCTGTACGAAACATACTTTTCCTCCGTGTAAAACACTTCTTTCTCATGCTAAAACCCTTTTTTGCTGGGTTCATAAATCATATCCATTCAAAAACAACGTTAATATAATTATTAACCCAAAACACAGTCGAATACCGTACGTTCCGAAAGAAATTAGTGCTGACACATGTATTTAAATCATCTATCATTTTGCATTATGATGAAAACTTTGTTGCACTGAGTTATTTAATACTGTTTGTTGGATACTATGAATATCAACTATTTAGATCGCGGTATACACCTGCTGCTTGTCAACGGTTTATATATTGCTCCTTTGTGCACATTGTTCGATAAAGCGATTCTTTGAAGTGCTTCGCTCGGCCGTAAAGGCGCATGCAATCACTTATTTTTACGCTTTCCTCTCGTTTATGCACTATAAATCAGTCATGACATTATAAAAAATAGACAGAACAATCGGAATTTTCGAATAGCGAAAAATACTTTGCAAATAAGACATGAAGGATGTAAGGTATGGCGATTTGTGAATTTTGTTTGTTCCACAAAGATCCATCACTTCAAGCTATATTTCTGATGATCTAATTTATAATTAATCGTGTCAAGGATACTGCATACTCTGTTTATAAATTGGTTTTAAATTTTCTACGTTGTTAATTTTATTTTTCATTTTCAAAAGACTGCTTATACTGTGTACTAAATTAGCAGATTTTACAATTTTCCTTTGATGTTATAGATAAATATCTATTTTACAATCATTCGATATTATCGTATTATAACAGAATTAGGATACATTTCTTTTCATTTAGAAATAACTTAGTGGTTTAAGCTCTAATCAAATAATTACTAACCTATTGAATATAAAATAGGCGGATAATACTTGTTTTTTATTTGTACTACTCGGGATATTTTTAATAAAAATGATAATAAATATAAATTCCAGCACTGTCTACCGGATATAATCGGTATCGTTGGAACGAGGTGATGCAAAACAAAATTAATATACTCTAATAATCACATTGCTGGTTAGTTTTACCTACGTAATGACAAAAATGAAAACAAAGCCTTTCAACTCTCTCCATGCTCATGCATGTGTGTAAAATACATAATTATTTTAATTCGTAACGATTAACATTCGAATAATCTATGCCGCTTTCACACAAATTTTCATTCTTATCGTACTTAGATGTTCTTAACTACATTGAATAGTGAAATCAGTCAACACTTGTTGACAAATATTTTCGAAATGACGCAAATCTTGAAGTTCGAATAAACTATTACCGATCGTCGGTAATAATAAGGTATCGATCGATAATTCATTCAATAGTGATTATCTACAAGGAATTACACTAGCGCGCGAAAAATTTGGAACTAATTTAAAAATTTTCGCTCTAATCGATTTTGTTCGATGCTCTGAAATATAATATTTAGTAAGTGACTCTTGCACCAGTGACGTTTAATTTATGAAAATTACTTTGGGTCCTGGCCAATTTTATTGAAAAAATCATAAATTAGAAAGTAATTATGGATATGACAAGTAGTATAGGAATAAATTCGAGACAGATAAAACTTTTTTTCTTTATGTTTGAAAGCGTTGATGGCAGTTCGAAACATTAGCAGCCGCTTTCATATAATTTTAAATAAATTATATTGATCTGTTACACTTGATTCTAAAACTTTATTGAATAAACGATATTTCAATATGTACTGAGGTATAAAAATGAAACCACTGTATGCCAACAGTAGAAGTAATTACGTGAGATCATTTCTCTTCAATCAATGAATAAATCATAATTTATGTGCATTTGCCATAATAAGAAATAAGAATATTTTTTGTAAAATCTGCAAAGACACTACAGGGAGAAATTCTGGGAATATATTTTAGGATCTCGTATTGTTTTTGTAGCTGAAACCATTGTAAACCGAATTTTAAGCATTGCGGACATTCATTGGCAGAAGTTTGCGCGGAAGTAGAACGTAACATGATTAATCAGAAAGAATGCTACATATATCAGCGGAAACCTTTGGGCGATAGTGCTAACGAGATCAAACGAGGATCCCTTGGAATCTATAAACCAGTTAGGAGGAAAACTGCAAGTATCGATGCACTGAAAAACCATAAATAGGCGCTCTGGAAAGATGCGGAAGATGAAATATTTACCTAACAAATTCTTCCACATGTTTCATACTTTGTTCGTAATTCTTCCCCCCGACTTCCTGGCAGTGTAATGCTATAAACTTTGGGTCCAACCTCAATACAGTCTAGAAAATATTCATCAAGAAAACCAACGAATAATATTCAACATCATTTATCAATGAGCTCTTGACAAAGCAAAGTTTTGGAAAATATGCATTAAATCGCCTTGATTATTCTTCAAAATGTAGTCCAGATTGTTTTCGACATTTGTTGCATAATAATTCGTGAGGCACGATATCAATTGTTATTTTCAAAATTATTACTCTCGATAAGCGGACTTGTTAATGAAGTGACTGACGTCAAATGTACCATTTCATTCTTTCCAGCATCTTGTTTTTTGGGGCACCTCTATCATGGAAAGATTTCAAGAGAATTTTTATGCATATTTGCCAAAGGTTTACGTTATCGAAAATTGCTGCGGATTACTTACGGATAAAAATTCTTCTGTCCATATTTTCAACATTACACTAGGCTGTAAAATACAGGTCTGATGAATTCATTGTTTCATTATATTACATAAACCTAAATTTGTGACATTCATTGTAAGGAAAATTTATAAATTTGTCCTCTCTGACGATTCTTATCGCAATTTATATTTTGTAGATAACATCTTACAGTTGAATTATCGATAATCGATGATTAAATGCTATATTTGTATGCATTATATATTGCATGAAGTTCCAATGAAAATGTTATCTGTTGATATTATATTGTAAGATATTTGATACGATTTCACTTGAAAATCTCACTTGAAAGTTTTCGGAAATCTTAGTGCTTATTTATAACGCCCGATATTTCTTAGAAATCTATAGATAATTATTTTGGTATCATATTCGATGTCTGCTTTAAAAAAAGTATGAGGTAAGAAAAATGCAAATTATAAGATTTCGAGAATATTCACAAGACTATTTTATGCTGATTCAACACATTGAATGTTTGCTTTACAGAAATGGAAAAGAAATTTGCAGCGCAGTAACCTTCTCTAATACGTGTTCAATTATATGATAATTGTGTTTTCAATTCTCTAGTAACAAATTTTTTAAATATCACTGTTGTTTATTCTTAAAAGATAGTGTTTAAAATTTTTATAATTATTTCGAAAAACATTATTTATTTCAATATAGTTTTAAATATACTTTGAAATGGTAAATTTCCTTTTTCTCTGGATCGGGAATTTGAAAATTATTATAAAGTCACATTCGAATTTTTTGAAATTATGCTGTAAATTACATAACTAACGAAATTTCTTGAAACGGTTCGAAAATCAAAATATTGTTTTTGTAAATATCTACGAATGATTGTTTATGAATAAAAACCAACGTATTTTTAATTGTAGCATAATCCAGGACTAATAAAACTAGAAATTTGTATGTGACAAAGATTTTAAAGTTGAAAAGGAATATAAATCTGGTTGATAGCTTGAAAGTTTTTGGAGAAATAAAACTTCTGAAATGTCGACAAAATCGATGTTTATTTCATTTTCAAGTGGTTATAAGTATACAAAATTTGAAAAATGAAACGCACCGCACAAAGGTAAATAAAGAAAAATCAGCTATTCCCTTGAGATGATAAATCATAAAAAAATCATACATACTGAAAAAGAAAAAGGCAAAATAATTTTCCTAGCGGCAATTTGGATAATAACATATTAGCTTTTAAATAGTGCACAAGGATATAATAAATATAGTAAATAAACTATTGCATTATTAAGGAATAACTACTTATGTGACTTATTTTATTTGCAACGTAATGACTGGTTAATACTAAAATAATTTTCCTAGCTTCATAAAATTGTTAATATGCAACATGGAATGTACGCTTTTTTAAGAAGTATATACAATTAACTAACTGATACGAACTTTAGAAAATACAGTGTTTATACGATGCTGATGAATTATCCGAGGTAAAAAGTAAGCAAAATATACAATATATAAAAAGATAAAAGTATAATACGCGCGATTCTAAGTGTTTGAAGTAAAATAGAAAAAAGCGACCGAGCGCGCGGAATTCAGAAAGAAGGATTCAAAGTAAAAGTTAAATGGAGAGAGGGCGAAAATACTGCCAGTAGTGAAGGAAGGTTAGGAACGGGCATAAATTAATGTCTGATCAATCGGTACAAGCGGTTTAATGGCCCGTCGTGTTAGCCGGACAGCTCGCTTACCTCCTCGAAAATGCTACCAACATTTGCAGTGACCAATAAGACCGGGATGCCGTCACCTGCACCCGCCATTCTCGAGTCTCACTCGAGAAACACAGTTTAAACCGATGCAGCAGCGTTCTGCTCTTCCTTCAAACGGAGTCTGTCGTTCTTGTCGTACGTCGTGTTTGCTGTAGTCGCTGCGCGCGTGCCGTATGCGTATGCGTGAGTGCGCGTGTATGGCCGTGTCTTGTATGTGTGTGTGTTAGGTTATGTCGGAAGGAGAGAGAAGGAGAGGGGAAGAAAAAGAGCGAGAAGCTCGATCGTCGGAACAGTTGAAACACACAGTCTTCTTTTTAACGGTCACCGAGTGCTGTCGAGCAGTGGAAAAACGAAAAACTCTGACGTGTCAACGGCCGGAAAGTCGCGGAGTGTTGTAAAATCGGCGTGACGAGGTAAGCTCGAAAGAGGGGCTGGTCGGTTGAAACGGTCGGAAGTGGGCGACTGACAAGGGCCCCGTCTATCGGTCGGCGCTCGAAAAATTGGGCAAACGAAAACGGAGGACGGAACGAATGAGCCGTCACACACAGAGGAACACTAGGCACTGCACTGTGAAGCGAGTCAGAGAAGAGACAGAGAGCCGTAAGGGCCGCGTGTGTGTGTATATGAATTCTCTTCGGCGGCGTACTTAGTAGGTTTGTGCTGCGAGGGGAGAGGCACGTAGGCACGCATGCACTCACTCATTGGAGGCATGGACGGTCGCACCCTCGGCCAGGTGGAGAGGACACACATCCGCCGCCCACTCTAACCCACTCTAACCCCAACCCCAACCCCAACCCCTGTGCCGAGGAGCGCCCGTGTGCCGCCACGGTTCGCATCAAACTTCGCACTGTGAAAACACCTTATTAATCGACCATTATCCAATAACCAGCCGGCCAGATCTCGCCCGGAGAAAAAGATAGACAGAGAAGGACCAGCGGAGGAAAGGAGACCTAAGTCGACTAACGGCAGAAAGAGAGCGAACGAGAGCTTGAGCCAACGGAGAAAAGAGGGAGAAAGAAGTCGTTAGTTAGTGAAAGAAGGAACACCTGAGAAAAGTTGTGTGTGTAGTAAATATGTCTTTATCGGTCGCCGCTGCAAACCACGCCTACTACAGACGTCAATAAGCAGTGCCGTAGGAACTTAACTGCGCCCGCCAAACAAACTACAGGGCCCCCTGCCGTGAATTACGTATTCTCGTCTTTGCAAATACTTCTTCGACCTATCCTTCCAAATTAACCTGCATACCCATTAGCCAGCGATTTTAAAACAGTTTTGCTTCATTTGAAAGAAATTTTAATTAGTTCGGGTAATTAGTTCGTTAAAGCTTTATTTTTTTATTCTTACAAAACTCGTTGTTTTAACATTAATTCGTATATTTCATTTTAGCCTTGAATTCTTTGGTTTCTTAAGTATGTGCAACTTTTGTCCGGTTGCAAATTATGAAATGTTATTTTTACCGTAAACGTTGACAAATAGAATATGTTATTTGATTTTCAATTAAACCTAATTGCTGATTTGTCAAGATGAAAAAATATTTTTTTACAGTTTATTTACATCTAAGGACTAATTGCGTGTGATTAACTCTCATTCAAGGTTTTTCGTTTAAGTTACAAAGTTACGTTAGCTTCAGATTTGATCAAACATATACAGGACAATAAAAAATCTTCATTTTCGTTATTACGAAAAAACTTTACAGTCGAAGGGCTACATCATTTAATTGAAGTTATTTTTTTAAAATGCGCCTGAAACGCTTCTTTGTAACATCATAAATAAAGAAATTATTTAAAGTGTTAACTTTCTGTGGCTGTTTACTAACAATTCGTGTTAAGTAACAAGTCATTCTTAATAATCTGTAATAAACCAATGGGTAAACAATTTTCATTTATCATAAAATTTTAAGTCCACAGAGAGAACACGGTTGTAAAATATTGCATCATAATAAAAAAAAGAATTGATCAGCATTACAAATCGGAAGTGGTTGAATTTCTGGTTAAGGAAAAGTATGAGATACTTAGGTATTTGGTGGTTTGAGAACCCTCTACTACGCAGATTCAGTATAAATATATATTCCAATTTACGCGTGTCCTCAGGAAACCGAATCAAATTCTACGTATCACGGGTATTGATCATTGGCTTTAAATAAAAGTACCATACGAGGAAACGTTACGAATTAATTCCCATTTTAAATCTGATTTTCAATTATCATTAATAATCGTTTTGAGTAACAAGCACAACTGCGTATTTTGTTCAAACACTATCCTTTTTATGCTCACCGTAATATGCAATATAGTGCAATATAGTAATATGCAAAGTGAAAAAAGTAATATTTTCACAGTGTATTTGAATGCTATGATTTGTTAAAAAGAGAGAACTGTCAAAGAATAACTTGAAACATGCAGGGTGAAATTCTAATTGAGATGTTTTAATGTAGCAGACATTACTTTGTTGCGTGCCAGATAGATAGGAAACTATCTTCCAGTTCTATGCCGTCTTCGAATAAACGATAGGGACGGAGGACGTTACATTTTAGATTATTCCATGACTAGAATATAAAAATAACTATAGGGAAAGTCAGATTACATGTACATCATGCTAAAGATAAAAATGGTCCGAAATTGCATGTACAGTATATGAACATTTTTCATCTAATTTTATAGTAAAATATGTGTTAACCTTCGAAATTTCTTCTACGTCTCTATATTCCACTGTCGTCTAATTTCTTTTATTTTTCCTATGTCTATTTGACAATGTTGTCCACTAAGGAAATTTATTATATTTCATTTGTAATATATGACAATTGATATACATTTCTGCCAAATTATCACATCATTTTTACATCATCGGGAAAGTGTTTTATCAAAAGTAAGATGTAGTAGCCGCTTACAATAAAAATAATACATTTGTTATCGAGTGAGTAGATTACTAAAAATGAGAATCGTCATGAACCAGTTAATAATACCATGTCTTTGAAAATTAACAAGGAAAATCAAATATGTATGATGCTGCAGAAACATCTGATATGAAAGCATTCAAATTCCTTGAGATCCTCTTCCTCATTTAATTTTGTCTATTTCTTTTGATTAAAGTTTTCTGTAGATATTTTCTGAATGTTTTGTATATTCAGTTACATTTTTACAGCAACAGCGATGGTTAAGTAAAACCCCCATGTACACTAAACAGTTAACGTCCTTAAAAACGTTTTACGTCACAAAGAACGTAGTAATAATATTATGCTTAGCTAATGATACTTATTTGACTATACAGTCCACGATTATTATTGCATTCTTAACAGTAGCGTATAAAAATATATATCTTACAATTTCTCAGAAACCTCTTATCTCTAAGAATAGATCAATTAAATCTGTATAATTTGTTTGAATAAAGCAATTATCCCATCCATCTTGACTATGTGTGTGTTATTAAATTCTCACCACCGTTTTGAAAAAGTATTTTGTCTGTACTAGAAACAAAGGAATGATAATTGTGAAAGAATATTTCAATAAATTTGAATATTGCAGTAATTATTTCGGCTACATATTAAACAGGAATTAATATGTTTTGCTAATAAGATCCTTTACACGACAATGTTGTAATATTTATTTTTCTTTTTATTCTATTATGAGAAGGTTTTTTTAAATTTGCGTAGATTTTATTTTCAAACACTTTCCATTATGTGTCAAAGCATAAGGAAAGATATTTGGCAATTTTCATGGACCACAAAATGCGTTGTCCTCTGAAATCGAAAGATTTTAGGTTTATGTGTGATAGCTTTGTCACTATGTGTTATCCCTGGAGCATTGCCAAAAAAAATTAGACAAGGATGTATCAAAATAAACTTGACCAGCCCGTTTATACACAATGCATCATACTAATGAATGATGGATTCACTTTCAAGGCTGTTCATAAACTCGAACGTCTGGTTTTTCTTTTTATAAAATTTGTTTCAAGTGGCTGAGACAAATATATGTTTGGGCTTAGATTTTCACTTTCTTGACACAAATTCTTTCATCTTTTTCTTAAATGTAATAAACAGTGAAAAAGACAAGAACAGAGTAGTAGTACTTGATAATTTCTAAAATATTTTCCAATAATGCTGCAGTTTTATCTGCTTAAATGATGATTATAAAAAGACAACCCAGTAAAAAAGGTAGTTGGTATTAAAATCATAACTTTAAAATCCTACTACTGTAATGTACTTTTTCTTTTTTAATCCCAAGCATACATATGAAGATTGTGAGGTTCAAAGAAAATAAGCACAAGAAACGGAGAAATAGTTGTAATAAGCTGTTTAGAAATCATGTTCCATTTTTGTCATATTAAACTTAAATGTACATATTGTTTTTAAATTGCTTTTAACGAGTAAGATAAGTACATGTTGTGTTTAATTTTAATCGATTTGCGCTCGTCTGAAAAGATTAAGAAATGCTTCAAGGCCCCCTCTAATGCCGACCCCTTCAATTCTATATTTAAAATTTGAAGGCTAAGGGGGACGATCGTCGTACTTACGATCCTGAAGCTTTTACCCAAGTGTATAAAGAGATATTCCAGCTGCGCATCAGGATAGCGCGAACGCAAGCTAGACATACCTTCTTTTCGCCAAAAAATCAATTTCTCTGTGATATCGTTAGATCGCCGAACGAAAAGCTTTAACGTAAGCCCAGATCATTCCGTGGGGAATTTCCGCTAAATCGTTCGTTGTAAAATATATGTCTGTGAAATATACGAAGTATCTAATCCTTAAACGCTGCATCCAGCGAAAAATGTACTGTTCATCCTATCGCCTCGGTACCATCGTCCTAACCTAACCTACTTCACGTCCTTCCGTTCTACCCTAACCTAACCTTTTTTTACTATTATCGCGTCGTCTGCTCCGCTGTCACTGTCCCTGCTTGTTTTTTACCCATTTGTGACAGAAATACAAAAAAAATAGACGTCTTTTCCTAGCTGAAAAGGTACTAATGTGTTAGCTATTTCATCTGTGTGGGACAAGCATGGCTATGTAGTTTTACTATTCTTTCTAGTAGTAGAAATTGTCGAGTACAAATAATCTGTTTTACCGTTCATGCTATATATATACACACATATTACGTATACACGACATATTGTTTACACATCACACACACACAGACACATACTCTTGTGTGTATATTTTTGCATGAATATAAGTGTTTAATTTATTACAGACAGAAAAACGTGTAAATATAACCTGTATGCACTCTATAGGATCTTTTTGCACTTATGTATGTCAGAATGGAAGAAATGATTATGAAACAAAAATACTACGCAGAACTAAAGTTTTCTGTACCCTACAATACCTTATTTATGTAACATAAATTGATATCAAACGCAAGCAACAACACGAAGTACTCAAAGCTCAAAATTAATATGTGGGTCATTTAAGTATTTTACTAGAGTAGTATAAGATAATTATGAAATATTACTCTTCTAGAAGTACTTTTGTAGAAGTACAATTTCCAGTTAAAGACATAAAATGTAACTTATATTCTCAACCGGTACAATACATGCCATAATTGCGACCGATTTTCTAAAATGCTATTTCATATTAATTTATTAATAAGTTATCGACATTCATTTTATAACGTGTTTACGCATTGATTGGAAAAAAACAATGTTATGCTGTTATATCGTAGGGACGCAACCCCTTTACCACTACTATTATGATTACTATTATTGTATTATTATTATTAACTAGATGTACAGACAAACATAACGACTGTCCGAACCCATAAGACCTACCCTCACTTTTCCGAAATGTCCCGAGTGTTCAGACAGTCTAATAAATTAACAAATATCTCAACAACGAAGTGTTCGTCCTAATATTAATATGTTAATATAAAATGCCGGTTCGGCTTGTAACATATGCCCATATTCAAAAGCGAATATCTCAGACAGTTCGAGAAAAAGCCATGAATTTTTGTAGATGAAAATATGTATGTAAGTTCGTGCTCTTATACAAAACATCATATCTTACTGTTAGAGAATCCGCGACAAAAACGCGTGTCTCTTTCTTGCGAGATAAAAATATCGTATCCTGAGCGTTTATGTGTAGTTCATGTGCAGAAGATAACTTTTTACCTGGTAAATAAATGAAACGTTATTTCACTACAGCTGATGTATGTAAGTCCATATACATATGGGCATAGAGAATTATAGTTAATACGTTAAAACGGAGTATGTATCACGGTATTAAATTTTCGCGCATATCGTGTCACTCAGTATTCATTTTGCCTGATTTTTTTGTATATAGGGTTTTCTACATTAGTGTCATTACCATTTCTTATCCGCTGCCAATGATTTTACAAAAATCGTTTAATCGGCATCAAACTGCAATAATGAAAATTGCACGAATACTTATTTTACTAAATTCACTTATTCATCACAGTAATTCGCCCTTAAGTTGTTAGTCTAATCCCAATTTTTTTATACTTTTGTTTCTGCAGAAATCTATATAAGAATAAAAATAAACATTGGAAATCTTAACATAACTCAGTTTCGTCAAAAAATCCTTAATATTGACTTTTCATAATCCTAATTCGGAGTTTTTCGGTTATAAATCATTGCATTCCTAAAAGAATATTGTGTCAACTGTTTAAAATTTTATTAATTTTTTGAATACAATGTACGAGAACTTAAAGTATAAAAGATCGTACAGGTTTTCTGATATCTAGAGGTGCAGTCCGAACAGTACGGATAACTCGTTGCATAAGAAATGCAGATAAAACGCACGAACAAGTCAAACCATGACATTGTACACAAATGCGGAGGAAAAAAACATTTTATATCGTCATGCAAACAACGATATCTTTCAGTCGAGTGCACGAGAACTAAGCTAGTATTCAAACTTATGTTTCTCTAAAACTAAACGAACTAAGCGCATATTTTTTCAGAAGTTTTATTGCTCGTTTTCAGTATAGATTTTTGTTGTTGCGAAGATATGTTTATAATATAAACAGTTAAATGATGCATTAATGCAAAAAATATATTTTACTTTGGTGTAGTTATATTCATGTTTTATTGCAAAATTTGTCGTACCGTAAAAACAGTAGAAGATTTTTAGGATCTTTTAGGCAGATCATATTAGCATTTTAAGTGGTGTTTCTCTACGAAAATATTGTACTTCTTTGACACAACTATTAGAAGAAGAAATGGAAAGGCAGATGGAAAGGTTGAAGAATAGCAAGCTGCAGGTCGGGTTTGTATCCCAAATGAGGTATACAATAGCGAGCGTAACACCAGGAAAAAGTTAAATATCCTGATAAAGAAAGTATGGGAGGGGAAGGGATTCCTCGAGGAATGGAGAAAGGCAGTTATAACAAAAATCCACAAAAAGGGGAACACAGACAATTATAGAGTGGAAGAAATATAAGTGTGTGAATATAAGTGGAAACGAAGAATGTAGTAAGAACGAACGGGGAAGTGTGAGAAATGTTCTGGGCGAGAAAAGGACTAATGTAAGACAGGGATGGGTCCTGAGCTCTAGCTTATTCACCGTATTCATTGTTGACCTGGAAGGCGAAATGAGGAAAGGACAGGCGGGGGCTTCAAGATTAGGAGAGGGGAAGTTTTGGTCACTGGCAGATGCTGACGATATGGCCCTAATGGCAACCAGAGAAGTCGAGCTAAAAATCATGATGGAAGGACCGGAGACAATCGTTAATAACAAACTGTTTTCTTCATATTGTCGTATTTCTTCCAATTATACTTATTATATCGAAATTTCATTAACTTTCTTTGCGAAAAACGTTCCCAGGAACAGTAAATTATCAGTATTTACCACTTGTGTGGTATTTAAGATTATTTATTGCTCGAATAAAATGTATTATCCATTTATATTCGCAGTTTAACTATTACGGACGACGATGTCCTTAATCATATTCATCCTATTGAGTTTGACGACAGTAATAAACGCTGAGAATGTACTGACTTCGCAAGTCTTTATCATTCCCATAAAAACGGATTCTTTCGGATGGAATATCGATGGTAAGAACATATTTCCTAAATTTTCTGACGTACGTAATACTTCAAACCTAATACTATAAAAAGTTACTTTTTCTTCACTTTTTACTTTTCTTCAAAATAAATCTTACTTTTTCTTTTTCTTCTTTTTCTTCACTTACTTTTTCTTCACTTTACTACTTCTACTTCTACACTTTACTACTTCACGTTACTTTTTCTTCAAAATAAATCTGCATTTATTTTTCATGTTATACGTATACAAATGCAACATGCATTTTGTTTAATGTGTTATAAATGACAATTTTCGTTCATTTCCATCGTATTGTGCAAGAGTTATCACAGTTCAATACCGCAAGCACCATTATAAATGCATAGAAATGTATCGGGTGTGAAATTGAAATAAAATTCTCGCGTTGCCGTTATTGCCGTGAGTTAGATTTGGTTTAATTAACAGAAGTATGTGAGCAGCATACAGGAAAAAATCATAACTGAATTGGAACTAACCCAGCGAAATCGCGTTATATAAGAATCACTTGCAGACAAGATGAGAAAATTAACAATAGTATTATTAATTTAAACGTCAATAGAAAAAAGACAAATATTAATAGCCGTCGAAACTCTAGAGACAGTAAATAATTATACTTGCATTCTTAATAACTTCAATCTCATATTGACAAGTTCTACGTTTGTCGTTATGCTTCGTTGAACATACTGTATATTCCTTAAAAATAACTCAATTAATAAATTGAACATAATTGACATTCAAAGCCGAAAAAGATTTTCCCATACAAATGCAATGTAACACTTAAGTATATTTTACTTTATCTTCCGGTAACAAAAATGTCTGCCTTAAGAATGCTTTTTATTCATTATGGGACTATCGTAATAGACGCGAAAAATTGAATAAGGATATCATCAGAGGTTGCCTTTCTTGTTGATTTAGGACGGCGTAATCAAATTTCATACGAGCCTTCTTTGCTGAATGCGCCAGATCTTCCATCCTGGATTTACTACACGTATAGCAAAAGGAACGGACAAGGTTTCCTATACGGTGTTGCACCAAAGGGGCAAAAGGATATTCAGGTTTATTTTTAGAAATCATAGTCAATACTCTTCCTGCAACATTAATAACTATTTCAAGGAAAATTCCCTAAACATCGGTCCGTTAAATACCAAAGATAAACAGTGTAGACAGACTGAATTCTAAAGTACTTTATGTTAATTCAGAGTGCTTGAAAATAAGCATACGTTTATGTCATTTTCTAATTACATTTGACTATTATTACATTTGACTATTATTACATTTATTTAATGTTGCTAGTGCAATTGACGTAGAAAAAATGCGATTATATATTCTTTTTCTATAAAAACGTAGTACAAATAAAACGTTAATAGCAATATATTTTCATTCGCTTTATATTTTGTATTATTTTGGGGTTCTTATTATTTATTTACAGAACTTTCATAGATTCCCAAAATGTTACACAAATGTTCTCAATAGTAGGGATAGAAAATGGCGATACTGTTTGGTAGTGGACTAATCTAAGCGTGAATACGTAAACTAAACACTTCCCTTGTTATTTGAGAACATTATACGGCTTACTTAGCGGAGTTAACACAGCAGGAGACAGGTAGTCGATATTTAGCGGGGTGAAATGAGAACAATGGCTCCTGGCTGGGTATAATAAACCGTTTAAATTCCATAACCCCAGGCTCTATGTATGATGAGAGATTCACCTTAATGACACCAACAGAACTTCATCAACACTATGGTCTGTCCCCTGCGATCCTCGTCATTATTGTTTAGCGGCCATTGTAAATACGACGGTATCGATGGAGACAGATGATTATTCACAATGCAGAATTTTCTCATAACACGGCGATATTCCTAAACATCAATAATTAGCGGAATATCGAAGTAAAGAATGCAACCTAGAAAAAAGACAAAGGAGTTGCGTAAATGGCAAATTTTGATTTTAGTAAAACTTGATGGATACGTAGAGCACATTGAGAAGTATAAGGAATCATTTTTTCTACCGAAGTTCTACAGAGTTATCTGCAATTGTAAATTTTATCATTCTACCGGAAGATTACCGGAAAAGACAACTTGTAATTTTTACATCAAGTTGAAAACTTAATTTAACACAAGCTGACCACACAAAAAGTATGCAGAAATCCTTAAGTTGCTAGACATAATTGATTCTTTCTGAACTTTTCTACATGAAATAGTAGTACAAATAAGATATAGAAGTTTCATACCTTATAGTTATGGGTTGGGTTTTAATTATTTACCTGTTATTATTCCATTTTTTTTTATAACTACGTTAGCATGCGTTTCTCTTTACGTCTTTTGATTTTTTTTTCGTTGCTTATAATTTTAGTTGTTTATTTAGGTGATAAGCTGTTCAATAAAGACGTTATTATTATTATCATTATTATTATTATACATATTATCGTTATTATTATTATAATATGTATGATAACAGTGCTTTTTCGTCAATGATCTTATCACGAAATCTCTGCTGCAATTAATACCGTGCTTTAGCAATAAAGTAATTAATTAATACTGCTAACATAAATAGTTGACAAATTGAGAGTATCATCGTTTTTAATTATTGATTACTATTACAAATGTAATTGAATAAAAACTGTTTATTTTAACTGTAGGTACATAATACCACCGTAAATTTTGATTATTTGTTTTCCAGTCTACTCAATTAGTCTCTGATAATACAACACAAACATAAAACATTAAGTGTATGCAATATTGATGTAATATAATTGCGTGTCACACTCTGACACTCTGACACGGCTCTAACAATTTCAGCTTGAAGTCATCAGTTTGAATAAACATACGTATGAAACGAGATACAAGGTGCTTGACATAGACGTTCACGAGAAGGAAAATCCAGCGAAATACGAGGTTGAATTGAAGATCGATAACTTAAATGTAGAGGATATACTCGATCAGAATAAAACTGAAACGCTCCTCAATGTATTCAGGTTCATTTCCAAATCATTCAAATTTCGCACGAACAATGAAGCTATTGCATGCTTTTTAGAAAAATGTAATTGCAAATATTGGATGATAAAATTTTGAAAAATCACACAATAGCACAATAGCATCCTTTACTTAGTGTTTAATTGAATATGTTATAATAATATTTATATTGCAATTAATTTTAATAGTGTGTATTGTTTTAATATTTATAGAAAGAAATTATGGATACAAGCGACCGACGTCTATGTAACATTTTTGGCCTCTGCCGTTGTACTTGGAGCCCGTTTACCACTTAAGCCAGAAGAAAGTGAAGGGTAAGATATTAAAATTATCAGCCAACAGGATTTTTCGAAAATTAAAGGCACTGAGATTACAAAGTGTCTGCTGCATTAATAGAAATATTATTCCTTTGAACGTATCGTGATTTGTTAAGCAATTTCCAATTCACTCGCTTCAATTAGAGCATTACTGGAGCTTTCGCCTCGCTTTTACAGATTTGTCATTAGAATTGGAAGCTCTCATCCATTTTCACAAGAATTATATGACCTGCAAAAGCAGCTAAAACCGCTGAGAAAATGGACTCCGTCATCCTGTCCGAGGCAATTCACGAGAACGACTGTAGAAACGTCATTCAGGGAACCAGGTTTTGTACTGAATTGGTGCTACTTCAGATTGGTGAGTTGTCATAATAAACAATTGAAGGTTCAAATTAGGAAGCAAATCTGAAGACAATTGTAGACCATCTTTCTAGAGACAGAAAGTGGATATAAACGTTCTATTTGGAGTTGTCTCTAGTTAGAGCATTATTTTTTGAACATTAAAACACTGAACATGTAAATATTTCTTGCTATTTTCAATCCTGTTACTAGCGGGAGGACAATCAATTAGTACCTGTTCACAGCTCAATTAATGTTTACAATTATTTTGAAAAAATAAATTGAAATAATTTAGCGCGTAATGAGATATCTAGTTCATGCATATTTTGCAAAATTCCATAAACATCATTATCTTGAATAGTGGACTTTTTGTGTTAACATAAGTTGCATAAATATTACAATAGTTTACACGGTGACATTTCCGTACTATTTATAGTTAAATGCTTTTTTAAGTATTTTTAAATATTTCTTTTCTGTTTTCTTTTCTGTTTCCAAGTTAAATATTTCTTTAAGTTACATATAAGTAGCAGTACTGCAATTTTTAAAGAGTGTTATCCTGAAATAGTAGGACACATTTCGTGGCATGAAACATTAACAAACATTCACCTTAAGAATAAAAATGACTCTCGCATCATAGATTCGGAAACGTTTCCTTCTTGAGTTATAATCATTTTTTGTTCGCGACAGAATTTTACAATGACGCCTGGTAAATTTGAAATTGCTAAAAATTATTTCCCTACGCAGCGCGGCATGTCAAACATGGATGTTTCATGGAAAATGTCCCAAATGTATTCAAGCAAATTTTGTCTAAAGCATCTGACAAATCCACGCCTCACGGAATTTCCCAACGCTTCCGAGAGGCCATGAAACGTCGATGTCTTGCATGTTTCTCCGCAGAAGGCAGTCATTTTTCACAATTTCTTCATACTTGCCAGACGTACTTGCAAAATCTCGACGCAAGGAAAAAGTGCTTATAACTCAAAAACAAAGCATTACGGTAACTTGACGGTAAGCAGAACATGCTTTAAAAGTTTGTTCGCCTATTTGAAGATCAACCTGCCTTTTAAAAATTGCAAAAATCTGGAGACCTGTTAGATTCCTGTAGGTTTGTTAAATATGTTAAATCTTGTGTGGATGTGAGTGTAAATTCCTCTAAATTGCGTATAATCGGCAGTACGGGGACAACGATCAGGGCTTACAACGCGAGAGTGCGAGACACGGTTTACACGTGGTGAGATACTCTTCCTCGGAGATTTCCGGACGTATGGGATGGAGATGGAGCAGACTTTCCCGTGCCGATGTTCCTAATAGAAGTTATTTCAAGGAGGTCGTCACTGAGATCATCGTCTTAGTCGTCGTTTTCTTGGCACTAGGAATTCAATTTTTTGCGGCATTTTGCATGCAGCACGAAGAGCCGTAAGTCCATTCGTTACTTGAATATTCTACAGATTTGTTCGATTTATTACGTTTGTTTCAAACAAATCTTCTCAATGATCCAAAATTAATCAATCTAGCAGAAACATGTCTACTTATGTCGAAAAAATTACGCAAATTAATAAAGAAGTGAAAAAAGTAAAAGTATAATAACAATCGTTATCAAAAAATGTTTAAAAAATTATTTTTCTTTTTATTATACTGCATTGTAAAACGCTACATAATTTCAAGCAGCTTGTAGTTTCTCACTTTACTTTTACGTTTATCTACAACTTGTTTAATAAATGATTATCATTTTTTTACAGAGAGAAACGTGAGCAGGGAATGATGAAACAACATGGTACCAATGAGATCCAAATGGTTCAATATGCAAGCTCAAAAAAAAGTACGTTGCGGTCTCTTTCAACGCATCCATCAAGTCCCAATGAGGCCCTATTACAAAGTCCAAGGTGTGAAATATATGATTTTTTCAAATGCTTAATTACCTTAAAGTATGTGTCATAATTACAAATTTTGCAACTTTTGTTTGGCTTATTAATGTTTATATGCTAAGAGATTAATTGCCGATTATGCTAGAAATTATTAATTTTCACTGCTTCCTGATATTAAGTAATTTTTTTATGTTGCTTCTGACTGTAATGTTTATCGTAGAATTCATTTCCGTGAGATCGTTAACATTCCAAACGCGTTAATGTATTTTTCATCCGTATATTTCAAAGTTCTTCGAAGAAATATAATTTCGTCTTTTTGTCAGCAGAATTTCAACGGAACACAATAATCCTTTCATCCGACCGAATCCACCACCTTATAACGGACAGTACAATTTGTAAGTATCTGTTGATGTTGTATCAAAGTTCTATATCTACCTGTACAGAGCGTTATTTATTAAAACGTACATTATGTTACTAAACGATATTATTAGATTATTGTCCGTACGGATTCAAGTGGATGACACGCTTGACTGAACTGTGAATAGAAAAATAATTGAGAGGAACAGAATTAAAAGGTTTCTTAGATGTTGTATTTTTTCGGGAATTAAAAAAAGATTTTTATTCCTAACACTTTTGTATTAAATCAATCTATTTCAGTGTTTTCTTCAGTTTTGTGCTATAATTCCTCGATAATCTTTATAACTTTAATTTTCCTGTATTACATTATTACATTCACATATATTGCATTCACAGTGCTACAGTTCGAGCAAATTTCTGACTAGAAGAGGAGCCTACGAAAACCTGGTTCTGCTAAGAAGAAAGACGAAGCAAATAAGGACGATAAAAAGGTGCACAATGTCATTGTTAAACGAACAAAAATCAGTAGAATATCAATTTTACTGCCATTTTAATCCAATTTTATATACAGGGTGGTCCGTTATTCATGATACAATCCAAAAAGGTGTCGATTTTACATACAATTTTTCCTAGGAAGTTTGATTTTTGACAAAATCGACATTAAAAATCAGTCGAGTACACATTAAAGCAGATTCTCCCAAAAACGAAGCTTCCTAGAAAAAATTGTTGTTCTACATTTTCGACTTAGTTTTTATATAGAATCCACTATTTTCGGTAATACTACAAATTATGAATCAACCTATATATCTAACATTTTGAGGTTTGAATGTAACATATAAGTTTCACAGGAACACCCTGAAGTACTTTTATCCTATTCTGAACTAGGTTTTCAAGACTATTGTTAACATTCTCTTTCTTTTTCAGACTTATAAAATGCTTCTCTAATCATCTTCGTTTCTGGGAGAAATTTTGTGGGCTACTCGAATCTTCTAATCCCAATGCTGCAACTGCACAAATTGCGAAAAACTTTTAACATAAGCATTGCAGAGTACATTAAAAGTACATATCGCAATAAGAAGTCATAGTTACCATCGTTTTAGTTGAACATAAAACGATAACCACTGTTTTTCATTATTGCAATGCTTTTAACAACCAGAAGACTGTAATATTAATACAACTACATGTCCTATCACGATTTACAACAAGCGTATTTAAAGTCACCTTTTAGTAAATACTAAGCAAATAAATTTGGTAATTTAATACAGTGTAGTTTGCGATAGGATATACAGTGTTTAGTAAAAATGACTAACCTTGAACTATTTATATGCAATAAACTGATAATGTGTGTTAGCCTTAGAAAAAAATGATCGTAATTAGTCGATTATATACATATTTAATCATCTCTCTAGTGTGGTGAACACCAGTAAAATATACTTAAAAATAATGATTGTTTCCCTTAGATGTTAAGAGTAGATTGAAAAAGAAAAAACATAAACAAGATTATCCTTGTTATGTTTCATTCTTCCAGTTGATTTTTAATGAGACTTTTAGTCGCCAGTAACATACATTGCTGGTGAAGTCGCTAAATTTTGCAAATTTGATCAATTTTCAAATCATTTTAGAAAATATTTTAGTCTTATAAGGAACTGTCTTTTACTGGATGGATTTAACTTTTACTGGATGATTCCACCTGCTTAGACATTTTATTGAATCAGAAACTTGTTCAAATTCTTCAAAGTGTTTGCCCAATTTCTACTATTTTAAAAGGTTTTTGGTAATTAATGTTTGTTAACCAAGTTTTTAAAATCTTATTTTTTAAATGTTACTAGCAGTTTAAACAGACCTAAGATAATGATCTTATAATTAAGGAAACACTTTATAAATACTATATGTATAGTTAAATTAAATGTCAAAGAAATAAAGAAGTAATTCTTTCCAAGGAAAATAAGAGACACCTTTTTTTGATGAAATATATTTGACAAGTATATAAAAACATTCTTAAGTGCAATAATTATATTAATTCTCTTCTTGTATAAAGTTCGTAAATCACTTTACTGATTGTTGCACTAATCTGTCGCCCTTTTTCTTCGTCTTGAATATTCGCTAAAAGTTTCTCCCCTTCCTCACCAGCTTCCTTTATGGCATTTATCAAGGCTCTTGGTGTCGGATAGTGTTTGACAATTGACATTGCTTTCTGAACCGAAACACCTTTTATTTGCAAAAACTGTCGCACAAACATTTCTTCCACCGTGCGTTTCTGAAAATAATTCAAAATTGTCGCATACATATGAAAGCATAGGTCTGAAAATGAGTCTATTGTAAAATAAATTTATAAAGTTCGACTTGAAATAATAAAGAAATTTGTTGATTTTCCAATAGTGTGATTCATTACTAGTATTTTTGTAGATAATGTAACAGAATTTTAATTGTGTTTTGACATTCATAATATTTAATAATACATTTCGATGAAATAAACTTCCAAACTGACAGGTTCCTTGGTTTTAAATTGTAGGTTTATATTAAATAGTGTAATAAGTGCATACCTTGACTTTTGACGACGATTTGTTAAAATCTTCAAATTCCATAAGCAATGTGCTGCTAACATCATTCCCCGCTGTATTATTCATTGGACAATTCGTTAGTTTCTTTCCCTACAATAATATCATAGTGTGAATAAGTTCAATATAGTCGGTTAAAATAGTCGGACTTTTCATAATACTTAACTCATTTAATCAACATAAACTCTGTCGCCCTTAATGCATTTCTTCTAACGATTTTCAAAGAACAAAATCCAAGATTTATAAACCTTTGCGATTTATAGCTGTCAACAGTTTTTACAGACGATTTTCGTTTTTAAAGATTTGATGCTTTTACAAATTAGCCAAATGTTAATGCTCTGTTAACATTACGGATGGTGGCGACCACATTATTTACTAATTCAATTATTCATAAATGAAATGATTTAAATTTCTTTTCGAATTTACCACGAGTATCAAACAGTTTGAAAAGAAGAATAACAACACTTAATACATAACAATTTGAAAGACTGATTGCTAGAACCATTGTCTATTCTGTGACAAGTTACATTTCAAATTTTGCAGAAGTCTCGCCAAAAAGATGGCCAATATTTCAACGTAGATAAAATTCAATACATTTTGCACCCAAATGCTTATACCACTTATCACTGTGATATATTTATCATTACTACTAATAATATGTTTATTTGAGAAATGAGAACAATGCAATAAATATTACCTGGTATATGTCAGCCAAAAGTTTCGACATAGACGCTAGGTACGCCATAGTTCTTCGGTGACTTTTCGTATATTTTACGGTAAAACCATCTTGCACTACGGCATTCGTAGACGCTTGTAGCAATGCGGAGAGCGATATAGTTACACGCGCATGTTTGTAATTTTCAATTACATATATGACATTTTCAATTCCACATTTTTTCAAGCGGAACTAAAAGAGTTGTTCTTTATTAGTTATTAATTGCGCGAGTGTCAACTAATGTAAAGGAATAAATATCAATTAGTACTTTAGTCAGTTTGTACTTCTAACCAATTTTTAATACTTCGTAATTAGACAATTTAAAGCATAAAAAGTTCAATTTCAATCAGTGCATTTTTTATATAATCCAATAGAAAACAACACAAATCAGCATTGTTAATGTACACATTTTTGAATTTGCTATTTAAAGTATCATATTAATAAAATATGCCTTATCATTTATGAGCGTTTGTTGTATAAAATTTTTGTATTGCCGTTTAAAAAATTCATTATAATTCTGTATAAAACGGTGATCTCAACTAATTATTGCCTGCATTTACATTTGTATTTCACCTTTTGCTCGTGAAACCTTCCATCAATAATGCTTGCACTTAAATCGTCAATCCGTTTTCGCTCTACTATGTATGGTAAAACTAATTCCTTTTTAGTGCGTCTGCATCGAGCAACCCATAAAAAGTCTCCGACTTTTAAACTTCTCACTTCGAAAAGAACGTCACGTTGGCATATTTCTTCGATATGCTCTGGTGGTTCTGACTTTTTTCTGCAATACATAATGTTGAGCAGAATAACAGATATAAACGGTTTCAATTATAAAAATGGAAAATTTATTATAAAATATTTCCGATGAACTCCAATATTCGTTATTTCATAAGATAAATCAAATTAATTACGTATGTATATTATAGTGGCAGCTGGATTAATCGAATTAATTTGGAGATACGGTTTTTGTACGACCAAAGAGTCATATATTGAGATAATGAATGTTCATTTATTATGGAATAATCAACTAATCATTTATCTCAGCTTGAGTTTCGATATCTTTCCTAGCTGTTATTGGTCAGTAGGGTTACTTTCTTTTTGTACTCCATATCATCTTAAAACAGTTTCTAAAATATTGGATAATTCAGAATTTGCAGGAATATTATTATTATTTTGCAACTTTCATTAATTCTATTTTATATTACATGTCATTTTCAATACATTGGCAATGTAATAGTGGTTCTACTGTAATTATAAGTATTATATATATGCTCTTACCCAGGAATTTCTTGCACATCGATTAGCAAAACCACGTCAAAGGTGTCGGCATCTAACCGAACTTCGCCTTAAATTCAATCAGTTAGTCATAAGTTAAATTAACTCGACGATTTTAAATAACTTGCAAACTATCTATTTTATGAAAATATTCCAAATGAAAGACAAACAAAGATAAATGGACAAGGCAGAATATCATGGCAGAAATAGAATATATTCATTACATTCGTGGAACTATGCTTTTTTATTTAAATATCGAAGTCAAACTTAACTTTAGAAAAGAAGCATTTAGCGTTTCGTTCTAGACAATAAAAATTCGACAATAAAGTTTGTGTGGAACATATTTAATACAATAAATACCTTACAAATTACTTGATAATGTCAAGTGGCTTACTGCTAATCTTTTGTAAAATTATTTGTCTATCAATGAAAATTAAATTCATTTACAAGATCATTTCTTTAAGATTTGCTTTGAAATAAAACTGTTTATTAAAAAGAGCTTGATTTATGAATTGATTTTGTGAATGATATACGTATATATCCGTATCTACGTTGTATTCGTAAATCCATTTTTATCTTACCGCGTTTTTCTGATGACTCAACAGATTTCTCAGATTCATTCACATTATCGCTCGGATCAAGTGTAGAATCTGATTTCCTTACAAAAGATAAGAGCTTCTGTATATCTACTAATTTTATCGAAGATTGTCCGGGGCTTAACTTTTCGTACAAGCTAAACAAATTTTCGCGGATATCTTGAGACGAGAAAGATTTTTTGGCAAAAGATTTTCCGTCTTTAGTTAAAATAATCCTGCAATCAAATACTAATGAGAATTTGTCAAAAAAGGGAAGGAATGAATAAAAACCAGCAGCGGAATACTGGAAAGATTTTTGATTTCTTCGAAAAATTCGTGCTAATTGAATATGTACTACAATATTTCTTCATTAAGTTAATTTCTTACAATGGTATGAGCACTGTTTACAAATACACTGTTTACAAATAATAATAATGTTTACAAAATTAAACATGTTTTACCCTTTGTTGCTTTCAGTTTTAATAACACCTTCACTTGTTAATGTATTAATCGAACACTTAATTTGACTTTCGTATGATTCTTTTGAATCCTGAATTTGGACTAGACAACTTAAAAAATGTTGTATTTCAAGCAATAGCTCAGTTTGTGTAACATGTCCTGTAAATGAAATATTTGAAAATCAACAACATACGATAATTTTGTCAGAAATTTGAACGAATTGAACGAAATACAATTTCATCTCATACAACAATTTTTTTCATTCTCTAATTCTACTCTCTCATTACCATGCTTGCCAAAAAGGTAATCTTATTGCTGTGTCACGTTTTTCAAGACGTTCATTATTATTTTTAAAATGAATTCCTTATTTTTACCACTGTTTCTCTAACAATTGTAAGATTATCAAAAATTTACGCATATCTAGCATTCTCGGATTAAATATATTTAGTACTGATCCAGACGTCATATTGCAAACGCATTATTGCATTAAAGGGATTTACTTAAAGATATAAGTTTTTAAAAAGAAATACTACATTGATCATTTGAAGAATATACCTGAGCTTCCAGCGCCGTGTGCTTTTTTATATAAAATCAACAAAATTGCGTAATCACATATATTCCACCATTGCCTAAATGAACCGTCCGTTATAACAGTTTCCTCCTTAAACAAAGATTTTCCAAATATTCTTACTAAAATAGGAAAAAACTGCTTGTTATAAGATAGTAAAATTGTGATTGGTATTAATAATACAAATGTTGTATTTCAACCAGTTAATAGCCTACTGTTTGGCTACTCATGAGAAATATAATTCTCATTTCACTCAATTTTTATTTACTTTTATTGATTCAGTTAATCACTTTTTTAATTTCATCCCAAAATATATTTCATTGGTTGCATAATATTAACGACTGCAAACTTACCACGTGCTACCTATTCTGATAGAAACATAATATTAATTATATCTTATTGTTCATCACTCTAATTTTTAATAGCAATAGCAATTAACTTGACGCCATCAAATGCAAACAATTGGTCGTAAAACGGACAAAAATACTAGCATAACTCAGTTTTACTTGAGTCCCCTTAAGGTATATTTTAATTCAAAATAAACGTTTGTATAGCCCAAGTTTTTAGAGGACAATTCTTTCGACAATATTATTACATTTATGGGTGTAAGATATAACAAAATTGTAGAGTTATGCTGATGTTTTCCAACAAAAACGAATTTACGACCTCTTTTTTTAAGTACTTCATAAGCGAATTTACGACTTCTCTTTCGTGACGTCTTTTACGAAAAATAAATCTCCAAGAAGTGCGTTTATTACTCCCAAGTGTCGTAATCTGTATTCCTCTACCAGATGTGTTTGCATACATATGTATAGCCATGGCGAGAATAATAGCGTCATTGTAGTATGTATTCCCAGTCGTATTTCAAATCAACTGAATGTTCTTGCATTTTCAGACGAGTTTCGGCAAGTAGACGTACATAGGGTTGAAAAAATGAGAACGTATGGTTCACACGGGACGTGTAAAAGGAATTTTAATAACCACATTAAGAAAACAAGAACAGTTGTAAAAGAAATGTAGGCAAACCACGGGAAATTGTAAGAGAAGGAAAATCTCTAAGATTTCTAAAAAAATCGCAGAAATGTGCACTAATTATTAGATATAACATTGATCACGGATCTTCAATCATTGACTCATAATGCAGATATGAGTGGCCACTTTAAAAAATTGGGAAATCGTTTGGACTAAACATACTTCCAAATGCGAAACTTTAGGTGATGATTTTTATTCTTACCTGTATAGGTGGAGAAATATCTGCAGGAATAGTTTGAGGAGGGCTAACGGGCTTCGAATGTTTGAAATGTGTTTCAACATCAGCTGTAACCGAAATTGCCTGGTCTTGTTTTCTATGATCTAACAGTTTTCTTTCAAGCATGGCACATAATTTCGCACTAAAATGTTGCAGTATTATACAGTCTTTGCCGGATTTTAATGGGAGCGGATACTTTTGTAACGACGCAAGTGCTTTTGAAAAATGATATTGTTTATCAGAACTCGTATTAGCCGCAGCATCTTTCCACTCCTTTAACCACTGTTCGAACAAAGAATTTGGCTGGATTCGCGAAACTTTTATTCTTTTCATTTCATGCATTTATAAATTTACTTTTCGCTAGGACACATATAAAGAATCATCCTTGTTACGAACCAAACAAAATGTCACGTACAATGTAAACACATTACTGAGGTTATGTTAAATTTTGAAACGATGAAGTAAATACAGCCATGTCGATAAAACAGGGTGTAGAATATAAACACAGACCAGGTATAGGGATAGCCCTTCTCATGCAATGTATTTTCGTGTCACCTCATTGTGGAGCTCTAGAGCCCCATTACCATTTTCGTGTCACGCCCAACATTATCGTCCGGGAGCAGTATAAGATGTCAACGCTGTGCATGGCAGGAATTAAAACTAAATTTTAAAGCTTTTTACAACAGCGTATAAACACGCGCTTAATAGCATTAGCTTTCAATTGTGTTTCCTTCTCCACGGGAGTCCACTTTCGGTTTAGTAGATATACAATTAGCCAAAGGCGATATTCCGCTGCGTTCATACCAAGACGGGGGCTAATGTGACGGAACCTTTATTTGGATTCGCCCTGAAAAGGAGATGGCCAAGTTCAGGTCGCCGATATTTTCAAATTTTTTCTACATGTAATACTCTCCCTGCAAAGTAAATTTACAAAGCCGTTCGACCCAACTTTAATGGCATCTTTCCGCTGCTGTACACCTCCTGCGCTCCAATCAGTACGAACAATTTTGTAATTTCTTAATAAATTTTTTAATTTGTCGATAAAAATATATATCGCATGGTTGGCACACAGGAGTGCATTTTGGGAGTAGTATTTTTATTGTACACCTGTTTTCCCCCATTTCATTTGATTCCCCCCCCCCCTTTCCTTATAATTTGGTACCTCACGTAGATAGTTACTTATTAATATAAATATTTTTTCACTTCTTGAATTTTGCAATACAAGACTTTGTCATTAACTTTTGGATACTGTTTATTGTATAACTTGTAACACCTTCTCTTGTTGATTTCTTCCTTCCTTCATTGGCAACCCCTGCGTTGAAAAGCTTGGGTAAACTGTGATAAGGCGGAGATGACTTTGAACGAGAAACAAACGTATTTATTTGAAACGTCAAATACAGACACTTTTGACATGCGACATATCCAGCAATGATAGTACAACGACAGAACAGTAGAGCCCAAAACGGAACGATTGAACAGTCGTAGCGAAATTTCCACTGCAGAGCTTAATTGATGGGCATGTATTGTCGCTTTATCCTCGACAAACGTCAAATAAAGTCGCCGAAATTCCCCCGCGAAGTCGAAAAATATTTTCTCGCGTAAATGCAAAAACCTTTTTTCTTCATGACCACATAACTCATATGTGTTGTGCTCTTCACGGACAAATAATCTTTTTGTGGTATTTATCGTTTGGTAATATAACGAAGAAATGAGCAAGAGAATGGGGGAGAAAACAATGAAAATTGTATAAGGATTTTTACAATAATATTCCATAACAGGTATAACATTTCTACGATTGAGTAGCATTTTGTTAACTTTTTGAATATATATAAAGACGAATCGTAGCTGAAATATCATTTTCCTGGTGTCATTCTCGTGGAACAGATCTTTCCTATCGTATTTACATTATACCGAAGTGCATAAATATATATTATCTGTATGTTAGCAAATAATATATATGTATATATGTATATGATGATTCTAGTCGATAAATGCGTAATTAGAGAAAAAGAAGTTGTTCTCAGCCTTTAAGATTTCTTTATTACAGCAAAAATAAATACGTTAAAACTAAAACGAGATCATCAGCTAACGGAGGGGAAGGAGAGCCTTAAAAAATAAAAAACAATTGGATGGCACGGTAACGGACACTTAAACTTAAATCACCAAAGAGACGGAATTATATACGTATATACACGAGCTTTTATACATCGACCTAAATTATATCGTATAGTAAAAGTTCGACAATTCCGATTTGTACTTTTATATAAGGAGATTTTCTTTAGTATCGACGCCAACGCCATTTCCTTAACTAAACCGGCAGAATGCCCCGAGAGTAAATTTCAATCTGTCCTGCACCGATTGATCTATTTCCAAACGAATCTATAACCGCATGTCAAGAAATGGTGTAATTCGAAAACAACCGATGGGGATAGAGAAGGTAACTACAATAAGAACGGCATGTAAGGTATGCGTGTCAGACTTCTGATTTTTTCCTTATGTTTGGATCGAAGATTAGCCATTAACCAAAGGATCGTTAACGAAGGGATTAGCGTCCTCTTGCCCATCGTAATAAGGCATCCGCTAGCACGTCGAGGTGTGCTTTCGTCTGCAACAAAGTCACAAAAATACATTTCAATCGCATTGATACATGTAACTATTTACGTCTTATTACAAACGATACTATAAGCAATTCAGTATTGTTTAAAATTTATATAAATGCAGCGATTCAATAATAGTTCAAATATGAAACATGTTCCTGGACCTACACGTATATACAAGAGGGATAATTTTCATCATAAAATTAAGTAGACTCTGTACAATTAAAAATGATCTCATTATTCAAATGAAATGTTATTGAGAAACGATTATCCTGCTACTGACGGTACAAAATAAAGTGCAGGTTGCTTATTAAATTTCCCAACACAGTTTTCAGTTTATATTTGAAAAGATATTGCCCTATCAATTCCCCTAGCATTCTTTCATCGGTTTTATTAAGAAATATATCGTGATCGAACTTACAGTTTTATAGAACATACAGGCATGTCTGTCTTCATCTTCACCCGTAGGACAGTCTATGAAACCATCGCATAAAACATGATCGTCGATGCACCGATATCTACCCATTCTATCCGCCGTGGGACATGCGAACCTTTCCATTCCATCGTCCGAGGCTGGGCATTCTGTAATTCAAATAAGGTTATAAGTTAGTACCTACTTATGTAAACGCTCAGTCGTTTTGCTAAACTGTCACATATTGTACGATATATTAATTCCTTTTATTTAACAGCGTTATCGCAGTGAAACATATTTTAACTTTTATTTACTAATTTCCTGCTCAACTCTTCATTGAGAAATCGAAAATATCAAACACAATATGAAAGTTAATGTTGCAGAACCGATGTATAAATATTTTTTATTAAAGCAGTTATTGGGACGAAATATATTATTAACGTCTGTTGAGTCTACAACCATTACTTTCATTACAATTATTATATAATTGTTAATTGGTTTATGTTTTGCATTAGCATTAATCATTTATAATTTTATATTTTGCACATCCTGAAGGTCTTTACTTACATAATTAGGAGTGATGTTTATCTAATTTCTCCTAGTAAAGCGATCCGTATCATCGAATCAAAGTTACGTGATTTTGGATAGTTACTAGGAATAGGGAGAATCCTAATAAAATAAAGGAAAATATGATCAGCCACTGCGTTAACGGTAATCTAGTTTTTCCGTTAATTCTCGAACTGCTACTCGTCAAACCGGATCCAACACGATGTACTAATCTTCCAATTAAAAGTTTAAGTGAGATATTTCTGAAGGCGACTAAAATGAATTAAAACAAAATTTTGCTACCTGTTACGGAATAATAAAAAATATTTGAGTTTTGTATAAAGAATTTTCTATCGAGATGCGATAAATAGACAGAGTTAATGACTTATTTTTTATTAATTGGTTCTGTAATAATGCACCACCATATTGCATCAATTGTTGTAAGTTACTGTTAAACAAATACGTAAACAATTTTCTACAACTATTTGAGATATGAAAGTACCCAGTTATTTCCGGGAGCCCCTCTTCGTAATAACTTGCTTCGATATTGTTATAAATCAATGTTAAAAAGAATTCAATCAAGGCAAACTAAATAATTTTCTATAAAAATTTTAAATATAATTCTGATGTGAGAATGAGCTTTTGTAATAACAAACCACGAGATTGGATCAATCATTGCAAGTTATTGCTATAGAGGGAAACCTTCTGGTCAAAAACATACAGCAGCATGAACTGTCCATTTTCTTAATTGGAAATGAGTGCTCATGTTCTTCATGTAAACATGTTAATGTAAATAATTATACGATATCTGGAAATAACGCCCACGTTGCTACATATTCTCGGTATATTTCGTCTGATTTTAACAATATTTACGATCAAAGTTATACGCTTCGTGACAATATGACAATGCGACAACGTTCTCCTATCTTCGCTACACGAAAATACCTAGTTGGGATGAGAAGAAATGGACAAAGTTTTATTGCACCATTATATACGATAATGAGAAAATGAGGACCAACAGAACCCACGAGGGAGATAATTCTCGAGAAATTTCGGCACTTTGTCTCGTCTTTGCTCGATTATTCGTGTGTTAATTGCGTGGATCAGTAGAGGAAAAGCGCGATTAAAAGATCTTAGCACATTGAGTGCCTGATCATTAATGGTTAAATCCCTGATTCATGTGCGCAAAGGTTCTATCCGCGACAGGAAATACGCCCGATCCCTTTTTTACGCAATACATTGGTTCCGGCAATTGTCGCGTAAAATAAAATCACGTAAAATAATACATTACTCTTATGTACATTTGATAGATTGCTTTCAAAAATAAAGAAATCACGTTGAAAAAGAGATAAAAAAAATAAAAACACTCATATTGGTCCTTTCAATTCGCGTAACAAGGGTTTCCGCTTTTCATTCTACATTTTACACGTACAGTCAAAATACCAAGAAATAACAACAAACTACAGAATAATCTTGTCTAATGTAAGAAACCATTGGAATAACATTAACATTTATTCACACGAATTATAAAACTTTTTGTTTATGCGAATTGAAATCGGTGAATAATGAGGCCAAGTTAACTTATTTCGTAAGTTTTTACACTTTTACGAGCCATTGAATAATTTTTTTAAAGGTAAAATGTTTAAAGGCGAACAGTGTGTCAAGAGTATTATATTTTCTAAAACACAAGTATTCTTTAAGTGTGCTATTTATTATGTAAAAACTGCTGGGAAAAGTGCATGGATGCCGATCTTGCGATAATTAACTGAATTGTTTCCTTTTTTAAATGGACGTATTTCTTTTTAAAAATTCAACATTTCGCGTGTGAATTCGGCGTTCTAGATGAACCTCAACAGGCAGAAATAGAGCATACAAGATATCCGTAACAATTGACATCCAGCGAGTTTCATACAAAGCGTATAACTTTATCAAGCGAGTCAAACTCAATAGCGGTGGGCTGCATTTTCGTTTCCTTTGGATATACAAATGTCACGCACGTATGTGGTTTCCTCTTATGACCAGATTTAACGTGAAGAGGTGATTCTATCCGTACACGTAAACTTATTCCTATTGAAATGCAAAGATACAAAAAATTCGAAAAAAACTGCAAGAGTTATTTTCATCGCATAAAATTCGTAATATTGTTATTAATTTGCCCAGCAGTTTTTTAAATTAATTTATGCACATGTTCTTATGTATTTCTTTATGAAAAATTCAAGTCTTTCGTCAAACTTGAGCGACGCCTGCTTATAACGTTGAAAAATGAAAAACAGTGTCCGGGATTCTATATTTTCTCTTCCTTTACTCTATGGAAGTTTCAAAAGTAGATGTCATTTTTATTCCTTTAATTGGGAATATTGTAAAATCCTTTAAAACTTTTTGTTCGAGTATTCATACATACCGAAATATTAAAAAGTGTACTTGACTTTTATTCAAAGTGTACAACATTTAGAATTGATGAATAAAAACTAGAAAATAATATTTCTAACTGTTTAAGAATTAAAATAATTTTTGTTAAGAGGAAAATTGAATGGCATTAATGACTCCAGATAGTGAATGGACGGGTGGAAATTATCATTTTCAGTTTCTTAGTTTACAATGTTAAAAGTTCTCCCACGATTATGATTTGAATTTTGCAGAATTTTACTCACATAGCTAGAAGACTTTTAACTTTTTAATTAATCGTAACGAATGTAATTATCCTCACTACGAATGTTAAAAAAGATTAAATAACGAATTTTTAAGAAAATAAGACTTGAAAACGTTAAAAATGTATTACACAGAAATATTTGACATACTTTATAAATATTTAACATAAAAACGTTACAAAGAAGAAAAGTTTAAACCTTGCATTAAATTTTTGCAAATGTTTATATATTTTTTTCGATCATATACGTAATATCTATTTTTTAATTCGTCATTATTAATTCGTGCCAATGTAAACACCTGTGAATATAATTGCAGATTACGATAACGAATATGTAAGTTACGAAAATTTACACCCGATAGGGCAATACGATTATTTTCTCGTAATGAGATTTGATATTTAAGGCAATCTATACTCCTCGCAGAGAAAAGCACATCATTATATCATTATACCTGCACTACTATTACGCGTAAAATTGATCAATCTATTACTAAGTGATTCAAGGAAATTCTAATCAGTATTCAACAATGAAAGTTGAATGTAGCTTTGTGTCTGGAACATGAGCTTTATCTAATTTAACATTGACCCTTTGTCGTTTTGCGTTTAACGAGATCTATTTTCGTAAATGCTATTCAGTCGTAAGTAACTGTCATTCTTATGAAATATCCCTTTTAATTATAAGAATTTATAAGTGTAAATGTTTTACTTGGATTATTTAAATGCGTAGTACCCACAAATAATTAAATAGAGAACTATATTATTGTAATCGGCCTTAAAAAAAGAATCAGCTTAATATAAATGTATATAACAGTTACATATAACAAGAGCTTCCAGTGACATTTTAATTAATCATATTACCAAATAACTAAATGTACGTTGAGTTTTCGTATGGTTTCGTGTGGAATTAATCTTTCACGTCTTACTTATTTAACGAAAACGTTATTTTATAATTGTGATGTCAAATTCAGCACATATTATGCGTTTTCACTCGTTGAAAAGTTTTAATAGTAATACGATTTCAGAAGAAGCAACAGTTGTTCAAATCTAGCTAGAAAATGGAATATAATCTCGGAATAATATTGGAAATTGATACAAATTCAACGTATGCTACAAATAAATACAAATAATTTGATTAAAAGTAATTTCCAAGGGTTGCAAATGGAACATGAAATTTTGACTATCAGATTATTACATGTTTTTTAAATAATATAATAATTAATCTACAATAATACCATCAATATTCTCAATAAAGAAGATCAATTTATTCGATATTTATCTATTTTCTGTCATAGAAAATTTAATATTTTTATATCGATTCCATGAATAAATTTAAGTATAATCTTTCAACTGTCCTCTGTACCTAGATATTCTTTTAAACAAATATCACGTAAGATTAACTCGTTGTGAGCTAACTTAATTTTTCTTTTATTCTAACTGCTACCGTAATGCATACAATACTGCAGTCTCATTTCATTTACTATACAAGTTTTTATAATAAAAAAAATCAATCAAAAAGTCTTTTATAACAAAAAATCATGTCCATCTGTAACTTTAGTACGTCATTAACTTTGGTTATTACAATGGACGAATTAAATGTTAATGAACCTCTTAAGAATCATCACATTATGTAATTTGTATTTCAATTTTTATAGTTCCGTAGTACAAGATATCTGATATTTCTCACACCTAACTACGAATTGCCGGTGTTCATATTATCGACCATCCATTCTAGCGGACAATCTGAGCGAATTTCATGGTGTCCGATAATATAGGATTAATAATGAACGTAAGACGGGGAAACAGGCGGTTAAATGATGAAAAATGTTACTTACCGATCTGCGGTACGTCGTATTGCCTGTTGCCTCTAGCGGATCTCATCATGAACTGGGAAGCTATACTTCCTCCCCCGGAGGAAGAGGAAGTGGAACCGGTGGAAGTGGGTCCTTGATGGGCCGCAGAGGCTCCTTGGGATTCAGTGGAGCGTCGGTCAACGGCCACGTGGTTCCTCTTGCCGGGAATCTTGCTCATCTCGTAGACCAAGGGCCTCGAGACGAGGCCGTTGCTATTGTGATACTCGCGTGAAGAAGAGTCTGTACGTTCGAAAATCAAATCAGTCTTCAGAGTCGTCGCAGTGGTGAATCTCTGCTCGAAGAGATCGTCCAAGTTGGATTGTCTTGATTCTGGAGAAGCCTTGTCCCCGGACTCGTAGACGAGTATCGGCAGATCGATGACCCTTCTCGAAGGCTTCAAGTTCGTCCTCTGGTGCTTCCTGAGCCGGTGGTGCTGCTCGATCAGGCTGGCCTCGTCGTAGATGAAGGGCTCCGCCGGCTGGCCAGCCAGCGAGGTCAAGTATTCCGGATAGAGTATGTTCAGTACCGTGGGGGATAGGGCGAAGAAGAGACTCTGCAGCTCTTTCGGGTCGTTGCTCAGGCCGTCAATGAGGACGTTGGTCAAGAACCGGGAGGAGCTGGTCGAGGAGGGCTCGTCATTGAGGACGACCCAGTTCGACAGGTGATCTCGGTGGGATTCTTCGTAAGGATATGCCCGTAGGTGCAACAGGTTGCTATCTACCGAGTTCAGCTCAGCCATCTTTCTAACGTTATTGCCGCGACGGTAGTCCTGCCTGTGCGCCGTACCCTGTGCGCTCGACACGGGCCGATTTCCCAATGCCAAGGCGAATCCCAAACTGACGTATGTCAGAAGCCAGAATACGCAAATCGCCATATTACAAAATTCTCGTTCCCCCTTCGATGCTCGATACTATCTAAACCGTGGCTTCTCTCACGACTATATCTCCCTTCTGCTCTTCACTATTCTCTAGCCTTTCGTCTATCTATTCTATTATAATTGACCTATTGAGGCGTTATCGCCATTTCCCCGTTTCGTACTATATCGCTGTTGTCTCTTACAGTCTCGAATTAGGCCGAAGTTTTGTTCTCTAAGTGAGCTCCAACGAAGTGGGTTGCGCTAGACGTATTTACTAGTCTTACCGGAACGCAAAGGTCGAGAGGTAAAACGTAGAGGAAGAAGATGTCGGGTGTGGTAGGAAAACAAATGCGTCTGATTTACGCTCAACCGCTTAGACCTGTCGCTCTCTCTCTCTTAGTAGTAATAGTAGTTGTAGTAGTAATAGTATTATACGCGCTTCCTCCTTTAACTCTACTTTACATCACAAGTACCTCAAATTTCGGTAACAGTAAAATAATGTATTACGTATCTCATTTGTCTGTATCTCGCTCTCGAGATCTCTGAATTACTGTAGTCCGTGAGGGAAATCAAGACCTCGGCTTTTCTTTGCGGTAAGGCGCCGTCTACGTATCGTCCTGAAATCACGTGGTTAATACAAAATACAGCTAGTATCACTTCCTTTTCTTCGTGCAGTCGTTGAGCAATCAAAGTGCCATGTGACAATAGGTGATAACGGGACGTGCCATCGTGCGTGCAACAAATATTCCAGGTGCTCGTGTGCAAACAACATTTAATTTACTCGATACAATAGACCACATCGTGTCTGTACCGAAAGCTCGCGGTGAGAAGTGAAATTTCCCTAATACGATCGTACGCTCGAGTCGCACAATATGCGTCGTTTGAGTATAAATCTTTCGAATCTTTTGAAGACTCTCAAGAGATTTCGTTCGACCCCAAACCTACGTCTACGTTCATCAATGGTCATTCGAGTCAGCAAGATCGTAGCACTGATCTCGCAGCCAGACGATGTCGCATCGTTGACAATTATTACTGCTTTGCTCCCCTAGCCCTCTTTTCGTAGCCTCTATGACATTTCATAAATTGTCGTTATCGATTGGTAAAGATGGTCGCACTTACATATGGCAATGTTTCAGCTCGAACTTTTCGTCCGATAACGTAGGATTGTGCTGAAAGGCCGTACAAGAATCGGCAACATTATGCAGCGAGAATCGCTGAAATTGCTTTCCGATCGATGACGTTCCTAAGGTTAGCCTAATGTTACACGCATTTTGCTTTGGCCTCTTATCACAGTTTCAAATCTTCATATCACGTCGTACGAGTATTGCTCTATGGTTCTGTACGCTTTATTGCTTGCTTTTCCGAGGCGACTGCCGGACGATTAGAAAACGAACGGGTAAACGTGAGAGTTCAGGTATATAGGATTAGACCGAGACGTATGTCATCCCTGAAGGGGTCCTCCGACACGTACGTCCGGGAAATCATTGTTTTTCGCGAGCTTCCTGTCACGGGGAGCAAGTTTTACCTGGTGCAGAACATGGGGAGAAATCGGTCGATCGCATGTAAAGACGGCTTCCGCATTGGCATTTCTTGGCAGAGAGCGAGACCTGGCTATGGCCTATGTCGGGTCGTCCAACGGCAAGGAGCAACACCGATACGAGCAATCTGACATTTTCGCCGAGTTTCGCTTTTTATAGCGGCCACTTTCTCTTTGTCTCCCGTCCCGTCGTTTTCCTTGCTTACAACACCACGAGCATATCGCGCTCACATATTTTCGTGAGTCCGTCAGTCGGAACGCGTCTATTTGAATTTTTCAACACCCCGATGCTGGTTTATCGAATGGCACGAACGTGCAATCTCAGCTGGTGCACACACCCAATGACATTACTTAGTGGAAAGCCAAGTGATATACCATAGGCAGGATATCAACAGGTGCTCCGAAAAGTGCACAAAAACGGGTTTAATCGTTAAAGGTGCTGGACTAACAGTGGCGAGTCGAGAGAACGGCTCGATTGCTCGATTAGAGGGGAAATTTGCCATCGAACGGTATATTGCCAATGTGCGAGCAACAGTGGGAGTTTGAGAGAGCGAGAGAAAAAAGAGAAGGGAAGAGTCAGAGAATCAAGGTGGGTTGGTGGAATGATGTCGTCGACATGGGCAGTGCCGATAGGGTGCTGGTAGTGCTGGTAGTGGTAGTGGTAGTGGTAGTGGTAGTGGTAGTGGTAGTGGTAGTGGTGGTGGTGGTGGTGGTAGTGGTGGTAGTGGTGATGGTGGTTGCCAAAATATCGATAAAGGTGCAGTGCAGCCGAGACATTAATATGAAGATACTTGCTTCTCTGGCTCTTGTGTGACGCACTCTTCGCCTACTGGAACCCTTATGTCCTTTTCCTTCTCCCTCACTGTCCTCCTCCTTCTCCTTCTCCTCCTCCTCCACCTCCGCCTCCCCGTGGTCTCTTTGCTCCTCGTTCGATTCTCCTCCCTGATGCTTCTTCCTACGGCTCTCCTCGATGTGCTTTTTTTCCCCGAGTCTCTTGACCGTCTTGCAAGGGCAAAGCTTAGCAGTCTAGGGCAGAGGGAACCGACACATATGGAACGTGAAATTCCTCGAACGACAGCACGTTCTCGGCCGTATCATCCCCCGTTACGTCGACGAAGGCCACGAGGATTCCTCGGGCAATTTTCTCAAAGTACGTCAGATGCGATTCACCTTCCCCGCGCTACCGCACTTTCAAATAAATACCTGCTCAATATATATATGTGTATATATATAGATAGAGGAGTATATATACATATATATATATTGTATTCCGGCACTGGCACAGGAAAAATCGTAGTGCTTCGTGTGCGTCGATGTATGTAGCTATAGGCGATTGGCAAAGGTCTATACCCGTCCGCTGGTCATTGCGGCTGAGGAATGTGCGCTAATGCTTACGAACCGACGGCGACGACGACGACGACGACGACAACGACGACGACGACGACGACGATGATGACGACGACGACGATGACGACGGTCTCTCTCTTTCCCACCGTTCACTGATCTCCCGGTTCAACTATTCGCCTGAATGAGCAACTCTGAGATTGGCGCGGAGTATCTCTGGTACGTAAACTGCGATTCGATAGGTCGGTGTGCACGTTTACGGCACCCGATAAGCGGACATTATGTCCCTCTCCAACGTTCCGGCTAGGATACCCTGCGGTTTATCCGTTTAACGTTGAATCCGGCACTGCTCGCTGTCCGTCGCTGTTTCCCGGCGAATCGAGCTGCCGAATCCTTGGCCCTGCTAAGAGCCAGAGCCAACACGCGTACGCTTCCCGGGCCGTTCTCTTCACTGGCACCAAGGAGAACTGCCCACGACGAATGAACCGCTGATTGTCTCGCTCCGACGGAGATAGAGATAAAGGGAGAGCGCCCGCAAGAGAGAGAGAGAGAGAGATATATATATATATATATAGAGAGAGAGAGAGAGAGAGAGAGAGAAAAGGTGACGACCGTGGAGAGAGAGCTCGTAAGGTTCGGTCGGTCGGCCGGTCGGAGGTCAGGGGATGGAGAACTGGACGGTCGGGAGGTGGATTACTTTAGCGAGTGAGCTGGCTGGCGCCCTCACCAGAACTAACTCCCACGCTGCGCAGTCTAAGTCGCCATTTTAATACGGCGCGCATCCCCCTACTCATCGAGACTACAACCACCCAGCCACCCCAGCCACCCCAGCCGCCCAACGGCACCCAAAGACCACCCCAACACCACCCTCGCTTTCTCACAGCTCGATCTCCTCGTCTGACCGACAAACGTCGCCCTCTCTCACCGGCCTCTCTCAGCCAACTATCCCCGACTATGCCCGTCCTAGGCTCACATTCACCAAACATCCTTGCCGTGTCACAGGAAAATCGTCTCTCTATGAGACAGGGCCAGAAGGGACCGTGCTTTTCGTGACGATGATGTCGCGGTGATGTCACTATGAGCCGAAACATCGATCCAGACTGGCTCTTTGACGCGCCTCGTACTTGCCGGCGAGCGGGCTCTACGCTGAAACAGCTGGTGAATTAACTTGCAGTTACAGGTTGTTGGGCGTGGCTCATGGCTATATCGGACGCGCGCGACTTTATCGGATTGAAAGTCCGGATGTTTTGACGAATACAATGTGCCCGGTAAAATCAATAACTCAACTACCAAACGTCTGGATCTTCGCTTTACAACGGCGGATAAATAAAAACCTACATCGCGATTGATCCGCGGAAATTCCCCGCCAAATAGGCCTGTTTTTAATTATTTGACAATAATATCCTTGACGTTTACGTCCACGAGGCATTACTCGAAATACTTAACAAATTATTTGCCGGTTGTGGACAAGCAATGACTGATCATGTTCCCTTATCGAGGTAAGATCGATACGTAAGCTGAACGACAATTTGCACCCTCGCAAGAAACGTGCGCCGGTCTGCTTATAAGTAAATGTCAAGCAGCAAATGCACTGAGTTACTTTATACTACGGCTTACTACATTCGATGGCCATTACACCGGAAACTACAGGCTCGTAGTTTCTTGAAAAATGTGAAACGGCCATATTTTAACAAAGATAGAGTATTACAAAGTAGGCAAACAGGATAAACCACATCTGGCAAAATATTTGAGAAACCTATTAAATGATGAAAGTCAATCGAAATATACGTAACAATTTGTATTGTTTGAAAAGTTTTAGTGTACTAAGTGCATTTCTGAGTAAATTTTGGTTTTTTAAACAAGGGCTCCTACGCAATTATCATCGTGCAAATGGAACATATTCGTATAATTGAATAACGTGTCCTATATTCAATTGCGTCGTAATGCGATATTCAAAAACAGATTATAAAATATGATGGGTCATGCACACATAGATGATTGGAAATGTTTATTGACTATAGACAATCGTGCGTTTCGAAGTATTCTTGAAAATCAATTGAAAACCAAATCACCTGTTAAATGAACCGGAGAAATGTGTACTGAAGCTCTGTGCATGAATACGAAATGTTTCAAAATTTTCTCCCACGTGCCGAGAGTAATTTATTTATAATATTTACTTCAAATAACATATCATTATTTGTATTTAATTTGCTATTTATTCTCCGATGACTCGTATTATTAAATAACCTCAATATTCAATTCTTTTCTTTTTCTTTCACATTTTCTCAAATTTTCACCAAAATATTTCCAGGTTTTTTTGGTTATGATAGCGTATTAGTAAAGTATCACAAACACTTATAAAATATCACGTAACATTCGAGGAAATTTGTCGGACAAGACAAGACTTGCGAAACTTTGCATTGTGTTCAATATCATTTCAATACCATCTGCTCATTATTGTTTTTTGCGTATATTTGTTTTCATTTATAATCTTAGGTTTTAAAGGTACTCAAACAAAAAAAATCACGTTTGTAAAATTAGTAGTTAAACATTATTTAAAACCTCTAATTTCATTGAAACAATTTCGTAAAACTGGAAGTGAACACAGTGTGAGTTACTTTTTTATTATACTTTAGTTAAACATGTAGAAAACGTAACTTGTCATTTTCTACACTTCATGAATGATAAAAATTGCTTTAAACATAGAAAAAAAAGTACTTTGAATTTGATTAGCAACAGAAAAGTTACAACGCTATTGGCAATAATTAGAAAATACGTAGACAAAACATATCAGATATTTGAGGACTGGCGGACATTCAACAAGTTCATCGAAGCTACCGGAACATTTCGTTGCGTCATCGACCTTCCGCCCTGAGAAACCTTTTAGAAGCCAGCGTAACAATGTATTTAAAAGATTTCACCGCATGATAAAATAGATTAAAAGATAAGAATCATTCCTGTTAAGCCGAAGGGATTTTATCGGTTTTTAGCAGAATTGGATAACGCTTAAATCGTTAACATTATTATTTATCGTAACTTTGTCACTTTCTATAGGATCATAAGTGAGTGAATTGGGATAAAAGACATGGCTGAAACAACGAAATTTAGCAAAAAAAAGAGAAGCGGTAATAAATGTCATTTTGCTCTTTTGAAATATCAAAAAGATTTAATGCCTTTTTTAAGTTCTTACTCCTTAAGAACGAGTTTTATTGCATAAATCACTGTGTTCTTTATTTTTGGGTTCGTTTCGTCTCGTCGATTCTTATGGATTAGTAACTACACACTGTTTGATAGGAAGCTGCATAATAACACAGGTTCAAGTTAATTTAATCTGCAGCGGCTTCGGCTGGTCAAACAGTGACTACAAATGGCAGAAATCGAATACAGCCTGTTATGCAATCTGCGCCGGGCACACAAGCGAACCTTTTTACTGACCACCTCTGCAGCGAGGAACCTTTTGTTTTTATTTCCAGTCCTCGAGCTGCCGGGTGGACACGTAAAAAGAGGTCTTTTTAAACGCGGAAACGTCTACACTTTAGCTTAACCGTCTGTTGACGGCTCACTGGCATCGCATTTCTTCTAAATGCAGTAATCAGACATTTTGTTTGTAAATTCTCAGAACCTTCACCGTAGTACGAGTTAAGTATTATAAAAGAACATCGTACTGGCTACAACGACAACCATGATGGTTACCATAAATATAGTGTTTGTAAGAAGAGGAGAAATATAACCGCGATTTTATATTGTATGTTGTGATAAATTATAATAGACATAAGGTTCATAATTGTGTGAAAAGACAAAAATGAAATGGCAAAAGGAAATTTATTTCATGGAAAAGAAAGTACATCGTGAAAGTACATAATGTGACTTAATACGAACAAGATCCACATTGGATTACAGAAAAACTCGTATTATAAGGAAATAACTGTTTTTTCAAACACAATATAATGAAGTCTTTAAGATAAAATATTTCAGAGTTTATTGTGGGAAAGAAATCATAAAGAAGGGAATGAATGAGAGAGAGAGAGAGAGAAAGAGAATTTATTAGCTCTGGGGTTAAGACCCCGTAAGAACTGGGTCTGAAAAATACATATAAAGAGCAAAGACAGGTTTGCATACACAACAATATAAGTACAAATAAAAGAATAGTACATCAGCGGTAAGTTGCATGCAAACCAATAATCAACGGTAAGTTGCATGCAAACCAATAATCAAAATGAATATCGTGTAAAATAAGAATTCTCAATAATAAAATAAAGATACAAAAAAAGTTACCACAATTAATGGTGACCAGCTCTTTCCTTATTTTTTTGAACGGAGAACATAAGAGAGAGAGTGAGAGAGAGAGAATGAGAGTAAGAGGTGGTAGATTTTTCTCTTGAATGGGAAGACTTGTGCCCAACAAGTAACAATAGGAGAAAAAATCGGTTTTCCGTGTTAGGATGCTTTTATTAAAAATAACTAGGTGAATTAACTCAGTAATAAAGGAGCGAGGTTTTCTAAGGACGCAATGACACCGTCTTTGGCGGACGACTGATCGACCAATTTCCTCGCCCTTATCATCGGGGCCTTATACAGGGTGATTCACTAAAGGTGTTACAAGTTAACCAGGGTTCAAGTGAGTTAGAGATATCAACTTGTAACATCTTTAGTGAATCACCCTGTATATTATTATTATTATTATATTATATAGTCTAAAATCAAACGTTGCATTGCGTCTCAATGCGCTTCCAACACACAATGCATGGAAACGTGCTTCGTATCGTTGCTCCGACTGTAATTACGTCTACTAAACTCCGACTGCTAATTACATTTCTATTATCCGCCTCATTCCGTTGTATAGGTGTAGACCACCTTGATCGCACCGGGATAATTTTCTGATGTAATCTTAACCGTATATTATTAAATGTTTATTCACATTTGGCGTAAGTATGCATACAAGTTTTACAGGCAGTCTTCAACCCCTTCCAAGTGTTATAAAATAAAAGGTATCGGTAAAAAAAAGACGTATTTTTCCTGTTTTAGGTCGCTTCTATTTGTCATTGAAATCATGAAAATATGTTATATTTTATACTTGCTTTCTTCTCGCCTTACCCATACCTCTGATAAACTTAACTGGGGAAGGGTTTAAAACAGAAGCTGTGAAGAACTTGGATTATCAAGACTCCACTCTATGAGAAATTACGTCTCTTAAGGGACTCACATTTTCCTCTTCACGACGACGTACAAGTACATTTGTTGTCGTATTTCTTGAAGTATCTCATTATAAATCGTTAAATGCGCGACATTAAATTTCATGGAAATTCATGGAAATTAACGATGGTTCCCCTTTAAAACATCTTTCTGAAAATAGCCTTAATGAATGAAATGAAGAGTGTTACGATGCGAAAGGAAATGTTTGCACTACTTTGTGAGGGTTACAGGATTTTCCTGATATCAGTATTATTTATAAGATTTGTATTATCAATAGTATTTATATTTTATAAGTGGATGAAGATCGCAAAACTTTTCGAATTTTTCATATAAATTATGAACAGCATATGCAGAGCCCCGAGTCTCTGGAATTCTTTCAAGATCTTTAACTGTATAAAACGATGGTCGTATGTAAAGATAAACCAAAACCGGCCATTTTTTATCGATGGACAATTTTTAGAATCTGGTAGATGCAGTCTCTAATGCGTTGCTTCCACCGTCTCTTTTCCCATAACAGAAAATGTGCAATAATCAAGTACAAATCGCTAAGAATACTTTCTTTCTCAGTTACCCATATTCATTTGCAACCTTGGTTTTGATTTCTGGTTCCAATCTTAAGAATTAGAATGTACTCAAATTAATAACACATGGACCTATAATAGGTTGATGGTTCAGACTTTCACGGGGGTGGGTTAAAGTGTGCACGTAACAGTCCGTATACATGGTGGTCCGTAATTGTGACAAGCGAGCAAGGGTTTATTCTATGTGAAAAACTGAATCGAACATTTTTTTCATATGAAGCTCTGTCCTCGAGAAAAATAAGTCGAAAAATTTGCCGAGTACGCGAGCACTTGGTCGAGTTTCAGCTCGATGAGTTTCATTATCTTACTCTCGGATATTTTGGAAGGTATTTCAATGCTTCTTAATGTGTTTACAAACATTCTCAATACGATGACATCTCTTGTATCGGTTTGACTGTTTTCTTATGCTTATCGAACAGGGCTGTTTTTTCCGCTATTGTTGGTCAAGTTTGTTGTGTATAGTGTTATTAGTGTTGACATAACAAGCGTTCAACAATGAAGGCGAAAAATTATGATAGCGTTTAAACCATTAAAATTACATAATGGTACATTAGAAAACGAACAGGAATAGAGGTAATTCACAGTGAAATTTGTCAAGCTGAAACTGGATCAAGTGCACGCGTACTCGGGAAATTTTCAGACTTATTTTTCTTGAAAACAAAGCCACATATGAACAAATTTGTTAAACGTCATAATTAGACTGATGTGTCTAAGGTGTGGAATTACCAGGTACCCAATTTTTTCGTGTTATTTTCCACGAATAATCAGGTTGAACAATTTAATCAATGATGAACTAGAAATGAATTTGGAAAAGTGTATGAATTATTCATTCAATCAATACGAGAGTAGGTGCGAGGAGACTTTTTCGTACGAAACAGAAATAGAGGCTTTCTGTAGAAAGAAATACCTACGGTAAAGCGAAGGGTGAATCGGTGTTTTTGCTTTAAATACCCGTAACTCGCAATATTATATCTTTCCAAAAGTTTATTACGAAAATGTCACGCGACAAAGCTTACGCATTTACGACTGTACGACTGTGTGCATTCCGCGGACGGTTTGTAAAACTTTTCTACCGTACCTACAAAGCAAGGATATTATACTGATTTCTCTTTCAGTCGACAAACCGCAAAGTTAAAATGTTCATACCTTAAAGTTTGGCATAACGTAACAAATATAATAGTTTAGAAAACATTATTCATATTACTGTTCTATTGAATGTTACTCGTTTCATGTTAAAGTTGACATATACAAAAGATATGCCTAGGCTATCAAAACATTAGTGTGGATAAAAATTGAATCTTTGTTTGTTTATTCAAACATACGTACCATGTAATTCATTCGCAATTGACTTCACCTTTTCTTCTTTCAATATTTATCGCCGAGAATAAAGTTCATATTAAGAAAACATTTGGATTTTATAATGGATGATAATTTTGCTTGGTTCTTCATGTTCTAATGCTTTATCCTCCGTGAAATGATGTCATATGCTCTACTAATTTTCTAATCGCGTTATTTGATCTCGTACAAAAAGCGTATGATACTGCTAGAAATATATATCTTGTACAAACAAAACGTATCATCAGTAACAATAAATAGTTCACATAACAAAAACTCGTTAATAAACATCAACGTTGTCGATTGATGGACTGAACAATTTCTATCAAACGGTATATACATTTGAATTTGTGCAACAATTAGTAACAAGGTAAAGGACGATCAATGTCATGAACATAAAGTTCGCGAATGGTGTCGGGATATTAAGGGCATTTGAAGAACACGAGGAGGTGTATATCACGCATTGTCACACGCTTACATGACTTGCTAATTTTGTGATTTTCTTTACGCGAAACAAACATTGTTCGACACTCCGACATGCCCCCTTAAGAAAGTATTATATAACATGATCGACTGTTGCGTAATTGAGGACATTGAAACGTCGTGGTAAACTGTCGGATGAAAAACCACATAATGTCAGCATTGTATGAAATTGATGTTCCTCAAATGACCTTTCAACGTTTACGTTGCGTTGCTTTCATTACTTTAACTGTCACGTAACATCTCAATGAAATATATAGACCTATCTTTTCATCGACAAAGGAATGCAAAATTGTCGACGAAATTCTTTGTACAACTTTGTATACCATTCTCCTTAGTTGCGAAAGATTTCGATTTATTTTCATCGTACATTTGTTTTACATAATTTTGTGGAAATTTTGTAATGTAAAGTACTCTAATCGCAGGAACGTAACATCTCTGAAGTTGATTTTCGCATCAATGCTATTTTTTTAGAGTCTTGGAAATTTCTTTTTTATTTGTGAAAAATCGTTGCACTTCATATTAATTCATTTCATTTTCCAAGTATAGAACTGTAATAAATGATTAGCCATGATAAAAAATCTGGAATATAAAATTAATCGAGCGAAGCGTTGCATGTGATTATTAAATATAACTCTCGCTCTAAAGTATATTACACATATCGAATATGTGTTATATTATAGACATCGAATGACAGGTTTTGTAATTTTCATTTCTATATTGTGGCAATTCTGACTTTTCTTGTAGACCAAAAACGACTAGTCGTCTTATACAAGCGTATATGACATTTAGGTATTTATTTCCCTCGAGGATATGATGTGTTTTAGCCAATGTCTATTGATTAGTGCAAGTACTCGTGGAACGTTTACCCACATATACATTATTTGTACGCAGTTTTAATGAATTTCCAATTTTTAATGCCTGATCATTTAACATGTAAAAAAGAATTTCGTAAATATCGGAAATGTTGTGAATATGGAAATATGCTTTCAACTGAATTTCACTTTATGTTTTTTGTGTAAACGTTTAGGCTTAGTTTAAGGCACATGCGCTTACGAAAATTATGCTAAAGAACAATGAAACGTTTTTTCTATACCAAATATGGTACTCTGTAATCTGCAAATAATTATTGACTGCGCAATCTATTTTTCCACGACACCCGCAGTTTGTAAAACAAATAAATACTCTAATTTTGACATATGCATTTTTGTCTTTTTATTTACTACCTTTGACCGTTGTTACGTCCCACGGACGCAACTCCTCTAAAACTATTATCATTATTATTATTATCATTATTATTACTATTACTATTACGAATACAGGCAACTACCAAAACCCATAAGACTCATCCCCACCACAACCATCTCCCACCCTCACTTTTTCGAAGTGTCCCGAGTTTTCCTTCGGGACTAAAATCCCAAAAACCCTCAGTTAGTCGTAGTTACTTATAGTCAGTCTCGTAGTCGTAGTTTAGTATTTAGTATGTTCTTAGTTAGTAGTTAGTCAGTTAAGTTTAGTTTAATTTCAACAAAATACTCTCCATTCACACATCACAGTCTCTCTGGCCATTCTCCGCTACCAACTCCAATAAAACATTCAAAAGGTCATCAACAAGTACGAGTCTCAGTCAGTCATTTTAATTACCACACATTCCCACGAATCGGGTCGTAACAACCGTATATTCTTCGAATCATTTACCCGATAATTTGGACCCGTTAACGGTGAAGACAATAGATGTCTTCATCAAGAGAAAGAATTACGTGTTATTTGCAGTGCTTGTAAAAATTTCATGAAAAATATTATTAACCAGAAGCTACATTTTCTTCAAAATCTATAGGTACTAAACCATATGGGATTAAAAATTACTTAGCAGACAGACGATCTTTCTTCTTCTTTTGCATTTGCATTTGTACACCCCCAAATCGAAAACATTACTGAGCATGAGCCATTGACGGAGCAGCCTGAATCCCTCCTCCTTTTGCCTAATAGGGGGTAGGAAGGGATTGTAGTGTATCTTGACTCCTGACGTAAGTTAGCGATATAAGGATCCTAGCTCCATCTTCGATATTGCGATTGTCAAGAAAGCCAATGTCCCCTCCACGAATTATTCTTCTTTCCGCGCCTTTCTCCACACAGCACGGTCCCGGAACCCGCGGATGGGTGATATATTTCCCCTTTCCCGGAGCCGATAATTCCGCGGTGCCCCGGTACCGTGTGTCCTGTTTGTGAAGGCATCCGGTCACATTGGCGGTCGAGGAAATATTTTTTACGACATCCCTTTGAAGACATTCTAGGTGGTCGGCCGGCTTTTCTCTCCTCCAAGTTTGGGGCTATATCCTGCTGTAAATATTTGAATTGCGCGCCTTAATGTGTTTCTCGCGATAGATCGAACATTATCTACTGACAATGAAACACGTAGTCACAGATGAAACCGACACGTCGACTCAACGCAGGATACAGAACCGTTGGGGGAGAGGGATACCATTTTTGGGACGTGCAAATTGCAACTTCATACTAATAATAAAATGGTAGTGGTGGTTAGTGGATTGCGTCCTCAGGACGTAACATGTAAATATGACGATGAAGTCAACCAATAGGAACACGGATGCACAGAACGAGCGCAAACTGAGACCATTTGAATTACAACACTCTGCCGTTATATGGTTTTAGGCCGTTGTAGAGATTTTATAGAAACAAATGGTAAATATATAGTAAAGGCACTTACTATTTCCAGAATATATTGACACCCTTCTTTGTTTTATTGTAAGGCAACACACAATCACTTTAAACCGTACCAAATAGTATTTTCGATATTAAATGTAACAGCCGTTGATTTGCTCCAAAGCAGTTCAATAAATTTTTTTATAAATTTTTATATCCGCGAGAATTAATATTTTTATGGACCTGGATCACACATTTTGCCACACTCTACATGACAATTTTGATCGTGATAAAAAAAGCAATAGACTGACTCGATTATATTTGAGCACGAAACCACGGTACATAATTTGACCGGTATTCTTTTACATAAACTAACTTGCCTAAATTCAAAGTCACTATATACAAAGAATGTTCTTCGCATTAATTCGTGCGTTCATGCTATTCATTTCATCTTCATGCTTTTGACTTACCTCCAATCAGGGGCCGCCGTACGTAACTGACGTTTTACATGGTGACCAAGTCAAAATAATTACGTAAAAGACATTAATGAACCTTTTATTCTACAGTGTCGAACATACAGATAGACAAAGCTCTTTTGCACCTGGTACGCGCCATGATCAATCAGCGCCCCCTGCCGAATATGTCATAATAATAACAGGTATGCATTCACAACGATATCGTTGCCGCTACAACCTCATAATCAATATATTTTCCCTTTCAATACTCCATTTCAAACAGTTTCTTTGTGTGAATCCCCTAAGAATGGCTGAATAACATGTATGGCTTTGTTAGAGAACGCACGTGAGGATTTTGGGTGCGAACGTGACGTACTGCAGGCACGTTGCAGGTAAGTGTGAATGCATGTGAAAATGAATAAGAAATTATGAGTGTATCGACAAGTGCGAGAAGAAAGAGAAAATGTAACGAGTGCGTTAGAGATGTACGGAGTCTGAAAGAGTGGGTTAGAGTGGGTTAGAGTGAGTTACTTCACATCAGTCATGTGACGGACATTGGTTTATGTTAGTTAACGCAGTAACTAAATCGCGATGACTACCCTCAGGATTGCCGGAATCTGTTTACCATCCTAACGGTATAAAACAAGAATAATTCTATGAAAATGCAATTACCATACGTACAGTATTATTCATCAACTATGGTTACATTTTACATATTGGATATTATCCGGGATACATGCCTCAATACGCTTGAATGCAACTGCAAAGATACGAACAAAATATGTTAACCCAAGAAAAAATAACAGAATAAGATGTATTATCACTTTCTTTAGCTATAACGAATATACAGAGTAATTATCGTAATTTAAATTTCCAGTAAATCACAACAATATTTAATGAGGTGTACAAGACGAAAATCAGCGGTAACGTTAACTGCAGTCGTTAAATCTCTGCATAACGTGCACTAGCGTAATCCAACACTCTTCTAATATTACAGACATGCTACCAGTTTATCGGATTTACATCGTCAACGGATTGAAATTGCTGGTCTCATAATAGGCGAGCAGTAAATGCGCAAATAAAAAATTTATTATATGAATATTATGATCCAAAGTACACACGGGTAATAATGTTATTGAGGTTTCCGTAATTATGACGCATGCATTACGCGAGGGCTGAATAAACTAAACGTAATACATATCATTTTATCGCGAATAAATGCATGGGGTACTTAATTCGATTTATCGGCAAATTTAATGCAATCGATGTACACTGCTTGTAATGGAACTTTATTACAGCTCGTTTCAAAGACGATTAAATTTATTTAATGCCACTGCCGGGTACAAACGGACATAATTTTCTAGCGAAATTATATTATCCAACGTAACTCTATTAACAATATTCAGTTCCACTCAACAGACGAACAAGACAGACGTGTATATGAGTGTTCCCGAAGTAAACAATACAGGTGACTAGTGAGTGTTGCAACGGTTAATGGTCGGCGAATAATACCATGGCTCATGTTATCGAGCCAATTAAAATAACCGTTAACGGCGAAGGATGTATCATGAAGAAAGTCTACAATAAATTAAACCAACAACAGAATATTCAAGATCCTAAAAAGCCAAGCGTAAATGAATGGACTAGTTATCAGAATTACACAGATTACGATAGGCAAAAAACTAGTGACGATCGAAATAAAAACTGTAAGAACGTTACATCACATAAGCACGTGGGGTCCACGAATCATCACGATTAGAGGTAGGTATAAATGGAAAAATCTTAAAAATGCTACGATCAAAAGCACGATCAGAACAAACGCACAGACTTGTTAATGAAATACTTACAGCAATAGAGGAAAAATAATGCTACACGGTCCTTTTTATGGACGTTGAAAAAGCATTTTTTTAAAAATTGTTTGCGTGAAAGCCAAGTACAATGCAGACTCCGAAAACATTTGACGAGACAGAAACTTATAATTACAGAAAGTTCTAAGGACCTAAAGAAGTTTATGCCAAGCGAAAAAAGTTAATTTTTCAGTGAAAAACATACTACAGAAAAACCCAATTATATGTGTAAACAACTTTTCAGTTTTAAAACATTGAAGTCAATAATGAAGTAAAATTGCTGAAAGCAATAATGCAAATACTATCACTTATATATCACTTATTAGTGATAAACCTAATAGACTGGCAAAGCAGATTTCCCGAGTGGCAAATTCTGATCTCATTGTTAACCAAACTTGGTGGATATGCAGAACACACTGAGAAATGCAAGGCGATATTCTTTCAGTAGAAATCCATTCTTAGAGGGTGAAATCACCCCTCAAAGTCTGGCGATTTTTTCTTTTTTCTTTCCTATAACTAGTCAGCAATCGCTGTTTGAAAACATTATTTGTACAACACCTGTGACTTTTTAAAAGAGGTGTCCAGCCATGAAAGAAAAGATTAAAAAAAGCACAAATCACATTTGCACTTGCGTAATATTTCGAATTTTGACTGTCGCTGTATGAGACTGTCTTCATCCTTTTCTGGGTCACAACCATAGGCTCTGTACAGAAATGTAGACAATAACTGCCAACTTAGAACATTATCTGTTTGCCTTTATGAGATACGCGATCGTTGACCAGGGGTTGCCCCTTGAACGGAGTTCACAGGGGCAGAATAACAATTAATTCAATGAATTCTCCATTTCAAAATGCCATCCGCCATTCACAGTACGTACTTGATACCGTTGAAAATTAGAATTAAGCACTCGCGGCCGTGACAAATTTCTGTGAATGCAATATTGACCACATCAAGTTTCTGTATTTATTTATTAAAGCTTAACGCCTACAGGCTACACTTTTTCGCTACGATGGCTTCCGAATAATTCGAGTTCTGTCTTTTTTTTAAAGCTGATGATCTTCTCGATAATGTCTAACATTGTTATGTCCAGTAGCAGTTATATACATGCATCGTGAAAGTATGTAACAACGGCATTTTATCGTGAAAAGCAAAAATTTCAGTAAACTAAATCTCAATCGGAATTAGCTTTATTGAGTTTTTTCATAGCATCTTTACTACTTTTTGATAAATTTTGATAAATTTGAAAAATATCATTGTGATTTTTAATCATTTACAACGTATTTCGTGCAAGCTACATAAATTATGTAATCACCAAATTTTGTTTAACAAATTCTTAGAAACATCATCATAGTCATAGAATTTTTGAATGTTTCGAGAGTTGTAAGTATCTCTGTTGAAAAGTAACTAATTAGATGACGTTGAAACTAAACGTTGAAATATACACTATCGTTGTTATTGAAATTTTTTAAAACACGAAATACTTGATACATTTTTTGCCTCGCTAGTTATTTTCGGTGATCCCATTTTTTCTTGTTTATCAAATCTAGTCTGGACAATTTAGACACATGTGTACGGTATGTTTCCCTCAGCTTTACGAAATATGGCGTATGTTAGGAAGACCTGCTGAATGGGATTACAGACATTTTATTTTGAAATACTGGCAGGCGGGTGAGGAATAAAAGAACTTGTTGCTCGCATGTTACACTTCACCCAAATTCGATAATATTGTACGTACATCATATTAAATACTAAAGCTATGTTCATTATTATGTATAGCATTAATATTTAATTAAAAAATATTTATATTTATCTATTAATTTAATTATATTATGTAAATCTTTTAAAAACAGTAAACTTCTTTTTCGTATATAATAAGATGTTTCACAACTTCAACGCAGGTTGTTATGTGTATATAATTAACAATATGTACTTACCCATCTTTCAACAAAGTAATTTTCTGCAGATTTTATAAATATAATAACTTCTGTTGAGATTGTAAAAAGCGCATTATTAGATATATTTGTATTAACTCTAATATTATCATCTAAATATATCTTAAAAGATATTTATATAAAGAAAATAATGTGACAAAAAATTGTATGCATACAATACCGTGTACTTATTAAGAATATAAGGCATGAGAAAATTACTTTGAAAACTGTTCATTGCGCATACTATTTTTGTATGTTATTTACTTGAAAGGACGAGCTCATGGGATGCTATATAGGCGTACATTTCTTTGAACCTCGGGGAAAAGTTTGTAAGTGCGGAGCTGGATTCTAGATTGCCTTCTCCATCGACTTCGCTTAAACTTGTGCTGACTATTTTGTATAAAGCTTACTTGTAAAGTGTGTGAGGGGGGCAAGGCAGACCTGTAATTTACTTGAAAATTATGGTAACCTGTCGTAGTTTTATAACCGCACTTTTTCCTCTCTTCTTTATTGATCATTATGTTACTACAAGCATTTTGCGAACATACGCAAAAACGTTGCAGTACATAGTCATTAGGTTTCAAGAAAAGTAATACAAGTCGCAGGTTTTATGTAAAGAGATTGTGTATAATTTCAATTTTTAATAATATTAATTGATATTCAATGAAGAAAGAGCTCAAGAAAACTTGAAAGAATACGAATATTCGGAAAATTGTTATAAGTTCAGGTAATTTTGATATCTGTTAACAATGTTAACATTGTTACCAATCTAATGTAACCTAAAAATGTAAAGGTCGTTGAGTAGACAGAAAAGAGAATGAAAGAGCGTATGACGAACCTTTGCCTCTGACAATTGTATTTTAGAAATAAATACGATTTCTTTGTAAAAGGACATGGTACTTATTTAACAGAATACGACGACGAAATATCCGTGGGCGTAACAATACGTTTGGTTGAAATTTTCCGAAAAAATGATACAATACCATTTATTTTCGAGGGAAGACTATTACTTCGTAGAAAGAAGTATGAAGGAAGACGTTTTCCCGGATCACCTTGGTAAAAGTCCGTATCCCAACGTTATTTCGAGAAAGTTCCTGAAATATAAGGCTAAACTTCACAGACATTTTCTATTCCTAACCGAAGAAAAGCCTGTTACAGTGAAAAAAGTAGGCCGTTACGGGCAAGTCGCAGCTACTTTATTTATACGGTGACTCTCCGTGTATGTGGTAGGTTCTTACCGTATCTGCGAGAACCGTTTGCAACATCCTCGGAAAACTTTGTGTGGGTACGTCTCCTCCAGTCGGCCAAGAAGTACCCTATTGATTTCCAAGTAAATTGCTCGATTCTCTCTCGCTTTACTCCCTCGCACGACGTGCGTCCAGAGAAATACGATCGTTCGAGATTCTGCTGCCGAAAGTTTCGCCGGAAAATACGTTTTCGGGCTTGCGACGTAAAGCGTAAATGCATTGGCCTCTGCCCATTGTAGTGCTTGAAAGCAATACGGCGCAATCGAATAAACAAAATTGCAGAGCATGTGGCCCGAAAGTTCTGTACGAAGAAGTGGTTGATCAAAAGAATTGTCAACATTTTTCAATTCAACTATTCTGTCATGTGAGAATCAAATGAACTGGGAAGAAAAACGAGCAAGAGTTTCTTTAAAAAAATAATTCGTTTACGGAGAAATCTTGTGCAAGAGAATCAATGAGTTGAAGACATTGCGTATTTCTCAATAATTGAGGACCTTGAGAAAACCTTAACTATCCGTTGTACATAAATGCGGCAACAGTGCTCGGTCAATTGAATTTTTTCAACAATCGAGTAATAATACTGTTCGTACGTAAAAAATGAATGATCAATCGTTACACAATAATTACATAATAATTACATAGTACTTTCTTTACATAATGAATGATTAACTTATATACGTAATAAATCGTTAACCTTCCTGTAAAATCTCTTGTATTTGCCAATTGGCAAAGATTTTATAGCGATTCCTATGCTTTAAAAATATTTATTTATTTATTAGAATATTAACGGGAAAGACCCTTTAACATACAAAGGAAGAAGATGTGAATACAGTATAATATAATAGTTGACAGACGAGACAAGATTTAATACACAACAAGATTTAATAAAAATTAGAGACCGGAGGAGGTTCGCAAAATATTAAAAATATCTGATTTAAATGTGTAAAATCCTGAGGCGAAAAAGTCGGCCTGACGAAATTTAGTATTAGCTAGGGAGCACAAGCGGTTAATTGTGTCGCTATGGCCATATTTTGACCCGTAGTAACGTACATAGAAGACGTGTGGTTATCTTAACGGTCTAAGCGGTGCATTAAGGTGTACGAGTGCCAGCAACGATGGACAGTGTACAGAGCCGTTGAGAATTTTATAAAGAAAGCACATGTCAGCGACGCATCTACAGTCTGCAAGCGAACTAAGATTTAAAATTTGCATCGGGATGTCGTAGTCATGACAGTCGATTGGCACGGGACGTTTAAGACGTGCGTCATTACGTTTACGACGTTTACGTTATTACTATTTAATTTTTTTTTACTATGTACTAATAATTACTATGTAAATATAATTTACGTAATAAATCTTATTGGTAGGCACTCAGCCATATCTTAATATCTTCTTTCCAGATGTCTTAGCAATACTGCCTTACGAATACATTGACACGTACCTTGGTTCCGATAACTACAGTGACCGTTTTTTGAGTCGTTACGTATTCTTGAAAAATAGCACGACCATTAATACACTTGCCTATTGTGGCGTCGCTTTTTGTCTTCCTTCTTCTCCGCACCTGTTTATCCGATCGAAACCCCTAGTAAGATACATATTATTTCTAGTAAAACATATAAAATAATAATTGTTGTAAGAGAAAATTTAGACAGTACAACGAGACACGACCCTTCACTGCACTCAAACTAGCAGAGAAAATAGATCAGACATATGCAAGATGAGTACGAGGAAACAAAGGGCTTTAAGATCTGTGCTGGAAACAAGAGAAAAAAACGTTTTCCGATCGACATTCTCGTTGCGACAGTTCAAGGGATAGCAACGTTTTCAAATATATTCCTCGTCTAGTTGCTGTCGGCATATTAGCCTGTATTTAAATTAATACGTAATTCTTGTGCGAACATAAGAAATTCCTTATATTCTTTCGATTAGTTTCTTCGTTTAAGATACAGGAAGTAGCAAATACGAAGCGCTGAATAGATGAGATGTCAGAAAATTCTGAAAAGAAAACGTTAGCAGATATTACACAAATATTATTCAAATAGGTCTCTATTCTAGGCGACCGCCACCTAAACAAACTGGGTTCTTTTGAGGGCCCTGTTTTACGTCACAAACCACCCCTGGGCCCATAATACTTTTAAAAGGCCACTCTTTCCTCAAGCTGCAGCAAGGATAAAAGTAGAAAGCTTTTCTTTGAGTCATAATATTGTTATTGCCCCATTTTAAATATATCTTATTATAGTAAAACGTACTGTTTTTACCACAAGTTGATATGTTTCAAGCTGGTAGGAAAACTGAAATAACTAAATAAAAACTTTTCTTTCATCCTCTTCTAAATTTTCCTTCTAAATCAGAGAAAAATGACATAAATTTCTTATAATTACTACTTTTTAAACAAATATTATTCTATTTGTAACTTATCTATTTGACAATACCATATCAGTTACTGAAAGTTCAACGTCATGAGTTTTTACTTGGAAAATATTATTACAGCCAACGATAAAACTTTCTCAAAATGCTTATTTATTTATATGCCTTATGAATTTATATATCGTACTTTTCCTTGTTCTGTACTTTCATTATGTAAAATACGAGTGATTTTTATCATAATTTTTTTCGTAATTTTTGCCTGACAAAGCTCGCAATAAATCATTAAACTGTTCCTTCGTGAAGGTAACTCCCGTAGCGGAGGATGGTGCGACTGCGTTGTAATTGATGTTGCTGGTTTCGAGGGACTGTTTGACGTCGTTGGTATTGGCATTTGCGTTGTTATTTGAGACGCCGGAAGCGGTCGCGGGACCAGTGCCGGCACCGCTTATATCACCGAATCCTCCATAGCTGGCTATCATGTCGTCGGTCCTTTCAATCGCACCCAGACCTTCCTTGTCTTTCTGCTCGTTAAAAGCTCGCTGACCCCTCGAACGCTCGGTAAATAATCGTCGACCAACCACGTCGTGCGCTTGGAAATTCCGGAACATCCTCTGCAGGGAATTTAGCTTATTCTCCATTTCCTGGATAATCATGCTTTTCCTCAAGTTCCTCTGCACAAGTTCATCTACTTGGTCTTCCAGACAGTTTGCCAGCTGATTCGCCACTTGTGAGGCTACCTACGAATAAAGTATAACGTTACAGTGCGTTCATGAATTGTATTCCTTTCACGGGATGTCTCTTCAATGATTATGCACTCTCTTATCCGAACATCATTAAATTTTCGAACTTTACATTATTTAGAGATCTTTCAAATTAAATTAATAGCAATGGGCATATAACATACAATAGTAAAATTAAACGACCACGTAGCATGAGTATAAACAATTCACTGTGCAAATATAGAAGATGATGCTGAAGAAGAAGAAGAAGAACAAGAATGTCGCTGTAATGATACTATCCCTACTGTAGGATATGAAAAAGAGCGATTGTTTGGACGAGAGATTAAATGATTGTTTCTTTGTGCGTGCCCTAAGAATACTTAAGTGATAAGAGTGGTTTCGTTTAGGGAATACAGGTGAGGATTTTGGCTGCGTACGTAACGTACTGCAGGCAGGTCGTAGATGTATGTGAATGTATGAGAAAATGTACGAGCGATTGGAAACGTAAAGAGGAGAATTGTGAGGAGTCTCAAAGTGAAAAGACGAGAAGCGTATAGACTCCTAAAGTGTAAAGAAGTAAAGCGGAAAGAGAATAAAGAGCAGGCTCGGTCAATTCTAATAATCAACTCACTACCGAACCACCATCTTTGTAATATCCTTACACTACATATTCTACATTCGTTAGCTCTGCAGGAACAATTCTGTGAAATATGTAAATTTCCAGTTAGGAAAGATTAAGAATATAAAATGGAGAAGGAAGGTTGATTGGTTATTACGTAATAAAAGATTTTCCTGTTGAAACCTGAGTGCAATTGTCCGAAAATCGATAGCTCGGACAATGCGTGCTGTTGTCAATTCGAATGATCGAATCACCTATTGCTGAACTTGATAAAACAACGGGAATTTTTTACATAAAAGGTTATAAGGTCGGATTGATTTACTTAACATAAAGTGACACGTACAACCATAAAAATGATTAACCGTCAAATTAAATTTGTACAATTATAATTTATCGAAGGTCATGAAATGATTGTAAAGGGGTGCAAATATGCTTCCACAACGCACTGGACAACGTTTCCCTTTTCCAACAAAATCTAAACTGTTTGTCCTACCCGCAAATGTTTTAAACGGAAATTACTCAGATTTAAATAACATTACGACAGCAAAATTGTTTTTTCAATCTTTCGGGACATCCTTTATCACTTATGTTGAAAAATATATTTGTGATGCCACTGTAGGTGTATGTATACCAACTCCAATTTTAACACTAATACACCTTTAAGTAACTTCAGCAACGATAGGAATTTATTTTGTTTTGTAACGCGGTGAAACATAATTATACACCTGAAACTGAAATTGACGTGTCAAACATTTGCCAGTACTGTGGGGGTTTTCTGGATGGGTAGGATACCGAATCATACAAATGTCTTTATATAATAATGTTTAATATAAGAATATCTCTATTCGCACTGTACACGTGGGTTCTCTCTAATAAGCCTCTCAGTTATACACTCACAAGTTCATCTTCTGATACAATCCGCTAGACGCCTCTCTTCATCACCTTTTTCTCCTTTTTCACACCACCCAGATTTTCTCTCTCCTACTCATAATCCATTCCTCTTACACTCTCACACTCGCAGCTCAATATTAATGAAAATAACCCCACAAGTACGTCAAATAGCTCAGATTTCATACGGTTCATATGGTTGAAAGATATGACATTTCTTTGTAAATTACATTAAATTCTTAACATCGCGAAAGTTCGGACAATTCGTCAAACGCTCTGAAATCAATGATTTCAAAACACATCAATCTCAATTCCCCGAAGCGTTTTCCGATAATACTTCAGCAGATTTCTTCGAATGTGATTTTCTGATACAGTTAAAGAAATTCCAGAAACAAGAAATTCCGAGGACGACAAAAAATTTCACTGGCATAAAAGCTGATACTCCTGTAACTATTGTCAACTTTGTTTTTTGGAAATGTATCGACGTACGAATAACAATTTTAGTTTCGACTGAAAATTATAAATCTCCTGCCTGATGAAAAGGCTGTTATATTTTTTTAATATTGAAATCCACCACCGAAAGCTCAAATTATAATTTTAAAATGTCATACCAATGAAATTTTTGTAAAACTGTATCCCATGACAATAAATTTCCGAGAAGAGGAAATAGATTGAATGGAAAATAGGATTGCATGGTTCGCGCTAAAAGTGCAAATGTCCCGTTAATAATGAGAAATACCGTATGGTACCGGAAAAGACGAGAATGGAAAACCGGTATGAAAAGACGCCAAGAGATTTCGTTTTTCACACCCCTACCGTCCCGTCTCTCGATAAATGACGGTAACTTTTTTCAGGATAAAGGGCGATACCTTTTCACTACAGAATCGGATTTAACATGCCAAAATACCTAAAATATGTGTCTTGCCAAGATATCGCAGACACGGTTACTCTTCTTCAATTCAACTGATATCTCCGATATTCGAAATTGCCTTGGAAAAGCTTTAGAAAATTCAGCTATGTTGATACAGCTGCACTAACATTATCATCGCAAGATGATTAGAAAATGTGTTTAAGATTTGTACATATTGCAAACAATTTTCCTACAGTCGAGCAACTAAGCAGGGATTGAAATTCTAATGAAGAAAAAGGACACAAGTTCAAAATTCCCACGCTTTGTTATTGAAAGTATAGCATTATGGAAATTCTCAATGGATTGAAAGTATATATTAATGAACAAAAAGAATTTGGTACTTTCTCCTAAATATATCGCATAAAGGCAGAATTAAAGAACTATGTCTCTTACAAAATTATCAATTTTTACTTCTGTTCTTCTGTTTAATTTCTGGAGAATTACTCTAACAAAGATGCTGACATTTTTTTACATCAATTTTCACTTAACACTGAAGGAAGTCAAATTTCTTTCTTGTACAAATTTGGCACTGTTTCACTTTCGAATCATAAAATGCATATGACAGTCGTTTTACGTTTGTTTTTTGTGTAAGTTTTCTCTCTAATTTCTTTCTCTACGTTCTACCGGTTTACTTGTAATGCACGTACTTTGTCATAAGGAATGCAGTCTCTGCAGGTCACTCGAGGCAACGTAAGTGTATTGTAGAGAAAAATGAGAATAAGACTTCGAAGGTAACCGCTACGAACCATAGCTTTTGCTTTGAGTAACGAAATGTCACGGTGGATAAAGAAAACTGAACGACCGACATTGGCGGTACTGCTACTTATAATAGCGGACAGTTTAACCGAAAAAGTAATATTTATTGATAAAAATACGTCACGATTGTGCTACGCGGTAGCGTACAATGGGCTACCGGTGAGCAATATATCGATAATTGAGAAGCGGACGTTGTTGAACGTGGCAACAAGTTTCTCATTAATTTCAATGGTAAATCTCCCAGAACCGGTCGTAACAAGCCCCAATCACATTAATCATGTCGTTCGATCGATATTAGAAGCTTAAAATGTTTACGAATAGCATGCCGTCTTCTCGCCGACATTATTACCTGATATTCACGGGTAATATATTCTTATCTGTCATCTCCATACATTTTATCCCCGCGTAGGTAGAGGGAAACCCCAAATGCACGGGAAACCGTTGAGGTCGTACGAAAAAATTCGAAATTTTTCTCAGAAGAATTTCGTCAGTGTTTCACAGAGAATTTTTAAATTTATAGAACGTATACAGATGTAATATATTAATCGTCCCATTGAATTTTTTCGTACAATACCTTCTCCGTATATACCGTGTAAACATAATAGATTAAAATATATATTTTAAATGTATAATAACTCGACTACGAATTTACGATTAATTACACAGTGAATTTTGAGCAATTGTCTATAATTATATTGTATACTTTGTGGTGTTTATGCACAATTATTTCACGCTTAAAAATTAAAATCGAGCACTTGTATATCGAAAAAGAAGTTATAATTATTTTAATTATATTTATTACATATTTATATTTGTACAAAAATTTGAATTTACCTACTCTGCCATTTTACAGCAGAATAATAAAAGTTAAAGAGAGAAAGAGAGAGAGAGAGATAGAGTGAGAAAATACATTATAATATTCTATTTATATAATATGTAACTGCGGTCATAATTATACAATTCTAAAATTTATTGTAACATACATCGTAGGCTCATTTTACTTACACAATCGGCTATATTGTTTTTCAACCAGTAATAGATGTTAACAACTTATAATCAAGAATTGCACATAACGAAGCAAGGTATATTATCGTAGTTTACAAAATAAGCAGACGTTATTGCTTTAAAAAGTTTCCCAATCTATCACAATGTATACTCGTATGTATTGAAAGTAACTTCTTTGAATATTCCTGTGAACCTAAAATAAATATTTCTATTACGGCTCAAGTCTCTAACAAAATAATGTGAAATCTTCATTTTTAATGAACACTATTAATAGGATTAATGTAAAATTATTTTGCCAATTTTAAATTTAAACTTTCGTGTTATTTGGTCAAACTTTGCTGTGAAGTAATTTGCATTAAGCGCCGTGCTTCGTGAATTTTACATTTAATGCTTTTACAACGAATGAAAGTTATTGACTGTTTGATATATTCATTAAAAATTGAAGAGACTGAATGTTTTTGTAAGAAATTGCACCTTGAACTGCTTACGAATTTCGGCTTTCAATCATTTATAGCGAAAAATAAAAACAGCTACATTTGTCAAGCATTAATCGGTTATATAAATACATGTGAGAGATATGTTACTTACATGTTATATATCTGTTTGTATACATACATACATTTGACCCCGTAAAACTGGTGATTTTTAATTAACTTAAACTGAAACTAAACACAGTACAAGCCAACTTTTTTCTTCACTGAACAATTTGTCATTATTAGTTTGTAACTTATTAGTTTGTGGTTGTAACATTTAACTGATTATGAAATGTTATTGTGAGTACAAAACTAATTTATACGCAGCTATATGTAGTTATAAAATATTTTTGTAGTAATCCTGTTATGGCAAAATTATTGCCTTTGCGAAATATTGCAACCAATGTGTAATATAAAATACATTAACGTTTATTGAAACTAACATAAAAAGAAGAAGAATATGAATCGAAGAATAATGTCTCTACACATTCTTAACTATTAATTTAACGCCTTTTGGTAAGAGTGAATATTGCGAGAGTCTTTTGAGGAAATTTCTAACAAAATTTATTTATATAATGACATTATAAACCTGAAGTGAATTGACAGACAGAAAAAATGGGTAACTTGGACGGAAGAAGAAAAGTATATTAATCATTATGTAAGAAATAATTGATCTTTATGTTCAAAATTCTATTATCTGAAGACTTCATTATCCGACGCCTAATGAATTCCAATAATTGCTGTTTTATTGTAATCATATTCATTAAAGATAAAGTGTTCTCTTTATTCTTTCTTTAATTCTCTTTCTATTCAACATAAAGTACTCTTAGATACCGTTTATGTAAAATTTAAATTTCGGAGATTAAGACGAATATCTGTACAGTTTTGTTTTTCATCCTACATGTCCTAGAATTATCAGAAGTGTTCCCATGTTGAAAAGCTTTAGAACCCAGAGGACGTTTTTCTAAAAGACAATGTTGTTAAATCAATTATCATTGCCCACTGAGACTGAAATTTTAACTTTAAATGAAAACAACTCCTGCACGTCCAATGGTAAATCTTTTGCTTCATTTAGTAGTTGAAGTTTCGTTATACATGGAAAAATACAGTTAAGAGGTACAAGACTCAAGAAAATACATACCGAACGCACCGGAAAGTTTAACGAAAGAAAAGACGTAAACCTAGAGATTAAAATTAAATTCATAATCAGTAGCGAAAAAACTTAATTTATTTTCATTATATGGTATTTATTATAAAATTCTATATTATTTACAGGTGATTACAGTTTCATCGGTTATATTTAAAAGCGATTCTGGTTTAGACGGAAGTTTATATACAGAACTTTATTCCATAGAAAAGATTTTTGTAGAGAGATATTAAATTATAAGATATTATGCAGAGGAGATTTTAAGAAAGATCAGAGTGTCAGATATAACACATGGATTCATCTGTGAACCTTTTGAACCACAAGGTGTTAAAGTTACTGGAGAATTCAGAAAATGCCATAGTCGTGTTAGAATCTTATAAACGCAATGCATCATAGTTAGAACAAAAACAGTACAACAGTGTGATATTAAACATACATTTTCCACAGAAAAGTTTCACCATTATGCAAGTTTTAGAAAGAAAGAATGCGCGTCAGATATTTTCAGAGATTTCACGGTAGGAAAATTTTTCATTTAGAATGCAATGTACTTCGTACTTACAGTGAATAAAAACAACTAATAGTGAACCCTCTTTCTTTTTAAATCAAGAAGTTTGATTTATTGCTAGTGTCTACAGAGCTGAGAAAAGAAGAAATTGATGTTTTTCGTTACAGAAGATGAATCGCGAATTAAGTCTGTTAAGAACTGCATGAAATATACATTGTGGGCAACGTAAAGTCAAGTTAGCGATTAAAAGATTTCATCTTTTGTCCGTTATGCAGATCTTTTTCTAATTGAATATCCATATCAATAATTATATCGAATATTATCATTATTTACTGGGATTTGCACATCCAGGAACAAACCGACATGGGTAACACACATTTGAGTATCTATTGTATGTGAATGTTTGTTTACATTTAAGGATTATCAAGTCAAATTGAAGATTTAAGAGGAGTAAGGTATCTAGTAATATTTATTACTACACTTTGTTGTGAGGTGACACGGCACATGATCTCATTAAAAGAAGTACATTAAATGTCGAATTAGGTACTTTTATGTTGTAATAAATACATGTATGATTTTAACAGTAAATACATAAAGTGGAATTTATACATCTTTCATTAAAGAATTTTCCTCGTTTTCTTCACTTCAGAAATACTGTCGTTCACTTTACTTTCTTTCGTACAAAATATGTTTCGGTTGTGCAGAATATTTTTTAGGTACGTTGATAAATACCACCCTTCTCTGTTACATGGTAGACACATATCGTACCCTCGCGTAACAATAGATATATGAACAGTAAAGGTGAATGCGTAAAGTGATGCGTACAGGAAAGTTACTGACGTTCGCAGCCTTTAAAATTGCTGTGTTAAACGTAACTATATATAAAACTTCATACCGGCGTATTAGCACTGTTACCTAACCTTAATTCCTCCACAAAAGCCGAAAGTGATCATCGGTTTCAGCGGATTTCTGAATGTTATAATCGCAAAAATATACCGACAACTCGCAGAAATAAAGAAATATATTTCGTGTATGTATACTCGTGTTTTGCACAATAAATCATAGTGTATTAACAGAGTAAGCAACAAAGAAAGAAACTTAATTTCGGTGAGCATGAACCATAGTGTGGAAACAAAGTCAGATATATAAACATTACGCTAATGATATGAAGATGTTGAACTTTGATAGATGTGTACATAATTAGCGATCTTCCCCGTTTGCAAGTAACAACCCAGAAAGTTATCCATCTTGCTGGTATGGGGAACGTGAAAATAATAAGGAAATGCGCCAAGAAAAGTGCATTGAAGAGCGAATTTGCGGATCGACCTAATGAAAAGAGAAAACTGTTGAAGAGAAAGAAACGTAAAAAGCGTCGTGAATTCGATAAGAAACGCACATTGGTATGTTTTATTTTATTTAATATAGGAAATTCTACTCTTGTAACGATTACAAGAAATACCCTCATTTAACTCTCGTGCAACTCATATAACTTATATCGAATTTACTTATATCTTTGGAAACAACGTCTCGACGTATTCTTTGTCAAATACAAGTTCAAGTTATTTAATTCCGTTCTACGCATCGTGCGAATGATTGCTATATGTATTAAATTAAATAACAAAATATCTGCAAAAGTCGGGAGAAACCCTTTGTCGTTCGATAGGTAAGAGTAAATTTTGAATAAACATTCGTTTCTTGGCCAAACGTTCTACCTTGAAACATTTTTGTAACGTTTAACCTGCGAAAGTTTCCATAAGTTCAGAGTTTAGAGTTCATACACGTGGTCATAATTTAAGTAATTTTCTTAATGAAGAATATCTCAACAATATTTGTGTAAACAACTGGAGTTTCAACCAATAACTTCAATTTCGAAAAAAATATGCCAAAAACTACGATAAGTTGTTAAAATATAGTTTACAAAGAAATACTCTCCAAAGAGGTACCTTACTTTTGTTAAGGAAATCAAATATTGTATGCATGTTTTTTAATCATTCAGACTATTGGAATGTACAAGAATGGGGCGAAAGGCAAAGAAATATGTACAGGTAGGTACTATCAAATTGGATTAATATTAATATGGATATTTCCGATACGTTTTTAAGAAATAAAGATTCATGATATACATATTTTACCTCTGTAACTACAATAGCCATCAATGAAACAAACAAGGCTCGACTGCAAGGTGATATACTAATGCTCTTAAATGGAGAATCTTCCACAAAGTAAGTTAATGAAATTTCTTTGGCAACAACTTTGTTGAGGTATTTGTGTATATTCCATTGCTTCTGATATTATTCATTACTTATATTGAATGCACGTTATGTCAGTGGTTGATATTGGATGTGTTTGAACTTGTAGTTGTGTTACCTTTTGCAACAATTTTATTTTCCAAACATTTTCATAATAATATCATTAATATCATCATGTCATAATATATGAATATTCATAAAGCTACTCACTTTTAGAGATGCATTTGAAATCCATAAAGCCGCTCATAATGAAAAAAAATTGCCACAAAAAATATTCACTAAAAAAATGGAAGAAAATCCAAGCATGATTAACTGGACTCCAAGGCACTGCTATAAAACATTCTGCAGCACATTCCATTCTAAGGATTTTGAAATTCAAGCATCATTGACAAGCGAATGTGCAGGTATTAATATATTATAGGATTCCTACTTTCCACACACTTATTTTGCAAATGTCATGCAGCCATCAATGACATTACTTATGCATATTTTAAGAAGTTTTAATTCAATATGGGAAACACATTAAAATTGTATCAAGGCAGTTACAGAAAATACTATATGAAGTTAAAGCAAAAAAGTACACATATCTAACAATAGCAAATTGTGTGAAGTAAAACAGAATGCAATTGTTAGGAAGAAAATTAAATTAGTAAACCAGAGTATAAACTGCAGATAAGTCTGTGAATCAAGATAAACACACACTGCCACACGACATGAACACATTATTTTTTTCAGTTTCGAATTCTGTACTTAAAATCAAGAAAACTTTAAGACAGTTTTACTCAGACGCTTTTCGGCGACAAGTTTTAGAAAAAAATGCTACAAAGAAGGATTATTCCACTGTTCCAAAATCATCGGGTCTTGTCAATGCATTATTTTCATCGCGGTACTATAATCTTCCGAACATGGACGTTCCTGCACAGTTGTATTCTGAAAATTCGGAATTATTGTTAAAGCATATGAACAATATACGATTAGACCATGAAATGTGCAATGAATCTCTGCAGGAGGACAATAGCAATGATTCACTGAAAGTGACTGGCAAAGTAACCGAAATGAGAAACAGACCTACAAACTTCAAAGATAAAGAATCAAAACTTTTGCCAGATGATGCATTTATAATAGACTTGAATTTAAAAAATTATCAAAATCGAAATATAGGTCCACCTATTTCACAGCAATTAGAAGACAAATCAATCGATATATTTTCCTCCAATGACTTTAATAATCCCGCGTCTCTTGAAGTCAACTTTAATACATTACATACAAAGTGCGCAACGGACATGGGCAGAGAAATAATTATGAACCGATATTTAGCAGATGTAGCCAACACATCTAGAAAGCACACAGTTCCTGCACAGTCGTTCGAAGGTAATTTTCAAAAATAATAACGAAGTGTAAAACAGTTCATAATTAAAATTCCGATGAATGAAAAAAACAGTTGATTTTTGTAATGAATCGGTAATGTCACTGTACTATGCATGATGTTTCATCGCATTTGAGCATCTGAAATTATTTCGAACACCTTTTAAAATAAACGTTTTGCGCCAGATGTAGATAAAAATACGGATAAAAAATATTTCTTGTTAAAGGTCATCTGAATGTCAAGAAATTTATATCGTTGAATTCGTCTTTTTATAAATTACAACGTTATAATAATGAAACTATGTTCACCCATTTAAAAAAGCATCAATGTCCTTGAAATCTCGGGAAATTTGACTTTACAACATTTTTTGTTAATCAGAACGATGTCTCTTTTGAATCAAACGATTTCTTCCCAAAACATTTTTTCTCCTACATTTTCGGAAAAGTATCCGGTACAATGAGCGTAATGAGATATATAATGAATACATCAATGTTAATTATAGCTTATTGAATGTTTGAAATATTTTAAAATAACGACAATACCCGATTTTTTATACAACATTACATAGTACTTTTTTTCTGAAAAATTTAAAAATTCTATTATTGAAAATCTTGTACCTAGTTTATTGTTTCCCACAATGAAAAATATGTTCTATTCATATTGATTTAAACAATTTTAGGTGATATGCTACAAAGCAATGACATAAATAAGAATTATGGCATTTCAAATGAACAGGGTGTAGAAAAGCATAGTAAGAAGAATGCCAAACACATTCCTGCTATTTTTCGAAGATCCAATATGCACAACTTGCACAAACAATGCCATCAAACCAATTCTCATCTTAGTGAAGAAAGCTTTTGCTTTACCTTTGCAGGAAATAAAAACACTTTTACTAATGATAATAAATTTGCTACAAACTTATTTATCGATGAGTCTTCAGCAAAGGGATTAAAATTCATTAGTCCTGTTTTCAGTCAGCGAAAAACGCGGTGTCAAACGCCATCGTTTACCGTAAAATCCCTGGACGTTTTAAATTCAAAGACGCAATTTATGAAGGCAAAGTACAATCGTGAATCACAGCGCATTTTGCCTAACAATATAAGGGACATAACACAAATAACGAATTTAATACCTGGAGAAACTAGCACAAGCACCAATATTCGAATAATCAACGACTTAACAAACAAAAAGGGTAATGTTAGTGAAGACGAAAGTAAAGAGAAATGCTTGGAAAATTCTCACTTGAAATCATATAAACACAAGCTCTTTAAGCAAAAGAAAAAGAATATGCAGAAACATATTATGAACAGAAAGCAATTATTTAGACCTGAAAGTGTTTCCACCTTGAATTCACTTGAGTATAAATACCCACCGCTGTTTGAAGAAGATTTTGATTTAACTTATGACCAAAAATATCAAAAGATCTATAATTCACTGCTCGAAAGTTGTGAAATTTTTGAAACATCACAGGGCAAAAATGACAAAAATTCTAATGACTGTCATTTCCAGAATTTGAATTACCCAGGAAACGGACATTCGCACAAAGGTGATACGAAACTTTATGATTTAAGCTTGGAAAACAATACAGAGCCACCGGCAGTGCCTTCGGTTTGCTCCACAATTCAACATGCTAGGGAACCTAGTAAATTGTTCTTAATGGCAGAAGATTTATCATCAAAAAGGAACAGTACTTCCGTGCGCCAAACGGCAGACGGATACATGGACAATCGGCAATACTTCACCCATTTGCGACATCACAAAAAGATGCCCCAATATATTTTTCCTAAGCTTCGTGATCCTCAAACTGAAGAAATTCCTCGAAGATTAGAAATCCTTCGATATTCTTCTAGAAATAAGGTATTTCGTCAAAATTTCACGTAAATCTTTGATCTTACTTGAACACGTTGTTATGAATACCTAAATTAAGAAAGAAACTTGATTTTACACATGCAACGGACAGTCGTCCGTACTCACTTTTCATCATTTATATCGTAAATGATTTGTAGAATTATAATACAATTCTGTACCATGCGTAGGCTTGAAATTTCTATAAAGTAAATGTTCAAGACAGTTAATACGCTTCATTTTCAAATCCTTAAATGTTACTATTTGAATTTGAGTTTAAAATCATTTAATTCGTTATTAGTTACCCCTCTTCTTCGATTCTCTTTTTTGTTCTGTGATCCTTATTTTATGTGCATTCATTTTTATCTTACAGGAGTGTGGTAAAAGGAATTTATCGAAAGAAATACCTGTGTTTTGTGATGATCAGGCGCAAAATGATGTCCGTATTAGTGGTACGCGAAGGATCGTGCAACCTATCAAGTACTTAGCCGTAGAAAAAACCGAAAATTCTCGACAAAGAGTACCTTTATATTTTCACATGCCGGGTCAGCACAATATCTTGGAATTACCGCATCGACCAGTTACTGTTGTAAAATACAACGAACAAGAATTAAATTCTACAGCGAATGTAATATATGTCCCAACAGATGAACATAACAGAACAACTTTCAGGCCTACCTTACGTGTAGCACAACACAACTCTGTACCTGGTAAGATAAGTTCCCTTATTTCTCAAAAATTTACCGACAATTATAATAGCAGTTGAAAAGATATCCGAAAAAATGTATGATGTAGTCGCTATTAAAACTTAAAATGATGCTTAAGTATTCTGTCCCAGTAAAATAAAAACTTTAGAGATATTTAAATACTACAGTACTGAAAATGTGCCTAACTTAGAATTAATGACACATTAATATTACGGTACAATCTTTGAATCTTCAAAAACATTTTCTTTACAAGCTTTTGTTTTTTGCACACTTTTCTGAAGTAATCCTTCAAAAAGCTTATACAGGGTAATCATTATAATCTTGCCGCACGATTATCTCACAAATTGTTCATTATGCGAAAAAGCATACCAAGTAAAACTTACTTTGTTCTGAGAAGGATATTTTACAATAGACACATGTTTTTTCTAAGTGGTTGTGTGCCTAAGATTTCAAGGTGACCTTTGTTTTGGTAAATGAAGCAGTATCTTTATTTTGTGTTAGGTGTATAGCACTCTTGGAGACGAATTCATTGACTTATAATATGTTGGTCTTCCAAGGTCATTCAAGGACATTTACGATCGTGTAAAGTCTTCGTTTGTTGAACTTTGGAACGACTTTGGAAGACCAAAATATAGGTCAATGAACTTGTCTCGAAGAGGGCTACATACCTAACATAAAATATACTGTTTAATTTACAAAATCAAAGGTCATCTTGAAATCTTAGGAAGACCTCCACCTAGAAAAATAATTTGAGAGATGATCGTATAGCAAGAAAAATGTTGAAATTTGTCTGAAATTGTCGGTTTCGTTTTCCCCCTTACGGAGATAGTTGCATTTTTGTTTTTGGTTGTCTTGCATTATTTACATATCATATATGGATTCTATGTGAATACAGTATTGCAAGATTTTTTAAATATTTATTTTGCTTATTAACTCTTCTAGTGTATGAGACTTCTATGAAAAGCGAAAATATTAAGAGAGAATTTATAGAATCAATTCCTATCGGTGTCAGACAATCCTATTCACGGACGTTGGAGGAACAAGGAAATCTGGTGGATGGAAGGATAGGCGTCGCAGTACCTAAATATTTTGTACTTCATCATGCAAGTAACGCAATGTAGTCGTAGTTTAAAACTACTCGGCTAATCATTACTTATAATTTGACTTGAAAGAAAATTACGATTCGTGATTACTCGTAGTAAATCGCATTTACGAAGTAAATGTTATGACACAAATGTGTTTATTTTTTCGTTGGTTTTGGAGTACTTTATTTACAAGCAAGATGTTACACAGAAAATAGTGTATAATTGAACGTTTTGTATAATAATTTCGAATAGTATTTTCAAATACTAATTTGTGGTTTTCAAGCGTTGAACACCAACATACATTCCTATATAGACATATAAAGTACAACACGCATTCTGACTTTTCTTATGACAAGTAAATAAATAAATTTTTTGCTACAAAATATTTACTGAGTAAAGAATTATAAAGAATTTATGTTAGATTAATTGAAAGAATGTATTATGTATTAATCATAGAAATTTTGCAAACTCCAAAAGAATTCTGTGATCTATGAGAAAAAAAATATATATTTTTGTATTCTATAAAATGCCTTGAGGTTTCTGCTGTATTTCTACATGTGCAAAATATGAAAATATTATTTAACAGGTGCGATTATTGACCGATACATATTTATAGCTTAGCATATAGTTTTTAATTTCATTGTATCAAGGAGCAAACTTTACATTGTATAACGCTAGTTATGTTTAACAATATAGACTCTGTTACAAATTAAAAGTGCTTAATTCAATATTTCCGATATATCTTTCTATCCTTACTACAAGGTTTCCGGTACTATAAAATTTTGTTTTTTTCTTGAAGATGTTTATGAATATTGAAAACAATTTCTCATGATACATTTTACTAATTTTTGAGAAAAGTGTACAAATTTTTACAAAACCTAAAAGCAAGTTTTGTTAAATTCTGTCACAGATGCCCGTAAATGACTAATTATTCTGCATTATTATGCTTTTGAAATCTTCATCATAGGCAACAGTACAATACAGAAATTCCTAGGCGAAAATTGTAATGTCATTGGTCACATTCAATTTCGAATTTCTCATTGGTCAATTCATACATCGAGCATTACTGGTGACGGTTTTAAAATGTTGGCTTTTGCTTGTTATGTTCAACAGTGTCAGAACTGTCGTTTGTTTACATACTGTGATGTGTTTTTAATGTTGTTGTTACTTTTTTCAATTTTGTACACTAATTGTTCAAACGTGAAGAATATAAAGACTGCAATAATATAACCAAAAAATGCGAACATCTATATACAACGCAACACTATTAAATACGATAATTTTTTTATTGTTACTGCAATAAATCAATATAAATTTGGCGAGGCACCGATAAATACTATGTCAAAGTTAAATCAAAGTGCTTATTCGTTTTCTTGACGGTTGCACAAGTGGATATATAATCAAAAATGAAAGGTTATGAGTAATAACAAACTTTCTTCATCTATTCACTATACCCTTATTTTGATCCATTGCATCAGTGTACCAATTAATAACAAGACAATGGATTCTGAAGAAGGGTGTAACATAGCTACTAGGTACCGAATAGTGAGGAAACATTTGGACAGTTTAGGATATAAACAAGCGTTGACATTAGATGCTCTTCCTTTAATAGAAAGACTAGTTGCAGATCTTGTACAAACTACAGAAAGCTTGCAGCATTTTAAAGACATTGCAAAGAATAATATTGAGGTAATTTCTATGTTATATTGTTCATTATGTGATTTATTTATAGAAGATATGACTAAACAATTTATTGAAAATAATGGGGGAACATGGTAACGATATTACTTTTTATGTACTTATCTAATATACAAAACATTATTGTAATGTATAAACAGGAACACATTCATGAAATAAATAGGTCTCCATTGTAAGATGCAATGTAGTAAATTTTAATGGTAAACTATTTGTTCTAAAATTACCTGCTTAAAGTATTTGTTAATTTGAAATAAGTACTGTTTCAGGGTACTAGTATACATTTATTTATAAAGTACCCATTTCTGCAGAAATATCTGTATTATTAAAATGTATGTGGTATCATTTTGTCATCAACATAAATTCTTTGCCACTAAGATTAAATCGTAACATGCAAATTTAATAGTTTTTAATAAGTTTCTGTGATATTAAATTTATAAATCCATATTTAATAAACAGTTTTGGAAATTTGTAATATGAAACATAAAAGAAAGAAAAAATACAATATTTGCCAATGAAATCTGTTGTTTTCTTAATGTAAGAATGTGTACAGAGTTTGATGCAACAATAATTTCAACCTGGTACTAATAATTTTTTAAGAGGAAAAAACAGAATTTATGTATAATGAACTACATTTTATTATAATTCATAAAATTCTCTTATCTTTTACATAAGTCACATCTACAGCTAAATTTTGTATTAATGTATCCGTAAATTATCTTTTTCACACCTTCATTTTAAAGTTAAGGAGATTCTTAAGATGTATAAGGATTTTATATTAACCTAAATTTTATAATGAAAAGTAGTTCTTCTTTAGTCGTTCTTGAAACGTTAATTTTGTTTTATCTCATGAGTAAGAACACTTAAACTCTATACACAATCTTTACAAATTACAAATTTTATTTTTTACTGCAAATTTAATTTCTGACTGCTAATTCGAATCAACAGCTACTGTTAAAACATTTGCGAATGATGCGAAAAGTGTTCCTTGTATAATCCGGTGTGAAATTGCGAAGAAATTAACAAAAGTACTTGTTGCAGTGTAAAAGTATCTTCTCTTGCGTGCGTTTGTCTTCCATATAAATATTTCATAACATTTTTCTCGCGAAGAGTATGGAAAATCTCGAAGTTCACGAAATTCTAAATGTTCTCAAAGGATGTTCTTCGAAAGATACTCAATAAATTTGCGGAAAGATTGTTTACACAATTACTTATAAACATGACAAACATTATAACTTTTTCTTGAGACGTTCCTCGTATAAATGTGATATTTGTGTAGGCATGCAGTCGATTGCAATTGTCAGTTGACCCTTACAAGTGCGATAATGCAAGATTAGTGCAAGAATGCAATGATCTCCATCTGGAGTTAATACGGGAGAAAGAGGTTCATCAGAAACGGGTTAAAGATCTCAAAAAGGAAATTTTAGCACTCGAAAAGGATTACAACGATCTTCAATTGGCGTCTTCTCGAAATTTAGAAAAGATAAAGGAATTAGAAATTGAGTCGTCGAAAAAGTCGAAGAAAATACTAGAGCTTCAAGGGAAGTGCTGCAAACCAATCATTAACAACGTTAACCTCGGTAATTCAATTTTATTTTTATGATTAACATATACAGCTACGTCTTACGTGTTCTTATTATTAGTCAAATTTACCTATGACGTAGTAGGTTATTATTACTGTGATTATTTACGTACGTAAGCCTGTTCATAAACTTTTAGAGTACCATGAAATAAATCGTATTTCTGGTAAATTCTAAGAATTATGTATTAATATTGCTTTTTTAAATTTAGTTTTATACCCGTATACTTTATGAAAATTTATTACCAATAAGAACATTTTATTACCAAATATTGCGGAAGAACCGTTGGCTTATCGTCATTTTTTTAATCACTATAGCATGATAATTACACATTGCAGCTCACCAAAAACGCGCATGTTACCCTCTTAAAAGACCGACGTTAGAGAGCGAACCCTTTCCAAACACTCCAGTCAGTAACAAGTCTAGTCTAAATACGATAGAACCGAAATACGTAGATTTGCTGAGCATAGCAGATAATAGAATCAGCGGATTGCAACACGAAATTCGAAAATTGAATGGAGAACTTTCATCGCGAATCGACGAAACGCAGACACTTAAGAAACAGGTACCTGTATACAATAATTTCTACGAATCATTAAATTCTACAACATAATTCTTAATAAAATGATCATGTGCATTACTAGATAACGTTTTTGAAGAAATCCAATTCTGGTATAGAAAGTTTTTTTTTCAATGGTTATCAGTTAACTGATTACAGCGAAAGAACGAAAAAATTGCAAAACTTATAGTACAATAGCTTCACCCTCAAAATGATATTTTCGGATGTAAAACAATTGCTCTGATACTCCTCAACACACTTACATGCCCACTAAGTTTAGTTAAAATCAGAATTTTCTATTTAGGAACATTCCCCTGTTAATTATAGATGGTCTTTCGTAAACGGTGTTACGACCGGAAAAATGTGCGCACATAAATAAATCAAAAATACATAATAAAATGTTTTCCTAGGGAGTAATGTTTTCGAGAAAAGGAACTTCGAATATTTATTGGGCATTCATTGGCATTGACTATGTCCTTTTTCTTGAAAACGAAACTTTGTATGACATTTTGTTATATATATTTATCATGTATGTTTTTACCTATTTTTTCACGTAATATCGTAACATTTCCGGTTGTAATTCTAGTACAAACCTTTTAACAAATTGAAAAATGATGTAAAAGTCTACCGCGATATAATCCCCCTGCTATTGCACATAAAAATGTGCATTTACTTTCTCCTTCGTTAAAACATAGTGTGTTAATCAAAATTTAAAATTAATCATAAGGTAGTAACATAACGACGAAAATTGTTAATAAAAATCTATTAATCCAGATTTGTATTATTGTAATGGATTTGCAGCTGTCGGCAAACGAAGAAGAAATTCATCGGTTGAAGGAAATGCTTGGCGGAGGTCGTCCTTACAGTGCGGTCACTAAAGACTGTTCGTGCGGAAAATTCGAAAGGAATTTCAGTGCATCTGAGGACACGGTGGACGACGACCTCAAAATCCTCCGACAAGCAAAGTTACAATTGGAACAACAGCTTAAAGGTACAAAAGGATCTCATGGTATTTATTATCACATATAAAATTGCATGCTTCTTTAAATTGCACTATTCTTTTCTTAACTAGCTGATGACCACTTTATAAGACAATATTTTGTGGTCAAAGTCTGGTCATGATTTTTTATCATTTGGCCAGAATTCCTTGCAATGCGTCGTGGTGTCATATTGCTGTATATAATTAAAAAGAATAATATTGTCATGCTTTTCAAATTCTTAGCGACTCTCTGCAGAAAGAAAGCAAAACCGATATTGAATAAAAGCAATATTGAGAGGATGCTTTTTAATGACAGTTTTTTGCAGACGCTCTTCATAAACAGCACGATGCTATGACACAGGCAATGAAATTAGCAGAGAGAAATGAAGAATTAGAAAAGGAGTTGCAAGACATTGATCATATTGTTTTAGCGATAGAGTCTGATTGCAATTCCGCCGTCAAGGAAAACAATAGAAGAGTTTCTAGGCTTCAGGTAATAATTCAATTTTTTAGCAGTAAAATTACTAATAGTTTCGTAATACAGTAAAAAAACCATCATTACCCAAATGCCCTACGATTTACGAATGTAGCAAAACTAATTCGTATGATAACAGTAATGAAACTATTTACGATTTTTTTTATTATACCAGATATTATTTTAAATAGATTATTTTATTACACAAATGTTATTTTTTCGTACACGCACATAATCAAATCAGTTGATATGAAGTGTAATATTAAACTGCCCTTAGTATTTTGAAGAAAATCCTATAATTCGTGTTGCTTGTAATTTTAAGGAAAGGCTAGAAAACGTTACGGCGCATGTTCATACATTGCAAAGAGAATTAACTGTCGAACGAAGAGAAGCACAAGAATTAAGAGCCGATCTCGAAGCTTGTAAAGTAGATAAACGCAATATTCAACGCACATTGGAGACTACTTTAGAAGAGAAGAAAAATATGACTGATAAGATCAACCAGTTAACGGCAAACGGTAAGTTAAAAGTTATTTCTGCAGTAAAAAAATTTGGATTATTAAAAATTGAAGGCAGTAACGTAGCGTCTACAGTTATTGCAACATATAATAGTAGCGTCTATCAGTTGTTGTAACATAATTTTTGCAAATATTCACGTTTATTTGTCATTAGTTTAGAGTTAGAATTATTCACTGATAATGACATATTTTATATGATGATATGAATACAATAACTGCCTCGGGGGCATACTTAGACTGTAAACCGTTAAATTGCTATATAATCTGTAAACTTAAAATCTTTCTCTTATATGCGCTTTTCACTAAAATTTGCTTTGCAGCCTCGAAACACCCAGGACACTCATCTGTACCATGTGCAAAGGATAAACCATGCGATGTAGACAATTACTTAGTAGCGTCGAAGAAAGACAAAGTTACCAGGGAAGCAAATAATATTCGTTCTGACATTGAGAAACTAAATGAGCGAATATCTTTTGTAAGTAAAAACATAGAATACTATATTTAAATAACCGTTTATTCAAATAAACACGCAATTCACTAGAATGTGAGCAAATAGAGCAACGTATTCTCGCTGCATATTTTTCGTAGAATTTATCGGTGTGCAAATTTAAGTTATACTATAAAAACATTACATTATAAAGCGACGTTTTGAGAATTCTACTTTAGTTACAGGAGTCAGTTCGAAAGCTGGAAACAGAAAGGGATTCGTACAGAAACGAATGCCATAAACTGCAACATCGTTGTAATACGGAGTCTCATACAGACGATGTAAGCATTACAAAAATTATTGTTTCCGAAAAGATAATTACACTCGACTTTCGCAATTATTTTCTAATATTCCACCGAAACTCTAGAATATTGTATTCAAGGCGACAAGAGTTGTGCAATAGTCAAAGGAAATAACGCTCACTGTTGAAGCACATTTATGTCAGTTTACAATAATGATACTTTTCGCATGCGTCGAGAATGTTTATATATTAATTCGGTGTGAGAAAATTGAATATTTCTTGGATGTATTGGTATACTTTGTTTATTAAAGTTGTTTTAAACATTTCTTACATTACCAGCAAGCTAGCTTGCTGGCGAGTACTTACGAATTACGACGGCAACTAAGTGAGAAAGAACATACACTTGCTGAGCTGTACAGAGAGAGAGAAGAGCTTCATCGAGAGCGGACCAAACTGGAAGAACAGTTGGATGCATTCAAGAAACATCGACAACCATGCACTATTTGTAGGCCTTGCAGTCCATGTAGGCCAGTAAATTCCAATAGAAATGACGGTGGAATGAAGGTAATTACGAAGTTGCAAGTACCAAATAAATGATAGATTATTATAATTATCTGTGTGTTAAAAATAGCTAAATACTTGAGTATTCATTCGAAATTCGTGGCGAAGGTTCAGTAATGATGCCGCACATGTGAAAATACAGATATCAATCATAAAACCAGTTCCTAGAGTAATTTAGCTGGTAGTTCAATTTTCCTTTTACTCAATTAAACGCGTTGAACGCCGTTGAATGCCATCATAGATAACAGTCTTTACCAAACTTAATAAAAAATCAGGAAATACATAAACAATGATATTTGGAATTCTGTAAATACAATTAATATTATAATAATGATCTTTAACAAGAAGTGCGAAGAGATGAAAATTAAAGTGGATATGTAAATATTTTCATTTGTAATATGTAACAAAACGTAGTTTTGTCAGAAAGTTTTTGAATTCTCTGGTTGTACACCATTATCAAATAAATGTTTAACGTTTACTTGGCAGAATTAGAGAAAACTTCACGAATATTTTAAATGCGGAAAGTATGTTACAGTACAAATATACATGTACATTTCTGTTGAATTGTGATATCATTGAATTTTTACAGGCGTTAATCAAGCATTTGGAGAATGAAAAAGACACGGCAAAAGCCGACGTCGAACGCTTGCTGCAAGAACGAGACGCACTTCGTGAAAGTTTGAAGGTATTTCCGTAAATTTCCACGCATGTTTTCATCGTTTCATTTGTTGCACACTTCCCAAGGGATGGAAAGAACACTGACAAGGCGAATTGAATTAAGAAGAAAGAATCAGAGAGATAAGACTAGCATTCAGAGAAAGAGATTTAGATTTCGAAAGATAAATTTAAGAGTCCTCTTACCCCTTACTCTACTTAATCGTCCTTTAACAATTAATTTTTTAATAAATTACTAATCGAAATAAAAATATCGACAGTACTAATAATTCTGTCGGTATGTTAAGCAATCTTGATATCACCGCGCATTTCGGATAAGCGGAGTATAACAGTTAGAATGCCATGAAACATCGCTGCTGCTTGCCTTAATTCTTCTAAAATTATAAAACATGCGCAGAAAACGAAAAGAAGCTCTTGCAAAGTGTATAGAATCTTCATAGTACGAGAAATATTTGTGGAATTGTTAGCATCCCTTGGAAATTGGCAGAAATTCTAATGTTGAGCTAGCCTCGACATATTACTGCAAATGTTTTTTTTACTTTGTAATGAGGTTTAAATATACATATTTTTTAGTAAAAATCTTTTCCCTATACAAATTTGTTCCCATTAAAGTTTAGTTATCTAATTTGGGTATTTCAACGTTAATTGGTATTTGCATTACACAAGTAAAATTTCATTTCCAGATCGCAGCGGACACGCATAGCCGTGAGCAGAATAGACTGAGGGAAAGTTTGAATGAAGCGCAGACTCGACTGACCCATTCAGAGGGAGAAAAGCAGGACCTGTTGCGCGGACAAGGGGCGGTGAAAACGACGATCCGTGAACTTCAAAGTCAACTCAAGGATGTTAGAGAAGAATTAAGTCAAACGAAACAGGAGCTGGCAACACAACGCACACAATACTTCCAACTGCGGTAAGTACTTTTTATACCATACATTTTCACATAATTTCTTAAGCAATTGACCATCAAAGAATTCAATGATGCTCAAAGCAATTCGGAAAATTCGTTTCAGTTTGACTGTAAAGCCATTTCTATAAACTTTTTAAAAATCAGTTTAACAGAGGTAGCATTAAAATTGTATCTTTAAAAGACGTTTTTATGTTTTCTTGTTTCGCGTCCATTTTATATAAACTGCATTAAGCATTTGGTACTAAATATTAAAAAAAAAATGTTTTAACGCCTCCCTATGCTTTTACTAAAAAAAAAATAATTAATGCCATCATATAACTCTACATTTTAAACTGATTGTTAAAGAAAAGCATTTATCCATACGACAAATACATTAATTTTTACCGAAGATAGATCTTCCATCAAGGAACATGAAAACGATGTTGAATCACTTTTAACCATTTATTAGCAAAATTAACAAAGAAATGGGTATTAATTTTATATGTATAAACTCAAGAAATTACGAGATTGTCATTTAGAGTTGGTTATTAAAATATATTCTAATATTTATAATACTTCATGATTCTACGTAGTAAGATATACGACAAAAGTGACACGGAATTGATGGTTATTAATCGAATAATCTAGCGCCTTGCAAGATCAGACTGACCAGGCCTTAGGCGACGTGCAGGGTCAATTATCGCGGTCCGAAGCTGAGTTGAATGAAGCATTGGATCGGAATAGGAGCATGAGCCAGCAGCAGGTACAGTTTGATAATCAAGCTAAGGAACTCAAGCAGGAGATAAACGTTCTGAGAACAACCATGGCCCAACTTGATCACGAAAAGGATCAGTTATTGGTAAGCAAGAATAGATATCTTACTTTTAAACGTTTTCATTTTTCATATTTAACACGTTACTTAATTTCTCGTAGATGGTGCTAGATGAAAAAACAGAGAGGATTGCCGCTCTTGAAAGAGAACTGCAATTCAAAGAACAACAAGCCGCTGGCACCGAGCAGCAAATTCGAGAACTACAGCACAAAAATGAGTAAGTATTATTTGATTCCCATTGACAAGCACTGAAATACTTTGCAAGATCTTTTATAACTGACAAAACAAATCATTGTTAGCCGACTATATTACCGGAAATGAATCGGTAAAAATGTATAAACGTGAAAACTAAAATTTACTTTGTTAAATCTTTGTCTAAGTAGATGTTAAAAATGTCATTAGCGTCATCTAAATATCAGTCAATTGCATTACTATCTAGGTCGCATAAATAGGCGGACGAACGAAATAACAATGTCATCTACAGGTGGAACTAATTTTACTTTTACATATGCTGATTACAATTCATTTATTTTTATATTTACATTTCAATATCTTATGATGATTGAACACAATATTCAGAGGATTCAATCACTCACTGTGTTAACAATATAGTAACACAATTTACAGTTAGAAACACTTAATTTTCCAATTTGAAATTGTCCAAGTATAATCGGAAATTTGTAAGTGTTGAAAGTATAAGAAAAATAAATAGGTACCTATACAAATTAGAAAATGGCTAACATCGTTCTCACAAATGTATGGGAAATATCTTCTGCCTTCGTTATCGTTTTAGAGAAGTGAATTCAAGTACTTTGTCAGAACTTCTCCGTAGTATTCACTGAACGTCTCGGAACATTTTGGTCACTGGCACAAAAATATCACGCAGTGGACAGGTCACGTTTATCATTGAGAAACTTGGCTAAAGCAACAGTCGGGGGTTGACAGCCTCGTAAAAGGAGCAAACTGTTGCTCTCTGTTTCGGACGAGTCTTCCTGAATTCTTTTGTATCCCGGTCGACATTCGCACTTTGCCTTGGAAAGGGTTTCGCCTTCCTGCCACAATCTCTTAGAGAATCTACGGGCGACCAACCACTCGCCATCCCTGCAGGGACCTTGCGTGTACAATTTATGGCAAGTTTCGTTCATGAGGACCATGCCAGGCGTGTCCTCACAGTCGACGTAATGCTCCTCGCTGCATTTTTCGGAGTTCTTCGCGACATCGGTGCAACCGCAAACTCCGTTATAACTTATTCCATCGACGGAGGGCCGTGCATTGTAGTCGTAAAGAACTACTTGCCCGTTCGAGCAAGGACCCCTCGTGCCAATTTTGTAGCAAGTTTTCTCTTGCGCGAAGTACAATCTTCCGCGTTTGCACGGCACCGGGACGCAGGTCGTCGAGTTGGTCAGCATGTAGCCACTCTGGCATGGTCCCCTCGTGAAAATTCGGTAGCACAATCCGTCCTCGTATAACGCGTGGTTCGCCTTGCAAATGCATCGAGCTCGTATCGTTTCGTTGTAGCTGCCATCGTCGGTTGTCACGACGAAGTAATGTCCTGACGGACACGGTCCTATGCCACCTAGACAAAAAACATCACATAAGTCATTTTCTATCAAGTACTACTAACGCCTAAGTCTTTTGTCTCGACTGCATTTGGGTGGACCAAAACGAAAATTTTTATTAAATTAAATGAATAAATTAAATCATCCCCCAAGTATTTGTAATTGATCAAAATGTTTATGATATTTAATAATGCTTTACGTGAATACCCAAATTTTAATTCTGATTTAAATATTCCGCTAATTTAAAATTTACCGCTCTCGCTACTGATTCTTTTAATCGCACATTTCAAAATACGGTAAACAATAATTGTTGAAAATTTACGCAATTAACTTACTTAAGCACTACTTAAAATTTTTCAGAAATTCTCAGCAATAGATATAATAAAAGTATGCCTTATATCCTAATATACATAAATTGATGTAGGTAATTAAATGAATTGTTGTTGCCCCGAAGGTGAAAATTAGCTCAGAAAGAAGTACTTTATAACTTGTCGTTTTATCTTACCTAATTGGTAGCACATGCCAGTAGGTTCGTAATAATGAGGTAAATCGCTCTGGCAACCGCATTTTCCACCCGGTAAAAACAGTTCCCCGTATTCAGTGCAGGGTCCTTTGGTATAATGCTCGTAACAGCCGGCTCTATTGCCCGGCCAATAGTATCTGCCCAATTCGCCGGTCTTCGAACAGGAACAGCTCGCTATACCGTCCTTACCCAAGATAAGGAGTTCGCCTTTTGGGCAAGGACCTCTGCTCAGCAACTGATAACACTTGCCATCTCTCAGCCAGAACACTTCACCTTCCTTTGCGCAACGTTCTTGCTTTCGACATACACCCCATCTGCTTTCAAACAAAGAAAATTTTTTTTATTTTTATATTTTTCAAACAAAGAAAATTTTTTATATTTTTATATTTTTCAAACAAAGAAAATTCATTAACTCTTAAACAACAGAAAACGCGTGGTATCTTTTTGGGGTTGGGGGGGGATTTTGTTTTTTCTTGATGTATGGCAATTTGCTGGGCACGGTTTTTACTTCAATTTATTTCAGCAATTCTTTTTTTAATTCCATAGTCACATTTCCATCTTCATGGGGTAACGGCAGCAGTAGTTGACATCTTTGAGGGCAAGAATAACTCTTTTTTGTATATATATTTTTTTAATATTTCATTTTCGCCTCTCCCAAAGTGATTTATAAATTCTACAGTTCTTAATCTCTCTATTGCATATTTCAAAGTTCTTAAAAACGTAATGAGTTGCTGGGAAAAAATAATTTTTTGAAAGTAAAAAAACTTTACCAGTAGTTAACACCATGTACAAAGGAGATTAAGCTACACGCATTTTGTTTAAATAAAAAGAAAACTCGCCGCTACGTTAATCAAATAAATCATTTATAACATCAACTAGTCGAAAATAATTGCGTGAAAAAAAGGTTCTCCGTGGTAGCAGTGAAAATTAAAACGCTTTTGCTAGCTTTTATTAGCGATTACTTCTTTCGAAAGGTCTCAAAAATTAATGTCCCTATCAATAATCAATACCTTTACCTTAATTTTTATTCTAATTCTTTGTCCGTTAATCCTATAGAATGGGCTAAAATTGTTGACGCACAAAATAGACCTGATCGACTGACAATGAAAAATAGAATTAGGATAACAAAGATTACAATAAGACTGTCAAGTGGAAAATGGTTCCTTTGTTTTGCTGATCAATCAAAAACGAAGTTAAAGCCCCTTCCACATGTATCGTACACATTTTTAAATGTATTCGTGATAAATGCCATCACGCGTTAAGTGTTTTGTAATGTCTTATTGCACGGGAATACCGAACCGCTCGAATGACAGGTCCTTAACAGATTCGAGCGCGTCGTTTGACCTTCTACTTGGAGTATCGGTTCCACGAATATTACATAATCTGCATGTAACCGCCGGAGTAATAGTATACGATTAATGTAGGTTATTGGAAAGCACCTCGTCTGCTACGAATACCGACTGAAATGACAAGGACTTCGTCGAATCCTTTATGTCCCTATCTAAAAAGAACACGATTTTACCGTTACATGGTCGTCACGAATTACACGATAGAAATACGTGGCACACCAGTTACTTTGATTTATTCACTTGTGTACATACAGTTGATTTTATCCCAGTATTCCTCATGTTCATGTTTGATCGTAATTTCATTAACTTTTTACCCCTCTGTAACTATTCTTATAATGCAATTTACACATGTGTTATTTCCCACTCGTTTTTTAAGCATATTTTCATTCATTCGCCCAACTGAATTCTCTCATTTTATTCTTTTTTGTGCTAAGTTACATTTTCATCGCTTTGATCCAATCTTTGTTCAAGGTTTTATGCAAGAAGAATGTCCAGCTTAGAAAAATTAATATTTTATGTTTGAGTAATAAATTTAATAATTTTTATTTTCTTTGTATCCACTCTAACACTTTCTTTAATTCGTAATTAATTTGCTTAATGTTATACAAATAACCCTCTTTCTAAAGAAGAACGTATTTGGCTTGACCTTGATAGTTTACTATTCCACACGCTCGTCAGTATAGAAAAACCGAAATAGAATCGAAAGGAATTCAACGTAATTTGTTTTGTAATCAACGTCTGTTTCTGTACGATTTCATCAGTCTTCGCCAGTTTGACTTTGCTTGAGTTGAGTCATACGATTAATGTACGTCATTGAAAATCCGTATTGTGAACTTTGAAAAAGTTCAGCCATGACAATCAAGGATTTTATTCTTACTTTCGTTGCGATCCATATACCTTACACATACAATATATCACACTTATTATTTTATATTATTAACTAAATGCTTAAAACGTTAAATGTACGTAGATGTACATTAAATTATTTCAATGGATGTTTATAGAATTCTACTGCAAGTTTGCTCATTAAATTCATTGACCGTGAGAAACGCCTTACACCGAAGAAAGACACTGAAGACGCAATAACTAATGAAATAATAAATTGACAAAATGACGAATGAATGAACAATGACAAGATCCGTTTATAATTTACGATTTATTACAATTTATTGTAATTGATTATCAGATCTTGCTACCATTCCTTGATTCATTATGTTGTCAATTTATTGCGCGATGTATTATCACGTTTTGTGATTTGACCGTTGAATATATTCTTGCTAAATCTTGCGGCTTATTTAATGTTGCTTTACCTCGGTTTACCGGGAACTGCGGGGACTGGCGCAAAATATTGTCCTTCTGGGCAAGATGCTCTTGTGAATATAGCGTGACAACGAGCATCCCTCGGGGACTGCGCGGTTCCCGGAGGACATCTGCACTCTGCTATCGTTCCTCCACCATCCGCCGCGGGTCCCAGTTCCATCGTTTCTGGGCACGGTGCACCAATCTGCACCAATATCACATTTTTAGTATTTTCAATATCAATTTGCCTCATAAAGCCTCATTATTTCACGATAAATACGTTTCTATAAACTAAATTTATCAGACAATTATAATACTGCCTCTAAATTTCCTGTTGTAACGGTGTTATCGTTTTTAAACATTGAAGAATATACAGATATTTAATTTGTTGTAGTACTCAAACTTGTTATTAATCATTAAAACGCGATCATCGTAATTTGTTGATTCCGTCCTTCTTCTTAAATGTCTACGGAATAATGTCGATAGCGGGCTGACTTGCCTGGAAAATTTTGTAGCATTTCCCGTCGGCTGGCCAGTACAATAATTGCCAACCACGGGGTTGAGCGGCACAGGGATTGCTCGAAGGATCTGCCCAAGGCGGTGGCATTACTGCCGTCCTTGCAATACTAAACGACAGGAAACAGAAGAAACTTCTCAAAAGAGACTGCATTGCGCTGCACAGAAAAATATTACACAATTAATCACGGTTTAACCGAATATTCATTACCTATAATTATCCGGAATGTGTAATCAAATGATCTGTTAGAGAAATTTATTTTATTCAATGACACGCATAATATGGAATACGTGAAACAACAGTCGAAATATATTGCGATTACCTTTATGACATAACTACTATTTCATCCAGAAATAACTACACACGGAGTTTTCGGCATTCTCTTTTACTTGACTTCTCCGAAATTTCGCAGATCAGCTTACGAAAGGTAATCTAAAATCACAACGGAGAACAAGATTAATGAGAGTAATGATAAAACGATCAATGAGGTTAATAGCAGAAGCTCAAAAATTATCAAATTGTTACAATCACTAATTATTTGTCATGATTATTATAAATTGCTTAGAGATTGAATCACACAATTAAATAAATTAAAAAATTGTTCGCTACGGCGTCTATTCTTCATATTTGCTATTCTGCACATTCACACTTGTTTTATAAAACATATTTTAATTTAATCAATATTCTTCATGCTCTTAAATATATTCTTCTCACTGGCTTTTGGAATTTCTTGATAAATTTTGTTAAATAAAAAGCAAAAAGAGCCATTATCCACGTTAAGTACACGTTTTGTCTAATATAAACGATCTATTTAGTTACTCATTTAACAAAAAGTTGTCTAATGGGTACAATATCCGCTATTTGAGAGAAAGAATTGTAATAAAGCAATCTTATCATCAACTTCGCGAAGAAATATTGAAGCGATCAAGATGGTATGCGGTGAGTTCGATCTTCCACGTTTCCCATTAAAAATGTACATAAACGACAAGGAAACCCCACAATGGAATGTTAAACATGCCTTCTAGGGTAAACGAAGAAAAAGCAGAAAGTTACTTGTATCCTGTGTACACAGAAACCAGATTCACTGTTTTATATTATCCGGTTTCTCCTTCCGGGTTCATATAAGATTCTCTACATTTTTATCGGAATTTCCATCACACGAAACTCTAAAATTATGCCCCATTGAAAAGCTTCCTGATTCTACAGAATTCGATCTGAAATTTCACATTTCTTCCCAATTCAATGTTTGCCAAGGCAATAATTTGAAGCGTAGTAGGCAGGTACTATTTACGGATAAAACTGCTTTCTCAAATGCGGGGAATTATATCCAACGATTCATGACAGACTTTTTACCGAGACATTGAAATTACATTTTACACGTATATCTTCTAATTCACAAATAAATTAATTAACACATTACAATTTCAATGTGTTTGAACATTTCACAACGGAGGGAAAGACTGTTTCAAAACTCCAAATACTTTAAAAATATTGCGAATATGTGAGCGTTTAAGAAATGCGATGAATTCAAGTTTTCGGAATGCCCATTACCTGTATTTTTAGATTGCGAAAAATTTCTAGAAAGTGTGACTTGCGAGAGAGGTTGAAGAAAAAAATATATCTTCATTATTTCGCCTAGGTCCGGGGGTTTATAGGATGAAACTGTCGTACTTCGGACAATTTCATTTACTTCTTACCACATCACTTTGGCGGACGAGATGATTAATGAATTCCCCTTTCCTTTGATCCGTGTGAAAGTGACGAAGGTGGCCAGTGTCAGTGAATCTTCAGTCGCCGGTGTCCCGCTGTTCCTGTTATTGCCATTTCCGGAACAATCATAATTCAACGTTAATTTCAGTTTCCTTTTCTTTTGATTTCTTTTTATGGAAGAAAAATGACGTTTCATTCGAGCGATTTGTGGATCGTGCGATGATCCGTTTATGTAATATTTATGCATTTATATATTATTTTCTGTGGAAGCAAATGTCGGAAGATCGAAAGTTACACTACCGAGAGTAGTGAAAGTGAAAAATTTAATAGTCACTCTATAGAGCGCGTAGTAGGTATTCACGAGCACATCAAGTCAAACCAGAGTTCACCACTTTTGCTTTGAAATTATAATGAATTTGTAATTGCATAACGACACGCCGCAAATGGTATTTTTTTAATTCTCAAACAAAAGCAATAGGCACATGAATTATCGGCAATTTAATTTCAATAAGAATTTTTCGATGTAGCCAAGCTATTGTTTTAGATTAGCCAATTCTTTTGTAAATTATATAGGATTGAAAAATGTTGTAATTAACGGTGTGACGATAATTTGCGAGTGAAAACGAAATTATTCTGTCCGTGCTCTATTCACGTCGATTCAGATTCGTGTTACATCATTTATAAACATTTTATTTCATTGGAGAAATTATTATCTCAAAGTTTTGACAGAAACCCCAACTCGAGTAATTCCAACAATGCCTATTTCCTGTACATTTTAAATTCTACAGAACAATCATTACGACGTGCGCTTGAGGTTTTCTGTATCAACCCCAAAAATATCAGGGGAACTTTTCGACGATTCGAACGATTTCCCGATAACTTCACCGAGAAAATTTTTCGACAAACTTTTCTGAACTTGCCGCGAAGTTTTTGTGTGACAATTACGCGGCAAAGAGGAAACGACGCTTTGTGAATTGCGATAAAACAAATTAGAATCTTACAGCCGGTTGATCATGATGTCTTAAAGAAAACAACGGCAGTGTACGGTTCGTGGCACATCACTGCGATGACAAGAAATTCTTCGCGTATTTTTCTACCAGCGATGAACAGTGGGCATGATTGTTGAAAAAAAAAAAAGAAGAAGCCAGTGGTTTATACCGACGCGGTGTTATCCGGTCGAGTAACGCGCGAAGACTGGCTCACAAGTCACAGTCATAGTGGAATCTCTCACTGTTGTAACCTGTTACCTAACTCGCTTCAGACGAGAACCAAATAGTATACCCATCAAATACAGAATGATACGTGACAATTCGCTCCACATGAAATACCGGATTTTTCATAATTAATGTAAACAATTGTATGTTTCTCACGAAATTGAATTTTAACCATCGTAAAATTCGTCGTCTTTAGTACACTTCTGTCAACAAGTTTTTAAGGAATAAGTGTCTTTTCAGTGAAGATCAGTATAGTTCCTGATACCTGTATTAATATAAATTGTCATGACAAACATATAACTATCGTACTCTCGTAATTTAGTAGCAATCTTATTGAGCAATCTTATTGTCCCTACAAGTACATTAACACTATGGCAAATCTGAACGTAACACGTGATAATTAGTCTCACGATGTTAGATCAGCGGGGATATGAATTTCTCGTTGCTCTAATTAAACAATCCTGCAGCCTATTAAACTGACTTCTCTTATTGCATAAAGCAGTGGTGCCCACTATTTTTTCTCCAAAAGGTCTACTGTTCAAATACAAATCTAACTGCGGGTTGCTTATAGAAAAGATCAGTATTCAAAGAAATTGCAGCATACACTTCCTGGGTATTTTCGAGTGTTGTACTGAAATGTAACACTTTTACTCTCCATTATTATTATAATGTTGATAAACAACAAAAAATATATTTAGATCAATAAATGTTTTCTTTACAGTTACCTCATATTAGCTAGACATACGTGATTCAAGTAACAAAAAGAATTATCTTCTTTAATTGTAATCTTGCCAGATAGACAAGACAAAAATTATACAAAAAAGATGAAGTAACCCAAAGGTGTATGACGTTACGTCGATTATCTAAATGGGATACAGATATGTAGGTAAAAAGAAACGAAAAAACTTTGATAATTGACGAGCGTAGCAGTGAAAGTTTGGGACGTTAACGTGTTCCGTTAGAATCCGTTCTCTGGATGCAAGGAGTTTAGGTTGAAGATGAACTCGGGCATTAACTTGTCCCGTTGCATCGACATCACGACGAACCTTGTAGCTCTCCGCCCTTCGGGACTGGTTCAAGCCCTTTACGAGGGAAACTGAATGAACCTCAGGCGCAAGACCAGTGGACGTTTCGACATCGTTCGTGGAAACGCTTGGAAGAGTACCGCTCGAGTGGGATGATTCATCAATAAACATCTTCCAGCCCCATCCGTTCCATCAAAGTACAGCTATTTCGAGCGATCGAAACAACCAAAATCTTCATGATACTTCTCGTATCGCGGGAGAAAGTGATACCCAATCGAAAATAACTGCGGCTTTAATTGGCGTTCCTGCCGAATGTTAGCTGTTATGAGGATCCAAAATTAAAATGAACATCGGGCTAATTGACAACCAAGTGAAAAACAAAATAAATCACTGGAAGCGTCAAATTTTGCATTCGATGCTTAGATTTAATATCGCGTTGATCCCGATCCATTTTCAATTGGAAGAGAAAAGGATAAGTGTTGCTTTAGACTTTTCTGTAATTGTAAATGTCATCGCCCTATTTTTATGGCTGCTTATAGTTTTTATATATCATTAAAAAAAGAATTTTAAGGCAAGTGACGCACCAAGTTATATATATTTCTCGATTTTCAAGAAATCTAAAATTCAGCATTTGTTAGCTCCTTCTTAAGCTATGCTATTTTATTATGCATTGTTTGGTAATAACCAAAAAAATGTATTACTACCTGCCTGGATAATTTCAAACAGAACACTACATGTTAGCTGATAGAAGCACTAACTTTTTTTCAAAGGGTTTTCTCTGCTTAATGGAACATTTCCTTGAAACTTTCCAACACAATTGGTGTGCCCTAAATAAAAGCATTGAAAATGAGATCGGTCCTATTTGCTGCCAGTTATGTAACTTTAAAAGAAGGCAGCGAGCGGTGGGAGGAGAAATTTTGAAAGGAGTCATTTTGAAGGTGGAATTCTTAAGAGAAATCCAAATAAAAGACTCGCCGAAGGAAAGGGAAAGGATAAGTCAGAGGAATAGTAGAGAAAGGATGCATTTCAGAGGATGAATTTGTACATAATTTGATATCTGAAGTCCAAAAAAATAACCAGAACTGGAAATGGTTCATGAATTTTTACATAAGTCATACACAAATACAAATATTTATCACGTGGCGTTGATCAAAAGAATTATCCATTCTGTGAATTTTATGTTTTCGCTTGGGAACCTGGCTTTATCAAATATAAGAAAAATAGAATTTACATAAGTTCTAACATGTTTACGAGGTTTTAATATTTTTTACGACTTCTTTGTGCTATTTATAATACATTGGTAACAAAAATTCATAATCAATAGCGGATGGGAGCGGTTAGTGGTAGTTTTATATTTCTTGTCTACGTTTCTTTTGGAGTCATTACTCTTTTTAGTATTGTTTGTACTTGAATGATCATTTTCGCGTATATGCAGAGATTTTTGAAAGAATTGTATCTTTTTCATCGAATTAAGGGCAACTCGCTGGCGTAATTTCCACCGATTGGAAAATTCTCCACCGATCGGTAGTATTACCGCAAGCATGTATCCATAAAAAATACTTGACGCCTCAAAGTTATGAGTCAGAAAACACTTAAGCCGGTGAATACGGATCGTGTCATCGACCGCTGGCCGTGAAAATCAGTTTCTTTCGACTTACCCGTTGTAGTTCTAAATTCTTAGTTAACGCGGGATTACCAGTAACGTCAGAAAAATGTAATACCCTAAAATTCTCCATTGTAATTGTACCAGCGATAAACGTTTACACGAAAATACTTTAATTACATGAAAAAAGTGTTCCGTACAGCACCTGTACTTTTTCCTATCTATATTCTTTTTTTCTGAGGGTATGAACAATTGGTGCCTTTACCCTAAGTATCACACTTTCCGAGAGATTAGCTTGATAGACCTTTAATTATAGAGCCTGTATTTGTGGCGCTATTCATTTCATTGTTTGTGGCAGCATCTGCATCGATCAAAACGCTGAACAGGAACGGCAATTGCGAACGATGCAACTGGAGTTGGAGGATATCCAGAGGCAGTTAGAGGCCGCCTCGATGGACCGGGAAAATGCGATCCAGGAGAACCGATCGCTCCAGGACGACCTTGCGGCAGTGACCTGCGAGGTGAGAACCCTCCAGCAGGAACTCGAGGCTTCTCGTGCTGAATCCTACGACCTGAAACGACAACTCCAGACGTACGTCAGCGAAGTGCGACGTGCCGAAGAGCTACTCAATAGAAAAGTAAGACAGCCTCGCCGAATCTCTTCGCAATAATAATAACAACAACGACGATAATAATAGCTTTTGTTGAGATGTCGTAACTTAAAGAGTCGGGACGTGTTGTCAGGACAGTTTCTTATGTAAACAATACATAGATTTCTTTATGAACGTAGCCGATATTCTCGACACTATAAGCTTATTTTTGACAATCCAAAGAGAAGTATATGTCAATAGGTATAAATGGGTTAAATAATTGAGTTAGAAAATCAAAAGTAAAAGTTTCTTTTAAGATTAAAGATAATAGTGAAAATAGTTGTGAAAAGGCATAGGTATGTATAATGAGAGGGTAAAATAGTGCATTGAAATTTGTATGGCCAACGTAGGATAAATTTTTAATTCGTTCTTTTCAATCATATCTATCAAAAATTGAAATTCTAAGCTTAATAAAAGCGACTTTTACGATCTGTTTCGGATAGTTGTTAAAACATTGTATTAAACGTGAGCTTTTCTTTTGAACTTCAATGTCAATGGAATTTACTAACTTTAACGTTCTAATCCATACGATTATTAGGAAAGTTCTTATTTCAAAACAATGTTCTTGCGTGTAATGTTAACAGGAAAACGAGAGAACGGAAATGCTAAATCACTTCCGGAGTTTAAGTTTGGAAGCAACTGTTCTTGAGAGTAACAATCAGAGTTTAGAATCGGAAGCTGCTGAAACAAGAGGGGTTCTTCAGTCAGCAAGAGATCGGCTCGTTGACCTTGAACATCAATTAGCTGACCGAGATTCTTTAATAAAAGGCTACGAAACGCAGGTATGTATTTAAATATCACATAAACAATAATACTTGTTTAACATGTATGAAAAGTTTGCCACCAATTTTATAAGAATTACAACAAACTTTCATCTAAGCATGTCACACACTTTAAAATTTTCAAAAAATTCTCAACAACATAAAATATCATGTGCTTTGAAATAAATGAATCGCTATTATTTAGAAGATAATAATTATCTTGAACCCAAAAAATATTGCCTTTCTCTTATCTATTCTGTGACAGTTAAAATTGATTTTTTTTTACACTTTCAGTCTTTCCTATTTATCACCCAAAATTTCTTTTTTTGTCTTTCCAAGTATCTTTCTGTGATTTAATCTTTAAAATTTAATTCAAATAGCTTAATTGTATAAATCACAGTCCACCTTAATTAATTCATGAATTATGGATTTTAAAGGGCACTAAATCGTAGATTTCCATTAATTCCAGCTAACCGAGTTTCGGAGAATAAGATAAGTCGACGGAATAAAACCTTATAAGATATAATAAATAATATTCGAATAGTATGATAATATTCATATGAAGGAATGTGGTGATCAAATGACTCATTTTTCATTACAGATCGGTGGTTTAACGCAAGCCGTTGCTAGCTTGGAAACTCAGTTAAGCCAAGAAACCGAGCAAAGACAGCGACTGGAAACAGATTTACATGCCGTTCGAGATTTATGCGTAAAGCTAGACCAACAAAAAGATGCACTCATGCAACGGCTAGAAAGTAAAGAGGCTACGACGGTGCAGGTATCTAACGTGACTTAATTTAGAAACATGTCGATGAAAAAGACTAGATGGAACATCTCAAATTATTCTTATATCTTTATGGGTTTTCTACACTTTTCTATACTACTGAGTACTTTTTCATTATTCTACTTTTTTTCATGCAGAGACAAAAACCATAATACTTTTAGAAACATGGCGAAACTATGAATACTTGTTATATATTATAGTTGTTTCTTGAATTTCTAAAAAAGATCCGTGTATCTATATGTATCGTTAGTGTGGTAAATGTTTATTTGAATACATTCTATGTTACTTGTTCCTTCGATGCAAATATTGAATTGTTTACGGCACTCATTGATTAAGATCTAATTGATAATTATCGGTAGTATGAGAGACAAGTAGCAAAGCTGATGGCCGAGCAAAGTATAGTCGAGGACAAAATGAGCAAGGATCGTACGGCTGTTGATCGCCTTGAAGCTCTTTTGGATCAAGCGAGGCAAGCGTCTATCGAAGCACAGGCTACCAATCAGGAACTACGGAATGAAATATCAAGGCTTAAACAAACAATATCAGATCTCCGCAACAAACTGTAAGATATTTTATTTCCTCTTTTTTCCTGTATTTCTTTTCCTCTTGTTGACCATTTAATTATTTTTATGTCGTATTAGCCACAGCTATTATGATATTCGTGATTATTGTGGAAATAAGTATACAATTTAATAAGTATTTCGATCAAAACAATTGAGCTAATTTTGTCATTTGCATGATCTTACTTATCTTGCAGTAGTGAAACAATATTAAACTTGTGCGGTTTGCTAATCACATAAACTAACTTCCTTCCATATTTCTTTCCTTTTAAATTATTGCGACTTCTTTAAACGATCGCACTTTTATTGCAGATCATCCGAATCGTCGGAATTGAAATTGTATCAGAACCAAGTGGCGGAATACAGCAAGCAAATAAGCGAATTACGTCGACAAGTTACCAACGAGAGATTCAACAGAGCAAGAAAGGAAGACGAGAGTCGAAGGTATCATTTCCGTACGTTTTTTTCTTCGTGAACCACTATCTTCTTTTCTAATCACAAATTAGAAGATCAGAATTATATAGAAGGTGAATTGATCCACAAAAGATGAACTGTTCCACACGCAAAAGATTTTTCGGTGGCACTGTATATATTAAATTTACCTTCCCCGGTGATTCTCTTTTTTCGTGGAACTTCTGATTCTAATTTTATAGAAAGCGCTAAAATTTACTTACTCAAAAAAGTTTTTATTAACTTCTCTTATCTTGACTCCACCCAGTTCGTCTGTCCTTATTCTGTTATATTACGTATCGTACATTACTGACATGTGAATTTTATAATCTCTGTAATTTCTTAAACAGATACCGTACTTTTTTATAAAATTGTCAACGACAATCACTGCACTATATTATATAGTCTCCTTGGCCATTGTTTTACATCCTGAGTACAAAATTTAAATTTTATTTACGTTTTACTACATTTTAGAAAATCAGAATTGTCACGAACTCAATTTGTCATTTTTAAGTACGAACCTATGAACTACATAGAATTAACTAGCAACTTACAAAATACGTGTACATGAACTATTAGCAATGCAGATTAATTCGAATTAATATTAAAGGAAAGGTGTTACAAGAATATATTACTGGCAAACAAGATTCTTTTAAATTATTTCATCTTCTACCTATTATTGTATCCCAACTTATAGAACTCTGCCTTGTGCATGATAATATTTTTTATTAAAACAATCCTTTTCCGTACGTCTGTTTGCAGATCATTAAACTCAACACCAGATAGCGTCAACGTGGATTTGAATGTAATCATATGAAGCACGGTTCAAAAGTCAAGAGATAAACATTAATAGAGACAATTTTGTGCAGACGAAGAAGATCGCTACTTGAATAAGAAAAATAAAGATATTTAAACAAATTGCCTTGTTATGCACGTTTTTTAATATTCTCAGACGAAGGCACGTCTTTCTGTAAACGCACTTAAAAGCAGTAAGGAGTATAATAAATATTTTATATGTAAAAAGTAAAGCGCTAATAGAAATAAATATACATTTACGAGATTAAGTAGGAAGAATGTAATATTTTTTATAAATCATAGTTTAAATAAACTTTTCATATTTATAAATATTTTTGATAAGTCCTGCCCTTTGTACCCTATAGGGATGGTTATTAAAAAACCTTCAGCAGGTCCGCCATTTTCTGTTCATCAAATTGCTGACCCTTATTTTTATGTGAATCTATACGTAACACCCATGTGAAAAACGTGAAAAGATCATTGGAAGAAAAAAAATAAAGCTACATTTTATTACCCAAAATTTATTTCTTCACTTACATCTAAGGTCCATAAATTTCATTCATACCTCTCATTCTAAGTTATGAGGAACCATTAGTTTCACAGGCTTGAACTTGAAAAATTCGTGTAATAGTTTGTGTCCTATTCTATTGCTAATGACTCTTAAACTATTTCGGTATCAAAACTACTGAATCAAACCGGAGCATTTCAGTGAAATATACAGATTTTTTTGTGTATCAATTATTTAATTCAAAGTAACTGGTATGCACTTATATATACAAGTAAAGATATATAATTATTCACAGTGATGTTTATCTTTGCAAATTCCCTGTCATTAAGATACATTGAACGGTGTGAAATAATAAACCGCCTCTTTAAACTATTGTTTGAATGAAAATCTAAACGAATTCTGTACTATAATCAATACTTCACAAGCTTTGATAATGGCTACAACATTCCTATTTGTAGGGTTTCAAAAAAGCTAGAAAATGGAAACTTTTTTAATTCGCAGGGTTTGTATATGAAAAACAACGATATCTTTACCATTAGTATTAAATCATGTTTAATAAATCTGAAAGGATATGTTGAAATTTACTAGTGTAGTTTTTTGAAGGATCAATATTTTAGAAGTTTGCCAAATAGGTATTTAAAATTGTTGTGTTAACCCTCAGTAGTCCGAATACAGATCAATATTCTTTCGTTAGAAAAATGCTGCAATTTGTGCAGTAGAAGTTACTCGCGAAGGACTTACTCATTCATCTCGATAAGATCGTAAACAAATTTCACACTTGTGAAGTATATGATTATCTCCTATTCTACTTGGAATAAATATATTTAAAAATATACAACACACCAAAATTTCACATACTTGCGGTATTTTTTTATAGACCTTTACACCTTGCATAATAAATTTTTAAGACTTGTCAAGAAAAAATCAACCTTTACTATGAAAAATTCAGAGAATGTCTATGTGTAATTGAAAGCCTATAAATAACAATAACATCATTATTTGAACGTTACGTGTGAACGTTTACAGAGCAAAAAACGATCGTTTCAACATTAAAACAACCGACACGATATCCATCAAATTACATCTTTACACTTTAGTCAGTGTATTAACATATCTACAAAAGTGTGGCAATGTGCTAGCCAAACGTTATAGTATATCCTAATTCCTTTAATTTTCACATTTCTGCTCTTTGATATGTCTATTTGAATGTTCGTTCACTACATACGTTTGTTGATTATGAGTAACTTATAAATTGCAGCATACTTTTATTGCTCATTGTATTATTTTAACAATTAGCAAATAACAATTCTCTTTTATGAAGCGATATTTTCTATTCTATATAAAATATATTTGCATCTTAACGACTTCACCTGTGTCAATCGTACATTATATATTTCCATGTGATGGCAGTTGAAAATATCAAAGTAAAACATATCGTTGATTAAAAATTGTTTCTTTTGATGTGTGACTCAAAATTTTGAAGATCTCGAAAATGACTTCTAAATGTCAAACATTGAATTCACGAACGCCTTCTTACTTTCACTTGTAAATTACAAATTAATATTATTCATTATTTAATATGACAGTTGTGATTAAAAAGTTTGCAAAATATAAGATTAATTGTATATTAAAAATCATGGACCTAATATGCCAATTAAATTAAAAATAAGTTGTTAAAATCTAAAGTGTGTAGATATATGATACTTTAAAAATTAAGAAAATTTTATCGCTATTAGTTAACAGTAGCGCCAAAATATTAAAATACCTCCAGAAACAACATTTTGAATTTTGATGTGATTTAAGGATAATAATTGTTAATCCTTCGTGATACACCAGGAATGGAAAGTTACATTTTCAAAATATGCTATGGTTGATTTCTCCTCAACAAGTCTCTTTTATGGAAAGTACATTTTATAATCTTGAAACATGTTTGTCACAAGAATTATAGAATTTATGTCAATGCAAATAGTGCATATCTCTAATTCGAATGATTCAGAACAACATTCGTTCAATTTCTTTTTACAAAACCTTATGGTAGGGATTAAAGAGAATATCTCGATGAACACTTTTCGACAAATTAACATTACACGACTCTTGGTAGAAACACCCTGCTAAGGATAAAATCGAGGAAATGGTATTAGTAAAAACGTTTTCTGCTTTTCTCTTGGTGTTTTTGGTAGAACATAATGCCAATAACAACACACGTTATCAGTAGCATGGCACCGACAAGCATCAGGAAGAACAACTTTATACCGCTCATTGAAGACGGTGCTGGATCGTCAACACGCTCTGAAAATGAAATATCAATGTATTATGTATGATGGTTCTTCATTCGTTTTTCGATAAGTGCTATAGCAAATTAAACATAATTATCAGCTTATGAATGCCTAACAAACATCCTATGATAAATAACATTTTGCACTTCACTAATTAAATGTTTCCAAATGATTTAAAATATTCTTTGAAAATCGGTTGTTTAAAAAGAAGATCTTAGGATAGATCTATATCAAATAAAGTTGATTAGAGTTTGTTAAAGTTAGATAGGATAGTTAAGATTACATGGGATAAACATTCTCAGTTATTTGATACAAATGTCTGCTGACCTCTTGGCGATTCAAAGTACTCTGCTGATGGTATGATCTTTGATCTGTCTTCCTCATCTTTGGGCTACAAGCACACAATGTAACAATTAATTCTCAATTTGAAGCACTTAAACAAACCACATCTATTTATTATACATCACTAACAATACAGGATGTCATAATTTCCACAATAAACATAATTATATATAAATATGCTACATTCAAAAAAAGAGTCTTGTTTTTAATCCATAATTTTAATATTTTGTACGATTTTCTTTTCGAACTTTCTTTAGGCGCTTTACAGGTACCAACACTGTAAAATCAATTTTATGATAATCTTAAAACTACTAATATCTTTATCTGAAAAGTATGATATATGAAATGGTATGTTTTGTATATGTGTAACATTGACGAACTATTGCACAATTAATAATTAAAGTAGATAGTGACTTACGTCGTCGGGTAATTCCAATTCGAATAAACGAACTGACAGGACATCATGATTATCAGAAAGATCGCCTGTCGATGCTGTTACACCGAAATAATATCCCGTTGGAAGTTTTACTCCTTTTACTGAAAAACACTCCTTCCACGCAGCAACATTTGCGATGTCCGTAGACACTGAAGTGTTACAATACATTGTGCATTACAGCAAGGAAAAAATATAACATTAATCATATCACGTTGCTTACGAATATATTTTCTATTTATCATTCTATTATAATAGGAATCAATTTTTAATTTTACTTGGAGAACCGTAATTATTATAGTATTGAATAGGATTCATAAAGAAAGGAGCGATTTTAATGAGAAATTAGTGGCTTGTCTTTATTAACCTGAAACCCGACTGAGAAATATATAAAGTTTGGAAAATGCGTATCAAGCCCATTATCAATTATTTTCAAGAATCATATTTTTTCATATTTTTAAAAATCCGATAAATGCTTTTTAGTAAGTAGTGCAAAACTACATCTTTCTCTGGTTTATTATGATTGATATAAAACTTTACTCACCAGTTAAAGTGTCTTTTTCATATCGCACGAGAACATAAGTATCATGATCCAAATTTCGGAATTTTGCCTCGCATCCGGCGAGCTGTGTGTGAGTTCCGTCACGATCATGGTCATAGTGTAAAGTTCCATTATTCACCATGGCCGATATGTACGGATGTTGATGCTGTTGATGAAAAATGAAAATTGTATTATAGCATGAATATTTCGACATGGGATGTATTAGATCACAATGTGATGAATGGATGTGAAATAATATGTCTACTAATATTTATTTCATGGATATATGTGTATAGTTTTTTCTTATTTGTTAATTATGCGTAGAAAAAAGGAAAGGTAATTCACTGCCACAGGTAATATTCAAAAGGACTGGTTAGTAGATTTCATACATTAACTATGAACTTGCATCAACAAAATGGTATTATTATGCAAATAAAATCCTTCTTAAGTAACAATTATGTATGAGAAATGATCGTAGTTTCCATACAATTTAAACAAAGCATAAAATTTCATTTAAAAATTCCCTTCATGTGCTCATGTGAGATTGAGGTTTCTGAACTGACCTAATTTTACGCTTTTTGTGCGATCATTGCAAAAAAATGACATGCATTCTCGAATAAAATGGTACATACATACATTATGTGGACCATTATGGTTGCTATATGTATCAAAGATTATAGCTAATCCTTGAAAGAAGTCTTTATTGCCAAAAACTGGACCCCCCTGCATCCTGTCCTTTGCATACCATATGACAAAGCCATCACCAAATAAGTCTCTTTCTTTGCCATGGACTTTAAACTGAACTTGCAATTCCCAATTTCTAGCGGTACAAGGCTGTAAAAATACAGATTAAATTTCATGAATTAGTAAAAATGTAGGGAATTGATATCATTGTATATGTACAAGTATGAACTTTGCTGAAGAGGGAAAAACTAAGGAAATAAAAGCACATAATGTGAATAGTAATATTTTTGTCAACAAAAAATTCAGCCTAGTCTCGATCAATTCTTTTTTTACATGTATTTTTATTCAAAACTTATAAATCACACTAATAGCTTTCACTGAATGCAGTCCATCAGAAATAACGATGAAACATTCTTGTACATATGTTAATAATTTACTGTCACTTAATACTTTTAAAACTTTTAGTAGTAGTAGTAGTATTATATTACCTTTAGTAGTTCTGACACACCAAAATTCTTTTTTTTTTTAATTATGGATTAAAGAACGCAAAAAGTAAAACAGAAAAAACATGTAAGCCTGTGTATGCAACATTTAAAGAAAGAAATGTTTTTTAGTTACACACACTTGTGTTTGGTTTAAAATTATCTGGAATAATTGTTTTTTCAAAGTAAAATGCGATTGTTGTGCACCTTCACACACATTTTGTGTACCTGGTTTTGTACATGAATTGAAAACATGTTTGTTAAGCCTGTTTATTAAGCTTGTCAAAAAAAATTTTACATTCAGCCTTTAAATAAAAGCCAGAAAGTACATGGAGTATTAGAAGCTTTGTTTATCAAAACTCTACTTACACTTCCACTTTATATACATTAAACAAGAAATAATGAAATTTCTAGGGACACATATTATCATATCTTTCTATGCACTTGCACATGTTGATCTGATTTTCAGACTGATTGTATCAAATAGTACTAATAAAAATCCTTACAATGAAATTTATAATATAGTCAAAATGAAAATAATAGACAAAGTTTGTTACAATGGCAGTGTAATATACTTACCACAGAATTCCATAGAGCTCCTTGTTTACTTTGTAAATCTGCTGTTAATCTTATGTAATTATCTGTGACTATGGTACTCCCCATAAAATCCCAATTGGGTATGGACAAGCCAGATCCTAAACAAATATGAATAATCTTTGTTAAATTTGCAGAATATATTGTTTATCATTTTCGGATATGCCTGTATTCATTTATTACATATGATTTCCAGAGTCTATGCCCTATATAATAAGGAGCTAAATATATAAAATGTCCATTTGTTATAAATATAATATGCAAGTATTTAAAGTTGTGTCAAGTTTTTTGATGAGACATAAGTTAAACATGTTTTCCTGAAGATCTAAAAAGTTTAAAATAAGATTATTTATAATGTTTTGGTACACAAAGGCTCCCCAGGTTTCTGGAAAATACTAGATGCTTCTCCAAATATTGATGGGTTCACAAAAACATTTCATTAGTGTATTAAAAGTTTAAAACAATTTGAAAAGGGCTTCCCAATTACAAACATTATAGTGCCTAAAGATCACATCATTTAGACATCGCTCCAATTTATGAACTTTTATGAAAATATACACAAATCTAAAAAATCTTGAAAGTCTTAAAGAATATTATAAATTATTAACCTTCCTCTTACTGTAACCATGTCTACATATTCGTCCAGCCATATTCATAAAATACCCTTAGATTAAGTATTTTCAAATGTTTAAAACAGCCTATCTCTTCTATTCAAGGTATTTGTCTAGTATTTCATTTGAAAGACTTCATGAGACATTGTTGTTTGATGTTGGCTTTCAGCTTGTATTTAAATGAGCCATTGACTGTGAATTAATTATAATCAAGTGCTTGATCAATTCCCTGAGTCACTGCATATATGCAAATTTTGTATTACAATATTTGTGGAAAATTTTATAATTCAAAGGAAACCTTTTAAAAGGATTGGTAAGTAATATGTGTGTATTTATTATTACGAATAATACATGAATGTATGATCTTCACTTTTAATTGTCTTCATTTTATGTTTTTGTTTGAAACAGAGTTTTAAAGTTATAATGCATGTCTGAATATAATTGTTTATAGAAAGCTAAGAGTATCGAACAGTAAATATTCAATAAAAAATTACGTACACATTTTCGAGATAATCATTTGAATATAGCAATATATAGCAATGTAGCAAAAGCATGCCCAATAGTTTATTAAGAAATAACAAATTCATTGCATCAGGTAATTCTTGGAACTTAATTTATTCGGGTATTCATTTTTACACGTTGTTTTCGATGTATAAAAAAAATAAGATAACCCCCCAAAAAACAAAAACTTCTGCAATAATATCATAACCTCGACTTCAATCATTCTTAGCACATAATTCCCGAAGGCTATCCCCGAGAAAAAAAAACCGATTGAGGCTGACTTGCAGTAACAAAAGAAATAGCCGGTAAAAAGTGACATTAGCTGGGTTTACATACCGTAATACGGTTTGATGAGGGAATGTTCCCATTTCATATAGTCTTTTGTGTTCCATTCCGCTCCGACTAAGTATACAGTAGCAAAAATGAACAGGTAGTACAATTTTGCAATCATGTCGCTGAGTTTGCGTTCTTTGACCTTTAGATTCAGCGCTTTAAAGATTTTTTACTTCTTGACTTTGCGATCAGGTCGATAGAGAACAATTTTGTGAGACACCTAACCTCAACGGAACGATCGCGAGATGATGTCTATCCGGTACTTTCGTATTGCACAGTAGCGACACCATCAAAAGCATTTCTCAAGAAATATTTTTGATAGGCGCTACTGTAAGTGTGTATGTGTGTATGGGGGAGGGGGGATTTTTGCTATCAGGCAAATGAATTGCACCACAGACCAGGGATATACCTCGTTGGTGATTGCACTCTGTTTATAGCAACACTTTTTTTTTACTATTATAATTGCAACCTCTTACGGCAAGATAAACCAAAAATAAATCATTTTTATTAATAATTATAGAGATTAATTCAGTGAGTATCCATAAAGACCTATTCTTTATGATTAATTTTTTCCTTTGTTAAAATACCTTCCTTATTCACGATTAGCTAACTTATAAATATTTTCATCGTATCCCCGGTTCATCTTATGTGCATATGTGCGTTCCTCATGGAAGAGATAATATTAACAATAGCTGTCGTCGCATCGTTTTCTTCAAAGTTGTCCAAAACGTCAATTGCTTTTTCACAGTACTCGTTTTGCAACTGCTTTGTCAATTTCACACCAGGTCCTCTCATCACAGTTTCAAATACCTTAAACATCATTTTGTTTTACGGTTTTAATTATGATTAAGGTATAACGCATCATTATAATATTTTATGTAATTATAACAAACGTACGGCTTACCTTTTGATAGTTTATATTGGAAATAGTTTCCTCACTCTCAGTAATTTCTTCCCGTAAGGATGGGTCATAATCAACGTGAAACATGACTGGAGCGGAAGATAAATGAAGAGACGAGAATGGATATTCTCGGGTAAATGGTAATAGATCCAAAGTAGCCTTGCGAAGGACCAATATCATTAATTCAGAGGACCTTAAACTAATCTTTTAATTTTTCAAGAAAACAAAAACGTGTTGGTTTTAACAGATGTTTACTGAATTTACTAAACTGAGGAATTCTTGTTGAGCTTTGCAGTACCATTTAAAATCTCAAAGTTGCAATTCGTGTTGATTCTATTATAATCCAATTCTGTAATTCTTCTAGTTTTATTCCTATAGAAACTGATCGAATCATTTACTCGAAGCAGTTTTCATCGATTATATGAACTAAAAATAATCTAAATATTGCTAATAAATTAGTACTAATAAAGTACTACTAAGTTAAAATGTTTTTATCCTTCTGAAATCGCTATGCATTAAACAATTACGATACCTGCCAGGCCAAAGCCAAATATTTTCCGAAGTTGAAACCATGTCTCTGCATTTCTTCGTCCGATGTAGCCAACATCATGGCGGATTGGCAGGATTTTCCAAGAAGAGCTCCAACACGAAATTCATTTTTGATGATCCACTCATTTACCGCGGCCTTTATTCTGGTATTTAGCGTCGTCTGATTCTCTGTTATATAGTGATGACCGACAAAATCTGCTTGAGCCATATCTCGCAACGCACTAAACATTAGCTCTGTTACCTAAATAAAAATGGCAAACAAAAATTAAACTTCGAGGACTAAATTTGAAAAGAATTCGACTTTTCTATTTATATATCCAAAAATAAATATTGAAAAACGGCAAATAAACATTAAACATTTCTTACTGAACAATTTAAGACAACAAATTTCCAAAAAAAAGTATTATGTAAAGAAGAAAACCATCACATCCAATATTGATTGGTCTTATCATAAATCAGAACGGCAATACAAGAAAAGAATATTAAAATCCTAAAATATCAAATATCTAAACATGTGTAAGTATATCTAAGAAACATTTCATGGAAAAGAGTATGTTGCATTTATACACACTTTTATTTCACTTTAAATAATTCGATTTTTTTTTAAATACCGTTCTGATGCACGAAAATCGAAAACATTATCATAGACAATTTTTAGAAACAGCCTTTAAAAATGTAAAAACGTCAGGAAGAACTCATTATGAAGCCCCGACTGTTGTTTACGGTTTCATTGTGACGATGAGAAATTATTTTTAAAACACGGCGAGAATTAATTAATACGTAGTTTTCGACTTTGTAGAAGTTTTTCGTTTTTGCATTGAGCTCCTTTTAAAGCTATTTTTTTCATTATAAATGAATGGCATTTTCCTTCGATTTTGCTGCTGATCGCTCACAGGAAACACTTACTTCTTGATTTTTTATATTTGCCATGTGGGCGAATATTTCAGAGAAGAAGTAACCTCCAACGAGTATGCCTAAATCGTTGCCCGATCGTATGTGATCGACTTTGGAGGGTTCGACACATTTAATATTCGTTACACTTTGATGAATCAAAAAGCTGACGTACGCCATCTCGGTTACTTCTCCCACGATCCGCTGACTGTAATGAAAATTCGCTATAACTAGCGTAACGTCAACAATAATATACGAATATAAAGGCTGCAAAATTAAAGGTGTTACAAACTAACATTTCTACAAGCTAAAATCAAGGTGTCCTTAAAATGACCTTAACCGTTCCACTGAGAAAAAAATGAACTTCGTCACCTGATGCTACTTTCGATACTAAATACTCGCTGGAAAATAAAAATTACATATTTCGTTTAGTTTAAAACATATTACCTTGTAACACCTTCAATTTTCCACCCAATATAACATACAATTATTTATTTCTCAAACAATTATTAGCAATGCTACTTGTTAATGCCCGAAAAACCACCTTAAGTGCAATTTAAAAGAATAGTATAATATATTAAATAGTGACATTACTTTCGGAATTTATAATTTAATAATGTCAAATTGGAAATCTCTAAATAGCCATTTCTTCCCAAATTAAACCAGAATCATTATTACTTAAAGGATTCCTTCATTTCTTATAATTCGTGTATTTCTCACAATCAATAAGAACAAGCACAATCAGAATAAACATTGGTAAGAATGAACATTTGATAAATTTGTTCCACGTTTTTTGTCATGACAAATGATTAATTTAAAGAAATGATGCAGCCTACAAAGTTTATTCACCCGACACCTTTTACACGTAATAAAATCTAAACTGTATATCCTACTGGTAAATGTTAATGACAAAAGCTTTAAACATAGAATTAAATAGTAGGAGCAACTAATTTTCAAAAAAAGGAAGGGAGAAGCTTAAAAAACTCATCAAATTTTCTATGCTACCTTATAATTCTGTGTTTTAAACTGTCAAGGAAACTTTGATCGACAACGGAGGTGTTCAATACTAATATGAAAGTTTCAGAATTTTCTGAATTTCGACTTAATTGTGTTCCCCTGTGAGTAACTTTATCCTGAAATGTTAGCGATTATTAGCAAAAATAACAAAATCCGTTCATTATAGTTTTTAATACTCTACAAATAAATGATGGCTATTTATTTTCTTATTCATTTTCTCGACAATTTCTCATCCTAATCTACTTGAAACCATCGTGATGATGGTGGGGGTACTAGTTTTGAAGGTAATTAAAAATAAGGCATAAAAATAATACCAGGAAGATCTGTATATGATACATACAAGGTGAATAAAAAGCAATTAGTATCAAAAGTAACTTTATTTACAGCCATTGGCAAAAGCTTTTCTTGCGTCCTTGAGTAGATCTATATAATGAATTTGTTACGCAACATACTAAATAAATATGCACAAGGCTGATGTCATGCTATCAAACTTACTTACTGATAGCAGTAGAAATATATTTACCTACGAAGTATACCATCAACCATTTCTTCCTTCATATCATCTGCTCGCAGATAACAAGCAGCCTTTGATATTAGCAATGAAATAAATTTGTAAAATTCCGTCTCGTCAGATTCATCAGAAACAAGAATCCTGCGTGTGAAACAGAATTACAGGAATACCTTAAATTTCTGAGGACTTAATGAGGTGCAAGCCAATTAATTTGTACATAATCGTGAAGGTCTCATTTAAAAATGTTTTGCGCACGAAAGGAAATAGAAACGGAAAAAACACAGAAAAGTATAACTAAAACACAGTTTTCCCACCACAAAATAGGTAATCAGATGTTATTTAAAGAAAGTAGACGATTTTTATGTTACACAATTAGCTTGTGCTTTATCTTTCGATACAAATACATACATAAATTGGAAAAACACATATTTTATCATTGACAAATCGAAAAAACAAAAGCTAATTCCTCAATAACATTTCTAGTAAAATTATACGAGTTCATTGATCTTTTCGAAGATCATTCAAAGTCATTTACGATCGTTTAAAATCTTTCTTCGCTGAATGACCATAAGAATTTCTTAAGCGCAATAATTCGTCGATTCGGTTGTAAACATGACACAAACTCACACTAATTATCCTCGTTACTGGAATTGTCAATCAATGACAGAATCAATCAATGTATTGCTGTTCATGGTCGTTCTTTCGAACATGGAAGATAAGCAAAGTCTTGTGATCGTGAATGACCTTAAACGACCTTGAAAAACCATATCATAGATTATTGCACTTTAATAGAAGTGGGCTATATGCCTATGTAAAGATGCTGTCCGATAAAAAAAACAGAGGCCACCTTCAAATCTCAGCAACACTTCGGATACATAAGTAACATTAAAGCAATAAAAGCGATAATCGCATGGCAAGCTTATAATGGGTCAAAGTGTATAGAATCCGCAGTAGTTGAAGAATAATATACCACATACTTGTATTACTTTAGTAAGGATATTTAGAAACGCAAATTTTACTCTCCAACATCAATTATATACCTATATGTACATCTGTTGATTACAGTTCTTCCGTAAAACGACAAATTTTCTGTTATTTAATTTCTCACCCACTTTTCTTACATTGGCATAGCAAATAAGAAAAGCAATAAAATCAAATAAAATGTATTCTTCTGGAAATATACTTGTACAGGATGAGTTAAAGATTGCCGCTTTGAAATACCTTGCGCAAATAATACCTTAACGCGTAGAAAACGGTATTTTAATATAATAAAATAATATTTCCCAGGGTAGACGATCTTTGACTTACCCTACTATTCGCTATAATATCATTTAATTTACAATACCCTTGTATGTTTTTTAGTGTTTACTCATGAATTCAATTATAATAAATAAAATGAATAGAAATCAAATTACTTGTGTATCCTGTACACTGGATGATGGTGATATTTAACGAATTCTGTTAACCATTCTTGTACGGCATCGTGCTTGTCATTATTAGCCCATCTCTGAAGAGGAGGAGATATTGGACATCGAAGAATATCTCTGGCCTCCGATATCGCTCTGTCCCAGTCAGAGGTTAAATTTCTCGGGAGATTTTTCTTAATATCGGTGACTTTGCATGAACGGGGAGTTGCAGTTTCATTCCCAAACTCTCTTCGCTGGGCGTCAAGGTATATTCTCTGTCGGTCGCGCCATTTTCCAATCACAACATTCAGTTTCTTTAGACTTGACAAGAGATAGTTGCTCGCCGACATAGTTGCTCGTTGATCATTAGACGCACTTTTACACTGAATTAGATATTTGCTACCTGTGGTTCCTCGAACGATTACAGTCACATTAACAGTTCTCATATAAAATATTTCTTTTTACGATTTAAACTTATTGTTGAGGTTTGAAGATCACGCTTTTCTCGAAAGATTTGCCCTAGACCTAACTATTAGATCTAACAATTAGAAGTCACAATTTGCAGCACATTGCTTGGATAGAATAAAAACCACCAAGTTTTTTAAAGTATCACAGGCACCAATAAGGCTGACCGTCCACACTGACTTCACCAGATAGTGTAAACTCAAGCCGAGACGAAAGATAAGAGTTTATCCGATACTTTCAAAAGGCTCTAAGGAGTTTGTAAAATAAAATATGTGAAAATTAAGCAATACCAGAGCATAGAGTACCATCCTCTTTTGTCTTGAAAAGCCTTCCGGAGGACCCTGAAGGCCTACAAATACAGTGCGAGTGTTGCACTCGAGTTCTTTATTATCCGGATTTAGTTATAGATACACGTCGTACGCGATAAATTTTTTATAAAAGTAAACGTAACCTCTTGAGTTTCGCCACGATTAATAGATAAATCTTCTTTTTCCTAAACGTTTCTATCGCAGTACAGTAGACTCCCGTACAACGCGGGGGATACGTTCCGCGTAATAGGGAATCGCGTTATACGGGACATACATTATCATGTATGAATCTGTACAACCAATGTTAACAAGACGGCGTCGTTGGAACTTATTTATTCATACTTTCGATAGTGAATAACTGTTAAATAGTGAAGTGCATATTTTTATTTTAATTAAAAGTTGAATAAAATTATTTTCCTCTTATATATCTTTAAATGTGTATGTATTATTATTTTTTTTATAAGCCACTATTTTTTTTAAACTGTCAGCTTCACTGTTCATATATAAACAATAGGTAAGTGTATACATTTGCTTTTCTAAGCAAAAAATCAGAAACTATGTGAAAATGTTAAATTTATCTTACGCGTTATACGGGACTGTTTATCGCGCTGTATGAGTACTGGTCGCAATTTTTTCGTCGCGTTATACGAATTAGCGTTTTACGGGAGCGCGTTATACGAGAGTCTACTGTATATTTTATCGGAATAAATACGTACAAGTATCTCCCGTCTAACACGGTATTCCTTTGTCCTAATACGGTTAGAAAATTGGAAAACCCCCTAACAACACTGTAAGTGTCAGGGATTTTCAGGCGCAAGCGCAATCATTGAATACATTGATATCTCTTATTTAAGCATATGAGTTTGCTGTATCCGAAAGGTGGGCCGGAAGTTTATACCGCAGGAGGGGAAATCCATTTACGGACCCCCCCCCCCCCAAGGTGCTGTTTGCCACTGTTGGTTTCGTTCGTCTTGTGGACTGCTGAATTTTTTTAAAGCAGCGGTGAGGTTTTCCAAGTAGATATTTTTGGAAAATGCTTCCACTTTAAAATAAAGGCTACACGCAAGAAACGAACAAAAAAGAACTGCAAATATAAGATCGGAGTAGATGCAGAACGATAAGGAACAACCTACAATTCTCGCATAACAAACGTAAAAACATTTAGGATCAAATTTCAGGATCACGAAAAATACGTCGATCGTATTTTAATCGCCTAATTAAACCTACTAATTGTAAGCCACAGCAGACAATCTAATCTTGGATATACAACTCCTTGGTCAAGAGGAAGATTGGACGGGGATACTTTTCGAATATTTGTTAATCGTAACGGTCCTGCTAGGTACTTAACTATAACGAATATTTGCAATTATTCTTAAAGAATTTTTTAGTCATAAAAACTAACGGATCATAACAGCAAATTACTCAGAACTTCGAATACAAAAGATATTGAGTTTCACGTTAGAATTTTTTCAATAATGTGATGAACTTTAGAAAAAACTGACAGTCTAGCAGAGAAATGCAATATACGCATCATATGCAATAATAATAATAATAAATATAAGCATTTATCCGCTAGAATCAGACAATTTTTATTATTACGACTTTGTTTAGAATTATTCCTACGGTATGTACGCTAAAATAAGCTTTGAAAACATGATTTAAATGACAGACAAATAAATGAAAGACAAATATAACAGTGCGAGGAAATTACGCATTTTCAACAGCACCTAAACATGGCGGGCATTTTTTTTTTGCAGCAGACAGAAATCACTTTACCATATAACATTCTTCTTTATTCTTTTAATATATTTCAAAAATGCATATGTGTATACATAAAAACTATATTTTGCTCCTATAATCTCTTACCCACTAGATCACTTCAGACTAATTCATAACTTTGCCAATTGACATTAAACTCATGAAAACGGTAGAACTTTAACTGTATGCATCTTTATCCTGAAAATTCTCTTGGATTGAAATATATCTAATATAACATTTGAGCATGGCGAGAAAACATTCCATTTTTCTCCTTCCGTATTGTCTATTAAATATGGTGTAGATGCTCTAAGTGTACTGAAAAAGCTGTTAGATTTAAAAATCAGTCAGATAAAAAATGGTGAAATTCAGTAATAATTGTAGGATCTAGTATAGATAATTATATGATTTGTTCATTATAAGCGTTCCAAAAGATAACATGTATCACAATGCACTGCTAACAATTTAACGTGATTTTAAATAATAAAAAGACAAGTAAAAGCCAAACAGAAACAGATTATTTGGTAAACCACTTTTTTAGGATTCCGATATTAACTATCAACAAGTTCTTTAAAAACACTGCTTTGCATAATATATAGCGCAAAGAGGAGAAGACGTTTACCTTCGACCTACACAATTGATGGACCACGTTTATACATTAAGTGTATAAAACCTTTCTTCTTCGGACATTACGTATACCACTAGTTTTGAGAATCTTGTGAAAATTCAATTTCCCAGGAATATCCCAACATTCCCTGAAAAACTGTCAATCACGGAAATTTAAAGTATATCTAATAGATTTGCTTGATATTTACATAGATCAGGTAAACAATGTCAATACCAAAGAAGGTATACAATATTAAAAAAGAATATCTGTAGAGTCTGATCTCAAAACAAATATTCTGCCTGTAACTACTTATGTAATATAATCATAAAACTCATAAGATTAAAAAAGTAATACTAAATTATGAAGAATGCGATGATAAACTGGATTACAACGATAAACAATGCAATCAATTGTACCAGCTGAATAAATGCTGTGCGTCTTATCATGAATTAAAGTGTATCATTCTTAGCTAAAACTGCGGAACTGTTAGATTCGCTTTGAAAGATTTCCATCAATCGTCACTTAAATAATTAGCTTTATTCCAATGCTAGAGTTTAAATCATTTGGAAGACCTTTTACACGTATAAAAGGTATACACTTGTTTCAAGACGTCGAATTTGTGTTGAGATTCGACCCTGTTATATGTATATGCAATAAATGTACAGTAGTGCACGGGGCTTGCAGAGCGGTGAGATGTCACGGACTTCACCTTTTGTTCGTTTGATTTCGTAAATATACATATGCATCTTCATCTGATTTAGATATCCGGGTCTCCTGTGTTCTTCTTTGGTAATAACTCCTCTTGCGCCTTCCACTTTTCTCTCAGTATAGCAGGATATGTACGGACCTTGGACATGGATACTTCGACCACAACGTTGCATCATATCACGCGGTATAATTCTGACAGGAATTCTTCTCTCTTCGTTACAGTGGAATCTCTCCATAATACACGTCGTACTAAGTATGAAATCCTTAATAAAGGAATAATATGACACAGAACACTTTATATACACGCATTTCACGGCTTGAACGCTATCCCCTTGTCGCGTAACAGTTTGTAAAAATTATGATTACTGAATGCAGACATTTTACAGTTACTTCAATTTGCAAAGTAAGCATAACTGATATTAGGTATAAGAATTCCTCGAGTTTCCTAAGTTGTGAGTATTAAACAAAAAGTTCACGTCCTACATCGAAAGTATTCAATAAGTCGCCGACATGTCTCCACTTCTAACGGAATTAACAAGCGAGGATTTAATTCTTAAAAATGTTTCCTGCGGCGGTTTTTCGGAGGCACCAAGAGGTGTCTATACAGTTATAGGAAAATGCTCATTTGGTCAGGGTTGTTACCTTAGATAAAAAGGGAAACTCTTTTTATAAATTGCAACTTTATATTAACTCGCGAGACATTTTTTGTGATCAAATTTATTTGCTTTTTATTCCAAGTTATAAATACTCTCCCCTCCCCGCACCCTGGCGCACGCATATGTGTGTACATACGTGACTATACACCGATATACACGTATGTGCATACACATACGCCCGTACACCGTTATATGCATATCTCTGTAGAGCGATAGGTGTATTTTACAATAATTAGTGTACGCGAATATTTTGTTTTGTCTTCCGTGCTTTAGTATCCTTTTATCGTATGCTTAGCTCGTGTATCGCGCGTCATTGCATGTTCGTCATGTTAAACATAACATTCGGTTCCCAAAAGCTCTGCGGCCCGCGTTGAGCAATATTTACTCGACCACTTTCAGCACTTTCCCAATGGCGATGGTTTTATCTGTAACGAAGATTCACGCGCGAAGACAATAAATACTGCCGCTTAAAAATAGGGAAGTGCAAGCTATTTTATACGGGCCTTCTGATACTCACTTTCATCTCTAAGAGTGAATCTTCCCATTTGCGGGAAGAGTTTAAATCTCTCCAAACATATGACTCCTGCACATTCGATTCTCATTATCGCCACCTGATCTTGCTTGACAAACCTTGGTCTTGTCTTGCTCTTATCACCGGTCTTTTTGTCAACCAGACAAATCAGCGCTTTCACGGTTACTTCTTCTGCGGCGCAATGGATGTGCATAACAGCGCTATATCCTGCGCAGATGATGCTTTTGTGCTCCAAAATAACAACTTGCGCGTCGAAAACCTTGCCCGTTTTTATCGGATTGTTACTGTCGCACAAAACGAATCCAGGGCTCACGTCTTCTTCTTCAATACCCTTTAATTTGATCTTTACGTTTTCCCCAGGCCCGACGGACGTTACTTCCTCGTCGTCCGACCATAATTGGTCAACCGTCACGGCTGTCTACAAGTATTATGAAAATTAGAACATCACAGTACTTTGCCAATCACTAAATAAACAGAACATTGGTATATTATGATTTTTTTCCATATATTTTAAGATAGATAATGACTGAAATTACATCCGAAGTTAGATAGTGTTAATAAATCCGATGCATATGGTAAACTACTTTCCTTATTGTCACTCTATGATCATATTCTTCCTTAATTTATTTCATTTGCAAAGAAAATAACCTCAACTTGCAATCTATGCGAAAAGCTTTAAATAGTAAAGATGAAAGGATTAAAGAATGAAGCGACGTACCCTGTTTGGCATAACCAGCAAGGACTGTCCTTTCTTAGCTTCTCCAGCTTCGACTTTTCCCATAACCACCGTTCCCATGTCCTTATACTTATCTACGATTGGCATGATGAATGGTCCGTTGCTTTTACGGTTCAAGGATGGGAGAGAATCGATGAAAGGTATGAACGGTGGCCCGTGGTACCAATTACACAGCTGTTCCGGTATCGGATCCTTTAGGCCAATACCCAATTGACCCGAAACAGGCATAAACGTAAGATCTTTTGCAGGATTGAAGCCTAGTTTACGAAGATATGGCAGTATTTTATCTCTGAAAAGGAAATTAGACAATAGAAACAAAATTGACATAGGATAAAAGAGAAATCTCTGACAGTTTGTGTTATGGGCAAAATTGTTTGGAAACGTTAGAAAATCGCAGCCACTCTAGGTGTTTACCTCATATACTCCTGCAAGAAAATAAATTGAAGCAAGCGTCGAATATATTTGTAAAATGAAACTAAAGTAACCAATTATTTTGAATTTCGGTGATGTCGATTGTTCTTTTAAGGTAAATAAAATGTACTGAAAGGTAAGAAAAGAATCGAACTAAATCTTGTCTGGCTACAAATGAATTTGCTGTAATCGATCATTAATGAACTATTTAAACCGCGAGTGATTACTGCGAGTGTAAGCTTATATATTAACATTTAGCAAAGAATCAAGACTTGCGTCTCTTTTCGTCTTCTCCAATGGATCTACACAATGAATAAAGGTATCTAAATATCATAATAATACTGTCAGAGTGGTATGACATTGTGAGCGATATGTACCTGCATTCATTGTATCTTCCTTCGTCCCACTCTACCGTCGGATCGTCCATTTTATTGACTAAAACGACGAGATGTTTGACGCCTGCGGTTTTTGCAAGCATCGCGTGTTCTCTCGTCTGTCCGCCTCTGTCAAATCCCGTCTCGAATTCGCCTTTTCTCGCCGATATGACGAGCACAGCGAGATCCGCTTGCGCAGCACCGCCGATCATGTTTGGTACGAAACTCTTATGCCCTGGAGCGTCTAAAATCGTAAAATGCTTTCTATCGGTCTCGAAGTACGCTCTGCCGACTTCTACGGTTTTTCCCTTCTCTCGTTCCTCCTGGTTCGTGTCGAGAGCCCAACTTAGATACCACGTTTCTCGGCTCCTCTCTTTCGCCTCTCTTTCGTACTTCTCCAACGTCCTCTTGTCGACCATCCCGGTCAGTGCCATTATTTGTCCGCCGATCGTAGATTTACCCGCATCTGTAATATTTAATTTGTCAATGGTCAACTTAAATCCAAAGTTAGAATTCAACTTATGAAAGTTTGAATTTTTAAGATTTTATATATTCTTTTTATTGAGTTCTCATTACTGAAATTGGTATTTTAAAAAATCGTATGCTGATTGTGGGCTTATAACAAACTTCGCAAAGTGGAATATATTAATATCTGTGAGAAAATTTTACAACTCCTAATATCGTCGTGAAAAATGCTATTTGGTGGTAAATTTTCAAAACACAAATGCAAACGATATAAGTGGATATTTATGATAATAACAATATTTGAAGTTTCTTTCCATTACATCTGTTTTGTTCTCATAATATGTCTATAAGGAATCAGTTCTAATATTCTTATAGGGTGTGGAACATTATAAGGAAAAAACCCTTAATTTGTGAAGATATTTAAGAAAATTATTTGAAATTTATTTAATTATAACTAAGATTGACATTATTTTAATCTATCTTACGTACCCACATGGCCTATAAAAACAACATTCACATGCTCCTTTTTGCTTTTCGTATCTTCCGTTACTTTAATCGGCTTTTTCTTCGGTATTTTAACGACCATCTCCTCGTCGTCTTCATTTTCGGCCTGAAAATGAAAATAGTTTAATCAACGACATTCTTCAACTTAAGGTATGAACACTATAACGCATTTTAACAAAATGATATATTTTCAATAATCAATAACTAAAATGCTGCAAAAATCAAATTATAACTGTAGCATCAATAATGTTGTTGGCATGTGATACAAATATAAGATTGAATATGATTTTTGGAAAAAATTCATAACCGTCACACACAATTCATTCACGGATTCTAGATGACATGGCATAAATCCAGTCTTATCCTCTGCACTGCCGTTTTGTATGTTTTACTTCTAATTACCACCAAAAACAACCGAAGGTGTACAATTCTCTTCAAGCGTATGATAATTTTCACTTTTAATACCAAAGATAACAACACATAACAACAACCAAAGCAAAACACTTACACTTTGGAATGAGTATGCATTATTCTATGATTCCAATAGAATGTATTTGAACTGAGCATAAATGGTAATCATGCCATATATAATTTCATATAGACATAATTGATCTTTACAGATATCAATATTAGTTCAATTTCGTTTCTGCTTCAAATCTGATAAAAAGAACACTTTTTATTGGAAAATTCTTCTTTGCTTTCTTTTAAGAATAAGAAATGATGATTCAAAGTGACAAATAATATGAAAGGTTACAGAAAATTTTGTATTGTTTGTTAAATATCTTCTGCCCACCCTTCAAGAGCATGTTATTAGAAATCTGGTGTTATTAAAGGATGATTTCTGCTTTACATAGCTTTTATGTGAAGATAACGCATAAAATACTGTGAAGTATAACATCTACATTTGTTCACAATTGTTTTTTATCCAATGATGTATTTCTACCTGTGAACTAATCCAAATAATATGTAAATAGGGTAATATCATCTGAATAAAGACCACAACAATTTGTCAATAAATACCAAAAGGAGGTTATTTTCAATAACTTACTCGCCTTATGATGGGACTGAAGTTGATCTCCACTTTCGCAGCCTCCATTTTTGAGTCTATCAAAAAAAAGACAATTTTCTATAGGAATTTGGCACGGGAGCATGGATGTTCTGAATAAAGAATACATTTAAACAAACTCTATACATATAGGAATCTGGCTAGGAGTAAGCATTGAAAGTTGAGGCTGGAAAAGTGGAGGCCAAGTTCAATCCCATGCAGGGAAACTACTCCATGCTCTGACTTTCTCCTGTCATTCAACAGTATTGTCATCTGAATTGGTATACAGTAAGACAAATAATAATAAATGTGGTCTCTACCATATTTCCTATGGAAAAATTTGTCTGTAAGTAAACGAATATTGTAACGAATACCCAGATGGCATTGAAACTAGCAGGTCATATCTTCCGACTGGGCCAAAGTAGAAAGCTATTACACATTTTAGTGCTTTGAACCTATGTACGCACTCAATAAATATTTGTCACTGCATGCTGGAGATATATACATACATATTTCGTTAATTGTTTTAAAACTACATAAAAAAATGTATCTGAATATACGCGTTTGTAGAAAATACAATGATGCATTATGTGCACAGTTCTCCTTAAACATCTTTTAGTTGTGATAAATTAAGTCAATTTAGAACGTACAATTTTGTCCTTTATGTTTGGATATTCTGCAAAAAAATCTGCAATAAACAATTTTCGTGCTACAAACTAAGACATTTTTCGAACAAATTCATTCTATCCACAGCAGAAATGATCACTGTAAATGTTGACCACTGAAAAAATTAAAAACAATTGTATAAGTACCTGTCCATCTTGATTGTAGTTTATTATCGGCATTGAAATGCTGATTTCATTACAACAGTACATGTACCTTACCACACTTTTTCATAACAGAATAGTATGGTAATATAAATACTGTGTGTGCAGGGACATAAAAATCTATTATGACAGAGTACAAAATTTTAGAAAAAAATGGTACATAGACCACTGTTTGGTCACAATTACCTGCTAATCTCATTGACCTCTTCACCCTGTCATGAACACCTATAGCATGTATGTGACCTTTTATAATATGAAATTTTAATCTCATAAGGGCAAAGTCATTATATGCACATGCCACCGTCATAAAAATGACTGTATCTTGAAAGAGCTTTCTAACCATGCAGCTTACCAGTTATTGATTATAAAGTGCCAATTATGATTATTATCATGTTAAAAGAATCATATTTTAGTTTACTACCGTAAATTCTCTCTTAACTGTCCAATGTCATCGCTAAAAATCAAGGCATTTGATAAAATAGTTTATCATATAATGTTGTTTACTGTTGTGTAATGATTTTTAATAGGGCTTAATTATAACTTCCCTGTCATATGAATGAAATGCCAACTGACGTTATGAATTTCTTTAAATATCTTCTTTCTAAGTCTGTTATCAAGAAGGGAGAAAATTACCTCTTCATTTTCAGGAGTTAAAAGTGGATCACCATCGACAGCTGCTTCTTCCCAAGAATCTGCAGGTTGATGTTCTGGACTGGTGGTAATGTGATCGGGAATTGGCGGAGGTGCCCCTCCTCCAGCAGGTGGTTCTTCAACCCGACTACCAACAGGGTCTGGCGAAATTGCTGTAGTTGAATTTCCTGCTAAAGAAAAGTGGTCATAAACATGTGTCACTATATACTTTTCTTTGTACAATTAATCAATACAGGACAAAAACCCTTAAATTTGATAAAATATAGATTCTCACTACTGTTCATGTCTTTTTAATTTGATTTTTGCAAAAATATAAATACCAGAAGAAAAAGGAAGCAGAGCACATATAAACTTAGATATATTTGACGTACATACTCCACATATACAAACACACTGAATTGAATTTATGATTACAAGAATTAGATGGTGTACAGGCACAAATACTTTACACATATGCAAAACTTGCATAATTGCATTAAATACATTGATTTGTGATATCCAGCTAAAGTGTATTGTATAGTACCTCGTACAAAACAGCAACATACAAACACTGAAGCTTTCTGAACATCATTTTTAGCTTCATGTAATCCATTACATTTATCAAAATATTCGACCTACAGGTCCCAATATAATCGCAACAACATTATGTATGTGAAAAGATATAGATAAAAATAATTACAGTAAAAGCAACTGAAGACTTTGATATGATAAAAGAAGCTGAATCTTGGATCATATTAATCCAAAGCAATCAACTGGAAATATTCAAAGAAATTGTAATTTATTCCTTTTATAACAGAATATTTGCGATCACAAAAATCCTTGAAATATTATGTAATTAAACATTACATTTAAGGTATTTAATTATATGAGATTAAAATGCAGATTTATATTAATTCAAATGACCATAGTAAAATTCTTCCAATAGTACTTCTTGATTTTTTCATCCCCTAACCTCTATTCAAATTCTTACATACTTCAAAATAAATGTCATGTTTACTACAATGACAATGTCCATCATCAATACTATATTACACTTTCCTAAACAAATTTGGTAATGTCGTAAAAATTTACAATTCCTTCATAAATAAATAACGTGCATTTTTTTTAAATAAGAAAATTTCTTATGTGAACAATGTAAAAAATATCGAGTAATGTTTTAAGCAATCTTTAATGTGATGTACATTTACGATATATTCGTCAACTCATCTACAAAAATCGATCATAGTTAAACGATCACGATTACGATGTGTACAAGTTTTAAACGTAAAGTGAAAAAATATATAAGCCCATTATAATATATTGCATGATAAAAAGTCTTATTTTCTGACTCTTGGCGGATCGAATTTACCGAGTTTGAAACACTGTAATGTATTGAAATCTGAACAGATTAAATCTTTCTCACAATCGCACCTGGCGAATGCCCGATAAGTGAATCATTTTTAATAATACGTTGCGTAGTTGAAAGATTATAAAATCCCCTTGTTCTTTATACAGAATTTACGCTTAACTTTTTGGTTGTCGGCATAATGCGATTTTGAACATGTATAATAAACATTTTAACATATCTCAAATACTTGACACAGTTGAACCACTCGCTAACGGTGTGCGGTAATGTGTACGAAAAAACATTTGTAATAAATTTCATTGAAAGCACAAAATTAAATTGTTTAGTAATACTATTCATTAATACAATAATTGGTGAAAAGTAATGATATTTAAAAGTACAATTTAAAAAGGATTTCTAATTGTTTTAAAAAAAACTTTAATAAAATAGAAAGTTTAATAGATTTAGATAAGAAGTTTTGGGTAATATTTGTCAATCTCACACTGTAAATGAAAAAGTAAAGACTGTTTTGAATGATACTGATAAATTGTTGCGAGAAAAACAATAGTAGGATAAAAATTTCAAAAACCTGTTTTAACCAGTACAAAGTTATAAATTGTTTAGGATAACAATACGAGCTTCGGTGCATTGTTTAAAAATCATTTGTGGCATCCAAGCTGGAAAGTATCGAAGATAACATTATGAAAAAACAAAAAATAACAGAACAGATTGAAGGCAATATGGAATGGAAAAACGCAAGTTGAAGGAGCATATTTAGTCATTTTTAATTCTTAAATCATACACATTCAATCTTAAGCTATTAATAGATATCATTATTAAAACGTGTACCATGCTAACATTTCACGAAGAGAAAAGAGGTTAGAATGAGGACATGGAAAAAATTATACGAACAAAATATTGAATGAATTGTCCAACATGCACATACATATGTAAGCAGAATACACGACATAGGTCTGCATAAGGACTGCAGATAAGAAAAATTATAAAAGAAAATAAATTAGAATGAATTATAGAAGGAAATAGGTCAATTGATGACAAACTAAGTACACATGTTAACAGACAGATAGGGTTGTATGAATAATACTTTTAACATTCCGAAGCGATATAAAGTAGTCCAAATATGGAAAACTAACCACAAAATAAAAATGTGCGAGAGGGTGCGGGGAGTGGTGTAAATATGAAAAACTGTTTGACAGTGATACGCTAATGGTTAATTTGCAACGAAAAGTAAATAAGTGCTTAAGAAATGTGGAACTAACCTTGATTTTGCATATCAGGCGGCATGGTAGTGGTTACTGTATCGACGGCCGCGGAAGTAACGGTGTAGGGGCTGTCAGGAGCAACGGGGACCGACGAGTTGCTGCGTATGCAAAACGAAGGCACGAATTCTGCGGCATTCACGTTCAACGTCGAGAATTTACTCTGAAGACTGGTATTATCGTCGCTCCTAGTCACGTCGTTGTCCGCCTGCTGTTCCCATGAATCCGGTGCCACACTGTTCGCCATATTTCGATTTTACCGTCTTTTTACAGCACACTCGACGTACAGTTTAAACACGATAGAATTTGAATGCAGTCGACCGCAGATAACGCCGCAATTCGACTGTGGCGAATAACCTGAATAACACTCGCGGGCCCGAGTCTTGGCGTATTAGAAAAATATCTTTATTTCACGGATTATTTCTCCGCGCACCGCACACACCGTCCATGCGTATGGTTACTGCTTACTCGGCAGCGATCCGCGTGCGCGCGACCATCGTGCTCTCTTCGCTGGTATTCCTCGCCGCCGGAAACTACGTTACTCAATGCAACAACTACTTGCAACGGCTGTCCTTACGTTCAATGTTTACAAACAAATGCCAACGGTATATCACGAAACACGCGTATTATTCAATAAAAATATTAATATTCCTAAGAATTACAATGCCGATAAGATGCAACTACCGTAAATTTAGAATTATTCTTGGCATACCATGCCGATATGGGCGCATTTTGAACGGAGACCGTTGAGTATGACCTAATAAGACTTACCTGTTACGCTTACAATCAGCACCGACGAGATAATCTTCAAGACTGACGATCTTCGGGCTTTGCGCAACTAGTAAACACCTCGCTCACTAGCGGCCTCTGAGATTACCGTATGCCGCCACGGCAGAAATGTAGATCAGTCCCCACAAATACCTGAGAGAAAACCGATTTTTTTTCTCGTAACAGATATCGAACAGGTTCTACTTGTTAACAATGACAAATTCAAACAAACTATCTCTATACTATTACGCGTTTATCACATTATCTTTCGTCTAAGATTATTTTTTTATGAAGAGCCGGTCACTATATGTAAATACTCAATTGTCAATTCCTCTTAACGTAATCATAGGATGAACCTGAATAATTATTTGTTGTAATTGATTGTTCCTTCGCAGCTTACCTCTGAACGCATTGAGTTTAAACAAACATTTAGTGCATTCGGTTTGAATGAATTGTACTTGTTTCTCGCTTGTTATATGCACAAGTTTGAGTGGTAATTTAACATATGTAGTAATTTACTATTTAAAAAATATTGGTTCTTTCTTTTTCTGATTCTTATATTCAAGAACTTCTTTCACGACTTTATTATATTGGGATTCGACCAAATTCATCGCCGATGAAGAAAAGAAGAAAAAAGTAAAAGTGATATTGTATGTGTTGGAATGGTATGTTTTGAATTCAGCGAACTCTCCCGCCGGAATACTTCTAATTGCACATTGGCGACCGACTGCATGAAACGAGCGCGATTGCATCTAAAGAAGTTACAATTTCATTCCTTTACGAATATTCCAAATAAAGTAAATAGGAAACTAACAAGAACCTAGCGAATCTACGCCGAGGCTTCATTTTAAGGACACAGCAGTTCCATATGACCTTCGAAGTAGATCAACACAATTTATACGTACTGAGAACAGTTCACGACGATTTCAAATTTATTATATTTAATATTGTCAACGTGACATATATTAAATAAATCGTTTAACTCCTTTTTCGTATAAAAAAAGACATTCTTAATTACGATAATTACTCTCACATACAGTAATGTTTCAAACATTTTCTTTCAATAAGTATAAATTCGTTGTGAAGATTTTACATTATACATTAAACATTAAAAAAAAACAAATAGTAGTTGTTAAATTTGATTTCTATGGAATGCCATTTTTGAGACTAAATGATCATTGGGTACGCGTGCGCTTGATTAAAAGACTGTTAACATAATCTTCGGACAGGTCCTGAAAAAAGGAAATTTAAATAAACCGGTAAACATCAAGTGTCTATTATCTTCGGCATAAATCTTCTTGTTTTGCATAAGAAAGACAAAGTCCTTGTTTACATTCTACAAGGTATAAGAACGGATCAGTGTGAGTAGGTACTGCACAAAAACTCTAAATACATTCTGTACGTAAGTACTTACAGTGTGTCGTCCATATCCTTTGGCCGTTAGAGAACTTGTGCGGATAATTTTGTTTAAGGAATATCTTTATTTAGTTAAAATTATGCACTTTACTTGCCATCATAACACGCAATTCTCGATTTAACAGATGAAATCATAGATATGTTTGAGAAGATAGGACAATATAACATAACATTATAAACATAACATTTTTACTGCTTTTTCATGGAACTAATAATAACGTGCACAATTTTTACACATAAATGTTTCGCATATGTGCATTATTATAACGTATGAACCAAACAGTTATATTTTGAATTAACAATTAGCACTCTGCAATGTGTTTGTAATTTTGTAAATGTACACGAAGTAGTGCAAGATCTACAGGATATTTTTGTAAATTATTCTATCGCTCGTCAATGATTTTTTCTGGACATTTATTTAGTTACCTATTGTTATCAGTTTAGAATGTATTGGTTTGAATCACAATGTAGGCACTAGCTTTTTGCTCCGTCTACAAGGAAGTTATGTGTTCTATTTCAAAAGCAATCGGATTGTTGTTCATTTTAACAAAATACTCACACTGAGGATTGAATAACTTATTTGAGAGTCAACAACAATCGATTGCATCTGTTTTATTTTTTTAATTATTTCTTAATTTCATTTTTGTATGTATTGAATACAAGAGCCATGAACATAGAATTTTTTCACAAAGGATATAGAAGTAAAGCAAAATAATCATAACAAAATTTTCAAAAAAATACGTAGATAATAATTTAAAATAATTTAGATTATAATTTAAATTTAACCCTCGCAGTGCGGCAACGGGGTCACTACAGACCCAAGTGTTTTGACGAGAGATGATGCTACGTGTAGTAGTGGCACAGTGAACGCCCTTAAAGGGGGAAAAGGGGGGTCTCCACCTATATATCGAAGATTATGCCAATGTTTTGTTTTGACGCTCAACGCGTTGTTCGCTCTATCTCACTCTTCCTCAATTCATTTCATCGTTCTTTTGGTTTACAAGTATGATTAGTAGAATATCGGTGTGGGTCACGAAAGACCCCGTTGCTGGACGCTTCGTACCGTACTCCGAGGGTTAAGAAATATGGATCTGAATATGTATACTTAAAGCTCAAAAGTGAAGTCGAACTATACGCACGTTGTTTCGCATATAGTCAACTGAAAATCACGAATTACTATTCAGAAATCAGTAATCTTTCACGCAGTGCAGTAAAAACGCGCAAAAATAACGTTGCCCTACATTACGAGGATTTCGAGCAACTTATTTCACTCAAAAAATCTTGAAATTATATAAAATTTAGAAACGAGAATTTCCACAATGAAAATCTATTAAAAGAAGTCAAGGCGTTGGCAGATTTGTAAGTCCCTAACATCAAACTTTGCGCGTTACGGTTTTCGTACGCATATACACAATTTTCCGTCTCGCTGAATTGACTCGATGACCTACATAAGTGTTCGCCAAAAGTAATAAGACGTAATTTCTGCTCAGGACTTCGGTACATAAAGTTATGTTTTGCATAACTAATTGCCACGAATACTATGCCATTTAAAAAACTTCTCCCAATTGAGAATTATTTAGCAACGTAAATGTTTGTTGACAAAAGAAGGCTCCAATCGGATGCAAGTGTGCGCATGCACGAAGCCATCTGATTGGTTAAGACACATCGAAAATCTGCGAATAGGAAAAGATCTATAAGTAGTGGACTAGCGCACCCGTATGCGTTCACATTCGGTACTAAAATATTGAATTGCTTTTGGTGTTTGCTGGCTAATGGCCCTCCGAATGAATAGACGAACGGGTGCCTACGGGTGTACGTATTTCCTCCGGTATATCGGCACTAAACGACAAGGAAAATGTTCCTCTGAATACTGTCCCGTGAATTCAGTGAGTGTGTAGTCGTGGCCCTGTAAAGGCAATTGATTTTGTGACTTGAGAGTTAAACGAAATTAACAAGCATCATGGATAGGAGAAAAATGTCGTAAGTACACAATATATTCTTCTGTCAGGAAAATACTAAAACGCACACACGGTTTTGCCTTATTTGTAGCTTTGATACAATGGGCGGCACTTCTGGGTGTTTAAACAAATGTGTATGATAACAACAAAAGTATTGTTCTGTCGAAAAATATCAGCGAATGTTCTCCGCGATGTTTGAGATAATCTGTGTGCGATGGGTGAAAATTCTTGGAATATAATACGTAACTGTTCTTCTTTACCGGTGTTTTAAAGCTACACCTGGATTCCTTATCGAATTTTCTGGCTAACTAACTATATCGATATAGTTGTCAATAGAAAAAACTTTATATGCGACGAATATTTTGCACTTGCTATCAGATGAACTACCGTGCATACATCAGCATAAATTTTGCAAAACAGCGACGTATGTGCTGCAAATTATCTGCAAAATGAAAATACGTTTTACAGACATTCGTAAAACACAACTGTCCGCATATACAGTATATTTTCCTACAATTTTATTCACGTAATGACGAGATTTTTAAAACTCTAGCCGTAATTACTTGTAACCACCGATCTAATTATATTTTACAGAAACAGTCATATGATTTAATTAATTTTCCTAACACAACAAACTTTGAATGTCCTTTTTCTCATGGGGAAAGAGATCGAAAATCATGAAAATAAAGAGTAAATAATACACATATTTGGATTCTTTTTCATGAGAAAGGTAAAGTTTCATGATAAAGAAATTAACATGAAATCTGGCAGGTGTTTGAATTTCCGCACGGAGGATGTCTTGAACATATTTTAAAAGAATTACTGTCAGAAGTGGTTAAGTGAGATACCCTTAAAACGATGTATTGATTTAGAACTAGAATTCACAATCTACATTTCATCACTTTCAAACATTACAAAGTAGAGGAAGACGTGTATACTTTGCGTTTAATTTTCTTTATTTTGTTAAGACAGTCTTTTCTTTACAAATTATCGATGTACTCATAAATTATTTTGATAAATTAAATGTATTCGTGCGAGTTATGTGTTTACTTGAAAAAATCATTTTCGCGTTAATGAATTTTCTAATAAATTTGAAGCGCTAATTCGGAAAATCTATAAACGGAAGTAACGAGTAAATTATCGAATCGATCTCAAGCAAGATCCATATCTATGATTCGATATGTCAGCCTCCCACTTTTATCACAGTTATATACATACGCATGTATATTAATATGCATGTAATGATTCATCGTCATACGTCTCATGAATACATTTTAATCACAAATTAAATATGCGATTATTGAAGTAAACGAACATCCAAGTCGGTTGAAACTAATTTCCTCCTCAAAAAAGATATCAATAGTACACATGTCATATTGAGACTTTGTCATTCCACACATCCATTTGACAAAATGTTTTTCACTTTCTACCGTTCATTTGAAACATTAATTTCAATAGTAATCGTAAAGCGATAAATCTCCGGGAACATTATAGTTTTTTTCCCACGAGTTTCGTTAAGTCGCACAAGAACTGTTATACTTGAGGATATCTATAATAAATATATACTTATGACGAAAACTACACCCCTTTGAAGCCGCGCCCACAACTAAAAATATTGTCGTTGACGTTGTGGGTGGCAAATATATAGGACAATATATTCGTGACAAATTTTCGGTTCTAAAATATGTATCGCGGGCAAATGATTGTTTTAGACTTACAATATCGGTCTACCATCTGCGTAGGTAAATACAATTCACTATTTACATTTATACTCTTATTCTGCAAAAATTACTACTAAAAAAGAAGGACAGTGGTTTCTATTTACCTAGGCAGAATACACTTGGCTAAATTATACTACTTTGTAATATAATTGTACTTAGCTAAAAGAATCATTTTAGTCAAACATTTTAGTCAGTAACTTCGTGTTTGTGCCTTAATGCACACCTGCATATATTTGACGCAAGCCAGTCACGAACGTTTGCAGTTCTTGATAATTCATGAAAATCAAGAATTGACCACGAACCGTGTTGTGCACACCGCAGTTTTCGAACATTTTTTTAAAGGTATTTACCTGTAGCCGGAAAATTGGATTAGTACATCGTCCGTAATGCTCAATAAACGAAGAATAAACTATAATATGTGTTACACGCAAGACCTGTATTTGGTGTGCCACATGTATCGCTTTTCGTATATAAAAGATGTCCCGAGTTTTTCTGATAAACTGCGAGAGCATATACTCTTAGCTAAAATAAACAAAAACGATATGAAATTTATTAATAAACTCTTTATTAAAACAATTATAAGCAAACGTTAAACGCAGCATGAAAAAGGTGTTGACGGATAGAAGAATAGAAATGGTCGATCTTGCTTATTTTATCTGTGTATTTACCTGATGTTTACTATTCGTTAAACGATTTAGTGCGATTGTTAATTTTACGTGAATTAATAACAGTTAGCTGTCAGTTTTCATGTGAAGTAGCACCAAATATAAAAATGACAAGAACGTTTTCAAATGTGGAATACGCTGATATTCATTTAGTTTAAAGTTTACGATCAACATGTTGTATTCTTCAATCGAAAATTCGTTATTACTTATTTCATGTTGCGATGCACATTTGCTTAAAAGATTTTTAACAAAGCTTATTGGTAAACTTCATATGAGATTTTTTTTACTTCGACCTGCAGAATATGCTCTTGCAGTTTGTCAGGAAAATCTCGGAATACCGTGTATTTTATTAGCTAACCGTTAATGTTAGTAAAAAAGAAATAAAATTATAAAAATGACACTGTGTCATAGCTATTTTTACGCTATGTTATGAATAATTTTTTACACGTATCAACATCTTAATAATATAGGCGACATTGCAATTTATTCGCGAGAATTTTTCATTACACGTCTGTAATAATGTCTAATTTATAAACTCGTTGTAAACGTGATAAAACCATTATATTCTAGCATTCCCACTAAACAAAATTTACTTGCATAAATTCATAATGTTGATGGTACAGTGGTACATTGTTTTATCTCAACGTAAAAGTGTACTAAGAGAAAAATATCGGACTTGATCGTGCAGCGTGAAGAAAAATCTTCATTATAAATTATACTTCTTGATACTTCGTTAACTTCTTTCCTTGAAAACGAATCAGTTGCAGATTATTTTTTCATAATTCAAAAAGTACAAAGTTCAATTAATTAAAGCACAGCAGTGGGACGTATTCTGTCGATACAATTGATACTTTCCCCGCAATCTTAATTAAAATAAGCATTACAATTTAAATTATACATAAAATAGTCGGTTGACGCGTTTAAAAATAATGCCGAAGATCTGATTGCCTAAAACTAACTTCATAAAAAGTGAACTACTTTAAGTAAGTGCGTAGATATGACGAGTATTCGATCTGTTTGTAATCAAATGATACACTATATCTGCTTGTATCTGCTGGATATATCATATACATAAGGATTGTTTTGATTTGAAACATCAACTTACATAGTTCGAAGAAAACAGCAGTTAGAGTCATTAGGAGTATTTTATCAGTCCTGTATACAATAAAATTAACAACACCACCACTTTAAAAATGTGCTTATATGGGCTAAAGAAAACGCAAAATTGTTATTACAACCAACGCATTGCCTAGAAACAATCATGTGAAAATTGACTCGGTAATTCTGAGATATTCTATCGTTGCTCGTAGTTTCTCTGATTTATGCTGATAATTTGTCGTAGGCGTATGTAATTACATCACAGTCCTACATGTTTCAAGCAGGTTCAATTGCATTACTTCATTCACCCTAACATACGTGTTTCAAAGATTGCCCGTCGACTTATCTGCTTTCCAGGTACCGACTTAAGTTTCTGAGTCAGCATAGATAAGAAATTATAATGAGATAAACGCCAGTCTCGGAATTTACACTTTATAACCAATTTAATAAGCTGGCAGCAAATTGTATTAAAGCAACTCGTTTAATTGGCTCTTCGCTTTCGAAAATTCTATTGCTTTTACGAACTATAGAAACAACTAATTGTAAGTTTTTACATGAATTTTTTTATGCGCTTTTCTTTAATGGTACGCATCCACCGCGTAAAAATTTTTTAAGTTATTTTCTAAGTTATTATTTGTTCTAATTTTACAGTGTCCAGTCAAATATTTGCCCATCTATGACTTGGTTTTGCACTTTAAAGATACGAAGCACATTTTATGCAAATATTTGAACATTCATGTGATATTTACTTATCGGTAAATGTCTTTTACGCGTAAGACGCATAGACGTACATACAATTGACGTTTAATATTGCTAAATTTAAGAGAATTATTTGTATTACATTGTATTAAAGAAATGGGACTGTTACTTAATTAAAAATATATATGGTGTACAATACGTTATTTAGGTCATTAAGGTAATGGCAAGCGAAACGCGTTAATCAGCTTAATCGGCCTCTTGTGTTCGGCGTTGTCCATACGTATATTATCGTGAGAGTCACGAATTAGTGCTTTGTGTAAATCATACTTGTAGAGAATTTACAGATTTGATAATACACACGGAGTGCGAAATTATATAGCATACTTTTTTAAACATCAGCAAGAAATCTTAGATATTCAGTTTTTTCCCATAAAGACAATCCCGTTAGCCAGAGATTTTACTACATTTTGCGACTTGTGTGACTTATGAAAATAGCACAATGTTTTTAAACAGCATCATAGGTTTTTCTTTCAAAAATTTTGTACCCTAAATCAACACAAGTCCAGAGAGTACACAGGAGATGAACGGTATAAAACTTGAAAGTGTGTTCTATGTAGTAACTGCCTATGTTTACAAAAAAGTCTTTTGTTACAGTACAGCAGGGGATTCCCTCTACCAAATACTGGAATTACCTAAAACTGCCACGCCTGAAGAAATCAAGAAAACCTATAGAAAACTAGCTCTGAAGTACCACCCTGATAAAAACCCCAATAATCCCGAGGCGGCAGAAAAGGTGAGGCAGCGTGGAAAGATTAATAATAAAACAAATGAAAATATAAAGATTTAATGGACTTTTATAGCCTCTTCAATTATGGCGTTCGCACAGTTGATATTATTTTCAATTTTGTTAACATTTATGTAAAAAAAGATCACTGTGATGCCTAAAAGTAAATCGAAATTGTATCTCTGATACAGTAATTACTTGTCGCTAAAAATGATGATTTATGTATTATGCAATATGAGAAATATTTGTAGTGCTGATATTTTCGAAGTATATTTTCTAAAGTCATACAAAATCTCGAATCTCGTAATAATGATTTCAGTATTTCTATGGAACTTTTTCCATCTTTACTTTTGCAGTTCATGAAATTTAAATGTTTATCAGTGTCTATCAATTACAAATTTGGAAGATAAAACATAGAAAAATGTGCATCTATGAAATTAAGTGATACTCTTTATTTTGCAAGATCATGTGCATTGTTAATAATTTTCAAAAATCATAAAATTATAGTGAAGTTGTATTTTCGTCAGACAAAATAGTTATCTGATAAGCGAGTTTGGGAGATATATTCTGACTCTGCTGAGGAGTTCGTCAAGCTTAATCAATTTCACTGTACCGACAAAGATATAATTTCCGCATTATCTTAATCTCTCAAAAGGAGGATTAACTACAGTATAGATTAGTGGTGAAAGTCCGTCTTATGTGTTGTGGGTAAATTTAATACCTAAGCAGTTAGGATAATCGTTTTTAATTTTAAATTGTCTTTCAGTTTAAAGAAATAAACAGAGCTCACACTATACTAACAGACTTAACAAAGCGAAATATATACGACAACTATGGTTCACTCGGTCTGTATGTGGGAGAACAGTTTGGTGAAGAAAACGTCAACGCTTATTTTGTAGTTACTTCAGGATGGTGTAAGGTAATGTAACGTCGGAATATTATTGATTTAAACTAAGTAATCCACAAAGATATGTCCAGTAAAAGAAAAAAATGATTAGAAAAACTTAGTTAGCAGTTTATAAAATTGTTTGAATTGCCTAAGGCTGATTTGTTGGAAAAATTTGTAATAGAAATTCTATTTTGAAAAACAGTATCGAATGTTCCTATCTTACGGAAATTAAAATTTGTACACGAATATGTATGGTTCATCTTAGGAATCTGTATTTTATATGTTCACTTATTCAGAGATATTAAAAAATGACATTGTTAAGAGAAGAAAAAACTTAATCAATACCAGACTAAAACTTTTGCAATTTTGGACATTGTTTAGTTAATTAGTAATCAGATTAAGCTTAATAATAATTTGTGCAAATGTATATCACCTTCAATGTATTAACTATTTACTTTTCGGTTTAGGCACTGTTCCTGTTTTGCGCTCTTATAACCGGTTGTTACTGTTGTTGCTGCTGTTGCTGTTGTTGCAATTTCTGTTGTGGGAAGTGGAAGCCGACGCCGCCGGAGGACAGTGGAGCGTATCATAATTTACAGGTAATTGTTTGGTTTTGCAGGTAATGCCTAATTTATTTACAGGGGACGGTTTATACACAATGGCAGGTTTTCTATGCCAGCTAAAAAAAGACACATCTGAATTTACTCTATTAAATATTTATATATTCTTTTGTATCTCTCTTCGAAGCTTTAATGCTGAACAGTATCATCACTGCTTTCATCTAATTCTAGGACGAACCGTTTGTGCTAACGATAGTTTTCCTTACTCACTTGATTATGTATTATACTATCAGCCGAACCTACTTTTATACCGCTAGCGATAACCTTTCACAATTTTGCTTCTAATTGGATGACTGCATAAATATTAAAATAGTACTGAAACTTACTCATTGACCACTTGGTCCGCAAAATTTTCGGTGTATTGAGTGGGAATGAGTTATTGAGTGAAAAATTCAAATTCTTTAAGCTTCGTGCATAACTGTTGCGTTTGGTTGAGTCATTTTTTATATAAAATTTAATATCTAATGCCAAGAAGACTTGTAGAATAGCGGTTGATTGCAACATGTTATTACAACCTTGTAACATAAACGTTATGATTTTTAAGATCAGCCTTACTGACGAGTTTATGGAAAAGGTACCAATACGTTTTTTCTCTACTGTGGGATAAATGCACAAATCAGCACAGTGTGTATGCTGTGTAATACAAAATATCACAAACGTAATGTGTGCAAAACTATGGTATTGATATAAATTTGATAAAAATTGTATGTGTGGGTATCGATTGAACATGGGCAAAAGTAGTCGAATAATATTGAGACTCGTCTTATTTTGGACGTTAGTTTTAATTATTATCATTGACTTGGGCAAGTATAGTATGCCTTAATAATACACAGACATTAATATAAATTAAACATTCGACATTGAACTAAAGTGAATTAAATCTGTTTATAAATAAATTAGTATTTGTTATGGTTTTTTATGTAAGCAGTGCTAATTAAAATTATATTAATGAGTTATATGAGAACATCTGTTAGACCTATGAGATAAATAACACTTTTTCTACTGATTTGATTTACGTACAGCATACGTACTTGTAGGTTGCTAGTTTTCATCTTACAAGTTTCTTTAATTACTTAACGTATGGTTATCTTCTAACACAGTGGCAAATGTCCCTTATGGGGTTAATTTGCGTACTGGAACTACAGGAATTCGTGTGAGAGAAATTTCATAAATCCGCAGCTCCGGCTTCGTTAGGAGATATATATTATCACAGTTTCATAAAAAGGCATTCTTCCATTTGAAACACTTTCTGTGGCAGGTCTATAAAATTACTAGTTTTGTTTTCTATGGTGAAATGGACAGTGAAGCATATCTTTTGATACCTGCATTGTTCTTCTATATTCATACCTCCGGCATCAGATGAACCTCGATAATCTTCATGATATTTTCATCTTTTCACTTTCGATTTAACTAGGTTTACAAACATTCACCTTATTTAGAATGTATTTTACTTGTTACTCTTCATGTGAGAAACTCCATAGGTTGCCTACATAGTCAATCATGGTTTCGCAATTTATTTGTGTATTTAGCTGCATCTAAAGAACATTAACTACCATCTATTAGTTGGTAGTTTAATCAGCAAAAAAAAGGATTTTCGGAAAGAATATCGAATTTCTTCAATACTTGACCCTGTGACAACGAATGTCTATTTAATAACATTCGCTGTTATTCGTGTTATTCGTAATGACCAATGAGCATCATAATTCGCCATGTTCAATCAATGTTCTTGAGATTACTTTATTCATAACTCACGCTGCATACAAAACATCTAATCGCAGAGAAGTACATTGAGTTCTCGACTTACATGGATTCAAGTTACAGGAATTAGGTATACTGGTAACGCGATATACCTATTAGACGACACTTCGAACGTAATAGTCTTCCTATCTAGTAATCTTACTCACAGTAGATACTGTAATCGCCATCTAACTTGTTTCTACCTTAAGTCTTGTTAGTAAAGCAACGTAGTACTTACTAAGCTGAAAAATATAAATCCTAAACATAGCTGGTGAACGTAAAAATTTCATTTTTACATAGTTTTTCTCTCATAAACAGAGCCTTTTTCATCTGAAATATTCTTTATAACGAACTTATCACAAACTATTATATTAAATGCAACAATTAATTGCGTAAGTCGAGGACTGGCTGTACATTGACACAATCCATTTTCAAAAAAGTTTATGAGTAAATTCTTAATTCATAAAGTATCTATTGTTCGTTTTCACGAACAATATGCACGTGTTACGCATAAAATTGCAAGTAATAAACAAATAATAAACAGTGATTCATTGTTAATACTATAAACAGTTGTCCAAAAAGTGCAATAATATATTACATGCAAAAAATTTTCTAATGTGATATATCTTTTGAATATCACTCAGTGTAAAAACTTTCATTATATCTTTAGTACCTGAAAGAAGAAATGGACAAAAAGTTTTTTAAGCATGTTTCACACAATGTTCATGAACAAATATTTTACTTTTTAGACAATTTTATTCTCCGTTTAAGAACACAAATAATGTTTTAAACAAGATTTCTTCTTTTGTTTTTCGAATACTCCTGACCAATACTCCTTTTCAAATACTCCTGACCAATTTCCAAAATGTATTTGCATGTTTATTGATCTTTATGTGTGTACACGTGTTAACATTTTGTTTGATATTCTATGATGTTACACCTACTTTTAACTGCATATTTCATTTTATAAGACATTTTGTATAGCTTTTGTGCAGGTTCTTCTTCACTGGTACACAATTTTCTATAAAAATATCTTTATTTCTCTTTAAAGTACGTGGAAAACATTTGATAAACTCTGCAACGGTGTTTGACAAGATTGAACTAAATTTCGAAGTGGAACTCTTTTGTTTTTCTTTCAAATGTTGCCTTTTTCCTTAATACATCTTCCTTAATGTTTTCTTTAATAATTTTTTAATTATACAACAATATTAACAAACCGTTTATTATTTTTCTTTCTCTCGCTTATATAACTGTCGGGAAATTCTGTATCAAAATTAAGTAATTCCTGTCTCATACCTGTATTGATTTCGTTTGAAATTTAGCAGGTTTCCTTTTAAGGTCAGGGCAGGTGTACTGCCCTTGTGAGATAATGATAAGGTCTTGAAGCACGAAACTAGCTGATTTGACAAGAAACTTCCTCTGTGTATCTGTAAATCACGATGTTTGCAGTAGCACGCCATCATTTTTTCATCGCGCGTATCGCATAATATTATCGTCCATTTTTACATAAAACCATACATAGATTAGCGCTTTTGTTTATGTTTTTGTTCTATTATAGCGGAACCAGAACCAAGAGGGCGATGTTGTGACAAATCAACCCAGACGTTTGGTCAAGGTAAGTCGTTCATTCTGACGATTAAGACGTGTAAGTAGAGAAATGAATCTTGCTATGCCAAGCTGACGATTTTTATTAAATTATTTCAATATGAAAGAATTACTTTCATGAATGAATATGTGTGAGTAATCAATACACGTGTGTATGAATATTTACAGTTTTACATTATACACTGATCTTCCTTATTGTTTGTAATAAAAAAGTTGTGTATATAAGAAATTAGATTCTAACAATGTTTCGGTATAGAAAATAAAAGTAAAGGGCATTGCAAAAAAAGCTCTACTCATCGTCTTATCGTCTTTTTATGTCTTAATATTATTTTATTATGTCATTTTTATTTTTTGTCACTTCACTCATGCTCTTCAGAATAAGTATTGTATGTAGCCTGTACGAATTCTGTACACTTTCCTAATTTCATGAATGGCATTGTGCGTGTTATGAAAAATATTAATTTTTATGCACTGCAAAAATTAACAGACTTTGTTTTGTAGAAATCAAGAACTCTTAAACAGGTGAAATTTGGTTAATTCCCTTTGTTTTGCTGAAACCGATGTAGATGTACGAATCACATTTAAAACTCCCTTTTTTTCATAGTCTTTATGATTTTCTTAGATTTTCTAAGAGAGGAAATTAGCCATTTCCTGTAGGAAAGTGTTCAGGCTGCGAATAAAATAATATTGAAATATATTCGGATACGTACCTAACTAAAATGGAACAAACAGTTTGTACCCAAAAAGTTAATGTTATAATACTCAGCAGGTTGAAAGTATTACAACATAATCCTCCGCCTTTTTTGAACATTCATACACAGGATGTGTCCATCATACAGATGTATCATACAGACTCGTAAGCAAGAGTTACCGCAATATCTGGCGTGCCAGACAATGCACATAAGAGTGTTTATTGAATACTAGTATTAATAGATATATTAAAACAAATATACTTGAAATTCAGTGTCAGTCATAATGTGTGAAAAAGATTAAATTGCAATTTTGTTTTGATAGCGATTTGATAAACTACGATATCAGTATGTAAAGTTTATATCAAAAGATCTATTTTGTTTCATCTTACAAAATATTAAAATAGTAGTTAACCTTTTCAGTATTGTTAATATTATAACTCATATTATAACTCTTAAAGTTCCTAATATAAGTAAATTTTCACGTTTTTACAGATTCATAATTCATTTACGATCCAAGTTCTTCCAAATTTATGTAATTCGATAGCATCATTGCGTTTTAGCATTTAATTCTCACGGTTGTAAAGAAACAGTATTCAACTCTGCAGGCTCAAGATGTATAATAAATCAGGAAAACTACTTGATGATGTAGCTTTAATTGAAGCGGTATAAACAAGTTTTTTCTGATGTCGAAAGGTCATAGGGCATTTGATGCTTTAATATTCTTCAATTCGCAACCGTTGCCGCATCCTTCTGAGTCTAAAACTCTTTCAGAAAATAATCACATGCTTTCATGCATTTTCATTCACTTTCAATTCATCACACAATAGTTTCATGATGTTGCATCCTTCGTTTATCCAGATACGTCGTCAGAATTTTCTCGACACTCGTCGTGACCGTTAATAGGTGTTTTATAGCAACTTCCGATCTATTTTGCGAATCTGACCTGCTGCCATTGAAAAAGAACATGTCTATAATTTTCCTTTAGGTGGATGGTATATCCAGGAGTTTTTACAACTTAATCTTCTACTCTTTTCAGAATTCTTGGGCCTTATCTAAACAGCAGTGCTGAAAAAATGATTTTCCTTGAAATAATCATTAACATCATTACAATATTCCAATCTGTGTGTTCTAGTTATGTTATCTCGGATTTTTCTTCATGAATTTTAAGCTCTCTCAAATCCCCAAGTTGGCAATTCTATACAAGAATAGGTTGAAATACAGGGAATTTGGTGCAATGCATTTATCCCTTAGTAGAGAATGAAAAAGTTAATACCTTCCTTTTAAACTGCCAGTCATTAAAAGCAAAGGCTATCGCAAAATTCGAGTTGAAATCTTTCAATTTCGAAGCTAATATCTACCTCTAAATTTATACCTTGCAGCATTGTTTGCAATTCTTTGTCTGCAGGGAGCAATTCTAATAGATGTGATTCCTGTGTAAAATAACTGTTTGTGTCATCTGGCCTGCGTTGTTACTGCGTTGTTTCTTTTTTTACTAACATTAATCAGTACGCTGCGCTATACAAAATCTGTTTTATATTGTTATCTAGTGACAATACGAATTGAGATGCATAAGACAAGTTTTTAGAAATTATGGGAGTAAACAATGAGATTCCATTTGTCCGTTGTCAGTTTTTGCATATTTATTTTATTGCTTCTAATTTTTCTAAGACAAAATGTCTTCACGTAGTACAAGACAATTTTATGCGAGGTAAACAGAGTACTGAATTATCCGGGAACTATGGAATAATTTAACAATAGGGGATACAATAGGAGTTAGGACTTTTATAGTCTTAGAATTTACCAGTAGGCAGTTTTATAGTTTACATAACTAAAATAGTGTGTAGCGAAAAGTTTTTCAAGGGGCATGAGTTTATTCCAACCAACTGGCATGAATGAAGACAAATATTTTTTTAATCCACACATAAATTAGTACATACCAAAAATAAAAACTATTGGATCAAAGTAATTGATGGGAAGATTTAATAATCTGTTACTTTTTACTTTTAACTCTAGAAACGGAAGTTTGAATAGTCAAAACTATATGATTTAAGCTACAAACAAAGACTGTTGTTTTTGTTTTCCCTTACTGAAAACAAGTCATATATATTTTTAAACAGTTGCACAATTAAATTGGTATCCCGTGGACAATAAAATGTATCTATTACAAAATAGGAATTCAGTTTAATAGCAACCAGAGATGCAAATCCAGCATTTTTTAGCGATAGTTAAATTACTATTAAAATTATATTTAGGTTTCACTTTTGGCATTCGACATTTTTAAAAATTGACATTGTATTAACGTTTTACTTATTCGATTCGAAACCGGGTTGGATCTCTGGAAGACGTAGTTTTACTTGCCTCAAATCCCAATGCTACTTCCGTTTCTACCGAATGATGTTTTACTGTAGTGGACCAAAAGAGACACGATAAATCTGTGCTTATACAGACGGTTAGCAAGAAAAATTGCTTATCGAAGAGATGCTGGACGTTTTCCTCCTGAGAAAAATAACGAATGGTCTGCCGTTTTTGTTAACAGGAGGAAGAAAGTGACGAAGAAGTTGTGACAATGCAGCCCCAAAGAAACGGCTCGCAACCCGCAACGTCCGGTGGGCAACAGCCGATTTTCGCAATGCCACCTCCGCCATCGGGAGCTTCGCCGTCGTCCTTTTCGCCCAACGAAAGCACGAACCTCAACAGCGGATCCGATCGTGTCATTTACACTACCGGTATTACGAGTCGTTAATTCGATCCACCCACTCGCTGTATATGTATATTTCTCCTTATTCTTTATTTCTTTAACTCTCGCTCGTTTTCACAATCTCGCCCACTTAGGGATTCGATTCCCACCATTCTGTACTTCTTCCATTTTACAGCGATCCGTGTCTATGCTTTTTTTTTCGTCCTCTCATTAATCGTTAAAACGAAGGCATTGCCAAACAGGGAAAACAGTGGCTTTTTTTTAATTAAAATAATATTTACCTTTGATAAATGCTGATGCAGCAGAGGTTTTGGCTCGAAAAGGTTTCTTTTATTGAAGAAGCTTTTCACACTTTTCTATTTGAAAATTAAAAACAGATTAATGGTTTTGGAATCCAACATGTAGAACTGAAATGCTTTGCAAATATACAATGACTCACAGCCGAAATCATACACTACATATTCAAGGACATGTACTTCTCGACATAAGTTTAGGACGGATGTGAGTAAAAGCTATTGCATTATTTAATGTTTATACTATTTCTGTATTTGCATCGTGCTACCAAGTGAAGAATAAAAATTAAATGTAATTACAACTTAATAGTAAAATCACATCACATTCAACACTATGCAATTACTACAAACTATAATTACTGTACAGGAAATTTGTTTTTTTATTGTTATCGTATAAATATTGAAACTTTGCCAACGTAAAATCATGATAGTTATTTCCTTTGATCAACCCTAAACTTTGTTGTACTACAAAATTTACCTTAATATGGAGTCCACGATTTTGCCTGAGGTTCACTGTATTCGAAGATTGGAGATTGTCAAAACCTTAAATGTGGTAGAAAGTGCCTAATACGAGCCGAAGCTTATCAGCAGCATTGATCTTTCATAATACTGCATGTCGAGATAAGCGTAAAAGTAGGGCAGGCACGACGAAAATTCATCGTAGAGTTTTAAATATTACATATAGTATTCCTAATGCATCCGGAGGGACGATACTTTGCTTCAGAATCGAAAAATCATTAGTCGCTGTAATCGGAGTTCTGAAATATTTCAGAATTAACAAAATTTATAGTAATCGATAGATACGCATGCACTTACAGTTTTATACATGTCGTAGTTCATAGTATTACTTGATGATGTCATCATACATCAAGTCATACATGATGTCATCATACATGTATATCGATAGAGAAGTTTGACGGCAGACATTTAGCATGAAATTTTTAGTTTAGTCTTGTATTGAAAATTACTGGTATTTATTCGGCGCTGGACCGCCAAATGGTTGCCAACGAATTTGACTTTATAAACAAATTTTGCATCAGTGGGACCGAATGACATTGTAAATATTTTCTACTCCTTAAAAAGCTGAAATAGTCCAATTAAAAAATTCTGCTAAGTGGAATAAATGACTTGACCACCTTACAAATATATGCAAAGTTTGGAGATTATCTAATTTTTCTAGCCTGTTATAATTCAAACTGTTATCCTTTGTGTTTGTTTGTCCAGGTAGCGTTTAATTATGTAACACAAATGTCTAGTGATTAAATCCATCAAATCAATTATTTCGAATGTAGATCTAAATGTTGACCGTCAAGATCCATCTAAATTTTCACTCAAGCTCCTCCCCATTTAACTCGTTTAACCGTTCATGTCGTTCCTATTTTGGCGCTAGGCATGTATTCATTTATCGACAAATAATAATTTTTTAATAAAAATTGCAAGACATTTTAGCGGTAACTTTACAAATCTAAGCATTACTAAAATCGTCCTAGCTTAAAATCAAGTGTTTAGTGCCAAACATTGACATTTATCAGAGTAATCCCCACCGAAATATCACATCAAATCGTTTGATTGCTCGTACCACGATTCATGTAGAATTAGTTTAATTATCGGGATAGTGGACTCTGAAAAATGTTACGTTATCTATAACTACGATCATACTTGGCTTTAATAGTATGAAATAAATATACATCGATACAGAACGTACTTTATTTTTGTTGTAAGCAAAACGATCGAAGGATGTATTCCGAAACATCCGAACAGGAATGTCGCCTTTATTTTTGGAAAGAAATATATTCCAGTTAAATTTACACTGGGGATTAATAACGTTGACGGTATCCTAAATACCCACATAACTTTTTTAAGTTTTCGTACGACAGTACAGAAAATATAAATAATCATGAATTTCCTGTGTGATAATTCGTTATTAAATTGCGAATGTTTGTGTCCTCTGTATCGAAGGAAAGAATTTTTATTAAGATTCTTTTCTTACTATCTGAGGAAATAAACTGTCTTCCCGTTGATTTTATACATCACATACTTAATTCTATCTGAAAGGAATGCAGTAAAGAAATCCTGATCGTTCTTCACTGTAGTAGGGTAAAATTATTTAGATGCATGAATTTCAAACCTATTTTGTTTAGGATATACTCAGGAGAAAAAATTGACTAGATCTTGGATAATTTTAATAATTTTTGGAAGAAATCGATATCATTATACATATGTCCTTCATGCTGTATTGTAAAATTTACTATAATTATTCTGATATTATTTTATTGTTTTGGTCTTTGAATCTGAGATAATACTTCAAACATTTTTTTTGTGCGAAATTTTTGTTCTCATGAATATATTTCACGAGATTTGGATATATTTTTTCTCCAGAGCCATTTAATTCTGTACAGTCTAAATTTATCTATAATGTATGTTTAGCGAAACATTTCTGTCTGCTTTGTTTTTGAGAAGTAGACATGCGTATTCGACTGGTCGCTTACCTTCCTTATTTTTGTAAAGTTGGGTTTGTAAATGTGTTAACAAGACAAAGACCAGCCTGTAATTAGTCGTTGTGTATATTTCTTCATCGATTTTATTTACGTAGATAAGGAAAGCGTCTCTTTACGTTATTATCACTTTTTTGTCCACACGCTAATATAACAATTACGTGCTTATTTAATTTATAGTACTTCATTGTACGAGTTTTAGGCATGTAATTAAGCACTGTGTTTCTTGTTAGCTTTTTATTATCATTTTTAATAAAGTAAGCTCGAGCACTGCTCAGTTAAATTTATCTAGCGATTCACGCATTGTTTTGATTATAAGAAACCAATAAGAGAAAATAAATCACTCACGTATCACAAAACTGCACTTATTTTCTACATTACTGAATTCCATAGGGTATTTCACGTTAAATCGACCAGCACCTGGATCTAAAACATGGCGGAACTAATTATTTGAATTTTCCGTTTGTTGTATAAAGTTGTTGAAATTGTCCATGCTTATCCGTTGTTACTGTTAATATTGTAACATTTGAAAACAGTATTGCTCAAGTAATCGTACATAAACAATTTTAAGTATGTTAAAAAATTGGTCAGTTTGCTAATTTTTATAATGCTACATCTACCAATAATGATTTTGCAGACGACGTAGAGATATATGATGATAACATAAAAGAGAATGATAAAGAAACAGGTGCTGCTCGGTGTAACTTGAAATGCCCTGCGTATAATTGTATTGGTCTTGAGAATAAGAATAAAAATACGTTTGATGACTTGTTCGAGCGCAGCAGCTTCCACGAACCCGTTCATAGGAGGAAATATCGGCGGAAGCGGTACAGAAGCAACGAAATGGTAGTCGGGTACGTCTGGTATCTTCCTCGACAAGTGAAAAACGAGCACGCTGCAACAGCTTCCACAACTACAGACACACAAGGCCGTAGCCAGTCGTCGAAATTCACGACGGCCAGACTGCTGTCATTGTAGGAGAAAAAAAGGCAGTTTGTTGAGAGACTTCGCGCTCGAAGTCACTTCGTTAATGTTGCGTTCGTCAGATATTTAATCCTAGCAGCAATATTTCGTAGCTACTCGAGAGAGCGTCGATGAAGCGTGTTTCGGATGGAAACTTCCTTGCATTGCGTTGCAGAATTGAACATATTAGCGTTTCCCTGGGGCGAAAGATGAGCTCGAAAAATTCGACAATCCCCGAAACCTTGAGCTTTTGTTCCGGGATTATCTTATTTTCGAAGCAAGGAAATTAGTATTCGCCTGTGTAATTAAATTCCTCGAATCCACTGTTGAAAAGTGTAGAATTTTTAAACGATCCCCAGGACGTTCAACTTTATTCCTAAATTCCTGAGCTCAACGCCGTTTAGGATAGGATATGTATGCTTCGCACCAATGATTACAATCGTAAAAAGATTGTTTTCGATAACGTGTGAAGAGATCGACGGGAAAAATGTCTTTAGAAACGTTCGGTTCTTTGCTTTACAGAAATTGTGGTACATATTCTGTAAAAAGTAAGATTAAGTGTCATGTATCTAAGTAAAAATCATCGTTTCTACAATTTCTGAATAAATTGGACAATTTATAGGATACAATTAATCATTTTGTGAAAAGTTACGACGAATATTTCAGTCTAATACAATGTTTCATACTAAAATATAAGAATCTTGGAATGTTTTGGAAGTGATTTATGATTCGAAATTTTTCACGCATTATATTTGCGGGAGAGAGCTTATCAGGGATTTTAGAATTTCAATCCGATCTTTTCTCACCGCAGAATCAATTAAAATCCGTCATTTACTGTATATGTAAGTTTTCGCAAGGGTTCGGCACTGTGTCAGGGGGAAGAATGTTCATATTAGGTATCACAGAAGTTGTACCAAAACAAAGCGTATGTACTCGACTACGTTCTAAAACTCATTCCAATATTTTTATTAAGAACTAATCTTAGAGTATATCATGTCGTATAATGTAACTTAATGAGAATTATATCTCCTTTAGGTGTATAAAAGAACGTTTGAAAAGTTGGATTGTTAGCTTAATATTATTCCTCGAACAATGCATTTACTTCTGTACACGTGTGTGTATTTCGCATTAAACAGTGATTACTGCTTTTCAAGTGTTCGGAAATCTCTGACGTACCAAATTCTCCGAATATCCTGAAAAACCAAGCGACTATCAACATTTTTTACACCACACTTTTGGCAGATGAAAGAAATCAAAACAATTACGTGCATATTTAATAAAAGTATAGAACACATAAATTCTATTAATTTTAAAATTGATTGGAACGCAGTTATTATTGAAATACTACTACGGGAATTCAATTAAATCTGCGGTTTCTTATATTGCAACTTTCTAATGTTTCGTGAAGTATGTTTTAAATTACAATTTAATTTACATTGAAAGGACATGTTTTTTTAACTTCGAAACCTTACAGCTTCTTAATGACTATCGATTTTCATCGTCAATCGTCTGTGAAGCCTTAAATCGTTTGATGACATAAAAAGTAGACTTTTAAAAGTAGAAAGTACACCCTTTGCCATAATGCAACAGAATATAACATTTTACATAATTCACATTTAACAGCGTTTTAGCATTTTTAATATGTTGTTTTGCAAAAGATAGTATATGTTCTAATTTTTCGAACCGACGAATAATGGCATTACTGTCGGAATTGCCTGAGAAAAAATGACAATAAAGTTTAGAATTTTTCGACTAACATTTCAAATATATTCAAGGAATAGACGAGATTTTCACGTTAGTACCTGTTTAATTTCTCCATTATTTTGTACTGTAAGCTGAAATAATACTTTCTGTGAAGAGATCTAGAATTCAATATAAAACCCCAATCCCATTTTACTACTTCCATATTTTCAATAAACATTGAAAATCCGCGTAGGAATGTGTTGAAATTTCTAAACAGTTTCTGTTTTTAAAAGAAATTCTGATTGTTCTTTCAAATTCTCAAAGTATTATTTCGTGCTTAAATTGTTGTAAAAGTTATTAGAAGATTAGTTGTTTAATTGAAATGCCGCAGACGTGTAGAAAAAAGTTCTGAGAATTTTCGTTCGTCAGAGTTTTCATGTGAAGGAGCCAAAAAATTCGCGATCTCAATTCACTACAACTCGACAATGTGAGATAAGCGACGATTGTTACCGTTTCTGTATTTCTAGTCAGGACGGAACACTTAACGCACCTGTATCATTACCTTTAACTTATTAAAAGTAAGGCGTTTATCATGTACAATTAGAAGAATACGGTAATCCATAATATAACATTACAAAAATGTCATATTTTTGTATTTTCTGCCTACGTTCGAGGACACTTGCCTCGTAGAATTCCACAAATTTCCATGGCATTACGTTGTGGCGCTTTGAGATTGCGAAACCGATATCATTTGCTTCTATAACATACACAACGGTACCAGAAGTCGACGATGAAAAACTATATCCCTACCACTTTTCTCTCCGTTTCAAGATTCCTCTCCGGAAGAGGAAAAATTCCCATGTCCTACGACCCTTCTGATAATGCGCACCGCAACGTGCTTACTTCGTTATTTGTATTCCATTTGAAATTGATTGGTTCAATAAAAGTACTTATTGCCACAAACTTACCAGTTTGTTTGAAAGTTACCTGTTCATCAACAATCGTGAGAATATAAATATTGGTTACCTGTAAAAACTCGTTTATTTGCATCCATATTATCTTTGCTGAAAAAGTGTAGCATAAGGAAGTAAAAAAACTTATTGGAAATCAACAAGCATTACCGCAGTGATAGTAGTTATATTTTAAAAAATGTATAGATTTTAATATAGTACATTTTAAAATATAAGATTATGTTATTTAAATAAGGTAATAGTTTCTTATTGTTATGATTTACATTCCTTACAATCTGAGAAACAACCAGGTATGTTATGAAAAAATTCTAGATTATCTTATCAAATCCGAATAAACGAGTTTCTTCTGTGACATATTCATTATCTTATTAATTCTTATTTCTGTACGCCTGTTCTAATCCTTGCAACTCTATCGAATCCTTTAGGAAGTGATAAGATTGCTGACATGAGCTCAGTTTTGGTTGATCTTTAACTGTGAAATTGGTAAATTCATGTGCTGTAAAGGAAAGTCCTTCAAGATTTTTTCTTTTGCGATTTTAGAAAACACTGCTGGCAATGGGATTATAATAAAGAACAGCCCTTAGGATATATGAAATATTATATATTATATATGTACAAATATACGTAGTTAGTGATACGTAATAAGGATTTCAAGTACATGGAATGACAAGACATGAAAATACGTAATTATACAATATGTACAATCTTTTTATTCTACTGCAGGTGTATGTATACATATGTATATATACACATGTATTCACACGTATATAAATACATACATATACGTATATACATATTTGAGAAATATTATGTATACTTGGTGTAGATTAGGCATGACAGACAAATTTTAGATCATCCGCTATAGGTTCGTCGTTTTACAAAGGTAAAGTATGTACATACACGTTCATATATACATGAAAGCGAAGATGTGTGAGTGTACATATATTTATATGCCTCTATCAGTGTAAAATATCGCCTATTTAGTCAGAATCTTGTTAGAAACTATTAACGTGTTTATAAATTATATAACAATGCAATAAACGTATTTACGGATATACAATTGGTGAGTATCCATTTAAGTTAGTTTCAAGCAGGAGCGTTAATAAAAAAAACTTGGTACATGAATTGAATTAAGCTCCTGCACAGACATGGACTCAGATTTTTTAATTAATAATACACAACAATTTAACTAGATATGTTACAAAATGTTCTTTTTAAGCACGTACCGATGACATATTTTGCAGAATTTTCATCAATTCCTTTAAATTCAATTTTGTATAATACTTGCAGATCTCATACATTTTTTAAATGATTATTGCCAGAAACTCTCGTAAACTTCATGACTTAAATACATGTTTATTTATTTGTTTAGTAATCGAACATAAATGTTAAAAATGGTATAAAAAATTATAAAATATGTTCAAAGCTGAGAAAAACTCTGCAAATATTTCGACAAAGTTTTTAAAATTGTGAAATTTGTTGAAAATCGTACAACACTTTACCACATTGATCGTTATGAATTGAAGATGCAATTAAACTCAACTGTTAATCACGTATTGAACTATATTTAATAATAACTCACATATAAATACGATTTATTTAGTTAAAAACTAAAAGATGACATTTGAAAGTAATTGCCAAAATTTAATGTAGTCTAATACTTGAACCTGGGAATCGTACAAATTGACGACCATTTTTTCTGCACGTTACATTTTACATTTATCATACATCATGTTCGTCAATAACACAATACACAGCACAGAAAATATACATTTGTCAATCTTTTGTTCCTTTTAATAGAATCAGTTGAAACTATCCTTGCAAAAATCGTTATTCACAAGTAGAAAAAAATGAAAAGTGTTAAAAAGTTAAAAATTTTCAATCAATTTGTAGGTTTCTTACTTTACTGATTTTTCGTACGTAAACAGATGAATGCGTTTTTGAAACGTTTACGCAATTTAAGGCCCTCAATACGAAATTTTTAAAAACTTTCACAGTTATCTAAAGTTTATTGAAGTAATCGTCAATTTATTTTGACAGTACTAATACACAAAGCTGAACAAATCCATCGGAGTCATTTACCACCTAATTCATTCAGTGTCAAGCAAATGAAGCAGTACATGATTTTCCCGACGTATCTATCTTAAAAAACCGTAAGAACCCATGATATTTTTCTATAAATACAGAAGATACTTTAAAAATGTCAAGTTTTTAAGAGTTTATTGCAAGTCTAACATATTTATTCGGCGATATTTAGAAACTCTTTCAACGATTTCTCCTAGTCGAGTGCATTTATGTCACTCTTTCCACTGTTTACTATTGGAAAAGCAAAGTAAGTTTGTTAACGTAAATATACATGTCAAACAATAACATTATTGATACTGAAAGTGGCAAGTAAAATTGAAGACAACAACGTAATTCTGATTAACAATAAAAAATTTGGTGGATGATAGACCAATTATCATTTTCCTACAATTAAAGAACATAAAAGTGTAGCTTACATAAGATGTAGCAGGTCAGCGTCATTAAAGAGTTCATTCACTGTAAAATTATATTTCGCTTTATGATTGTGTGAAGCTTTAACGGCTATGTACTTTGCTATTATTTCTACTAATTGGATAATCTTTACAGCGGATCTTAATATCCACCTCAAATGATTTCGCATTAGCATTGCAAATAATAAGACCTTGAAAAGTAATAACAAAACTTTACTCGATACATACACAAAAATATAGAATTTCAGCAAATAAAAGTCTTTGTTATTTAATGCTATTAAAATTAGGACATAAATTATTTCCCCATTTCAATACACAAAATTGATTTTTCATGGAAAATTGTGCACATGTAAATACTTTCTCCGTGTCTCAATAAGTATTTCCAGATGGGACTAAAAATATTTTAATGTAGTTTCCTAGGATTTCCGTTTTCTGAGTGTTCAACTTTTTGTAGACGTAAAAAATACTTCTATAAGGAACATTAAATTTCAAATAGGTGTGGCAATAGTCAGATGATTCTCACGGGAAAAAATAAGATCTCGAAAAAAACCCGTAGGAAATGCATTGGATAGTTTCCCTTGATTGTCACAGACAATTCAAGGAGTGCAGTATACATGAAATGATACATTTGAAACTAATAAAATACCTTACAAATTTAGGTCTATGAAACTTTTTTTACGTCTGTGCACAAAGCATTTTCGGATTTACAGAAATACCGAATAGCGATACTGACAGGCTGATTAAAAAGCATTTCTTAGAGACACCCAGCTCTCCAAACTGAAATCAGATAAACTTCCACTCTGCGCGTTGGGCATGATTCAATCATCAAGGATATAGAATATCAACTCTAGTACTGTGTGCGTGTCCTGACTGCTTTGTGCCGCTTTATGGAGAACTTGGATTAATTCGTTATCCAAACTGTTCATGTAAATTGGCGGTAGCTTTGTCCCCTCGCTCCCAGCTTCGTATCCCACCTGTTGAATTATTAGATGTACTTTACTTCATGTTCTACGTTATGTCCCCATTGTTTAACGTATTCGCAAACTTACCATTTCATACACTTAAAAAAATAATTAACATAATAAACGCACCATTTAAGTGTAATTGACAGGTCACATTATAGTTCACGTAAGTATTTTAAATGAAGCCTATTTTTAGTCTACTTTATTTCACCTGCATATCATTTATTTCTTTGCCAATGTCTCACAATTTTTTCAATAGATGAATAGTGATAAGATTTTTGTTGTGAAGAACTAAAACGATAACATTTTTGCATAATGAAAATCATTAACGTTCGACTATACACATACATTCCTGCCTTTTTGTTACAATCTTGTTTAAATTAATTAAATGCGTCATATACGAGTTAAGACTAATTTTTTCATGGCAAGTACTCGTTTATACGAATCATGCAAATCAAATGAATGTGTGTAAAAATGTGTTGAAAACACAGAAATCCAAAAATAGTACCGATCACGCGACTATTTTGTAAAATTGTTCTTATTTGATTTCTGAGCACGACTTATCGTTCTACTTTTCTATTGAAGAGACCATTACAATTTCAATGTGTGATGCTTTAATAATTCCAAGAAGATTTGTATTTGGTGGATAAAGGATTTAGCGAATAAAAGAGCATTGACACTCACATTATCGGGATGAATGGTCGTCCTCACAGCGAGTTTTGTGAGACTTGCAGTTGCTAAAAGATCTAACAATTTCACTAGCGCTGCACACGTAGCTCTTGCTATGTTCTCTGACAATTTGTTTATATCTACTGGATCGTGAACACCGTTCGGTCGATCGTCGCACTAGAAGCACAGAATGGTAATACAAAAATAACAACCATAATTCAAAATTTTAACTTTTTGAGATAATAAAACCTATTATTATACGATTCAATCTTAAGCTGCACGAATTTGAAGTGTAAATCATGTTGTGAAGGTAATTACGCTTAAAAAAACTTAAGTAAGATAAGCTAAAGTAAATCAAGCTAAAAAAGGTTTAATCGAAGATTAGAGTTACATATTTTAATTTTTACTCATATGTGCAAGCAAAATAGTGCACAACATATTAAACCAGTATTAGACTATGACTGTAGAATCAAATATTAATCAGATATTACAATCTACATCTGTTAGCTATTATCTATTAGCTTAGTGTGTTACAATAATTATCGCAAAAAATAAGCTCTTAAGTTAATAATTACAATATTACATTTCCTGGTAGTCACCATTTACAATTTTTTCAACATATTTCCAAAGTTTGTAGTGAATTATAAAATAAGAGTGAAAATATACACGAGTATTGAACAATCGTAAAGGAATTTTATGATTCGGCGGAAATAATTCCGAAGGTCTGTGTTGTCAAAAAAGAAATAAAAAGACGTAAGTTAATTACCTTTATGATAAATACTTCCGTCCAGCGTATAAATCTACTAGCTCCCTTGTAATCCGTGCCATTATGCACCCTGATCGATGGTATTCCATCCATTAGTTTCCCATCGATTGGACTCTTGACTCTGAAATATTAAAATCAAGTCTTTTTATCGATGTCTAGTATTTTCGAATCAGATGAAATTATTCGTTTCACAATAAATAATACGCTGAGCGAAATAATAACTGAATTCATCTATAATATTCATACGATTTTAGGTAACTTGAGTAATGTTTTCTATGAAATTTCAATTAATAAACGAAGTGTTACATCACAAGAATAGTCTCTGTAGATGAGGACGAAAGGAAAAGTTTAACATCGATTCTCCATTCGCAATAAGACGCAACGCTTTCAAGCGATAATACCACACAATATTTTTTTTAAGTTGCGTTATTGTTTACTGAGTGAAACACTTACCTTGAAGCTCTAAATGAATCATTTACTAGTAGGAGAAGTTAAACGCGATAAAGAGAAAGCAAACGAAAATAAGGCACTACATCTGCTTAACTTAACGAGATTTGAATCGTGCAGCATAACGTATGAGGAGCTGTCTACTTCCAAATGTAATTACAACATAATTGTGTACAATATAGCTAGGACATGCAGTTACGTGAAGTAAGATAAAAACAATAATATATGCAGTAAGATGGAAAGAAAGTTTACCCTAAATTAAATTGCACATCATTCTCCACCCATTTAATGTGAACAGTTTCGTCTGGTTCGGGTGCTCCTAGTCGTCCGCAACCGATCGAGAAATCTTGCATATTTTGCAAAGCAGCCTTTAGAGCTTCCATTTTTTCGGGCATTATCTCCACCATTAGTCCATCCTCGACGATACTGGATTTTGCGGAAAGTCCCATAGCGGACTTTAACGCTCCGTTAATAACGATAAAACTGGCGCCAGTTACTAAAACAACATAAAAATACCATCCAGTCAAATATTATCGTTTTATTATATAAATTTTATGAGAGAATCTAGAAAGATGAACGTTGAACCATGCAGTGCTCTTATTAATAATCACTTCTTAATAATCAGTGATACCAACTGATGTTCGTAGGTTTATAATATTATAAGAATTCCATTAATAATACCTCAGCAACTGATAGTTACTGTAAATCGCAGGGAAAGTAATTATAAATACAATGCTTCACACAAGTTTTATAGCATATGTCTAAGCAAACTGGCTTTAAGAACAAATTAAAAATTGTGTAAAATAACAATGGTTTTAAAACCAAATGAAGATTATTGTCTTACGCAAGGAAGAAATTTATTACACGAACAAGGGAGATATATGAAAACCGATCACTAAAATGTAATTGAGATCGTACCTGTCCTGGGTTTATTATGAATATTGATGGCTTGCGTTTGGTAACTGCTCTCATCGCCTGTGTTGGTCTGTATACAAACCAAATGGGAATCCGCGACGACGCTGAAGTTGGAGGAATAGGCCAGGACGTGATCGTTGGAATTGTTCATGCCCTTGATGACTTGATCGTACCGGTTCCGCGGTAACATAACGTCCGTCGTGCGATTCTTCAGATGAATCGTCAATCCGCGGACGTTCGGCAAAGTATAGGCGAAATTCCGGAAATCGGCGAGGACCTTCATGACGGTGTGTCCGATTTCGAAGTAGACCGCGTCTCGGAAACGAACGGACACCAGGGGACACGGATAATACCGGTATTCCGCACCGAGCCGCAGAAGAAGCCGCAAGGGGAAAACTTTGGCCCATGGTGTTTCCCACCTGTTTCACGGGAATCGATTATTAGGTACGTTGACAAAAAAACATGAGCTATGTTTCATTAGTGTTCCTTTTACAGTATGACCTCGATTTACCGAATCTCTTCTTGAACATTCTTAAATTTCTAAGCCCATACATTTTTTAAACGCCCGCAGGTATTGCATTTCTATGTGGGATTTTTCCATTCGATCGTTAATGACATACCTATGAACAAGTATTCCTACGAGAAATGGTGCAGGAGGTAAAATGATTTTTTGTAGGCACTGCAATGTTTGCCGGATGAAAAGGAAGCCGGCGTGTTCGCGCGAACCCAGCAGGTTTCCTCGTGGATATACTGACACTCCAAGTTCTGTTACCATATTACCTGTTTGAAGTAACAAAAACACTAAGTACAAGGAATAACTTCCCTTTGTGATGCAAGAAACAATAAGAATTATCAACACGCCTGATGTACAAATTATCCATGTTTATCCCAACATATTCTTATCCTTTTCCGTTATTACTTTTTCAAATATAAATATATTCGTAATGGTAAAAAATGAATATCTTTCGTGCTCTTTAAATAAACTTAGGTTTATTATATTACATCCTATTGCATTTGAAATAAATAGAACCTCGTGTTGGCAGATTTAAAAATTAAAGAAATATATAACATGAATACATAATAATTACCTTTAATCGCTTCCACGTATATATGGTTGATATAAACTAGAAGATCTTTTGGTATTCGAGTCTCGTCTGGTAATGTTTCGACTAATAAAATGACTTCGTCCTGGCCGACGCATACTAGGCCCTTTGAAGTGACGTTCCAACACACTCTGTTCACGCAACAATTCACTGCAAAACAAACCTGTAAGTCGTTGTTTTACTATTGATTTTAATGCTGAGTATCCACTCGAAATATTTTCATATTTGCACTGAAGCTGAAGAATACCTCCTAACTTTAGGCGGTTTTTCTTTGAAAAACAAAAGGTTTCTTGGAAATTCATAAATTTTTTTAGAGCAGCGATTTTTCTACAATGCTTTTTAACAGATATTCAGCTTCAAAAGAATGGATGTATCAGCTTACCACAGAATTAAATCTACTTACAATTAATTATTTTAACGTAAGCGTATAGGTTTCTATTAATTGCAAACATAACAGGTGGTTCACATTCGTTTTTCAACGTTTTATACAGCAGATTCTGGTCGACAACATCATGATATGTAATTTCTGAAAAATATCGAAAATCAATTATTACTAATTAATTTATAACCAATCATGCATTGCAATATTTATCGGGTAATTGTCAGCCATATTAGTCAAAAAATTTAATGTTACAATTCTCTAATGAGCATTTTGTTCTTTTCGTTTGTATCTATTTTGCTTGCCACGATACAAACAGAAAAAGTGTCATTTAGTAGGCATTAAAACATTTCATGTTACATCAAAACTTGCATGACATAAAAACTGTATTTTTTTTCGTACAAAAGAAAAGTATTATCGAATGTAACTGATTTGCAAATAAAATCTCCTAAGCTTGAAAGTGTAATATAAAAATTGCAAGTTTGTGAAAGTAAAGATAAAAAAAGCAAGTATTACATTTTATCCCTTGCTTTACATAATACATCAAATTGACCTATAAAGGATGACCGTAAGATGATATTCTTAGAAATACTGACGGCCTTTGTGCATGGTGACAGTCGGCGGCAGGAGGGTCGGATCGTGCGGTATGTAACTGTTGGTGGTAGAATCCAAAGGGGGTAAATTCTGGCGTTTCACTGAGCCGACGTTTGGCGGGGTTGTCGTGGCCAATATCCTTTTATTTCCCGGTTTGCGGTACGACGACGGCGGCGGCTTCAAATCCCAAGACGTGTCTAGTTCTGTCAGGTCACAGCCAGGCCTTATTCCTGTGTTTTAGTTAGAGAGGTGCATAAAAACAAAACAAACGGGAAAGGTGGCGGGGCCGGGGCTGACCGACTGACTGGCTGGCATCCTCGTTTAGATACCCACCGGGAGATAAGGAAAATAAAAAAGAAATAACAGAAGAACGAAACTCAAGAAAACTTGAAAGAATCGCAAATGTCGTTGACGAGTTGGTACGAGATCTGTTAAGAGATACTGAAGAGTAGTAATGTCAAACTTATTTAACGTTTTTGATAATAAAATCTTAAATCTACTGTCAAGGTAAACGAGATCAAGCATCCAGATCTTCATGTTTAATATAATTAACATTTTCGATTTTCCTATGTGAGACTCACTTGAAAAGTAAGAGAAATAACAACGTTCGGTTTTTATACTTTTAAAAGATATCTAATAATTTACTAATCTCTTTCATTAAAAACTTTAATAGTACGTGTAATATTGCAATTTTTGAAGATCATTATTAGAAACACTTTTTACACTAAAAGTTCAGTAAATTTTCATAAATATTCAGAATGTTTTCAAAGTTAGCAGTATAATTTTTGACAGATCCTCACAATTCTTTCGTGATCGCACTTTCTAGAGAAAGGTGTAACATAAAATATAACAAACCCAAAATATAAAGGACAATATGTGAGTGTAAAATAAGATGAAATTCAAAACACAGTAAATTTTTATTACAACAGTAAGAAACTGAAAGTCTGCGTCGGAAACACGTGAAAAGAAAGCATTAGCAATATAATTCTTTTAGATAATCTTTTAATATATAGCTGTCTAGCTGCTGATTACAGAAAAACACTTTTCCTGAAATTGAGGGATAATTGTTACCTCAAAGATAAAGCTTTTCCTGTGTTTCTTATAGGTTGCCACAACTTTTACCTTTCGTTCACTCAGCAAAATCTCTCAAACAAACTCTATATTCTAAACTATTTTACAATCTTCCATCAATTTTTTCCCAAAAAATTAATAACCTCAACTGGCATTTTTATTGCACGGCATGTTTATTTAATCTATGTAATTTGACCTAATAGCATTTAGGATTTATAATATTGGAAGTCTTTAGCGATGAGATTTTCGTGAATTTCATATCTAAACTTATAGTTCTTCACTAAGAGTCAGAAATTTCCAGATTTAAAAAATGTTTAATTAAAGCATTTCTCCATTATGCGTTTTTAAATAAAGCATTTTACCTGCGTTAATTGTATGTTCGTATTAGTTATCCACAAAAGCTTGCAAAACAAACTATTCGGGAACAAGTAAACTTATAGTAAAGAATATATCTTAAAAATATAAAATACGTCAAAGTGATCGGTCGTGTCGATTCCTGATTCTAAGAGACAACTTTCCACTTACCATCGCTAAACATGACGGACTTGGAACCATCGGATCGTTGTTTGGAGCTGCCTTCTCTCTTCAGAACACCAACAGGTACCATAACTGTTGGAGGAGATGGTAACCCACCCGCCAATTGCTGCAAAGGGGGTACCGTCGAGCAATATTCCATTGGATTATTTGGATTTGGTTGACGCCCCTGCAGTTTTCACCAATTACCGCGATCATTACAGTATAGTCAGGACAATAAAAAAAGAAACAAAAAAGAGGGAATCCTGAAATTTAAAATTCTGCGCAAAAAACTTTGGTATATACAACTTTGATAACTTTAAGCTGGCAACATGTAGAATTTTGAATAAATTGTCACGGAAGAAAATAGCGAATAGTTTGTTGTTAAAATTTTCGTGAAATTAGTAAAGGCGCATCAGTCCAATCCATCAACAAAAAAGTACAATTTTTCGTGATCAAGAGAATGAAGTAAAGTTTTATCAGTGCTTTTATCTCAATACAACTCCCAAGCATATTGAAAGGAAATGTGCTGCAAACCATATTTTAAGAGATTTGTATTTCATTTATTCTTGGATAGCATGATATACAGACACATTGGGACGAGTATTAAATGCAAACGGGAATTGTAAAAAGATTTTTCGGTGAAGTTTTACTAAAACTGTCTGACTCATCTGCCAAATCAGACGTTTTTACAAATCGTTTATGAAGAAACTATGCAACTAAATATTTTAATGATACTGATGACTTCCAACTAATAAGATTGAAGAATACTCACCTGGGAAGCACTTGTGTCACTACTGCTAGCATAATTTCTATAACCAGGAGACCAATCACCCATTCCTTGGTTACTCTCAGCTAAAATACAAAAAAATTATACACTAAAGAATGGCACAATTTGATTAACACTGATGTGTAAAAGTTTAAAGAACTGTTTCTTTGTTTCAGTGAGTTTAACGTTACACGATATACACGTATTTGGATAGGAATGCAACAACGGACAAATAGGACTTATCCTGGAAAGAAGTTCTCGACAAACTTGCTCTTCTAAGTAACATTACGAAAGTCATTACCTTTTATTAGCAGCTGATAACATGGTCGACAGACACGTGAATCTATATTGCCCTGGTATTCAAGTCTAAATTTCATGCTGCAACATTTGTTACATAACACCTGCAACATGAGTTATAGACGTGTTAAACCGGTCAGTATAATTACTATCGTGCAATATATTCACATACATCGTAAGTTCTTTTGAGTAATTGAATACAGCGTCTACTATTCAGATAAAAAATACATTATAGAACCTATAGCATTTATTATATATCTTACGATGAAAGAAGTATTTTATTTTGCCTGTTTGTTTGAAAAAGATCATGAAATCTTGAGAATTGAAAAAACATATAAAATGTTATATAAAATGTACAATTTGTGACCCCTTTTCTGCAACATTATTTTACACATGAAACTTAGGGGCTACTTCTCATTCATTTCACTGAAGTTATTCACTCATACATTACTAACAGATGAATATTAATAGGTATTAAGAAATTTTATTAAAGTAATTGACACAGTGATCCTTGTAAAAGGATTATCTACAGATTATACGAATAGTCATTGACAGATAGTTACAATGAGAACGAATAAGTTTTACCTTTCCACAGGCGCGACAATGATGACGTCTCTTGAGGACATTGAATTTGACCTCGCATAACATACAGTTTGGTGCTTCGTTATCGGGTACCCAAAACGGAGGTTGTTTGCCGAGAAAGGTCGTAGAGTCCATTGATGAATTATCCGACATCTCGGGTGAAGGACCGCGACTGTTATCCTCAGCAACTTCGCTCTCCGTCTGTTCTCGAGATCCTGGAGTTACACCTGGAGACGCTGTGCATTCAGAATGAATAAGAAACAATAAAGATAACTACAACTATAAGTCTTAAATATATTGTAAATAATTACATGTATACGTGTAGTGCATGATCTAAATAAAACTGCGTGAAATAGTATTATATAAAAACAAAGCAAAGTAAGTAAGATTAATACATAACATTGGATCCACTAATTCGTCAAAACTCGACGCCATTAATACTGCATGCAATATTTGAATGTGCTTATTATTTATTTTTTTTAAATATTGCCAATCATAGAGCATAAACAGGTAGTTATGAACGGTTTAGGTGTATTATGTTATTACGAATATAAAAAATGTAACTATGTACGACTGCTATTACGAAGTTGCGTCATATATTGAAAAGCTAATATTCCGAAATTTTTCTCCATTAGATAACGAATATGCTTTAAATGTACTTCATATCTAGTAGATACTTTAAACCTTATGCAACTTGTATTACTGTTTCAATCAATATATTGCACTTGATAAATTATGAGATAAGTTTTTTTTACACAGGAAAGAAAATAAAAACTGATAACATCGGAGTTCTTTATCTTTGTTCCCATTATCGAGATGAATTACTGAACGAAATTAACAAAGAATAAGGAATGAGGAATGCCACTATTCCAAGTTGCACCTAATATCATTTTACTTCGATTAATGTTGCTTTAAACAGACTCACCAGATTTTTGAGGTTCATTTGTCTCGGTAACTGAAACAATATCCAAACTCTGAGGTCTGGGTATCGACCTGTAGGTTTCTCCCTCTTCGAAATCACTGGACTTTGAACTACTTTCTTGTTGATCAACGTTTTTCGAAGACTTCTCCATATCTGCTTTCACAGAAACATCTTCTGATTGGCTTTCATGGTTTACGGAACTTATTCCCACACCATTCTCGCAACTAGTCTCAGAAGGTATATTCGATTCGGTATCGTGAATGCTTTCTTCTACAACCGAGGTAGCATCACTCACTGGTCCTTAAAAAATTATTCAAAAATCGTAAATGTGTCACTCATGAAAAAAAATACAGTAAACAAAGTTTCAGCTGAGACTCAAGTATTGCGACAGAGATCACACAATAGTCATTTAACATGGTGCATTACCTTACAACGTGTACAAAAAGAAGGTAAGTATTAGGGAATGAAATGTATTAACCTTTCGACTTTTCCTCTGTTTCAGTTTTAAGAATTTTAACACACTCTTCTGTATTTTTATCACAAAAATTTTCACTAATTCTATCATTATCCACTTCTATGTGTCCTTCGTGATTAACATTTTTTCCGCCCGTATTGGGAGCTTCAACGTCTATTTGGCCGTCAATGTTATTGTTACTTGAAACAGTGTTCGTAATATCTACTTCTGCCTCTTGTTCATAATTATTATTTTTCCCAGTAATATTTGTCTTTCCTGCGTATGTGCCCGAGGGAATAACAGCTTTTGATAGGTCATTTTCATTTGTACTATTTACAGGTAGCTCGTTTCTACACGCAGCATCGTTATTAACAACGGATTTATTTCCATTTTCTTTTATCTGCGCGTCCTCCGACGCAGAAGTAATTTCTGCAGGTTCGCGTGATCCTTCCCAGGGTTGCTTCTCTAAAAAATCGCCCGAAGTATCCTTGCTCGTACTCCCTTGGCCGTAGTCTATAACCGGAAACTTCTTTGCCTTCTCTTCGAGTTCTTCTTTGGAAACACTTGGAAGCTCGCCAATCATAACGCTCTCGAATATCGGAGCTTCGTTCGCGTCTTCGTCATCTATTCCCTTCTGGAATGTCCTAAAAATAAAAGAAACATTGATTAGAGAATGATAACATTAATATTTGGTGATCAGCAACAAAAGAAAGAATGTTTTCGCATTTTCTTAACACATCCTTCTTACTTCTGTCTTTCTTAAAAGCTTGTGCTCTAATCTGTTAGAGTGATAAAAACCGAAAGACTCACATTTGTCTATTGTGATTAAACAGTAGTGTATGAATAACTATAGGCATATGTTATATATTATTTGCACTTATATCACCTTCACAAAAATATTCCTTACTAAGCTATATAAATACTTTAATAAGAAAGTGTTATACAATCGGAGAGTATATATACACTTCTTACAGAAAAATCTTGATTATCCACACACTTGCGCTTTCAAAACTTCGAAATTAATATGTGATATAAAATACAGTTAAAGATAGCCGTAATTCAAACAACAAAGATAATTAAGAAACAGAATATAAGTGGGATAATGATACCCTTATGCATTCTAAAGCATTCACTGTTTTAGAAACAATTCTAAGACGATATGAAGCATAAAAATGCAATTATCTTCGTAAGACAATGGTATTAAAAACATGTGTGAGCTGGCAGCTAGGGAAGATTGGGAAACAAGAGCAAAAAAAGAGGATTAATCAATTGTTATGTATGTTAGATACGACTATCTGAATAGAAACTATAGTTTGATTATCTGAATGCTATGCTCCAATAAGTTTCGGTAATTGAGGTTCTACTTTATTACAAAATACAGTTTTAATAAAAAAACTTAGCAAGATGTTCGGTATGTTTCGCTTAATGCCATAATGTTATGATATTAGTTATTACCTCGGATATATCACTGTTTTGAGAGAATCGGTTGGATCAGAGTGATCATCTTTTGCGTTCTCCTCAGCCTCCAATTCGGCTAAATACTTATTCAATTCTTCCTCGGACAGGTCGTCGATTTTGCCGAATCCAATTGGTTTATTAACAGCTTTCAAATTGTCTTGCAACGAACTCACCAACTTGTCCTGCTTTCCGTGCGAACCATTTTCTGCACTACTACTTTCAGGTTTTACACTATTTACTACTCCGGATGGGTTCTGGTTCTGTCCAATGTAAATACAGTCATACACAGGTTGTTCCTGATTATAATTTGAGCTATGATCACCCAAACTGTGTTCTGCAAAATCTATATTCTCGTATGTATGAGATTCTAAATTATCATTACTTTTACTGGACTTATCGACACCAGAAATCTGCTGTTCACTTTGATGCTCATCGTTTTGATAACACGGGTCCTTCGTTGGTAAATTATCCGGCTTGACGTTGATATTCTCGTAAACGTGAGTAGATTCATTTGCAGTAGCTTCATCCCCTAAGGTGACGTTTGACTGTTCCAGACTTTCCTTGTAGTCCTGTTCATCTAAACAGTCTTTGTCGATTTTTGGCAGATTCAATTTTACTGGTATCAGAATATTCTGATACTTGGGTGGTGGTGTTTCGTTAAACTCCTCACCTTGTTTGCTCAATTCCTCGGTATTATTATGCATTAATATATTTTTGGCCAAATTGCAGTCTTTTGGTACATTTTTCGTATGCGGTACATCTTTCCGATCATCTTGTCTTTCCAGGACAGTGTCCATGTAATCAAGGCTCACAGTTGGGGCATTTATGTATTCATTAAGACTATTGAAGACATTGCTGACGCTCGGTTTGGTGATCGGCTGATTCAATTTCTTGTCATAACTGTTTGACTGAATTTTATTTGCATTATCGTTTTGTTGTTTCTGTACCAGTTTTTGCGATATGTTATTAAATATCGTTAATGAGACGGGTTCTGATTCAGCATTATGAGACTGCACACATTGTTTCTGTACAATTTTTCTGTCAGTAGCACAACTGTCCGCGTAAAAGTGATTAACCGATCCGACAGTCCCGATGATCGAGTCGTCCTTGTGCAGATCAATCGTTTGGATCTCGTCTGCATCTCTTTCGAAGGATAATGATTTACTAGCTGCGTTTGCTTCGTGGGAATCGTGGTTCTTATCGTAAGAACCGACTTTATCGAGTGTTTCATTAGATTTTTCATGATCATTTACGAAAGCGTCGTATGTTTTTAACGTGGAATGTTCCAGGCTACATCTCGCTACCGATGATGTTGGTGTAGTAATTGGCGCAACAATAGACGTCGTTTGTTCCGCGCGATCTGAAATCATAGATACCAATTTATGAAATAAGTTTCGCAAAAACACGTACAAATAAGTAAACTAAAAGAGTTAAGAGTTACAAGAGATTTTAAGGATTTCTGAAATACTTGGCAGTCAATACGCAATCAAGTACATATTTTTACGTAAGATCAGAATTTCACATTTGAATAACTTGTAATCCCAGAAATTAACAATTTTACTCCTTTTCATGTCATTAAATCTGGATAAATTAAAATTAGAAATATTATGAAGAAACATATATAAATTACAAAAATCCGCTTTATCCTCGTCTACAAAGTTAAAACAAAATCAACGGAAAAAACAAAATCAAAAACAATTCCGATACTTAATCAAAAGCAGTAAGTTTTACAGGGAACTCTAGCCAATAAGTATTATAACAGTATTATATTATAAGATATTCCTGCATAATTCCGTGTATAATATTCGTTCCCACTGAAACGTCAATAATCCATGAACACTCTTATATCCATTGTGAAGCGTTTGATGTATCCAATATTCCTTATTTTTCTTTTATTTTCATATGGAACAATTTGCCCGTCCTACGTGACGAAAATTGTTGAAAAATTTCATTCGCACCGCGAATGAAAAACACCCGCATCCAATATTTCAAGTAGATATTGCGTGAGTATAAAAAATGTATAAATGTAAATACGAAAAAAGAACAACTTTCTTGATACTCGTAATTTGTAGGCATATTGCGTAAATATAATTCTACGTTATTTTGTAATAGCCTTTTATTGCAAGACTGTCCGAATTTGTGTGTTATACAGTGAAATAAAGAATACAAAAATTCGATTGAAATCCCAATATATTTGGCTACATGATAAAAGCAATAATTTGACGACCCAAGTAGTTGGTCCATATGACATGGACTTTCACAAGTTATTATTCATAATTTATCTTATTATTCATAATGTAGTAAATGTGCGATTCTACAAACACCATCAGGTTTTCAGATTAATTGCTCACCCTTTTACAGACATATACAGACATAAGAATGTACAGTACTTATTAAATAATAATAATAGTAATCATTATTATTATTATCAGATCGGAGCACTGTATATTTGTGCCTTCATTTTATTATTTCATTTAATTTATACACGATTTTTTACAATAGGAAAATAACGTTTTGGGACTTTTTATTAAGGAATTTTTAGAACAGTATCCGGCAATTTATGCATTATACAAATTCGTGTACATAACCTTAAATACATTTTTCGACCAAGATAGTGACAATCTTATCACCTTATTTTCGTCTCCCGCAGAAAACTGTTTACTTCGTGCAAAAATATAGCGAAACGAATGAGAGGAAAGGAACGCCATATTCAACAATGGTACAAGCTTTAACAGTAAATCTAATGTGCAAACGTCGATATCACCATCTAATACGTCATTTCTGCGTTACAGTATTTGTTTAAACCTATAAAAGCTATGAACTGCGGAGTTATAACGCGGAAAACTGAAGTAGAAAGCTGTCAGTACAAGCTCAACGCCCATCTACAAAAACTATAAGTGTATTTGCGAAATATAACATGTTTTTATCTCGAAACATATTATGTAAAATAATGCGGGGGATAGGTCTTTTTAGAAATCTATATAATTATTAATACAAATTCTATTTGTGTGACGAGAAAACTATTGTACCAACAGCATATGTGACATCGCGAACATTTTCTACTTAACGTTGGAATATTCGTTATAATTTCAAGGCTTTATCGAAACTTTCTTGAGCTGGACTAAAGTCCATCAGCCGTCAGTTTGACAGGTGCAGATGAGGAAGTCATACACTTATCAAATAACTCTAAACCTATATATATATATATATATATATATATATATATGTGACATAGCTGCAGCTTAGAAATTTATATAATTTTACGCTTTTTTTCATTTATTTCAGTCTTGTTTTACAAGAGCTATAAAATGACTTGTCATATTTGTATTTTAAAAAGTCCGAAATAAACGTACATTGAATTTGTGTGTATTTAACAGCACCTAAATTAAAATATCATACCACTCGTACAAAAATGTAAAATATAATTGGAGAATGACTCCTTAAAATGGTACGAAAAAATCGTGAAGAAAACATAAAGATTTGCATTTGTAAGTATGATTCCTTTCATAAGTTACACGCTTGGGTGCTTCAATACAGACACAAATGTCTACAAAAATACAAAATGTTCTTCACTTACCTTCACTAAATTCGAATTCATCGAGTACTTTGTCCAAATCGATTGCGAATTTTTCCATCGTGCAAGTTAATACGGTACATCACCTAACATTATTTAACCAAACGACGTAACTGTCTATTTTTTTGTACGAATAATGGTCATGTTTTTAACAACGCCAAAGGACGATGTTGACATTAGTTAATTGCACTATCGTTTCACATTAACACTAAGATATTTAATTACAACGGGATTATGGATAATCGTATCACTTGACTCCGCGTAGGAATAACACACTTGTGACAAAATTAGAAACTCTTGTACATGCTTTTTCCTGCCATGAAATCATTTCCATCGAAAAGACCATTATTTCACTGAATGACTGATCCTTCAAACGCCATGAAGTAACGATTGACTATCATGATGAGAAACTCAAGCGTATAGTTTGAGCTTATATTTTGCAGTGACCTCTGTTGATCGTTCGCGTGGTTTACTGATTTCGAAACTGCTGCTATATTACAATCTGGACAAAACTAGAAACGAAAGTAGAATTTTCATTGACCACACGTGGGTCTTTCTCTCCAATCTTTTTTGGTGTGTGTTACATTTAAGTATTCATCATTTATATCAATTTATTACCGAAAAAAGATTAGAAAATAAAGAACAAGGAGGTTATGTCGAGCCAGTTGTATAGAATATTAATTTCGTATTGACAGAAGCATATGTTAATTCATTCATAACTTTTTGACGATAGTTATATCGTATTGTGGTTCAGGTTTGTTATTGAAACACAATTCATTGCATAAATGTCATCATATGTATCATAGAAAATTCTAACCTCATATTTTGACATCTTAAAAAAGTTTGATACATGTTTTCAAGTTGCAAAAGTATCATAATTATTTGCCTATTATCATATATTTTCGGAAACAGTTTCACAATAAGTATAGAGCATATGGGTATAAATTCTCATTCCAAATAACTTTACATACGTTTATAATGTCCAATGAATTTGTCAACTTGTCAACTTGAAATTATTATTAACTTGAGCGATTCTTTAATGTGATTCTCTTTAACACAATTATTTAAAATAAAAACATTATGCTTATTGTTTCATAGTAAAATACATTGCAGGATGAAATCCACAATTTTTGATAAAGATGATTCTGTATTGCTAGTAGGTGAAGGAAATTTTACATTCTCTGTTGCATTGTACCAATTATGTCAGAATATTGATATTACGGCTACTTGCTATGAATCAACTGTTGATAGTGCAATTGGAAAGAAAAACATAGAATATCTCTTAAACAATGGTTTGTATTAATTTTTTGTTAGTACTTCCAAAACATAGAAAAAACTTCAGAAAATATTCTATGCTTTTCTTTTCAGATGTACGGGTGTTATTGGAAGTTGATGCTACAAAATTAATGGAACATCCTGTCTTAAGTGCAGAAAAGTTCAATAAGATCATTTTTAACTTCCCTCATGTGGGAGGAAAGATGAGAATTGAGAAAAACCGAGAATTATTAAAAAAGTTTTTCATAGCATCTGAAAAGTTTATTAAACACAATGGTTTAATCCTAGTCACTTTATGCAACGGTCAAGGAGGTATACCACTAGATAATCCTATGCGACGATATGATGATACGTGGAAAATTATAGAAATGGCAGCACATGGCAACTTTGTTTTGCGAGTTGTAGAGCCTTTTACATGGTGTAATTTTGAATCTTACATAGTCACAGGCTATCGCAGCTTAGAAAAAACATTTTGTACTGATGGAGCATTGACCTACTACTTTCAAAAAGCTGAACCACCCAACATACAAAATATAGCACCAGCTCAGAAAATAAATGTCCCTACAAATGCACTATCTATCTGTTGGAAAAATTTATTTACTTCATCTCAAAGTATACATGATTCTCTGCAATGTAACCATTCATTATACCCACCTTCATTTTCCTTTGATATTACTTTCAGTATTAATGAAAAATTTTCAAGTAGCAAGTTTTATGAAGTGTTATACAATTATGCTGGTTGTATAATTATTGATATTCAATTTGTAGGAACATATGTTTCCCAAATTAATAGAAATGAAACACAAACATATAGAATAACTTATAAATCACATATGTTGCCATTGTATAGAAAGAGGGTAATTGAGTTACATCAGACTATAATTACAAACTTGTTGGAACAAAACTTAAACGTTGTAGTAACAAAGTAATTTTGTTCAGTTTGTAGGAAATTTTTAATATATGTATATGTGTATATAATAAAGTTACTTTGATACATATTATTGGCATACATACATTAATTAAGTAATGATAATAATAATAATAATAATAAGAACAGAAGTCGTATATAGGGTTTCTAATCAACAATTTATTCTTCCCTAGATGCATTGCCTTCGACAATTGCGGCATGTATCCGTATACAATGAAATCTGGAAATACTATCCTATACTCCATATGATTCCTCTGGAATTAGAAATGAATCATTTTATCAGTAGAACTACTTGTCGATCTTTTCATACAACTATCTGTTCACAAAGCAGGGAATATGTCCCCAGAGCTTTACGCAATATCAAACCAAAATCTCAAAGAAAAGTAACACAGTTTTTTGTTGATATGAAACAGGTAAGGAAATTTGTATTCTTGTGAAAGTTGAGAGAAGAAGTAAATATCTTATGATAATATTCACAGATAAGAACTGTCGGAGGGAAAGGTGGCGACGGTGAGATATCCCTTTTACAATTATGGGTTAATGACCGTGCTGGACCAGACGGTGGTGACGGTGGAAACGGTGGACATGTAATTTTTGAGGTATACATTGTTTAAAACTGTATCTCAAATTACCAATTCCTGTCCTGATGGAATCAATCATTCAAACGTCCTTTAGATAAAGGCTTATCCTAAAATGAATTTTATATTCTTCACTTCATTTTTGCAAATTCAGGCATGTCTTTATCCCTCCTACTAATATGACTTATCTTTTTAGGCTACTAATAGCGTGAAAGACTTTAGTCACATCAGTAATCTTGTAGAAGCAGAGGACGGTGAGAAAGGGAATGTTAAAAATTGTTGTGGGAAAAATGCAAAGCACAATATTATACGAGTTCCAATTGGCACATTAGTGCGAGATACGAATGGCAAAATATTGGTGGATTTAGATGAGGACGGAATGAAGTTCATAGCCGCGCGGGGAGGTGCCGGTGGCCATGGTAATTCCTTTTTTAAATCTTCTACAAATCAGGCACCCGAAATCTGTGAATATGGTGCGAAAGGGGAAGACATGCAATACTTTTTGGAATTGAAAAGTATGGCTCACATTGGACTGGTAAGCAATCATTATTTACATGCACATTTCATTATTTTACGGTGCGAAATACCCGAAGGCACAAAAAAATAAAGAATTGAGATTAAATACATCGAAACCACCATATTGGTTTTACAATCATCCTTTGTACAGCCATGATACTGTATACTTATTACACAAATGATAAACAACAACAATATTCTTATTATATGTTAATTTGTTACATGTGCAAAACAAATAGATGTTTGCACAGGATATTGAAAGTTTTATTTCATGTTTAAATAACAAACATATAATTAAAAACTGGATGTTGTGAGCGTCTATGCTCATTGCTTCTTAAACTTTCGAAAGAAGGAAATGGTTAACAATTCTTTGCTTTGTAAGATGTTTTTAGCGTTTCCGTTGTAATTTTCGTTGTAATAAAAAGAGCCATATTCATTATTTCATGATGTTATAGGAAAGCGATTTTTTTACAGATCGGACTTCCAAATGCCGGGAAGAGCTCACTTTTGAGGACAATATCTCGAGCCAGGCCAAAAGTAGCACCCTATCCGTTTACCACACTGAAACCTCATTTAGGCATGATATTATACGATGACTATGAACAGGTTGCAGGTGCACTGATTTTCATTCATACTACCGTACTCAACATTTTATGTGTTAGTGATTCAAAGAATACTTAATTGTGTTTGATACTTTTAGTGGCTGATTTACCAGGACTGATAGGTGATTCTCACAAAAATCGAGGTCTCGGTATAACGTTCTTGAAGCATGCCGAACGCTGTGCTGCCTTATGCTTTGTGCTGGATATGGATCTCGATGAGCCTTGGGTAGATCTAGAAACACTCAGATACGAGATAAACCAATTCAACAAGGAGCTAGAGAAGAGGCCCTGTCTCGTAATTGCTAATAAAATGGATTTACCAAATGCGGAGGTAACTTACTGCTCTGCTTAAAATCCGAATTCTCTTTTTGGTAATCGCAGGGATCTATCTTATTAAGGAATATAGGGGTACAAAAAAGAAATGCGTACATATGTTGCATTGTACAAATTTAATAAAAGGCAGTTCATAACAATATACAAGATTGAAGTCGGACACTCGTGATTAACAAAAGTTCCGTACAAAACACTGTGCATTACACACTCGTAATATTTATAACTGTTGCAGGAAAACCTACGTATCCTTAAAGAGAAGATTCAGTATCCAATTATTCCAATATCAGCCAAAATGGGAACAAACATATCCACCTTACTGAGAGAGATAAGAATACTGTATGACAAAGTGAATGAGGAGACACATGATTTAGAAGAAGTATCTAGATGAATTTAAAGTTTTTTTTGTAATGTAAATAAAGTCTTTTTACAAGATATTCACAAGATGTTCGATCAGAAATAGTAAGTGCCCTGCACAATTTTTGTTTCACTATTAAGTGAACGAAAAACTACTGCAAGCAACTTTTCATGACGTATACAAAATTTGTAAGCATCATAAACAGTTATTTTCATCACAAAATTCTGCGCGAATTGTTTTGTTTGATTAAGGCAATGTTTAACATGCAACTTGTTTGGCACAGAAAACAAAATTCTTGACAACATCCGTGACTTCTGGTTGATTAAGAATTGTGGAAAACCATCTGTTTAAATGTCTGTACGGTTTTCGGGTTTCTAAATCGAATACGTGCTCATACAGAGGTAAAAGTGCTGTAAAAACAGAAACATCAGCTAAGCTTACTCTTTCTCCTACCAGAAAAGTTTTTGTACTTAAAACATCATCAAGTCTCTTTAAAGAATCAATGAGCTCGTCTTTCGAAACTTTTGAGTTTGCTTTCGCATCCTTCGATTTATTAAGACCGAGCGAAGGAAGAACCCAGCCATAAACTGCTGGTAAAATGTGATTATCTGCGTAACTCATCCACTGCAAAACTTGACTGGACAAAAATAAGTCATGATGGCATTTCAACTGCGAATTCGAAAGATAATGCGCAATCGCATTGCTATCTTGTAATTTACGGTCTCCACACTTCAGAGTTATGTCGTTTTCACTCTTTGCATTGTTATCGATGGTTTTGATAGATAATTTTTTGCCACCGTATCGCGCAGCAATTTGCGCACGATAGCCCTTGATGCTTCCAGGAATGGCAAACAGTGTTAATTCTTCTGAATTTCGAGAACATACAGAATTGTCTTTGACTCCATTTTCCGCTGGGACTTTTGGCAAGGCACAAGCACCTAAAAATAATAATTAGTTATTGATTATTAAAAAGAGATCAGAAATTTATTCACCGGTAACCATATTCTTTTGACAATTATTTTATGGAATAATCCGACGTTTTGTGTACAATCTAAAATGAATGTATGTATTGATTACTTTTTATTCCCAATTTTGCATTAGCGAAATTCTTAGCTTTCTGTAATGCTTCTGTCAAACAATTCACGTTAGTGCCAGACGCTTGAGCAGATTCTGCTTTTCCACCGCCTTTCCCTTGAAGAAGCGGTACAATATCTTGAATCCATTCATTAGCTTTCAGGCCCTTGTTAATTGCACTCTACAACAATTATCAAAACTTCACTTTCATGCATAAATCTACCGGTAAATTAACAGTCAGTTTCTTAATAATATTTGTTCAATTCTACATATTCATCGCGAGAATTGTATTTTAGTATCATTATTTCTAATTTGTGACTGTTCTCACTTTGGGTACAGCACTAAGTGCAAAAATCTTCTTAGCATCTGGGTCAACACTCATGAAAAGTGCACTAGTTTCCGGAGATAGAGTTTTTACTTTCTTTAACGCCGAATCCAAAGCCTTTGTGTTGCTAAGTGCCTTTAATTCTTCAACGATCACTGGAACACCTACATTTGCTTCAATTAATTGCGTGGCAGTTTCTACCACTGTATTTGCCAGATTAGCTTTGGCCAAACGTTCTTTATCGTCGAGTGATTTCTTCAATTGCTTCAGCATAACGCGCATTTGATCCTATATTGACAAACATAGTAATAATGACAAAAGAAAAAAATGTGCAAACTTATGAACTGTTAAATTTGAACATAATGTATCGCATGACGAATACAACGTCATTAGGGCACAGTAAACAAACAAAGAATATATTAATTTACCTTTTTCCAGCTAGCAATTGTAGCGCGCGATATGTCCTCCGTTAGTTCGACTATCTTTTTAACTTGCTCTTTAGATCGTGCACCAGTTTTATCACTATCGATATCTGCCTGTATCTGATTTAACTGATTTTGCAGTAACGTTGCTTTCTTGAGAGCCTTACTAGCTTCCGGGCCCGTTAATGCAACTATACGTCTAATACCTTTGGCAATGGCTTCTTCGCTAGCTATCACAAAGTCTCCGACGTGTCCAGTATTGTGCAAATGCCTATTATTCAATTTAATTAATCCCATTTCACGTTGTAATAAGCATCATGAACTAGACCGACATACAATCACTCGAGCGTAAAGTATAATTGAGAGATACTTACGTTCCTCCGCAAAATTCCACGCTTGTTTTCGATGCAGCAGGATTCAGAGGGTCCTTCTCGAGATCTTCAACGGGTATGCCAACACTTACCACTCTCACGGGATCAGGGTATGTTTCTTCGAACATAGCACGTAAACCTTGAATTGTTTTAGCTACTGCTAGATTGCTTTCCTTCGCATAAATTTTCCTGCTATCATTTATCACACTATTCGTAATCTCCTCCGCCTTCTTAACTTGTTCTGGGGTCATAGCGCCTGTAATTTCGATTGACAAACTTCTTATCAAATTATTATGTTGTTATTAAAATTCATACTTTTCTCGTATTTAGTAGCATATCAGATATTATGGTAGAAGTATATGTGTTTTGACGAACCTTTGTTAGTGAAATCAAAACGTAATCTATCCGGCGCAACCAAAGAACCCTTTTGGTCAGCCTCCATTCCCAAAACATTTCGTAACGCATAGTTGAGAACATGTGTGGCAGTGTGATTGCTCATTACAAGTCGTCTCCGCACACTATCTATATTGCAGTTTACTTTGTCTCCTTTTTTAAGAACACCTCCACCCACTGTACCGATGTGAAGTACATATCCACCTCTGACTTGTACATTATTGACGCGAATCTCCGTGCCCTAAATAACAAACATAATATTTAGTACTTCGTTACCGGTGCAAACCAAAATATGTTGGGATATAAAAACATCCATACTTCGTCGCCGAGTTTCACTAAAAATCCTTCGTCATAAATTTGCCCTCCTTGTTCCGCATAAAAATTCGTTTTATCGAGTAGTATGCCAACTTCTTCACCAGATGATACTTCATCAACAAAAGTTTTCGCTCTTCTAAGGGCAATTACGGTGCCGGTACAAGGGGCAAACACGTATTCCTTGTAGTAATCTGTTTGTTCTACTTTATAGTTGTATTTAGGGGAATCATCTGTGGGTTTGACTCCCTGTTTCTGCAGCTCTGTGATGGCATGGACATCCAGGTTAATCTGATCATCAACTCCCCCGGCTTTACTCTGGGATGTAATCTAAAAATTTATATATAAACTTTACAAAAGAAGTTTGTATGGCGAAAACTTTTGTTTAACTATCAGATGTCTGTAAACTTATGTTTTTTCTGTGAATTAGTTTGAATCTTTGAACGGATGATTTACAGTAAATGGTTCAAAAATTTACACAATTTCTGCAAACATATAGAAATACGTAAAACGCAATTCTTATATTATTAGATAACTACTTGTGCTTGTTTTTTCGCTTCTTCATAACCAGCCATGTCGACTTTAAGACCTTTTTCTTCAGTCATAAGCTGAGTCAAATCAACTGGAAAACCGTAAGTGTCGTAAAGGCGCCAGGCGACTTCACCAGGCACAATATTTGTTGAGTTCAGCTTCTCTATTGTTCGATTCAGCAAACTGCGACCACGTGACAATGTTTTCAAAAATTGTACCTCTTCCTCGTTAACAACATCAATGATGCTCTGCGGATCTTTTGTTACCTCGGGAAACACATCACCTGTTCATATAACATATCAGAATAATTATAATCGGTTTCTAATTTCACTCGTAATGTATTTAAAAAATTTCATGAACTTGCCTAGAAGCTCCACAACTACGTTTATTAATGACCCAAAGAATCCAGGTTTGGCATTTAATTTCTCAGTTGCATAACGTACTGCTCGTCTTAAAATTCTCCGCAAAACATACCTAGATTACAAATAATCAACATAAGCAAATGTTAAAATTAAGATCCATAATGTTGAAAATCAAAATTCAAATCCACTTTGTAAGAAGTTTTAATGTTAAAGTAGAACCACAATATTTACCCTCTGCCCGTATTGTCAGGCATTCCTCCATCAGCGAGTGCGATAGTAATTGTTCTTGCATGATCAGCTAAGACTCTGTATGCCATATCAATACCATCCTTATCATCCGCCCCAACTCGTCCTTGGTAGACAGGTGCACCAGTACCTTTTTGTATAGCATTGAAAATCGGCACGAACAAATCGGTATCATAATTAGCTCGTTTATTTTGAATCACCGAAACCAATCGTTCTAGACCCAGTCCACAATCGATGTGTTTCTTTGGCAATGGTCGTAAACTACCATCTGATTCTCTATGAAAGTTTAAAATTATATTACACACTATACTTTGTTACACAAACGGACAGTAGAAAAGGCAAGAACATAAATGGTTGTATTGTAATACAAGAAAATAGTGGACCAGTGACTTTAGCTATAGACATGTTATTCGAACTTGGAAATTAAAATTATTACCTATTATACTGTATAAACACCAGATTCCAAATTTCTAAGACATCAGGATCATCCATGTTTACAAGGTGTGCTGCTTCCCTTCCACCAATACGATCATAATGCAATTCACTGCATGGACCACAAGGACCAGTCTCTCCCATTTCCCAAAAGTTGTCCTTCATATTTCCTGGTAAGACATGTGTCGAAGGTACTCTATAAAAAAAGTAAATCTACATATCTAATACATGCACATTAAATTAGTTACACGTCTCCCAAAATATTTAAAAAAAAATACTGAAGTTACCCAAGAGAGAGCCAAAAATCTCTGCACTCATTATCGGGTGCCAAACCAGCCTTTTCATCTCCTCCAAAGTATGTTACATACAATTGTGCAGGTGGTAACTTCAAGACATCGGTTAAAAATTCCCAGGCCCATGTACAGATTTCTTTCTAAAAATTAAATTAATCTAAAATGTTTCACTTATTAAAAACTATTAGCAAAGATACATAAATAATCTTGAATATGCAAGTAAATGAAAATGTTATTGAAAGAAGTGCTTACTTTGAAATAATCACCAAATGACCAATTGCCCATCATCTCAAAAAATGTGTGGTGATAGACATCTTTGCCAACATCATCCAAGTCATTATGTTTTCCACCAGCTCTAATGCATTTCTGGCTATTGACTACTCGCTGCCATTTGGCCATATCACTGTTGGGGTCAACAGTGCCCAAAAAAATGGGTTTAAACTAAAAGAAAATTGTATTAAACATATATCAATAAAGGAAAATATATTTACTAATAAGATAAACAATTTCTAAAACATATTCATTATCGAATGTGTATTAAAATAAAGTATGTACCTGGTTCATTCCAGCATTAGTAAACAATAATGTTGGATCGTCATGAGGTATGGTAGAACTTGAGTGTACATACTCATGGCCTTTATTTTTAAAAAAGTCAATATAAGCTTGACGTACTTGTTTGGCATTCATTGTAGGAGCCATTACTTCTCTGCTTATCTATTTGACCCTAAAACAAAGATAAAGATTATTTTATAGGCTACATCGGAATATTCTAGTTTTGTTGCAATATATACTATATTTAAAAAGTTCTTTCTTGTTTGTTGAAAAGATATGGTTTGTAAGAAAAAAACATAATTTGAACTTTTTAATAAGTGAAATAATATAGTTTAATTTTGAACCGCTAAATAAATAAATTGATTGAAAAACTGAATAAAATTAATATTGCATTGAGGTAATTGAAAATCACATATATTGCTGTTCTATACAGGTGTACTTGCTTTACTAGTCTAAATATCTGATGCAATAACCAGATCAACAATTTTTCTGAATGAAACCATGCCCATGTTCAATGAAAACATTTATCTATTTGCATTGTTACAAGATGTTTGAAAGATAGAATTCAGGAAGACCTTTATGTAGGGGTACTTTCATAAAGGTAAAGCTACAATATAATTGTATGGAATTGTCTACAAAATATGATAAACAGCTGTGAGACAGTGTATAGGACATTTTAAGAAAAATAAATATTCACAGTAGTCGTTTATTTAAAGTAATTTGAAATCAATCTGACAAGTTACAAAATTATTGAACTCAGACGTAAGTTGACTGAATTTCAGCTTTAAATTTATGTACGCAATTGCACGTATAATCTTTATAGAGCACCATATGGGATTGTGTTACAAAAATTAAAGGCAATGATTATTTGCAATGGTCACTATAATTTTGATATAAACGAAGTGTCTTTACAGTGGTAAGCTTATCGCACGTGTAAAATGATTAAAACAAAAAGTTTGACCGCACTTTGAAAGACGACTTTTTCTTTACCTAGCGAAGCAGATTGATGAAATAATCCTCAATCAGAATTCGAGTGGTCCGATGAGTGATACAGTTTCGATGTACTACGAACTCGAAGAGAAAGTTAAAAAAGCTCAGTGTATCGTGGCATGCAAGTGTGCCATATGCCGGTAGGATTACAAAAAAAGAAGTTCACTCCGTACAGACGAAATTCCGTCTGCGACGACGGGTTCAGCAGAGATAAAGTTGATCAGCTGTTTGAGTATTATTACAGCTGGTTAAAATCACGTAAAAGGTAGTACCGGTGTATCATAATCAGGTGTAAATAAAAGAAGATTATTCAAAATGCCGTTTATGATCGGTAAAGCACCCATACGAAGGACGTTGCAATATTTGCAAGCAGGAGAGTTGGTGCTGAAAGATAGAATTCAAATTGTTTCGATTAATTATAATACGCACGGTCTACATCATCAAGGAACGAGGTGATTTTGAGGTTATGCTGTTATTAATGCGATCGAATAATTTGTTGTTATTTATTTGACGATGACTCTCCTTTTATTTAGAATCAACATAAATACAAGATTTAGAGATCTAAAGTTTTGTTCGAATTTGCTAAAATGACAAGCTTTCCAAAGTACAATTATCACCTGTGATATTTCGGATTGTTTTTCATGCTTTCTTCCATATATTAAAAATGTTTTCTAAAAATACTACGTGTATGTATTGTTACCGTTAATAAGAGAATTGAAAATAACGATAAAATAACGTTTTTACGCGTTTTTAACACGAAAATAACGTTTTTCACAAGCTAAGCCAAAAAACCTGTGCAATTTTTTTTAAGGTGATATGAGTCCAATTTTTAATTTTATGAAAGTGGTGCAAAATGAATATGTGATTTTATTTCCTGAGTAAAACTAACTTCAACACAATAATTTACATAAAATTAAAAAAAATGGTTCAATTACATATTACTGTAAAACATTTATGTAAAGATGCAATGTTGTTGACAAGTCTATATTATTTGATGCTTTAATTAATATTTATGTAATATAGGGAATTTATTTTCTGGAAATTACCTCAAATCCAACATAAGAATCCAGATGTACAAATTATCACATTCAAAAATATGACACCATCGCCCTTTATAAAATGTTATTATGGTAAGTAATTTATCTTGAAAATCCTTAATGTCAAACATTTTTTTAATTACTAATATTGTTGCCAGATGATGGGAAGACAATGCTAATTGATATAGATGGACAAACAAAAGATGAAATAATGAAACACCTAGTGCGAGTAATTGGCAAATCCAAGGATGTCTTGAATAAAGAACTAATGGTTAAAGAAGAAAAGGATAACCCTGCAAACTTTGGTGTGGGTTGTGAAAAAAGTTGTATGTGTATCATACCTGGACAATTACCATGTTCTGGAATAGTTCCACTACCAAACCACATGCGTGGAAAGTATCACTTAACCAAAAATCAATAAATAATATTATTTAAATAAATTGTATTTTTTATAATGCCCTTCATTGTAGTGTAAATAAAACTATAATTTTGTGTGATGGAATACAATTGAAATTTCCCAGTTTATATGTTTGTTAAATATCATATATTTACTTATTACAAAACACATTGATACAATATGTTATGAAAATACACATATGTCAATGTACATGTATATTAAGGAGTACATCATGAATCAGTTAAGATACTTGACTTTCTGATGCATCATTATGAGTTTGCACCAGATTAGGAATCTTCTTTGATTATTGGAACTTTATAATATACAATTGAATTAGAAATTCTTGTAACAAATTACAAGAGAACAAAACATGAAGACAGAATATATTTACAATAATATCCTACAAGAAATGAAACTGGTCAAAACATTCTTACAAAATATTTGTCTGCAAAGCATCTTATAAAAGCTTTAGTACAAGAATGTCTTGATATGATTACAATTATTTGTTTATAACTCCCAATTCATCATGAATGTATCTCAGATATGATACTTGTAACATGAATAAATTTCCAAACGTTTTTAATGTAAGGCCACATTACAAAGTATCAAAGAAACATATATATATGTATATATATATATATGTTACGTTTTATGTTTTAGAGAGAAGAAGAATTATAATAGTTGTTATGCTTGTACTAGTATAATTAAAAATTATTAATACTTGTCATTCAATAACTTGTAGCTACTATTGAAGCAAAACGGTTGAATAGTATTGGCTGGAAAATAATTATTCTGGTAGTTTGAATTACCATTATCTAATTGATAAATATGAATAGTGATTCATAGTAATAACTGCAGAAACAAATGTGTAATATTTACGGATTTAAAAACCGTGAATATGATTGATCCCAAAATTCCAGTAGTAGCTATTAGCTATTAAATACTTATGCTAACGCTCAGAGTTCATACAAAGATAACTTACACAGGGTACATTGATGTTAACAACTGAGCAGTAGTAAGAGACAGACATTTGCTCTTAAAAATACATGTTATCATTATTGATGAAATAATTTCGAAGTATTGTTACAATTCTGCAGGTATAATGCCATTAAGCTTTAACACAATCCAATAGGAAAATTTAGTGAGAGTGTATATTTGATCAATTATTTAGGAATAGCTTCTCACAATCAGTGGTACACTTTGTCAAAAAATCATTTCTCTCTTTCACAATTAAGTTACTCTATATTGCGGTATGTTACCGCCGAGATAATCTGTCCATATAAACGAACAATGGATGGAATTGAAACTTATAGCAACAGATATTTTGTACTTTCATAAGGTGACTAAAGTATTACAAAAAATGAGCATTCAAAACTTCAAAAATAATTCATGAAGTGTCTGCTACCGTTATTCTTTCCGTTGCAGAATGGTGAAAAATGGTAATAACCCGAGTATATCATCGATTATGTCTTTTGTGTTACAAGGAGAAGGAAAATGTACACAAAGCATTGATTATCTTCTTGGTTTGTGCCGACTGTATGGTTTGCTACTATTACAGTGACTTCCACGATACCGTGTTGATGTGGACGGTTTTTGGCCTTCTGGTTTTTTATATAATGGTATCACTGGAGTTCTGTCCAATGGTTTGTTCAATTCAAATTCTTCTTCAGATTCCTTCATTAACTTCAACTTTGCCTCTATTGCCTGAATTGCTGTTTCACGGCTGTTAAAAATTCAAAATGTACTTAGATCATTGCAGTAATTCCATGAGAAGATACTTTTTGTGATGTAATTAATATTCACAGTTACTTACATTGAAATACATAATAAATAAATATATGTTCTAGTTACCTGATTCGCTTGTCATCTTTTTTCGCTCCAGCTAGAGCAGGTATTTCTATTTTTGGCTTTGGCTTGTCCAAATCAGTCTGAAAGGAAATAATAACTGTTACCATCACATCTATTTATGAATTTTCTTGTACGTAACATAGACAGAAACAAAGGTAAATTAATCATGAATGTTCTATGTTACCTCGTTGACATTGTGAGCCCATCTGACAACAATATTTTTGGACCCCACTTTCAAGTTATGTAAAGCTGCTTTTGCGGCAACTGCATCTTCAATAGTTTTGTACGTAACAAATGCATATCCTCTGGGTTGTCCAGCCTGTGGGCCAGACCGATGGAAGAGTAGGTCGAACTTTTCGATTGTTCCATGTTTTTGGACGAGTTTCAGGAGTTGGTACCAGTTGAAATATAGAGTGTTAGTTTTTTTCATGTTATATTTTGAAAATAAAATCTATGTGTATTGTAATGTAATATCTAAACCTAATTTGTATACTAATTTTAACAGAGTGTATATTATTTATTAATTATGCTAATATCATAATTGTATAAATACTTACTCATTGATTCTAAGATCTAAATTGCCAACCCACAGTCTTCTGTCTTCAATTTGATTAGACTTTATGGGTTCCAGAGGTAAAGGAACTTTGTTGCATGGCTGTAACAGAAATTGACTTACTTATTGAACAGTAACAAACCCAAATAATAACACACATACAAAACTAATTAGTAAACGATTAGTAATTACTATACTGATATAAAACTAACTGTTATGTAAAACATTATATTATGTGTCAAAAATAGCTACATAATAAAGGAAGGGATGAACATGATCTTGGACGAATTTATACACTGAATTTTATATATGCATCTGTCCTCGTCCAAAACAGTACTATTTACCACATATAACCTCCAAACAGAAGGAGATATTACCTCCATATCGACAAGCCGAATGGATGAAGTTTATTGAATTAATACCGAGAAACCTTACTTCATCGGCATTGATTCCACTGTAAATCCGTAAGTAAAATTGGGCATCGGACCGCCTGTTATTTACAGGAAGCCATACTACACTAACAAACTACATGTATACTTACGTTCGTTCATACATATGCACCAATATACACTATACTTTGCAGCAGTGGCATTTAAATCAGACTTCAGGCTGGTTCGGTAAAGCTACTTTCAGACGTTACGGTTTACCAACATAACTCAGTAGGAAAAAGAGGGCCGTAGGTAGTAATGTATCGTGGTAGAATCTGACACAATATTATGAAATATCAGAATTACTCTGGGTTAAAACATATAAAAATAAGTGTGCTTCAGACTTGTTAGACCTGCAGTTATAATTTCTGACAGTTTATTCCATTAATTACGTATTAAACCGTGATTTCAACGTATATGACTTCTATATATATTAGCACTTGACAACAGAGCAATAAAAGGGTTGGTTAAACAATAATCGAATAAGCTTTCTTAAATAGTGGTTAAAAAAATCAACGACTATGGAACGATCAATTACATCGGATCAATCAACGTCTCGGACGCAAACGGAAACAGTATCGGAAGACGTCACTGATTCTGGAGCGCAGGTAGGATCATTTTTATTTACTGGAAGTTACGTCGTGTCATAATTGTACTGATAAGCTCCAGTTAACATTTTTCCGTTACAATCCGCTGATGTTACATCATTAGATTTTAAAAAGTGGTCTTTTGAGAGACCGAAGCGATAATCAATATCCTTTTTCTTTATGAAAGTACATATTTGTAAAGTTGTAGACGTAAGTGAGTGTAAAACGACTTTACGTGTTTTTATATCTTGACCGTTTTGAGATACAAAAATGTACAAATCGCGATTGATATTATTGACAAGGTGTTTATTGGAGGACAAGTTTCCAATATGTGAGAATAGTTTTAAGCTCCGGAAGAACCTATCCACAGTATCTGAAGACCAAAAATCCCCTTTATCTGGTATTCGTGTACTGGATTTGACAAGAGTCATTGCTGGACCCTATTGTACAATGATACTCGGAGATCTTGGTGCAGACATTTTGAAAATTGAAAGGCCAGGCATTGGTGATGAAGCACGAAAATGGGGCCCACCCTTCTTTAAAGGAACTCAAGAATCAATCTACTTTACCAGTGTAAATAGAAATAAAAGAAGTATATGTATCGATTTGAAAAAAGGCAAAGAAATCATATACGATTTGGCTGGAAAAAGTGACATTCTGGTAGAAAATTATGTCCCAGGGAAATTGTCGAGTATGGGTCTAGGATTCGAGGAGATATCAAAGATAGCTCCACATTTAATATACTGTTCTTTGACTGGATATGGTTCTGAAGGACCATATTCGAGTAGGCCAGGTTATGACGTAATCGCAGCTTCCTTGGGTGGTCTACTGCATATTACAGGACCTGAAAATGGACCTCCATGCAAAGCTGGAGTAGCTATGACAGATCTTGCAACAGGTCTGTATGCTCATGGTGCCATTATGGCTGCTTTAATTCAAAGGGCAAAAACCAACAAAGGACAGTGGATTCAGTGTAATCTTTTAGCAACCCAAGTTGCTACCCTAATAAACATAGCTTCTAATTATCTTAATGCTGATAAAGAGGCAACCAAACGGGGTTCTGGACATGAAAGCATTGTACCATATGAAGCATTTCCTACAAAAGATGGGTATCTTACAATAGGCACTGGAAGTGATTCTCAGTTCTTAGAATTGGTTAAAAGAATGCAATTAATGGAACTTGCCAGTGATCCAAAATTCAAAAATAATTCTACCAGAGTACAAAACAGAGAAGAACTTCTACATATTCTTAGAAACAGATTCAAATCGAAAACCAATCAAGAATGGAATGTTATATTTGAAGGTGCTCCATTTCCATATGGGCCAGTTAACACAATAAAGCAAGTAAGTCTAAAAAATTACAATAACAACAATATACATTTTAATGCAACTACCACATACACAAACTAATAACTCGAAATCATGTTTGTAGGTATTTGATGATCCTCATGTTAAGTACATGGGGCTAGTTAAAGAGATGGACTGTCCAAAGGTAGGAAAAGTAAAAGTCGTTGGACCACCAGTGACATATAGTTATGCAAATAACACTGTACGTCTACCACCACCAATCTTGGGGCAACACACAGCTGAAGTTTTACGAGATGTTTTAAATTATTCTGAAGATAAAATAAAAACCTTAATGTTGGATAAAGTAGTGCAATAGTTAATAAGTTTTATTGTAATATCTGTGGCTTAATGTAAGAACTACCAGTGTCACGTTGTAATCCTTGAATAGTTTCAATGTCAACAAAAGCCAGAAGCAGTTTCAATTATATCCATTATAATTAATGTTGAATAGTATGTTTACAAAAAAGTGATTTTGGTCATAAAAAAATTGTGAGTTTAAATAAAATGTCAAGTGTATATTTCAAAAAGGTAGATTTTTTGATACTGAATTTTCTTGCTATAAACCACAGATATCCTTGTATAAAATTAAAGATTTTGTATGAATTTGTAAAACCATAAATACATGTATTTTATTCCTCAAACTTTTTTTGTTTGTCACTTCCTAATCTAGTGGACTCATTACAAGCACTAATCAAATTAAATGCTTCTCAATTTGTTTTAGGATGTTCCAACTGTGCATTTACGTCTTAAAAAACCGAGATCAAATAAGAAAGTTCAGTGGACACAGGGTACAGTGGACAATGAAAATATGAATAAAAAGAAATCTAAATGTAAGTACTAAAATCTACATAAGGGTACAAATATATCCTTTAACCATGACTTGGATATACCTACTTAACAATTATAATAAATTCTGATAATCATTAACATGACAAGACATTCTATCTTCTTTGTACCATAGGATGAACAATTTGTACAGTATATAACTAATTAGTCGATTTTGCATAATATTTCACTTTTGTAATATGTACATGTAATGCTCCATAATTTGATTTAATCAACTTTCTGAACATGAGTGAAGTAGAGTAAAATATTATGTTACAATGTGTATTTATGAAAATTTAAAAGAACAAAGACTATTCAGTGACAACTGTGTGAATGAGGCACTAATATTATTTGAATGTGATTACAGGTTGCTGCATTTACGAGAAACCTAAAGATTTTGGTGAAAGTAGCTCAGAAGATAGCGACGACGAATGTGAACATTGTCACGGATGTAAAGATGCTCATAAGAAGGCATTGCCAAATCCCGAAAAACCTCAAGAAGACATTCCTACGCAACCTGGTAAATATTTTAACACAACATAGTGTGTTAAGCAAAGTTTTCACAAGATAATAATTTGTCATCCATACAGAATCAATAGCGACAGGCTCGACGTAAATTAATTTTCAACTTGCGAAGTCTTCAAGTTTTCAGCAGCTGACGGTGAAAGAGTGTGTTCTGACCTTTTTGTATAAGTATTACTTGGACAACACGTGCTATAGATGTAAGTTTGTTTCTATTGATCTTGTAGTTACAACAAAAAAGCACATACTATTTCAGTTTCAAAAAATTCGCCACACGAACTAGTTTTGTGTCTAAAATTAAAACACTTTTTTCAGTCACGTCGATTACAAGGATCGACATTGCAAACGTAATTAAATGTTAACATACACGATGATACTTGAAACCGTACATTTCAATGAGATTCTCCAATATACACTTGCAAGATGTTCCAGGATTGTTAGATTTTCAATAGTATATCGATATTAATATTTATGGAGTTATTATGGAGTTATACGGATATGGTATGTAAATAGAAAGGTGTATTATCCTTTTATCATAGAAAATTCACATATATTGCCATTATATTTGTCCTCTATGATTCAAATAAATCTAAAAATATATTAACTATTAATATGTTAAACACAGAATTGTGGTTATTATTTTCCTTTTTAAATTTTATTTAACTGTAAAGATTATTTGTTTGCATACGTTTTGTGGTAAATAAAGTGTGCGGAAATAGGTATAAAATATAAAATCCTTACATCTAATGTAAAACGCGTGGACATTTTATAAAAATATCAAGTACATATATTGAGAACAAGCACAATATTCGAAAATTTATTGGTTCCGTGCATAATTGCGCACAGTGAAAAATGTATAACTTCTAAATACGTGTATACATATATATACATATACGGACATAAGTAATAATCACACGTCCAAAAAAATAAAAAAGCTATACATATTATGTTTCGAAAATATCATAGCCATATGACAAAAACAATGACCATTGCACGTATTCATACCTTAACCCGTAAAATTGACATAATCGTACTAATGGCGCCTAATATGCTTCGGGAAGCGTTAGGAGCAAAGAATTGTAAGGAAATCTTATTTCAAAAACTATAAACGATGTTCAATACCGTAATACCTAACGTACATACATATCTCAATGATTGGCGACAATGGTTCGTTTCGTTATAATACTACGAGTTTGATACAGTTGGAGTTGATAATTCATTCGATAGACATTTGTGAGAACTCATATTACTCCAAGATAGTACATTTTTTTTAATTGAGGAAACAACTTTTCAACAAAAAGTACTTTGGTAGTGGTACTTGCTTGCGGTATAACAACCGGTAGAAGGGATAGTTCTTGGAGTTTCGTTTCATTCGAAAATAGTGAATACAGCATTACAGAACAAATTTTACACCATCAAGTCAAAGAAAATTTTTGAAGCTTCGACTTTTAATTTCAGTCTTACTTCAAGTGTTGCTAAGTAAATTGACATTGCTATAACATTGCATTATTAACATCTATTTATCATACTGACAATAATTGCGATACATTGTCCTTTAAATTACAGTACAGTAGCGTGGAAAACCTCAATTTATAATAATTGAATAATCGGTTATTGTCCGATAAGAAAGTTTACGCCAAGGTAAAATGTTTACTTTTTCATAAAGGAACACTTTAGATTTATGCAGTGATGATTTTACACGTGAGCGCCTATTAAGAAATATTCCAATACCACGAGATTCTAAATACCGCCTAATATTTTGTAATATTGTGTACAGTTTAAACCGAGTACCTTACTTGCGTACGCCACCGACTTCTTAAGCATCAGTCGGTTTGTTTCGCACAACAAAGTATTCTTAATACCGTTTTTAAACGACTTATACTATCAACATTTAAACGTTTACGAAGACCTTATAATGGCGTCTTTCACGCTAGCTCAGGACAATTGTGATGTAACTTTGATTAGACTAAACGTATATAACTCTCTGAATTTCGTTAGTCTCATAAATTTCAAATCATTAACATAGCATAAAATAACAATATACTCAATTGCATGTTTTTCTAACAATTTTCTAATGACTGTTTCAAAGTACCAATTACGAAACAAGAATTAACCAGTTTAGGTATTTTTTACGTGTGTAAGTCAATCGAAAATAGAATCTGACTGCACTACGCATTATCACATAGTTTCTGCTACCTTGGACGAATTTTCGAGCAGCACAGATCTAGATAGAGAGTAACAAGTGGTACGAGTTCAGTAGTAAGTATTTCTAGAGTTCATCCCCACGACGTATTAAATTGGAAATTTGATAGTTTTTAGTCAGTCGATTTTGCAGTTCGTATTTTTGTGGAACATGCGTCTGTTTCGTACTTCCATGCCCCGTCGATAATTCTCCTCGTTGAGACCAAGGGCTTTGACCATGGCTCGACTACGCCATACTTTTACTGTATAATCGTCACTCGTTGTTACCAGCATCTCAGGATCCCGTGGATTGAACGCTACTGAATTCACGACATCGGAGTGAGGAAATTTTGCGAGACAAACTCCGTAGTGCCTGTCCCAGAGGTAACCGTGTTTATCTTCCGCGCCACTGAAAGGGTAAAAAACATGTACTATATCTTGATTTACATATAAAAATACTAAAATTTAAGTAGGTCGTACGTAATAAACAAAACTCATCCGTATTGACAGGAAGCTGAATTTAAAACAAAACTGACAATTTTAAAGAATTTTTTACACTGTTAGACCAATGCGTTGTGTTTAAAAACTGAAGGAGAAGATAACATATAACTAGAGCATTGTGTGATGAATCACTTACCTTGCTACGTATTCATTGCACACGTCTAAGAATATAAAGAAACATTCATTGTTTGGCGTGTATGCCTTGTGTGCCCTTAACATAGTACCGACTTGTTTTAATGTTACTAAATCTATAACGTGAATGTCAATTTCTTGAGCTATTGGTGGGGGCTGCAATGGGTTCGTAATATCGTAACCTCGTGGCCATGGCCTCGTATTTACATAGAGATACCTGAAAGACAAGATTTCTCAAATTTAGCATAATTGGAGGATCGTAAACCTCGATTTCAAGTGGTTACATTTAGATTTCGCAATAAATTATCGTCTCTTACAAAATACTATTAATCACTTGAATAGGAATTACCTATGATCCGGAGAAAGACCCATTCCTATAATATGTCCATGCAAGTCGATTAAGTGATCCACTTTATCAAATCTATCGGCTACAGATTCATAATCCAACCAGTTCGGATCCACTGAATTTTGACCTGAATTCTGCCTTTCTCGTTCCCGCTCTCGTTGAGCTATCCTCTCTCGCAATGAAGGCCCAGGGTCTAATCTTCTTGGAAAGCTAACTAGTTTGATCCTCTTAAAACCGACCTGATGAGGTGTGTAAGTTTTTGATCCGGTTGTAAATATTAAAAACTTCTCTGGATTATTCGCCAATTCATCAGCGTCGCAGTCATCTGCGTCACAAGTTGCGGACTCAGCATCCCAAGAATCGCCAGAATTTTCGCCGTCACAAGTTGAAGATTCTATAAAACGTATATTATCGCACTTATTTTGCGGTTCAATATTTTTTGGAACGTGCAATCCACTCTAAATAAGCTAACTTCTGTTACTATCAAACATATGATTCAATAGAATTCAAAATACGAACCTTGAGTAAGAAGCATTTTGATTTCCTAAAGTCAACGTTGCGATTAAGCAACAAAATAAAGATAATTACAAACATAAATTACTAATGCCGAAGTCTGTATTACCTCCAGAGTCACTATCCTCTCCTGGCTGTAAATTTTCATGATCACTATCGCTATCATCATTTTTCTTTTCCATTTCTACTTGTCTGTACTCGTGATTATATTGTATAGGATTAGCGTATTCAAAGCCATCGCCGAGTTTCCTCCAATTCATAAACTGACCTTCTAATGTACTGTACCTGTTGAGTCGAATCATTGAAACATTAACATAGCTTTAAGTAGTTTTCGCTTAAAGGTCTGCAAAAATCTCACGTACTGCACCCTCGAGGATCCCTGATGCAGAACCACCGGCGGTTCTTCTTTTTGTTGAGGAGGACTATTCAATGTGGCAGAATAATCTCTGTGACTCGGTGGATTTCCATGTTCTTCTTTGACACTGGAAGATGAGGGCTGACTAGGTTGTTCGTCGGTTTCCACTGGTGCCGGTACAAGACAATTCGCTACCATAATCGCTCTAATTGACGAAGCGTTTCCGTTATAAAATCTGTAATTATTGGCAAATATAAAAGTCATTGCTCTAGTTTAACGAACAACTGTTGGTGCATTTTGAAAAGTATTGCCACAGTATAGGAAATACCTATAAAGCTGTGTCATAATGGGTACATGTTCACTCGCAGATTCTTGGTTGGCCTTATTAAGCCATAGCACACTTGTACTGACCAGGTGTGCAAGCCAATGTAAGTTTCCACTTAAAAGATAACGCTCACTGTACCATGTGCCAAATATGTCATATGGCTTATTCACCACTCTGCACTGGAGATCAAAACCAGCTGTAAAGGGATATAAAATTATCTTTAATCAGCCATTTTTCAACTCTTTAGCAATTATATATTATAATATCACACGTATATCATTTTTTACAATAACTGCAATAGGTGTTTATTAAATGTCTCAACTTACGTGATATTCTGAACACAGCAATTTCACCTGATGTACTGTGAGGTGTACCAAAATGTACTCCAGATACTAATAGTAATGTATCAGAGGAATTAAACTGTGAAAATTGTGTATATTTCCAGCTGAATGTCTTCATATCATGGAAATATTTGACACTGACTGGATATTGACTTTCCCATACCTGAAAGGCAATATTGTAACAATTGATATATTTAGTGAACCACTTAATTGTGTAAAACTTTTAAAAAAACTTACAATAATATATCCATCTTTACAGCATGTAGCAAACATTTCTCCATTATGTGAAAAACTGACATGAAGCACTTGATGCGAGTGTTCCTTCAAGACTTCAGTTTCTAAGAGAGGTGTGTGATATGCTAAACGTTTGAATTCTTCTAACCATGATGTTTTACCTAGAAAAAGATATTATACATAGAATGTTATTGAGTGAGTTTGTACAGGACTGATTCTAAAAATTTGTATAAGAAATAGGAATAATTATACATATAAAGTAATTAGGCAAGATTTGTATTATAAGTTTACATAAAACAGTTTTGCTTACAGTTGACAGCTTAATATGAATGTAAATAAGGAACTGTATTTAAAGAAATATGTAAATAAATGGCCTACTTAAATATATTGGTTGTACAAGTAATTCTGAAAATCAGGATATTGTTGGCAATAGTATATGGTCATTGTGTTTAATACAATCCATTCCTGTCTTAGAATAATTGTGCAACTTCCAGAATTGTAAAGTATTTCAGCAATACTATGTCGAAATTGCCAATAGAAATAAGCATTGTATGCAATCCTTGTGTCATTCATGCCAAAGCAAAAATAACAACCATGACATTCCTATTCGACATTAAAAGAAAAACTTATAAGTGTACTGTAAGAAATACCTGGCATGATGCCGACGTCGGGATCCACTTTGTAAGTCCGATAGAAAAGGTCCTTCCACAAAAATTCATCGTGCGATACTCTGTTCCAAGATCTGCATACCTCACTCGCAGTGACGAGTTCTTTGGGCGTTAGATACTGGAAGATATCGAGGAGAATCGAGTCCGGCATGTAATACCAATTATTACCGTCTGCCTCGTCGCACGTCTCGCAATTCGTTTCTTCGGCATTTTCAACATTTTCAAGCTCTTTTGTGCTATTATCGGTATTGTGCTCGACAGTATTCATGCTTGATACACAGTGCTTTATTTACTATCGTTACTGGAACAGCTGATACCTGTCAGCGACGTTATCGCAAAGCTTTTGGCCCAAGCATATATCGATGCGGTTGGAAGAGGTTGGAAACCCGCGACAATGATTTTTATACCACCGCTCTCTGCCGTGTGTTCGCAACGTATAAAAGTATCAAGAAGTTTATTGGTCGATAAACACCATCCAATAACGCAAATACAACTGCATATTGTTTCGTAATAGAGCTTCGGATTGGCCCTGTCATGCGCGCGCATGCTTTTCAAATTACATATCGTTCAATGTATCTTCTATTTGGTCGCAGTATTCTAAAATACATCACATTTCGTCGCGATATACGAGTGATGTAAGTGGGCAGTAAATACCTACCGGTAGTCAGTAACGAAGCCTAATTAGCTAAGAATTGAAATGACTACAGTAAAATCACTTTTATCGGGAAATTTTTTGGGTAAAAACAATATGCAGTTACAATTTGGTGTGTACGTCTTTGTATTCGTTGTTCGTATTCACATTCTTTTTAAATATAAATTTAAGGTGATGATAAGGTGATGTTAATGATTATAATCCGCGTTAATAATTGTGTTAATAATAATTTTAGTGAATGTATAAAGGAAAAATAAGTTTATTAGCAGTTGATAAAGAAGAAATCCTTCACAGGTATATAATCTTTTATTGGTATATTCCTTCGGCATACAATTATTTAACTTCCAAGGAATGATGAGAGATGTCACTTTTAGCACCATTTTACCATACTTCTAAAGCACCTTGGTGTTAAACACATACATTCCACCCCCTGTTCTTATACGTATTAGAAAATTTGTACACGCAGTCTTTCAATATATATTACGCTTAAAATCAAACGTTCGAAATGAAAAAGAAATAATGAGCATTAATTTATTTGATCTGATCATCTAACACTAAAGTAATGAAATTCATTTTCTAAAATTATCCAAATACCTCTTGATATTGTATTTTATAGTACTATTTTACGATATGTGTTATTTTTACAGGTATCCTGTAGTTAATAAGCGATTGTAGTTAATAATAATAGTAGTTAATAAGCGAAATTTTTTCATGTCTCTAACGAAGATCTTGACCACAGTGAAAAACTGATTAATTCTGAATGAGAGTGCACAGACTTCACTTTTCGCGGACCAGTCCGATTGGTCACACGTGTCGATCATATTATAGAGGTTGTGCAGGGTATAATTAAATACGTTTGTTTAATCCCGCAATGAAAAACGTGAGTAAGCAATAGTTCGTCGACGTGGGCGAGTTCATCGTGTGCGCGCAGTCTTATTTGAATAGTAAGACTTGATGTATGACTATGTGGGTACTATTCGTGGCGTCTAACATATTTGCACGAACGCAGTAAATTCGACATAAAATTGCGAAAATAACTGTAAGGCGAGCATGCAACTGGGTCAGACGTTTACGCAGATGTTGTAATGATTACGTTGGATGTTAGAACCTTACATTAGTCTGTGTTTAAGCCTTGCCCTCAGTTGTAACTTGTTTTGAACTTTTCTCGAGATTCTACCTGCGATTTTCATCCATGACGAATTATATGTCTCGATAGGTACGTCAACCTAAGGATGTCGCACAAACAATCACGCAGGTAATGTTATTATCCCTGTTCGTGTCTTGACGCGAGGCTTTATTAGTTTCTTCATGTCTTTAGAACCTGCGCTTTACATGTTGCCATTTTTTCCGTGCTCTTGTAACTGTTTCGGTGTAACTCGGTGTAACTTTTTTACAATATGTTTTCTATTTTTTATGCTTAAGCAATGACATAAGTATGTACATTAACACCTTTTGTTGTAATTATTGATTAACTGAAAGTATATTTTGCAAAAAATAACGTATTATACATGCAATAAAGTATTGTAATACATTCCAATAAGCAATATTGCGTTTATATCTTTCATTAGTTTGTAAGTAATCTAGTATAACATGCATTTTGCGTCCCATATTTTTAACTTCTGATAAATAAGTAATCGGAAAATCTTATACGAATGATAATGAAGCGAATAAACTATTCCAAATGAGAAGCGACATAAACGTGCAAGTTTATCAGATCCAATATTATCTGAAGGAAAGTAATTGTACAGTGGGGCTAATAACTCCATTAACGCACTATAAGCATCTAACTAGTAAACAACTTTCTTAAGGATCGAATGCTTAGGTATATTCCTATTGTCCCAGATTAGAGAGAGAGACCGACCTACCTGAAAGTTAGCAAAACGTAAACATGTTTACGATGATTTAGTAAGAGTGCATCGTGAAAATACAAGTTGCGCGTCAATTAATTGTTTTGATTTAACTTAATTGTTATGAAAAGATCGATATTTGTTGTGAATAAGGTGAATGTTAAACAAGAGGTCGAAGGTGCACGCGGTAGTCGCTTACTTACGTCAAAACACGCACGTAGATAATAATACGTATAAACTCAATCTATTGGTAGAAGATAATAATCGTTACAAAGGTCTATGCTTAACAAATGGAAAAAAATGAAAACCTTGAAGTTACTTATAAGTATAGATAGGGCCAAGGCAAATGCCGGCAAATATTGATATTGATCGCTGAGAAATCTTTAATAATTGTTTAGGAAACTCAGTAATTTCTACTGTTATATTGTTATTAATTCAGTATTAATGACATTTTATTATGAATTTAATACTAAGGAACATGTAGTATGTAATGGCGTATGCATTATTATTAATGATATCATTTATTTAGTATCTATCAGTTTATTCTATCCACTTATTTTTATAGTTACATTGAATGCAAGCCAGCAACTTTAAGACGTTAATTAATATTCAACATAACTATAAGCGCACTCTTTAAATATCTGCGAGTTTGTAAACTAAATAGATTTATAATTTTTTAACAGCGTGAGACATTACGAAACATTTATATTATTACATCTAATACCACGTTAGTTATGAACATATGTTTTCAAATTCTAAGGAACGCGAAGGTGTGGAAAGATAGTATTGTGCGAATAACTTTAATAAAATCGTTACATTTACAGAAAATCCAATGTTTCGTGTACAAATCGCCATTGAAAAAAAACGTTTAAAATGCGGGCGAAAATGATTATTGACTAACTGAATAAAGTGGCGGGGAAACTGTAGTGTAGAGGGTATTGTAAGCGGAGAAACGTACAGAAACGCCTTAACACGCCTTAATCTCGTTTACCGGCGTTCAAATGCTCCCTCCACCGAATCTGTTTTCGTGCGCGCGCGTGCACGGAGTATTTCCTAGTAGCGCCGCCGGGCGATCCAATGAGCGGCGAGCAGTGACGCCATGTCCGACCAATGGGGGAGCTCGGCCGTGACGACAGAGCTATTTTCGTGGTCTCTGAGTCAGAGGGATATAAGGCAGTACGTTTAGTTGGGTGTTCACAAGTTGTCGAGACACCGTGCCGTGTTGGCCGAGTCAGCCAGGAATCCTCGTGCTCGTCTCCCGAGCGAGAACACTTTTAGAGGTGGCACACGCGCGCCGTGTATGTGCATCGTGAGTCATCATTGTGTTGACAGCCGAATCGAGTGCCGATTCTCGTGGCACATCGTGTTTCTCTTCGAACGAGGAAGGCCGTTTACCTTCCATCGGATCCGTCGCTCGCTCGACAGTGCCTTTTGCGCCTCAACCGCAAATCGCTGGTAATACTATCGCACGGAGGGGAGTGTCTCGCGTATAACGCGGCTCGGAAGAGCACGTTTCATCGAGTGTACAGTCGATATATTCTGCTTTTTCAATCGGCAGAACTGTGCACCGAAGTGATCGGTTGAAAACACCGTACGATCCACTCTATTGGATCCGTGTTGTTATGTAATACTGGTGAAAAGGCGGAAACTGTGACACGTGAACGAACGTATATATTTCGTGGAAGGACGTGTCTGGATTTACGTAAATCAACTGTTCCGAGGGAAACAAGTGCTTCAAGTCTTCATGGAACTGTCAAAGATCAGAAGACTATCATTTTCTCCTTGAGTGCAAATTGAGTGATCCGAGGGGATCAGTGCAAAGTTACCGAATTTTAACAGAGACGCATTGTTCCGTTGACGTTGAATTTCACGTCGAGTCTTGCATCGGAGAATAAAGTCAAGAGAGTGCGGTACGTCGTTGGCCTTCGACCTCAAGCCGAAGTCGACGGAATAAGGTGGTTGGACAGTTTCTGTCGACAAGAGTTGTCGATCTCGGTTATCGATGGTGCGAAGCTTGACAATGGAGCAGACGTTCTACGAGGAGACGGGCGTATATGGGGCCGTTAATCGCGACAATACCGTGGGCCAGCTTAAGAGGAATCTTACGCTGGACTTAAACGGTTGCCAGAGAGGAGGGCCTCAGGCAAAACGGCCGAGGCTAGGGCCCCTTCCACCCGGTTTGAACAACGTCACTCCGATCCTCAGTTCTCCGGATTTGAACATGCTGAAGCTCGGTTCTCCGGAACTGGAGAAACTTATAATCGCCCAGCAAGACGGCGGTCTGGTGACCAGCATACCAACGCCGACCACACAAATTCTCTTCCCGAAAGCGGTTACCGAGGCCCAGGAATTGTACGCCCGCGGTTTCGTCGACGCTCTCAATGAACTCCACCACTCTGACAGCTCGCAGGAACCAGGCAGCATTCACGGTGCGACCTACACGACCCTTGAACCACCTGGTAGCGTGCAAAGCACCGAATCGTCGATGAGCCAGGGTCTCGTGCAGATCAAGGACGAGCCGCAGACCGTTCCGAGTGTTTCGAGCTCGCCGCCGATGTCGCCGATCGATATGGAGAACCAGGAGAGGATCAAACTCGAGAGGAAGAGACAGAGAAATCGCGTGGCCGCCTCGAAATGCCGCAGGCGTAAGCTTGAGCGCATATCCAGGCTCGAGGACAAGGTCAAGCTTCTCAAGGGCGAGAATAGCGAGCTCAGTGCCGTCGTCCACAGGCTCAAGGAGCACGTCTGTCGGCTGAAGGAACAGGTCATGGACCACGTGCACTCGGGCTGTCAGATCATGACCGTATCCGGTCAATTCTGAGCTCATCTTCCGGAAATTGCGTCGGATGCGAACTACCACCGTGCAATCGAAAGCGATCAATGACAAAGACGTTCGTTTCGTGGACTCTAAGGATCAAGGTCAACGGTGTGCAACGCTTGAACGCGGATGGAACATCGGACCGTGTACCGACCGACCGTTCGTGGATTCGTGCGTCATGGATATAACGCACGTGCTTGACGCAGGTGTCCGGCCCGACTGGAATTTTTCCAGTCGATTCCCAGAAGAGAACGGTCCATGGCAGAGAAGTCCGTTCGCTGCGTATCAGTTCGGTACTTTACGTTGTTGTAACGCAGTAAGGAGGACAAACGAGGAAGTGGGGAGTGCCTTCGTATACCGGAATGGACATGCAGGATCGTATGCGTGATTTTATTGCCTTCTTAACGCGAAAATGTTAGTAATTGTACAGAGGACCTTTCGCAGTAGGGGAAGGAGAGATATACCGTGTAAGAGAGGGAGAGAGAGAAAGAACTATTGGGTTTAACCAGGTAATGCTATAGGACGGCTTTACGGCGGCCATTTTGGAGAACGTAATTACGGCGGGAAAATCGAATCTCGCGCGACAATCTGACTACCATTCGCGAGCTTTTTACCTAATAACATTTAATTGCGTTCGTCTGACATGCTGATGAGTGTAAACGTTTCTTCACTCTATTACTTTGCTACAACTTAGAGACGATCAAATTATTCTACTTACCTTTAACTAGACTTTCGATAAACTTTAAGAAGTCATGAACGAATGTTTGCTGATAAAGTAGCCTTGATTCCTTTTGGTTGAGACCATGCAATAAGTCTTCGTGAAAATGCAATAAGTCGTCGCAACAGAACAGTTCGATTTGACGCCTTCAATTACTTTACGAGCGTGTCATGTGAATATGTAACTTTTGAATATTGGACGACTTGGTAATTCCGAGCCAAACATGTTGTATAACGAAGATTATTTCGTTCAGTCGTAACGTACTTGAAAGCAATCATAGGTACGCGTTGTTTTCGCCATACGAAAAATGTTCTAAAATTCGCCAACAAGTTCTCCTTGCATTGACGTTCAGACCGTCAAATGTGGCGGAATAATCAAAACATTTTACTGCGCATAACACGGCTTAATTATTTATCACGTTGTGTGTACTGGACATGATTCGTAACGCACGTCGAAATGTCTGGTGCACAGCGAATTGATAACAGTTGTATGATATGTACGGTGCTGTACTCTCTGGAGAACGTGGCATTATACTTGCGTCCAATCAACGCGATTACGTTTATAATTTGTGCGTATTTGTCAAATCGACCTTCGATAACCGAGGCCTTTCGTGTAAATTCATACTTCCTCGTGTCTAGTTGGGAAACGGAGGAGAATCCGAATCGTATTGTTAATTGGACGCGTATACACGTCTCTTCGTTTTAAGCCCGCTTTTAGGAGAACTACCATTATTAAGGCTGTACAAATAGGGTTACGGTAAGATGAGCAATTCTTGTTCAAATTATTGTTGAAAATCAGTTTCTCGACATGGACGCGCCGCGCTAAGACCTTTTTTTCCACAAATTGATGTCTTTTTTCTAAAAATACGTTCGCCAGGACGTCTGGTATGTCGCGTCCACGAGGTGCTGGGAAGTCCAGGAACCTTTCTTTATAGTTTTGTAAGCCAGGCGCTACGTAATTAAGTCTTTTCGTACATGGGCAAATTTTGACATCTCCGTTTCTACCTCGCTGTTCGATTCGCTTAATCGTCGTGGAAGACATACCATGCCTGCAGAATCGAACCATGCAGTTTTCCTTGAATCAGATTCCACGATGAGGATTGACAGAGCGTAGTGGAAAAGATTTTGGCGCAATATTGCGGCTGATTGTCGCAAACCGTAGACGTCCGTTTTCTTGCGTCATTCTGCGCATCTAGTCTTGTTCAGTATGCCCTTGTAACTTATGTAGAGGTGCGCGCGTGGAAACTCGTAAAATCCACGTGCACCATGAAAACACGTTCTCGACGCATTGACTGTTATTTCCATGGGCCGATTTCCGGGCGTTTAAGAGCGTCACGATTAATTGAACGTCGCCCGGAGCATGACGTTTTTTCCACGACATTAGCCCCTCTTGATTGCATTAATTTATGAACCATCCACTAGCTCGTTTCGTGCGCGTTTCAAAACGCACGTGCTCGGTACAATAGACGTGGCTCTGTTTTGCGTCGAGCGTGAGAAAAGACCATCCTCATGTTAAGACCTTGATGGAGAAAATTCTTTAATAGCATTGCCCTGCCGTATACGAAACGAAAGAATGTCATTAATCGTAAGTGTCCTTATTAACGAATGCTCTAAGAACTCTTTCAAAGCGTTTACAAGCGCATAAAAAAAATTCGGAAAATCGGCGAGTCTCATGAAAAATTGCTTACTTTACTCACTAAACATCCGAATCAGATGATTTCGGTGTGCTGCAATAAATTTTTTTAAGTGACAGGTACCGAAAGCTTTGCTTTAACTTACGTAAAATTATACCTACAAAACATTCTCCGTATATGGTAACTGTTTGTGCGTATCACGATCGGCGCTAATCCGATTGGCAATAAAACGTGACCCCCCTGTGACTTTCCGAGGGATGCGAGCGGAGGCCTATGGGGAAAACGAGCAATAACGAACTCACGTCATACCATAATATTCGTTTCGTGCGTTACAGCAGATGGGAAAAATACTGCGAGGAGAGATACCTTCTCCGCAGGAAATTATTGTCACTGTGCGTTAGTCCCTCGCGGTAGATTATACGTGGCGAGAGCTGATGCTTTGTAATGCTCGAACGACGTTCTCAGGAAGCGATACATCCGCGGTACGTTATTACTCGCGATAACGCACAAAGAGCAGTGTTAATTCTAGTACTCGGCGAGTGGATCCCACATAGGAAGATTCCGCGAACACATCTTCTTTTTCATTCCATCTGGCCGCAAGCCTGCACTTGGAACTACGAATTCTGTAATTGTGAAACCTTTGGCATAAACACTTGGGGGTACTCGTCGAGATTCGCATACGGAATGAACGTTGCTCTTTGGAAATTCTCACCGTAATCGACATATTAGCGTTAACAAGGTTGTAAGTTCTTCATTCAGTTGGAAATCACGTATATACTGGTAAACGAGCCAGGAATATCGTACCTCGAGAGTAGTTAAATGTAGATTAACTGTGTAAACTACATTGTGGCACAAACGAGCAGTCTGCCGGTAATGGACGTTAAGCAAGTAGAAGTTTCAATTTTCTTTACCAGTCACGAGAAAATTGTTTGCCTCTATTTCCTTTTGGATCAGTCCTTTGGTTCATCGAAAAAGCTCGTTTGTTCTCTTACAAGCCATTTCTTGTTGCCTTTTTTTTATGTCTCTCTCTTTCTCTCTCTCCCGGCACTCATACATTTCCTTTTTATATTTAAATTGCGGGACGTAGCTCGACGACTTTCTTATGTATTTATTTTTAAGATAGGTGCACGCTGTTATTCTCTTGCTTGGATCCTCGTTAATTTCCTTTTAAACGTGCCTCGTTTGCAACACGTCCTCGGACATTTTTCGCCTACACTATCATTTGTAAGAAAGATTTTTAAGCATCGGGGGCGAGTTGAACCGTTCGTCTTGTCCATTACAATTTTGACTTTTGACATTTGATTTTGACTTTTGACATATTTATATATAAAATGAATCTATCTACTTGTGAACAATTGCCCCACAATGTAGTTGATTGTGGTATTTGCGATTATCGTAAATTTCAGTAGAGGAAGCACGGAGGGAGATGGGAAAATGGAGTTAGGCATTGTTTAATGATGATGTATGTAAATCCAAACTGCAATGGACCGTCGCCGACGGTGTGCCTTTTTTCTATGCGTCTGTCTTTAAAGCAGCCATGCGATTAAACCACTTTTGTTCGTGCTTTACCGCTACGGAGCTTCGCTTTAACGGAGACTATTTTTCGAAAATACATATACACGCCGAGATTTATCTGCGAAGAGAGAGGAAGTTGCAAAGTCCTTGGTGGCCCCAAGGTCACGAATCAATAATTAATGTTAACGATTGAAACGAGCGGGAGAAGCGGTTGCACAAACGTATGAAAGTAAAAAACCACATGTGATTTAGTCAGTAAGTGAAAACCCCATTAGATTAAACAACAGCGGAAGACGGTGGCGATGACGATAGCATACACCGTAAATATATATATTTAATAGAGTTATATATAACCCTATACACGAGAGTAAATATTGCTATTATATATATATATAATTATTGTAATAATATAAATATATATATATACTTTATATGTTATATATTGTCTACCGAAAGAGCGCAGAAATCTTTTTTTTACGAATAATTTTATTTTTGAATGAAATATGATGAAAATAAAATTTCAGAATATTAAAACCTAAATGCAGAATGAGTTAATTATTTCTCGCATCCCCTGCCTAATAATATCAACGAACAGGACATTCAAACAAGAATGATTTTTGTTATCACTCACAACATACAAATTAGAAAAAATCTAGAACAGTTTCATCTCAGATTTCTATATTACGTTGATCAATGTGCAATACAATGAAAAGGGAATAATTATTATAGCAACGAGAATACTTTATTAAAGGGAACAAACACAGCGTAAGAAAATTTCATTCTGGTACTTGAAAATTACCTTAGCATATTTCAAACAGTAGAAACTAGTTTTTAAATAAGTAGACCACCAAGCAATATGATTCTTAATTTTCCGAAGACCTTAGATTTGATGTTCGGTTCCTTTGGAAGGAATATTTTCGTTTTAGCGAAAATTTTGATGTACCATGAACTCGAACTATCCGTGTTTCTTATTCGCACGACGTTCTGACGGAAATGCATTGAAGAAACGGACAGCACTGGTCTCGTCTGCGCCCAGCCTTTAATTACTGCAATTGGCTAATTGGACTCAATTGAGATAGTTCTGAGGAGTAGGAATTATCATCATGATCAGCCCTCGTCGACGCTCTTAAAGGCGAGATCTGCTCTTTACATAATACAGTAGATATTTCAGTATTTTTGTACTCTCTTGTAAATCGATTTAACGCATCTTGATTCAGTATTGTCGTTCGTCATTTTAACCATTCTTTAACGTCGCAGTTTTTAACATTCTACCAAGTCGTTAAACGATTTTTACATTAGTCCGCAATTATAATTTAGCATTTCGTGTGTAATAATGGTGCATTTTGAACGCATTTTGCAGGCCATTAAAACACTATTAGTGACCGTGGTAGATTAGTTGGATTCTGAGTTGATCGCACGATCTGACAGATAACACTAAAATAGTAGTCTTTAATTGCTCGGAAGATGCACACTTCGAAGATACGCAGAAAAAAGGGTAATTGTTACATTCGTGCGCACGAAATGTCGGATTTCATCTATTGTTCAACATTGCCATTTATTTTTCTAATCTTTTTTTAATCCTGAGCATTATGTGTTTCCTTACAGGAATTGTTATTTTAACCACTAATCGGCTCCCCATTCATGTTCCGTAAAATTTTGTCGTGTTTTTACATTAATAATTATGAATGCGAATAAAGTTTGGGTAATTTAAAAATTAAATTGGAACATAATGTAATTCTGACAACTTGTAATGTTAGCAGAGAATTTGGCAAACATTGAATTCCGATAATTTTTGGAAAAGTGTTAGAAACCGAAGAATCAAAACTACCAACGGTTTGAAAACCTAAGGATTTTACGTGTGCCATTTAATCTCTCAAACAGTATTTTGAGTGAATAACTTGTTTTTTTAAACTATCGTTTGAATGCCTTTTTAAAAATCCTACAATTCGTACGCATATAGATTATTATTTATAGCACTATTTGTGTCTGATAACGAAAAATGTTTCCGAATTTTCTAGAATACCTGCTTGAAATTTCGATTTTTCTTTTACGCGGTATTCTATCATGCAAAACAGTGAAAAATTCGGAGAACGTTCGAGTACGAAGAATATCAACGCTTTATCATTATCCTTATCGTATCGTTATCGGGTGGGCTCTGGCTTCGTTCCGTACTGTGGTCGACTTATCGTCAAAAAGAAGCAAACATTCGGCGGTCCGATCCGTCTGCATTATACTCCGTTTCAAAATGCAAAAATAAAACGCATTATTTCCCACCGCTGAAGCAACGATAGTTTATGCAGCCAGTTTTGCCGTACGAAAGAAATTACGTTCCTAGAATCCAGAGCAATGAAATAATATTCATTAATTTTGCTGAATTCAAGTTATTTTTCCAGTAATCAAGTGAACGTAGCTTAATCTATTCACGTGAGGACAATATTAGTTATAGTCAGTAAAGTGCGTTTACAGGAACAAATGATCAAGTGAAAGGGTAAATAATATCATTCTTACGGCGGCAATAATTCATTCCTTCCAACATTTCTATAATTTTAGACAAAGCTGTAGTATAATGCTATTGAGGTAAAATCTTACACATTATTAACAATTCAAATGTGCCAGAAGGAACACTTCCGTACAAACAAAATTATTTTTAACCGCCATTCAGGTACAATAACTTTTTCTTTTTCTCGGCATTATTATTATTACCCATGTTTTTTCCTCGAACGACTTGCGCATTGGGTACAATTCGTTTTATTGGCATAATTTAGCGGGGAGACGTTAACGTTGGCGATTCGTGCGAGTAGACAAGTGTGTAGGTCGGCCTGCGGAGGATAATCGCAGACAAGTGGGTCTACTAAAGTATGCAAATAAATTCGACTTATTTCACCATCGACATTTCCGCGTAGACAGATATGTACACATACATGTACAGGAAGAAAGAGAGAGACAAGGGGCAGTACATTGTGACTTTGGCCGGGAGAAAAAACTTTTCGAGGCTGAAGCCAACGTAAGAGGAGAACTAACGGACCATGGTCGTTTCTCCTTGTTCTTCCGCAGTATAAAGGAATTACAGTCATTATCGTAGCTTCTATAGTCTTAAATAACAAGGAACAACGATACGTTTTAATCTCAATGCTTATTACACTTTTCAAGTATTAAGAGAATCACATACTTATTTTGCGTTTGAATTATTATAAAAATTATTAGACCTTTAAAATAACAAGAAATAATGATACGTTTTGGTCGTAAATAATTGTCAACCTTTTTTAGCTAGATACTTGAAATAACAAGGAAGTAACGAAACGTCTTAGCTTCAATCAAAGAGTGTATTTGAGGTAGTATTATTATTATAAGTCATAGAGATATCAACATGCAACGTTGAATACAGTGATACATACTAATTGATATCCATTATATTTCAAAAGTGATATAACTGGACGGCGACAGTTCATGTTTGGTTTCAAATTTTGCATGTTTCAAAGTAATGTGAAGTATTCAACATCGAATTTGTTGTAACAATGAAATAAAGGGTACATTAATTTTCTTTGCGATTCATGTTTTATGGTGTTCAATGTTTTAAATTTCTGGTTATATATTACGAATTATGGTTGTGAATTATGTAGGTAAATATTTGCAATCTATTACTTGCAACGAATATGAAATTTGTGCTTTAGAGCAAAGAAGAAAGTCCTTGTGCACGTAGGCACATTATTTTTCCGGGCATTTTGTAATCGATCGATTTGGAATTGACCGGGCGGTTGTGATGTGTCCGCGGCGGATTATCTCGCTCGGAAGATCGCGAAGGTATTTGTGGAAAGGAAGGGAAGCGAAGGGAAGGGGGGCCTTGAAGTTGCGTTGAGGACGGCCGCTAGTGAGTGCAGGGAAGAACGATGCTTCTCTTTTTTCCGCCATTTACCTTGGCTTCGCTGGAATGTAAAAGATTACTGGATGGGTTCTATGCGCATACCGAGACCCGCTTACAGCGTGTCTATATGCGTAACCGAACTCACACATACGTATGTCTACAGGAAACACGGACATTCCGCTTTTGGCACTCCACTATATAGAATTCGTATCATTAAAATCGTATTTTCTTATTATAATATTTTCTCGGTATAGCCGTTTCCCAGTGTTGAATTATGTTTCATTTTATTTCTTAATTGTATACAGATTTCTTCAAAATTTTTAATAAGTTTAAAATTAGCATACGTACGGTGGGGATAAGATTTAATGGGCACCGCTATTGATCATGTATTAGTATTTGTCAAAAAAAAAATCAAATTCATGGGTCATTTTTGTAAGATGAGCACAAATCTGTTTTAAAAAGCTAACAAAATTATACCCACATAAGTGTTTCGTATGTGCTAATTCAATTTTGTCCCTCGTCGAATGTGAACAGGAAACGCGGCCATTCCATTTTTGGTACTATATTATGCGAGTATAATTCCGATGATGTAGATTATATCTTTTCTTATATTTTGAATATTTATTTTTTTTAATGTTACAGTATGTTTAATTATTTTCCTTATTTATAAACTTTTTTCTTTGCGATCTTTTACTCTTTAAAATTTAGTACATTATTATAAGAAGAAATATTTCAAGGCTGAAGTATAATGAAAAATTAGCTCGAAATAACTAACTAACGTAAAATATCTACCAATTGAATAAAATTCATTAATTTCCGAGATAATTTAGTTAATAATAAGAAATAATAATAATAAGAACAATAATAAGTATAGTAATAAGAAGAAAAATAGCCTTTTCTAATAATTAATAGTTAATAATTACCATATCACAAAGGACAAATGCAAGGTATACGCAAAACCAGCAAATTATTGAGGCAAGAGGAGATCAGTTTTTTGCTATAAGAACCGTAGATAGATTGGCAAAAAGCCAGATACGTAAAGCTTAAAACTTGCTGGAAAACGAGTTTATACTGTCTGTAACGCACTTTCACGTAAGAGCAAGGAGTTGTTTACACAAGGAAGTAGAAAATGTCCTACCATTACGGCGCCACCATGTGTATAATTAACGTGTGCATACAAAGTGCTCGGAATAATGTAAATATCCGGTCTTTACGAGAGCGTAATGAAGTAGACTTACTAGCCGACGCAAACGTGCATCGTTTTCTGCAGACCTCTGCATTCTGAAATTCAATAACCACTTTTTATAACACTGTTTTATCGCACAAGTCAAGGGTATATGAAACTGTAAGATTTTTAAGCAAAAATTCCACCAGTTGGTGTAAACTTTCCCTGTATAACAATTGCATTTACAATTGTATTTCTTGGAAAATCGCGAAGATTTCAGAGAAGATAATACCATACGTTTCATGTGCACCGACCCAATATCTAACCGGAGTGGATGGAAGGGCAGCGGATTACATTATATCGGAGGCACGGTTTCGTGGAATTTCATTAACGCGTCTTTGTATGGCAATTGAAACGCAGAATAACAACGCGTTTCAGGGACGTCGAAGAGCGCATTCACGGCGCGTATGCGGTGATTTCGCAACTAACACGGCGCAACAACGTATATTTATAGATTTTCCGCGTCGGAACAGCCGGCATTCCTGTACTTTGTCCTTTTCCAGAATTCTGTGATCTACCTCTCTCTGTCCCTGATCCTTGTATTCCGTTCTGTTCCGTTCAAGAGAGAGAGAGAGAGAAAGATAGAAACGAGGATCCTCGTGATGTTCCTGCCGGTGCATAGATCTCACGGTCCAACGCACAATGCCACTCGAATACGGATCTGCACTTCTATTTACCTCATCTTGCATTATGTCACAAGTAATAATAGCAAATTTTCCCGGCTTTGTTTTCGCATTAAGCGGACAGTGACAGTAAGGTGGTTGTGTCGACAAATCTCTTAGACGGAACGGATGTCAATTATAAACTACCGGTTTTTATTAATAACGGAACAACAATGCAGGTTAATTGAGTCAGTTAACGTAAGTAATGTAGCTCACGTACACATTTACAGTACATTACGAACTTCACAATTGACTTAGTTACGAATTTTTAAGTAAGCAAAGCGTGAGTTCTGCCTGCCGCAGTAATCCTTTTCATCCTTTTTTTTATAAGATTATTGATAATTAATAGAATGGTGTATGCATCTGAAAATTAAATTAATAACGTCAATTAATATGACTTTAATATTTCCGTGCAAGTATTATCGAGGTTATATTATCACTTTTTGAGGTGTAACACTAGGTGAAAAGTATACAATTCCGTAACAAATGTCTCTAAAATACTTTTTTAAAACCGACCTATTTTTTATGAACAATTCTCGTATCTATTATAAAAAGCTTAAAACAAGTAATCTAACGCAAGGTCATTAAGAATTAATCGTTTCAGTATACAATTAATCTTGAAATTATTAAACGACGAGGAATTATACAAATGCTATACTATCAAAGCAATCATGGATAAGCGCATTTTGCATTGGTTATTGCACCAAGTGGTATAATGGTCTTTATGAGCTATTGTAACGAGGTTTGGGTAATCTGCCAAAAAACCGCGACCGTCCGTACATCGGTTTACGTATCGTTCGCCGTGAGCTCAAGGTAAAACGGAAAGCCCGATGTAGGTCTGAAAATTTATATGTTAATCCGATGGGCATAATTTCTCGTTAATTCACGTTGTTAATGCGCGTTCGCCCCGGGCTCTTACAACACGGACTGTAACGTTGAAAATACGTAAAACCAAGCGGAGAAGAAAAAGGGAAGGCCTTATGCAATGCCAACAGAACGACGATTCATCGCTCTGCCCGAGGAGAGTCCGGTTACGCGCTTGAAAACTTCAAACGGTACGAAATAGCCTTGCGGAGGAGAAAGACAGCCGAAGATTCAACGATACTGTTAAAATGTTCCATTAGTTATGACACAATCGTCGTTTGTACGCGCAAGTCTTTTTCTTTCCAGAAAAATGGTCATTAAATGAAATGTATTTACCGTAACTTTTAGTGAACAAACTCAGATTTAGTAGTGAATTTTTATTTTTCCGATGTAGAACACAGTTCTAGTTAAGCAGCAGCGTTCGTTTTGTTTCGAAGAAGTTAACGTTACCACGAAAGATTAAGTAAATTTAGCAAACTTGTACATCTTACTTTAGAACAAGTGATAAGAAAATTTCAGTTGCTCGTGAAGTTTTTTAAACGAAATAGAAATAATTGTTAAAAGTGAACTTTTATAATTAAAATGAATGCAAAATAAAACATAAAACTGTTAGAAAACCAATTAAAGTTAATAGTCACAAATTCAAATAACTGGGAAGTATGAATTAAAAATGCTAGAATTAGCATTTTCGAATAGAATTAGCTCACAGGTTTTCGATGAAATTCAGTAAAACCCATATTCTTATTTATTTTTTACATGAAATTCGGGTTTGCCATAAAACCTAAAGCCATTCTTCTTCCTGAAAAACAAGAAAAATAGTTTCTATGTCAACCATTTTACTCCTTTCTACAAAGCTAGAAGTAGACGAATTAAAATTAGAACTGAATAAACATTTGTACAACAAAAAAGTATCATGTTGGTCATGAAAATGCTAAGAAAACATTGCTAAATAAAAATCCTTTTTATCACACCAAAATTTCCTTCTAAATCTGATCTTTATGATTATGATTATGAAAAACCTAGAAATAATCCTCGGTACGAACGATTCATTCGAAAAAACATTCCGTGGTTGAGAAAGACTTCGGCACAGGACTAAATAAGTCATGAATAATGTTCAAATCGAACCCGTTGGTCGGTACGTTCGTTTTTCATTAAATATGACCCGATTCCACGGCATGGATGTTACGGGACGAAGGTCACGTGCATACGACAAGGTCGCAAGTCTTGGCATATTTCCTTAATCAAGTCGAGGCTTGACTTAACGTAGACGGTGGAAAAACTGCGAGGACGATCGTCGGTATCCATATAAAGTTGGAAGTATGCGGCCGACATGTGGCTACGGGGGGACTATTATATGCCAGGCATTCTAGCCATTATGCCTCGTTAAAACTTACGATCACCATCACTTCTATTCACTTGCTCCGCCACTTCCATGCCTACAGCTATTTTTCTGTTCGTTTACTTCTTTTTCGTACTACGTTGGACCTGAATTGTTCTACGAAACCGTCGTATTTCCGTGCCTGAAACTTATCTGCACTTTCACCGATAAGGGACGACGGTTTTTTGCACTCCGATAAAAACAGTTGCATTTTTATGTTTTCTTTGGCCTTGTTTCGCGTCTATGTATTTGCCAGTTCTTTAATATATATTGACAAATTCTTTACGGACGTGAGTGTCAGTCATTTGCTTTTCACTGATAATTTCTAGTTCATGTATTCTTGTCGCATTGTTTGGAATTACTGTCACTTACGTAAATTAATTAGTTATCAAAAAATTGAATTATATCCAACAAATATTTTAAACATTCGTACGTTACTTGTCTGCGTTTTTCATGATCATTTTTATCACTTTTCACGTCGTGTACCTCAGATTCGTGTTATTTTTCGAAAACTTCATGCCTTATTTATAACTTCTCAGATAAGATTTAACGCACTTCATATTTTTCTTTCAATACCTCTTATATATTTCATGTATTTCACCTTGTACTTTATCTCGTCCCCTACATTTTTATTTTATTGCGGATTTTTTCGATAATTGACAAACGCTCGACAGAAATAATATGTGGCTCGTTGACATTTTCTGTGCTAACAATTCATACCTCGTATATTCTGATCCCGCTATCTAAGCTGGTAAACAAAATTTGCATTGTAGTCAAACGTGCACGTGTAGGATTGTTTTATCTCCACCTGCAATTTACATACAGCTAGCATTTTCTACTTATGATCGTTATTATGGGTTCTTTCACGGTCACGGATGATCTTGCGATGAATAGTCCATTGAAGGTCATTATTATTTTAGTTCGCGCCAAGATAGACGGGACTTTAAAAAATTCATAATTGATGCGAAAATCGTTGTTTCCGCGAACACGTAAATACGCGGAATGCCGATCAATCGTACCGTAGGTCAGCACGTTATCAGTTTGTTATCGTGTTTCCTTTTGCAACGGATACTGAAAAAAATATGACTAACGTATTCGGTGATACATGATTTATATAATGCTAATTACGTTGTTCACATCTTCTTTCGCCATGTAAGCGATAGAGTAATTAACAAGACATATTTAAATCATTGTGAGACTGTATAAGACTAATGAATTAATTAGTATTGCTAAAAATCCTTCTTATCTCTTAATTTTTCAACACAGATTGGCGATAGTTTAAGTTTGCATAATTTGTACCTGACAGAGTATGACTTTTTTAGACAACACATAATTTATCCAGCGTACTTCATACAAAAATGCATAATAAACGAATACTTAGTAAGGAGCTAAGACTTCCCTAGTGGCTAGATACTTTTTCCTGTATCCAACAGACTAATAAGCGGATATCATTAAAACCTATTTACCTAGTCAGATAGTGTTTGATTGAATTTTACTATACGTATAAGATTGGCCTGACTATGTGTCTGCAACATGTATATCAGTGTTGTTAACGTCCCACGATTGAAACGTTTGGATCGATTGTGCAACGTTGTTATTGACGTTCAGGTGAAGTTCCCGTCGGTCTTGGCGGCGTCTGCAGAATATTGTTACATGCTTATCTGGATGGCAAATGGTGTCGCACTCGAAGCCACTAAGTGTCGAGGCCTGGAATAAGTAGGCCAACCTAAGCGGCGAAGCTTTGTGATGCAAATTACTCAGTGACTAATGTAAATGCATATCTCAAGACGAGTGCGTTTCGCGTATGCTCGTACGAATCCGCGCTGTTTTTACTCTTGCGTTAAGCTTTCACGGCGCTTGCGCGAAGAAAGAAAATTACTGGCTAATTGTTTTTCAAAACGTAGGTATATGTGCATTGAGTATCCGTGATTGGGGACAGTAAGTAAAAAAGTGAATATAATATTAATGAAAGAAAAATGAATTTTTAAAGAGGAACATGTTGCGCGTGTTCTTGCCAATGACTTCGTTGGAGATGAACAAAAAATGTTAATTAATTCCCTTAATTGTTACAGCGTTGGTAAAGGCAAGGTAACAGATTTTGATGTTAAAGTAATTTTTACCTCACAGTAACAATAGTTTCTTTTTTTTAATACATGAGTTCCGCTACTTTCTTTACATTGCTGCGAATTCCTAAAATTTTTTTAACGAAGCCGCAATGCAAAGATTGTCTTTTAAATCGCATCACATAAATTTCGCGTCAAAGTGTGAGATATAATTCCCTGAAAAAATGCTGTTTTGCAATGGCAGACGATCTCTGCATGCAGAATTCTGACATGTTCCCAAATGCTCCGGTGTAGAGGATGAAAGTTGTTCAAGGATTAAGGAAATCATTGTACAGTTTTACCGCTTTGGAGAACGTTCGGGGAAACAAAGAACGCAGAACTCGAAAGACTGTGACACCGGACAAAGGAAATCTACATTGAATCGTGGCCTGGAACTGCGACTGCCGAGAAAATCCGCGTGGAAGGACGACGATTGGTCGTCGAGGAATGCCAGCGTAAGTACACGTGCACCATAATTCTCGATACGGATAACGGGCTTCGCTACCCTACCAATGAAACCACGTGATCGCCGCACACACTCTCAGAAGTCGGTAAAAGTTCGCTCGAGCACAGTGGGAAAAGATTTTCCTTTAAGAGGATAATCATTGCTGCATTGCAAAATCCACTTTGTACGGCGATAATCATGTACCGAGCATCGGTAAAATTTAATGAAGGCGTGCTTCTCCTGGTGTTAATTGAAGGGGGAAGGACTGAAAGAGGTCTCGTGGGTTTACTTTCAATTATCTTTCAAGAGAGCAAAAAGAAGAAATTCATTCGAAGCTGTGTTTATTAAATTAACGTGTTTCCGTGACTTCTTGTGGGTTAGAGTGGGTTAGAGTGGGTTAGAGTGGGTCTCCTCATTATAATTGTAATATAATTCGAGTTTTTCAGCTTTAAATCCTCGAGATGTTCGTAAAATCGTTGATTTGGGAAACAATTTTTATCGATTTACAGAATTTAATATCGCATTACACGAATAGCAGTCATACTGTCCCGCGGTATTATCATTTCTGACTATTATTATTTTCTTCTATTTTATGTTTGACGCAAATTATAATACTGTTAAGAGTTTTCACAGTAGCAATATGAAAATAAGATGGTAATGAGCGGTCGGAGGATTTCGAACGCTTCGAAATGACCCATTCAAATGTAGATGCAGCAGATATGCGATGCACAATGGTCGTCTGACCGACGACTTACTAACGAAGGACACGAAAGCCGTTTTCCCAATTTTCTTATGCTAATGCTCATGGTAACTCCTATACAATAAGATTTCTTTAACAGTTCCTAAAGCACGCGAGTAAATCAACAAGGCAAAAGGGACCGTAGTTCCTTAAATAGTTGCTCAAATATTTATAGTGATTTTGGAAACAATTTATTTTGGAAAAGATATTAATATCATTGCGGAAGTAACTTAACTAGACACATATTTCAGTGAATTATTTTGTACCGATAATTGCTACATAGTATGCAATTCTTACATACTGCGATGATACCCAAAAAGGAAGACCTATGTATGCAGTTATCTCATTTAATGCATGTTTTACGTACCGACTAACAATTCAGTTCTTGATCTTCTAATTACAAATTTATTTTATGCTTGCTTTGAAAAATCTACGGAGAAAAAGATAGCGATATCACTTTTCTGTCTCTCCCGTCCTTTTCGTTTGCCTTCCTTCGGCTTTCTCATTCTTCAGCGACAAAGAAAATCGAAGTTTACATTAGATAAGGAAGTGCGTGCTCTTGTCCGACTGAACAAGGTTCTCAATGTGTACAGTAAACTGTGAAACGGAGATAGAGAGACGGAGACACAGAAAGAAGGGGGGTAGGCTTTGTTTGAAATCGCTGACAAAAAGATTCTGATTACGCCGTTGCTAGCATTAGGCCAGCGATAAGGGAATAGATCGAAGGCCACCATGGAATGTGTTATATCGAACTTTCTGCAACATACGGGAATATCCAACGATCGATTTATCCTTTCTTTTCGTTTTCTCAAGCGACAATTTGTACATTACTTACCGTACTTTATCATTAATTTCAGCCGACTTACAGTATCCAGACTACTCTGATTTTTAATACATCCATGGCTATTTGTAATCTTCTGTAAAATTAGAATTATTTTTATTAATTTCAGCCTCATGGCCTTGAAATGGGCTTTGATTTACAATACTTTACTGCATTAATTGCATTCTTATTTTTGAGTTTTTCTTCCACAATCTAATCCTTAATCTAATCATATTCTTAATTTTCTTTTTTTCTTAATCTTCTATATTCTCGTTCATTATTCTACGGTTTTTTGTATCTCCTACCACAATATTATCTCTTCTTCTTTTCTTATTGATTTTTTCATTAATGTCCTATATTCTCTTGTCACATGTTCTAATGTTCCTAATTTATCTTCACACAAATTACATTTTGCTCTTTCGTCTTCTTCCTAATAGCCATTCCATGATTCAAGGTTTGCACATCTTTGTTATTCCTTTCCTTTTCTTTTTCAGGTGCTTGGGTAGCTCTCCTTACATGACTATCTTTGGTTATATGTCGACTTTAATTTCTGGTTACTTTGCACTTGCCTTTGGACTTCACTATCCGTCACCTTTAATTTCCTTATTATTTCTTTTCCTACTCTTTTGAACTGATCAACATGCACTTGACTTAACCCGTCCCTTCCCTCTCTTTGCTTGCGTTGTCTGTGTTTGTATTTCCTATTTTTACTTTACGCATATCTTCACAATTTTCCTTTCTTCATGTCCTCTTCATATTTCATTGTCATCTTATGTATCCACATTCAATAATCTGAAAAATAGTACTTTATTAAAAGTATTTTTCTTATTTCACGAAAACATTTTATTGTATGAGCATTTAATACTTATCAAAACCGAATTTATAAGTTTTGTATACCTTTCCTTATCTTTGAGTGTCTAATCTTAAAGAAACGAACCAAATAAAGCAAATATTTGATGTTACACTCACCTAAAAGCTATCTTTCCATTAATAACATTCTCCTAAAAATAATTCATATGAACTTCTAATTGAAATTATAAAATAATGTTTATAATAATAACAAAAACAAATTCACACTTTAGACACACCAGAACGTTGCATGTCATAATGAGTTGTAAACTACTGGGATTTTTGTATAATTGGCTAATAAAACAGTGAGATAAAATTTCAATTAAACCAGTAATATCGCGCATGCTTTACACCTAATTAAAAATGTGAAACAACATCGGAACGTCTGACAAAGTGTTACAAAAATGATTCTCAGATAAATAACACTTTTATGCAAATTCTATGAATATTTTGAGTTACTTACTACGTTTTTTTACCTTGTAAATACCTATCCCGTTTTTCGAGTCTTTGATTGCATGTTCGTTAATATTCATCTGCTTTCTGCAGCGTTTACTTGCATAATTAATTAACACGGCTACGCGGACGATTATATAAGATATTTTTATCGTCGGGAGGAACGAGTTGGTGGGTCCGAATGGTCTATCGGTGAAAGGATTTGCGAGAAGGAACTTAGCAAGGTCATCCGGACCCTTTTTGGGCCTGCGGGCTTCTGGAATGGGCTCGTCAGGAATGCAGGCTAAAAAATGAGAAAAAACCTTGCAACGTTTCGTGGTAACTGGCAACCACTTCCTCGTTCTAGCGTTCCATGGGTTGCCGAGTAAGGTCTGCACCATTCATTTTCCTCCTAGCTGTTGTTTTCGATCTACCAGTAGGAAGATTCTCTTACGCCGAAATAATCCTTAGCAACGTTCTCCTGCCCGAGGAGAAGTTTTATTTGCCGTTCTAATATTTACTTCCGTTCAACATTTTTCTCAGAATCTTTATCAAATTGTGCAAACACGTCAGCAAACACACGTAGCATTTTCGGTACCATTCGCACGTGATACGATGGCGGACATTAAATAATCTACGCACATCGACTTTCGTAAACTCGAAGAGCAGTCCACTGAGTTGCATAAAAAGATAACAACTTTTTCCTGTTCTCTATATACATAGTCGCGGTACGTCTTCAGGATAAATTCATTCTTTGCTGCGAAAATCGTTTATGCTTCACGGCTCATCTTTTTCGTGCTTTTCATTGAGTCGGTTAAATCTTTTCAAAAATCACACGTGAGAACACGTGTATGTACTTCGGTCTTGAGAAATGTAAAGGATTTCGCGCAGATGTCAACTCGGCGCTCGTGTATTCGTGGACGACGGTGCTTAATTTGCCCGGGGAATCCCTTAGGGAGAGAACGCGTGGCGGGGGGGGGGAGGGGGGGTAGTTTTTTTTCCTGGCGAACATGGGAATCGCAGCACGTGTGCGTTTCGCGTGCGCTTAACCCAGAAACCTGCGGTTATATGCGCAGTAGGTATTACGAGCAAGTTCGTTGTACCCGCTATACGTGTCAGAGTTCCTTCGTATTCTCTCGTTGTATCTAACACGAAACAGCATGAAACTGACCGGTGACCGATTAATTGGCTTCGATTAATTCGCTCCGACGCGTTGACGACCTTCGACGAAAAGCGCGATATTGTTGTCGGTAACGTTTTTTATTCGAATTAAAACAATGTTACCGATATAACTAAGCAGGCAATTAACGATTGAAACTTTTCACACATTGGTCCTATTTTTATTAATTCACGTTAAGTAAGACATAAAAGGGGTAATACGGTGGATTATCTTTGACAAATTATAACATCACTTTATATATCTTTATTTACATTAAAGGTGTGACAAACAATTGTTTTACATGTAAGGAAAATACAAAGATACAAGCTTGTGGCTTTAAAAACTTTCTCAGAGAAACAATATCTTATTATCTGAATATATTATTGAATAAAAATATATAAAAGTAAGTAAGTTACATAAAAGTAAGTGTATAAAATGACAAAAAACTAGAGATAAGTTATCGTATAGGACGTAGCATAACTGAAAAATTCGGGTTAACGGTCTCGAAGAAACAAAACCTTTTGAATATCTTAGGATTTAAAGAATGAAGTTTTATATGAAAGCATAAATTGAGGTAAAAATGGGAAACGGCGTATTGTATTTCCAAGCAATTAGCCGGTTTGTAACGTCTTCTCCGTCTCTTTGTTTTCGGTGTTTATCTTTATGAAACGCGCGACCACCTTGTGCCACACAAGGTTGTCTCTTCGTTATTTCCATACTTTCCTTTGTTTTTTCCTGTTGCCGTGGATCGTGAGCTTTCGCTGTTCTCCTCGAGCGCCTCTTCCTTCTTCTTCGTTTTCTCTCGCGCCATGCTTCGCTCGCGCTTAATTCGAGCTACTCCCGGCGTTTATTTGGACGTTTTAACTGGAAAGTCCGTCGTCTGTGGCGAACAATACCGGGAACGACCCTCGCCGGTTATGTTTCAAAACTCACTGCTCGTACGTGCGTGCAAATGTACAGGAAAAATACGTTATCGCGACGACTCGAAATTGCTTAATCGCTGGCAAACTTTCGGCTAATTCAGAATCATGTTTACATACCAGGAGCACGAAACGTTGTCCTTACACCAATTTTGCGCGGCGTTCTTTTTTTAGCTTGAAAAAACATGGAAAGTCTTAAAGTTCTTTGTATTTTCTTCCTCCACTGTACATCTTTGCGGAGTACTTTTTCTCCTTCCTTTTGGGCACACCCTTTTCCACCCTCCCCTGGCAACGGTTGTCAGTTCGCAGTGGTTGACCTAGGCACATGGGCCACGTGTTTGTTTTTCATCTTTTCTCTTTCCTTGCCATATACATGCATAGTTCGCCGGCTTTCCCCGCCGCCGTTTCTTCGGCCGCCTTCGTCGTTTCCTTCTCACTCCTGATTCTCTTATCTTTTCACCGAGATTAGCTCGCTGCGCAGTTTGCACATCGGTACACACATGAGAACTGTACGTTCAGCCGTTGAGACAAAGGACTGGATCAATTCAAACAGCTGTCTATCTCGCCACAACTACGTTGTCTGAATTCTCAAAAATCTATCCACTACTATGCTATTTTTGAAACGTATTCCATTAAAGTAACCTAACTTGATGTCTTCCTTTATTATCCGCATGAATCATTTTTCGTCTATTTAAATACTATATTAAATACTTTACTAGGTCGAAAAATGATTATACTACATTTTTTTCTGATACTCATCAACTTTTTCTTATAGTGTTTTTTGGTGACAGGGAATAAAACTGACAGTCACGGAATAAATCAATGAAGAAGTGAATTTATTATGTAATTCACCAAATTTCTACTGTTTTATTTATTTTTCACAGTTAATTAGGATAGAGTATGTGAATATCTAATGTAGTAATTAAAATACGTACATATGTTAGTAGACCCTGCAGTACGTGTGATTATACTACAAATAAAATGGTAATCACTAGGTACAAAAGTTTTTATCTATTCAAAATTGCGGTTAAATATTGTTTTTGACAAGCGTAAAGATTGCTGTGTTATAAAATCAATTCTTTTGTACTGTACATGTTAATTATACTTATTTACATACACGTGCAGCGAAGTTGATTGTGTAATCAAATTATACAAAATTTGAACTTTCCGAGTGTCTGAGTAGTATAAACACACAATCAGATCATTAATTTAATTTGTCTAATTTAATATGTTTAATACGATTTATTGATTCATGATTTTGCTTGGAATTGTGGTTATTTTCCACTGAGTAGTATTTAATCGTCTTATGTACATATATACACGTGTACAATGAACGTGATTTACACCGTTGTTAACGTATTTCAGCGTATACTTGTTGCAATATACATATGTATATCCTGGATAGGAAAGTGTTAAAAACGCATTCGTTTCATAAGACGAGGATTTCCTGGAGAGAATTGTGTAACATCGGTAGGAGAAAAGAGGGGCAAGGTAATAGAGGGAAATTGTAGAATGGTCATAGGCCGGATGAAAAAGAATCTGCGGTGTTGGGGCTCGTTCGAATTGTCCGCGACATCGCGGCACGAAACGGTACGGCGGGTATACGATACGGCAGGTAGAACGTTGGAACGTGACCCGGCTGCGAATGGTCCTCTTTTTCCTCGTTCGGACTTGGCGCGCACCTCCCCACGACGTTCGTCCAACGTTCAATGCCGAAGAAAACTCGTCCTTGGCTCGATTAATGCGCAGTCCAACGCGCAAAACGGGTAAAGCTTGAATTTTCAGACAAAATCTTCCGTTTTACCGTACTTCAATAAGTTTATTTCCTTTTTCTACGTACTTATGTATCGCTAATTCCCCTCTATATCTACTACGCTTATCCACTCTTATATGTGTGTGTCTATGTACATATGCATGTATTACGAAACCTTACTTGGCAAACTTTACCGTCAAGGTACGTTTAGACACGGATCGTCGGTTTAATGTGTATCGCTTCGATTGTCAGTTAAAATGACACGCTAAACATTGAACTTCGACAACAAAGTTTCATGATTTAAAGAGAGTTTAAGCGTAAGATTGAACGGAACATCTAAATGCTTTTATAAAAATGTACAGCTTTGTTTGTAAATTTACGACTACGATTGTGATAAATATTGTAAAATTATACTGGTAATATTTTGATGATCTTTTATCTTCCTCTATAAATTTTCTATTTAATTTACGGTAAATATAAGTTAGTTTTACGCTTATAGGGTGGTAACAAATATTATATTGGCGACTCAATTTTTACCGTGCTTGGCCACTTGTACGACAATCTTAATGTGTAACATTCTGAAGAACTACCACATAGTGTAAAATAAAAATATAATTCTCTTTAATGCATTCTTTGTTTAGGATAGATAACATTATTCGTGCGCTGTTTAAAAGAAATATTGAATGTTTAACAATACGATTTTGAGGATAACTTCTAATCTGGATTACATATTATTGTAGAACACGTGGACATAAGTGAAGCCAATTGCTACTTATAGATTGAGCCGTGTGCAGGGTCTTTAAGATACTTATCGACTCCTTCTAATTCTCAGAAGCCGTACTATTCCGTAATCTCGATTTAGGTGTAACACTATTAGAATCATAATTGCCTTGCGCTCGAGGATCCAAATCGACAAGTTCTGCATAAGGTACATTTACACGATAATTATCTTTTTGCTAATTTGCCAACTAAAATTCGTTGTTAACTTGCAGCCTGTTTTTGCCTATTACGACAAACTCAGTTTCTCGTTATTACTCTGTATGCAAAAGTGAAAGCGTTCTCGTTGCGCTGAGTAATGCGTCTTATACCGTTCACCTCTTATCATCAAGGAAATCGTTGAAGTAATTAGTCAAATAGGCATAAAAGCTGAGATTAATTCTTAGGATGGCACTAATATCTGCCCAAGGAATTGGTAATCTGTTAATTCACAAATCATTTTCTACAATGAGTTTATCCAGTTCTGTTACATTTATTTAGGACTGCCAGTGTAATTAGCCCTGTATTCCATTATCCCGGTTTCGTCTTATTTAGTCCCGTTCTTCTCCTATTGTTATAATCATTCTAACGAGATCCAATGTTTTGTCAATTTAAACTTTTTACTTAATTATTGTTTAATTAATTCTTTAATAACTTCTTGTTAATCACTTAATCTTCATTACTTCTTGTTAATAAAATGGTATGAAACATGATATTGCATTGTTTTTGATTGTTATAACCTTATAACATAGATTTCACACTTGCCAGGGTCCTGTTTCTGTCCTGGCATATGGCAGCTTCAAATTTATATCATAGTTCTGTTTTAATGTATTTTATTCGTCTTTTATTTTTCACGTATTCAATTCTGATTGTAAAATTAAAAAAGTCATGATGCTGTGCGTAGTATGTTTTTTGAAAGTACCATTTTGCGTAAACGTAATACTTTCTTACACAATTTGTGAAAAATAATGTCCAAAAATACAACAAGCGATGGATTTATAAGTTTATTTGGTTATGTACTTTTGCCTAAAAGTAAAAAACCTGTAAAGGGCGATTGTTGATTGAATACCTGTTTCGTGAAAACAACATTTTCTATAAGTAATGGACGAATAAACAATTAGCAATGAATTTCCGTTGTCTTCATTTCTTCATTAAGCAGTAGGGCATTGTTCTGTTGTATCCTGCGCCTGATTGGTTGATATTAGGCCAACAAAATTGAAATCCCCACTCTCAGCCCTCTTCATCGGTCGTTCGGTTTCCCATTTCCCATGAACGGCAGACACCGGCGTATGTGCTGCATTTTTCTTCATCAGTATACAAAAATTCAGATGTAGTGTCTTTATCCTGGGAAATTTCTCCACGGACAGGAAGCAACGTGGGTAAGTGATGTTTCTTATTTTCGCGTATTCATTATTATTCCGATGGCTATACGCGTGTGTCAACAAAATGGTACGATTGAAGGGTTTCCGTTTTCTTTGGACCCAAGCCCTCTCTGACTAATTCCGTACTGTGTATAATGAAGTTTCGCATAATGCTTTCCTAGTATTATTTAATTTGTAAATTACAATAGTATGAGATTTGACTTCTTAATTGCGCGGTTAACGGAATTACATAATAGTATAGTACTTGCTCATATTGTCATAATTGAAAAATACGTTACAAGTAATTGTGCGGAATAATGAATAGCAATCGGAATGCTGCATTTTACGGGTGAAATACTGATGAAAACATTTTTCAGTACAACACGTATATAAACTGCACAACAGAATATCCTAAATTTAGACTTATTGGTTTGGAAGAACATTTTGAATGTGTAAAGTGATTCAAAATATCAACGACCGGATTTTTTCTGGTCTCTGTCTCGCAGAATTCATACCTAACCTAAAAACTTGTAAACATCATATTTAACCTCAAAGTCCTAAAAGTACAACATCTCCCTTATTCGCGCATACACATAATTCTTCGTGATTGAAGTGAAATACTTGACAAAATTTGACTGGCAGAGTAAAAATTGCTACAGTGTAAAGAAATTTTTTTTAGTTTTGTCTCATTTTACTTTTATGAGTTGACAGATGATTCAATTCAAAAGACAGTATAAAAATAGCTAATGGTAAAGGTGTGCTGCACTTTTAACGTATTACTTTTGCTATTGCTTGAATATTATTGTTTTTCATGTTTCTTCTTCAATTAGGATTTTCCTGAAAGGTATTACAGTTTGAATTACTTGATCATGTAAATATGCCGATTCAGTATCTATCAATAAAATGTATTTTTTTAAATTTTCCGTTGCCGTGCGACTGGCAGTTAGGTACTTTCAATGTTTCACATAAGCTCCACACAGCGTATTATACATAATTGTACGAAAAATGAGGAAAACAAACATCGGAATACTTATCTAACGAAATTTTCCAACGCATGTTGTTTAAACTAATCCTACACATATTTACATCTTGTTAAACTCAATCTGTGTGTACAAAGAATGTCAACAATCAATTATATTTTTGCGAAATCTCGCAGATCAGAAGAAATTTTCATGGATAATTTTTGAAGATAGTGTTTTTCAATTTAGTTCACTGTCGATATCACATGCGCAGACTGTGAACGGAAATACGAAGAATTCGCTTGTTAGTAAAAGTAGTCTAAAGTAATGTTCATCTTACATTTTTCGACGAATCATCGTAACCTCCAAGCACCACTTGAAGGCAACGAAAGATCCAGAATGATGCTGGCATGTAGCGGCGAGTACCGTATACACATATATATATCCATGAGCATATATCAGCATTGAACGACTGTTATGTACGCAATGGGCCAACTCCACAGGTCAAATAGTCAACTCGTGGAGCACGAATGGCTTTGGCACTCTCTTTTACTACCTCCATTCGCCCGTTCTTGCTCGACATGTCGTTTATATACCGAATGCTATTTTACTGAAAAGAACAAGTAATGAAACTCAACAAAAATTCTTTCCGCGAAAGGGGTCGCGTATTTGAGTAAGAATTTGAAATAATGCAAAGATGCGTGTAGATAAAGGCTGTTTACATGCAGTTAGAAAGGTTGCCAAATTAGCGGGTGAAATAAAATTAACAACCGGATTAGCCTTAAAATGTAAGTAGGTATTTTTACAATCTTCAGATTCATTATAATTGTTTTCATTGATTTCGGGACCGTTCGTAGACGTCCACTCATTTATACGAATAACTGTGTAGATATTTTGAATAATACATCACTGCTTTTAACAATTCTCAATACAACTGTGGAAAAAAATGCCAAGAGGACAACGTTGCCAGACGGCTCTTCATTAGGGGGGTTCGTCACATAAACAAACAGAACTCTACAAGGGCCTTATTTGTGTCTACAGCCAACTCCAAGTCCTAACTAAGTCTTCTGATATTTTTTAAAAGTCCTTTTCAACTCTCGACGAGAACAGACTTAGAAAGCTGTTTCTAAAATTCTCGTTATTGTATTATTCGCACAAAATCTTGTTACACAATTGTATAATTTTCAACATAATTGTTTTCGTTACATGATCAAAACTAGGCACTCTGTTTTAGTTTCCAATTTTAGTTCGAAGTTCTCCCGAGTTTTGAGAAAGGATCCTTCTTGATTCAGTTCAAATTTTGCTTATTCGCAGGCATATTTGTAATATGGCGGTATTTTGCCAAACACGATAAAGATATCAGAACAACAAAGATATCAGAACGTAAATGTGTTGTATGAAAAAAATCAGAAAAGATTAGAGCTTAATAGACCTGCGTATTTGCAATTTTTATGGTGTTTTCGGATCTTCGAATTCAGGTGTTTGAATCTGCGGATCTTCTTTTTCATTGTAAAATATGAACAAAAATCTATATTTACATTTCCTGAAAAAGTATCGTCTGATTTTTACAAAAATCCCTTTTCAGGAGTTTTTGTTTGTAATCTTTCAGATAGTGTGAGTCAAACTTTGGAAAAATTTTTCATTCTTGATCAAATCGGATTAATGTTTCGGATACAGAACACTACTTTAACCTTTCTGACAATTCATCCTGTATCATACAATTATTAGTACAAATCTATTTTGTTTGTTCCCAAATGGAAAGTTCTTTATTGAACTTCGTATTTTAACATCCATGAGTTTTTTAAAACAAAATAAAATATCTTTATCGAAAATTACCGTATGTAAAAATAATAATATGAAAGAAAAAAAAATCTCTCCGGCGGGGAATCGAACCCCGGTCTCCCGCGTGACAGGCGGGGATACTGACCACTATACTACCGAAGATTTTGATGACAACCTTTCTTCAAAGCCAGTAGATAACTCGTATCTCATCATTTCAGATATTAATTGCATTACTTTGGCTTAGTAAAATACTAAAATTACGACGTCATACATTTTTATTTCAATAGAAACTATTGGCATACTTGTATTCGCATAAGAATTGCATGGTAGGGACGCATTTGGTCACGATCTATTAATATTTTACGTGCTGGACATCGTTTGTAGGATGCAGGATGGTCATGCTGTTTGCATAGTACGCAGTATAACGTTTTCCTGTTTTCGTTGTCCTGTCCTGCTTGTGTTCTGCATTCTTCGGCATTGTGCGGTTCCATGCATTTTACGCATCTGTAGGTCAGGTGACAGTTGGAGGCTGTATGTCCTAGCCTGTGGCATTTCCTGCACTGGACGGGTTCTGATTTTCTTAGTTTCTCCCATCTAATCATCTGATATATTATTTGTTTGATCCTCTTCAGTTTATCCGCTGAACTGTGTGGAGTGAGCTGGACCTATAAACATGGGTAATAGTTTATTAGCTTTTATTGACTGTGACGTTTAGATTTTGGACACCTTCACAAATTGTAAGTCTTCTTCTTCGTACCTCTGGAGCTCTGACATTATTTCTTGTGGGTCAAAGGCACCGTTGATTCCTTTCATTAAGTACGTTTGTGTCTTTTCTTCCTTTGGAGTAAACAAGAAAAACTTAATCTTGTTGTTGATTAAGGTGTCTTTGACTTTTTCGAACGCCTCTCCATTGTCTGTTTTGATTGTGAATTTGTTGTCGTTAATTCTTCTGATTGTGAATTTGTTTATATTGACAACGATAATTAAACCCGGTCGGGAAGGCGATAATTCCGCAGCGTTCCGCCGCTGTGAGTCCTCTGAGAAGGTAGCCGGTCGCACCGGTAACCAAGGGAAACATCCTGAGATGCAGGTCTTTGGAGATGAACACGCAGGGGTTGGTCTGCTCTTCTCTCCTCCTCCGTGTGAGACGGTTCCCTACCGATACAAGTATCGCGCCCTGCTACGCTCCTAGCGGTAGAAAAACGTCAATGATTGAGGACGTATAGCGCGTGAACGGTATCAAAATGTCGATCCAAAGGTGGTAGGTTACCTTCAAGGTTTTTTCGTAGGACTGTCTGAGATTTTTCTTCTTTAGGGGTGTACGTGTAGAATTGCATGTTGTTTGCTTCAGTAGTGTACATGCTTTTTTGAGGTTCTCTAATGAGTTTGTGTAAAATAGTTGTTTAAATTTGTTTACTATTTTAATGTTGAAATTTTCTTTGTTGGCTTTTCCCATATGACTATTTTGGGTGTGGATCATTTCAAAGTGAGCCCCTAAGATGTTAAATTTTTGTTGTGGGTCTGTTATGAGGTAGTATCGTTTTCTACTTGTGTGTTTTTTGTGTTTATTTATAAGGGGGGATAGTTTTCTTTCATTATCGCTAGCCTCGTTCGCTGTGCCGCGCGCGCCAGGCGATCATGGATGACATTATGCCGTTACAGCGGCGGCACCGACATCTACGACTTAGCGAATGCCGCCACTGTGGCGGCATCGACCGCAAAGGCTTACGTTAGTGCTTGAACTTTCTTGGTGGATTGATTTGCCTGTGCCCAAACTAATTAAATATTTTTTAAAGTAAAAGTTTTGGAGTAAAAGAATAAGTGAAAATTACTGCATGTAGAAACAATAATATGAAAGAAAAAAAAATCTCTCCGGCGGGGAATCGAACCCCGGTCTCCCGCGTGACAGGCGGGGATACTGACCACTATACTACCGAAGATTTTGATGACAACCTTTTTTCAAAGTCAGTAGATAACGAGTATCTCATCATTTCAAATATTAATTGTATTACTTTGCCTTAGTAAAATACTACAATTAAAAATTCATATATTTTTATTTCAATAGAAACTATTGGCATATTCGTATTCGTATAAGAATTGCATGGTAGGGACGCATCAGTGAGATAGGTAACTGCTGATTTTTACTACGCTGACATATAATTACATATAACAAACATATAACTTTTTTATGCTTATCTGTTAGAGAATTTAAAGACGACTTCGGTAAACATCGGAACAAAACTTTTTTTCACCTGGGTCGAGAAAAAATTAAAAGCTTATATTTGTGTAGCTCAAATATTTGACCCTCTGCCTGATGTTACCCAGCTTGGTTGTTGCTGGTAGTGTTACCATGTATATTGGTGCCACTGTGTTTCTCATGGCACTGATATTTTGTGGTGGTAGTCCAAATTGTGCAAGTTTCTTTGCTATTTCTTCTTCTGGGAGGTTCCTGTGTAGTCCTTTTATCACATAGGTTTTCTTTTTCTCATGTGTTTGCGTGTAGGTATGGAAATTGATGCTGTTTCTAGAGTAATAATTTTTAAGCCTGTTGAAATCCTCTTGCGTTGTGGTATATATTTGGGTTTTGTCTTGTGTGTATTTGATGGGAAATTTGTTTTTAAGTGTGTCCTGTGAGGATTTTATAACTTTAGTGTAGGTCTCTACCTTACAGTGTATGACTATGGGTGGTGAACTTGCAACAAATTACTTGCTATAAATTGTAATTTTATTTGACGGTGAACTTGCATTTAAAATTACGTACATTAAAACTTCATCACTTTATTTCGTTTTTGCCGACTGTTGCCGATAATTAGGCTATTGTAATTACGACTGTATCAATATTTTCGACAGAATAATACAGTGTCACATAGAAAATATGAACTGTGCAAATATTTAAAGGTTCTTTATAGTCAAATTTCATGTGGTTTTTTCGGGGTACCGTTCTCGAGAAATGGCAGTGAGAAATTTTAGCTTATTTATACTTCGCTTCTAGCCTTTGCCCGTAAACTTGGTCAGGAGAACAAAGACTGTATTGTTCGATCCTTTACATTCCGTATCCTGCTATTTAATATTCTTGAAACATTGTTGAAACAATTTTTACTTGACAAAGACTTTACAAATTTCAGTTTGCAGATTATATTGTGTTAGGATTGACTGGAACTTTTGTTAACGTTACTAGACAAATAGTCTTATAACAATGCATTTTTATCACGAGTATAATACTTAGATAGCAAAGTATACTTTATAGTATAGTATATTTGTTTATATTGGTTTGGTGGGAAAGTAATTTAGTTTTCTACATACGTAAAATCGATAACCAAAAATCTTTTACGATAGTGGTATTAATAAGTTGACAGATAGATGTAAGAGTATCATAAATAAAGGGGAAAATTATATTATCGATTAAATAGATTGTTAGTATATAACAATTATAATTTTCTTTTTAACGTCAAGAATCGAAAAAACATGTGCATATAAGTAAGGCAATAAAAACGTCTATCATTATTATTGTTGTTATTGTGGTTGTTGTTATTATCATTATTTCGAAATAAGTACTAAATTTTTCTTTCGACGATGAACATTTCTGTACTATATATTAAAAAATCCGATAATTTTCTTGGTTATTACCCAGTGTACGCAGATAATACATTTCTTGGATACATTTAACACAAGAAAGCCATTGACATTCGGAGCTTGAGAATTTCCTTGCAATAAATCCGTAGGCATCTAAGTTTTTGGAAATTAGCCAAGATTCACGAATTCACCGTCACGGCCAATGCTGGCCCCGAACGGATGCGAAATACCGAATATTCAAATTTTGCTGAACGTTTAAATCTGTGCTGTTTTTTCGCCTTTACTCTATTTCGGTAGAAATAACACGGGAGCTTGCGCTACCGATTTTTGAAATCTTATCCTCTTGAATATAAACTTGCATATCGAACGATTTATGATTTGCCACACTTTTTGCCAGAAAGTACAATGAATGAAGTATTTAACATAATTTCTGTGAATGACTAACAGTACGATCAAACGACTTTCTGTCACACTAATTTGTCTTGCCTGACGTGAACTAATTTGTCCGCAGTAAACTTTGCCAGTAGCCATGGTTTTTTTGTCCGGGCAACTCGTATGAAAAACGCGCTGTCAAAATATCGAATATTCTTGTGCTTTTATTATAATCCTATTTTCTTGTCTACCGTTCACTATTCACTGCGGTAGACCAGTTTCTCAGGTCGCGCGAAAGAGTCCATCGTACTCGGCGGAGCGAGCGATTTCGAAACGGCCGGTTCTGCTTCCACGAAATCCACGCTGGTTTTCGGGACACGACACGACACGACACGACGAAAATAAAGCCAACCAGCACGAATCACCCGCGATATCCTTGCGAACTTTACGATCCTGTTGCCTGGCTCACTTGCCAGAATGGCCAGTAAGTTCGACTTTGTAGATGTTCCACGCTTTACGAAGAAATGCCAATCTCAGAGTTTTTATGTTTTACGTTGCATGCGGCGCAGTAATATTTCACAGCTGTCAGATTTTTAATGCAAAATATTCTTAACTATTCGCCGAAACTTTCGAGTTTATGCCTTTGAGTAAGTCCGCACTCTTCGAATTCTCGAAAATCTTTTTCCTGTACAGAGCGTAATAACGAGTACGGTGTAGTGATGTTTCAGTGTTATTTTTCATTCGCTATCGTTCGAGGAACGATATACAAGTCAAAATGACAATTACAAGTCGTATAGGACAGGAACAAATAAAGGAATAAATTTTTGCTAATATTACTTGTTTATTGAACAATTTTATTGCTTTAAGGTAAGCGAAAATTCAATGAAAATACCTTTTTAAGTAATTATTTTTTTTAGCAGTTGATAGCATAGTCACGTGAAACTGATCATTTCTATCTTATGTTCCTGTTTAAAAGCACTAGTTAATTTATGAATTCTTTTAATTTAGAGTCAATGTAAATCTTACAGTAAACGGCGAGCTCATATACAGGTACACACAGGCTAATTATGTGCGAGCATGTATACATACCCTACGAAATAGGTACATACATCATAATTTGATTGTACTCGTCATTTCTTGCTAATTACTATTTAATTATGACTATACAATTACAGAGAGCTCCACTGCATGGTACAATGTTTACGCGAAAATTACACACCACTTCCCCTACCTGGACTCATAAAGGTACGAATTTTTCTATTTTTCTACACACTAGCACCTAAAAAATAAATGAATAAAGCAAATAAGACAAATGTGAAACCTGTAGTACCGGCATTGTAATACTGACTTTCGTTTCACTGCGTATAGAGGAAATCCCTGATACGTCAGACGGTATCCACCGCAGCGTATCTTTTTCTCGCACTATTTGCCCTCTCCCTCGTTCAGGCTGTGTCTATATTCTCCTTTCTCTTCTCAGTGGCGGCGGTCGGTTGCCAAGCACGCGGAATCTGCGCTGACCACCTTTTCCTGTCGGCGATAATAGTTGGCCGTTTTCGCGATGCCAGTGTTCGTGACTAATCATGACGAAAGTCCGGCCTTTCTTCTTATCGGATCGCTGCTGTCGCTACTGCTCTCTTGCCGGCGATGCGATTGACGTTTCTGACAACGAGCACGTGGAATGGTTATCGAGGAAGAAACCTCAGGAAAACGTCAAATCATCGGCATATGTTAACGTTAAGATCAAGGTTAATGCGAATTCATTGCTCCAAGCTGCACCTTTTTTTAACCATCTTTTTTATGTTTAACACGATCAATATGTCATACCGTCATTTGATACCGACGGACACAAAAACAGTAGTTAATTAATGGTATAGAATTTATGTACTTATCGAACTTCACCACAAATAACAATGTCCTACTTCTCAAAAATAAACTAATGTTTTACAAAAAACAAATATTTTATGTAATTTCTCTTCATGTTCGTCGTATAGGATATAGTTGTATGTTTGTAACTAAAGTCATAAGAAAATTAAGTTAAATTAAAATTCATATTAAATTAAGACTAAGATATTTAAAATAATAATTTGTTACTATTGTTCCAGTTTATTTAAGACAAAAACGGTACTGCCTATATTATAATTATTGAAAACTTTTAGTACGTTTAAAAATATTCACCATTAAGAAAAAAAGTTCCATGAGGATTTCGTGAAATTATTTAACGTGTTTACTACGTTTCGTGTAGATAAGTGTGCGTGAGGTTGCGAATCGCGTTACAAAATACGGACAGCTCGTATTTCATTAGAGTTGGTGGGCATCGATGCACTGAAAAACGTTTCGAAATACGATTCGTTTTATCTTTCATGATCAGCGTGAACGGAACACATAAAACTGGCCAAGTTTAGCGAAGCAGTAAACGGAATTCATATGCATTTTAACCAGTATGTTCGTTTGTATGTTTTCTGAAAATTCATGTAATTTTATTCGAATGTACACGTGTTTTAGGAAAATAGAAGGATCTTTCTTCGCAATGTATGTTCACTTCTTATTGAAAGACAGATAATTGTGTTATCGATATCCTATCTAGAAGAATACAATCTTTGCAGTAATTTAAAACATTAAAATACCATATTTTACCTTTCTTATTCCTTAATTGCTTAATTTACTTTACCTTTCTTCATAAAGAGAAATTTTAAACAACAATAGGGTGCAAATATATTTGTTATTTCGCATAATGAAGTTTTATCGCCTAGTTAACAGTTTGGGCGTGTTAATCTAAAAAAGTTTTAAACTTATAGTTTTAAATGAGGATTTTAAAATCATTGCCCAGTGTATCCATTAAAATATATATAGGTGCCACTTGTTAAATTGTAATACACATTTGTATACACATATTTAAATATTATGTAAACATACACGTATTTGCTTTCTTTACGATCAAAAACAGTGTCATTAAAATGTTAATGCGAATTTTTTCACGATCACAGAACGGCAGCCGAAAGGCAGCAAAAGGAATTTCATTCTGAAATACGATCTGCGTGAAAAACAATTGTGACTATCATCGAAAATGGGGAACCGTAAAAATCTTTAAAACACGGAGGAATAATAATATGATTCTTACAATTTAAGCCTTCAGTGTTATTAAAATTCCATCCAACGTTTGTCAGAATTATGGTTGTTAGAATTATGGTTGGAGGCAATCAAAATATACGTTCTACAACTTTATACAATCAAACAAAAGAATATATTATTGAGCATACACACGGAAAAAAGAACTGTGTTACATATAATGGTGGTTGCAAAGAGTGGAAGAAAAGAAATAGTACCAACCGAAATTAGAAATAAAACAGATTGGCAAGAAAATGTCATCCTGCTTTTTGCTTTAATTCTTAATCCGCTATCATACGATATTTTTTCGGAACCTACCTACCGTGCTATACGGGGGATCCTTGTTTACCGCATGAATTCTGGCCTAGCCAGAAATATGTTGAGGTCTGAGTGCATGATTCTGTAACTGCCGACACTCGCGTGTACTTTTAGCTTTTGCTAGTGCAGTGCAGCTGCAGGTGGTCACTCGATCAGAGTGCACGTGGCTCGAACATATGCACAACAACCAGATCGTATTCAGTCTCCACTGAGCGGAACAGAATTAGAGAGAGATTTAGCATCTTGTCATTTTTTTAAGATAGTGAAAAAAACACATTTATTAGGCTTATCGCCTTAGATAAATGTACCAGGTTCAGCGGTTTGATTGTTGTTTGGTACTCACTTTCATATTCAAGTTTGTTTTAACATGTGATCACGAATGTCAGAGCCAGTGAAGATTAGAGGCCGCGAGGGGTTTTTGTTGGCTCAGGTGGTCGTCGTTGAACTTGTGCTCTTCCGTTGCTTTCGTTTTTCTTTGTCTTTTATTACGTTCCTTACCTCCTACAATAATTATCTTTGTGCCTTGTATTAGTAACCTACGATACGGATAACGGGGACGGAATGCTTTCGTGCATGCACGTAGTCATATATGTGTATAATATAAGAAAACGTAATAATTTCTGATGGGAAGTACATAAAAATTTGTAATTATTCTTCAAAAGTTTACACATTTCTGCTTGAAATTATGTGTACGATTACTTCAATTTATTTTGTGTAGTTTCCAACGAAGGACCCATCGTGGCGTTGAAAGAAAGTACATTTAATTGGCCTTCACAAATTCCTTACGATATTTCATTTTATAAACTGACACACAGAGGCTTCATGAAATCCATTAAGCCTCCACATAGTGTCAGCGTCGTTTGAGGAACGTTTTTTTTTCTGAAGCCAATTTTATCGGCAACGTTGCTGCAGATTTGTATTGAAATGTCAGCGCAAATGATGCTGGATTTATCGTGAATGCATAATTCTTCGGCGATGAAGTTTCGGATAAACCGGGTTGCGTAACGAATTATAAATGAGGGCGCTTCTGCGCGTGAAATCCAGCGGTCCGCGATTCCCAACATCTTCGTATGTGCGTCCGCCGTTAATCGCCGAACATTCGTCAAGGATTCGTCGGTTGTCGCGTTCGTTGCGCAAGTGAAAGAGCTCCCCGAAGAAGGCGATCTCACTGTCGCGGCCCTGAGCCCCTCCGCAATATCCTCCACTCCTCTTCCGTTCGTTCGTTTTCACAGAAAGAGAAATACGAAGATCCCTGCCGAATGGCTTTTCATCGAAACTTACAAAAAAAATCGCTACCCGCGCATTATTCGTGGATTATCGACCAATTGGTCGTCATTAAATATGCATAAAAAGGTCAATATTACGCTACGTTCCGTTAATACTACGACCATTGAAGCGTACGTTTCCTGTTTATACAATTGTCTAATTGTGAATTCTCCTAAGGAAATTGAACATAAGTGTTATATTGTTACTTTTATATATATTATGAATAAGCTTAAACTTGTGAATTCGCATAATTTCGCGTATTTTTTCAGGACCAAAAGGTAATGCTTACCTGATTACCGGTTTTATATGAGTTTTGTGAATAACGGCGGAAGCATTCTGATGTTAGTTAAGTACAATGGACAGATAATATCTCCTTTAGCGTTTTACATGGACATTGCTCGCACACAGAGAAGCGTATGAATTCCGTTCCTTCGTTCGTAAATGACCTTCGAGTCTTACGTTGTTCTCACACCCGCGCTTGCCTGCCTGTTTGCCGTTACAGTTTTCCTCGCCCACCTTTTTTTCACTCGACATTAACAGTAGTTGGTCGCTTTGGCCTAAACCCAATTAGCTGGCTAATTACCGGAAGCGAATTAATTATGCTTTATAGAGAAAACGAGTTCAAGGGCGTACGGTATTCTCTGACTTTTCGTGGCTTTTTTTCTACCTTTATGGTACGAAAATGTTGGTCTGCGTTAATGCATACCCTCAAATTGTCATGAATGAATGGACAAAGAAAAGTATTATTGAAAATTTTTAAATCAAACGCATAAATGAATGTTAAATAAGAATTATTTACTTCAGTGACAGAAACACTGGGCGACTAATTGTAAGTGAAATAGAGAAACTATTGACAAAACTATCTGCTACTATGAATTGTCTAAGATGTTTCTCAAGCTGAGCGTATTTATTATTTGCAGTAAGTATACGTAATTTTTTTATATAGATTTTCAACTCATCAAATTCCAAAGCTTTGCGAGCTTTAAAACACTTACAAACTCACGAAAAGAAAGAATTCGAAAAAACTATGTTTGCAGATCGTTTAAAAACAATTTTACATTCTTTCATTACGAAAAATTTTACTCAGTTACCAAGACCTGCAAGTACAGGACACATCTTTACATTATATTACGAAATAATTCTGCCTTTGGCGCAGTGCAGTACAGTTTGGCGCACGTGTATTGACTTACACGTGAATAAACAAACGCGAGGATTATCGGCCGCGTAAAAGTATTTCAAATTTTCCGCGGCGCTTAAAATTTGCCGGAGACGCTGGCAAATTGATTCGATCAACATTCGCCGTCGATGAATTTACGTTAGTGCACGAGTAGGCGGATTCGCCATCGTCTTCATATGCCGATACCTCTTACATACGCGGCTAATAATTTAAGAAAGAGTTTTACGAAAATTCGGAAGCCTGAAGTTTGTCAGAATTTGGTTGACAAATCGCCTTGAATTTATACTACTTATTCTTATTTTTAATTTTCGTCATTCATTTTTAGGTCACACTCTCAATATGTGTCCTAAATTCTTGCGTTGGTAGATTGCTGCTTAAATCAGTTTTGACATTTGAAAAATCGAGTTGAAGAAGCACTCTTGACATTAACTTCCGGAGCCTCAGCCGTGTAGTAGTGCAACAAAGGTTTCTTCTCGTTGGTTGTGCAGGCTGGCACGCGCGACGATTTATGAGAACGTACTAGCCGCGGGAATGCATTTTACGAGGATCCACGGATACAGAGAAAAGTCTGGCCGCACGTACGAATATCCGAGCGGAGGCGAAGAAAGTGCGTAGGCGTTTGCTCGCAGGGCGGATGTGTGAGTACGAAACAGCTTTCACGAGGATACATGCTCGGGGCTTATCCCATTTGGATATCTGCCAATGTACCAATAGCCCCGAGGCGCTCGAGATGCGCTTAAAATAACCAATCGATCTCGCGAAGGAGAGAGAGAAAGACAGGCCGGGAGTAAACTCAACGATCGAGGAAATTCATCGCTCGATCGCCTAGATCTTTACTTTTCACGACGGCCAATCTGCTAACACATTTCCGTATTACGATATAACGAATAACGATTGCTGGTGAATCACAATTTAATTTGATAAGAATTCAACAATAATTGCAGATCGCCCGAGTTATATCTTTCGTGTTGTATCTTTAGTTTTTATAAATATGACGTTTTGACTCACACATTTTCCTTAGAATCTTAGAATAAAATGCACTTCTGTGGTGGATAATTCCCATTAGTTTATTTTTCTTTCAATAATCAAATTCTGGTCAAGGTTTTTGCAATGTATTATTATTGTCTGTTCAAATAAATTCTCGTGAACATTAATAAGAAAATGTTGATCGAAATAACTTGCTATTAAAAAATTATTTATACTTTCAATTATATTTGTGCTCTCCTTTTTTTCTAACTGATTGACAGTGATCAAACGTCGCGTTGGTGCAAAGAGTCTTAAGAATACCTACGTTCTTTCTCTCGTGACGTAAACAGAAATTGGGGACGGTCGCGCGCGTTCTGCTTTTCGGCAGTCGACGTAAATGTTTATCGTTCATTTGCCAACAATAACAAAGTCACGGTGCCCGTGCTTTCAGCGATTTCCTGCGCGATATTCTTCGACAGGCCAGACCTTAATACACCTGGACCTTCTGCCTCATTACAGTTCGACAGTCTTGTGTATAATTCCATCCAGTCAAATGTGTATCCGTCCAATTTTACCGTTAATATTTTTAAAACGACATTTTTAAATATCCAAATTACTTCTCGATAAATCGTAAACTGCCGTGGAAAAATGTGTTCCTAAAATATCGACCAATGAAATCACCTCAAATATTCGCATAAATATTCTTCTGAAGTAAATCCCTGCATAACTGCATAAAGTGTGCATAGCGTGTATCGAAATATAAATAGAAATAACTTAGTCTCAAAATACACAACATTTTCAGGAAATTCTGTTTACTGAGAATGCATTTTGTAAGTTTTTTTTATTCAGTATGAAGGAAACAGTGCAAAATTCTATACAATCATTTGGTTAGTTCTGAAAGTCTTGTATACATGTATTGTAATTTGTAATTAAATTTATATAGAATAAGCAGTTGGTTCTGACATTGTCGGGGGTTTATTTTTATTTCTTTCTGGTCAAATAAATACTTTCCTGTTTGACAAGTATCGTGCTTTGTGATACACCAAAAACTTTAGACACAGAACAAATCGTCTCCGTTCCATCTGGTAGCGAATATTTTTGCTAATGAGGCAGGACATAAATTTTGGGTCTTGTGTGCGATCCAAGATGATTTTATTGCTCCTTTCTCCGTTGGCAGTTGACTGATCTACCTGCATTAAAGGCTCACTTTAACAATTCAATGAAATACAACTTGCATCTTTCATTATATTTCGTTAAACGTATTTTAAGGATAGAGCGCAAAAATAAAGCGTAATATGTGTTATATACATATATGTTTTCACGAAAAATAGTAACTCAAGATATTGTTGTAAAACGTCGACATTTTAAAACTCTACCAGTAAATTATTTTTGTTTCAATCTTGAATTATTATATACCATCTTTATTCATTGACATCTTTGTTTCCTATGTTTTATATGCATAATGCACGCATAAAGCGGATTGGTTAGAATATATGCTATATAAAATTTCATTGAAAACTGGCGACTGGAAATTAATTTTGCATGTTCCATTTGTTCCTACGTGTTTTTATTACTTTATTTCCTTCTTTTATTTGTCTACAGTTCATAAAAGAAATATAAGTGTTCTCATTTAATTATTTAATATTTTAGTATATATTTCCCACGGATTTAAAGATACGGGAGACGTTCTAGACGAAAGTTGCAAATATTTGTTATATTTGTTAGCATAGTCCATGGCGCTAACATATACTTTGCACAATTTATCTAAACGTTCCTATTAATACGCATAAAAGTACAAATGAACATTCTGCCGTTGAATTAATTTGCAAATGAAAGTAAACACCTGGTAAACACTTGATCCTAGCGTGGGTGTCAGCGACGAATCTTCCGTAGTTGAGTCGAGCTTTTCGACGGTAGAGCGTTAATTTAGCGGCCCGGTTCGGGAAGGTTCGTGTAAAAAACATTGACAGCGTTACACCGGATCACCTTGAGATCCGTCTACGGTGGAACCGGCGTTAAATATTTCCGCTGAAACCTGGAAATATTCGTCGAAGGTTCGCGGAATGATCGTGGACATGGCGCATGAAGTTTGTCATCGATCGGCCGAAGCTCTCCATCAACAAAATCGGTTTGTTTGCCCGGGGAATCGTGAAAATAAAAGGCTCGGTATCGCTACGGGGAGCCTAAATATTTACCCGTCGTGTCCATAGCCGAAGACACTCGGTTCGCCGGTTACAGCAAAGGTCGCTTTCGTAATCGCTTTGGAGATACTTGAGTGTGTTTAAATGTTCTTCCCGGCGCGTCGGTTAATCTTCGCATTGCCGTAGTATCTACTGACGAAGGATGACATTTTTCAAAATACCTTGCGTATGTTCTCTGAAAAATCAGTATTTCGTGTGTACCGTCGAGCCGTGACGTATCTGACGAATGATTTTCAGGGAGTATTAAGTGTTTCACTGGCGTGAATTTATTTCATTGTTTTTATTGAATTTATTTTATTGTTAAGTATTTTATGCACATACAACCGGTGCTCAAATTAGCGGCCAAACAACAGCTCCTAATTGCTCTAATCGCGCCGTTAAATGAGTTTTATGGCCCCGTCAATGAATTCACGTTGAGCGTCTTGAAATTTAAATAACAATTTAACGTTAATTTGAATTTAATGTAGCTGGCATTGAGGTTTTTTTTTTTTTGGTGGGCAGTAAAACGCGGAGTTCGCGTTGAATTTATTCACTGGCTCCCCGAAAGTCTGGCACACGGTGCTATGAATAGATAAAGGCCAGTGCCTCGCACCACGGAGGAGGTCAGAAAACAAATCGTCCCTCCTTTTTCTCGCTCCTCCGCTCTGCCTCGAGGTCCTTCCTCGAAAATGTGGGCGCGATTCATATTGTAATTTCGTACGGCGGGATCCATTTGTCTTGCCGGCAGAATTTCACAAGAGATTCGTTATCCTCCGGCACGTAGCCCGCGCACATGTGCATAAATAGGGAGGAAGAAAAGGCGGGGCACGGGAGAGGGGGGGGGGGAGATCGAAAGATAAGTTGACAAACGCAGAAACGAGGAAACGACAAAAATTACGGAATGGCGGAACAGAGAAAGAGAGAGAGAGAGAAAGAGAGAGAGGGACGACGATACGCGACCCTGGCTCAACGGAACGTAACGACAATGAACTGTTTCCGCGGTAATAAAACTAAGCATTGTTTAATGTGTATATAACACACCTAGTCGGCCGTTTGCTCTTTGTCGTTCCCCAGATAATACCCGGACGATTCTCTCGCTTGCTATTCTTTTTCAACGCATTTCAAACGTTTTCGTCGCCTCGCCGCGTACTTCGCCTCTGTTCTGCGGTATTCTGCTTTAATTACCATAGATACTGCATACGTATCCACGAAGAACCTTGGAGAAGCAAATAACTATCAACCCGTATGGTCCCACTGTAGGAACGTACTGTTACAATAGCACGTGAAAGTTTTTCGACTATGATAAAAGCAAAAGGCTTGAACCGAGCCTTGAAGTTTCACTTCACGAAAGGTGCCATCTATAAAATAATATTCCGTCTTCTAAAATGATAAAAATTGATAACGGATGGTACTTCCAGGCGGTTCAAAAGGTAAAATAATTTCTATCTGTACATTGGGATCGAATGAGTTAAAATGCTTTAAATCATTATGAACATAAATTATATTACCTGAAAGGACTTTCCGATCTAGGTAAAACGAAATTCTTTTCTCCCGAGTCTTCATTTACATAAGAATAAGGGAAATTCGGCATAGGATACACATAGTTTTTGAAAATCTCGTTTTCGAACCCTTATGAATAAATACGAACCTTTTATCTGGGCTACCCTCGTCCAATGCGAAGATTTCACGGTGAATTAATCGCGTTACGTGGGTTAACTCGCACGGAGCGTTACATATAGGTCGCTGACAGGTGGGTGGATACATGGAAATACCGTTCGTATATTTAACTGGATATGTAGGTGTTCTCCACATAGCACTGACCGTCGAGTCCCCGAAAATTCTTCTTATTTTCACATTTCCTCGCATCGTACATTTTTTATCTGTATGTATGGATTTTAGTACCTCAACGTTTTAACATGCAACCACACCCTGGGCTAGAATTTTTAAACGATCTCGTTACTACCTTATATTATGGCTTAGGAATATTTTTTTCCGATAATCTAAGAAAACAGTACAATATTTATTACTAAAAAAGTCTAGTTGACATGTTAGTTTCAGATAAAAAGACAGTATGGCAAACAAGAAACGTGTGAATAACTTAAAGAAAAATAAGTACGGAATCTTTTTCGAAGGAAATTTGAAAATATACGACAGTAACGTTTTGTTATATGAAAGTAGCATTTTCTTTATTTTTACGAGTTGCAAGAATCATGCAGTCTATCTATTTCTTCTATCTGTTTCTTTTGTCTAATGATTGCATATCTCTCAAATTGATTTTCGTTTTAATTTCTGTTGCGTTACAGTTAAAAATGAAAAAAGATAGTTTTGAGGAAGACAAGCTTTACAGTTTACTTTCGTATTAAAGTTTACTATCGTATTTTATTTCGAGATATTCTTGGTTCTCCTTGACAACGTGTTTTTATGTTTCTGCCCATCATTAAAAATTTAAGTAGAGAGCTAATTCTCGAGGTCATAAAACAGTCTTTTGTCTGTCTATATATTGACTTACTGAATTTTCTCCTTGAAAACTCGTCAAGCAGTTACAAGGAATTTTTACTTGATCGTAAATTTGCATTCAGTCCTTATACGTGATTATTTTTTTCATTTTCCGAATTACAGTTTTTAAAATGGGAAGTTTAATAATATGCTTGGAATGTGCTAGTGAATATGGATAATGTTCAATAATAAAGTGATGTCAAAATAATAAATTGCAAGTCACTTTGCACGTCTTTTAGTTCAATTCTTTTTATTATACATTTTGAAAACCACGGGCACGAAATTAAAAATTGCTTTGCTCCTAAGATAGAAATTGCAGGATGCGTTGTTATAATTCATATTTGCAATATAAAAACCGTTTTATACATTAAGATCAAAATGTGTACTTACAATCTAAACGAATCCTTATTAAGGCAGGCAAACATACTCTTCTAAGAAGAAAATTGAACTTGATATTTCAAATAAAGATAGACATTATTGAAATAATGGTTTCCAACATATTTCGTGTTCTTTTTTCAGATGATTTTCATTTTAACTATATCTGCAGCGAATTTCTCTGGCCAATAAATTATGAAGTTGATAAAAATGCCTTCCAAGCTTCTTGTGGTATATAAACTGTTTAATAATCAATGATTAATTTTTCGGTTCCACAAAATCTATAAATTTTGCCGATAACCTCCGCACGATTATATTTCATATACCGATTACCATATTTTTGTCAGTTAGTGTAACCATTAGGAGACGTAAAAATTCGAGAACCTCAGGGTAGAAGAATACCGAGACAGGATGACAAATATCCAAGTTTGTTTTTACCATAAAAATTTCTTGCGTACAGGCCGAGTCCTCTAATTCCTTTCTCTTTAACCTTAACATTTACGCGGGCATGAGAAGAGCGAATCCTTGTCTTCGCTTTCGTTCGAACGTCGGCGATTCAGCGGTAAGGACTTACGTAAGGCACTTACAATACGATCTCCTTATTATCGGTTATTTAGTGGGGGAGCTTTTACCAGCGCGTAAATTCATGGCAAAGGATTGCGCGTGTGTGCAAGAATAGCAGTTAAATCATTCGTATTTATCATCATTGATCGTCGCAGGGATCATATCAGTCCGGCGATCTGCAGCTAGGTTTCATAGTTATTTTCGCGCGATCTTACCGCGAGATTGACTGACGTCATTCCCGCTGACGGCTTGCGGCTTTCTTCTATCTCGCCTCTTAATAACAATGTCGTGTACGAACTCACGGTACTAGAGTGTCCGTTTTCCACTCCTTCTCCTGCTTCCCTTTTTCCTATTTACATTTTCCTCTCGTCAGTCAACCGCTTTATTACGTCACCAGATATTGCGAATACGCATTCCCTAAGAACACTGCCAACGATTTATCGTTATCGTTGTTAAACTCGTTAAACGAATTAGCTATGTATTTTTGCTCATGTACTTCTAGTGGGTCCCCCCTCGTGGATGAGTTCATTGTTCTCGTATAGCAGATTTAGTGTTACTAATATTGACATTCTACAGATGTGCAGTATAAAGCATACCATAAAATAGGGGGATAGGTTTCCCATCGTAAAAAGATTAAAACAAATATTTTAATATACACTAAAGATACACGTAATGAAAAAAGTACACTAACACGCAAGCTATTACAGTGATGGTCTCTTTGGTTTGTAAAATTTGTTATAGTATATTTCAATTTATGCCGTCGTAAGAGAATTGTTCAAAAGTTTTTCGTCCACAAGCACCACTATAAATGTATAGAAATGTATGCGTCTATGAATATATAGCACCACAGGGGCAAACTGCATCATAACTTCAGTTTGTATTGCTATTACTTTTATGGGTTGACGAAAAATTAGCCAACAAGATTACCTGGACACTGTACATGGTGAAAAACCATAATTGAATAAAAATGAACTCAACGAAATAACGTTATATGAGTAATACGTTACATGAGGCTTGCCCTTAAATTATCCTTATATTTTCCTTTGCATCTTTAAATTTTTTTAAAAACATCGTATTATGCACCCACGGAAACTGCTTTTTTAGTTTAGATGGCGAACGTAATTTATTTATTTGATCGCCGCAAGGCCCCGTTAATTACTCGCAAAAATATCAAAATTTGACGCTTAGGCCGACGAAGGAGGATCTTCACAATTCTTGGATTAACTTCTTCTGCCCCCGTAACGGTTGACCTCGTTGTCACTGTCTGGATTTAAATAGCGATTTTGGCACTGTACATTAAGATTAGCTTGTTAACCATCAGAGTGGTCGCTTCCTTTTCCCAGAGGACGAAATTGCTTGAACATTATGTTTAACGGAAAGAAATGATTTTTGCCTCTTTCTACTGAAATGTTACGAAAATGTACCTTATTTATAACCTTGAAAATCGTTTACTCGTGCAATATATTCTTCTTACCATACTTTAAATAAATCGTTATTTTATAGAAGTCTTATTAACACTATCTACTTTTCGTGCGATTTTTTAATTTTGAAACCGGGGTGTGGAACTTTCAAGCAGACACTGCAATGCTTATATCATATTTCTTTTATGAATATTGCACCTAATTCCAGGATTAAACATGAAAGTAATTTTTGATTTTATGAGAGAAATTCGTAAGACAAGCACACTGTAGGAAGTGTATTTTAATGATCAGGCAATTTTCGTCCGAGTACTACTTAAATCTGACTTCTGTCTCGGAGTTGGCAAATTATTCAAGAACCAGTTATTTGTAAATCACTTCTTAATGATCCGTACGAGTGGACTGAAAAGTAGTCTACAATAAATCTGCCATTATGTACTGGTGATACTAATTTGCTAGTATCATTAAAACATGTTGAAGAAAATTCTAACGGAAGTCTTAGAAACACGTAAATTATTTGATTCATCTCTTCGATAATCCTTTTAGTATGAAAAATTACAGTAACATTCATGTAAATACTCCTTGATTATAATAAGATTGATTAACATTAATAAATACGCAATTTGTTCGGCGCAATAATTCTCACATACATTTCCGAGTAAATCAGTCACTCCCCCTTTCTTTTACAACCCGCTTCACTCGCTTGTTTCATAATCAAATCCTTCCTCTTTTCTCTCCTTACATCATTTCATTTTCACTTGACACAATACTTTTATCCAGCATTAAACTACTTTCATTCAGTCACACGAAAAGCACGTCTTATGCAATATTTACACAGCTTCCGTTCGGACACTTATTTCTCCATTAACATCCATCTGAAATCTACAAGGAGAACCAGAAGTACCTGAATAACTTGAATGCTTTGATAAAGGGATAGAAACCAGAAAATGTGGGTTAATAGATAGTTTCCTTGAGGACTATTTCTGTTGTCTTTCTCAATGCTTTCCTGTTTTTCCGCTCCACCCCTTGAAACGAATATCTGACACACCTCCGAGCGCGTTACACGTGCGGTATGCGCGTTCTCTCTGTGAAATCATTACCTCCGTGTCTTTCAGATAGAAGTGTAATTCATCGGCACTCGTCATCTTCGGCGCGCCCTCAAATTTCATGCAAATTCGCTCGGCTAGATCGCGCTCCATGAGACTTAAGTGGATTATTCCACGTGCGTTCTTATTACTGACTCACGCGAGTCAACGGTAAAAAGTGTCGGTGAGTTAACGGATTTTTAGTTGCTTTATGCAAAAATTATACTGTTTTTTACGTTTTTACCGGTAGCGCGCCTCTGTGAAACAGAATTATTGAAACATTATTTATTTTTCACAGTTTCGCGTAGTCGGATCAGCCTTTGAATTTATGTAAACACAAACTGTAGAGGATTTTTGAAAAATTATGTCAACATTTGGGGTGGAGAATTTACATTGTAAGTTCAATAAAAATGTTCGAAAATTAATTAAAATAATCGCTGAAAATGTGCCTTGAGCCGGAGCATAATTGTGCAAGAATCGTAAATGAATCATGCTGTGTGTTTAATTCAATCTCTCATAACTCGGTAACTCTGGTATGTGCAATCTACACTTACTGACAATTTATTGAAAACATTCGTGCACATGATTCTCTTTTTGCATGGAATTGGTTCATCTGTACACACTTTTAATAAACTCCTATATTATTTTAAAAGGAATACTGTAAGTTTCAAAACAATGTATTACGAAAGACACGTACATCTTTAATACTTATCAGCGTTTTGCACCATATCAAATTGTCGACAAAATGTAAGTAAAATTTGAAATATGATCTTCTGAAATATACATACGAAGAATTTACGAGCAAAACAAGTATTAAATGTACAAATCTTTTCAATTAATTGACCGTGACTGTGTCAATACCACACTTTTCACTAGTACTTTAGTGTGGATTGACTTCCTGAAAAATTCATATACATTTTTAAAACACTCTCGTGTGGTAAACACTCATTTAAATATGAAAGAATCGGATGTTTCATGAATAGTAAAGAAGGGAAACCACTGACAATGAACTGGCTATGAATTTTAACTTATCTGTTTAATTTTACTGCCAATACATTTCCGACGTGTGATAAATATCGATTTTCGTCCCAAACTGGCAATTGATAGCTATTTACCATTATGTTCCCAATCGTTTCATCAGTCGTTTATGATCTGTGGTCAAACGTGATCACGGAAACTCATGGAATCGATAACCTTCGATGACTTTTGGAATCTTCAAAATTCATTCAGTTACAAGGTCGATCATGAGTTACTATTACAGCAGAATCTCGATTACCTCAATAGGAACACATTTCCAAAACATCGAAATCATTACACGATAGAATTAACAGAAAGCAATTTAGATACAGAAGCTGACGAAGAAGAAGGATATGAATAAAATCTTCTTTTTAACACAAGAAAGTGTTTTGCCTGTTCATTTTTTCTCTTAATTATTTATCCTATAATAACCACTATACCTCTCATGACGTCCGACGTTTTTTTTTTAAACGGCAATCATACTGTACAAAAATAATGGATGAATTCAACGTAAGAAATGTTTGCCGTATTTGAAATACTTAATTACCCATTACATTCTATGCCGTAATAAAGGAACGTTCTTCGTGTTAAAGCGTGACTGTTGGATCGTACGAACATCGTGATCACCCAATTAGATGAGATAATCGATATTCTGTTACGCAGCCAACATTACAATAATAGAGTAAGTCGGACGCGTGATTTTTTCTAAAGCGGGTAAACTTCTGCTTGCGCTAACGTTACCGGGGACTTCTCGGAATGGGATGTATTATTATCGAGTGGTTTATCCGTCATTATTACCTCGATAGCACCTGCATCTCTGCGAGCGTGAGTGATGCATAGCGTCGACTGCTTGTAGAAGCCGGGACGAGTGTGTTGGTTGGTGCGCGAGACCGACGCCCTTGACACGTTTCTCTTAAGGACCTGAGTTGGTCTTTTCGTGGCTCGGCGCGTATGGGAGACTCGCTGTCAGCTTCCCATTCATCGTCCGAAAATTCCAGAGGAAGGCGCTATTAAAAATAGCTCGATGCGAACCGAGGCCCTTATTCGTGGGAAGCGCGTTTTAACGCCTCGCTGGATCGCACCAAAAAAAAAAAGAAACATCTTTCAATGCTACTCAACATGCCCAGTTTAAGAAATCGCTTCAACTGAAATTCTGAACCTTTTCATGTTGTCTCCTACGAGCATCTTTGCGGATTCTTTATTGTGGACTAATAAAGTATCGGCTTTGATAGTTAAACAAGATTTTGTTAATCGAAGTGTTCTTCTGTAAATATCTACCAAGGAAAGGCAAGTTTTTCTATTGACACTTTAAAAAACTGTCCATTGACGTCAAGGAGTGGGGTTAAACCTTAGAGATAAATACTCGCTATTTCCCCATTAGCGACCTAACGGTTTGCACAATTTTTTTGCTTGGCTTAGGTACAAGATGCACGATTTATCGTATAATTATATTGGATTTACCGCATTGAAACCGTTACGGAAACTGAAACTCTTACACATAGTTACTCGATGAAATTTTATTTCTGTGGTACATTCATTTACGGACATATTGTTCGTTGAAATTAATATTATGTAATTTATTTGAAAGTAGACAATTATATTGAAATTTCAAATCTTCATTGTAAAACGCATATGTATATCACAAATATTCTTAAAAAAATTCGTAGGTCAAATTTCTGTAATATCAAATACGCAGTATTCACATTGCAGAATATCAACAGATTTGCTTTCATACCAACTTCTCGCGGTTATTTGGGCATTATTCAAGGAGGCAAATAAGTCGTATCACGCAAAAATCTAATTAATGCAATTCCAGTATCGATTAAGTGAAACTATTTACTTCTTGAAAATAAATTATTATATCGTGTTGGTGTGGATTTTCAGTCGTATTAGCGGCATTAACTTTTACAATTTTTCCTGCGTATATGCTGAGTGCGTGTTGCTATTCACGAATTGAGAACCACTGCGAAACCGGGCAGGATGTGGGAGGCGAATGTCAAGGCTAAAGAGTCGTGTTGACCCCCGCTCCTCTCTCGTCGATCTTCTCCCCCACCCCTCTCGCCCCCCGAATCCGTTTGTACTCCGATTTTGCCTTGTTTTTAACCTTCGCCAACTTCTCCCGTCCCTGATATCTCTTTTTGGATCTCTCGGGAGACTAGATGAAGCTGCAGGACTCGATGATATGTCTTTATGTATGCATCGTATATATACATATATGTATGTATTTCAGGTGGAGTCCTGTCTCAGGATACCTTTTTGTCGCGCCGGAATTCATTATGAATCCGTTACGCTGTTCCTTAATTAAGATAATAGATCAAATCTTCTAATAGGTCAAATTGAAGGACAATAAAACTAGCAGGAAGAATAAATTTGTTTCCCGTGATGAATCAAGTCCAATGAAATTTTTTTCATTTTCTTGACAGTGTTTTAATTGATGAGTAACTCTAGAAAGAATGAATGCCAAATTGAATATTTTTAGCCAATCAAGAAAAGTATATTACCTGGTGCTTATTAATAAATTAATGATTTCGTAGTTGCATATCGAAATTGACAATGATGAAAAAAGAACAATTAACAATCTGATCACCATTAATGTAATATCTTTATTTCATTTCAGTTATCTCCTCTCCTTTTTGAAATGTACGATTCAAGTTTTTTCTAATTTCTTCCTGGTTCATTTCTAAGTTTTTTTCAGTTGATATGATAACATTCATCGCAGTTGTTAAGTGACTAATGACGATACTTTTTGAATAAATTCAATGTTTATTCAATGTCTTCACTAAAAGAAACCTATGATCCAAGTGAAGAAACTGACGAAGACGAACATGAGTAAAATAATAATATTCTTACACATTCTTGAAATTTACATACATATATATCTATATATTCTAAGTCTTACTTCATTTATTAACCTATCGTAATTTCAGAAGTACACAATTTTTTACAATAAAATGTTTATAAACTCAAATATGGTTACTTATAACCTTATACTTTATAAATCACTTTCATAGAGTTCAAATATAACTCTTCGATTTTCCGAACATTGTATTTCTCGGTTCTTTTGGATGACTGAACTTCTACTGTAACTCTGCTTGAGCCGGCAAAATGATTACGGTTATAAACTTTTGTTCAACGATGCAAGAGAATGGACGAAATTAGTAGTATTGGAAGAATCATTGAGCCTAGAATTTTCTCGGTTCGTTCGGGACAATGATCTGCCGTGTAAAACAGAAAGAACGATTACCGGCTCGTAATTTCGTCTGGGCGATTGCAGCGGTGGGTCGTCATGGCAACCCCATGACGACGGGCTCATAACTTTTTCACTACTCGGCCATCTGATGTGCCGTCGACGGTGTTTGCAGCGCGGGATATTGCTCTAATAAATTTAGCCGCGCTTACGGCCGTCCCGAAGTGAAAAAACAAGCGAATAGAGTAATAAAAGGGAAGACGGAGAATGCCGGTACAAAGGGAAATATCCCAACTAAAGCACTAATCAGGCAGTTAAGGGTCCAAAAATGGATGATTTATTTGCTCAGAGCTACACTCCGTGCAAAGTTGTCGATAGGTTTGTACAAAAACATTTTTACGGCCAAGTTGATAATGTTTCTGTATTCCCTGCATGGTCCGGAATGTATTTTGAAGAAACTTGACGTACAAACACGTGGTTTCTACAGATTTACAGGAATATCGACGTTGTTATATTAACATAGAATCAAATGTAATACTGTATCATGCTTAATTTGTTTTCTTTTAATCTGCCCATGAAATTTGTATCTGCCCAGATATTATTAGTATTTGTTTCATGCATCACTCAATGAATGAATTGTTTAACTGATATAATTCATGTAACATTATACAAGTATATTGAGCTGATTATTTCCGAACTTATGAACAGTACATGATTAAACGGTTGAGATCTTAACGAAAAAACACAACTTTGCAATAAACCAGGCGAAATAAGATAACAGTGCTGTTGCGAACGTAAAAAAACTGTTTGTACTATAAATGCACGGAAAGATAGATTGATCGTACGGATACGACGGGAAAAAAGGTAAGAGGAGGGAAATAAAGCACGTGGGTGGATGTAAAAGGAGTGGGAGGGGAGGAAAGAGAAGTCCTGAGATGTGGGCAATAGATGATAATAGGGGGGAGAAGGAAGGAAGACGGTAAATTTATCGTCGCCGAGGAATCACGTTATTTCCGTCGCGTGATGCCTTCCCATTTCTTCTGAACATACGGAACGACGACCCTGTTAATTGTTCGACCTTATCCCGATCGATTATTTCGCCGCTCCGGCAAATCTAATCTGCCGCATCGGCCGAAGTGGACTCTCGTGCCTTTTCCACTTCTCAAACTGGGGTGGTCGGGACGTTACGAAGCAATTAACCACATTGCCCACTGATTGGCCGATTCCTATCGCCTTCACTTTCGCTTTTTACGACCATTAGGCCAAAGTATCGGTTTTAGCCACGGTGGATAACGTCTTTTCCCTTTAACTTCTTAAGAATACGCATGATCGTTAGGTAAATACAGCAGAAATTTGTTCAGGTAGGTCATTTCCTCTGACAATGTTCAGGTAATTCCTCGGTGTCATAAAGCGATCATTATTTTATTCTCATTCTAAAATATTGATCCTAAGGTTAACGATTTTACCTTTCGCAGAATATTGAGTTGGCGCGGTAACTATTCTACAAACTATTCGTTTTTGCATTAGAGAATTTTGTAAGATCGATTTTTAGTCGGTGTTTCGTGTGCATCATGAATTTCCTGCCGCAAACGGCCCGGTGCCTTCGAATTCATATCGTAATAGACATAGATATACCGAGTTTGCAGGAGCTTAGTGGTGGTGGCTCGGCCCATTCGTGGAATTAAGCGAGGGAATCGTTCTCCCCTGTCTATTGTAAATTCCAGGAGGGGCCAGTCCGCCAGCCGCAAGATATTAAATTACGTTTAATAACATTCGGAAAGTGACGGGCGACGCCATTGTCGCCGACAAACGGGAGAACGTTGCGCAGGGACAAAAGTACCGTAGGAAGATCTTGCCTTTAATTCTTTTCCATGCCGTTCGCCGCCCCTATAATATCCTCATCCCATATCATCACTCCTTCACTTTTCTTAAGCACAAAATTGATGCAAACATTATACCAAGATTATATCGTCTGACCCGTACTTCGTTATTATCATTGCATATTATGGAAGTATTCATTTTCTTGGGTAACCAGTTAGCAAATATCCTTCGAAATTCTTATTAGAAGAAGCTTACTTTTTGTTTATTATCCCAGGTTGTGAAAACATTTAAAAACACTGCATTAAGTGCGAATTTTTTTACGGAGAACGAATTTTACGATTAAAATATGCTAACAGTTTCCGAGAAGTATAACAAACTGCATTAACGTACAATGTTTTCTAATTAAAAGCTAATATTTTGCAAAATGTGAAAAAAATCCTTCAACTCTATTTGCGAATCATCCATTTTTATTACAAAGGATAAGTTTTGTACAGATAATTCGTATCTTTATTATGTCTTCAACTTTTCGTATTTTGTGTGTAATTAGGAAAAAAACGTTTCATGGTCCACTATGAATATTAACTGAGATTTTTACTGATCTATCTCTCTATCTATCTTTTTCTTTGTATATGCGTCAAAGATCTGTAATCATTTCCTTTTTGCCGAGCATATTTCTTTGCATTTATTACGACATCAGAATTATGTAAGAAGAAACGAAAAACGAGTGCGAAAATAGAGAACCATACACATTTATCACTCTATAAAATTACAGATTACCGAGTCTGGTAAATTACTTTTAAAGGGTATATAGTTCCTACAGATGAGTTAGCATAAATCATTCTCCATATTCTTTGACGAGGAAATTAGGCTGAAAAATTTGTATAAATCTCGTATATTGATCATTGATAAACGTATTTTGTAAGTAAAATTTTCTCAAAGAAAAATAATAAGATAAAAAACGAGTTTAAGCTTCGATAACAAGTTTTTAAATTCTATACATTTGCTCACAATGTTAGAATTATATTGCGTTCTATCAAATTAGATAAAACACTTAAACTGATAAAAAAGGATTCTTACTAGATTTGATTTTTACCCAAGAATTACAAAATTAAAGCGACAATCACGACTTTTAATGCTCCTTACCTTTTCAACTTCAAACCTGAATCCTTCCAACCAATTTTATCAAGATTAAGACAATCCCACGATTGAAGAATCACGAAAAACTGACGATCGGCAATTTAGTGGTAACGTCCTTTTTTCAAGTGTCACGCAGATAGTAATGCATTGCTTCCCTATTTACCGCATAATCATGACATGACGGTAAACGCAAATTCCGTATGCAAATATAGGAACGAACGTTAAACTTAAAAGATGCTTCGGAACGGTTGGTAAGCCGTTGAATACATTTGTTTCGTAAAGACGGCAGTAAGTGGCTCTCCGGGAGAGTCCACTTAGAGACGTTTTCACGGTGGCTCGTTCATAAGTCGATGATAAGGAGAGGAGCATTAAATCCCTTGCATATGTAAAACGCGTGGCTTTTCGTATATGTACATCACATTGAGCCTTCGTAAACATACGCTTTATGATTGTATGCAAGCACAAGTGTGCATTTTACGCGGCTACAAGGTCGTATACTTTACGATTATATATGCACGTACGTTACAGATGGTGAAACATCGTTTTCAGCTGGAAGTAACGCTCGAAGGGAAGCACCATTGGGTTTATGGAAGTTTTCACGATGCCGAGTTTCTGGAGAATGTACGCCGATAGGATTGTTATCTAAATGCGTACGAACCGTTTGTCGATATCGACACCCTTTCTCGAGATGCACTTCTTCAGAACCCCGAAGCTGCGAAACTTTCCAAACGATTTACCGTGTCCCGAAATACAAAATGTCGCTCTGGATCTTCCTGTTAGACGTAAATTGCTTTTAAACTTGCGAGATTAGTAGTCTGAAATTTACGGACAGGGGTAAATAATAGCAAACGCGAGTACGCGAAAAATCATGTAAAAATGAATAAGTTACGTAAAAAAGAAAACGAGGCATCGAATAAAATCGCGTAGAAAAAGGATAAACGATGGATATTGAGACCCGCTTGCGATGTGCACTGCTCAAATGCTTTCCCACTGCATAGGTTAAAGTGTTAATACTGTGTTATTGCTAAAATGGGTCCAATTCGACGACACGCTGAGCAGCACTGCTCGGATAATTTCTGCGGCGTTACGTAGCTCATTTAAGTATACCGGGTGAGAACAGTACGAAGCATCGTATTCCGTTCGAAAGCTTTTATGAAACGCTTAAGAATTGTATATTCGAATTTCGAAATAACAATTCGGCTTACAGATGGGATAGGATAGGAAATTTGCGTTATTAAACGGTGTTTGCACATGGTTGTACTTAACAAGATACCAAAAGATAATAATAATAATAATAAAGAATCTCTACTTGTAGAAAATTTAATGACAATAAACTTTGACATTAAACACGTATAAAAACACCAATACTATTCCGTGCCAGATAAACTATGAATTTTACTAACATTTCGCACTTTTCATCCTTGGTTTATAGTAAAATCAGCTGGCACTGAAATTCGAATACTACGATCTGTCTGGTCGAAAAGTTATAATACAGTGTCCCTTTGTTGGTCAAATTTTACGGTATACGGAGTCATAAAACGATGTACGTAATTAGGGAATAACGCTAACGGGATTAATTGGGGCAAAAGAGTGGAAGGGGCGGGCAGGAACCCAGGGGGAAATGGGAAGCGGAAGGGGTGAGACGTTGTCGGCGAGGATCGAAATGGAGAAGTACTGTTTGGAGGGTGGGCTGGGCTGGGGGGAGAGGGGCCAGAGCACTTGGCTATCGTGAGGCTGGATTTACGATCCTCGTGTGGGCGTCGTCGAGGGTGCAGGGGCGTAAAGAGACGTGGCGCCGACCGTCCCGACGGCCAGACTGTTCAGGGGCTCCACACGCAGGCTAACGTTGACCGTGAAACCGGAGACACGCGATTGTAAATTCCGCGCGGGACCTCTCAATGTCAACTTTACTCGGCTAACACTTTTTTCACTCTCCACGATAATGCGCCTTCGCATTTCTAATGCAAAAGCTTTGCCGAGCCGTTCTGCAAACCGAGGAGAATCGCAGAAATAATACTTGGCCAAGATCATTGTAATCTGCTCGAGGACAGGTGTTTCTTTGGTTTAAAGATGTTTAGTATTTCCCGGGGATGTCTTGAAGAACTTCAATATATCGTGCTACTGGTGCTGTTGTATTTGAAATTTGTTTATTTATTTGTCATGTGGAGGTGCGTAGGATTATGTAGAAGACTTTCAAGGCTATAATCGCTTAGATCACTTAGTTTTTAATAAATGTGACTTTTATGTCACAAAATTCAAGAAAGGAAATCAAGATAGTGACAAAAATTATTCGCTAGATTACAGAATCTAGTAGCAGCATCAGTATGACAAATTTTCGCAATAAATAGTACGTTTCTTGGCATTTCAAACAAAAATATTATCTTAGGAATAATGTTTCGTTTTTCTAGGAACTCATTTTTTATTATTACATAGCGTGTTCGTTAGCCTGGATAATGAAAATACCAGAAAGAAGACTATTTCTAAAAGCGAAGTCTAAAAAGTTTGTTTTATTTTATAAAACGCACCCTATAAATGTACTTTCCATAACATCTTTTCTTCTCTTCCTATTTTCCATTTCCATACATTTTAACGATTCTCGTAATGAACTAGAAGATTCACAGTGTTACGAGGGAGAAAACGCTGAGAGGAAATTTTGACACGGCAATGGGTACGCTCGCAATTTCCGTCTTCCTTTCTCTGTCGTTGCGGTACCCCTCTTTGTGGAGGATCGATAAAGTTTGGAGGGTTCCATCGACGGGAACCGAGCCCCCCGCCAATTCATCGGGCCAACGTCCTCGGCGTTGCCGACTATAGAATTAGGCATTCTTGTGTGGGTGGGTTTCCCTTACGAACGATATTTATCCGCCGGTATACGAGCCGTACCCTCCCTTTTCGCTCGCCCTTCACGAGCAATATTCGCACTAGGGGGCCACTAAACCGCCCTCGACGTGCACCGTCTTACAATTGCACGAATGCCCCCTCCCCCCAGCCCCCCAGACCGACGCTTTTCTCTTCCCAATTTCACCCGGCGTCCATTTTTTACGCCGTTCCCTGTCAGTTTTCTAGGCTTCCCTTCACTGTCTTTTCTCTCATTAAACGTGTAAAATATTACGGAACTTCCGGAAGAAAGAAATGGATGCTGTATATTTTCATAGTCTTAGTAACTCGTGATGTTATGATTGTTAATGTTTAATACGGCATAATGATGTATACTGTTGATAGAGAAATGTTTCTCATTCCTGATTACATCGAAAACCTTGGTACATTTCAGCTGTTTTTAAAGCTGTAAATCGCGGTGCACTTAATACAGAAAAAAAGGAACAACAGTACTTTTATTTTTTCTCGTATTCTTGGTGCATTTGTTTTAATTAACTGCGGACATATCTCTTTATTATTGTCGTGATCTAAGAAAACCAAATTCGTTCCCAATTTATGCTACGTACACACTGATTGTTATCGTATCACGTTATTTCCTGTCTTTTTCGCCCTCCATCTTTCTCTTTCTTTATATTCTTTTTGCTCCTTCATTGCGGTCCCCTCGGTAGGACGTTTCATAAGCGTATACACATTTCAAGTGCACCGCAGAACCCCTCTGAATTTTTGACATCCCCCGTGTTATTGCGCCGCGATATGTCCTCGGTGTTTTAACTGTCAACGATAAATTCTACGAACCCCCCGAAACAGAAGATAAAAATCGAAAATACACGAATGTCGCGACGGTCGATCTTGATGGACATACCGCACCTTTTTCTAGATATAATTTATGTAATCGTCATTGTTGATATGTTTCCGCAATTTTCAGTGAAAGCTATAATGTTTAACCGGTCTGTGATATTGCAACTACAGGCTCTTGTTAAATAAAGTAATACACCTATTGGAAGTTGAAATGATAACAGATTTATCATATATGAAACTTACATGTCATGAAAAAAGGAACTTGTTATTGTTGGGTTAGAGTGGGTTAGAATTTGAGTAGTGTTATCTTAGGAAGTAGATAAAATTGAAGAAGTATTGAGTTACGAAAATCGTAACAATTGTTCGCATTTTTTGAGGTCTAAAAATTTTAAAAAACTATTCTATCTCTTCACCGGAAACTGTTAATTGAAAATTATTTTTGTACTGCTTCTGAAGGATCTTTTCCTCCTTTTTTTGTATCGTTCTTTTTCATTTGTTGCATTTTGTTCTAATGGCCAATGACTTTTGTCATTTTTCTTGAGCTTAACAATCGTGCCAGAAAGACATTGAATCGTCCACAAAAATTGTTCCCTCATACTTTTTGCCGTAATTTGTATGCAAGTACACATGGACCGTCGAATTCTAATTATCATATTATCCGGCTGTTAATTGTAGTGAAAAGACACGAAGGGAGATAACGAGTTTTACGCGACATAAGCATGCGAACGAGCCGCGACAAAAAGTCCAACTGGTGCGCAAGAAAGACGGAGATCGTGAAAAAAGAGGAAATGACGAAAAAAAAAAAGATAAGCTCGACTCGGTCCGGCGCCACAAAGTGAATCATGCGTCGCAAAATAAATCGCAAGGAACCTCCGCGACGTTCGTAGTGCTTGCGGACAACTATATTCTTTTCAAGCCTATGCTAAACGGGTGTACATAAGTAATGAAGACACACAACTTGAAAAATTTTTAAATTAATAAGGACGTGCAAGTTCAGAGATGAATTGTATTATTTTAATTTAACGGTCACGTAAAAATCTGCAAAGATTTGTTTTAAAGATTTGTTTTAAAGATCTGCAAAGATTTGGAGTAAAAAGACTTACTTCTTGTAAAAAGAATTGTGATGATACGCAACTTTTTATTGGTTTACATTTACTTTGATTTACCTAATAAACCAACAATAAAATCCGTCAGATTTTTTAAATGTACAATCTGTAAAATATACAAACGTACAACGTGTTGTTGAATAATGTATATGATTAAAATTTAATTGACTTGTCTTCAATATGTGCAAAAATTCCTTAAATTGCATTGATAAAATAAATTATGTGTGAAATCACAATTTAGGTTTAAAACGCTCTTTTTCTGTCAATACGCAGTTACTTCGATACAAAGAATCGTGCAATTTTGAGGATACATAAATCTACAGATATAACGTTGCGCATAAATATTGGCTGATCGTCCGAACGTGTCTTTGAATCTGAATTTGTAAATACTTGGAAACGACTTCAAAATAGTAATTTCATCACGTACGTATGTATGCATACGTATCTGGTGTACCTGCATTCATTGCGATTTAAATGACAACAATAATTTCAAACAATGAGGAACACGAGATTCAAACTGAAAATGATTGATTTTCGAATTCACTATTAATCAAATAATTTTTTTTTTTAATTAAAAAGATTTCTTTTAAATGAGTAGAAATCAAAATAAAGTGTGAAAGTGGTTAAATAATAGCTGCAGTATGATGTATATTGATGCTATCAATATAGATAAAAAAATATACCACCATTAGATAACCCGAGGAACAATCAATGTTGTTTTTGAAAATTGCATATCAACATCATTTACAGCTTAATAATGTGTTAGTCTTAAAAATTCGTTTCTCAACATTCTGAATGTTATGTCCCTTTCGAAAAGCAAATTGTTCATAATTGTTTCAAAATATATCGGTAAAGTATTTCCATGTAGAAAAAAGTAATAGCAAAGGACCGAAGAAAAAAGTACATCAGTGCGAAATTATACGAAAATTGATAAGAAAATATTGAATATTAAGAACATTTACAGGAGATAAAGATAAGAAGCTATATGCCACGAGTACAATGCCTAATTAGATTTTTAGTTAATCCTTAATTTTCCCATTTTTGGTTCCCTGCTAATTTGTGATCTGCTTATTAAAAGACTGGCCGTGAGTGAAGAGTGCGGTCTGAAAGTAAGCGTTTTGGCCCTGGTGTGAGATGTAAACAAGAAGGTGGTCTGCGAGCAGGAAATCCCCAGAGGTGTTTCTTTGGCGACCTTTCAAGAAATACGAAGGGCACAGGGGTGGCTCGGGGTGGCGATTGCCGAAGAGGAAAGTCTGCCGGATTGGTCGTGCTAAATTTGAACTACGAGCCCATTGGTTGGGCCACTCGCGAGCAAGAGTGGGGCCTCTTAGTCATTGCAACGGATTTGGAAAGTTGGCAAAGCGCCGAATTTTCATAACCCTCGTAAAGGGTTTCGCTCGGTCGCCATCTTTTTATCTACTTGACTCCTCGTAATGCCATCCTTCTCCTTTGTTTTATTCGCCTCAGTGTTCTTACTTATTTCCCTTTTTTCTCCTCAACTCCGCGAGTCTTATTCTTCATGTTACATCTCTTTTTTACCTCGGTACAAGGTCTCATAATTCTTAAAATTGGCGACAATGACTTTTCTTCTGTATTCAATTTTCGAATTTATCACTAAATTTTACGTAATGTGTCATTTTGGTGTGACTTTTTGGCGGGTTTAGAATCCTTTCTTTCTTATTTTTTGTCTTCTCTTTTCACTTCGTGTCATTTGCAATGGCGACATTGTCAGTTTTTAGTTACATGCGTTTGATATCGGGTACAATAGCTAGTAATTTGTCATCTTTTAGACTCCGGCGTTTAATTTTATTAATACTGTTTGATCCGTTCTCTATAAATATTATGTCTCGTTTGTCTGGACTTTTCAGTATTGCTGTCCTCGATATTTTCTAAACGTATTCGTAACATTTACTGACATTTATCAGTCGGTTTTTATTGCACATTCCTTCGAAGATTTGTTGTATACCGATGGGAGCTACTATAATGATTTCTACATTCCCTCAGGCACTTAGCCAGTCTAGCAGGTAATTTATCCCCGTTTTCTTTTATTTCCATGAGCACTTGCAATTGTGATGAAGTAAAAGGATAGGCAGCTCATGAGGCCAACTACAACGGATCGTCCAGCGAGTCGAGGTGAAGCCAAGAGAAGGCTTTAAACAGTTAAAAGGGTCAGTGAGCCAAGGTCACTGATTCGATTCGCCAAGGATAATTCCAGTCGCGTCAACGTCACTTGCTTTCCTTAAGGTGTGAAATACAGTGTACTCATTGCTGATATACTAAAGCCCCGATGTAACACAGTTTTCAAAGAATTCATTGAAATTTTAATACGCATTTCCACATAATACAAATAATTTCTGTCGTGTTAAAACATATTGGAATATTTAAAACTTATTACTGGCAGTCCTGTTCATAGGAAACATTTGAATGTTAATTGATTCGAATAATGTTAGTGCTACGATTATTAAAAAGAAGTTAATCAGATTTGCACATTACATTTTTCTCCAATAATCTTAATCAGTGCTGACTGTATGTATCGACTAATCGTATAATTCTCACCAATTGCGTAGACTGTCAAGATGGTATAGAGTAGAATAAAGACAGTTTTAATTACGGCTGGAAATATTTATTACACTTACGATGTTACTTAATTACGGGTTGTCAAGTTTCAGATGATGAATTCATTGATTATTATAGTATCACGTTCATGGAATTATTTTAGCATCATTACCAATGTTTAATTGCGTGGTGTCAATTGGCACACATGTATACCGTAATATGTAGATTAGGCGCTGGAAACTTTACACTTTCATTACTATGAGATAATAAAGTGACTCATTTGAATTACTCATCCTTTGTATACGCAACTGTCGCGATTATACTCCATTTCTATATTTTCGTATCTTTAATGAAAACAAAGAATGACTAATATGGTATGTCCATTTTCTACTTATATGTGACAAGTTTTTTCAGCAAATTCATGTAAAGAATTTTTATAAAGTATTTTCCTCTCAGTAATTTCACTGTTACGAGAGGGTTATGAGAGGGTTGTTCATGTCATATTACATTCGTATAAGGATGCTGATGGAAGGTTTTCACATTACCTTATTATAACCTTTATGGTTATACAAAGTATTGTAAACAGTAAGGGATAGATCATAGTCTGAGAACTTTAGATATAAATTCTTTGTATCATATAAAAAGTTCTTTTTCGTTATATTTTCAAATCTGAAGTAATTTTATTACTTGCGCATATTGGCAGAAATCTTTGAAAATGATTACTTTCCAATTGTTTGGAAGATGGTACGTGATATAAAACGGTAAGGGATAGGTCATAGTCTGAGAACTCTGGAAATCAGCAGCTCCCATACACACCTTGAACGTCTTCTAGTGTGTTCCTCGTCGACTTCCACCAACGCCTCCGCCGTCTTCTTATCCCGTCTTATTTTCCTGGTTCTGCCGTTCTCCTCCTCGGCTACATCTGCACTTATAAAAACTCAAACCTACGCAGCAGTCATGGGGGCCATTACGTTTCGTACAAGTTTCGTTTCTCAATTTCACGTAGGCCGGTTGAATTCATTTTCGACCTGCCGATTGCCGAATCTAGTTCCTACGACGTTGTCAATTTTCACGTACACAATTAAAACTTACGTATACTTCGACATAATGATGACCAATGGTTAAAAAAATATGGTACGTTTATTTAAATCATCGCAATTTGGTATTTGTCTTCGAACAATATGTGTCACATAATATTTAAATATAAACGTGTAAAAATATATATCTTTAATGTCATAAAGTTAGATGATAAAAAAAGCTATCATTTTTATGGAACTATTAGCAATACTTTATTAGAGACTTGTGTTCGAGCAATTTCTTTTACGTTTTGTTTCTATTTCTGCTTCATTTTTAGTACGTTTGAAAAAAAGGCACACGGAGTATTAATGTGTTAAACAAGTGTTTTAAGTACTTTGTACATTCTTATAATCATACAACCACAACTGTTAAATCGAATTAAGTGACAATTATAATAATAAACTACATAATAATTCAAAGTGTATAACAAAAATGCTATTTACACGCTCAAAATGTGCTCATTATAAATTGCGTTAGCTTATAAAACGGTAAGTTAAGGCTAGTTAATCGTTGGATTAACCGATTCCGTCTCACTGTCAGTTTAAATTTTACGAAGAAAATCGTTGCATAATAACATGCATGCTATTAGACTTTCCACGAAAAGCTGAGTAGTACGCGTATAAATCCTTTCTAGCTGTTGACAGTACAATCTCGTCTTATTCACTGGTTTATTTTCGCACCGTTACGGCCCTGATGGATTTCCGACTTGCGCAAGGACGACGGTTGAAGGGTGAAACGTTGCAACCCGTCTGGCGTTACATAAAAAAGTTTTTCTCTTTTTCATAACAATAACAATGCTGACACGAACAAGCGGTTGAATGAAAATGAATACACACAATATTACCAACAATTTATTTCCCTACCTCACACCTCATTTCAATAAACAGTTTGCAATTTTTAGAATGTTTCGTCCTTTTTCAGCTGTGACTTTCACGTACGTCATGAATTGTCAGTTTTTTCCTTAAATAATCTCATTCTAAACTAATATGGTACACATTGCATTTTTTTATGTAGTAATCGTAGGAGAACAAAGCAGAACATTATAATTCCTTCACCGATTAAATTTGCGGTGTAATCTATATATAGAATTTTTAACAGCGTGTGTTAGGCGTTTCATGAAGTTCGGACACTTTTGAAGTCTGTGGTACATTCGCTGCGAGAAATGTACGACGATTAACTAGAGATGTTTAACTGTTTTCTTAAGGCGATAAAATAAACTTGTGGGATTTTCCTGATTAAAATTTTTTAAGTAACCGATAAGTGAGAATGGGCAAAAATGGTCATTTTTGAAGAATCTAATATCTTTTCCATTGCTTATTGATTATGTTTCCGTTAGTACTTGTTATTGGTAATACGAACCTTGCGATGATTTATTTTGTGTGAATTTTCATTTCACGGCCCTAAATAGGTTAAACCGGTAGACGAATAATCCATTACGGAAGGATTTCGTGGAACTCATTTGCATCTGGTCTGTTGACCACCTCGACACTCAGCGCTTAATGATAATAAAAGCTCAAGGCCAGTCTGTCAGTGCAGGCTTGGCCGTTTCAATGTCATGCAACAATTTCATTCAATTTTATACCTGTAAAACATCATCATCTACATGTTCAGTGATATTTACGAAGAAACCTTCATTTGTCTGTGTTTCACTCGATGAAATACTAAATTAATGCAAATAACGCTTACATAATTATAACAAATATTTAGTATTTTACCAGGCATCAGTCGTGTATGATTTTCTCATGGCTATAATTGTCAAATAGGTTTTATCTACAAATATTAAAGAAAGACATTCATAAATTGCTACATAGCTCGTAAAAATAAACAATTCTGTAAAGATATTTGTATCAAATACTCAATTTAAACACCTAATATGTAAATAAAATAAATGTGGTTCATAAAAATGATAGACATTCATACATCCTTGGACGACCCCTAAGAACAAACATTTTTATTAAAATATTCATATTAAATACTTAGTTTAAATACCTAACTTAATAGATAACTAAACTAATTTTGGCTCCTTTAATATTACAATTTTCTTTTTAAACGTGCCATAATAGTGAACGTTGAGCCTACAACACTTTGAACCATACTAAACTGCAACTTTGTGTTTCATCATTTAGTTATCGGTTTCTAACTAATTCCACTTTTATGGTACTTAATACTTTGAGACCCTGGGTGTAAGGTTTGCAGGAGCGGGTTGTGTGTCGGACAAAGAAGAAAATTCGAAGTCAAGTGCCGCGGAAGCAGAAACCTTTGGAGTGCATTGACCCTCGATACCACTGGATCCCTTCGTTAAATGGTCCCCCTGCATTCTCCGCCCTTCCCCCCATCGTCGGTCCCTTTTTCACGGTGCCCCGTGTAACCCTCATTGACGAGACAGCTGGTCGCGTGCTGACCCCCATGGTGGTTCGTCAGGAGGCCCATACTAACTGGCCGCCGATATCTACCGGGTGATTTACGAATAAACTACCTTTACAAACTTTTCATTCACGAAGATTTTTTAATGCAACAACCGTTGGACAGTAATTCGATGTATTTGTCAGACATCTTTGATTTATGCATTGCAATACGCAATCGCGAAATTTATAACTCGGAAGATCATTTAAAATTTGCCAGTTAGAGGATATCTTCATTTACAATACCTTTTGTAACTATAATATACTATAATATACTTTTTATGTTATTTAGTTTAAAGATTTGCGATGTTACGCATCGACAGCAAAAGAAAAATATTTTTATGCCTGTGAAAGGAAATTATTTTGTCTTAATATTGATGTACTTAATGTATTTAGTTAATATTGATATGTACTTAATATTGATTAAAGAAAGATATTTATATGCAACCAAAATCTTTTAGAATCCTGAAATTACTGCTAATGAATATTACTAAATTTCATTAAACAATGCGTGGTTTGTTTGGTTGCTCTTAATTTGTTACAAGAAATTAGCTTCTTACGTTATTAAGTTCTACTTCTATATTGATTTACGATATCTTTCTGACAGTAAACATAATTGAGGTCAACTGTTTTCAAAGTTATCATTTGCCATTGCAAATTGGATAGCTTTGAAGTAGCGCTGATGTGTATTCCGACACCCTGTATAGATTTTCGTTCCCCCAGACAGGACTCGGCAACAAAGGACTCGATCTACGAAAGCGACGGATATTATTCCTCGTGCCTGCTATCTCCGTCATTAATATACATCAATTTTCAGAGCACACGGTGCACGCCCACGTGCTAGAAACGTGGTTAAGAAGTTTAATGCACCGACGTACATATGCACGTACGTATATCACGCTGTCCGTACTTTTCATCTTTCCGCGGCTTATCTCGTCCTTACGTTAATCAATCTTAATCTTTGCCTCAACAAAGAACAGCGCTTGCGGAGCAGCAATACGGCCCCCTCCGATTATTTTTCGGAATTCCTGTAATACGTTTGAATACCAAAGTTTTCTTGCTCTTGAAATTATCTTCAGGGTCAAGTACAGTACCCTTTTTTTACTAAAAATTTAACGTTCCTCGATGTCGTAAGATAATTAAAACAAAAATATAATTTGTCATAGGATATATAACATTAAGTTTATAAAAAACGAAGTTGACCTTGAAATCCTGAAACGCCTCTACATGTAAAAAAGTTATTCAGAGTGAACAAGTTGCGTGAACCATCCTGTATACAACATCAGGAATTCATTACTATGTTTTGGTAATTTGTAATTTTCTCCTGAAACACCTTGTTCGTTCCCTTTCAGTTTGTTGTTGTTAAGTTTAAAGTTACACTATTCGCTTAGGAATATAAAAATCGTCAGTTCCTTACTTCTCAGGTACGTATGCACCGCCAAGATTGATCATATTTTATGCTTATAATCAATCATTATCTGCCATGAAATAAAAATGCATGTGGCGAATGACAGTTGTTATTAAATATCCCGTATTAAGTAGGTATTTACAATACGCTGCTGTTACATTAAGACTTAACAGATACACTGTAGATAAAAAGGTGCAAGGTATTTATGGAATCACCGCACGATCCGATGTGAAATTATTTTCACGTACACAGCCGGCTATTAAGATAGTACGTCTATGGTCGTTTTATTCAAGCAACGCGGTACAGTGCATAGCGCAGAATAAATTCCATCCGCGATACGACGAGCCTTCGTACGAGCTGAATACCAATTATCACCTATGCCTCGCTTAGAACTCTGCCAATTGTCTAGCAAAAAAGATTAAAACTAACGAACGCTTCTTAAGCCATTCGGTACTCAATTACAGCTTTTTTTAATCGTTTATGAATTCGAGAAGTGAAATTTAGTAGTGAGAATGATGTATATTAAGAACTATAAGTTATCGCACGGATATCTCATGTTCTAGAATAGAAATTTAATTTTCTGATGTTATTTGAAACTTATTTCATTCTGAAAACAGAACTTTTCGACAATTAAGGGGCGAATTTCAAACGTTCTCGAATGATTTAGAAAATATTTGTCTTCGAGAATAGAAATATCATGTGTAAAATGTGTAAGTGTATATGTAAAGTAGGTAGTTGTATTTTTTCCATAATATAATGGAATACTGCAGTTAACAATGAACATACGTATACATTTATCACATATTTATTGATGTTTAACATAATTTTGAAGTAGAAAGTACGTGGCAAAATTTCACAGCCTGCAGAATAGATTATTGGCAACTCGTATTATCAAGATTCTACTGTATATTCTTTTTTTTACTAATTAAAGAAGGTTCTGGAGAAACTGCAGCTCCTCTGCGTACGATGCTACGGATACGAGATGGCTGGAGATAGCAAATTACTTTCATCGTTCTGCTTTTCGTAAGATATGAAAACGGGGGTTTCGTGACTGACTCCCCCGGAAGACAAGGGGGTCACGGTTCGTCGATTCGACCTGGTGTATCGATCAGTGCCGTAACAACTGCTTTCTGCAGATGCGAAGACGATTTTTACATTTTGTTTCAAATTCATTGCTGTTTCACAGCAATTTTCTTAGACTGTCCATAAGATAATGTGATTTCGAACTTTCAAAGTAAAGATAAGAAACAAAATTATCAAATAAAGAAATGAATTCTGTAAAATATCTTATCTTTACTTTGATAGTTTTCAATGAAAACGCAAAAAACAGATAACAAAAGGCGAAAATAAACTGAAGGCAGAATAATCATTTACTATCAAAAATGTTTGAGAACACAATAAATAACATGAACACTGAAAACAGAAATTTCCATCGTTGCTTGCGGTGTAAGAGCTAAAGTTTTTATCAATTCTTGGCAACATATTTTTACCAACTAACATGATGATTACATTTCTTTCATGGCACATTCGAATTTTTAAAAGTACAAATAAAAAGTATAGGATATTGCAGAATTTTTTAATGAACGCAACTCGGTCTATTATTGGAAAATTTCTATAAAAGATGAGTGAAAATGACGAATGAATTTGTACAAGGAAGTTTGACGTTTTGTTTAACAAAGTACGAGAGGGGCACGTTTGCTAAGGAGACATCCCTGTCGGAGCCGTAAAACGGGGGGCCCCCAGCAGGTATTGATTTTCGTCTTTCCATGCTCTCACCCCCGACAACGTCAACCCCCACTTTAGCAAGTAACGTAGGAGGAGGGGTACAGAGGGGACATTTGCTCACTTCACCAAATTAGTCGTCCGAAAGAATTGCATTACGAAATATCGCGACGACCAAATTGCTTTCGGCCCTTTACACGATCTCTCCGCCCCCCCTTTTTATTCTTCGGTTTCACAAATTTCAATAGCTCTTAAGAAAATTGATAACGCTTGAAAAACAGGAAGACGGAGTAGCCGTGCTGAATTAAAAAACCCAACAAAAACAAATTTCATTAATTTTATATCTAATGGTATTTCACTGTTAACAACTCTGATGCTTTTGAAAGAAATACATGTTGGAAAATATAACCGGAAATAAGGCATGGAGGATGTTTAATACAGATTTTAGTACATTTTATATTTTGTATTTCATTCATTCAAGTAAATAGAGATGTTATTTAAATGAATATTCAGTTCATCTTCCGCCATTTTTTCTGCCGAGAATTAAGAATATACTTACTCCTCGCATCTACTGGCTTCTACGTAAAAGAAACCTTTTTAACTGGCTGACATGAAAATATTAGTTAGTGCACTTGATCCGTGTACCGAGGATATTCTCCTTGCAGGTAAGAACAAATAGGATGGGAACGGTCAAAGGATAAGTTTCCCGGCATGAATCAAAGAGCAGATGGATTCTCAATCGGCAGACACGAGAAACCCACGCGAGAAACGCTGCAGTCGGCGGCGGTAATTACTTCCTACTTCGATTCGAACGGACGCAGCGTGTAAGCGAAATTGAAGTCGTAGCTCGCGGTATAGGCGGCTGGCCGTTCCCAATGCGTTAACTTCTCACTTACGTAAGACATCCGGTTTTAACAGATTTACACAAGAAGTGCCACAGTAAACTCACGGCGTACAATGCGCAACCCGCCAGTCCCGTGGGCGAGTCGATTGTTCGGAAAATCCGCCGGTAAAGCCATTCAATTAGCTTTCATTTAACGCCAAACAATATCGGCCGGAAGTTCGAACAATTTCATGCCGGTAAGTGCGGTGTAAATCTTAAAATGTCCACGGATCGGGCCGACATTAATTTCTTTCAATTGCTGATGAACATCACTTGATTAACGTAAAACGTGCTATTTCGGTGATATTTTTTTAATTACGTTGACTTCTACAATAATATATTGAGCAAATGTATAATTAATTGCAGAAAATTGCATTTCTCCGAATTTCATGGTTTTTTTAGTACAGAACAAACGATATATGTAGAGAAATGCAACCTAAGTTTGAAATTGACGTGACAAACGCGTGATTCAAAACACGCGCCAGTCTTATACGATTGTAATAGTCGTGAAGCAATACGTAACTTTGTTTTAGTGTCTAAAAAAATCTCGAGGACATTGCAGTCAATGCGAAGGTATTTTAAGGACACGTGTCAATTAATTTTCCGTTTACTTCTCCTTTGGAGATAGACAGACCTGTTTTTAATTCTTGCTCCACTCTGACGATCAGGAAATACTAGAATTAAATTTACGGGCATAAGAAATATTAAAAAAAAATTTATGTTTACAAGTTAGAAACATGATTTCTTTATACACCGATTTCAAATGTATTGAATTCATTGCGTTAGGTACGTTTTGAAAAAATTTTCTATAAATATTTTTTGACAGTAATTTAATAGAACATGAAATACAATCACACTGGTCATTTTCTTCGCACTACATTTTCTTACTCGCGTTCTTGATGATCCATAATCGTACGACAATGAAAAACCCGCAGCGTCGATTAAAAGTACCGTAATAACTGCGGGAATGAAAACTGAAGACGCAAGAATTAGAAAAGTCCTTAAGAACCATTGATATTTTCTCTAAATTTCCTAACAAAACCCGTGCCAAACCAATCATCTTCCTGCATTTTTAATCGTCAATCTTTCGGCGCTGACTCGTTGAATTCCATTTCGGACCTTCGGTTTTCATCGGCCCGATAAAAGGACGTACGATACAATGCGGAGGATGAAAAATGGCTCGGGCAGGGGTGGTTGGGAGGGGGTTAGGGGGGTGATGGTTGGCACGGCGATTATGTAGGCCGGTTGGACTAAGCGCCAGCGCCTCTGAGAAAACCGTCGTCCCGACTGCCAAAGGGATCGCATTCTACGAACGCTATAAATCGGTGGCTCTCGCCATGCGACGTTGCATGCATTTGCGCACATTTGCCCCCCCCCCCCCCTCCCTCGGTGGAATTGGCGTGGTCAACGGGGACCGGGCGACGAATTCGAGACGAAACCGACGGGTCGCGAGCGTCATCGGGCCGACATATCGAGGGCTTCTGTCAGCCTTGTCTTCTTCTTCAAAGACGACCTGCATCTGCCTGCGCGACAGTTTGGCGGGAATGGCCCTCGATCTGTCTTGCTGCGCTCTGTCGAGATCTCCCCATAAAAGATTAGCGAGCGGCAAATATTGGGATATGCCGGGAACGTCCGGTCAAGCTTCTCGGGATCTCGAGATAATTGTGCCCGTAATTATGGAAGTGATCTAAGGCAGAATTAAGAAAGAAACGAAATATACGTTGAATTCATTTGGATAGCTTGGATGAATGTCATGTGAGATATCTGATGGACTTATTTTTTTTTTCATTTTTTCATTTCACTTTCGTAATTATAGGCACAATTAGGCGTTCAATAACACGGCTGAGCTGAGACAATTTCAATCGCCAAAATTAGAGGAAGAAGAAGGTCACTACTATCACCACTTTCTTACGGTTAGATAAAACGAAATGTTGTGAAATTGGCAGACTGGCCGTCGATAAACGTTAACGAGGAAGTACAGCCAAACCTTGGACTTTCATGTTCGTTGACTCGACGATTCGTAAAATTCGCGTAATATTTGAGCAAGAAGCTCTATCGTTCGCCGATCTTCTGACGTAAAAGGTGACATAAGGTATTATCGCGAAAAAGTGTAAGACCGCTGGTGGAAATGCTGTCTCGCAGTTGGCACGAGGACAGAAGTGTGAATCATCTAGTCCAACAGAGAGGAAGAGGTGGTATATACAGTGACGGAAAAAAATTTCCGTACATCCCAGCTGCCATTTTTCAGTTCTGTACAACTTCAAATTCCTTGGCCCCACAATGGATGCATACTGCTGTAATATTACGTGAAATTTTCTTGGGTCTAATAATGATAAAAAGTTGGAAAGTTCAATTCAAGAACTAATTTACATTAACTCTATCGTTTACGATTATAATAATAATAATAATAATAATTAAAAATTGTTTGATGTGCTGTACGTCGACCAATTCTACAATTTGCCGAAACTTTTGTGCCCCACTGTACATAGACATACAGTGTAATGTGCACACGTGCGGGCAAAACAGCACTCGTAACTCAATTAATTGCTTACTCATTTAATCGTCGTATCTGCCCCTCGGACTCCTAATTAGCGGTTCGTTCCATGGTCCTCCTGAATCGCCAAACTCGACTGTTTACAACAGTTACTGTGCTTTTCTACTCAATGACTACGCAAGCACATGTGTGTACGTGCTGCTTTAATTTGAAATAATGTCGAGAATATTCGAAATAATCTTTGTTTTTCTCTCATCAGTTTCACTGGTATTGTTAATGTTACTTTAGCTATTATAACTTCATTAGTCCTACTTCGGTTTTTTTCTTATTATTATATTTAAATTGTATTGCAATGATTTTTATCTCGTTTTCGTTTCATGTTTCAAACATTTCTTTTACCATTCTTATCATTACCAAATCACTGAACTTTTCTTATCGACTTCGATTGGCCAAACGATTTTTTCGACATTTCCTATTTATTTCTCTAAACATACAAAATCATGAGTGTTACAAAAATTCCTAAATAGTGTAATAATAGTGAATATATTGTTTTTAACATATAACATTTCAGCTGTGTTTTGAATGTTTTATTATAGTTTTTTATAAGAATTCTATACAAGATTTACAACGGTAAACTTGGATGAACATTTTACTCCCATTTCATGACCTTTTGTTATATAAACATTTACTGCATCAACAGGAGAACATAATGCTCGAATATTTGCAGTGTAATTACGTCGATTGTAAATTACTAAAAGAAGGGAAAGTTTCGTAACAGATAAGAATTTAACTTGTTATAGGCAGGTAACGTGAGATAAAGTTGTTTACTTATTGATTTGTCACAAATTTTTGAACGTGTCCGACCCTATCCGCTTCGGCTATTCAAAAGCTTCATTGTTCGAATAGACACAATGACGGCCAGTTTATGACTCGGCAAACCGTCCGGTTAGAATTTTCACGGCATTGGATACCTATTGACGTTTTACTCTGACATCAATGTTATATGGAATAAATCGTAAGAATGCAAGAGGAGGACAAACAATTTTTTTCGAGAATTGTCAAACGCTGTGAAGAAGTGCTAAGTAATGGTCCTTGAATTTTGATCAAGATTAACAGCGTCGGATTATCGTCAGTACATTGCGAAGATGAATCAGTTTAGCTCTTGCCTAACCCAACTTTTTTATTGACTGTATTGCCCTGTACTGTGTACAGGGAAAAAAAATCTGCTTTTCCTAGTCACTAAATCGCAGCTTAATGAAAAAAAAAATAATCTGTTGAATATGTGATATTTAACTGAAGGTCATGCTTAGTAGAATATACAGAAAAGTAATATTAACAAATTAATTAGAAAAAAATCATAAGAACATTTGTATTTTACGAAATGTGCCCTGTATCTTTCTTACTACACATGCAACTAATTATTCTTGGTGAACTCGTCATTTCTTGGCTACGAAAAGTATGCGATTTTCGCTTTGGCACAGTGCGGTACAGTTCAAATAAAATGTTAGGTTAGATAAGAACTAATTCCTCTTAAGGAATATTTTAATCCTTGAATCATGCTCGTAAAAATACGATATAACTACTACTAAACTGCAATATCCATGGCTACTACAATAATTAACAAACCTGTTCGATATTTTACAATGTTGGTATGTTTTTGCGTAATAATTTTTTTACAAATGTACTTCGCAATGACTACAATGATACGTAAAAAAAAAACAAATTCTTTATATGATAGGATTGTACTCGAAGTGTCATTGGATTAAAAAAGAAGAATATAATGCATAGTGGTTGAATGTAGCTAAAATACTTGCGTATCAATAACTTAACGCATGATGAGGCATATCTTTTGTGATCGACTCAAGAATTACTAAGCTCTTGTGTCGTAGAAAATGCGTAAGATGCATCACTGGATTCTGTGGTCTGACGTGTTTAACAAAAGACGGAATTATGCTTTCAGCGTGTATGGAAGGATTCATCGAAACATGCAGGCATATGCCCTCTAACACAAACTTATAAGAAAGGCTAAGGAATGTATAAGACCTTTAAGGACTCACAAAAAAGTTAAAAACTCGAAAAAAAGGTGAAAGTTAAGAAATAAAATTATAAATGTTTTATTATTTTTTTGTTACACAGAACGTTTTTTATGTGCTCATTACACGTTACGTTTTTTAAAAGCTTCAAAGAGCATCATAAAATATTTTTCAAATAGAAATGTGCTTTTCAATAACCACACCTTCCGCGTTTCAATGAATAAATAAAAACAAGGAAGTTTAAAAACTAATAGATAACTACGTCGAATATGGGCCTGTTTTATCTGCCATGAAGAATTTCAATGAATGTTCTCCCATTTATTTTGATATGGAAGTACGGCACAAAGCTTATCTGAGACTGTGCAAATACGATTAACGATCGTTTGAAATGTTATCTTTCGCTAAAACGCATGACGGTTTCAACGCGCGTAAATTCTGTAATTCCTTTTAAGGAAGAGGAAACAACAGATATGTCTCATATGTCGAGAATCACCTGTATATCAACCTTTTAAGCAGCTCACATGAGATCGGATTATCGATAACTAAACGTCAAAAGTCATTTTCCTGTACATTTGAATTATACATTTACTATTTTCACTTAAAGATTATCACGAGTGAACCTTCAATCAGTATTTTCTTTTTATTTGTTCCTTTTTCTTAGCTATTTAAAACTTCTCAGTAAATAAGACAAGCACCTAGAAAGAAAGAACTGAATGACAGTTTAGTCATGCTGGTTTATAAAGATTGAAATATAAAAATTGTCATTAGATTCTCAACGAACGCCTTTTCAATGTAAATGGCAGTGAAAAGTGTAATAAATTGTAAAGGCTATTTTATTGCGTATAAATATCATTTTCTATTAATCTGAATCCGCTGATGCAAATATTCTCCAGTTAAAAAAAATATGTGAAATACGATAACAGTTTATACTGAAACTCGCAAGGTCAATTTTACTTATGATACGAATATCGAGAAGATAATATGATTACGCACTGAGAATTATAAACCTACATTACGAAAACTTGAGAACGATAATAAACCATCGCAATAGTTTTCAGTCTTACGGATATTTCCTAGTAAGTTGTTGTAATGTTATTGTAATGGATAATATTTTAAACAAAAATCTTCTAAAAAGAGGTACGGCTCTAATTATAATAATAATTACATATCTTCTTCTTAATGACAATTACTGCCAAAAATAGTGTTTCGTATTACTGTGTAATAACCATAATTACCCAATTCAATTAATCTGCATTCTGCATATATTCTGCATTAATCTTTGACAACTATTATTGTACAAAACACTGTTTGGTATGACCTTGCAGTAAATATCTTTATTTACTTAAAATTGTCCTTTGCATTCCTTTCCTATCCCGTTCCTGCTTTCGTTAATTCTATCTACTTTAATCCCAAATTGCACTTTAAAACTACAAAAATTCCTTCAACATTAAAGCGTTATCTTGTCCGACCTTTCTTCAATCACTTTTTGCAAACATTTTGCAAAGATCCTTTTTCTTCGCGGATGTGTTTGGCAGTACGTGGAAGTCGGAAGTCCTGATACGGAAGATGGGAGAGTCGCGTGGCATGTCATTTCGTTGCGGAAGGAGGACAATTATACAGTACGAAAGGTTGTACCAAGTTATTACGGCGATTGAGCACATGCCTTGCGGAGTTTGCATGACTCAGAGGAGCAGCAGCAGCAGCAGCAGGAACGATGACGTCGTATTTGAGACGTAGGCCATCGGTTTGCTACGTCATAATAATGAGGTAGACTGGTAGAACCGAGAAAAGATGTTAGAGCCAGTCATGAGGACGGAGAAGCAAATAGGAGGGAAACCTACCTACGGTCATGACGTTCTTCTTTGTCTGTCTCTCTCTCTCTCTCTCTCTCTCTCCCTCTCTTGTTTGTGTGTTTACTGCAGTGACGTAGATCAGTTACCCAGTTCTCTTTGAAATACCGTTCACAATTACGCAATCATACGCGACCGGTCGAATATACGTGTACCATGACACAATTCACGTGACAACCTCGCTACTCAATGAACCACTAAATTTCTCTACCGTTATCTCTTTTGCCCTGTCATCCGGATTAACACTTGTCAGCGTAGTCCTTGGAGAGGTCGACTGAGAATGGATCTAACCATAGGTACAAAAGGAAATGAAATTTTACAGTTTTATGTTGCGTCGTTCTGTATGATAGTTGCAGTTGTAAGGAAAAGGGAATAAATGTTTGAGGAAAGGAATAAAGTCATTAGAGGAAAATTAATCGCGTAATTTGATTTTATCAGTTTTTCAGAAATCTCTATTCTTTGGAATACGTTGATTCCTTGCATTATTCATTAATACTAAGAATTACATCATCAACAAATTAACAGAATAAAATAAAGAAATAATAAATGTACGTTTACGAACACTATTAGGATTTTAATTTCTCATTTAACTCTGATTTGCTTGGGAAATTTTCGAGAATTTTTTACTTGGGAGTTCTTATTCCATTTTTATTACCATTTAATCAAAATCATCTTATTTGATTACACTTCTTAGTTCTTTACCTTCCAGTAATAAATACTTAGTATATCTTATCGAGGTAAATTATTCGGCACCGGTGAGTCATAGCCGAATACTTCTTGTCATTGAGGTACGTCGAATCAGCAAGCAAGCTCGTTATTTTGTCACGTAATACAATACGTGAAAATGCGACTGGTTGAACGTTTTATTTGCTAAGCATTATGCTCTCAGACTACAAGACGCGTGATAAGTAATCATTTTCATTTAGAGACGTCTCTCGATAGCGATAAGATAAAAGACATTCTTAAATTCTTTACAAGATTCAACAGTTTTGACACATTGCACGGCAAAGTGTTTGGTTTGGCGGTGAAACTGAAACCGGTAAATAAATGGATTTCAGAATCTAAGGACTAAGGAATAAAATAACAAGAATCAAATATAGTTCCAATTATCAACATCTAATAATTGCAAAATGATACAAATATAATATACGATTTCATACCATTTTATTCATATTTTAAATCTTTACAGATCCTGATAAGTTCTGAAAGTATTCCAGCTTGTAATTTATACTTCCAATACATTATTTCCAATTTAATATATGAATATTTACAATATTATAAGACTTATAAAACTCGATTTCCAAGCTAAACTTTCACCAACATTTGTTAACAAAATCGAACAACTTTATCAATAACAATATGAAACTATTGAGATAATAATTAACAACACATTCGCAGAGCAGGTGTCAAAAGTACAACAATATTTCTATCGACGGTTATATTCGCCTTTTGATTTTACGTAGGCTGATACGTATTAAGCCACTGCAAATATTGTTGCTCCTTCTCAGGGCAAATTTATCAACGACGGAACGATACTGTATTGCGATTGGCGCGTGTGTGTATCTCGTAGAACGGTGCGTGAAAAATGGTAATCCGACCCTGCCCAAATATTATCGAAAACATGCAATCTCGATGGCGGCCGGGTTGTTTGCTCGGCTTCTTTGCGTTCTACCGTGAGTCATGCACCTGCATTCGCACCTTCCATTGCATCCAGTGCAGACCCTGCAGCATGATTCACTGGCGTAGTGGTCCCCTGGGGCTCGATTCTCTCTCGAAACTCATTCGAATGGAAACTGTCACTAGGCAGCAGGTCTTTATATCAGACTTTTCTGTCGTTGCCAAAATGTTTTGTTGAGCCTGATTTTTTATAAGGAACTTTGTCTAAAAGTATTTAAGACTGCTTATCATTGCAATGTCGACTTTATTCAATATTTACTGTACGGTTTGTAGAGAATCGTACAAGTTTATTACTCATAAAAATGTTCGTTTATTCTCCTGTTTTTATCTTATTGATTGACACCTAAAGTACAATAGCGAATTTCTAAATTCATTGTAATTTTCTTATTATCGAATTTTTACATAACTCGCTCTATAATATTAATGTCTACATTGAAGCAATATGTTACATTGGTAATAAAATACGTATCTAAAAATATCGTGTTTGTTACGAAAGTGATAATAACTGCAAATTCATATAATTAAACTTTAATTTAAATTAAAAATTTCCATTATTATTTATCCTAGTTTATTATAGAATTAATATCTACATATATATATAGACCGACATTTGAAACAATAAATTACACAATTTGTGCAATAATTTAAACATTCCCGATTGGCGTAAGACCTTACTCAGTAACATGAAACGATCCTAGAAATTCCCTTGACCGAATGTGAGAGTCAAGTACGAGGTAACTTTATCTGAGATCTGTTAAAAATCGTTATTCACGTCAGAACGTATTTTGCGCGCCTTAATTTTCGCTCGGACGAGAATGACGAGGATCTTTATGCAAGAATTTCGCCGGTGAATCATCTACGAGAAGCCGGAACTCGATTATGCGGACACAACATACGATCGACCGTAAACGGACTGTATCGTGAATGAAGTGTTCTTGGAACCTGTAGAGAGTCGTACGCCAGAACCGGCGATGTTTCTTTCACAAGTTCCCACGATTCTTCGAAAATCGTTGCGTGCTGGAAACTTGGGTAGAGCTGTGCCACGGAAAGTAATTGATCAATGTCAACGAATACCCGTTAAATCCATTAAAAAAAACCGTTTTATCAATTCCAATTATTGCGGATGGTTTGTCGATTTTAGTTTCCTCTAAGTAAGGTCATGTTGTATCTATGAACTATTTACTGATAACATCTTTTAGACAGATAGTACTCAACTTCATTTCGTACACTTGTTATAGAAACAAAGATGACCACGAGGTATGAAAAATTGTCTGTGTTTAGTTTGTTTTAATGTAAATCAAATAATCATATCATTATTATTATTAATTCGTTATATGTCTTTTTCAATGACTAATTCTTGTAATTTTCCATAAAATATCGTAGCACTTCCACAATGACCGCACAAAATCATACGTGTAACCTATTTTAATTTGAACCTTTAATTATACTAACATATAGGTTACATCGTTTAATGCGAAAATTGCATGGAATAACATCGAGTACTTCAGGTAAAGATTCTTCAGAGGGACAAGGACAGAGAGATGAACGTGAGGGAAAGAGAGGGACTCGTAGGCGACCTAGAAAGGCGATGCAACAGGTGGCAAGAGGTGGCAAGAGGTGGCAAGAGGTGGGAAACAAGGGGATGACGACCCGAGTGAGTCATGGGGTTGCTCGGAGAATGTTGATCGGGCCACCTCTTTGCCGACCCTCCCTGGCCGTTGCTTTTCTTTTCACTCGGCCCGTCGTAGTCTTTACCTGGATGACTCACATACCACAGACACGTTCGTGCACGCGCATTCTTACACTCGAGGGAGCACGAGAGCCTACTTTTCGAAGCCGCCCATTCAGAGGAGCTCGACGGACTCGCAGACGTGAAGGCTTTTATCGGACGGAAGGGAGATAGCCCTGAGAAAAGGGAGAAAGGGGGGAAAGGAAGCCGGAAGCGAAGAATCTTGAGAAATTTATTTAAGTCAATTCCGCATTTTTTTTGTGTCATTTTTTGATTTTGTACTAAAGTATTTTATAGCCAGATTATTTTCACGGTAATTCTTGAAAGGAACTGTGAAAAACATTAATATTTAAGAATTCGTTTGATTTAATTTCGTATTTTTTAATTATATGGTTCATTAGTAACGTAGTAACTGTTTTAAACTTTTTATTATTATCGGGTAGGAGAGAGATAAGCGAAGCAAAAGAGATGCAGCACCGGAAGAAGTTAATCTTGAAGAATTTATTCGAATGAATTCCGGATTCGTTAATTATGTAAGGTGTGAACATTAAATTTTCACAGATTAATTGTCGGATTATAAGAATGCACATACATTAATCGTCGCTTGCAGAAGTTTTTATAGGCAGCATTGATAAGTAGATTCAAGTATGCAAAAGTTTATGTAAATATGTTCATATATCAGAACTATGAATCATAGACGAAGTGTCATTGGATGGTTTCAAAAACATCTGAATAAGACAAATTGAACTACTGGATTATTAATAGTTCTGACGTATTAAAGATAATTGCTCGTTTAATAATTTAACGGTGCATTCGCACAATTTCTGTTCAAACGAAGGTTAGATGAATATTATCGTTTTTAGATTTTGCTAAAAATAACGCGCCAGAAAAGCTGTGTTCCCCATGTGTCTTACAGTGTCACAACTGATCATAAATATTCGGTAAATAAGAACGAAATTAAGCTCTCTTAACGTGAGTAAGAAAATAAGATCATTTATTTCTTTATTCTAAGAATCATTTGAGAAAACCACTATGGCTGCTACTGAAGATAAAACGACGGAGAATTAATATTCGTTTATTTTACGACCCATTTCTCACAACGTCATTTCAGACTCCTGTTTTACGTCGACCGTGACTCAATGAAAACACGTAGATATTTGCGCTGTGGACACAATATATCACGAGAAATTAAGTAAACGAACACGTGACAAAAATTGCCAATGTCTTCTTACTGCGCTATCAAGTAATACCGGTCGAAATTTACATTTCAGAACAATGCGCGATAAAGAAGTGCTATGACAATGTTAAATTTTCATTTTTATTAACGTCACAGAACAATCTGTACGCATCATGAAGATCGTTATATTAATTAGTGTTTCTTGCATGCACGAAATTCTCACCAGCGAGTACATTGAAACCGAGATGAAGGGACCTGGAAGGAACGTTGATTTTCTGCGAAGCAAAGTAGGGATTTCGATTTGCTTCTTCGGCAGCAGCAACAGCAACAACACAACATCAATGAGAAAACTCGTAGTGGCGTGCGGTGGGCGGATTGTCGACCTTGGATCTTGGCACCGGAACGATGAGTCACCGCGGCGAATCGTACGAGTTTCCAGGAAAGTTTTCCGCCAGAGAAACCGGCCGGCGATAATCGATGCACGGCTTGTAAGACGGAACGGTTCCCGGAAAAGAGAGGTTCTTACGGCTCGTAAGTTACTCTGAGTCATCCGGCTTCTTACCTACGAGGAGGGGTTGCCCGGCCAAAGTTTTTTCGCCACGGTTTCTCAGATAACGCTCCGCGCGTCGGTAGAGCCGATAAACAAACTCGGAACTGCGTCGATCTGTCGAATCCTGCCGATTTTTTCCGAAATAGCTCATGCTCTCGGTTGTCTGAATGAATCGTAAATCAGCAAGACTATATTCTTCCTTATACTCAAGAGCTAGTAAACTGTAACACTGATGGTTTACCTTATAAATAGTACAAATGTAAGAGATAATGCAGTTAGTTCTGTAGTCTTATTGGACTGATACGTGAGTGGGGTTTTTGTATAAATTTCTTTCTTTTATGGGTTAATTTATTTACGATTGTATTCATAAAGGTTTTTATGTAAACTTTATTTGAGCAATGAAAACATAGCTGTTTGTTTATTCATACTGTATAATATGTAGTTGAACTCTGAATACTGTGTAATTCAAGATTTTTTCTACACTAAAAAAAGACGATTTTTGCAAAACATTATTATTTATTCTCTTTTTCAATCGTATTAAGTAATCCCTTTGCTTCCAAGTTATTTCAAGAGCTACGAGAAAAATTCGTTTGTATTTTTGTGTAAAATAATACAATGGTGGAAGGACGAAAAGAAATTACGTAATGTATATTCACAGATATGAAAATATAGCAGAAAGGGTTAGACAAAATATTTGTTTCGTAGTTGTAATAATAAGGAAGTGTTAGATCTATATTTCCGAGAAGTTCACTGATAATTACTAACGGGATTGTAAGATTAATCTGTAGTGTAAAATAGTTTCCTTATGCGCTGAAGATGCACAATACATACTTATGCGAATTCCGGCTTTGTGGTAAACCCATAACCACAAGATTAAAATGTTAGATTTGAGTTTTTATCAATCACAAGGTCGCTGTTGGAGAGTTATAAAATCAGTAGTAGCGAATACTCGAGTTAAATTTATGTAAGACCTGCAGTCAATTATCTTACACGTATTATAACCATTATATAAAATTATTAAATCATAATTTATTTACATCTTTCCTCATAGTATGCCTATAAAAATGAATCTTTGACTGCAATTTAATATTTTGGACGTTAATATCATTATTATTGGTCTTGGTATGTTAATTATATTGTTATATTACTTTTAAAACTTAAATTGAAAGTGTATTACAAGTATATAATCATTTTTTTCAGTTACTCCGTTCCCGTGATTTGTCAGTTTTCCTCTTATCAGCCATTAATAAAAGGGGTAGTTATTTGATATTTCTTCTGCTCAATGATGGAACAAGTTGGGTTAATTTCAACGAACTCGATAAGATAGGAACATGCGGCACCGGTGAGTGTAGCACGCGACGGGTACGGACCCCTTGTATATTAATTACGCGGCAGGTGTTAAGCACGATCAACGACGTCCTCCAACGCACATACAATGAACTTGGAGTTGTCAGGCAAACTGAATATTTACCAACAAATTAACGTATACCAAAGTACTACTGTTCTCGTAAACGTTAGTGATTAGTAACAGTGACGCAACGATGACGCAAAGATCTTGTAGGTGTAAGAACAAATATTTAAAACAGCTAAATTAGTAATTATATTTAAGTATCGTACAAATACATGGAAGCGTGAAAAACTCAGGAGTTTTCAACGGCAAACAAAATATTTCGCCCACTGATCGTTTCTAACAAATTGATTTATTAATTGTCAAAACTTTGCGTCATTGTCGATAGATGTTAACGATTGTTAAAAAAAATTGCCAATGAATGGCGTTATAAATATAAATATTTGCTTATTATGGTAATCATTTGAAAATTACATGAAAGATCAATTTTGTTCAAGCAATTTTTTGGCAAACGATTTCGTCTACTTTCAAGATGGTGAAATTATCGCGACCCGGATGTGCTCCGGATTTTTCAGAGAAGCAACCACATACGCACGGTTACCCACTCACACATGTGGACTATCTGTTACGAAAGTCTTGAAAAAGGCCCGCGGTAAGAGGGAACGTGTCCCTAGTACGCTTATCGTGTTTTGCAGCAAAGATCATCCTTTTTCTCTACCTGTTTTTTTCCTCTTAAAAAAAGAAACGAAAAAAAATGTATTATGGTGTATTTAACCCATCAATTCGAGGTTTGATACGAATAAACACATTCAGGAACGTAATTTTTCATGTTTAAATTTTTTTTTTACAAATTACTCACAGTTTATCCTTTTCGTTGATGAAAATATCGTAATGAAATCTGTTATTTCATATTCATATTTTTCACTTACCTCGCTAGTGCTAAGATTTCCTAGTTTAATGATATCTTCATTTTTTCGATTCTTTTTACATGGATTTTTGATATTTATTCTTTCTAGAAAACTTGTATATAAAAATTTTCGATAAATGGAATGAAAAAAATGTATAGCTCTGGTTGTATGAACTTGTCGTGGAAATCCGTTTATTCGTGCGTCTTATATTATTTTCATACACGTGTGCGTTTATCTGCGGCCTCGTTATCCGTTTAGGACCAACGCCGGGAATAGGCTGTGTGAAAGGCGTACCACTATTTCCACGAAAAACGAACGCGTTCGCGCCTAACGAATCCCATATCTTTCGAATTTCGTAAAGTTTTCGAAATTACGAAGGGCACAATGACTTTAACGCCTTCTCTGTGCATATTTAATATGTCGTAAAATGAGTGGGTCTTAGGTCGTAGGTAAATGTCAAGTGCCTTCGGTAGGTAGGTGTCTTTTAGTCATAAGTAATCGATTGAACAGAAGGTTTTTATTAATGGAGGCAATTGTAGCGGAATGGTTTATGTTTCATTCATGGTTTTTCACGGTAGCTTACGGCTAAACAAATTAGGGGCGCCATCTTAGAAAGTGGAGTGGAAACGTTTAAACAGTCGGTAAAGAAGTTCATTGTTAGTAAGTAACCGGCGGTAGGTAACCGACGGTACATTTATTAAAGCACATTATGAATACGTGTAAACATTGTTACTAGAATACAATAAAAAATATTTTTACAATATTCCTACGTCGCATCCTATTTGCTACTGAACATCCTTCGGTGTTGTTCGTCGCGGAATTTTCCTCCGGAGAATGTTATGCGTTATCGATGGCCGTTATTAACGATCACGTTCGCCATTGGCAATCGCGATACCGGCGGAAACGAACCGCGAACTTTGCGGCAATATTTGAACTGCGGCCGAGACAGAGCATGAAGCGAATCGTCAATGCAATTAGACACGAATCCGTCAGCATTTCAGGGGAAGACGCACGTTTGTAAAACACGATTCGCCGCATGTCGTAAAAAAGTAGCGGAGGAGAAGTAATATTTTTGTTTGGAAAACGATAGTCCGGGTCTCATATCGTATTGCTGTGGGAAAATTCATATAAGACGGAGCCTCGGAGTACTACGCACTCCTCGATTAATATGTCGAGCATTTTGTCGGTCTATTTTCTACCCCTATTACTTTGCGCCGATGCATATTTTTGTGAGTGATTTTTCGTTAGTTTTCATTTGTGCGATTTCTCAAAAATTCATTTCTTATTGAAAACCTCAGTATTTCCAATACTTTTTAAGACCCTGCTTACCATTTCAAAAATATTTTATATGTTTAATTAATGTAGTTTTAATCATTGATGTCAGTTATGTTCTTCTCAAAGCTTTTACTTCTTTCTTTTTGTATTGTGAAGTTATTGTCGCATAGATAATTATTTAATATTTAATTCTAAAGAATTCACGATACATTTTACTACTTTACTTATAATTACATAAATGTGATACAACTTTCATTAATATAATTTCAATTATTTTCAATGGTCTTTAATTATACTCTTCCTGGGAGTGTTATTCATTTGTTTCATCAGGAAAGTATTATGATATAATAATATCAGAAGTTTATGAAACTTGTATTTACACTATTTTCTTTCAATTACATGGCAAGGTATCGATGAATTAATTCAACTTCCTCGTAAAAAATGTTTTGCAATGAACAGACAGTCTAAAGACATGATTACAACGGTTATTATCCAGTACACGTGCAAACGTGAGAATCTACGTGATTCCATTGGTAAAGGTATTAGGAAATCCAAATGTCGGCATAAGATGATGAAACCTGACATGAGAGTTATTTAATTATTGAAGGTAAAATAGTGTGGGTAGCAACATCTTATCCTAGAAAAACGCTATTTCTGTTCAGCAATGACTATCAGGCATATCGAAAGTAATATTAATTGTTACACTGTCATTTTTTAAGAAAATCTTTCCAACTGTTTGTGTTTTTAAAAAGGTAATTGCCAATGTAGCAATGAACGGCTAAGTGATTAATAAAGTAATGCAATAAACTCACACTAAACTGAAATAATTTGTAATATAAAATATTTTCTGTGAGGAAGAAACGCGCTACACACTTATTTACAACAATTCAGAAAATTCTTTTCATTACTAAATTGAGAAAAAAAGATCTTGCGTTCTACAATACATATGTTGTTTGCTAGTAAAATTTTGGGAAAACGGCGAAAGACGTTTCGCGCCGAAATCAGTGATTTACCGAGACGACTACGTCGATTACTATTGGCCGGAGGATAACACGGTTCAGATATACAGAGGAAATTCGAAAAGGTCCTTGGCGGGGTCGAGTATATGCTGTCCGGAAACTCTTGCCCAAAAATCGAGCAAGAATGCAGGACGAGCCTTAGCTCCGAGGTATAAAAAAGGTTCGCGAAAAATGCAGAGACGACGATCGGGCATGTGCCGTCGTGGCAGTCGAAAAAGCAAAAGTCTTCTGTCCAGAACTTTGCACGCCAGGTATGAAATTTTCTTGATCGATTTTCAGAATTGAAAGGGACTTTAAAGATTTATGCGCGAAATTAAGTCGTGATCATATTCTTATACGCTTCATTACACAGTTCTTCCTTACTTTTTCGTTTATCATCATCTCGCGTAGAGCTAACACTATTCGAATAATTTAAAATTCAAACATTTCATAGGTATAGGTATCTCAAACATTTCATTCCAATTGAACATCATGCTAAAGTGTATAATTTACTGGCCAAAATTATCATACTATTTATTATATGTCCTGATTAATAGATACAATATTTAGATATAATTGATAATGCAGTTATGTACTAATTGTTTAAATTAACACGTAAAGAGTTTCTCATCGATTACTTTAAATATCATAATGAAAATTTACAGGCACGATGATACTAAATACGACGTGCATCCTTATTCAGCGCCCTACCAATACCCTCACGTGAATTATTTGAGGGATGTTGGGAATAAAAGACAGAAAGAAAGACGTAAGGAAAAGTGCAAGTACGTACACTCGTTGATTGCATTATTTTCTAATAGTTTTTTCGATTTAGTTCGACCTAGGATACCCGAAAATAAATAGTCGACTTTTAAACGGTCTTCATAAATATGTAAATGATTATAAAGTATCATTAAAAGTGACAATATTTTTGGGTACGATGATATCTTTAAAACTGCATTCTTTCTGGAAGTAAAATTGTGTTCAATTTAAGAATATTTGTATAATAATAGTGAACAAAAAAGTGCAATCTCGAAAATGCCCAGCCAATTTTTGTATCACAAATCTATATTGCACAATTTGATTATTAATCTACTACTTCTTAAATTGATATTTAACTTTCGAGATTGTCAATTTTTAGTACGATTCTTAAGTTTCTCTAAAACAATATTACACATATTTAATGATGAAGTGAATTTTTAATTCACATTAATCTCTTTAATTATCGTTCGATACTAAAATAATGATAACTAATTACTTGTTTAAAGCACCGTAAATGAACCGTTACCTAAACTATTTATGCGCGTTCCAAGATTCCTTAACCCCATCATTTTGCTTCATTATTAAAAATGATATTAAGCTCAAGTATTGACCTTTTTATAGTTTAGAAACAAATCAATAAACCTTGAATTTTTATCACAATCTCATCGAATCATTTTGTATAAACTTAAACTAACAAATTAATGTAATTCCTTAATTAATCGATAATTTAAAAAGAACTATTGTAAAAACGTAACGAAAATATACACGTCCTGACAACCGCATTAACGTGCTTATTTATATAAATTAATGTTAATTTAATCACTTAATCCAATCAAAGTATTCGATTACCCACAAAATTTATAACTCATATTTACTTATAAACCCATATTATCCTTAACTACTTGTTCAATGTTAATTGGAATTTTCGAAATCGAGCGATGATTAAAAGAACGTATTACATAAATGAGGACGAAAATACAGGACAGTCTTAAAAACGAAGCTGAACAATCGTAGATGTCGCCGTCACAACAGGAACCAGATGATGTGCGCGGACGTCGGTTACTTTCACCAGGTCTTCGCGGAACTCGAGCGTATGATGCGCAAGTTTTTGCTCGAACAGGCGAACAACGAGCGAGAAATTACGAGGAACGACGAGCGCAGCGAGAGCCTCGAAAATCCGCTCGCCCGGGCGGCGAAGTTGGACGAGGATGAGCAGAAGGTCGTCAAGGACCATCCGGACGAGGTTGAAGAAGATTCCAGGCGTTCGGCGGAAAAGAAGAAACCCCTTTTACACGTTTGAGACGAGACGTTTAATACCAGTAGTGTACGCAGGGTTCTGTAACAATGGACGTGACGAAGAAATTAAAGAGTCGGAAAACTGATAAGTGAAGGCGAACAAAGTATTGATTAATGTAATAACTTTGTACAAATTAAAATTAACCGCGGTTATAGAATAATTCTTCTCTTTGGGACTTCCCTTTTCAATTTCTAATATTGGTTATTGATTAATAATAAGCTTAGAGGTATGTAATGATCTAGGTAGGGGTAGGGGTTATTTTTTGGAAGAAAAGAAAATCTTATGAAACGCAATAAGGTTTTGAGCTGTACAGTTGTTTGACAGTTGCATTTCTGGTTACTGATAATGATTAAAATTAATAATGGATTAATGATTCCGACAGTATGGTTAAGCCCAACCTGCGTACGCCACTGCACCATTTACCATAAACATTTTGCACAATAGTGAAACAGTAAAGGTGATTATCGAAATTCACCGGCACTCCTAGCCGTAGTGATGTATATTCATTACGATTTACGATTCGTTGTAAAAATCACCCGTTTAACAATGTCTTTTGGCGATGTAACGAAGAAAAAATAAAATATGAGAATCGTCGAAAATGAGTGTCGTCTTTGAAAATTGAAATCATTTGTATAATTGAATAAAAGGATTATGGGTAATATAATATAGCATTTAACTATTCTCTTATTAATTGTTGTTATTGTTATTACTTTCACTTTCTTTAGTAACGTTGTGTACAAAGTGTTACATTTTTTAGTAACCTTTAGTAACGTTTCTTTATTAATATTTTTTATATCATATTTCTTATGCTTGATTGATTTTTATTCGAATAACTTCAGATAATAATTTCCAATCATTTTCTTACACTCTTCTATTTTTTTCTATTTTCTTGACAGATAGTAGTCAGATGTTTTATAATTTCCTTTTTCACTTTGACATATTCTGCAAAACCTTCGGATGCAATATTTATTTGTGCTTGAATCATTAATAACATTTATCAACTTGAAGTAATTATTAGCAAATATTAATTCATGTTGATCATATCTGCCTAGTATAATTCGATCAAATATCATCTGCCTGGGCAAATGAATTTGAATGGCACCTGTCTACCGGTTTTAGGCCTTAAACGTTATTTGCATAGACTGATAGTGTCTGTCAATCATGTGATTCAATCTAGTTTGCTAGTTCGATACTACTTTCCTTATTTATATAATGATTGAAACAAAAAAACCATGCGAAAGTGTCATTAAAATTCATTTCTATAGGCAGATAGTATCTGCCTGAATTTTGCTAAACTTATATGACAAGCTTAAAATGGTAATTCATTTGCAAGATAAATGAAATATTCTTTTTTAACGATTGACAATGTTTAATCATTAAATTTTAAATTATTTTAAATCTGATCGATCACAACATTTCTCCGTAATTATCTGACATCTGAAGAACTATTTGAAAAGCCGAGGAACATGCGAAATAACACTAGTGAGATTTACTTCCCGGATAATTCGCCGGAGAGTGAGAATTACGAAACTCTACACTCTGCGGAACGCTTGTATTTCCGTTATAATAAGAATAGTTAACTTCTCTCGTTCGTGACGGAAAGTTAACCGGCGAAGAGAGAACGGTGATAATGGAGAAAATTTATCGTTATTGCTGCTAGAAATAGTTGCACGGAAATCTAACCGTGAAGGTTCGTGGTCAACGCTCGTCTTAAAAATTCAGCTAATTCACTGTTCAAGGTTAGCCGAGGATATAAGAACACCCGGAACACAATTTCAGATCGTCAACTGTGTAGATTTAAAATAACTTGTGTTCAATGACCATTGATCATTTTAAAACCTATATTTTTATTTTCATTCTAACTGTATGGAATGGGCCGTAATTACATGATATTCCTTAGAAATTTTCACATGATTAGATAAATTATTCATTTAATTAATCATAATTGTGCATTATGCATTGCCAAATTACTAAATTATTGATTGCTCCTAGTGAGTTTGTGTAAAAATTTGCAAGAGGAAGACAGGGATTGCGAAAATAGATAATTTCTTTGTGGATGCTTTAAACGTTTGCCATAAAAACAGAAAAGCCTGGCTGGTTTGCCATTTCTTGCCTTTTCGCCCGTTTACAAAAATGATGTAATCCTTTGGATTGTTCGGTACATTAATCGAGCATCGTACAACGAAGTAAGAGTACATAATTTTTCTGGAATGAGTAGAAAGTACGTAAACGGAGTATTTCGTTGCAAGTCTTGTTGGACTCCGCTCTGTTTCTGTTCAGTTAAAATTCAACTTCTTAACATTTTGCATAAAAACGCCTTTAAAGTCAATTAATACAACAAAATAGAATTCAACAATTCGACTACGTGTTAACGATGAGTACCATTTAATGCATGAAAATAGAATGAATGCTCAAAGATTCTTCTTCATCATCTTTCTGCGATGTTAAAAGATTAGAAAATTAAATTAAAAATAATTTCGCAATTTCAAGCATAGGCAACTGCGATTAATTTTATCGAAGAGTGTAAAGTCCAATGATTCCTAAACGGTTAAAATCTAAATAGCAAAAATTCGTCGTCGCGTTTCTTTTTCGGCGCGGATGACAAATGCTTCTTTCGAGCGGGCAGTTTAAGTCCGTCGGGAGGAAGGTGTTTTATGCAACGAGTTTCGTGCGCGGTGTATGTGTTCGCGCCGCACGGCAGCGAGATAAGCATAGTAAATCACGTTCATATAATACACGGGTCACATAAATTATTTCGTTTGCGTTATGAAAGCGCGACTCGTTTGGAAGGCGGATCAGTTCGCGCGACGATACGGTCTTCCGTTTGGAGTTGTCCAAGGGAAGTCGGCAGAGCCCTTTCACGGTTCGTAGGGCAAAATGATTATCTTCCGGGAAATTCCGACGCCGATATTTTACAGCTGATCCGCGACTCGTCTCACAGGTAAAGAACAAATTTTTCGAAGAAGTGGGTTGAAGGGGTCTTAAAGGTTTTAAATGAAATTCACTCGCTCAAATTTTCCTCAGTTTTTCACTGTGTTCACATAAAAGCAGATATTTCACTTTAGTTAGACTTACTTACAACCCTATTTTACCAACAAAAACTGTTTTTCATTCAGAATGTGTGTTGTTTTTTACAAGTGTACAGTTGGCAAAACTAAAATTATATCAAAATTAGAGTTAAGTTAATTGAAATAGAACTACGTCATGAATAAAGTATTGGTAAGATAAATAAATTTACTAAAAAACGGTGTTGGATTGAAATCTTCTTTTCTTTCTCTGAAAATTTAAAGAAAAGACTGAGAAGTCTTTTAATTCTAACTTCTCATTGCTTTGTTAATAACTAAATAAATATAAATTTTCATATATCATAATTCACATATTTACAATGACATTATATTCTATTTATAATTCCTTTATTTTCACCAAGGATAAAAAATATATACTCAACATTCCTATTATTAACTATCTGTTTTCTCGAATCGTTGATCGATTTTTCTTGTCTTTCAGATTCCTATCGATATTTGCACTCGTTGCAAACAATGTTAACAAAGGCGGCGCTCCTTGTTTGGTTATTTATCGATGACTGCATTGTCAATGGAATGCAGTTCCGTAAGCGTTATCTACATCAATTCTCCCCTCCTCCCTATTTCTTTTTTTAACTTATTTCCCATCCCCTCTGTACATAAAATGTTTCTCTTTAACTCTGACCCTCGTTAGAACGTAAGAAAAAATCACTTACAATCCTTTTCAGAAAGGCATCAGTTGAAATCTTTTCAACCTTCGATTCTTCAATCGGATATGTCCGAACCCGTTGGACGTCCTTATGGAACCTGGAATTTAAGAAGAAATTATCAACAAAGGCAAGGGTTCATTCGTAAGAAAAAATTTTCTTGAGAACGCAGTTGCCGACAGTCCAGAAAATATAAAAGGGATATATTTGGTTTAAATAATTACTCACTGAATGGCATTTTGCTTATCGCGTAGCGAATTTTCTTGCTACAATTTCATATTAAAAAGTGTATTACACTTTAATCAATCAGATCTGAATTTAAGTTTTCAAACTTTCTATGCAATTTATTGGGTCTTCAAATAAATACTCTTTTACATTCTAATTCTAACACTAATCTTTCATATAATTATATTCGAAGTCCAGTTTTCGTAATAACTTTGAAACACACAATTCCTAAGTACTCATCATTTATCAGAGGGTTATTAAAGAAAAATATAAATTCGCTGTTTTGCGGCTAAGAAATTTTTGTACTTCTGTACCCGAATGACGATGACATAATTCACACCTTTCCCATATTAATGTCTTTTATATGTTGTTCACGACGTTACCTCAGTTTGTCGCGTATGCTAATCATTTTAATCTTGTTCCCCTCAGTTCCAGGCAATTTACGTTGTTTATTGCATCCTTTCACATTACCTCAGCATTTCATTTGTGAATTAATAACCGCGTATTAAATGCAGGCAATAATTATTAGTTCCAGGGCGGATAGCAGACGTGGAATTGCTGCGAGGGGGATAGTGGGCGAAAGAGAAAACCCTGATGCCCGGGGATTAGGGAATTCGCCTATTTTTCGAAACAGAAGGTTTTATTGGGAACCCATTCTCGATGGCAACATCATTAGTTCGATCGGCAGTCTCTTCAGTCAAGAGATAAAGAACGAATCGAATCGGTCAGCAAAATATTACGATTCATCACAGTAATGGCTTACTCGTGCTCCGAGTTTTACGTTTTTTCCCCGATTAAAAACTGACACACAAACGTGTAACTTGGAAAGGAATTAATTGCCAAAAATACAGGAAATTTGGACTTTCGCTTTTTTAGAAAGAAAGTGTCGTTTATGAGTCAAATACACATTTCGAAACCACATTTTTTATTATTTAACAACGTTAAACGTTAAAATCTTTTTTCCTCACTAATTTTCTTCCTATCAATTATTTCTTTTTCTTCTAGGGAGAGATTGGAACGGGAAAAAATACGCGAAAATGAGCTTTATGAGAAATACACGAAGATGTTGAATGACCCAGAACAATTGAAGGAACTCCAGAAGCAATCGGCGAATGCGCCGAAATATATTTATCAAGTTGTTTGACGTTCCATGCAACCGTTTCTCACATTTCAAGCATAATTTTCAGATCAAGATTTTTTTTTAAATACCGCTCAAGAGGATAGATATACCTAAATATGTAAAATATTGTTGCCCGAGCTCGTAACAATATATTTATATATTTTCTATGCATAAAATCAATTTTACGCTATGAAATATTTTTGCGTAAATTTTAACTATGAGAAACTTCACCTTGAAAAATTTATCTTTAATTCATAGATTTGTGGATAAAAATGAAATACGTTTCGTTTTTTATCGAAGGTTTATGTTATCATATCAGGAACATATCCATTATGTTATATGTAGAAACATGAATCTGTCTTTTAAGACGAATGAAATTCCTAATTTGTTATATTTCGCACTTACAAGGCATGAATACTAAATTTTATTACAACTATATTAACACACTGATGTGATTTCTCCTGACTTTCAATGCTCAAGTGAAAGTTGAGAAAATAATAACAATAACATCAATAACAATAGGTTTATTCTTGTTAGAAAAATTTAGAATCGACCTAAGGGTATTTAATGTCCTTAATTCTGAATTTCTGTTACATGCAACAGAAGATTAGGAGCTAAGTAATAATGTTCAAATTTCATATAAAGTGACAGGTCGAAAGAAGTAAAAATGATGCGTCAAATGAAATAATGTGCCGAGATAAAGGTGAATGGAAAGTGGGACGAAATTCTTCGGTTTGTCCTCTCACTCGTAGAATATTAAACGGTAATAACATTACGCGATATAATTGTACGTGATCTCTCCGGAAGATGTTACACAATGATGATCTGGAGGATCAAGTAGAGGACACGCCATCAACTTTCACCCTCCGAATTGTTCGGCAAAGCAGATTCTCCTCTATCTGTCCTCATTCCAGCATGGAGGTCATCTAACGAATCGGCGAAAGACCAGTCAGCGACCTTTCCCAATAAAACCACCGCAATGGCATATAACCAGCGGTTCTTCGTCCTCCTCTTGCGTCTTATCTCCATTTTAAGCAATCACCAATATTATATAACATAATGTATTAAATGTAATACAATATTTTCCCGACGCTTATTATCTCATCAACGAAGTATCGTTATTGTTTGAGAGTAATTCTTGACATTTACCCTTAAAATATTAATATCAACAGTCGTTTTGTATTGGTCGTTGATCTCCCTTTTAGCTCGTAGCTAATATTGAACAGTTCAAAAATGTACACAAAAACTGTAATACGCAACACCGCTGATCGATTGAAGTCTTATGAAATTAGAAGGAGTATATTAGATGAGAAAATAGAACTTCACTTGCCGGCAGAATTTAATCGTAAAATAAAACTCAAATATACAATTCCATCGGCTGAAGTATTATCATTTTTACCGATCGCTCGATTATTACAATTCTCGGGGCTTCGATGAAACGTCTATGAAATCGCGTAACATTTGAAGTTTCAATGGAATCTCTTGATGCGCGTCAGCCTAATACATTGCTCGGAGATGCTGGGAAATGCATATTGCAGCGCGATCGGGCATGGAACATACGGTCGTACACATTGGCCGATAAAGAGAAGCGGCCGAGTGTAATACGATCGTGAAAGCTTCTCTCTAATGTCGTCGGGGACGGCTAACCCCGAAGCCTAATCGACGATGAGAACCGGCGAAAGGCATTTTAGCATCGGCATCCCGCTGATTACGTGAGAATGTAACTCGTATACCCACTGACCGTCTTCACGTAACACCTCTGTCATACGTAGACAAGCTTTTAAGTGTGTTGTGTATGAGTACGTGCGTGTATGTGTGTGTTTGTTCATACAACCCCGTGGAAAAAAGACGAAGAAGACGTTAGAACGTCCACTCCGTGCGTGAAAGGATCCTCGTACGGGCTATCTGCTTGTAATTAACGAAAAAATATATACACACTCAAGGATAATACATTTTCTCACGTTGGACCTGCGCAATATCGTTAAGGATTTTTTCCCTTCCCGACGCGCGAGGTTCGTGCAAACGGTAAAATTTCGCGGGATTTGTTTGGGCTGAGAATTTTTTTTAGAATCTTTAGAATCTTTAGAATTTTTTAGAATATATATATCATTTTTTGCGCAAAAATCAATTGTACACAAAGGTATATTTGTGAGACACCTCAGAGTCTTGTGGCTAAACAATGAGACACTTTTTCATTTTTAACGAAAGTTTTATTTACGTTGTCATGTCAGGGATATGTCTATGGTGTTATACGTAAATGTGTGTATCTCTATGTTATCTGTGTATAATTAAACGTAAATATACACATACATTTAAGGATAATACATTTTCTCGCAATTTTGTATTTTCCCGCGGCGCGTATTCACGAGATTTGTTTATGAGATTATGCTTAAATTGCCGCTGTAAAAGGTGTATTGCGCAAAATTCAGTGACCAATGTCTTTGACATCTGCTGGCGATGCGACCGACTGCTGGGAAACTTGATTTTCCCGATGCACCCAATTAACGAGACTGCCTCGTTAAAAGTACCGACGAACCGAGTCAATTTATTCCTCTATCGAGTGCTCTCTAGGAAACTTTTCCACGTGAAATCTGAGCAAGGGAAGTAGTAAAAATCGAATCTGGACAGTTCAAGAAATTTATTCACATTAAGTTTTTCACGGAACTACATAATACTTTTGAAACATTCATTAAGGGGATCAGGATTAGAAGTGATTACAGGGGCTTTTCGTCTGAACGAAATTATGTATATAATTATACATTTATATAATTGTACATTTAAGTTAAAAAAATACCATTAATGACGCATAAGCAATGTATTCGTACAACTATTATTTTCATACATTTAATGACAGTAAGACTGTACAATACTATCATTTCTGTATGCATATTTACATCTACGGCTAAAAGTAGATAGCAATGCATATGCACCAATCATCCTCCTGCGCGTGTAGCTACAGGTCTATGAAACACTAAAAATATAAACAATACACGGAACAACATAAGGACCGTTTGATTGTGACCTTTCGGTTTAGAAGCAGTTAAACCTTTTGCGTTGGCCTGATAAACGTGTTTATTGGCATTTTGACGTATTATTTTCGGCGGTAGAGAAAGAATGGCGGGGGGTGGGGGAGGGGAGAATTGCCCAAGAGGAAAGTGGTCCTTCGGGGAAGAGGAGACGAAGAGGACGAAGCAGAAGACTCGTGCACGTGTGCAGAATCGTGGCAATGTCATCGAACTTACATAATACGGGCTCTTGGCTCACTTATGCATGCATCACGAATCTAGTCCAAACGCATCGTTCACGTAACAGTTCTGCCATTACTACGTACACGCGTCTTTACGGTTATACGAAACATCGGTAATTAGAGTCTGCCGCGATGAAAACTTTCCAGCAATATTTGCCGTGCCATTTGGCAACTTAGGCACAGGTGAAACGGAGGAAAAGAATGTATAAGTTGTAAATGATGTTTATTGCGAGGGGCATGATTATTGAATCCTGATTTCGTGCAAGTATTAGCAGATTTTTTGTTCTTTAAAGGGAAGGTCAAAAACGAGACAATTTATATTGTATTACATAAAATTATTGTGCATTAAAGCGAAGTCTAATAAATGTATCGACTCTAAAATTGTTGGTCCTGGCTCGTGTTCTTTTTTTTATTTTTACATTTTTTACTAACGTGAGCAGTATAAAAAATACGATACATATTTTATAAATACCACTTAGAGTCGTGTATAGTTTAGTGTATATACAGAATTTAATGTTGATAAATAAATGTTTCGTCGTAAAACTTTTTGTACATGAAATAGTTAAACGCTATACAATAACAATTACCTTAAAACATGATAATAATTACCTTAACCAATTGCAGTTACATTAAATAACAATGAATTTAAGAAATATTACAGAATTTTCAGGAACTAAAATAAGTTGCGCAAATATGCTTAGAAATTTGTAAGAATTTTGTGATTCTTGTCCAAGTTACAATATTGCTGCCTTTAATAAAATTCATACGTTTATTTTATTTCGTTTTTTATACACCAAATGATTGAACAAATAACTGAATGAATAATAAAAGTGGAAAATGGTTATGTGTACAGGTAGATTTTTTCTCTTAATCTTCTTACATATTTCGACGGTAGAGAGAATCGGCAGAATATTGATTATTTAAAACGTGTTTTCAAATCCACGATATATGGACGATTTTTCACGAAAGCAGTTTCACAAGGTTACTGCAGGCATGCGTGTACTTTAATCACCGACCTTTACACACGTGGGAATGTGTGTATGAAAACATCATCTCGATGACCTTGACAGCGAAATAAACTTGACATCATTGAATTCCTAATTTCGTATATTTCCACGGTCACAATACTTTCTTTAACACATCTAAAAAACCATTATTTCTTAAAGTACCAATAGTTAGATTTTTCAAATAACGGCACATTCATTAGGGTTTTATATTAAAATACATGTATACATATTGACCGATCCAATATAGGAAATTTAAATCAATCGTAATATCGGGTAATATATTTTCAAAATGGAATAGTTGTAGACGAACATAAAGTTGAACTGGTTGACTTTTCAATTTTAAACGAAGAACATTGAAAATCCTCCGTTACATGGATCGTCGTATTAGATTCTTAAACGTCAAAAATACGATCCTTTTGGTAATTTCACTTGAGCGTTGGCGGATCCTTAAAGGATGAAACTGCCAAGTGGATAGGCGCGGTCGGAGTTTCCCCTTCGCGGAAGGTTCTGAGGCGTTCGCAGGTGAGAGGTGGAAAGCGAGAAAGAAAGGTAAGAGGGAACGATCCCTCCCATGATCGACGGGAACGGCGACGATCCGCCGAGGAAGACTCGGATCCTCGCAGTGTGCAGTGCATCGGCCGTGTCAGGGCAGTCACGGCAGTCACGGCAACCTCGAGCCATTTTGCCGTAACGCATGTGATCGCCAGGACGAAATGCCGGTCAGCGCGTTTACCCTCTGTAAGTGTCGCGCACGTCACGTCTTTCCCCTCTGGCCATTTACCAATTCTTCTAAGACTTCACCGGTTTCTCCGTTTTATCGTCCTGGTGCACGTGAAATGTCGCGCTTTTTCTCTTCTCAAATGCTAGTCGCCCACGGCTGTGAGCTTTTCTTAAAGTTCAAATGTTGTACTTATGTTACTTCACAGACAATTGGTCTATCAATTTGTGGCCGTTGGAAGTAGTTGGGTGTTAGAGTTTCAATTTTCTATTCGAATGGCTTGTTGTTTTCTTCTGTAAGTTTTTCTTAAAGTTCAAATGTTATACCTACGTTGCTTAATAGACAATTGGTCTATCAATTTGTGGCCGTTGGAAGTTCTTGGGTGTTTGAGTTTCAATTTTGTAGTCGAACGGTTTATCGTCCTCTCCTGTAAGTTTTTCTTCAAATTCAAATGTTCTACTTATGTTACTTCATAGACAATTGGTCTAACAGTTTGTTGCTGTTACAAGTTCTTGGGTGTTTTAGTTTTAATTTTCTAGTCGCACGTGGCTTCGTATTAGTGGTGAATTTGAATGAGATTTTAGTAACTTATAGTTGCAGTCATTTTTAGTTTTCTACCGATCGTAAGTGTGTTAAAGCTTTTACTTTCTCGTTTATACTACTTCGTCTGTTAAACTAAACATTCTTTGCAAACTTTACATTATAGAATAATGCTGTCGCAGAAATTGTTAACATTAGTGAAACACTTCTCAATGATTAAATATTTGAAAACATTTCTCGAAGTCTTTGAAAAATTTCTTGGTAAATACATTTTGCAAAAGCGAATAATCTATCGGAACTGTCATCGACCGTAAAAGATAATACGGAATTCATTTCCTCAAAAAATGATAGAAAGAATGCATCGAAACCTGACACATTTGAACTTGGTTAAATAAATCAATGAAAATGATATGGTTGTTTGAATTTCTTGGTAAAAAATCCGATATTCCATGTGCAGCAAGTCGATAAATAACGCTTGCGTGCTGGTCTGTCGGGGAAATTGCCCGTTGCATCGAACCTGCGCGTTTTCTACACCTCTATTAGACTTCCTTATATTTTCCGCAAATTACATATTAAGGATGTTCCACCGAACCGGAAACTCCTCTAGAAGAATCATGTGCCGGATATACTGTGAATGATCGAATCAGTGCACGTTGTTTTTGGAAATATTTTTTTCCACGAAAATTGTCCGACGGTCATGCGACAAAAGTGCTATTTCTTAAAGTTCTGCAAAATTTATGGAATAACTATTTTGTTCTGCTCAGAATATTTCGGATATAATAATCTACGTCAAAAAAAATTATACGTAATGAAAGGTTCATTAGAATGGACGTGTACATTTAGAGGAATTCATGAAAAACACGTGTTTCGTACGCAAAATTTAATCATAAATTGAAATTAACAGATTCACAGGCAATGTGTTATCGTATTTTACATATTGAGGAAAATAATTCAGGTTACCAGTCCTTTGTTATCCATTTGCAACACATGCTTATACTTGGTTCGTGAAAAAAAGAAAAAAACTTATCGTTATCACGGCCATACAAAGTAACTTATTTTTCAAAACTTACTTAAATATCTTATTTTTCACATAATAATATCTAACCATAATTTTAAGTACTTCATTTTCATAAATCCAACAAAACATAAGAAGATATTAACCGTCCATAGTTTTGAACTTCCAACTATCTTATTCGGTAATAAGCGGTAAATATTTATGAAATTTTAGTACAATAATAAAAGTACAGTACAATACAATGAAAACTTTTTCATCTACACTAAATGCAATCGAGCCCTTGAATCATCACAATTGATAAGCACACAACCATACCAGAATCTTGACAATCGTTATAAATTCGAGAAAACGAGATGATAATATTGTATTTAGAATATCGAACGAGAAGCGATAAAACTTCCAACTTACAGTTACTCTAGTCTTATAGACGGGGATTACAGGATCGTGAGGGTTTAAAAGAGACTTACACATGTCCGTTAATTGCGAAGGAACTATCGATAATCTGAAAAAGATGGTGAGTCGTTTATCTCGAATTCTGTCTGCCTGTCCGAGATATCACGCAACTGCCTTTCACGCGTGGACTCGCAACGGCCGTGCCGATTAATCAGCCGATTATTATAAAGTCGTAATTAACAAGACTACCCGTGTTCCTCGGGATCCTGCGTATTCCTTCATACGCCTCGCGTAATTATGCAACGCGAACTAAACAGCCCGAATCCAGTTAAATCGGCTGCTCTAATCGTCCTGGCTTTACGACGTATTTCCTTCATACGATTCCCCGGAGTTACACATTTACATATTACTTTTCCTCTTGCAGTTTAAGATTTTTTACCTCCCAGCCAAAAGTACGTGTTACGTAATCGCGTATGATTCATTTATTTTAACGATTTGAGTACCGATTCGTGCCGGTTTTAACATTCTGAACATTAAAAATTACGTGAAATTGATATAATTAAAAGCGGCACGTTTAACGATAATGTTGTTACAACGTAGTGGTAAATTTGTAATAATTATAATTATTATTGTGGAGCAATAATTTCTTGTTTGTTTCACTTTTCGCTTTGCTTCACTTGTCTTCTCTGCCATGTTGTCGTTTTATTTGAAAATAATGTGTCAAGAATTGTACTGTTTTCATAGATTACCATATAAAATAATAATTATCGTCACATTATAAAGTAGAAGGAATTTGATTTCAAAATTTTAGCCAAGTGTATGAATCCTTTTTTGTATCCATATACAATATGCAGTAAAAAAAAATTGTTGCACACTTCGTTTTTCTGGAACAACATTCCACAAAGAAAGAAGCTTTTCTTAACACTCTTTTTATTCGATAATATACCGTTGCGATTCGTGTTGATTTATGGAAGAAAAATCATTTCACCAAAATCTTCTTTCCTTAAGCAATGTTCTTCCAGAAAAAGGGACTGGGCGAATACTTTTGTTAGCGACTGCACGTAGGCCCGTAATACGCGTGTCATTGGACAGACGGAAGTCTGGATATCAGCGTGAAAAATGCATCCGTTTTGATTGAGTTCGTCAAGACTTGTGTCATCGTTACGAGATCGAAGCGAGAACCGCTAATTTACCACGGCGAAAGTCCCATTTCAAGCGATTCTAATGACTTCGAGAACCGTGGTAGGATCTATCGGAATGCCAGCCGTCTGCTTTGTCCCTCCGACACTTTGAGAAGTGCAGAAATTACGGTGGAACGATCTATCCGCTCTATTGGCGGACGGAAGAAACCTAAATTACTTATTCCCCGGTCTCATCGACTTAATTGCCAGTCACGCCGGACCGAACGAACCGAGGGATTAAATGGTGCGGACGGTTCCCGCGGATTTTACGGCTCCCTCAAGTCGACATTTTTGACCCGCAGGTCTCGCGATAGTGGCCTTATGCAACTCCTGCGAGAGTCTCGGCCAAGAATCGCCGAGAAGAAGTTTCCTCGCGCGCAGGGCGATCGATGGCACGAGAGGAAGGTAAGCAATTATCCAAATCCACGCCTGTTCTATTTTTCACATACTTTACACGTACCGAGAAAAAAGCAATATACCTCATTCCTTTTTTCGCGACTTTTTCCCATCGCCCAATGTCTTTTTAGCGTCAATTATTCACTTGACATTTAAATATCATTGAACAGATCTTTTTTAATCACTGCAATGACGGAAGTAAGTTTTACGAAAAGAAACATGCGAATTTCTCAGCTTGATTAAAAGAAATAAATATTACACCAATGAATTATTCAGTAACTGTTTATTAAACCATCGTAATTTGATTTTTATTCTCCTCTTTCGAAACTTCTTCTTTGCATAATGCATTTCTTACGTGCATGATGTATTTCTTCCTGTCGATTGCACAAAATTCGCCGAGATAGTACTGTGTAAATACGACGTTAGGAAACCATTGCGGTTGTAAACGGAAAGATGATGGAAGGATCCGAATGATTTCAGAAAGTACTTCGATCCCGAGGAAGAAGATTCCTTCGACAGTTATGGATCCGCGGGTGGTCAGTACGATCCACAAAAGGACAGTACCGGTACGTAAAAATATCGAAATAATTGCTTAAAGATACACACTATCAAAGACTGTAGTCGTAAATACTGATTTTGCTGGGTTTATAAATTCCACTTGCGGAACTTGAAGGTCAAATTCAATACGATCAAATTTAATATACCGTCAATACGACACTGACATTATTAAATCTAACACGATATTCTTAATTATATTGAATGTTTCCATTATTATTATCATTATTACTATCTATTTCAATTATACTATTTAATTAACAGTATAATGCTACTGTAATACTGCATAATATTACATAGCTCTGTGCGTACAATTACCCATTAATCGATTAATGTACGTACCTTTAATTTGCCACTGATTACTACAAATTTCGTAATCCGTAGTTACTACTAGCTATTCCTGTGGTCGTTATACGAATGCAAATGTTTGCTTATGTAGGACGCGTTCCTTGCATACCATGACGTCACACACGTGTAACGATAGTCACGTGTCGATGCGTGATAATTGATTGTCGGGCGAGTTAACGGTCGTAGAATAAAGTCGTCGGCGCGTGAAAGGTAGCGGGACAGGCTATCATTTTTACCGGGAAGGAAGAATGATGACCTCGAGCATAGGTCGTGCAAAATTTCATCGGGCACGCATATTGTGTTGCAAGTATTTGCAATCGATAAATATAGTCGGACGTAGGGCTCGGCCAACGAGTAACGAGGAATGCTGGAAGTGAATACTTTGCGTACTATCACCGGCTTTCAACTTAAGCGGATCAGTCATCGATTGTGTAATTCGTGTTAGAACTTGATTTTACATTTTTTGCATTTTCGTCTTTCATCGTTTACAAAGCACTGTTTAGATTAACCAAAGAGCTCGCGTTGGTAAATCTAAATCCAGAAAATGGGGAGTTTAAAGTCTTTTAAATTGTTGAGGTTGTTCAAATTTGTTTCGAAAAATTTCAGTTTCGTTGGAAAATTAAGTGGAACAATTGTTTTAAAAGTAATTCAGTTAGCAATAACTGCTCAAGAATAAATTCTTTTTAGCATGTAGGAGAATGTAATACGTAAATCTTCAACTCCTATATCGTTTTGTAGTAATGCAATAAAGTGAGACATTCGATTAATTTGATATCAAATTTCATCATGTCAGATATACCTTTAAAAATGTTCTTCCCTGTCGAATAATATTTTTCGTTTTCACACGTTTTTATTCATTTGTTTTTCTCACATACATTTTCAATGTATTATACTATTTGAACGTATTTAACATTATTAATAACTCATTAACAGCACGCAAAGCATACTTATAACACAATACATTGTACTCATTAAACACAATTGAACAAATCAACAAGACTGACGTGTACGAATTTTTAAACAGCAATTGCATTCATTCAATTCGTTAAAAATGATTAGTAATTCATTAACAGCACGGAGAGCGTACTGATAAGACAATTTATTGCATTTATTAAACACAATTGAACAGATTGACAAGAATGACATGAATGAATTTTTAAACATCAGTTGCATTGATACAATTGGTTGACGCACTCAATGAATTCCACAGTACCGTAAATGCCATCGCTCATTTAACATGTTTATGATTGCACAGAGCTGTCGGACATCAGAGGAAACGTGCCGGGCGAGCCAGGCGTTGATTTTCCCGCCTACAGGAATTTGCCGCAAACGGGATTCACTTGTGAAGGACGATCGCGAGGTGAGAGAAACGATGATCAATTGTCTTACCGTTAAAACGAAAGAGATATAAATACGCTCTTTCATTGATCGGCCAACGGCGATGACCATCAAAATTCTAGACAGTCACCGCAGTTGCCGTTTCATCCAAATTTCATAATACAGGGTCAGTCTTCAATGTTCTCTAATTCTCATATGAAATATTTCTTACAAATTCTCTCAAATATATCAAACAAAAAATCTCGAGAAGTTGTCGCGTGTACTAAAAGAAGGTTTTAAATTAAATGTTCTTTTTTTTATACAAAATATTTTCTAAGGTATATGAGACGAAAAAATGTTGAGCGATTGTGAAACAAGTTAAAAAAGATCTCAAATCGAACTTTCAATCGGGTATTCAATATTTTTCACGATATTTCTTGATTATCGATGCTGTCGGCGCAATTCAAAATAAGTTTAGTAAATTTTCGTAAGATCTGAAGACCCGGTGGGTGCGTAAAATCTCTCCCACGACATTTTTATTACGCCTCTGCCGTGACTTTGTCACCTTTAACATCGATGTCAAGGATGAGCCCCGTAGACATGGAGGCCTGTCTTCCAGCATTATTTTCTTGCCTTTCGCAATAGGTTCGCGTGGTCTTTTCGATCCGACATTTCTAACAACATTGTCAAGATCTCCAAAGAAAATCACGATGAAAATGAAGTCTTTTTAAATGGCGGAGCAAGATGTTACACGCACTCAGCAATTTCAAACCTGACACAATATCTCGCAGTGATTTGTACATGGGACGTAATAATTTGCGTGGGATTTATTAAGTGTTACTGCTTTCCACGAAAATATTACGTATTGCTGAAAAACTTTTTTGTCCGTTATCGTGCAAAATTTATTGACACAAAATTACGCGAATATATGTAATTGCACAAAATTATTAATTATACGGAAATATTTATTAGAAGATATGATTAATATAACAAATAATTATTTATATCGCTTGCTATTATCATAATGTGGAAATTATCTGATAAGTAGGCCTAGGTACATTAAAATTTATCATAAAATTTGTTCCCTCATTATTTCGAACTTGGACAAATATTGAACAGTATTACCAACTAATTCGTATTGATTAAACATTTTGCACCTATTTCAAAGTAAAACCCAAAAACGTAATTATAATTTATTAACATAATTTATAATTACGAAGAAAAGCATAATTTTACGTAAAAACTGATTTTATAAGGACTTTATGTTATTCTAGAACTCTTTCTGCACCATTGCAGATTCCGCTACTACTATTATATAATTATACAATGCATTACCGTATCAATAAATATTTAAAAAACTGTATTCTTGGCTTCAGGCTATTACGCGGACGAGGCTGCTGGTTGTCAAGTTTTCCACGTTTGCCACGACATCCTGGTATCGTCCTTCCTGTGCCCGATCGGCTCGGTTTTCAGTCAAAAACTGCTCACCTGCGACTGGTGGAACAAGGTGGACTGCTCGTCGACTCAGGACTACGTAGAAACTAGCAAGGGCAGTTTCGAACAAGCTGACGACGATGATATGATCCGCAAGGCTTACGCCATGATGAGTTTGCAGCCGGGAAACGAGGGACCCGATGTCCTCGTGGATCCCGATCAGGGGGGAACAGTAGCAAATTTTCCGGCAATCGGCAAACCAAACACGTTTAACCAGTATTCTAACAGAGGACCGACGAGTTCTCAGCAATTTTCACCGTCCTACGATGATTATAGGAACAGAGAGAGCAAGAACGACGAGGATTATTCGTATCGGGACGAACAGAGTAAGCAAAACGAAACGTAAATGAGTTTTTGTAATAGATTGAGATAAGGTGTCAGAAAGTTCAACTGGGTAGAATTAAAAAATCTATCTAAGTGGAGGTTTCATGTTATTCATTGACAGTTTTATTGTCATAGAATCACGACTTTAAGTTTTATGTAAGAGTGTATCCATACATATTAATCTGTGTACAAGAAGTACAGTGTATTTATTATAATTTTTATGAAATTAAAACAATTTTGTTTATTTTGTGCAACAGAAATGAAGGTGTTCAAAAAAATGTTTAAATTTTAGAAACGGCCGAAAACAGTGATTGAGTTTAATTTTCATGATTTTTCATACGGCAGACAGCGGCGATGGGAATAAAAACGTGAATCCAGCCGGGGAGACAGGTATTCAAGATCCATTTTATTACCCACCTGTGGAGCATCGAACTCGTCGACCACCTTACCAGGATTCGCCAATAATTCGGATACACACGATCGGAAACAGCCATGCTTATCGACCGAGCGGCGATCGATTCGAAGATCCTTATCACAGACCGGAGGAATATAACGACGGTTTCCAGCCTTCTTACGCCCCTACAGTTCCCACCGTAACGACGACCACGCGGAAATTCTACTCACCGACCGTGCCAACAGCTTACAAATCTTCCACCGTCGCATACAACGAACTTTATCAGCAGGATTACGCAAATTCTGACAGTCATTTTGCTCAGAGCCAGGATTCCAGGTAAATCAGTGAATTTTATCTAATTTTAAGCCAATCAATTCATTGGTCAACACAATCGAGTGGGGGAATCAACATACACTTGTCATGGATGTAAGTGTTAACTAAGAACCAAAAAATGGTGTTTCTCATAATTTTTGAACTCTTTAGTCGAATTTGTGAAAGAATAATTATTTTATCATTAAAACTTTTACGATTAATTTGAACAGTTTTATCCTCGGAGCACGAGTTAAGTGAATTCTAAGAGCTAATTTACGTTTACGTCTTTCTGTTTTCAGAAGCTTCGTAACCGAACCGACGATTCTGCGCAGAAGCGACAATCCGCAGAACGATAATCCAATTCCTTCTCGAAGGCATTACGCTCAGGTGCTGCGAGATTCTACCGGTTACCGTGGATTCTACAACCCAGGTCCAGTAGACGTTATTCCGCGGGACGAAGAAATCGACAAGGGGCCTGCCGATGATTTCGAGATTCGCGAGAGCATCGGATTGGCCCGCGCGATAAACGACGCACCGGAAAGAATTTCTCTGCGTGCACAATCGAGGCAAGAAAATGGCCAGACGAAGAGGAAGAAGAACGATCGTGCGGGGTCTTGGTCGAACATTATGGTCCGCACGAATTCTTCGCGATACTCGTCGAATATTTATCACGAGGGACAGAACGCGGAGGAGATCTCCTCCGCGACTGAAGACTCGTCCTCGACGAATTACCACGACAATTCGGCGCCTGAGTATCTCGAACGATCGACCGCTCCAGAGTTGGAAAGTGAAAGCTTCGCGAACACCTTTGGCCTGAGGACGACGCCGCTGGTGAGGAATCAACAGACGACCTTGAAGGAGAATTACGCAACGCTGGAACCCGCGGTACCGACTGAAAATTACCGGGGAACCACGGAAAATTATGTCGAAACGACGACACGTCCTGACTACGGATTTCACCGTGACGATTTTTCGCGAGAACCTCAGGCGGATGAACTGATGACTTCTCGGAAGGACAAATGGTCGACAACAGGCACGACGGTTGCCGATGATTACGAGAATTTCACTGACTTCAAATCGAACGGACAATCGGGAGCCGTGGAACCGAGGGATTTTCTCGAACCACCTTTCGACTCACCTGGATTTCGTATAAATGTTCCGGATTTGTTGTCGCCGCAAATAACAACCTTGTTCACGCGGTTCACCACTTCGACGACCCCAGAAACAGTGAGTTTTTCCGTAAATCGTGAAGAAGACGGGAAACAAGAGTTCTCGTTGGACGGAAGAAATGGGGAGTCAGTAATTGACAGTTCTCAAGGATCATTGAAAGACCAGTCCCTGTTTAATGAATCTTCAGAAGCGACAACTCCAAATTCCATTTTGCCCACGGTACATTCTCTGTCGAGAGAAATCGTGCCGCCCTTCGAAAATCTTAACTACGGTTCAGAAAAATATTCAGGTTTACCGGAAAATGATGGACCAGAACCTCTGGATATTCCCATTGAAGAAAATCAAAGTTTGAAAAATAAGAGAAATCAAACAGACGCGGGAATCTTGCCGCAGAATGAATTTCGATTCACCGTGAAAACCCCAGTTGAGGATCATTCAGAATATGTGATAAATCATACCGCGGTGAGTACGAATCTTCCGGGGAGATTCATTTCTGAAAATCTTGGAATTAGCGTAACAACGCAGCAAACCACTTCGATAACTCGTTTGGAATCGAACAAGGGAAACTATGATCCAGGGTACCAAACGGATACTTCTGCAATCAAAATTCAACATCAACCTGCGCAATTTGAATATAAGCAAGAAAATGGAAATCTAAAGAATGTAGATGAAAGTTCCATATTAAATGATCCATTACATACAACTACAGCAAAAATTCCACGTCAACCCGTGCAATTTGAATATAAGCAAGAAAATGGAAATCTAAGGAATTCGGAAGAAAGTTCCATATTAAATGGTCGATTAAATACTTCTGAAGTTAAAATTCCAGACCAACCTGTTCAATTTGAATATCGAGAAGAAAATGGTAATGCGAAAAATTTAGAAGAAACTTCCTCGTTAAATAGTCCATTACCCTTTGAACATAAGTCGGAAGGTGTGACGGTAACATTATCGGATCAATCCTTCGGTTTTGAAGTTCCCGAAGAAAATAGCGATGTAAAAATTGCAGAGCAAACTCATACAACAAATAGTTTACCACGAGCTGGACAATCCGAAGGCTCAAGAAGAAGCAGGCAGAAAGTTGCATATAATAACGTGCAATCAACGGTAAGAAATTCTACAATTAATAATCTGCCTGAATCTACGATATTTGAGAACGTAGAAGGAAATAAGAATGCTGATAAGAAAGATACAGGCCAACTTGACATCTTCAAGATAACAAATACTCCCGAAATTATTCCCTTGATCTCTGACCTTGGTAATTTTGAAGTAATCAGGTCCGTCGAGCACAATTTAAAATCGTCGAGTGTTCATCCGACGCATCATGATCTAAAACAAAATTCTGAGGACTTCGATAAAAATGATCCTAGCGACTATTCGAGCATCGAGAAGAATCTGGATGAGTCTGGATTTAATGGTAATAACTTCGACTTTGTTTACCCTGGAAGTATTAACATTGTTGACTTAATGGCCGAGTTGTTTAAAACCGATCGTGTGCCTCGGCCATTTTCTTTGAAAGATTCTACAAGCGTGGAGCTAAGGACAAGGTCTAACCTTGGATTTAATCATCCTTCAACGACAACATCTCCCAAATCCCTTCTAATCGATTCCACAGAAACCAACAACTTTTACACGACTAGGTCGAACCCTGGACCGAATTATCCTTCGACAACTACTGCCAAACCGTTCCCCACCGATGCTGTACCCGACAAATTCTTGGAAACTTCGGAACCGAATCCGCCGAGCGGAAACGTTAATTCTCGATTTGTAAATTTGGAGAATGCTGCGGAAGGGGATTGGCAAGCGCCTAAACCCAAGGACGTCCTGTCTGAATCGCCTAGCAGAAATTTCAGTCCCGTTTTGAAGGAACAAATTTTGGAGCAGTTGACAAAGAATTTTGGCAGACCTTTGTACCGCGTGGAAGAGGACCTAAATTTTCCATTACCCGATGAACAACGGTCCGTCGACTTCGAAACTGGACGAGTAATAAAGGATCTGGATAAATCGGAGCTCGAGGAGAAAGTTCAAGAAAAAACTAACAGCACAGAAACCACGGTCGCTCCGAAAACAATTGTAGAAACGGAATTTGTGCCTGCCTTAGGTTTCTCCTTAGACGACGTCGAGGAACGGGAAAAATACGCTGAAACACTCGTTGGGGGATTATTGAGTCAACCGATTATTGACGATGCGAAGAATTCGACAAAGGAACCCGTGCAGAAAGATGATGATGAATGAACGTAACAGATTTTGAAAGTACACGATGTCCAAATATGACAATGTAAAAAATATGTTATCCCAAGCTAGAGTTTCTCAACCTGTGGGTCGTGATCAATTTTTAATGGGCCTCGAAATTATAGTTACTACCTTGTGCCAAAGCGAGAAATCGGTGAACTGATTTTACGCATATACGAGAACAGTTTTATCCTTGATTTTCGTTCGTTCTCATCGCTATAAAAATGACGAATTATCTGTCAAATGTGCATAATTGTAATTATTTATATAATATACAGTGACCCTAGTATAATAGGTTTTACAAATATGTTGGGTCACACGGCAAAAAGGTTGAGAAACGCTGCTCTAACTGACAACTTTGATGCGGTAATCAAATACTTACTGAAAGGTTGTGAAATAAATCGTTCGATTTTTATAAGTTACTGTATTGTCCTTTTACGCATCATAAATTTGAATCATTTTTCATGGAAAGAAGTGAAAGAAATGTTTCAGAGAATATACTTTTAGTGAACACGATGATTAAATATATCAGCTTTATGAAAACTTGTGTTCATTAAAAGCAGATAAAGTTAGAAAGAAATAACGTGAGTTTGAATTAATTTCGTCGGCAGATTTGTCGATACTTGCGTTGAAACTTGTAAAAAAAGTGATGTACGAAGAAGCGAGTATACTGATTAATTTTGTAATTTTGTACTTTGTATAAGTGTTTTATGATATTTGTAAAAATATACTTCGTTATACTCTACACCGTGTTGTAACATAGTCCAGTTGTTCTATCCTTATTCAATTTGAAATCCTCCCCCTTTCCATCCTTTCTCGTTTGTTCAATTTTGTTTTCTCCATAACAACGACGCGTTAGCAACGCGAACTTTGCGTCAGTCGTAGAATTGCATTTCGTGCTTCAGTGCGATTAAAAACGCATGGAAATAACACAACTAGAATTAAAAAATAATTCAGTTTTTTTATAGTAGTTAAGAACAGTTATTTAGGCATTAATGAATTAAGTTTTAACTCATTGTAAAGACTAAATCGTGTTGAGAGAATGGAGAGATCGGAGTTAAATGTGGAGGAACTAAAAGAAAAAGGGGAAAGTCCTGTCGACGATAAAGATGAAGAGAAAAAGGAAGATTTAATACGACCGTCTGTGCAACTCCTAGATTATAGGTAATTTTATACTCTTCATTTTGAGGATAACTGCCTCTAACTTGTTAATTTTACGTCAATAACGCTTTCACTAAATTTATCATTGTGATTACCTAGAAAATATGAATTTAAATAGCAATTAAATAATTTAGTTTTGCTGAATCGTAATGTATTCTGTATCATAAATATCATTAAAAATTGTATATGAATATTTATGGCTACAATAACATTAATGTCAATTCTGTGCAAATTCTTTACATGATCATATAATTGAAATTATATTTACGTTTCACGTGTCTCCTATTTTGCTATTCATTGTATTTAGATCCGTATTTTATGTTTGCGATTAAACAATCATTCAATGTCTGCCAAAAACGTATAAAATAAGTTCAGAAATACACAATAAAATGAATAAATACTAATTTTGAATAATTTCTTGCATTGCCGTTTGCATGCACTGCGTGAAAATATATAATTCTCATTTTTTTCGTAGGATAATGTGGATTCGCGATAGAGTAGTGAAATTCCTCGGACTTGCCGGCTATGAATATTTGTTCTACGATTTAATAAACGTAATTCAATCATCTTACACAAAATCTATAGAGCGTTAAAATTTTCAATTCTTAAGGGGTTACACCACTCTAGAGGCCGAAAAAATAGGCTTCCTTGGGGATTTTTTTTTCAGAAAAACTACAAAATTATTCGAAATTATAAAAAAGGGTGTTTATCATATATATCACTGACTGTATACAATAATTTTTTTGAAGCGATTAATTTAAAAATGGTGGCTGTGCAGAGTTTTTGCGACAACGTTTCCACGGTCCACGGCCGGACAAATAGCTCCTGTAATTTTTGAATTATGATGAGCCAATGAATTTCTTTCGATTATATATAACAATAGCTACAGAAGTACGTAGGATTTTTTTTTTATATTGAGTAGTTCATTTGTTATTAACACTTTTCTGACGATTTTTTACGTAAATTTTCCACTTTTCGCTTTAAAAGTGCGCCATTTGGCCAAAAATCAATATATCGAAAAAATCCTACGTACTTCTATAGCTGTTGTTATATATAATCGAAAGAAATTCATTGGCACATCATAATTTAAGAATTGCAGGAGCTATTTTTCCGGCCGTGGACCGTGGAAGAAACGGAGACGTTATCGCAAAAATGCTGCACAGCCGCCATTTTGAAATTAATTGCTTCAAAAAAATTATTGTATACAGTCACTGATATGTGTGATAAACACCCTTTTTTATAATCTCGAATAATTTTGTAGTTTTTCTGAAAAAAAATCCCAAAGAAAGCCTATTTTTTCGGTCTCTAGAGTGGTGTAACCCCTTAATGAACACTATGACTTATTACGATAGGACAATAATCGGTTCTTCGAGGAGAAAATTTTGAACTTTTTAATATTGGACTTGTACGGAGAAACTGATCTCGAGAAGAAACAAATATTTTTTTATAAGACGTATATAAGCGAAACCGTGCAAGAGGAAGTTTCTGTCTGGGAGGAAAGTAAGTAAAATTGTCGTTTCCTTAATCAAAGAAAAATGTCTTTGCACGGGAACTGAATATGGTTCTTCGCATAAGATCTGAAATTGAACAATTAAACAGTTAAATAGATATTTAAAGAAATCCTGGAACAAGGGAAACTCGAAATTACGTATTAACTGTGGGAAACTAAATTTTACTGTTAAATAGGTCAACGCACGAAATTCTCAGCATTAACTGCCTTTGCCACAAAAGGTCGATTACATAGATTAACAAAAAGTGCTCCTGGTAAAAAATGTTTCATTCTAATGCACTTCTTCGCACGTTCTTCAGTTTTTAAGCACAATTTACGTCCACACATTTTATGCAATTTTTTTCATTCATATTGCATGTCATATAATATTTGTTGTTAAAAGAATATACTCTGTTCCTACAAATTGTTGGAAGAACTCTGTCGGGCTAAAAAGAGTATGAAGTTTCACATAAAAACTAATCTACAGGAAAAGTCGAAAAGTTTGAGGAGTTCGAATCGAGAAAGGAGAAGAAGCATGGGAAGAAAGGCAAAAAAGGTCGAATGAAGTTCGGGAAACTAGACGATGACTCGGTGCAAGGCAGTACTGCAATGTCCAGTATTACCTTGAGTTCTACACGAGATTCTTTGCTGTATGATGACGAAGGAACAGCAGATGAAGAGGAAGAACATGACGACATTAGCACCGGTGGTAAATTACTGCAGAGAAAGAAAAGCCAATCAAAAAAGTCACCGGTTGGTAAGTAATTATCCCGATTGCAGAGAAATTTTTAAACATGAACATCTGCAATAAACTATTGTGTGTAGAATTTTCATTTTAATTTTAACCTTAAATTCAAAATTCTTCGGAATTATCTATGAGAAAGAAAAAAAGCGTGAATAACGCAGGTAAAACTGGGCAAAGACCATATCGTATATTAAATTTACTAGTATTTTTTTGACAAATCATCTTTGTGACTAATCATTTAAAATGACGTTTTTAGACAGCTCCGATTTTGTACCACCTCCCGGGGAAGAAGGCAAATATATTTTGACGAAGGTATATTCGTGTGTATTGGCACACGATCAAAACTATTTCGTTTAAAGTCGTAATGTTAAAGGAATTGAATGTTTTAGAAATTGGTGGAAAAAGTGCGAAAAGTGCCTGTTCTTCACATGATTTGTGGGGAAATAGACGGCAAGAGAAGTGATTTTCAGGACATGAATTTCTTTTATTTCATGAGAACCAGCGACGAGCCTGTACCATATTTCGACAATTACGAAGATTGTCATCGAGAAATTACGAATTATTTAATCGTCGGTTCTCTTCAGGGTCGATTTTTGGGAACCCTTAACAAGCTTCTCGTCCAAGTATGTAGTTTCCTAATCAATTCTCTTTCAGTTCTTTCCATTGGAATACATTCTAATTTATATTAGAACGTATACATCAGTAGAGTAAAAATTAAACAGTGCAAAATGTTAATGTACTACTTATTAGTCAATCGCTAGAAGCTAAACCTTAATGAGTCTTTTATTCTTGTTTACTTAAATTAGTTTACTATTTATCATACTTACATCCTATTATCTCCGGGGAAAATATATTTAATTGCCGACGAACAGTATTGTAACATGGCTGAAATTTAAATAGTAGCCAATTTTATTTCAGCTGATCTTACGAGACACTCGTCACGGGAAAATTGTGACGTAACCCTGTATCATAATACACTATTTTTTTCAGGTGTTCAAACCTTTGATAGAGAACCAATTCAGAGGGCCAAATTTTAGTTTGCGTTGGAAAATGGATGAAACAAGCTCGGTTTCAGAAGCATCCAGCTCAGAAAAGTTATCTACAACCCTGGCGCATATAGCGGACTCAGGGGTAAACTTATATGAAATAACAACAACTTCTTGTTTTGCCTACATTTTAAATCGTCAATTTAATATTGAGTATTTTTACTTACTGACATTTTATCAATTATCCTGGATCGTTATTGAATTTCTGACTGATACTGACCTTATTTTTTATCTTGTGCTTTCATTCTATTATCATTATTCATTTCATAACTCGATCACTATTATACATTAGCTTTTTATTACTTTATAAGTACTTTATTTCCTTCTTTTTCACGCGTTTGTTATTATTACAAATCGTCCACCAAATTATAGTCTATCATTAGTTCCAACTTACTTTCACAGAGTTCAGCGCTGAGAAAACCGTCGGATTATCGGCGGGTCACTCTAATGCTATCGAAGAAAGAGAGCGAGAGCATCGCGCAGGAATTGCAGGAGTTGGAAGAGGAGAAGGAAAAAGTGGAAATAGACGTAGCGAGCCAGGGAGCTTCAGCTTCAGCACAGTCGGAGATCAGCACCGGTGAATCCCTTCGGTCGCGGGAAGAAGGTTACAAGCTCAAGAAAATAAAGAGCGCGATAAAACGGCAGCACGGCAAAAAATTGGCCGTCTCAATTTCGGACTCGAAGTCGAGCAGATCTGTATCGTCCAGCACGAGAGACGAGCCGGAAAGGATAAGAGTGGACGAATCGGTAGTCGAACAAAGCAAGAAGGATATTCTCACGTACCTGGACAAGCTCATAGCCAGCGTGGAATGGTAATACGTTCTATCCTTTTTACGTGATTTTTTCCTTTGACTTTTTACTACTTTTCACTTTTTACCTTGACTTTTCGTATTACTCTTATCAATGTTTGGTTTTAAATGACAAAAATTATGCTATTTCCTAACACCTGTTACACAGATTTATATTTATCAATTATGTTATTCATGAATATTTCGGGGAAGCAGAATGAAAATTTTCGTTTAACACTTCTTTTACCAATTACATATCTCATTTCCCGCGATTCTTCGTTTCAATTCTGTGTCAGTCTATTTAATTCTCATTATAATCCTGCCGTCTTTGATTTTCTCGAAGGAAGTAAAATCTGTGAAACAATTAGTTCCTTCTCTTAATGGTTTCGACTTGTTCTTTTTGAAATGTCGGTAAATTGGAATAACTTAATTTTCACTTTTGTTTTACAGGACCCTGGAGCATGTAGAAAGCGACATTTTGTTAACGATGCCAAAAATCCCGGAGTTGGAGGACCCGACGATCACGGACGAGATTCTCCTGCGGAACAGGACAGTCATCGGTGCGTTGGAGGAGGCGGTTATATCCTGGGAGAAACACATCGGCAAGGTCCTGGCTTCTTATCGCGGCAAAGAACCGCAGGGAAAAGGACCAATGGCAGAGTGCGAATATTGGCAGGAAAGGGAAACGGCGTTGTCGGTGCTGGTCGAGCAATTGAAAACACCGTTGGTCAAGAGAATACCGGATTTGTTGAATGAAGCGCATTCGACGATACTTCCGGGCTTCGAGCACGTCCAGCAGGATCTGTGGAAACACTACGTCGAGGCCAGGGAGAATAACAAGTTCCTTCTAACGATTTCGAGATACTTCAAGCTCATCCGCGAGTCAGATTCATTTAGGACAATCACGGAATCCATTTGGCCGCTGATGAATGGCTTGAGAATGATTTGGGTCCTCTCCGGGTATTATAATTCCGAGGAGAAAATGGTAGCCTTGATGGAAAGGATATCTTGGCAACTCTGTCAGAATGTCGCGAAAAATCTCGACGTTAAAACGTTGTTCAGGTAAATTTAGTACTATTAATTTCGTGAAAATAATTAATTTGTTGGAGTCACAAAAATCTGATGTTACTAAAGTCTTATTTAAACAGTGCGAAACAATGCAAATTAGTAACACAGCGATGAAAACTTGCAGCAAGTTCAAATCTTAAATTAATATCTCGAAAGCACCAGCTTTCATTTTTTATCTCAAAGCTTGTATTTCTTACATTCAGTCACAGTGACACGAAAAATTTTCTAAGACACTAGAACTTCAGAACAAAAGAAATTTAGCAATTAAAGCAACGCAAATCAGCAGTACAACAACTGAGACTAATATCAAGTTTTAACCCTTAAAGCGTAATCTTAAATACACGAAAGTTCCTTCTTTATTGCAAAACTCGTATTTTTGTACCTGCAGTAGCTGAGACTCAACTTCCAACGATTCTTGACCTATGTACCTGATGCTACAGATTTATTACCGAATTTCATAAACCTCTTATTCCCTCGTCAGTCAACCGCTAGCTGAAGTGTTGGCAAAGACCGACGATGCTCACAAGATGATGAAGAGCTGGAAATCGTCATACTTGAAGACCCGTCAGGACATCGAGATCTCGGAGAAGGGTCAGCGCTGGGAGTTCGATCAAAAACGATTGTTCCGGGAGACCGAGTACATAGCCAGAGTGTGCTCGGACTTGAACACGGTCGGCAACGTGTTGGAGGACTTCCACAACGTTTTCGGGGTCGAGCTCAAGTCGATAATCAGCGACCCGGCGCATATTGACGCGATCGTTGAGAGGGTCGACGCGTTAATCGAGGCCGTTCGCGAGGCGGATTTCGAGGTTTTTCGGGAATTCAATAAGGAGAATTGGGACGCGACTATGGCAACGTTTTACACGGAGGTCGGGTACTTGGAAAACGACGGCAAGTACTTCGTTGACGAGTGCTTCGCTGTGCTGATAAATTCCGAGGATGCCCTTGAATTGCTCCTCAGGTTCAAGGACATCAAAACCAGGAAGGTCATTAAGGAATTATTGCTCTCCAAGTTTGACGTCATCATGCAACAATTCAGCAAGGAGATCAGCCAAGTCGAAGCAGTGTTTAATAAAGGTGATTCTTTTTTTAATGGTCTAACAAATGTAAAGGATTTCTAAAAACAACGAATAACGAATTTTTTAGGAGTATGTTCGATCACTTTGAATATTTGTCCGCTGTTGTGAATATTCGTGTGGTTTTCAAAACATCCCTCAAAAATAATGGGAGAAAGACTTTTATAGAAACTACTTTTGGCAGTATACGATAGTAAAATTAAAAATTTATCGAGACACAAACATTTTCACGATATCACCAATTTTTTAACAACTAATCATAAGCTATGTACGTCAAAACTCGAAAAATTCTAAAAAAGATTTACCAAAAATGGATCGATAAATCTGTAAATAACATTTTTTTTTCAGGTAAACGTGACCCACCATTGCTGTCCTACCATCCGCCGATGGCAGGGGCGATTTTCTGGGTGAGACAGTTATTTTACAGTCTGAGAAAACCGGTGCTCGTCTTTCAAAATATCCCGGAACTGAAACACAGCGAATTGAAAGGCCTTGCCTTCAGCCAGTATTTAGCTGTGGCGAAGCAGATGAAAACTTTCGAAGAAGAAAAATTCGAAAGCTGGCTTGGCCAAGCAAAACTCGTCGTTCTTGACACCATGAAGAGAAGTATTTTGAGAATGGTCCGATGCAACCGTGAAAAAGGTTCACATATTTCGTTCATTTTAGTTGCATTTTTTAAACCCTAGATGAGCAAGTTCAAATTCTCATACGAATATCGTGATATGGACCCGTATATGACCCAGATATAATTTTATAACATTTCAAAAGTAAAGAAATGAAATGATGATTTTTTATTGCGTTACATTAATATCAATATTTTTGTCAGACAAATGTAATTGTGATAATTTTTTAGCAACTATCATATATGACACTATTCGCTTTATTTCTAATAAAAAAATATATACATTTTCATGAATCTTTTTTTTTAATTTCGTTTCCTATCATCGTAATGTTTATTTTGTTCTGCAAGGGAAACTTATTAAATACATTATGCACAGGTACCTTGGTGTTTACGGAAGAAGTGAAAAACGGTGAAGCAAAATTCCAAGGCAGCGAAGTTTCGTCAAAGAAATCGAGAAGCAAAGACTCAACTTTACAGAACATTAGCCAACCAAAAATCGATACGATTCTGTCGAAACCAAGCATAGGTGAGTACATTTTTGCAAACAAACGAATCAACATTAGAATTTAGTACAGATAGAATTTAGTACGGAAGATTGTTGACAAAAATGTAATGACAATTTTTGAAATAAACTGAGGTAATAAAAACAAAATATTATTAGACATATTGGTTAAATTTGTAGAATTGTTTCATCATTTTGTTACGTGTCACACAATTGATCAGTGGTTTATTTCATAATGTGTCATAATATTCTGAAAAAAATGATAACGTAGATTGCAAATATTTCTTATAATTCTTCCATTTTCTAGGAATTAGAACTCAATTATTCCTGTTTACTTAATTAAATGATATAAACGTATTACATATTTACAAAATGCATTTGGCGGACATAAAAATTGATACAACCTTCCAACATCTTTAGAAAATAGCGCTTAATATAATCATTTCAATCATAATACATTGGGATTTTCTTTGCCAGAAACCGGCAGTTCTGTAATTGGTGATTCTAAAACAGCTTCGGTAAAAGGACAAAACCGCATTACTGATAAAACCGATAATAAAGGATTGGGCAATCTGCAGAAAAGTCAGAAAACTGCGATTTCTTCTGCTAGCGCAAAGCCTGGGGCTCATGAGTCCACAGTTTCGTGGACTGAATTCATGCGGGACTCGTTATTAATCGAATGTCAATTACGTTTTCAAGTAAACTTCAACTCGGATATTTTCGAAACGATCCGTGAGGTATGCCGATACTTTCAAAAAATTTATCAAGAGTTTTGTCAATTTTGAGACCACCTGAATAATCCTACGCACAATTTAACAAAATTTAAACAGTGCCACTGCGAGCATTTTCTTGGTAATAAAATGTTTAATTAACCAATAGGAGATTCAATTAAATATCTCTCTAATGTTTTCGTAAGCTTATGGACGATTTCTCAACGAATTGCCCTGGTATGTTTCCTAAGATTGACAAAACTTACTTTTGGCTACGAGTATCTCTTGTTGGAAGGCATGAATTTGATTTATTGAAGAGTTTCGTCGAGGCCGCAGGCAGAATTAATGGAGCAAATGGGATTTAAACTACCTGAGATAATCAGGGACGTTGGGTTTCAAAGGGATCGTCTCCGACGTGATATTGATGCCACGGAGAAGATGATCGATGACTATAATGCCATAATTGAAAAACTCGATAGAGCTGATGTAAGTCGTGAAAAAATTCCTCAAACGAAAAATATCTAACATCAAAATGTATACCTAATATATACATGATTGTCCTATTTTCTCAATATTTATAGTTAGCTCAACATTAATCGATATTTCTAATAAAGAATTCAGTAAAAAAAGAATAATTGCCAAATGTAAAAGTTTCAAGATAAGAAATTTACGTCACGTTACGTCACGTTTGTTTTTCTACAAAAACTTTTTAATTACGCAAATTTTGCTACTTATAACTTCGATATACACGATTTACGATGTGTTTCATTGAAAAAATCGTTTTAATTTCATTCTATGAGTATTAGTGTCCATAAAAAATGTACCTATCGATTTTTATGATTGACCTTTGTCAGTTAAAGTGTAAGTGAGTAAAGAACATTTGTGTTATCAATATACAGATACAGCTTCTGAGAAATGTTTTGCTTCCGATCGAAAAGCAAATAAAGCCCGGCGTAACGCGTTACAATTGGAATTCGTTGAATATTTCGGATTATGCGGCAGTCTGTGCGAAATTGTTGAGGAATTTGAGCTCGATAGTGGACCAAGTTAACCACATGAAGAACGATCTGGACCAACGAATCGAAAATGATATTCAGTCGTATAATTTGTTTACTGCCACGAGCGAAATGTCCGAAACCGAAAACATGCTGATGTGCAAGGTTCGTCTAAAATTATACATCAATCACTAAATGGATTTTACTAACTCGTATGGATTTCATTAACTTGTTTGTATCTATCTTTAATAAGTATAATTACAATGACATCTATGTATGAGGAAGTACATGCAATATATATAGAACATCTTGCAAAACATTCGTAGAATTTAGTTTAGTTTTGCATCTATTAATAATCCATATTATTACTGTATGTACTGTACTAATACAATCATATTAAAAAGTAGATCAAAGTGGCGTCTGATTTAATTATTTTTTTATTACGGGGATGAAGATTTCTGGTTACATGCGAGTGTCTTCTTATAAAAAATTCGTTTATTATTAATTGTCTCTTTGTCTGTGGAAGGCATACTTTTTAGAAGTCGAGAGCAAGCGAAACGAAATTATTTCTGGGATGTTGAAGACGTACGATACTGTTGGTCCAATGTTGATGAAATTTGAGAGCCTCGTGCAGCATACTTCTACAGGAAGATGTCCGTCGATGCGATTACTCTACGAAAGATACGAGAGAAAAGTGTTCGACGTACTTGCAAAGTGAGCCAATCAAGATTTAACATATTTAATTACGTTATTAATTATTGAAACATCCAACGAGCACAAGAAATATACAATAAAATATTTTATCGCATTTGACGCCTGCTGTCAAATTTTATTATTCATAAAAATGTCTATTATGGTCATCGATTCTTTTTTTATTTTCGATGTACCATGTTTTCATACTATTAAGAAAATTTCAATGGTATTAATGAAGAAATATTGTTTCTCGTTCTTAACTTTGAAATGTATCTTTATTCTAAAAGCATGGTCCAATAGATTTGTTTCGCGTTATTAGGTGTATGATCGAGAATTTGGAGGTTTTCAATAGCAAATTAATGGGGAATAAGGCAATATTTCAAATCGACGCCATGTTGCCGGCGTCGGACGTTATATTACGGTCATCTCCCAGCGAGGTTTACAATATCGTCCTGCACAATGTAAAGGACTTGCTGCAGAGGCTAAAGGGATTTCGCAGATGGATGAATGGTACATGTTTGGAATGTAAACCGCAGAAACAGGAGGGGACAGACGAGGAAGAAATCTTCAGTTTCTTCGAGGATATTATGATGATTCAAGTATTCAAACTCCTTTCAATATTAAAAAAAACAATGTGAAGAATAAAGTATTCCAATCCATAATTCACCATTAAAGAAAAATAATTTATTTTACTATTATTTTAATATTTGTATTTGATCAACATTGACATTGGCGATAGAAATCTTTTTCGCAATTCAATTATGTCTAATTATTGACATAATTATATTATATTCTGTTGAAATAATGAATTGACCAATTACGATGCTAACTATTTGTTTCCATCCGTCATGTTTTCAGTCGATTAACGATCTGATCGTCAGGATTCAAGGTACAATACACAAGTTAGCGATAGAATGTAAGAGGTACTTGCAGAGGTGGAAGAAATACTCGAAATTGTGGTCCCTGGATAAAACTTTAGTCTGCGATAAATTCGCGGCGACGAAACCGTCACTTGCAAAATACGACGAGATGTTTACGTTTTACGAAGGCATCATCGACGAATTGAAAGAAATGAAACCTTACTTCGACATTAAAAGCATTCGGTAATTAAATGTATCATTACCTGATTTCTGTTTTACCGACAAATTATAACACATCATTTCAAAATTTATTAAAACAGTTTGAACAAAGAAATAGAAGTTTCAAGCTAAGGACTCAATGCATGCTATTTATACTGCTAATGTAATTGCGTAAATAGCATTTGAATTGCGACGACTTCGAATTGCAACTTGTTCATTGATTTTGTGTATTGTCGAAAAAGGATAAATTTGGAGCCACTGCTGAGGGCCATCGATAACCATGCGATGGAATGGAAACAAATGCTCGGCCAACGTCTGCTTGAGGAAACATTAGGATCGATGGATCAATTGAGCGCGACGATCGAGCGGTTTCGCAGCGAAGTCGAACTCGTGATAACCGGTCTCGATCGTTTCATCGTAATTATGCAGGCCATTGCCGATGTCCGGAAAATGGCCGTCCAAGCGGAAGTCCTCTATACGTCCTACCAGGTTTGCTCGTCATTCGTATTTAAATATTAATCAATGACCAAGAATAGCTTGTTTTTTACGGAAATCTTCAAGAGATGTGAAACGTTTTTTGAACGACAAAGTAGGTACATTTTTTATAGAGAAAAATAGCGAGTGGTAGTTCATCGTTTGATAAAAGAAATGTATACAATGATAAAGTATTTTATGATGATTAATTGTAAATAAGTAAAATAACAACAATATACGGTATGTTGAAAGATGATAGATTTTCTTACTTTCGCTGAGCATCGTCGTCTGTTTTTTCATTTCATTCTTCTACGGCGTAAGTTATTCATTTATTCTTTAACACATTTGTCTGCTGTATCAAATATTTTCTTGTCGTTCACGCTTTTAAAGATCGGAACATTAAAAAAACTAGCAATAAAATAGCATAAAGAGCGATAGATCAATAATGACATAAAAATGGCATAAAAATCGTGTATTACGAATTACACGAAAAGTGATACATTAAAAATGGCTTAAAACTCGCATGAACCCTTAGGAAACTTTTCGCGCTTTACGTTCGTACAATGTGAAATTCTCTGAAACGGACGAGAAACGAGCTTACCAGATACAAACGGATTGGGAATCGTTGTACCTCGGAGCACTTTACAGAGCAACCACTCTAGAAAGCACGTGCGACAGATTCGCCGAAGAAACTGAAGAAGAAATTGCGAAATTCGTGAAGGAACTCGAAGTCTTCGCTGAGGATTTCGAAACGAATGGACCGGGCAGCGTTGGCGAAGACTTGGAACTTGGTTTGACGAAAATGAAGGTTAATATCTATAAAAAAAAAACACTGTGTTATGAATTTCACAATATTGTTCTTTAATATAGCTGCCGTGGCTGTATTTTATGAACAAAGAAACTTGTAAATTTGCGAATTCTTAATGTTTTTATTTCGAAATACATTTAGATATAATAATCAGTAGTCGTAGAAGTAGAATATACACTGAGAACAAATTAGGGATCATTTTTTTCAAGAATAACTTTCACGTTTAAGGAATTTCCGAAAATATCCATGCCTCAGGGGGTATTTCCCTTTTTCTGACTTAAACAATGGAACGTATTAAACCTTAAGACGATAACTTATAAATGTTATTTTATATCAGGCAATGCTTTCATGTAGCGTTTCAGTATCTCTGTATCCCATTGTTCATGAAACATTTGAAAAATGATAGAAATCCAATTCTTTAGGACTACGGGAAAATAATCGAGGAGCTTGAGGAACGTCGCGAACGCTTGGTGAACTCGGAGATCCTCTTCGATTTGGAGTCGACGGATTTCTCCGACTTCCTGAGGATCCGGAAGGACTTGGAGGGCATGGGGATGCTTTATGCCTTGTACACCGAGCAAAAAAACGCGCGGGACATGTGGGCAAAGACTCTCTGGGTGAACTTGAACCCTCAGGAACTGATCGACGGGATGGAACAGTTCATGAGGGAATTTCGCAAGTTGCCGAAGGAAGTGCGAATCCTGAAGGTCGGAGAAACTCTCGAGGCCGAAATGAAGAGCTTCAAGAACTCGGTTCCTCTGTTCGTGGAGCTGAAGAACGAAGCTATGCGTGAGAGACACTGGAACGATCTCATGGAAAAGACTGGACAGTACTTCGATATGACGACGGACAGGTGTGACTGATTAACTATATTTTTAACTCTCGTTCAATGAACGACAAATTTAACAAACAGTAAAGGTGCAAACGCAACGAGTACAACTCGATTACAAAAGTGCCGTAATTATTTTCGTGTTAGTTTTGTATTTAACAGAGTTAAAAAATGAAATCTATAAATATTGCGTAGACTGTGCATCCGGGACAAAGTTCTGTGTTAAATTTTACCTAATACTGCCAGCTATTCCGGGTTAATTTTGTGCGACTCTTAAATAATTAGGTAAAGATTAATGCATACTTTACTTACAAACGGAAATGAAGTACTGAAAATGTATGAACACAACATTATGTTTGTATTTGACATAATATTTCAATGAACGTGAACTTGTGCGTGTGTTTGTATGAATGTTAATATTAAATTTCAGGCGAATCGTTTGACGGTCCCAGTAAACAGTTAGAGGATTATATCAATTTTAAACAGTAGTAACACATGTAGAAAGCGAAAATGGTTAAAAAATAACTAATACTTGTTGATAATTGACTGTTCCTGTGTAAATTTTAGGAATCGACAAATCTCGATTCTACAGTGTCATTAATAATAGACTATATTAATTAACTAAAGACATATTTGTCAAAAATTTTAAAAGCTAGCGGGTTCAAAATAACTAATAATGGAGCGGTGAGTGGAAAAACACTTCCCTCGTGGATTTTATTACGTTGTTCAAAATCGGAGCATTTTTTTTCAAGATTTACGCTGGAGAATATGTTTGCCATGGAACTTGGCAAGTATCAGGACATAGCGCAGAGCATCGTCAGAAATGCAGTGAAAGAATTGGCTATAGAGAGAGGCATAAAAGAAATAGCAGAAGTCTGGAAAAATATGGAATTCACCGTAGTCAGACACGCTAAGGGTACGAATAATTTTACGGATTCATTTAATGCGTATTTCATCTGACAAGCCTTCAATTTTTGTTCTGACAAAACTACTAGAATAGTTAAGAAAGTTTTTACAATCGTTTCATGTTTAATTACACGTCTTTAATTTAAATTTAATCACAAAGTGTTAGCGAAGCAACTATCTTGGTTATCTTTATTTTACTTCATTTACTTCACTTTGTCATCCCATTATAATTATTCTGATTCTAATTTTAGTTAAAATTCTTACCTTTCTACACAAATTTCAATAAAAAGTAAGACTATTAACACAACTTAACCTCCCCTAAAATTATCTATTTATGTTTTCCTCAAATATTATTTAATGTCTTCCTTTCTTTTCCGTAACTTTGTATACGAAATTTAAAAAGCAAGGATACTGTTTAAAAAAATGTTGATAAATTCGGTAATATCAATGAGACTGGACTCCACAATAAATCCCATAAAATGTTATGTTTTGTGGAACTAAGGATTCGAGGACCGTGGATATATATTGGGTTCCGTGGACGAGATCAACCAAGTCTTAGAGGACAACATGCTAACCGTGAATGGAATGGCTGCATCGCAATTCGTCGGCCCGTTTCTCGGGACTGTGCAGAAATGGGAAACTACTATGCACACAACCGCCGAGGTCCTTGAACTTTGGGTGGACCTGCAGAGGAAGTGGCTGTACCTCGAAGGTATCTTCGTGGGCGGTGATATTCGCCATCAACTAGCGGAAGAGGCGAGAAGATTCGACGAGATCGACAAGAATTACAGGAAAATTATGATCGACACGGCTAAGAGACTGAAGGTCATCGAGTGTTGTACGAGCAAAGGTAAAGGCATTGGAAAATATGGTAAACTGGAGATTAAGCAATGAATAGCTTGCCATGATCAGTTAATTGATTATTCGTAATGGGTAATGATTCATTCCGGTTTCAATGTGAGTTTCGAATTTATATTATAATAACGTTATAAGTTTAAGATCGCTGATGTTAATACAGGTAATATGTAGGGATATCTAAAAAATATGTAAGAGATATACAATATATTTATACACATGTCCTTTAAATAAAATATGCAAAGAAATGCGATTTCAGAATTGATGAATAACACAATAAACTTCTGTGCAAATCCATCACATCTTTATTTTTCTTTGATAAAAATATGGATTTGTATAAACATTTGCAGTCTATTTATAAAACAAGGATCACATTGAGTACTGCTTGAAACGACAATTTAGTTGAAACTCAAAAATCTTACACGTATAACAAACACATTTAGATAACAAGAACTGATAAAGTCTGTTATAAAGCTATAGTTTACTGTAATATTATAAACTATAATGAATTATAAATCTGTAACGATTTATTGTAAAAAAAAACACGTATTACTACGAGCAGGACGAAAAGAAGAATTTGAGGCAATGATAAACGGTCTGGAAAGGTGCGAAAAATCACTCGCGGATTACCTGAGTACGAAAAGGGCGGTTTTCCCGCGATTTAATTTCATCAGCGACGACGAGTTGCTGGGAATTTTGGGGAGCAGCGAAGCTACGGTCATTCAGGAACACATCGGCAAAATGTTCGACAATCTCGACAGACTGAAGTTTTCCATGGACTTCACGGACCGTACGGAAGCCACGGCTTTCGTTTCCGCCGAGGGAGAAGTCATGGAGTTCCGAGAATCGGTGATAGCCGAAGGAAAAATAGAAGACTGGATGTCCCTTGTACTGAAAGAAATGATACGATCCAATCGATATTTCACAAAGAAAGCTGTCTACGATTATGGCAAGGTCGGGTATTCCTCTAAAAAAATTATGATTGAAGAAATCTCTAATCGGAGAAAAATGTTACGGTTCGGGCGCTTTACGCAAAAATTGTTGGGGAGATAAAGTTGTAGCGTTTTTCTTCGATCATAGATTTCATAATACGATGTAGTTTTACGAACGTGTATCACTTTGCCGACTGCAGATGTATTGAGTGACGCGTTATAATCTTATCTGGAAAATTATTCGATATTCGTGAAAATGTTTCGCGCAAGACTTACTTTGTCCTAAGGCAGAGATCTTAAGATGAACGGACTTTTCTTAGGTAGAGCTGTCCTTCAGATTTCAAGGTGACCTTTGAATTTTTTAAACGCACAGATCAGAAGAGCGCGGACGGAATGGATTTTGGATTTCCAAGGCATGATGATCCTCGCGGCCAATCAGATTTGGTGGACTGCAGAAGTAGAGAATATCTTCGCTAAAATCTCGAAAGGTCATAAACGGGCCATGAAGGAGGTACAATTTTTCCAATAAAACTCTACGCCCATTATAACGTTTCATTTATTTTGTGAAAAGATTGGTGACGTAACTAATATTGTTACTGTTAAATATAACGTACCAAACAAAAGACACTTCACTTACGGATCTCAATCAATAACTCATAGCATGCATTTGACAAAGCAAACAATAAAAATGCAAAGAAAAAACCCTCGACTACGGAATAAACTTTATGAAACATATCAAATTAATAAAAACGTTTCTTGAAATTGACGAAGAAACATTACAAAAAAAAAATTATCGGAAAAACAGAAGTTAAAAGTAAAAGGAAAAAAATCGCTTAAAAGTGAGGAGATCGTGTAGAAAAATTCGCGTAAAAAATAATAAAATTCTCTTCAAAGACCTGATTCCACGAATTGCGGTATGACACATTTTTTATTCCTTACGCGCGCATGGGTTTACAGTATTTGCAAGAGTTGAACGAACGTTTGGACCAAGTCGTTATCTTGCTGGGCAGTGATAAGCTTTCAAGAAACGACAGGAAGAAACTCGACACCGTTTTGACGATAGACGTACACATCCGAGACATCGTTGACAATTTTGTCGTCTACGGTATAATGGATGCAATGGAATTCGAGTGGGAAAGCCAATTAAGGTGTGCAAAAACTTCCTTTTCAGAATATTTTTCAGTTACGTTTACTTATTCAGTTAATATCAAATCATACGGTAACCAGGGACAAATAATTGACTTCACATTTTTCTGTATATTTCGTGCATGTGTACTTGTATATTTTTTTTGTACTTCCTGCAAAGCCCGACACATTTTACCTACTTATAACCCATGATGCATCGATAGTTTTCTTAAAAAATATTGTCATATATGTAAACACGAAATAATGAAATTAAACATTGGAATATCCCTGTCATTTCCTTCCTTCACCCTTCTACACAATACCTCCCCCCCTCTGCGTTTTGTTCGAGAAACAATAATTCCTTTTCTGCTTATTAAACTCCATTTCAATGAAATTGCATCATTTTTTGGACCTCAATTTTTAATCTTCTAAAAATGAAATGAAATACGTTCCAAACAAATACGAGTTTACCTCATGTTTCGATATATTTATTTGCCTGATGGGTAATTCTAGTGCAATGATTTAGATTCTACTGGGTTCACGACTTGGACAACGTTTGGATGAATCAGTGCACGGGAAGCTTTGAATACGGTTACGAATATATGGGACTCAATGGCAGACTGGTCGTGACTCCACTGACAGACAGAATATACTTGACTATCACGCAAGCACTGTCCATGCACCTTGGTGGTGCACCTGCTGGTTAGAAACTTCATTGTAACGTGAATTTCTTAATAGCAAAATTAATTACAATCATAAATGATAAATGGAATATGCTGGAAATGTCTAAAACTGAGGAAAAAAGTCCATTTTTTGTGATATTTTGTGGAAGTATTCAAAAAATCAGGATTATTTGTAATAAGTGTATTAATAAATCAAATGAACGCATTGCCCTTAGAAATGTTTATTCTTCAATAATTTGTCAACCCGGATGACAATGTAGTTATGATACATAAGGAATATCTAATATTTTATAAAATTTTGTTTCATTCTGTACATGTATTTTTAAGTACGTCCCTTTACTTTATTTTTCGGGTTCAATGAAATAAAACGAACAGGTCCGGCGGGTACTGGAAAAACTGAAACCGTGAAAGACTTGGCGAAGGCTCTGGGTCTTCTCTGCATCGTCACGAATTGCGGCGAGGGAATGGACTACGTTGCTATCGGGAAAACCCTCGGCGGTCTGGCTCAGTGCGGTGCTTGGGGCTGTTTCGACGAGTTCAATCGTATTGACGTCTCCGTATTATCCGTCATATCGACACAATTGCAAACCATTCGAACTGCTCTTCAAGTGAAGGCCAAGAGGTTCATGGTACTGGCGAAAACCGATAACTCTTCACCAATCCCTTACTTTTTTGCATTCCAGAAATAGACTATAAGACAGACATTGGTAATTTTCAGTGAGTTCGTTCTGAAATCAGGCCTATTAGGCAAAACGCCTAAATGAGAAACTTTAGCGGAGCGTTGCCGTTGATACAGGAATTCCTTTTTTTTAGTTCGAAAACGAAGACATCGTTTTGGACTCGAAAGTCGGTATTTTCATAACGATGAACCCCGGTTACGCTGGTCGCACTGAACTTCCGGAATCCGTGAAGGCTCTCTTCCGGCCGGTCGTTTGCGTTGTGCCGGACAACGAATTGATCTGCCAGATAATGCTCTTCAGCGCGGGTTTTCTCGGTGCGAAGATACTCGCGAAAAAGATGACCGTCCTGTATTCCCTGGCCCGCGAGCAACTCAGCAAACAGGCGCACTACGATTTTGGTCTGAGGGCCTTGAAATCCGTTCTCAACATGGCCGGTCAGCTGAAGAGAACTTCCGCTGACCTGTCGGAAGATGTCGTACTAATGAGGGCCCTCAGGGACGTGAATTTACCGAAATTCATATACGAGGACGTTCCCCTGTTTTTGGGTCTCATAGCAGATCTTTTCCCTGACGTTGATTGCCCTAGGCTCGGGTATCCAGATTTTAATAAAGCCGTTGAGGAAACCCTGGAGGAAGATTCCTATGTCCTGTTGCCGAACCAGGTACAATTAAAAAATCCAACAGGATTCAACGAATAGAATTTTCGTTACTGCAATTCACTGGAAAGCACAATATTCGGATAATAAAAGAGTTATGCTTTAAGTATTGAAATTAAGAAAATCTTATTTTCTTAATATCTAGCGAGTTAAAGATCATCTTTTCTGATCTTGCGCAGAATAAATAACATTATTGAATGAATTGGATATAGATCGACAAGGTGGTTCAATTATACGAAATTATGATGACGAGACATTCAACGATAGTGGTCGGTCCGACAGGCGGTGGAAAAACCGTCGTCATCGAAACACTTTGCAAAGCTCAAACTCGACTAGGCAAACCTACGAAGCTTTACATATTAAACCCAAAAGTAAGATACTCTTTAACAAGGAAACTGTATAAATTATCGTTAACTCTTCGTAATCTTTCTTTTTTAAATTACAAAACAATGCAGATACAATTCGGACAATTCTTGTATTTCATTTTTCTATGCGAAATGTATGTCTCCATTGATTTTGAAATTGTATCATTTATGTTATTTGTAATGATACACTGTAACGGAAGCTAAGAAAATTTGCAAAAGGTTACTAATCCTGCATTTACATAGAATTAATGAACATTTAAGTAATTGCAATATTATTTAAAAAACTACTTAACCTTGGCCATGTGTTAAAGGCTTGCACAGTAATTGAATTATACGGGGTGCTGGATCCAGTGACACGCGACTGGACAGACGGAATTCTCAGCAATATTTTCCGCGAGGTGAACAAGCCTCTTGAAACCGGAAGAAATGACCGGAAGTATATACTCTTTGACGGTGACATTGATGCCTTATGGATTGAAAATATGAATTCCGTGATGGACGATAATAAGCTTCTCACTTTGGCCAATCAAGAACGCATTAAAATGCAAAATCACTGCAGCTTACTGTTCGAGGTATGTATGTAAATTTAAGATGATTCACGTTTCTGTTCAAGCAAGTACGTATCCGAAATATTTCAAAAATAAGGACTGTAATATTTCACTGAAATCTCTTAAAGAGTCTCCAGACAGTATCGATTATATGCATAAAGTTATTACTTAATTAACGATAACGAACGCTTTTTAAAGAAACAAATATATTTTACTGGTGATTCAATGAATTAGGCAATCGGACGACTTAAAACTATTGGTAAAGCCTTAAAGTTCTTATAAAGCTTAAGCATTTTACGTTTTTTATTGTGACAGGTTGGTGATATGCAATATGCATCGCCAGCAACCGTTTCCCGAGCTGGCATGGTCTACGTCGATCCGAAAAACTTGAGTTACCAGCCTTACATGGACAAATGGATTCATTCTCGAAACAAAAGCGAACAAGATTTTTTTAAGCAAATGTGTGAAAAATATGTGCACGGTGCTTTGAAACTCATATTGGAAGCGAAGTACGGATTGCAATCCGTCGAACCGTTGAAAATGATTATACCTCAATCAGGACTTAATATGGTTCGTTTGAAATTTATAACAATTTTATTTAACAGTGTATTGCATTATTTATTGTTATGTATATATTTCATTGTATATATTTCATAAATTTAATGACATAATTTTGTAATAAAACCTCTTATCATTGTAATACCGAAATTCGATTAGCGCAATTTAAAATCGTTGTATTAAGGAGAAAACTGATTTTTTACGAGTTAAATCTAATTTAATTTAAAACTACGTTACGGTTAATTTAGTGGGTATTAAATTATTAGGTGATTCAGCTTTGCCACATGATCGACGGACTATTTTCGTTGCTTGACGAGGATTCAAAGAAAGTTACCGATGAAAATGAAGAAATGGAAAATCAGAATGTTATTCAGATGCCAACGAAGGAGGAATTTTGGGAATGTTTGTACATCGAAGCGTGTTATTGGTCCTTGGGTGCAACGTTGCTTCCCAAGTCTCGTCTACAATTCGACGAGTACATGAAGAAAACGAGCGGTATTATGCTCGTCGAAGATACGGAAGACAAGCCGGCAACTACACGTGAGTTACTAAAAACTACTTTTACAAAAACGTATTACGCAAAGAAACATAACGAAGCTAATTATCCTCAGAATAATTCATGACTATTGATTTCGTCATTATCCTTAACCGAAGGATTCAGAATTATAAGATGTTTCGGGAATACAGTTAATTTTTCAGGAGAGCAAAGGATAGGATACAATCTTAATTCTAATATAATTGTAATTCTGTATGGAAATAATTTTTGTCTGATTAAGAACTGTCTCTTAAAGGATATAGTAAGGTTAAATTACGGGACTTTTATGAAATAGGCTACCTTCCGATTCTCTTCAAAACGCTCTTCGACTACGTGCTGGACACGAAGAAGAAGATCTGGCTCAGCTGGAAATGGTTGGTACCGTCGTACGTTCACGACCGTACGATGAATTTCTCGGAAATCTTAGTGCCAACCATCGATACTATTCGTACGACGTGGTTCGTTGGTTTAATGAACAATTTGCGAAGGCCGGTGTTGTTGGTCGGAGAATCCGGTACGTCGAAAACCGCCATCGTCAATGAGTTCCTCAGGAACTTGAACCGCGAAAAATATGTAAGTTAAAAATTCAAAATTAATGCTCAGAGAAACTAACATAGAAAAATGATATTTTTGACAATGAACCTTGTGCGCTTGGCGTAGAATCAGCTTTTAATAAATTTCTCCTCGAGAACTACGTCGATGGACGTGCAAAGAACGATCGAATCTGTACTCGAGAAAAGAACACGAGAAGTGTATGGACCTACTGCTGGGAAGACTTTGATAATTTTCATCGACGACATGAACATGCCAAAAGTCGACACATACGGCACCCAGCAGCCAATTGCCTTTCTTAAATTACTTTTCGAAAGAGGTGGTTTTTACGACAGAGGCAAAGATCTTACCTGGAAATACATTAAAGACATCTGTAAGTTTTCCGCTGCTTGCCAATTACTTTCATTAATCTTTAACAAACTCTAAAATAGAACGAAACTGTAGCAATGTAATATCAATGATTATAAATGTTTCTATTAATCTTTATCAATGTTTCTCCATGTGTGAAAAAAGGTTAAAATGGGAATCAGATATTCTTATCAAATATATTATATAAATATTCTTATATTACATAAATATTCTATAAAATATTCCTTTTCTGTTTTTAATATAACGTATTTGTTACACAAAATTTTTATGGAATATATTTAGTTGAATCTTTCTGTTCGAACGTTAACCAATACTCTTACAAATTGTTTATTAACTTTTTCAACCAGCTGGAAGCGTATCATTAATTACATTTGTTTTGCAAATAAGCATTATTGGTTTTAGTTAATGCTTAACATTAGTGTTATGTACGACAGAGAAATTGTTTAAAATCTCACTGTTCTTGCACAGGTTACTTAGCAGCAATGGGAGAAGCTGGAGGTGGTAGAAACGTTGTAGACCCTCGATTTATATCAAAATTTTCCGTTTACAACGTGACCTTCCCGGCTAACGAAACCCTCGACTATATTTACAAACGAATATTGTCGGGTCATTTGGAAATTTTTCCCCAAGTTGTACAACTCACCGCGGAAGATCTCGTACAAATCACCCTTCAGCTTTATGAGGTCATTTTCCCCGTTTGAGTAAAACTTATTCAAAAGTGCATATTCCACGATATTTTTGTATAACGGAAGAAATGATCTTTTTAGGTGATTACAAGAGAATTGTTACCAACGCCGGCCAAGTTTCATTATATTTTCAACATGCGAGACTTGTCGAGGATTATGGCTGGTCTTTTGCAAAGTCATCCGGAATATTTTCCAACTGCCAAACAATTCGTGAGACTCTGGAGAAACGAATTTGTCAGAGTCATTTGCGATCGTCTTATCAGTAGCAAAGTAAGTACGCGATTGATGACAACAAAATAGAAATGCGAATAGAAATTATTTTACTACAGTTATGACTGCAGTTATTTATATTATTATACTTATGACTACTTATAATCCTCACAAGCGATAAACATTATTTTTTAGATGAACAATTCCACTTTATTTCAGAGAATTAGGATTAAAAGAATTATATTCGGAATTGAAATAATTCGTATGAAATTACATTACAGAAAAATAATCACCCATATAGAAATAATAAAATTTAATAAAAGATATTGTCAACTCATTACTTTTTAACAAAACGTAGTACGAATTTTTCAATTCCACGCATAAATAACAAAATCGTAAAACTTTCTTAAATCTTATTTGTATCACGCTAAGCTGTAAGTTTTCATTGTTTCATAGTAAGATAAAATATTCTCGCTCACATTGTACATTTAGGATGAAGAATTAGTCTTCAACAATATAAGGGACAAAATTTCATCGGTCTGGTCGGATTATCCTGAAATAATCGAATACAGCTTGAGGAATCCACTTTTATTCGGGGACTTCAGAAATGCCTGCTACGAAGAAAAACCACGATTCTACGAGGATTTGTTGGACTACGAAGCTGTTTACAATCTTTTCATGGAGGTTAAATTATATCGTACTACGATTTTATGACCCTTGAAATGATAAGGAATTTTAATAATCGTCACACTTCCTGATTCACCCTCCACATCCTAGGACAGAAAAATTTCTGATTAAAAAATAAATACTTACACAGATTTCCCAATCCGCAATTGTCCCTCTTGTGTTGACTTTTAAAAGTCCAGTTAAACCATTAACATTTTCATTAAATTATATTTACCATTTAAAACTGCTACTAGAAATATAGAAATAAACATTTTTCAAATCACGTTTCAAGCATTTACATATTTTTTATTAGAATCAAAACTTTATTGGTACATGAACATATCTGCGAGCACTTGTGTGTTATTTGGCAACATATTCGCATAATCATTTTTTCAAAAACTCATTCTTTCTAAACATGGACGAATTACAAAATATATTTACATATCGCCGACCTGTTTTTGCATCAACAGATCTTAGAGTGGTTTAAAAAACCCGGAGCAAAGTAAACATGGATCCCTGTGTATCGTCGAATTACAAAATATATTTACATATCGCCGACCTTTTTTTTGCATAAACAGATCTTAGAGGACTACAACGAGAAGAACCTGACGAAAATCCACATGGTACTTTTCAACGACGCTTTGGAACACTTGACTAGGGTGCATCGTGCGCTGAGAATGCAGAGGGGTCACGTACTGGTCGTTGGAATCGGCGGAAGTGGCAAACGGTCGGTCATAAAACTAGCTTCCTTCGCCGCGGACTGTGAAATTTTCGAGATCACGCTGAGCCGGGGCTATAACGAGACGTCGTTCCGCGAGGACATGAAATCCTTGTACAGTATGCTCGGTATGGAGAATAGAAGAATGGTATTCCTCTTCACGGCTTCTCACGTCGTTGACGAAAGCTTTTTGGAACTCGTCAATAACATGCTGATGACGAGCGCGGTGCCGGCCTTATTTAACGATGAAGAAAAAGATAACATAATTGGGTCCTGCCGGGAAGAAGCTGTCCAAGCTGGATTCGGTGTCGCCAAGTTAGACCTCTTTTCTAGAATTTTAATCACTCAAAATTTACCGATTTAATCCATTAACATTTTACAATTTTATCGGTAATTTATAACGATGTTTCGTAAGTTTTTGATAAAATGGCTATGCGCAAAGTAAGATGGTCCTCTATTAGTTTAAAATATGTATGAGAAATAAAGTAATAGGTTATTGAAGAGTAAAGATCACAAGAAAATATGCACAGTTAAATGTTCACGAGTTATTTCGCTAGTATTTCATATTTTAATAAATTGAGTTAACTTTATATGTTTCGGGAGAAACAAATATTACAAATATTTTCTTACTATACAGTCGCACTAATAGGAAACAACAATTATGACTGTGTTACATAATAATGACACTCTGAGAAAATAATAAAGACAAAAAATACTTTAAAGAGTGTGTAAACTTGAGGAATTGATATTTTAGGTTTTGCTTTAAACAGTGTTTGGTTATTCTTCAACGAATGTTGAGATAAACTAATTTTCTCGAAATTGTTATAGGGAAAACGTGTGGTCTTATTTCACGAAAAGAAGCATCAACAATTTACGAATCGCACTGTCGATGAGTCCATCGGACGATACACTGAGATCGCGTTGTCGAAGTTATCCTGGACTGGTGAACAGCACTACAATAGACTGGATGTTCCCGTGGCCGGAACAGGCTTTACTTGCAGTAGCCAATGTCATTCTCAGAGAAGTAAATCCACGCTCGATCCTTTTCTTACGCGATAGATTGATTCCGAGAATTCTCGCGTAAAATAAAATCGTGCAAAGAAATACATAACTCTCGTGTACGTTTGATAGATCGGTTGGAAAAATGAAAGAATCACGTAAAAAGTGACAGAAACTTGACCGAATACGAAAAATTTCGAATTGTACGTTACAGTTTGGGTAGATTTTAGGTTTAATACATTTTCACGTAAGTCTAAGTAGTAAGTCAAAGTATTGTTTACGTGTTATAGGATCAGAGTGTCGCTGAATATCACAGAGACGCAATTGTGCAACACATGGTTCATGTGCATTCGTCAGTTTGTCAATACACTGTTGATTTTTTCGCGAAATTACGCAGGAAGAATTACGTGACGCCCAAGCATTATCTCGATTTTATACACACTTATCTTAGACTGTTAATGGAAAAAAGAGAGTACAACAATTTCCAGTGTGCTCGCTTAGCTGAAGGTAGGTAAAAAAAAATTAGCGAAAATATATAAATAAATAAACTTGAAAATCTAACACAAATACCTACACAGGTACTGCGAACAAATTAAAAATATGGCATTCATTGTGAATTTGTAAAAGCGGGAAGAAATTCAAATTTCGAAAGAACTCCGGTAAAAGCAAGAAGTTCTTTTAACTGATTAGAAAAAGAAACAGATATTTGTCTCACTGATAGTACCAAGAAATGCAATCACTTAAGCGTTACTAAAATCAATGTCGATAAATATGCATGGTCTTAATGGAATTAAAAATTAATCGATTTAGCAATTAACAAATTAAAACATTTCCGTCTGAGTGAAAGCGAGTAAAAATCGTGAAACCGAGGATACATTAATTTCGTAATGAACCACAATAACAGCATAAAATGCTACTTAGATGGAACAAATTTCAAGCTTGATAGAAAAATAACTTATAACAAATATCTCAAATAATCTTAAACGTAAAGCATGATTTATTATTGCAGGTTTAAAGAAGATCGACGAGGCTTCTAAGACGCTGAACGAGCTCAACGAGATCCTCGCTGTGCAAAGGGTGAAAGTTGCCGACAAGACGAGAAACTGCGAAAGATTATTGTCTTCGATCGGCGAGAGCACGGAAATCGCAATGGAGAAGAAAGAGCTGAGCACCGAGAAGCGAAAGGAAATCGAGATTCAGAAGAAGATCATCGCCAAGGAAGAAACGGAAGCGAAGGAAGCTCTGGCGGAAGCTGAACCTGCTTTAATCGCCGCCAGGCAAGCTCTTGGTGAGCTTGAAAAGTCAGACATCACTGAAATAAGGTAAAAGCGAATAATTCAAGGTTCTAACAGTTTAATAAATTCAAACGAAGCACATAAATAATCGACTCAACTGATTAAAATTAAAAAACTCAACAAGGCATTTTTCCCGACGGCCTGTTTTCTTTTTCTTACGTTTTTTACTTTTATGCGGTTGTTTTCTTTCACTTTTATCACATTTTACTTTTACGCAAATTCAGAGAATCAATTTCGGCGTTTTCGCAAGTTTCAGAATTTGTCAGAACCAAAAGCTGACTCGTAAAAAAAGGAATCGAGTCTTTTCTTCCATTTGTCCTTTTTCCCTTCTATTTCCCCTCCCTTTCTCGTGCATATTATTCAGTCCTTGGCGTATAAAAGACAGAAAATTGTCAGAAAAATTGAAATTCGTTCCAGATCCTTTGCTACGCCCCCTGAACCGGTGCAGGTAGTTTCCGAGTGCATAGCTATATTGCGTGGTGTAAAGGATATTTCTTGGAAAAGTGCGAAGGGCATGATGAGCGATCCCAGTTTCCTCCGATCATTGCAAGAAATGAATTGCGATCTGATAACACTGAAACAGCAGCAAGCTATTCGTGCACATTTGAAAAAGTCAGACAAATTGAAGCAAATGCAGACGATCAGCAGGGCTGGATATGGTCTCTACAGATTTGTCCTCGCTGTCCTCGATTATTGTGCCGTTTACAGAGAGGTAAATTTTACGTACGAAACATTGATCAACATTAATTCTAAATATTATCATAAAAACATTGATTCTCTGAGCGCCAAATGCCAGTCGAATAAGTTTCTATGAATTCAAACGAATTTATTCGTACGTTTATTAATTTCGCCACATTGTTACGTTTTAATAAGAATGAATAAAAGATGAAAGGAAAAATGACTAGTAATTATTAATGGTTCGTGTGTTTCTTCGTGGTCAGGTAAAACCAAAGATGGAGAAAGTGAAAGCTTTGGAGGCGGAATCTGAACGAGCTCGAGAAGCACTCGAGAAAGAGGAACGTGAATTAAAGCGCATTGAGAGACAAATAAAAGAACTTAACGTGAAATACGAAAGGGCCATGGCCGATAAGCAGATTTTGCAAGAAGAGACGGACATTCTTCAGAGACGTTTGTTGGCCGCTGACACGCTAATTAGCGGACTCGGTTCGGAGAATGAACGTTGGCAAAAAGATCTTGTGGACTTGAAGGAACATTACGGAAAAATCACCGGCAACTGTCTACTCTCGGCTGCTTTCTTAGCTTATTGCGCCCCGTTTTCGTACGAGTACAGGAAGGAGATGATCTACGATAACTGGCAGAAAGATATCGTCCAAAGGCAGATTCCAATCGCCGAGGGATTTCAAATAGAAGCTGAACTCAGCAGCGACGTTGAAATTAGCACGTATGTTGCCTCAAAATAAAAAAAAATAGGTCAATCCAATTTGTAGAATTAATTATGAAAGAATTTTCACGAGTTTTATGTTATCGTAGATGAAGCAAGAAATCATTTCTTGCTTATGTATTTTCAATAAAAAACTTTTAATTAATATAATCATAATTTATTGTTATTATAGTGCAAAAGTTTAACCGCACTTTTCAACGGTTGTCCAATTTGAAAGACTTTATTTCCTAAGAAAGTGTGTGGAAATTTTTATTCTTATCTTGCGCAGTAAAAATTATTTTATTCATAAACGTCATCGCCTGAGTGAATTTCAATTGCAGTTTTCAATTGCACAACAAAAACACTGTAAATAATCGTCTTTTTTCGCATAACAATTTAGATGGAATTCCGAAGGACTTCCACCGGATGAGCTGTCAGTGCAAAACGGTATCCTTACGATGAAAGCATCGAGATTTCCCCTCTGCATCGATCCTCAACAGCAGGCCCTCAATTGGATAAAAAGGAAAGAGGAGAAGCACCTGAAGATTCTCTCATTCGCCGATTCTGATTTTCTCAAGCAAGTCGAAACGGCCATAAAATACGGTTGGCCAGTATTATTCTCTGACGTCGATGAAATAGATCCCGTTCTCGACAATGTCTTGACAAAAAATATACAAGGTAAGGAAGAAATCCTGTACATTATTATGCTTTAGAGCAAAAAGATTTTCAATATTATGGTAGCAACGATAGGAAATTTGCATCTATACATACGTGTGAAATTTCGATAAATGAAGAACTCAGCACACATTGTATCAAGTGACAGAGTTAATGAATTTCTCTGTAATTACATATTAAATTTTGATATGCAATTGACATCCTGTGAATAAAATTTTCATTATCGCTTTTTCAGACGCAGCAGGACGGACATTTGTTTTGTTGGGTGACCGCGAAGTCGATTACGATCCGAAATTCCGAATATACTTAACAACAAAAATAACAAATCCGACATTTAATCCAGGCCTTTACGCGAAAGCTACAGTTATTAACTATATGGTAACTTTATCGGTGAGTTTCTCACACCAACATATAATATTTCACTGATTTATGATTTTACGTAAATTTTTCACATATTCGACAACATAAGTTTCGTTAAAAACCTCTTAATTACCTTTGCAAACGGATTTCAAATGATTCTCTGGTGAGGTGAAAACCACCTCCAATCATTTAAAAAATCAAATCAAAATCAAAGTTGAAATATTATCGAACTTGTTAATTCTATGTACTGATTTCTTAGGGTTTGGAAGATCAACTTTTATCGGTGGTGGTAAGAACGGAACGTCCGGATATCGAGGAACAACGTGAAAATTTAATAGCCGAGACGAGTGAAAATAAAAATCTGCTGTACGAGTTAGAAGACAGTTTGCTTCGGGAGATCGCTACGAATCGGGGGAACATGCTGGATAACGTTGATCTCATTGAAACACTGGACAACACGAAAACCAGCGCCAATGAAGTTACAACGAAGATTTACCTCGCCGAAATCACAGCTGCCGATGTCAATAAACTTCGAGATGGTTCGTTTTCACATTGATACAAACGTGAAGCTTGTTTCATCCGTACCATAGTTTAAAAAACAATTGACAGACTAAATGAAGGAACGTGGTATTTTGCAAAATAGTAAATTTGGTAGAATTGCAAATCAAGAAATACATATTTTATTTACTGTGATACTGTTCAGTATCATTCAATATAAATTTCATTCATAGTTGTAGAATTTTATTACCTCTTAATAATTAATTTAGGTATTTATCTTTCATTTGATTAATCAACCATCTTCAATGAATTTTTATTATTCTCTTATTCATCGAAGCACTCTCCATTGGCTTCTCTACATTTTCTCTAATAAATAATAAATTCTTTTATGTCGGTTTAAGAAAATATTTACTGATACTACCGAGTAAACTTGACATATAAATCTGACCATGAAATGTCACCTTTATATCGAATGACTTATTTGTCCAGGTTATCGTCCAGCTGCTAAACGGGGAGCAATTTTATTCTTTGTCTTATCCGACATGGCCATGGTGAATCCTATGTATCAGTACTCTCTGGCCAACTACTTGGAGGTTTTCGTGCATTCCTTGAAGAGAGCCCTGCCGGACGCGTCCTTGCCAAAACGTCTTCGAAATATTATACCGAGTCTGACGAAAAATGTCTACGACTACGGATGCACGGGAATTTTCGAGAAGCACAAGCTCCTCTATTCCTTCGAAATCTGCACGAGACTTGAGCAGAGCGTCGACAACGTTCGGCAGTCAGAACTTGATTTCTTCATGAAAGGAAACATCAGCCTGGAAAAACCTAGTAGACCAAATCCCACGAGATGGTTGTCAGCCGGCGGATGGCTCGACGTTCTTAAACTTTCCAATGACTTTCCCGAGGTCTTTGCTAATCTTCCAGAGGAGCTGCAACAAAATGAAAACCAATGGAAAAAGGTACGTTGTATTAAGTCATTTGGTTCTATCAGTGAATTACAAAATTGTTGTATATTATAAAATTTCGTTGGATAGGATGTCATAATAGTAATGTAAAGTTTGAAATAATAATGAATAATACTAATTATTATTACTATATTAAAATGAATAAATGTCGGGCATAGAATTTTCACAGGCATAGAATTCTTTTGTATCATCACATTAATTCAATATACGAATTGTTTCATAATGTATATGTTTAAAAATAGTTCAAATTTCAGTGGTACGACTTGGATACGCCGGAATCCGAAGAATTTCCTTGCGAATACTCCAAGAAACTTCGGGCCTTCGAAAAGCTCATGCTGATACGATGTTTCCGCGTGGACCGTGCTTACCGCGGTATAATTAATTACATAACGGAAATAATGGGCGAGCAGTACGTAACACCGCCCCACGTGAGCCTCGACATGATTTTCGAGCAAAGCTCATCGACGATGCCGGTTGTCTTCGTTTTAAGCCCAGGATCAGATCCCTCCGCGGAACTAATGAAATTGGCTGATAAATATGGCTGCGGAGGTGGAAAGTTTAAATACCTGTCGCTCGGCCAGGGCCAGGAAAAGGTCAATAAATATATTAAAGACGAAGATACAAATCAAATAAATATCTCCATTATTTCAATTAACTTGTTACATTTTTTTGTTGATTTAATAGACTGAAATTCAATATTAATTGATCCGTGATACATTTTTATTTCCCATCGTAGAAACTAAGAGATAAGAAACTATTTTATAATAATATTTATTTTTCGTCTATACACTTTATAAATTTTTGGATATAGCCTTAACTGTTTTTACATTTATATTCGTACAGGTCAGCTCTTACATTAATTCCACCTTACGGATCTACAAAAAATAGAAACTTCGTTTAACTTTAATTGACAATATAGTGAAGATTCAATTAAAATACAGCTGCTGTATTACTGTATTAGAAACTTAAGAATATGTCATATTTTCTCTCTAAAAATTCGCTATTTTATCTAACAGAAGGTGCCTTATGCCTTATTACGTACTTCACTGTATTTCCCTACAATTAATTAGACAGCAGTGACGTTGCTGGAGACTGCTGTGTCAAGGGGCCAGTGGCTTATGCTCCAGAACTGTCACCTTCTGTTAGCTTTCACCAGACGATTGGAAAAAATGCTCGATGCCATGGAGAAGCCTCATCCCGATTTCCGCCTCTGGCTTACTACAGACCCTGTGGACAATTTCCCTATTGGGGTTCTTCAGCAGTGTTTGAAAGGCAAAGAGAAATAACAGTAAATCGAAAGAAGATGTTTTCTGTTGACTTCCAAAAGAAACTCGATCCTTCTATGTTTTTTCCAGTCGTCACTGAACCGCCGAATGGTTTGAAACTAAATCTGCAAAACACCTACTTCAAAATGAGGGCACAAACGTTAGAATCCTGCGAGCATCCTGTTTTCAAGGACCTAGTGTATGTTTTGGCCTTTTACCACGCTGTAGTGCAGGTAAACGGAGTATTATTCTGGACCCACAATTTTATTGAAAAAATCACGGTTCTTTAAAATTCATAGAATTCGCGACAGTATATCACTGACTTTTGAAAAAAGTGACAATGAATCATGAAATCCTTTGACGTAAAACTCAACATTTATTTACATTAATTCTTCTCAACACTCTATAATTAATATTTGAATGTCCATGGTAAATAAAAAATTGCCAATTTCTGATAATCTGTTATCAAATAGTACCAGTGGAAACCTTTTTTTCAGAATAAGTGCATGTGTCAATGTTGTTTTTGTAAAATATTTTCCTAAATACATAATATTAAGAAATATTTTTTCTCCAATCGACTGCATTAAAGCAGAATGTGTAACTGTGTTCTCTTCAAAATTGTTTTTGGTCTACTTTATTTTTCTTGCTTGTTAATAATGTATTTATTAGAAATTATTTGTCACAAAAGGAAAGAAGAAGATACGACAAAATTGGCTGGAACATAAGTTACGACTTCAACGAGTCTGATTTCAACGTATCTACTACGATTCTGGACACGTATCTCTCTAAAGCTCTGGCTGCTCAGGATAGCAGAATACCGTGGAACAGTCTCAAATATCTCATAGGAGAAGTAATTTCTTGAAATGATAAAATTGAATAATTGAGCGAAATACGAATAAAATTGACCAATTGAATTCTTACGTATTAATCAGGTCATGTATGGTGGAAGAATTATCGACAACTACGACCGACGTGTATCAGAAACTTACATGGACGAATACTTCGGGGATTTCCTTTTCGATACTTTCCAACCCTTCCATTTCTACAAATGTTCAGACGTGGATTACGTTATACCGCCAAAGGGCAGTCGCGATGATTACATAGAATTCATCGAAGCCTTACCCCTGGTAAACACGCCGGAAGTCTTCGGATTGCATCCAAACGCGGAAATCGGATATTTCACTCGAGCCACCAAGGAAATGTGGATGCACCTCATAGAATTACAACCGCAAACAGGTTACAACAAAATTCAAAACCAACGACTCGAGATAATGCCTGATTCAGACAATGAAAAACATTTAATTAACAGGATGCATTTAATAAATCCAATATTTATGGGTATTCTTTGTCTCTTTGGAAAAGCAAACAGATTTAGGTTTTTGATTGTTCAAAAAAGTTTGGAATGAATTATTCGCTTGAAATTCAACCAAGTCTAATTCTAGCTAAAATTTTGCACTTTGCATAAAAAATATCCCTACAAACATTTATGAAAATCCCACAGACGTATTTTCATTACAGCGATTAGTGATGCTAGGATTAGTAAAGAAGAGATCATTGACAATGTGGCTGAAGAGATATTAGGCAAAGTTCCTCCACAATTTGACATTACGAGAGTAAAGAAAAATTTCGGTTCCGTAACATTGCCTACGGCAATTGTCCTTTTTCAAGAGCTTGAGAGATTTAATAAATTAATTAGGACGATAACTCGAACGCTAAAACAATTACGGAAGGTAAGAAGTTATTCTAAAATATTTAGAAAAATGATTAAGAAGTAGAAAATAAAGATTATATATAAAAATTTCGTGTAAAGAAAATATGTGAAAATTTGTAGTGACGCGGTTGTAGATATTTCTGTATGTTATTAAAAATAAAATATTTATAACAGGCCATCGCGGGTGAAATTGGCATGGACAGTATTCTTGACGAAGTATCCGTTGGCCTGTACAATGGTACCCTTCCGAAAGAATGGGCCAAATTAGCGCCAGAAAGCAGAAAGAATTTAGCCGGATGGATTGATCATTTTCAGAAAAGGACAGAACAGTACAGGGATTGGGTTAGTAAAACAAATAAAATATTAATAATATAAGGTTGCAACGAAACTCACTCCAAGCGTTAACAATAATAAATCAAATGAACTTGAATTAAATTTTTTATATTTATGCCCTAGGCGACAAAATGTAAACTGTCTATTCGAATGAAGTACATGAATTTTTTTGCCAGTATTGCAATATTGCTATTTCATATTGCTATATCTGAAATATTATTTGCAGTCGGGTGGTAGCGAACCAATTACTCTGTGGCTGTCAGGATTGCATATACCCGAAACGTATTTAGCGGCTTTGGTGCAAATGGCTTGCCGAAGAAATCACTGGCCGCTCGACAGAACAGTCATTTACACGTCTGTATCGAAATTCACAAAAATCGACGACGTTGAGGAAAGACTGGACCAGGTGTGAAATGAATTCGCTATTGTTAAAAACGATGCTTAATCGCTAAAGTAAAATAAAATACAATGTATTTATTGCCCCGAAAAAATATGTAGTTGATTAGTCAGTTTTTGTATGCATATAAACTTAAAAAGCCCGGAATTATAAGTGGGTTTAGATTCTTTTTACTTTTCTGAAGGGCAAAAAAAGATCCTGTACTTAATTTGGTAATTCCATTAACATCTCTTTATGTAAAATGCTGTTATATTAAACAGGGTAGCTACGTAAGCGGTTTGTATTTGGAAGGAGCACGTTGGGACTTAGAAGAGGGTAGACTTCAAAGATCATATCCTAAAATCCTCATTGAAGAACTGCCTATTCTTGCTGTGGTTCCCATCGAATCACATCGATTAAAGCGTCAGGTATCTGCAATTTTTTTTCATCCTAGCTGGCAGTAACCTAGCAAATCACGAAAATGTTCTCATTTTAGAATACCTTTAAAACGCCGGTGTATGTAACATCGAATAGACGAAATGCAATGGGAATTGGTCTTGTATTCGAAGCAGATCTTGCTACACCCGAACACATCTCTCATTGGGTGCTTCAAGGTGTTTGCTTAATACTAAACACTGATTAAGACAGTTTTGGACTTTACAGACAATACATAGAATAAGAATTTATAGCGGTATATACGTCTATAATTTAATTGCAGTGCTTGTAAATGACGGCAAATGTTTAATAATAAACTTATAATAAAGTTATGAAGTAAAAATATTCATTGCATCATTTACCTATACTTCAAAAATACATTTAACTGTATGCATATTACATAGTTATATTAATCAGGTAGGTAATAAGTCATGTTTTACAAAATGTATTACATTATTAAATTTATTAATCACAAATGTCCTTGTGCCTAATTTGTGGCAGGCATAAATTGTAAAAAGAACTGTCAACAAAGTCTTTTAAACTTTGCCATTTCACCCAGTGCTGTGACTGTAACAGCTCTGCAGATTGTGCTTTACCAGTAAAGTGTGGATCTACAATTAATAAATAAGTCTCCTTTGAACTAGAGTGTATGCCGGCAATACATTTACTGGAACAGTCTTTATCCCCACCCATCATAATTGGACTTCCAAACTGGATAAAATGCTTTTTAATAGTATCAATGTGTTTTATTAAATCACTGCCATGTACTATGTGAACAATTTTACTAGGAACATCATAGCGTTGATCCAATACCAAACATACCTGAAACCCATTTAAAAACACCATTAAATATTATAATACACCTTCTTCACATTGCATGTCCAATGAAATAAAATCAAGGAATTTAATTATTGTTTTGTGACTAAAGATGTCTATACTTCTGCTGTTTATTCCTGATATTAATTATACATGTACTGCAAATAAATTCTAAAATAAAATTTACTTCAAAACTTCCAATCCATTCCCTTGAACCAATAAAACAATGTTCCTTGTCTTCTAAAGAAACTAGTATTTCTTGTATAGCCTTAATACTTGGGACTGGCTTATCAGATTTTCCATTCTTTATGATCCACGAGCAAATTGTTTGTAACGTCCTATATCCACATCCCCAACCCTTAAATAAAAACTAATTAGCATAATCTTCTAGTTTTTAAAATATTTTCCCTGTAGATAGTGTTTTAATGCGTCCTTTGATTGGATATACATTTACATACTCTATCATTAAAGCCATCACACCCATAATGCCAGTATTCGTAGTCTCCTTGTACTAATAAGGTTTCTCCATTATCTTCTGGCAATGGAAGACCTTTGTGAACACTCGTCAACAGGTAATTAGAGTAATCGACTACCATCCTGACATAGATTCTCTAAAAAATAAATGTTTTGTTCCTTCTATAATTTTTAATATGCAAGTAGTAAATAAATAAAAAAAGTACATCAATTAACAAATTATAGGTTATAATGTTTAAACTTACAGGAGAATGTCGTGTGTTATATTTTAATGATAACGTGACGAATGAATGGATCTTCTGGTTTCAAAAGCGGGAAGAATGGAATTGAATGGAATGGACCACTGTAGAATGTATTGCAGATGTCACTGTGTTTGGTGAGGAGAGTAACGTCACCTGTCAACACTTCAAAACAGTTTTCCCGTTCTCATCGCGCAGCGGAGTAGAGTGAGAAAAGTGTTTCGCAACGACAGGTCTGTCTGCCCTTTAAACTGGGAATGCCATCGGGTCCGTTGTTCGCTGGATTGTTAGTCATCGCTGTGAAATACACAGCACTGAGTTATTTAGCGTGGCGTTATTGTTGTCGACAAATGACCGATCTGAAGTCATCGACGGTGGAGTGAAAAACACATCGAACGCAACAACATCGCGCGCGTTGGAAGGAACAAAAAGGAAGATAAGTCTCCAGGAGAGAGTGGTGTTTACGCGAAAGAAAATCAAGTAGGATTCTAACATGAGAAACGAGTGCGCCAACCTGACGTTTCGTAAGTCGATTATCCGTTGTATTCCATCCAATTAGCGTAAGTCGGTTACCTGACTCGAAATTTCTGGACCGATTTATCATAGGACTTGACGGCTTCGCAATACGTCGAGAAATTATCGATTTTCCTGTTTCCGCGTGCAAAATATCCGTATAATGCTTGTGATAAAACCTGCGGCCCGTGAGTCCTTGTTTTTTTGCATCCGACAAGTTTCACCGAGAACCCGAAGGTCATGGATTAATGTAATTGTGTCAAAGTGCTAGGTTATGTTTCCTTTGGGAACAGATTGAAACAATAAAGATAGTGTTCTTCCGATGCATCCAGATGCATCCATTATCTCCTAAAAACCATAACTACGCATTTATTTTTCATCTATGTTCGAATCAACACTACTCATGACTACGAATTTCTATTGACATATACAATTGGTCCACTGTAGCAAATATTGGACACCAAATATTATACAAAAACGCATCTTGATGTTGGTTACTACATTAAAGATATACTAATAATATACAATTTACTTCTGTTGTTCTAAATTGATGTTAATTGTGCAGCAAAAACACAAAGACTCCAATAATTGTCTACCACTTTATGAAACTAATGCTTTGTTTACTACAAAGGAAACACAGTCCCTCAATACAAATAACAATATTATATCAAAGAATGTAGATTATTGTGTCAGAAATTGTGTTAAATATTAAACTTCCAGGAATCTGTTTGACTTTATAGGTCATTGTATACTTCAGGCATTATATCCTTATGTACTACTTTTAAATTAAGATGACTTTCACAAATACATCTTGTTCAGAAATTAAAATTGAACATCCTTAAATTTGCAAGTCTATTAGAATTTTACAACAATCTAATATACAAGATATACATTATTCTCTGTTATGTCCAGTTATGTATTTTTACAGTTATGAATTTTGAAGTTATAACTTTTTTCTTAGCAAAAGCACAGGAGATGTCTTGGATGTAAAGGATACAGATTACGGAAGTAATCATGTATGGAGATCCTGAGCTTGAGACTGTGTCAGAAGGTTGGCGCAAGTTATATGATTTGAGCAGTACAATGATTCCTAATGTGAGTTCTGCAGTGGAAGATGACGAACACTTTTGCAAACTTATTTTGTACAAGGAAATCAAAGACTCCAGGTAAACTTAATTTGTATGTAAGACACATCTAGTATTAAAGAAGTTACAAACCCTTTGTAAACAAGAGTTTGTTTTTCTATTGTATTTCAACCAGAACAAATTCAATAGATTTTAAAGGTTCAATGAACAAAAGACTTTAAAAACCAGATACGTAACTGTTATTAAATCTTTTAACTCATTGAGAGGCTTGAGGTGCCCATTTACTTAAGTTACATAATGAAAATAATTATAAATAAAAATGTCATCATCTATCATTTAAATCATTGACTTAAAAGGTTTGATGCTCATTAAAGTTGTTGAAACCTTACTTTCTACATTTAAAAATAATTGCATGTCCCTTTGCAATAAAATTAAAAAATGAAAACTTATTTCAATGAAACAGAAATTGAAGTATGCTAAATAATATAATGTTTTGTGTGTAATCGGATTAGTGCCTCTAAAACAATGTTGTACATTTTTCTTTCAGGGTGAGAATATGGGACGTTATAATACTGATTCCAAACTTATTATTTCTTCTTTTTATTGCGGCACGATTTAATCGTGCGAGACTTAAATTACGTGCGACGAGCAGTCCAATATTTCTAGCTTTCTACGGGCTCGTAATTTGTAATATAGTGATCTCAGTAATACGCTGTATTGTGTCAATGACTGTAAATGCAGCAGCTACTGTTGGTGGAAAAGCAGATAAGGTTTTGTGGGTCACGGTTAGGTTTTTCTTATTATCTACAGAAATGAGTGTAGTCATTTTCGGATTAGCGTTTGGTAGGTACAAACAATTTATTAGCATACAGTATTGTATTACGTAATTTTGTTGCATCATATAATGGTTTTTTATTACTGTGCAGGACACTTGGATAGTCGTTCAAGCATCCGCAGGGTCCTTTTTGTCACATCCTTGATAGCTTTGGCTTTCACCATAACCCAAGGAACATTGGAACTGATTTTACCCGACGACACTTTTCGTATACCAAGCAGAGATTTCTACGTTTTCGGTCATGGCGGAATGATGTTCTGGTTCTGCAGCAGTATCGTTTTTACCATAGTACGTCATATAATTAAATGATATCATAAGAGAAATTTATTGAATTTTTGAATTTATTGAATTAAAAATTTACTGTTACTAATTTTTTTTTCTTTTTTTTAGATATATCTTTTTATATTAATACTGCCATGGACACGGTTGAGAGAGCGCTTAACACTACCAAGTGAGTAAAAGCTGTCCAATATTACTATGTAAAAAGTAATCTAATTTATGTATTCTCGATCTTTTACAGCACGAAAAATTTTCTATGTCTACGCTGGTACATTGGCAACCTTGGATCTCGTTCAGTCGATTGGTGCTGGTTTGTTAAACTACACGCGAAATCCTATTGGATTATGCATTGTCGATTTTACAGCCGCTGTTTATCTGACATTTTTCACACCACTGGTGTATCATACATTCCTATCAGAATTTTTTGGGTAAGATGTCAACTTAATATAAAATATCGTACCTAACAAACAGTTTAGCAAAGCCTTAAACCATCGTTCAATGGTTATGTTCAGGATTTCGCAACCTTCAATATTGTTCTCCTACAAAGCACAAGTGGACGACGCAATGGATGAAGATACCGTATCGCTGCCACACCAACAAAGTTTCTCATCGTTGAAGACCGACAGCGATTACATCTACCAGGTCCATACTCCGTATATTCACATGCCATTATATGATTCACAGGCATCAAAGTCATCGGCTTCTAAACAGAGATCCTCTATGCACTCCCTGGCGTCTGCGAAGGGTTCTAAGAATAGCAGTACCGATGCTTATGAGTCTCAAGTAACACTGTACAAATCGCGATCGGGCGTCAAAACTTTTAGTAGACGTCACAGTACCGAAAAAAGTAGCCCTGAACTCGCGGACTATCCCCTTACGAAATCGGAAAGCTTGGCAGTATCCCAGAAAAGTTCGCCGGACTTGAGATTCTCAAACCCGACATGGAGCAGCGACTCAATGTCAAATATCAAGTACGCCGAACCCGATAGCGCTTCCAACTTGATTCTATCGTCAGCAACCGCCAGTAACTTGATTTACAATCCCAAAATGAATGACAGCAGTGTGAATCTTTACTCCGAAATGAGACAGAGCAATACGGAAAGTGCAATCACAACACACCCGGCCAAAGAGTCATCTCGCGTTTCTCGTTTTTATACAGCGAGCTCTGAAGAGAGTGTTCTCCCAGAGTCCAGTCCGAAACAACATCTTCGTGAAACCTCCCAGACTTCTCCGTTAGAAAACACATTACACAGTATATTGTATCCACGATCGCACAAGATTACCTCCAACGAAGAAGAACTTCTAGTACAAAGTACACCGAGCACCGAAACTGTCGTTTCGACGGAGTACAGCGATCTCGAACACCCTAAAACAAGTTCCAAAAGGACGCAGTCAATGCAACTAGATTCTCACGATATTTTGAGCAAACTGCTCCCACAGTCTGCTACTTTCGCTGTTGAGAGTTCTCCAAAAAAGCAAACTAACGATCCAAACCGAAAGGAATCTGCCGGTTTGAACGACTACTTGTTGTCCTTATCTTCATCAAAACAAAAGCCCAAGGAACCCGGAAGTCCTGGCCGTTCATCTAAAGAACCAGATTCCCCATACATGCAGACTGAATATTTGTAATTACTTAAACGTTTTAATCATCTAACCAAATAGAGTACGAAAATGTACATATATGTAGAGTAGACTTACGAATAGCACTTTGTTTACTTTAATCAAACGGACGCGTCAGATAGTCGCAGTCGATAGAACTTACCAATGTTAGTGAGATAGTGAGATACATACGATAGGATATCGCACAAGATTTTCATTTTAATTGTATATATAGCATGCCGGAAAGGCCTTTATTAAACATATTGTAGACAATGCACTTGAGTTTATTTATTTACACTAACTACTTTATGGAGAATACTAATGACTATATCTATTTACCATCTACCGACATACCTTGATTTTCTGTTAATTTAAGTATGAGTAAGAAATTCCATAAAGCATACCGAAATATTGTATCTACAAATAGTTTAATTCTCTAGCCACTCTTATCGAAAATATATTCAATTTTAATGATTTTAAATATGAGCTATTTGTGAGTATCTCTATTATAATTTAGTATGGTTAAATGTACATACGAGAAGACAATATTTGACAACCGTTTTCCCTGGCACAGTATTTCCAGAGAAAGAACTGCTTTAAACTGTAAAGTATTACAAACAATGGAACAGTTTCATGAACTGAAGAAAAATTCCAAAAATATTTGAATTAGTTGCATCAAAGATTTTTATTCACATAGTCGAATGTTTTTTCTGTTGTCTATATTTTCTATTGGAACTACTGTGCCATGTTAAGTATGATTTCTAAGCTTCCCAAGGCTAGTTGAAGAATGCAAAGCGAAATACATACTTTTGTTCACAGAACCACAGTGTGTATGACTCGACCCAATTCGACACAAATGCTACGCCAGTGAATCCGCTCTATGCAGCCTCCTTGCAGAGTCCTGATAGTATTACTGGTTACAGTATAGACAGTCAAGAGGCGCAGAACCAGGCGAACGGTTATCAGCAATGAATGCACTCGTCCGAATCTATAGCTGTTAAAACTGGGAGTACTTAGATTCGGGTAACACGATTATCCGCTCATCAGGGGACTATTTTCAAAGTGCTGCGCCAAAGTGTTTTGTAACTTCCAAGTGGAATACTTGGGAAAACGAAATAATGCCAAAGTGTGGCCAGCAGATTTTAAAAAGCGAATTTTCTTCATTAATTCATGTTCCAGATTCGAACAAATGACGTTAATGAACGAACGCAGGGTGCTGTAATTACTTGGTTAAGTCACGATTTAAAGTCACTTCTTGAACTCCGGAAGATAGGTCGTCATAAGTTGTTTGCTGATTAAAATCTGTTGGGCTAGGCCTCGTGAAATCATCGATGTCAATGGCAATCGTATCGAAGTACCGCCGGGGACCAATAACATTTGCGTAATTTTCTATGATCATTAACGTTCATAAAGCTTCCGATGGTACTTCGATAATTTCTTTGTAGAAAAATTCACAGACTGGAACGAATAGCGAAACACGTTCTTCAGTATTGTCGATGTTCGCGGTGTTGGAAGGAGGCGAATGCGTTGTGATTATAAACCGAATGATTCTAGTCGCTTATACAATTTCCAGGGCTCTAATAGCGTCGAAGAATTGAATGTTCCTTTCTTGTAAGAAGCATAATCGCTTCGGCAGGTTTCAATGTTTGAGATATTGTTTTGTATTAGATTTGTACTTAAACTTTGCAACGTATTAGGGTAAGCCCTTTACTACTTTTCCTGTACCACTGTTAATTTCGTCATTGAGACGTAAGAGATTGTAGGAAGTCGAGCAACCGTTTCAATTCGCTTTTCATTGTTAAGAAAATAATTGAATGGAATAAGTAACTGATTGCCTAAACCTCAGTGTCTATCGCTTGAACGCATCTTTCTTCATTTTCTTTATATACAACTACAACAAATCATCTGTTCAGCCAGTTTCCAAAAAAAATTCTTCATTATTTTTCAGAATGAAGAATATACGTTTAACCTTTTTTGTATGAACTGTGAACTTCCTGTGTACTGGCAATCAATGATTTATACACTTTCAAAATTCTGCCCGCTTTGTTCTCATGATTTATGTTTGGATAAAGATACGCGCGATGATCAGGTTACATTGAACAATCGAGAAAACGTACGAAAAAGGACGTTTTAATCTCGTAATCTGTTATTACGTCGTGACGCGTGAACGCAGACATACGCAGTAACTTTTCTTCTCGCGTACGGGACAATGACTTAGGCTTAAGTTTTTCGAGGAATCTTGCTTATCATTTGTCCGTCCTTTTTCACTGATTAAGCCAAAAGAAAGTGAGCGGAAGGATATGTCGGAGGTCCGTCGATTCGGCCGAAGGAGTCTTGTCTCGCGCTATTTTCCTACTTTTGCATCGAAGAGAAGCTATCGACGGGCTATAATGTCATAGAAAGTCGTTTCACGGCGAGCATTCGCGTACTTCGAAGACAAACATAACTAGATTTAAGGAGAAAAATCTTCGACGAGCTCCGAACAACTCTTACGGAAACTCCCTCCATGTTGTATATATAGATATAAACATATATTATTATTACATACTCTAGTGTAAAGGATCGTACTATTTATATATTAATATATGAACATCTAAAAATATTCAACGATAATGTAGCATGTATGTCGGTAAATGTATCGTGACGCACTTTAACAGGATCAGTGACGGGCAGTATTGTAATTTTCCACCACAGGTGACAATTCAAGCCTGTAATGCGCGGTGAAGATTACAATGTTTACGTATATACTTAAAAAATTACAATCCTCCGCGACACTGCACAGAATGTTTATAACGATGGCGAATAAAAATAATTCTCGCCATTGTTAAGAAGCGTTAGTCTTAATCGTCTCATTTTTACAGGTAAACGAATAATTTCGAGTAATTCTTCGTTTCACCAAAATCGTCTCAGTTTACAAAGACAGTTTCACAAAAGATCATTCATGCGGAATTCGGATACATTCGATAACAAAGTTTAACATTCCGATAGCAAAGAGATCTTAACAAGCTTTATTAATACTCTATCTTCAGTATTCATTTGTAAATACTATTCTATGTATCCACTGTCTAGACGTTGACTAAAAATATTGGGTCAGTTAAAAATTATTGTGACAAAATTCAGAATAATTCCAGTTCATTTGCTCGGTTCATTCCATTTTCTTTCCAATTTCGTTGCAATAAACGAACTATGATTTATCACACTTTTTGACAACTGCTTACCGACCCAATATAACGTCGCGCGGAAATATAATGTTTTTCGGTGAAACTGTTGGAAGTGGAATATCAATGAAGCTTAGATAATTCGTTGTTTATGCGACGATAAGAAATATTCTGTCCTCGGCATTCTGCGTTGATGGTTTTTTCCAATAGAATGAGCGAGGATTAAGGACTTTCTTTAAGTATGATACGAATCTCGAATGCCACAGCGATAACGCGTTGGAGTATTCCGATCGCACGAGACAAATAATTCGTCAATTAGTTCGACGATAAGGAAGATGAGCATGTTGTCTTCGGCTGGACGTTCTCGGAACGCAACGCGGAATACATGTTAAAAGATTTCCTCTCATAATGTCTCTCGTAATGAGAGAACGAAGGGGATTATCGTAGCAATATACGAACGTATTTTCTAGTGTCTGTCGGCTCTTGTATATATAAAAATGTATGAACCCGTTTGTCAATTGCGGTTGGCACGAAAAATTCTCATGCACCCTCAAAAATCATGAAATACACTAAAAACTCTTATCCGGATAATATGCAATAGAAATTCTTCGCGATAGAGTAATTTATTTCTAAGATCGTCTAGGACGTTCACGATAAGAATGAGCAAATATAAGTTACTTTAAGTTATATAATTTCATGGTACAAAATGCGGTGTATAAAGGAAAATACAATTATTTAAAAATTGGATAACTACTGTTACCTGCCTTTTGTCAATCAAGTTTTTTTATGTCCTTATTAACATTTTCAGGCCGGATAAAGAGTTTCACCTGTTGCTGGTTTAAAAGCTGTGAATTGAGGTTGCAACTTTTAAATAATTATGAGCCTTATGGCTCAGGAAAAGAAATTTACTAAACACACCCACCAGAATTTATTTAGACTGAACGATATACTCAAAAGTTTCTGGCCCAAGAATGCATTTGACAGAATTTCGAAACGAAGATGGATGTTGCGCTGTTGAATTGAATTTTGGTGCAGAGCGATTGTAGTTAAGAAGCAAGTCATGAAAGATTTCTCAAGTGTGTGGGTATATCGTCACCAAATTCTAGCCTCTGCCGTTTAATTCGTGACTGTCCGATCGTGCGATAAATCGTTTTTGTAATAATCGCCAAGCAAATTGTAAATGGCAATACTGTTAAACCTGTAATACGACGACACTTAATCGAAATAAAATTACTACAAATTTACTTCTGTCATATGTTATTCACTAGCTCTTAAATAACACGGTTTTATAGAAATTACCATTCCATATTTTGATTCACATTATGAAACGAAAAGTTTAAAAAATTAACCAACGTTTTTAGTTTTTTGTACAAATTGCGAAAGGAAAATATTATAAAATAAATAGAACAATTTCATTACTCGTTTTACTGCAGATAATATGATGCTAATATGTACTAAAAATCAAATATTCAAGTGAAACGTTTCACAAAATTTCTCTCATGACAATCCGAATACATGTAAAAAACTTTCACCTTATGTTAAACTCGATCAATGACGTTTGTTATTCAGCGAGATGAGAATAGAGATTAAATCCTGCGACGGCTAAAACTCGATCGGCTGATATGTATGTGAGTCATGCGGCATTGAACTTCCGTGAGAAAAGATATTCGCGTCAATTGTCTTCGGGCGACCTATAGTTAACGTTGTTGTAATTAGAAATTGTGTCAAAAGTTTGTTGAACTTTTTCGAAGAGCAAAAGTAAAATTTTGTCTCGGCACTGTTTCTTAAATACATCAGAAATTACTATTTTGTTCTACGTTTACATTCTATTCCTTTAGATTCTGACTCCCAGATATTAATGATCTCAACATATACCTAAAAAGAAATTTCTCCAGAAATTATTGCAGAAATTATTCCAGAATTCTTCCAGTAATTCAAATTCGAATCAGTTCTTAATTCAAGTGAGAAGGTAAATTCAAACTTTATGTGAAGAAGATTCACAAGAAAATAGGTAAGACTCAATTTTAAAAAAAGACCTAAGACCCCTATTAATTTTAATTTCTTAAATTTTGGCATAGAATTTGCACACGTTAAATTAATGCGTCAATGACCTCACCTCAAATCTTGGATGGTAAAAGCGCACCTAGTTTCCACGTCTTTCGTACCGTTGCGTCGTTGCTGGTTAAAGCTTTGAACACATTTGGGTCTAAAACAAAAATAATAATATCAATCGAAGAAATAGAAACACATAAAAAAAATGCTCGAAAACTTCGTTGAAAGAAAGAAAAAGCCAAAAAAAGAACTCGTATTACAAAGGCTTTATCGTACACCCGATTCTTATTTCCTGCAACGATCACGCAAAACAAAATCTCCTAAACCCAAGACTGAATGTACTGGATTTCGTGATTGTACTTACTGCCAGTGCGCAGATATTCCTGAAGAGGAGCACGCAGAACGGTAACGGGGACAGCCATGCTGAGTCTGGGGTAGAGGGTTGAACTATTGGAGGAAATGGCGTTGCAGACAATCATTCCGAGCATCTCGGCAGTGGCCCGTCTGACGATCGGACCGCCACTTGCACCGCTTTGCACGCAACAGGTCGTCTGCAGCATGCAATCTAACGATCTCGACACATTCCCGCTGCCGATAGTCGGCTGCGTTGACGAGAAGAACGGAAACCCCGCGGAAACGACGGCCTCCCCTGCAGAAAAGGAAATCGATGTATCCTCACGTGCGAGTGGACCAACGATTTCCGGTCTCTACGAAATTGTTACCGAAATTGGCAACTGTGTCGAGTTATGTTGTTTTTTTCTTGTTTAGTGTCGTTTTTCTCTTATTGTTGTGATTGTTTCAAAGGAGTCGTAAGAGATCCGTGTAGTGGAAATTATGATTTATGAATGTCGACCAGTTAATTTTTTTGTTGATACGTATTATATTGGATGTCCCATTGACAGACTACCTCAAATATCTTTATATACGTTTGAAAACTTGATATCAAAACAAAGCTAGTAGTAGCCAAATCATATTTTTATTTTGCAACTGAACCCTTTTTTTCAATTTCCAAAGTACTTTAATTATTCAAAATCCCTAAGAGCATTTTAATACGAAAATGCGAATATTAATTCCTTTTTAAGAACAGAAATATGAAGAGATAAAAGATAGACTTGCCGTATTTTTCACGTAAATTGAGTCATTATTAAACAAATATTATGAACGTATAACTATATTTACACATACCAAGCTTCCGATAACAACCAATCAATTTTTTCGGTAATAAATATCTTTCAATTCAATGAACCCTAACGTTAATTAACCGAGCAGTTACCTAATTTCGTGAGGCGTAAGTAATCTGTCGCTATTTTTAAACATGCTCATACTAAGCAAAGAATTCTTTAAAAATTTTGACATGACGTTCAACATTTCTGCAATTCAAAATTTTCTTACACACATTGTAATTTGCATCTGTCTATTACATAAAATTATCCCATAATTTTCAAGTAACACTTCAACATTGCTTTTAGAACAAATGAAGCAGCAGGTGGTATTTTTCTCAATTTCCCAGTAACCATTAATTTGACATTTAGTTTCTTTAGAAGTTGTACTCTTCAATTAACATGAGCATAAAGTAAACTGCTCGTCTCTGGTATTGAAACCCCCGTTAGGTTTGTATTCAATGACCGTCTTTCCTTTTCCTTGAAAATAATTTTCATCGAGACAGAAACATCGTCCGTATCAATTTGAGGGAATCACGGAACACACTCGTAGCAGACTAAACATCAATTTCTCCCCTGCGAGGGGCAATTGGCCCAATTTATATACGAACATTCCGTGTCCTTCACACCGGGCGCCAGGGAGGCGGATCAACGACGACGACGACGACGACGACGACGTCGATCTTTATGTGTATACCTCGCTTATGCCCCAATTACAACGAGCCAAGAAACCGTCCGGTAGCACATTTCGAGAAAATGTCTTCCCACGAGGATGAAAAACGATAATCGAAACCTCACCAGTCGACAACATTTTCAATAATCCTCCAACTGTGCTTACCTTTGACAGATCCTTGGCTTTTTAATCCTTAACAATGTCGACGAACATTCCCCGATTACTTCATTTTCTTGCTGAGTAAAAGCGGAAATTGACGCATCGTAAAAAAATATCGATTTTCTTATTATGAAACAACCGAGCACAAAAAATCCGTTTTTATAATAAATACTCCAACTCGGACTCTTAAAGACTTTCTTGAATTTTCACGGAATAGTTTCATTTTACCTGTTTGTCCTATAGCTATTCCAAATGTACTAAAGTATTTATTAATGAATAATTACGTATTGAAGTAGTTGTAAACATTACTAAAGAAACAGTGACATATGTCTTACGAGGAAACACAGGCAAATGGAGACTTACTCTAACCCACTCTAACGCACCGTTCTATCATCCACCAAAGTTTTCGAATTTCGTTGAGACTTCGGAGTTGCTTGTGTTTCATTGTTCTTGGGAAGAAAGAAGGACAGTATGGCATTGTCGGTTAACTACGTGGAGCCTGTTACCTCTGACTGCTGTGTCGTCAGCGAGCCTGATGGCCCTCAGCGAGCGGTCCACGTCCTTCGGGTTTATCCTCAGCACAGCGACGTCGTAAGGCTCACCTTCCGGAGATCTGTACACCAATCTCGCCCACGTCGACCACGTTGACTTACCCCTACGCAGCACGATCTTAATCCCGCTCTTCGGTGCCTATTACGCCGACAGAAATCAATTCTCGTGAACGCGGGGAACCAGTGTATCAATGAAATTTTATTTCTCGCCTGTAATAAACGTCTGCGTCTGTCCTTAGTGCGTTATTACTGCGTACTACTTTGACCTTTTCAATCGGAGAACGAAACTTCGTGAATTATCTAAACTTAGGGCAGTTGAGATAGGTTTCTTTTCCTTCATTTTAGAGCAATATGTTACGGCGTTACATACTTGTAATGATTTGTTGTAAGTTTGTTATAATTTTTGTTACGAGTTCCGAATAAATTCCAAGCTTGAGAAAAATAAATTACACCTAACTACGGCATTTTGAGGTTTTCTCGCAATTTGAAAATTCGCGGACGAGAAATTCGTAATTTACCTCGGCAATGACATGGGCACAGGTGATAAAAGTGCCGGAATTTTTGTCGAGGAGAGTTCCAGTACCCCAGTGAGATCCACATCTCACGACGACGACGCTCCGATCGAGGACGTCCGTTATGACGTTCAAAAGGGACGAATGCTGGTCTTCTTTGCGTAGAATTTCCTCGAGACAGGGCGCCAGATTGGCCACGAAGGTGTAGTCGACCCATTCACCACGGCACCAACTCAGGGGTGCAATCACCATTCCGCAAATGATTCGAAGACCACTGAACACACGTCACCTCATCAGTAATTTATATATGTATTCATGATTCTACTTCCACAAGACAGAATATTCCAGTTCCTGAATATTCCACCGCGAGAGAAATGATTGTGTGAGAAGAAATCAATTTTATGACACTAAATGGCACGCACAAATTCATATTGATGAATATAAAAGAATGGATCTTAGAGAATGGTTCTCAATGAAAGAGAATAAACTGCCCGACGTAATCTTTCGAAATCCTAAACAGTATAAAAATCTCGTGATAAAACCCCATACGAGATTTAAATCTAACACTTTCATCGCGACATTTATGTCAAAATTTACGTATCCAATTACAATTACCTTCACGCATTAAAAAAATCGTTATTTAAACTCGATATAAACCCCATCGTTCGATTACAAGAACTTTTTATGCGATTTTTTTCTACGATCCTTTTTCCTTATTTACGCAATCACCGACATGTGTTCCGAATGCGCGTGAAATAAACTATAATATTGCAAGGAATCTCGAGTTAAATTTAAACCGTTTGAACTGATAAATCTGGTGACCAGATATACCATGGACCCAACGATATCGCTAGTCACTTATAAACTCTTGATACTGAATAACTGCAAGAGTAAACTTCTGTGCAAGACCTAGATCTTTCCACAAAAACATGCATTTACATGAACATTCTCGTATTCTAGTGACAATATTTTACAACTAGAGAATAAAGAAATGTTCACCAATCTTTGACGATGTAGACAGGACCCCCTTCGCAGCCAGGAAAGGCATTTGCGTCAGTCATAATGACGCACTCTTCGTTGCCAATGATATTACTGACAACTCCGCGTGCCACAGAATCGATGAAAATCGGATTACCGAAGGGCGTGGATTCGATTTGTACGTTTGTACCGCGGGCAGGTTTCTCCAAAACCTGCTTGGAGAATCGTGATAAAAGTCTCTCGATCGTCGGGATCCCGAGGTCCAAGAGGTCATCGGGTTCCAGTCTGATGAGCAGGAAGACAGGCAAAAGGAGTCTATTGAATTTCGCCACCTCGTCGAAGTTCCACGTGACGAAGAATTCCTCGAAGGTCTCCTTCAGCAGCGGACACTTCCAAAGGGCTGCCACCTGGCCATCTTGTTCCCGCGTGTTCAGCTTCAGCTTCCGCTCCGACCGATTCGAGTCCGTCCTGCTGCGGTCGGCCCGAAAAGCACGGAAGGGTTGTCGACTCGGTCCTGTTTCCTCGGTGCTCTTGTCACGAACAGATCAATATGCAAAGTGTGAAAAATATCATTATAACTCTACGCTGATAATTATTGACAGAAATTTTAATGTAGACGTATATACAGTACAATGGAATACTGTAAATTAAATGTGGATACGTTTTATCGAAATCTGAGGATGGCTTTTGTAAGATGACATTAACACTATTCTTACGAGTTCGGACGTAGTAGAAAAAGACTTTTGTAAATTGCAATAGACGCATGTTATGTCGTGTTGAAGAATATTAAAATCTGATCCCGAAAAAATTTGTTTTTTCTGGCAGAAAACTTATAATCATTACAGAACGGATAGTTTGCATAACTTTTAATAATATGTTTCATGAGATTAAATGATTGCTTTTGTGACTTTTCCAACGAAAATTACTTCCTAAGAATCCAACTAAAAATTTACGAAAGTTTTCGATATTATTATAATTTCAATCCTCGTGCACAAATTGTAACTATTACCGCAGACAAGAATAATATTCATGTACATTTTAATTATCATTACTTACAGATACTCATGACTAAATCAAGTTTTTTCCTGTAACAAAAACTTTAATGAACTTTAATGTGATGAATGAACTTTAGTAATGAACTTTAGTGAACTTTAATGCTTTATCGAAAATGACGGATGATCAAAAGGGACAATCCTTACAGAATTCTTCGACTCGTCGCGGAAAACGCGGAAGTTGAGAATTTCTCGAAGTTTTCCAGGTACGAGTGTGAGTTCGCCGGGTTTGAGGGCCAACACGAAATCCAGGACGTCGGCAGACTTGTCGATGAGGGGTTCGAGGGTAGAGCCGTGCGTGAGGACCCAGTCCTTGGAGAGCAACATCCCCGATGTGCCGCGAGATCCTGCCGTCCAGTCGTCCTCGAAGAACCGGTAGGAAATCAGCACGCTGCTCGGCAAATCCATCTTTTCTCCTCAACGGTCTTTTGACGGTCTAAAAATATTAACTCAATTTCATTTAATTTAATGTAATCTAATTAAATTTGGTTTTATTAAACGGAAGAACCCCTCTAATGATTTACGATATAACATAATACAAAGAAAAAACATGTAAGTACATAAAATAAATACAAAATGTTGAATGTCAAGCGATAATTAACAATAAGGAACAATGATTAAATTTTAATATATAATACATTCAATACTTTACATCGATAGCTCACTATCACAAATTTTCAATAACCCTTATCGTTGGTACTAAATTTGTTAATTAATACCAAGTATTCTTAGTTTACTACATTTAGCTTACCATTTATACCGATAAACGCACATTTACTTTATTGCAAAGTGCATTGAAATTCATTTTAATAAGGCGCATTTACTGTCCCCCTATCGCGTCACGTGACTAACATTGTTATTAAATACAAGAAAACCATGTTACTCATTCTCATTGTCATTGTACGGCGGTTATCGGTTACAGTTATTATCACTCCTTGATAGCGGGTCGTGAGAATAGTATTACGTTGCGTCGATTGATCTTTCAGTGGAGTACACGCGCGGTATCATATTCTCCTGTGTGCGGATGTGTATGTATTAATACTGTTACATCCGGCGTTAATTCAGTGGTAATGACACATATAGTCGGAAGCATTCAGATAAATTGGATGAGCGTGTAAACCGAACGGAATCGAATCGGCAATTGTCATGTATCGAGCGTCGATTGCTCGACTTGACTTCCTTTTCATCCCGACGTCAAGGTCAACGGCTAATGGATTCAGGTCAGCTATTCATTCTTCGTCAGATGAGAAAGAAAAAAAACAGATGATTTAATGAAATCGTCGAATTATTGAAAGGAACCGTTTCAGGGACAAGCTGGGCTTATACATAATATATTAGGCTATGCGGTAGATTCTCCAATTGATTCATCGTTACGCCAATCCATTGATTATTCTGTCATAGTCGATTGGTCTTTATACTGGAATGTCACTGTTAATATATTATAATTTATATATTATAATTATGAATTGTCATAATAATGAATTGTTCTTCTTTCTTTGCTCTATTTTTTCGATTCTCTTTGTCAATTAGCACAGGCTTCGTAAGATCGTTGAATCAATTGCATTACATTCTTTGAACTCTTCGTACCATCTTAGAACTGTTCTTATAGCTATGAATACTTCGGACTGTATAATGTCATTATTATTCCACTAAAATTCCTCTTTACCGTCATTTTCTTTACTGTAATCGTGGCTTTCGTTAATTTTATTTTACATTATACCTACATTACATTCCAAATTTCGGACACATAACGATGCACGAATAATTCCACTTTTACAGTACTTTCAAACGATTCATTTAAACCCATTAATTCGTTAAAACAATCGTCGCGTCATTGAACTGAGTATAATGACAATTTAATGCATTCCTCGTAGATGGCTAATCCATCTTATTCAGTCGCGTTATCAATCTGCGAAGCATTTTACTCGTGACAATCGTAACGAATCCGTTCGGTCGGCAAAGGGCCCAAACCGAAATTCTCTCGGGGTTTGACGTGGTCAGTGGAGAATTCGCAGCTGGCTTGCCGCTGACGTAACATCGACGTCGACTTACGACTGCTGTCCATTTTACTTAAAGCCATTGCATTCCGCGAATCGGGGCACACAAGTCGGGAAGTGCAAAAGACTGCCGTTCGAGGGAAAGGGGCGAGGGAGGAATGAGGGAACAGCGCGGACACAGGGGACCGAAGAAATAATAGAATTGTCGTCGGCGTACTTGACTCCGTTGCACCATCTTCAAGGGGGGAAGGGCGAAGGGGAATAGCGGAGTGTAAATTGTGGACAGTAGGGTCAAAGAAAGAGTAGCTGACACCCTCAAGGGAAAAAAGTAACTTGTTCTTTCTATATTTTTTCAAAATTTCCTTTTCACATCTACGAAAATAATTGATGGATTCGCTAGTTCTTAATATAGATATTGAACGTTTCAAGATTCTGCAGAACGTAATGAGTTGTTGTAAGTTGAAAGCTGTCTTATTTTTGGCCTACCTTATTTTAAGATATACAATTATTTCAAGGAATTCATAACTCCACATTTTTATTTTCAACGATTCATTCATCCTGGCAAATGAAATACAAATAGATCCATTAGAAAGAATTCCTAGATTATCCGGATTTTTCTTAATAACGTTATAAAATTATACGTTTTAATGAAATAAATGGTTTTAGAATATATATAAAGTTGTATATACTAATTATACTAATACACACTAATTCTACTAATTTTTATATTTTCGTGACTTGAAAGCGATTCTTATTTCCAACAAAGCACTAATTAACTTACTTGAATTCATTAATACAGTTACGGTATTGTCTGAAATATAGTCTTTTCATTATCCGAAATTATTTGCAAATTTTTAAAGTGCGCTTTAACTCAAGTAGCAATTTACTGGTATTTATCTAGAACTTTTATTTTGCTTCCATTAACACTCCATATTATATTATGCAATTTGCAGCAAATGTCGAACCCATATTTCCTGTTGATTGATGTCGTACGAGAAAACGCTGTGTAATATCGTGAATCACTTGATAAGAGATCGATTGGACTGTCCCGATCATTTCAATCATTCAGTCATCTAAAACATGGAAAAACCGCACATTGCGTTCTTCGTCGATGTTATCGTTAGTATTCCGCGAGGTCTGAAAATTGGAGATCAAATTAAGTTCGTTGCGTGAGACTTTAGCAAACATCAATACAGTTCCAGCAATGAAAAGTTTAGTCATCGATTTAAGCAAAAATTCCCCGCTATTCATAGGCAGTCCTGGCGTCACAACTGTGTGAAATTTCCTCGTTTTATGAAGGGCTTCATTATTCACAAGGAATTTTCAGAAGAACTTCGAATTAACAGTCGGTGCATGTCAATTCCATGGAAAAAAATGAGGGGATCGAAGTTCACTTCCCCGTAAGGAAAGGAAAAGTGTAATGAATAACAGGATAGTTAAAACGACTGATGAAAGAAAATACTATTTTGCTCAGTTTTCACAGAGTTTCCGTTTTTCAGAAACGTTATACTTTAAAAGGTCATCGAAATGTAATTTTCAACAAATACTCTATTCATATATTCCTCACGAATTTAAACTCGTACAAACAAATCACTTTAATGTCCTTCAAAACCATCAATAACATGAAATCATTAAAAAAAGGAGAAAAAGATGTAACCCAATTAACGAATATTAAATGACAAAAAATTCGAATTGTTGAAGAAACAGGTTCTCCTCGGCAGAAACGTTCAATTATTTTTTATTTAACCGCGTAATATAGGTTTTTTGCAATAAGCAGCTCTTAACACGAAATCAACGGAAAGGAAATTTTTAATCACTATGAATATACAATTACGACCTGTAGCCTTAGAATCATTTATCAAGAAATGTCCCTTACTTTTTGCGCTTTATACACACCTTTACACGCATTACAAGACCATTTATTTCATTAAAAGGTATAATTAATGTCTACTGAATAGTACGTTACCACTCGGTGGAATCAAGGGCGAAGGTCAGAGACATACGTCTTAACTGTTGTATATATCTCCTTATTGACTGCACAGTGTGACGGAATTAATTAGGCCTACCGTAAAAGATTATTATCTGCCATAGAACGAGAAGTTCGCGTCATAGAAACGAGAAATTGACGTTGTCATTACGTAACGTAGGAAAACGCGAACGTAGCGTTTAAAAACTGTAACTTCTGAGTCATGAAAGATTCTTAGAGAGATAAGTAAATGAATGGAAAGGAATGAGAATTCGAGATGACGTATTAAATCCAATAGTAGATTTTTAATAGGAGGGTCTCAGTATTGGACAAGAAAACTCAGCAAAAAATTAGGAAAAGCTCTACAATTTTCGATATTTATCGCAATCTTTTAAAAATGTGTCTCGGTATATTTATGTGTGATAAACTGCGCTTCATGACACTTCGTCCGACTTTTAAAATAAATAAAATTAAAATAAATGTTTGAAATGTAATTATCAGTAATTTTCCTTAAATTGCATATTAATATCTATAATTTGTAACGTTTTACTGCATTACACACTGTCAGCCATGAATAAATAGTCTCATTATTACCGGCTTTTATTGCTGACGAGAATTTTGTTATTATATAAAAAGCCAAACATTTGCCTACAAACAAATAAACGATGATCATGCACATACCGTTTTATCGGATAAAGGTTAATCAATGACAAATTTTATCCGGATATGTTGGACATTGGCCGTCGCATCGGTGCATTAAAAATCGAAAAATAATATATTATTTATAAATAATTCTGTGTCATCGTGAAGATAGACGGTCCACTCTAATCCCTAACAAAGATTTTTGTACGTGGCGAAAGTTGTCAAACCCGTGCCAGCCGTTGTCGTTTTCAAGGATTTTGACCAACGGCAATGGTCCAACAAAAGCAAATGGACGGAAGCAAGGCACTCTCTTCCAATATCCAATTTTGCATTAAAAGAGAATTTGTATTCACAGTAAAATATACTCTTAAAGATTTTATTTTGCATTAAGATTTTACTTTTAATCTTCCTTCATATGATTTCATTTGATTCTACTTTTACATCGTGATTGTTATACGTGGATTGTGCATAAATAGTCTTTATTGTGACAATGCATGCGACTGAAGCTGGAATATTTACTCTTTTGTAATATTCATCGTTGTATGATCAATTAATAGTTTGTTTTTAAATAATTTAGGTCTTTCCTAAAACTTCCTGGTGCTTTTTATTGCCAAAGTTAGCTGAATCCTTTCGACGCACTGTTAATTACGTGCCATTAATAAAATTTGTAATGGTATAACTATTTCTGTAAAAAATCTCCACTTCGAAAACGAACTGTCTATTTATTTACTTTCTTTATGTTTCCCATATATGGGTTTCAAGTTTTTTATGTATATAGCATACACATAAATTACAACAATAGTTGCACACCCTCGAAACTCGAAAAACGTTTATTTCTGACAGCATCTCTTCGATTGTCTTTTCATTTCCAAATATCTATTTTTCGCCTGTTCTGCGCGACCCAAAAAGAAGATGGAAAACCAGTTTTCCAATTCGAGGACGAATCAATACCATATTCTATACGGGCACCGTCACTTTCTAGTAACTGCAAAGCAAACAGATTTGCTTAGTAAATGAGTTTAAAAACTTTTAAGTTAGATCTTTGATTTATATTTTTAAGTGATATAGCATATTCCTGCACGTTAGATGTGCAATACGTAATTAACAAATTCAAAAAATTCGCATTAAATATTCAAGTTACCTAAACAAATTTACTAATTAGATTCGTAAAGAAACTTTTCCCCACCCATGGTATTTAAAAAGTTTTTCGAATCACAGATGAACGGAACAGGTTCGAATATCTTCTTTTGTAGACGTGTGATATTTACATTTAGATTTAACGAATTATTATTTAATGACATATAGTCCTCAAGACCGCGAACATGCAGATTTTTACTACGAAACTTTCTTTTCAATTCGCGCCCGACCGTATCTCTGAATCGAGTAATTTGAATTTAAGAGATGGAATGGTTGTCGGTAATAATATAACGGAATACAAACCGGCCGACCGTGATCGAAAGATCTCCTTACTAATGTAGAAGTCGTACATTTATATCGGCGATAAAACACGTTCATATCGGCTGATCTTTTCGCGATATTTGACAGAATTGTGCCACGATAGGGAACTCGAAATCTCCGTGTAAAACTTTCACGCTATCGCACTTTTAGCCACGCGAAACCTACGAAGAAAAGTGTCATTTGAACTAATTATGCCCCTAACAGAAATTGGAATTTTAAGATCAGTAATCGGCGAGATTTAAACGACCAGGAAACGATAATAAAACCGATTCCTTGGCACGAATAAGAAACAATTAAAGTGGTCCGATGTAAAAGGGGCCTTAGAGTGTTTTTCAGATTTTCGAACCACCTGTAACCCTGAAAATCGAGAAAAATCCTCTGCAACAGCTAGCAATTTTATCTCTTTCTTCGGGATTAAAATTAAAAAAATCGACTTAAAATTCGACGAAGTAAGATGAAACTACAGCCCTAGAAATCATTAAGATAGGTGAGTTTACTACAAAATAATGCCGAATGAAATTCTTTTTCTGTTTCCCGAAGGATTCAAGAAAACCCCTAAGTTGGTTCAATAATTTCTGACCGATCGGATGTAGATTAAACGACGAAAAGTTTCATTGGATTTACATTTGATTCCGGATGGCAATGAAGGTAACTCGATTTTACGTCGACGACAATATTGAACGTTCCATTATGTTTTACTCAGAGCTACGGCATTGACGATTTAACGACTTGACCAGTTAGTCAAGTTGGTCGGTCGGTGTTTTTGCGTACTCTGCATGAGTTTGCACGTGCATAACAGTGAAAAGACAAGCCCACCTGAACGTGTATTCCGCGGGCAACCGGTTCTGCCGCGGAAGGAACCAATAAAATCCGCCAACCCGTGACATTGTCGAGATAACGATAATTTCCTGTGCCATTTAACCGGCCCGTATTCTGCCGATAATTTAATTAGGCCACGATTTCTTCAACAACATAAACAAAGCGGTCCACGTGAATGTTCAGTGAATCTATCGGAACGAATACAATTTCCAGGTAAATACGACCAACGCTAAATATCAGGATCGATGAAATTCAAGAAACTTAAGAACATACAAATCCAATATTATATTCAACTTTTGTTCGTACTTTCAAACATAAGTAATAATCATTTTAATATTTTCAGGAAACAAGAATTATTACAGAAAGAAATGATGATATGATAAACTTAACAATGTATTGTTAGATTTAAATTTATAATTAATACTCGATGATCGTACAATTCATAATCGTTATACAGCCTAATAAAAGCACAAAATGTTAAAATTTTAATTAAACAAAAAAATATCTTCAAGTGAAACATCTTCAGTATCATATTTTTAAACATTATCAAAAAATTTTTCGACATTAAGTACGGTCAATTAGGGTCAAATATTATTTTTTCATGCCAAACTTAAATTATTCGTAAGTAGTTTTAGCTGTGATTGAAGAATTTATGTTACAAACTGTACAATTTTATATAATAAAATTTTTGTTTTAATTTCGATAATCCTTATTTGGTTCAATGCTTTACTAGTTTGCTTCGAAACCGGTTTGCATCTCCACTAAAGTGGTCTAATAATAAAGCGTCAAAGTCAAATGGATGTGGGCATTACGCAAATACATGTCGAGTAATGACGTTAATACACTTGTACCATAATGTGAATATTTATATAAGTATATACCGTAAACGGATTATTAAGTAATTACGGTCTATTAAAAGAATATTCGATTTATCAGCGTATTTGAAATATTAATAAACCAAGTTACGTGATAAATCAATTGTTCATGCGAATTGATTTAGCGATTACACATACTTATAGGAAAGGTACAGTATTCTGGTGGCAGATTAGTTACGTAAGTATAACAATAATACAATAAGAATGTTGATGTTAATACCGTCGACATAGATAATTGCCTTCGTGAATATTTTGTAAATACAGAAACCGAAGGGTGAGAATTTCCGTAAACTGGCAAAAAAATGTACACCTAGTGAAATAGGGTAGTAAATACCGCAACAAAGGGCCATTGTTCGCCACCTGTCGTCTCAAGGCCGTCCTCCTAGCAAGGCTAAAGGTCGTTTCTAAAAGACGTCTCACTACCACCGAAGGGCAAAGGAAGAACAAAAAAAAACCAGATGGTTTAGCGATCATTACAAATTTTTTTAGTATTCGTCAAACAGGAAAATAAGTCAATAACTTTTGAACAGGAACGTTCACGAAAATCAGCAGACGAACTTAATTCAGTACATTTTCCTACTTTGTTAAAGGAAAATAAGAAATGTATATTATTGATCCATTGCCTATCTAAGTTTTATATTGATTTGCGTGCAGCAGATTTGGAAGACAAAAATTGTACAAAGGAAGATAGGTTTAGGCAATTATCCTCAAGAACAGATTTACATTGAAACGACGTGATGGCATAAGGAAAAGGAAACTGTTGATTCTTGAGTTGTATTCTTCCTTCAAATGTTAGTGAAATATGGTACGATCTTTGCTAAAGTCGGTGAAAGCTGCATAGCGATGAATTTCTCGAGCGGAAACAGCGATGCGGAACGACATGGTAATCCCTGGCGAGGAATACGTAGCTTCGTCCATAATGTTACGCAGGTTCGAGCCAAGGTCGTTGCTTCGACCCTCCAAGGTCACGTCTAGGTCGTTACTGACTAGAGTCAAGTCGTACACACTTCTTCGTAACCAGCGGTAGATTTCTAGTGTACTGACGAACGGACGGACAGACTTTCGAAACGCACATTGGTCGCCTCGGTTCGATTAATTGGCAAATAATCGATCGATTCACCGATTACCCAGCGTTCAGCGATCCTTTCCTACGGATCGCCCGGTCCATGGATTTACGTGAGTTCATGAATTCCTAATACGACGACCAGTGTACGGTCTCGGTGGGTGAATAAATGGTCGAACGGATGGGCGCGCTGGTGGAGGCATGAATTTTAATCGCACGGAATAAGGCTGTTGAGCGAGAGGTACCGATTGATCAATCGACCGGATTGCCGTCTTCGCCGGCCGGGATTTCTTCTCCGTCCGTCGAAGGCCGCCGCGGAAAAATCGGCCGCTCGGCGCCGTGGGAAACCGCCGCCGAGGGAAAAAGAAAAACCGTGCCGGTGAGGGGCGTGTCCGGGGCTACTACTGCCTACAAGCCGGACTAGTTTTTACTACGGCGGGCTTTCTTGACAGTGGCTGCTCGAGCGCGGAGCTTGCCGAGCTGCTAGACCGCTTGGCACCTCGCGTCGTCCTCCACGAACCCCTCCACTTCCGCCAACGACCGACCGACAGACCGACAGACCGACAGACCGACCGACCGACCCCCGGAGAAAGCACGCGCTAAACAAATAAAACGAGGATTCCATAAAACTCAATAAATCCTCCACCGGTTATCGAGGGAGGGTATTTTTAACTGCTGCCTTTTCGGTCTAAGGGAAATCGTTGCCAAACGAAACTTAAGGATCGAAACTTGTAATAAAATGATCTTTCGTAAACAGGGACCTTTTGTTTTAGTATGAAAAAAACCATTTGGTTGTCTAAACTTTTAGACTCTAAAATCTTGAAATGTTCGACTTTTTTCTAATTGCAGAAGAAAACAGAAAATATGGGAAATGACGACAAGTGGCGAGTAATAATGGTGAACAAGGAAGATATGGAAGAATTCGTCGCGATGAGAGACGTGCATTTGCTCATAATTATCCACGTCCTTGGTTCTGCATTGTGAAAGTTCGCGTTCCGTGCGTTCTCCGCGGACATTTCAACGTTCCTCCTTTCCAGTCCAAGTCTTTAAAGGGGTTTCAGGAAGTTACACTTCACACCGTTAGTCTTGCGAACTGTAAAAAACCTACGTTTCAAAGTCAAACGTTTGACATTTAGACAATTCATTTCAGTTCAGTTTAGTTCGGATCTGATGTTTAGCCAAAGAAACAGGGACAAGGGTGTGCACTTGTATTCATTTTTAAAAAGTGTATAAGAGAGTAAAATTGAAGTAAGGTATGAACAAATATGCCTGCTTACACGATCATTTAACTAACAACTGATCAAATAACTCTTCCATCGAGTCATGTATCAGATTCAGTTTCAGTTCGGAGCTTCAGTTTTTTTGTATACACATCACCTCGACTAATAATTTAACTAAAATAAAAACTAAACAAAGAACTGAACTAACCATGCAAACGGCCCTTAAAAAATGCAGAACGCACGTAAAAATAATATTCTTCCCCATTTACCCTGTCCTTTCTTTGTCGTTGCTTACTACAATCTTCATTTCGATTCTTCAGTCACGGAAGTAAGTGTACGGTAGAATCGCAACTATTATAACATTCTCTGTATTAATCTAAACGACACGGCACAATGAATGACGCAACGGTATGATAAAGTTTCATAATACGACCTACGACGTTACGATAAGATAATTCGAAGAAAAACGTGAGATTGTTGGGAGAGGTGTGAAATACGATTTCGACATCTCCGGTCGGCGGTATCCGGCGCGGAGTAAGCACAGCTGGCCGGTTCTCGGCTTCTCTTCCTGGAGAGCAGCGTATATTTGTCGGTACGCGGGTCGATAGTCATTATCGCGGAGGAAGACAATGTGATTCGCAGGTGGGAGACACTCGAGGACGCGGCAGAAGGCCCCTTATCTTACCGAGAAATCCTCATGCTCGTCCTCTCACGCGCGGCATCTTAACGAACGACGCGCAGAACGACGGCCACACGAAGAAACATCTGGAGAACCATGGAAAATGAAGACAAGAAGCCCAACCAACGACCCAGGACAGAAGACAACCGGAGACAAAAGGATAATGCAATGCCATAGTTAAAGTATTCGCAACGAATAGTCTTCTGTGCGTGTGAAGTTTCAAGTTTTTTCGGACCAATATGATTACTCGTATTTTTTAAAAAAGAGAATCCAGATCTGGTCATTGCTAATGAATGTCGTTCATCAAATAATCAAAAATCAAATTTCAAATGTGTAATATGACATAGTTGAAATGAAACAACAAACAATAACGAAACCGATCGGCTGATATAAAGATCGTCTATTACACGACTTGTAGTTATTGAAATTTTATTGAATTCTAGTACACAAACAAATGATATCGGCAGACTGCCAGCTTTAATAATCATCCCTGTTAATAATTTAACCTGTAAACGGTTAGGAAATGTTAGTCAAGGATTTTAACGGTATGAAAGATAAAATGGCTGTTGACCTATTCGGTGGGGTGGATAATACTCGTATATTTTTTCTGAAAACAAAGCGTACATAAAATCTATACGAATATGTACATACTTCCTTCCCTGTCTACATTATTTTCTGAAGAAATACCCTCCGATGTTACTGATATTTGCCAAGGTTTGCTAGCTCTTTAAGGAGTATGGAAGCTAATTAAAAATGAAGAAAATAAGGAGAGACGAAGAAAAACCAAAAAACATAATTCGAAAAGTCTTAAAATATCCGTGTCAAATAAGTTAAGTGAAATACCAAAAGGGAGAAGAAATGTGTAAATACTACATGTACTAATATGTAGATACTTATTGTATTTCTTTGTATCTCTGCCTATGACAAACAAAAAGATACAGAAAGCTAAGGAAAATCATTTTTCGAAAACTTGTAACATTCTGACGATAGTTTGTTATTTGTTAGTTATTCTGACGATCAGTTGCTTTCATATTTTACTTTAGTATTTAATTTTTAGTTACTTACATTCTATCTTTCATCTGTTACTCTTTACATTACATTAATTTTTAGTGTACCTCACTTTGTATTTGTTTATTACTGTATGTTTTCCAAAAGGGATTTATTCCCAGTTATAAATTCATTCTTCTTCTCTCTCTCTCTCTACCCCTTAAAGCCCTTCCATAACGCGCTTTCTTTTTCTTGTTCTCTCTCTTTTCTCCTCCCTTTTCTCTGTTATTATTATTGTTATTATTACTATTACTACTTAGTTATCATCACTTACTACTTTCATTACCACTATTCTTATTTACTACTATTATTACTTACTATTATTACCAACATTATTATTATCATTATTACTTCTTATTGTTACCTGTATCTGTATCTATCACCTCTATCTACTTTTATCCAAATGGTACTTCTCGTCCCTGGAATAAACGTTTTTCTCTCTGTCTCTCACCTTCTCTCTCCTTCTCTGTCTCTCTCATTCTCTCTATGGCGCGAGTCGCCTAGACAGCGTGGCAGCAGCGCTGGAATTGAAATAAAAGGAGCGTCCGCTAGAATACGCGCGCAAGCACATGCACCGGCGACGTCTGCGGAGTGCATAAGAATAATGCGCCAGTGCCATGAGCGTTGCGCAGTTCTTTACGGCGATGCTCCTGACCTCCGCGTCAAGTGGAATACCGGAGGTCCTCGACTCAGCAACGTCCGATCTTTTAACCAACTAACGTTCAGCCGGTGAAACGACTTTTCGTACGCGGCAAAATCCGCGAGACGTGTAACAAATGTAATTGCCACTCGTGAAAAATCTTCCTGCTTGCCAATTGGCGCATGTTTCTTAGCGAGTGCTTTCCTTTCGTTCCCGATATCCTCTAAGAACCGTTTCTAAAGCGGTTAATGCTTCTGAATGTATTCATTTCATCGATATTATTCCAGTAATATTCCTCTTCGTCGGCTTCTTCATTGGAAGCCTTGTTCTCGTTAATTCTATTTCGAGTGAAATATTAATTTATAGATGATTTGAAAATTTAATCATACTTGGATAATCGACGTTCCTCGGTATTTCCGAACGACTTAGGAACAATGTAGCTTGGAGTAAGTGTTTCCAGCTCAGAAACTAAGTCTTCGACCGCGGTAAATCAGGTTGAGATTTACGAATGGCCGACTTACCGTATGTTCAATCGATCTACGAGTTTGCCGGCGTTTTTTATGCAGCCATGCACGGGACATTCTCGACCTTTGTGTCGATAGATATATTATACAACTGCAGCAAATGTCAAAGTGGATGAGATCAACGACAATTGCATCGACAGAAATATGCCAACGTCGAATACACTGCTGCGTTTGTCTTCCTGACCCCGTTTGACCGACAGTTACGAGAGCAGGGATTAAACACGCTGTATTATTAATTATCAATCAAATCGATCACAACCTCCAGTAAAATCTAACGATTTTTAGCAATTTCGTTTCAACTTTGCAGCTGATAAGTAACAAAAAATGGTTTTATCCGTATCGTTACATTCGTAAAAATATTACTACCTGTATTTTCAATTTTCAATTATTGTAAACTTTATGAAAGAAGAAACTTGTGAACTTTCTTTTTGAAAATTACGACGGAGAGTAACATACCCTTCTTGCCCCAAACAATCTAAACCTGCGCTTTTCAATACATCCCGGAGCAATTAGTTAGAAAAAGCTTCACGATTGCCGTTCTCCTTGCGAAATTATCGCGAAACTTACGACGGGAGGAACTCCTTCGTTCTATTTTCGGAAAGAGTCGAGAGTTACGGCGTTCCTTGCTGTACCGTTTTCATTACTAACCGAGCGCATAATGTTGGTAAAATATGGGAAACACCGAGGTCCCGAATATCGTGTACTCTCCCCGTTAGTATTTGCCGGCGAAAGAAGGAAAGGTGCGGACGTAAGATTTCGCGGAGGTTACGCAGTCGCCGCTCGGGAGAGTGCAGTTAACTGTTTGCACGGTGTGTACCTGGCTGCGGCGAAAAGTGCACGTTGCACACACACACACACACGCACACACAGAGCGCATGCTATAGAAACGCGGCGAGAATTGGAAAGGCTCTTACCCGCGCGATGAATTCATGCAACACACGCGCCATTATGTGTTGTAGACGAGCATTCGAGTCGTTGGCTTTCGTGCCGCGATACTCGCGCGGCCACCGCAGTCGTTGCATTATTCCTACGTGCATCAATCACCGACCGTGCAAATCACTGGACTCTTGCTTCAACCGTTTCCATCGTCGTCCCAGAGAAACGAGTTTGCCATTGTAGCGAAAATCTACTTTGTATTCTGCCTCATCGTGTCTCACTGTAACACGAATTTCTATGATTTACTCGAACAACACGAATTAAGCACGAATTCACGGAGATTTCAAGAATTTTAATGGCAAAGGAACGTCTTGAGATTTTTCCAAAGATTATCCGTATTGCGACTGTTTTAAATTTTGTACAGAGTAAAATTTATGATTCGCGTCGTCCGTCCACTGAATATTATGATACCTTGACTTGCTCAAAATTTCGACATTTTCTGTAGTATTTTACTGTGATACACCTTCGTATTACCTTCATACAAAACCTAAATGTCATTTTCGTTTATCTGAAAGTGCAAGTCGGTCACTTTCCGCAGTTCCTTTAAACATTACACGAACGATTCGTGCAAAACAAAACTCAATATAACTCAAGGTGACAAATTCAATCATTTTTTATTCTGAAGTTCTTTTGTTATTCTTGCGCCCCGAATGTACCGCTAAAGTGTGTCCCTCGTATTATGTTGCAAAGAGAAGCGGAATTAGACAGGCTTTTTCTCCCGTCAAGAACAGAGCGAAGCTTCGTATCCGATGTTTTTCCAGGACGATTTCACGTGGGCGTAACTAGCCCCTCTGATCAAACACGCACGTGGTCCTTCTTCGTTTGCCCTGTACTTCATACGACGATGGCACACGCAGACGGACGGAAAATTAAATACCACGTGGAATTTTTACTTGTCCGCCGCAGAAACGTTTCTTCCATCCTCTGACGCACATAGTTTCTTCTAAAGCGCGAAAGATGCTGAGAAAATTTCTCTCAGTTGCCCCACACTTCGCTTTTAACGAAAAGATCCTTCCTTCCGTGCCTTTGTATTTCATTGGCGAAAATATTGAAATTGTATGTGTTGTTCTTTAATGACAACGTTGAATCGCTGATATGAATTGACATGAAGTATTTTATTAACGTTGAATTAATGTGCAAATGCGAAATAAATGTTGAATTATTATGAATATCGTTAATTGCCGAGCTTACATAGATATTTTGTGTAATTTTGTGTAATCGTTTGAAAGATGAAAAATGAGTAAAAATGTCCTACACGAAAGAAGCACGTTGCAAAATCGTGTTTAAAAAATACCTCATATTTCATATTAATAAGAATAAAATAAGATGATGGGTCAAAAAGTAATGAAAAAAAATACGACTATCTACATTTACGAGAATTACATATGTACATGCACAATTGTGTGCTTAATCGTAATGCGGTTGAACTGTATTATCTCAGAGAACGTATTTGCAAGACACGTATTTGCCAATGGTCTAAAAATATGACGAGACGCACTTGGATATTGTGGTTTCATTAAACCCCATTATTCGTCCGTTAACGTTTACGCGTAAACATTGGCAGTGGCCGTCAAAACAGACGTCAGAAATCGTTGCTCAGAGCGCACTTGTAGGATCGTTTCTCTTTTAGATCAGTAGACAGAACCGTTACGCAAGCGGCACGTGGGTTTCGGTCAATTCCAAGAGATATTCCGAAGCTTCCACGTGGACTTGCGGAAATTGCTCCTCATCATCCACACGCGTCGACGAGAAGAAGCGAAACATCGCCAATAGCCTTCGTTTCCCTGCGTCAAACACTTCAAGAGATAGATCGAGAAACGAAAATGTCACTGAAGAAATTGGTTTAAGTAAATCTTTAAATTTTGGAAATATGTGCGTGTGTTGGCACGTATTTAAATGTAATGTCAAAGGCAGATATAGGTTAGTGAATGTTTACGAACATGTAGATTTCCAAAATGTTGCAAGTATCTTTTCTTTTATATTACACATTAGTTTAATTAATAATGTAGACGTTTTACGTACTCTACAATTAAATATATTTTTTCAATTTGTGGTGCTTTTCCTGTCACTTCGATGTAAATAAGGAACAAGAACATAAATCATTCTTTCAGGAATGAAGTTTCTAAAATTACTATTAACGCTATTCGGGCACACTGGCTAAATGTATTACAGCAAATAGTAATTACTTGCAAGCAGGTAAATATGCCTTCAAAAGTAAGTGAGTCATTTGATAATAATAACGGCGCATGTTATCATCAGCCTTATCTACTCGTTTTGCAAAAGATAGGAGAAGTAAAGCCTAGAAAGTTTTTCCAACCACACCAGAAGTTTATGCCAATCTTTTTAATACACGCATTCATATAAATCATACTTTCCATAATGTTAAAAATTCGAGGTTTCACAGAAAACACAGCCCATTCAGAATTCAAGGACGCAAAACCTGGAGAACATTTTTACTCTCCTCTTTTTTTTCTGGTACGCGCAGATGCGTTAGGATTATTTAGACCTTTGGAATGGACGTTTTTTCCGAGAGGCTGGAAAATTGGGGCGAAGATTAAAACCCATCTTAATGCGGTAGCACTGATTAGGCGGTAAGGGCAAGACCGGCGGACACGCATGGGCTACTCGTTACTGGATGAGGGAAGATTGCAGCCTCTATTTCCGTCCAACGAGTCGGCACAATTAGGGCAGCCCGTGTCTTCGCGGGGGCTGCTGGCTCCCCGCCGGAGCGACGATACAGGTGTTACGGGGTGGCGGAGATAACTGTGCCATTGATGACGAGCCTCGGGGGAGGCGCGTCCTGTCATCGAGGACGAACGGACACCCGTTGAGAGGTATATATTAGACGCGGGACGTCGCGACGCACCGATCAGACATCCGACGAACGTCTTCTCGCGAACGTCACTTCTTGAACCATCCTCATACCGGAACTCGCTGCTACCCTCCCCGTAAGAACAACAACAACGAGGTAGGTCGACATAGAATCCTAAGGTTTCGTACGCTCGAAATGTCGGACTTTTTTCTGTGCTGGAATTTCGACCGCTATGGTTTGCGAGATTTTTCGGAAAGGATCAATTTTATATTTCGATTGGTAGAACATTCGAGGTTTCGGAACAAGCTTCAGAATTTAAGGGGTTGTTGCGTTTGAAATGTCCGACTTTTTCTGTGCTGTGCTGAAATTTCAACCGCTATGATTTGCGAGATTTTTCGGAAAGGATCAATTTTATATTTCGATTGGTAGAATATTCGAGGTTTCGGAACAAGCTTCAGAATTTAAGGGGTTGTTGCGTTTGAAACATCGGATTGATTTTTTTATGTTGAAATTTCAACCGCTATCGTTTGCGAGATTTTTTGGAAAGGACCAACTTTATATTTCTTTTGGTAGAATATTCGAGATATCGGAACTAGTTTCAGAATTTAGGGGTTGGTGCCTTTGAAACGTTGGATCTTTTCTATTCTGAAATTTGAACCGCTATGTTTTGCGAGATTGTTCGGTAGATTCCATTTTTATATTTCGTTTGGTGGACTATTGAACTTTTCAGAAGTAGTTTCATAATTTAGTGGTTGCTGCGTTTGAAACGTTGTTTCGCAAATCAAACTTGTATCCACGACCACACACCAAACACAACCCAATGAAAAAAGATAATATGTTTAGCTGACAATTTATATTAAATAATCCCACCTTTGCCACATAGATCGTTCTATTACTCTTTAAAAAAAAATCAGTCCTAAAACTTTGTGTACACACGAATATTACGTTTCGCGTGTTTAGCAGAGATCTCCGCGGAGGTTAGAGTATTCTTGCATAAGACAAAACAGTGAGCTTCTCGGTACTAGGAAGTTGTCGTGGGTAACCGATATGTTGACGATCTAACGAAAATCAGCGAACGACGATGGAAAAATTGCCGAGCAATGCGTCTTCGGCTGGTTGATTATTCCGCGCAAGAATTTTCTTCGTCGATGCACCGTTTTTACGTCATGCTTAATCTTGAATTATACAATAGCCAGGCGCGATATCACGTCGATATGACGGATATAGACGATATTACGAAAGCTCGGTCATCGGGTTTGCACAATTCCAATGAGAGCTGCTCTATAAACAGCTCGACCGACAGCTTTACGGCCGTAAATACTTGAACGGCCGTTAAAGCTATGCCATGCAGTGCGAGTAATGAAGCGAGACAGTGCCAAAATCATTGCCACCGGTCCATTCTCTTCTGCGTTCCGTACGATACTCGTCTTATCGACGCATTCCACGTTTCATAATTCTCGGTGAAACCGGGTCGTTCCGTTGCCGTATTACTTGTCTCGATATTTTACATAACGATGCCGTGCGACTAGGAGAAAGAACAGGACAGACGGTATTTCGATGGGGTAGTTTCGCTCGTGTTCAGCGCAGCTATTCGTTAATCCTATCGATGTGTGCGACGTTTCACAACTGGCTGTAGCACTGAATCGTTTCGTGCTATTAACGTTTGTCCCGATATTTACATAACTGTACGGTTGAAGGGCGAAAAGAATGAAATTCTGTCAAAACGATTTCGATAGGCACATTTTCTTCTGTATTTAATAGAGAGATATTTATCGGTGCGGTGTAATTCACAATTTACGAGCAATAGTGGTGATAGCTAGTCTGGCGTCTCTAATGTTTGCTTTCATATACAATACGCAAATGCCATATAATTAGGGGAAAAAATAAGACCAAAATATCTTGGATGGAGCAATTTCTGTGTTCAGTGCACAACTGATTAACACATCGACGAATGCAGAATTAGCAAACTTCGTATTGCTATTATCCACATTCGCAGTAACGATAAGGGGATAAATAAATATCACTTCTTCAGCAGAATTATTGCAAGTATTAACAAAATTAATTAACTCGGAAGTTCAGAATTTGATCTTTGAAAAAAGTTAGAAAAGACTTCGGTCCGCCATTCTTCTTTGCAAAGTTTACATGTCTAAGTACATAATTACTTTTTGTTCCATAGTTGCATCATACTTTTAGTAATTATACTTCTAATTTTCATTGATTCAATACGTTCGATATATTTGCGTGGAAATATAGTCTTTCCTTTAATAATTTGTAACTATTTCTGAATGAACGCAATTTGCAGTAGAAAAATGGTACATCTCTGCGTAATCGTAATGCAACGAACGAAATGCGTTCCGTAAAGAAAACGAAAAGATAAGCAATGTTCCTAGGCGTCGAAATGATCGCAGTGGGAGGTTTAATCATTGTCGATGATATTAAGGGATGTTTCTCTTCATACTACATGATCGTTTTGCCACTGACCTCAATACTAACATAAGACAGAATATAGAAAATTAAACTAAAAGCACTCACACATATAGTATATAATCAACTTAATAATTGATCACGTTGGTAACGGATGTATCAGCAATAATACGAGTAAAATCTATATTCTATTTCCGGAGCAAAAAATGAATTGATTAATCAAGCATCCTTAATCACAAAGTAATTCACCTAAATTTACCAAATGTCACATGGTCATACAGCAAGTTGTAAATTTTTGTGAATTAACATTTAAACCAATTTGCAACCAACAATCCGTTTACATTGTAAAAGAAATATAGCAAGATCATACCACCAGTTGTAAATCATCGTAAATTACAATTTAACGCTTCCACAGCTTGAAGAATACACCATTTTTTCAAAGAAATGATAAACAAAATGAATTTACTGCAATTGCGTTTAGTAAATTTTTGTTGATCGGATAGCGAGGAAAAATTAGACAATCTCCCTACGGTCTGTGCGTCCAGCTGTCTGGCTGGGCTAATTGTCCGGCTTCGGCCCGGCCTAATTGTCCCTCTTAATTTACCTCAATTGCTTCTTGGCACCGTGATGCAGAACCCGCGCGAATGATATCGCGTGGAGGCCGAGCAAGATGGACCAACGTCCGATAAATTGCGATATGACGTTTTCGCCGCGCATATTACCCCTTGCCTAATACTCGAGCAATAAACCTATTTGTAAATCATTCCTTAAAATAGCTAATAATCTATGAGTATAAATGCACAATACATATAACTTTATGCACAATTTATTTAAAAATATAGAAAGTAGCTGGAAATAAGGTGGTTCTAAGTAAAACTTACAACGAACATCGATAAAATGAAATAAAACGAATGTACAATAATTGGATAATAGTTAATAAATTTTTTTAATATTTCACCAGATAGATTTATGTTAAATTTGAATATTATTTCTTGTTATCCAACTTCCCAATGTCTTGTTGCGTTAATTGTAAATTATTTTAACAGACATGTAACTACTGTTATTATCATTACTGAAAATCTACAGTACGAAAAATTGCTTCAATTCACAAACAACTTAGTTTTCGATATTATTTTACGAGCTCGTAAGACATAGAGAACAAAAAATGAGTAAATTTCGGCACGGCGATTAGGAAAGGTTTAAAATATCACTCGCCATTGCTTCGACCCACAAACGAACTGACTAAACAAACCGTTTGCTCGACTAACGAAGGTTTCGTTAGAATGGCAGAACTGTTTTCTGAACGGGGCTGCATGTTTCGAAGGCATTATTAGTGACGCACTTGATTCTCGTTTCCTGCATCCAAGTCTGTCCGGCAAGATCAATCTGGAACAATGAGAGCCGAGGATTCCCCTACGGCTACTTCGAAACGAGAAAATTCTTCTCCCCTCGTCATCGGCCCGACGTCATCGTCGCGTGATCTTGACCTCGCGTTTCTCTTGACGTTTCTCTTCGTCAGGACGCCACTCGACAATGGACTGCCTCTAACTAGGTGTTCCGACGGACAAAAAACTGTCGAGAAAAACTGTGGACAGCAAAAAAGCTGCTGCACTTATCAACGATCGTGCATTCATCTACGGAAGGAATCGGTAGAACGTGCCAACTAAAAGTTTCGCGTAAGAAATCCACCGTGAATATTTATGCCGTTAAAAGAGAGTACGAGGAGAGTACGAAATGTCCTTTACGAATGAACGAAATTTCTACTTTGCGTTTCAATAGGTCTTTTCATAAAAGCTGCTACGTTAAACGTTGTTGCAAACATTTCGTGAACAAAATACAAAACAGTTCTGTGACATTCATATTTCATGTTTTCATGTTTTTTCTAAATGAGGGCACATATTAACATAATTACTTGTTTTCGTTTCTTTACAGAATTCCAAACATTTTTTCAAATACGGCAAGGAAAATCTTTTATAATTCGGAGAACTTAATCAATCTGCTGGCAATGAGTTTTCATTAAAAAGCGTAATTCAAAGATCGGAAACGTTTGGCGTATTTACACGTGTAAATATTTTAACAAACTCGGACATGTTAATTAGAGTACATAAGTATTTCTGATGAGAATCATAGACTTCCGTGTTCCGTATTATAGGTTGAACAAAAACAGTCGATAGAGTTTGCGAAGCAGCATGTGGTCGTTATAATAATCGTTGAAGATCGACGAGTTCTTGGCGGGTATACGTACGCACGTACATAATTTCGTAGGAAAATAAATAAAGTAGGCGGTGCCTGGTGTCTCAATTGTATCTCGTTAATGGCAATTGAAACGTTTCCTCGTGGAGACCTTTGATCCTGGCGAAAAAAAAAGGCGACAAGCCAGAGGGAGAGGACGAGTGTTACATGAGTCCCGAGTGGACGTCATTCATGGCGAGTTTCGTTCCATTCGCCATTCGTCAGCGTCTATATCGGGATCGGGGGATCGGAAATTATCAGCTGATCGAAGCCACGCACAAGTACACGCTTTGCGGAGTCTTAGCAGCCACTCAATGCCTTACCTACTATTGCCAAGGGATCAGTGCGATGAACACTGCTGACCGACCAATTCCATCGAGGACATACTTACAGCCGCGATTAACACAATTTCTACTTTCCTCCAGGAATTTGCGTATTTGTGAAAACTTTTTAACGGTATTCCGACGTCTGTATCGATTTAATTTAATTTTAATTAATTCTTTACTCGTTTGTTAGCTACCTTCCATGAAACAGTTTTAAAACGTTCCAGTTTTTCCTGTACTTTAAGAATATACGCGTTTGTACGGACTTTTTAACTAGATTCTAGCATTTTTACTCGTTTCGTTTAATTTTGTTTTATTTTATTTCCCATTTTTTTATTAGTTGACGTTCGCGAAATGGTTTTGAAATTTTACCCAATGCACGCGGGTTAATGGAAAATTCTTGTTGCAACCAATTGGCTTGTTTTTCGGATTACTTGGTATTAGTTAATTTCTTTGCAGAAATTTAAATTGAAAAACGATACAGCCGTTCGTAATATGAGCCAATCATATGCCGAAGATTAAATTTGGATTATTTTTCGTCTTTAAAATGTCTAAAAATAAAGTGTTTGTCAGAACTCCGGTGAAATTGCCTTTATACTATTTAGTTTATTTCCTGCAAAATCCGTCGTTAAAATAAATTTAATTCGTAAGAACGACCGCAAGTTTTTCTTTAAAACATTGAACATTTAATTTTGTAAACCTAACACTATTTATTTAATTACCATCCTTCTCTGCACTAACATTCACAATATTCGTCCTTTGGACACTTTCGTATAACGATGCAAAAAATTGGATTAACAAGCACTCGATGGACCAGTGCTATCTGCAGAATGCCAATAAATTAAGCGGCGTTGAGGAAATCAATTCGTGCTCGGTAAAATATATGCTTTGACCGACGTCGATGTCGTCGAATTTAACGAACGATAATCGACTTGTCTCGGACCTCTATTTGCCGTTTCAACGAATTCAGCGTAAATTGAGTTGTATGCGGTGCTTCTGACGCGCGCCGACCGATAAATCCGCGTTATTCTTGCCTTTCCAGGCCGGTCCACTTCTGCGCCTCGCTCATCATTCACGCTACTTTATGAGTTTAATGCTCCTACGGCGGCTTCACTCTATGAGCCGTTAGTTAGCAACTTTTATCGAATCAACGAGGATTCTGCTAAATCTCGGACTTTCTTCAAGCTTCGCGTCGCTGTAAAGTTACTTGCCATGGTCAAATTCGATAACGTGGAATATAAATTATTAAAGTTATTATTTTATGAATTATTGAGTTACCACACTATACATGTCAGTTTAGCACCCCCGCAATTACATGTACTCTAAATGTTTCTTAATTGAGATCGAAACAGTAAACGAAATGTACAAATTGAAGGGTTGTTCTGCCCAAAGACACTTTCGGGGCCCAGAATTAACAGCGGATGTTGGGTGGCGCCTCCCAATGTATTTAACTCCGCCGACCCCCGTTTCTTCTTCCGTTATATATCTTGATACGAGTACAGCCAGTTGCCAACGTCGTTTCTCTTTCGTTTAGCTTCCTTCATTATATCTACTATATGTATGTACGTGTCATCGTTTATGTTCGACATTTATCACAATAAAATATCTGGTTACTGTTTAACAATGGTTATGGGCCCAGGTGCGAATAAAAGGTAAAACGTAACCTATAACAGCGTCCACGTGTTCGGCGTAATTTGAATATATAGACACGACACGAAAGTTGATATTAACGTATCAAAATGGATAGCCACCGCAGTGACACACAAATAACGAAGTTGTCTGACAGAAATTACAGGACGTGGAAAATCGAAATGAAATGGCTATTGAGAGCCAAAGGTATATTGAACCACGTTTTAGAAACTGCGGAGCTGAATGATAATGCTACAGAAGCCGAAAGAAAAGCGTTCGCGAGTAACGACAACAAAGCAATCGCCGCAATTGGGTTAAGCATAGAACCGGAACAGCAAATCCACATTGAAGACTGTGCAACCGCACGCGAAGCGTGGAGGGCTCTAGAACAAGTCCATCAACCGAAGTCAAGGGTAAGAATCCTTCAACTAAAAAGAGAATTTCACCATTTAAATATGAAAACAGACGAGTCTATGTCGGCGTACATCTCGAGGGCAAAGATAGCAGCTAACAACTTAACGGAGGCAGGCGCGGAAGTAAAGGACGAAGATCTAGCATATGTGCTGTTAGCAGGCCTCAATGATAGCTATGAAAATTTAAATATGGCACTGGCAAGTTTACCGGACGAGAAATTTACTTCCACGGAAATCAAAAGAGTATTGTTAGCCGAATACGATCGAAGAGCATCAAGGACTGAAGGCGAAGGTAGTGCGCACAAAGAAGCGTTACAACTGGCTAAGAAAAATGAGGTAAGAGAACCCAAGACGAGAAATTACAGTATAACTAAAAACGTCACATGTTTTAATTGTAAAAAAGTGGGACATTATGCAAAGAACTGTAGGCTGAAACTGGATAGAGATAGAAGGAAAACAGAACCGAGGCCGAAAAGGAATTATGACGCTTTCCTAATCTCTTTGAATCATGTTGATATCGAGGATGTATGGATCCTGGACAGTGGAAGCACTCATCACGTCTGCAAGCGAAGAGAATGGTTTTCTAGCTTTCAAGAGACTAGTATACAAGTGATAAATACAGCAGCTGATCCCAATAAGCCAGGCGCAACCCTACATGCAAAAGGAGTTGGCAATGTATTAATTAAGACGTTCGTTGGAAATGAAGAGAGGGATGTGATCCTGAACAATGTATATTTTGTACCTAATTTGAGGAAGAACTTAATGTCGGTCTCCCAAATAGAAAAGAAGAATAAGGAGATACTATTCAAAGACGGAAGAGTTCAGATACGGAACACTTTATCCAAGATGATAATGTGCGAAGCATATAGAAAAAATGATCTATATATAGTTAGAGCTGAAGTACAAAACTCGCTCAAAGAGCCAATGGAGTCAAACAACTTGAGTATGCAAGATCAAGTGATATGGCATCAACGCTTTTGTCACGTCAACAATGAGGCAATCAAAGAATTGGCAAACAGTGATCAAGTCATGGGTCTAAACAATACAAAATTAGACAAGTATACGTGTGATGCCTGTTGCATAGGAAAAGCAACGAAAAATCCATGCAAGAAACTAAAGGTGAGACAAACTAAAGATATATGCGAACTAATTCATTCCGATGTTTGCGGACCCCTCCCAGTTGAATCCATAGGTGGAAGTAAATATTTCATAACCTTCACTGATGACTTTTCAAGGATGACTTCAGTGAAGTGTTTGAAAACAAAAGACGAAGTGAAGGAGGTAATTAAAGATTATATTGCAAAGATAGAACGTCAAACTGGAAAAACGGTGAAACGTTTCCGCAGCGATAATGGATTGGAATATTGCAATAAGGAGTTAACGGCCTATTTTAACCAAACTGGAATAAAGCACGAAAGGTCAAATGTGGAAACGCCACAGATGAATGGTATAGCGGAGAGAGTAAACAGAACGTTACTAAACTTAACGAGAGCTATGTTAAAGTCTTCAGGATTGCCTCAGAGGTTTTGGGCGGAAGCAGTTACAACGGCAAGTTATATCAAGAATAGAATTGGACATTCATCAACACAAGGGGTAGTGCCGTTAACGCTGTGGGCCAATCGAAAGCCCAGTGTTCGTCATCTGAAAGTCTATGGCTGTCTGGCATATGTTCGCCTACCCAACCAAGGACGAAGGAAGTTGGACGATAGGGCAGTTGAATGTATATTCGTAGGATATGCTAGCCAAACGCGCGGTTATAGATTGTGGTGTCCCCTCAAACGAGATGTGATCACGACAAAACACGTGAGATTCGCAGAGGACAAAATGGGTCAAGAATGGATTTACAGAAAGGACGCGGAGGACTATAGGTACAACCACATATGGTTAGACGACAACGAAGAAGAAGCTGTCGAAGAAATATCAGATATTCCACAAAGTCGTGTTCCACCACAGAGTTTACCTGGACAAGATCAAGCCCAGAGAGAAGGCGAAATAGTGGGGGTACAAGACAATGGTCAAGCAAGAAAAAGAGGCAGACCTAAGAAAGTGATTAGGAACCCATATGGAAGGAGAGGTAAGCCAAGAGAGCATGAAAGAGAGGAGCGTCCACCATCGGAAGATGAAGTTAGCGACCCATTGGATAGCGATATCGAGGCAAACCTAATCGAAATTGTTGAACCCCGAGATTTAAAAGAAGCATTAAACTCCCCACAAGCCGCTGAGTGGGAAGCTGCAATAACGGATGAATTGGACAGTTTATCAAACAGAAGAACCTGGGAAATTACCAGATTGCCGAAGGGAAGAAAATGCGTAGGATGTAGGTGGGTGTTCAAACTAAAAACTAATCCAGAAGGAGAAGTCACTAGGTACAGAGCAAGATTAGTTGCGCAAGGATTTTTGCAAGAAAAGGGGGTGGATTACTCAGATACGTATTCGCCAGTGGCTAATTTTTCTTTGATAAGAATGTTTTTGGCGTTATCAGTAGCCTTCAGATGGCATACAAGGCACGTAGACATCAAATGTGCATACTTGTATGGTGAATTGAAGGAGGAGATTTATATGAAACCACCGCCTTTATATGAGATTGAAGATGGATTGGTAGTAAAGCTACTACGTCCAATATATGGGTTGAAGCAATCGGGACGGAACTGGAACGAAGAATTGAATTGTTTTTTGATTGGTCAAGGATTCGGGAGACTACAGTCGTCCAGCTGCGTGTACAAAAGGAATGATTGGACAATAATAATCGTGTATGTCGATGACATATTCATTTTTGCACCGGATCCAAGTTTAATTAGAGATACAGTGAGACGTATCACTAGGAAGTACGAGGCTAAAGACTTGGGTGAAATTAGTCAAGCGTTGGGAGTAAAAGTGGAGCGAAACAATGCAGGGGATATACGCATATCACAAGGACTGTACGTAGAAGCGATTCTGAAGAAATACAATATGACTGACTGTAGAAAGGCAGCAACACCGTTAGACCCGAGCATTAAGGTATCAAAGGAAGATACACCCAGTACAGAAGAAGATAGAAGATTGATGGCAAAAGTGCCATACCGGGAGCTCATTGGAGGCTTGATGTTTTTGGCTATCTACACGAGACCTGACATATTGTACGCTGTGACCAAATTATCCCAATATAATTCAAACCCCGGGAAGCAGCATTGGCATCAAGCAAAACACATATTAAGATATCTGAGCGCAACCAAAGATTATAGTATTGTTTATAAAACTAGCGACGAACCAAAGATTGAAATATACTGCGATGCGGATTGGGGAGGTGATCTCGACGATAGGCATTCGTTTTCGGGAATGGTAGTGTTGTTAGGAGGCAACATTATACAATGGAAGTCGGTAAAACAAAAATCCCTGTCAACCTCCACAATGGAAGCAGAATATGTATCCTTAGCTAACGCAAGCAAAGAAGCCATGTGGCTAAGTATGTTCCTGTCAGAATTAAACTTAAAAGATTATTTTTCAGAACCCTTCCAGATTAACTGCGATAACCGAGCAGCGATTGACTTCGCTAAAAGCTGGATGGAAAAGAGCAGGACTAAGCACATTGACATAGCATACCACATTGTGAGGGAAAAGTTGGAAGAAGGATTGATTTATTTAACATATGTGCCTTCACAAGAAAACTTAGCAGATGGAATGACCAAAGGGCTGAAGAAGGTCACTCACGATCGCTACGTTAGGAGCATGGCCTTGGGCATCACAAAGTGGGGGAATTGAAGGGTTGTTCTGCCCAAAGACACTTTCGGGGCCCAGAATTAACAGCGGATGTTGGGTGGCGCCTCCCAATGTATTTAACTCCGCCGACCCCCGTTTCTTCTTCCGTTATATATCTTGATACGAGTACAGCCAGTTGCCAACGTCGTTTCTCTTTCGTTTAGCTTCCTTCATTATATCTACTATATGTATGTACGTGTCATCGTTTATGTTCGACATTTATCACAATAAAATATCTGGTTACTGTTTAACACAAATAAACAACCGTATTTAGAAGATTTGAACGCTGAGTAAAAATCAATGATTCAATATGATTATGAACTCAACTGGCTAAGCGCTAAGTTGAGCACAATTTTAATAAGGCAAAGTCGCAATCAAAATTGAACTATTTTTTACGTAAATACGTGGACCAAATACATACGATTATGTTCGGTTAGCGATTTACAAATTAAACGAATAAACCATATTTCCCTACAATTCTTTGCAACATGTAAATTACTTATGATAATATTGAAATACTGCGATAATTCCGACAGTTTGCTTGAAAATATTAATTAAACATTATTGAAAAAATGACACCGAACAATGTTAGTTTATTTAACAGTTCGGTCAAACTTTTCTTATAAAAATCTATATTCCGTAAAATCATGAAAGATAACCGCTTGTTTTCGTTTCCACCTATACAAATAACAGCTAAACCATCAGCGAAAACGGCTTGGTTCGTCAACATTGGATCTGAATAATTTCTTCGGATTTCACTGACTGTGTACAGTCGGGCGTTAAATTTTCCTCGGGAGGAGAATACCTCGTGACCGGTCGGGCAGTGCTCAGAATTTGCGCGTATATTGCGCTTAGGAGGGTGATCGTGAAGGACCGCGCACGTGCATGCAAAGTCGCACGTGGACCGTCGGCTCGTAAGTTCCTTGTGGCTCTGTCGATCGGCGCTGTGGAAAGTGAAAATAGTAGATACTCGGCGTAAAGCGCGCCGTGCTATTTGCATTGGGCTCGGGGGCTCGTACGTTTGCGCATAGGCGGCCGTAATGCATCCGGTCGAGCGGGGAAGCGGTTTGCGCCATTAACCATGTTACACGGCAGGGCTTTAATAGGAACGGTAAACAAGGTGATAGTAAGCGGAGGAGAGTTAGAGCGCTGGATAGTCTCGTTATGTCCTTACGGGGCACCACGGGAGAAAGGAGATCGCGAAACGTACGGGACGGAGAAAATCCAGCCGAATAACAATGTCCGCCGTGCGTGCAAGGGATGAGCGGCAACGTTTGCGCGTTATCCATGCCGCCGGATCTAACGCAACGTTCCGCCGCGGCACCTCAACTTCTTTCCCCGCGAGGAAATTAATCCTCGGTAATCCCCGCTAACGAGCGATTCTTCTGAGCCCCAACTCTACCCATTTCCATCCCCTCGCTTCGACCTCTGCTCTTCGCGAAAATAATACCCCTGCTCAACTAACGAGAATTTTATTTTCCATAATTAGAAATATCTTTAAGAGGTTACGTTTTCATCCGGTTCGAAAATTATTGTGCATTATATTTTATGTTACAGTTGTCCATGGGTCATGGATTGAACGTTTCATTGAAGTCAATCAATTTTGCAATCTTATCTGGTTATTCTGTTTAATAGAAAAATAAATGTTAAGTGCTGCCGAATATTTGCCAATTTTATATTGCGTAACATTTACTTTTGTCTTATTACATTCCCGTCAGATAAATACAATTTCTATAATTGATCGTTTCATTTGATCTGACCATTTTTTAAGTTAAGATAAACGTTTGAATTTAACTCTTCCCATTTTACTTCACTTTTAAGAGGACCTTTGTAGTAGACTTTAAATAACCAAAAATAATCGATATCATTTAATGGCGCCAGAATGAATACTAACTTTAGAACGAAGAAGTGATTGAGCTAACCATTTTGATAAGCGTTCCTCGAGTGATCTCGTTAGCCTTTTTCGAAATCCACTCACTATTACACATATTTCAAACTCTCGTATGAACATTCATGAAAAAGCGCAAAATTCAACTTGCTATTTATTTCATCGAACATTAAACAACGTTGCCCGTTCCACAAAAAGTGAAACCAATTGTCAAGAGTTTCTTTCAATTTGTAGTATAAAAAGTAATTTCATAAGAAATAATTTTGTATTAAAAGTAATTTCCCTTAACACTATCGTCACCCGCCTTAGCACAGTTTTCATTCGACACATTCAATGATCGTTAAGAGTTTGCGAAAAGTTTCCTTTGGAAATGAAACTGCGAGTACGTACATCGGTTTCCCCGTTTCTGGGCGGACAGTATTTCCCGGCTTTTCCGACACGACATTCTAAGTGGCGGAAGCCAATGGCTAGTCTGTTTCTCGCGATTCATTAATTGCCGGTTTACCAGCGCGTGCGCACTCGAGCGGCCATGCACACCGATCCAGAATGCAATCCGAGGAATTCGTTACGGAACTCGAAGGCGAGCTACTTTCCGTTCTCAGGGAGGCTGCAGGCAGTTATTTATAGCGCCCTATACCGCGACCGTATAGGCGCAAAAGGAAAATCTCTTCTCCTTCCCCTCGCCCTCTCACCGAATCTCTCTTCCCGCTGAGACTCACGTGCAATCCGGCACCCATGTTAACCGAACCACTGCAAACTCTGTCGCCAGATCCCCTCTCGACTACTGCCTATCCTCCTTTCTCGCTCGATACGCGAAAAAGGACCTTGTGACGAAAAACAACTTTTCCAGGAAAACGAGCTCGAAGGAACCCAATATAAGAATTGCGAAAAGACATGAGAACGATTGAACTTCGTGTACGTGATAAGTTTCATTTAATGCGTGAAAGTAACATTATTCTGGCGCAAGAAACGGATTAGTGGAAATAAAGGTCCTTAATGCTTTGTATTCTCGCGAATGTCAAAGATAGAAAACTACGATCAATTTTATGTAAAGATAGGAATTTTAATTATAGGAGAACCGTCAAGCAAAAATGTTAGTTCTTCAATTTCAAAGACGCATACAATATTTATTACTGAGAACTACATTGTGTTCTAAAGGATTTCCTAACCTAGCCCATCCGAGCGCAAATAAAAAGTTTAATGTACGATTCTTGAAAGATGAAAATCAACGAAACAAAAATTTTCCATAATTAGCTCCAACTTCCCGGAAAATTTGGCAATGGTGTCGAGAAAATGGTTAATAAATCAATTCAATTAGAATCTCATTTTTTCCCAATCCAGCAATTTGAGACGTACCACCTGAGTTCCCTTAGCCGTCGAGAGGACTTTACCCTGAGACCTCGACGTGGCGTACAGGGAATTACGAAAAGTTGGCTTATAAAGGTCGGTGCGTCCGCATTGGTAACGGACGATCGGAGGGAGCCGATCTGACTGTTCCCCAATTGACCGCTGCCGAGTAAGATTGTGTCGTTTATGCCCGGGTAGCTGGTGTACGTGCACACAGTAGACGTATCATTGCATTGGCGCGCAGGAGGGTCTTTTAACGGTGTTAAACGAGCGTACCTAGTGGCTGTACGGTAGGCAGTCTCACGCGTGCACTCACCCACACACGTAGAGACGAAATGCCGACGGACGACAAAGGCCCAAGGGGTCCAGCCCTAGGCGCACCACGGACAAAGCAGTCAGTGCTTCTCGTGATTGCCGTGAGTCCGTTCAACGGTTTTCTCCGAGCCAATACAAATCGCATTCGCTTGGGATCGAATCCTCGCGCTTCCGCGCCGACACGGATTACCGCGATTCCTTTTCAGGCCGTGCCGGTGCCTGGCAAGACCCATACCGACGGTCCGTTCGTAGAAAACGCCGGCTTTCCACGGACCGTCGCTTCCCTCGATGGTCCTTTGACGTCACGTGCCGAGTTTTACCGCGTTCGGTAATTAGCGGCGACTCTGCCCCCCCTTCTGCCCCCTGGGGAATTCATCTCGCGGTATCTGAAGTAAGAGAAAGTACAGTGCGCCGTTCCTCGCGGTAAAACCGTCGGCCGGTGAACCTGCGAGGAAAGAGAAAACGGAAGACAGCGTGGAGACACGAGGTACATGAGATAAGGGATAAAACTTTTCGAGCGTCTCTCCGACGGCCGTGGAAGTGGAGCACGTGCATTACATTCCGCGAGGTCTTACGTGCCGTTCGTCAGGCAAGCACCGCTCGGGGAGTGTCTCTTGATGTTTCAGTCTTGCCGCACCGACAAGTCCAAGGAATACGCGGAAAAATCGGGGGAATGTCCCGAGGCCTTGGTGAGGGAGAAAACGGAGGATGACGTAGAGCTGAATTATTATGAAATTCGTGCGAAGGTGAGACCGTTGTCCCTTCGCGGAAGGACTTGACCGTTGAGGGGATTTCTTCGAGATCGTAGAATCCTCGTGTTTGGTCCTTTGAGGTGATTCGGGAATCTCCGGAGACGATATCCGTCGGCGAGGAGATAACCGAGAGCATACCGGCTGGGCAATCTACCAAGGCGTGAGAAAATTCGCTCGGTCGTACGCCGACTGGCACGGATACAGACATTAAACCCATCAGCTCTTCTCCTCCGCCTCTTCGTCCTCCTCCTCCTCCTCCTCCTTCTCCTCCGATTGCTACTGTTGCTGCTGCTACTCGTGCGCGACTCCCGGTACCAAAGTTCTTTCGCACGGACAACCACGCACTGCTCGCCACGAAATTACCAAGGAATAATGAACCGCCTTTCTGCTGGTTTACACCGGAAAACTGGCTTCTCTCGCTGACAAACGTGCCGGCGAAACACGTTGCCGAGGTTCATTTCTTTGGCCCTTTCGGTCCTTCGACTTTACCGAATCGTCGAGATTTACTCGACTCGCTGCTAACGATTAACCGTTACTCACGCGTGTCTTACATCCTTATAACCGGCAGTCATGAAAAGTTTCTACGACAAATCGTAAGAGTATAAGAGGAACGGTGAAAGCATTGTTACACCGTGATCTCGAGAACCTTCCTAAGAGCTTTCAAATGAAAACATTGAAAGTAAAAAAATTGTACTAACAGTAGGTCCCAGTGGAACAATAACTCAAGGATTCTCTTAAGATTACAATAAGAGTGCCACGACATCGGCAATCCTTGTTAAAGATTATACTTAGTGCTACTTGAGCGAAACGTACAAACGTTGGATGGTTTCGTATTGTCATTAAATTCGCGAAAGATTCGCTCTACGGGCGGGTGTTCGAAGATGAGCTGAAGATCTCGTCGATCGTTGACATGGAGTTCCATCAGGATCGCCGGCGTATTACGAGGAGCAGATCCAAGTTCATGATCTGCTACGTGAGCTTCGAGAGTGAGAACGGCTGAAGGAAAACGCGAGGAAGGCGTATTAAAAAACGAGAAAAAAGCGAAAGAAGCGAGAAAACGTAGAGGTAACCGGCTGAGATAGAAGGGGAAGAGGACGTGGGAATTGAATTCGACGTCGGTCCTGTACAATCGACCTTTCTCCCGTTCCTGCCGATATTTCTGCGCCTCTCACCGCGCCAAGAAAGGCCCCGTCTTTTGCGCGAGGGGGCTGCATGGCAAGCCAAGGTAAGCACTCGTCTCGACGCCCTCGCCCAACCCGTTACTTATCTTTTTCATCAACACACTCCTCAATGAGAAAATATTCCGCACAATCGTATCACCGCTCGCTCCGTTCCATTGCCAACACGACTGTATATTCTCCTAGGACGAGGGGACAAGGGGAGACAAGGATCTAGTGAACCCTGTGTTTTCCTATCGCCAGGATTCTGAAATTCCGAGATAATAACTGCGTGTGTGTGAAAAAAAATTCTCATTAAATGATAATCGGAAATGTTATGACTCTATTTCTGTATCTTAGGAATGAAATTAACTAAAAAAGGTCATCAATGTACACTGTAGAATCGGAACTGTGTATTTAATAGAACAAATGAAATTTATTTATATGTAAGTAGCAGAATTGCATTTGATATTCTATTACCCCAGTTGACCGAGTAGTTCTTCTCTGATATTTCTTCCTTTTCTACACAACTTGGTTCATTGATTGTATTATATTCGAGATAGCGGAGACATTTATGCCTGGCACAGAAACGACTTTGAGAAACGTACGTATAATAGTTTTATCAAAAATTTCCATTCACTGAAACTCGAAAATATGATGATCCTATTTCAATATCTTCGTAATGTAATTAATTGAAAAACGGCATCAACGTTCGTTACAACAGAAACGGAATAAAGTATTTAATTGGACAAATGAAATGTCTTTTTATCTGATTAGCAGCATTGTCTTTCGCATTTGCCTGCCCCCGTTGATGTTCGTTTCTGCGGCACTTGGTTCATCGTTAGAATTACGTTTGAGATAATGGAGACGTTTATATCTGGCACAGACATGGCTTTGAATAATGTACGTAGCCGGCGAGCGACGTGCGGAAATAGATATAAAAGGTTTTAATTAGATGCTAATCGCGTTAATACTTTATACGGTCAACGACAAGCTCGTTTGCCGGCTGGTTTAATTGGAACAGTGTATTTTTGTTGCTAATCTTGATCAAATAGGAAAAGAGGCGTTGCCAATGTTTTATTCTATTTCGAAGCAGGACACCTGCGCAATCAACGACCTTTCGTATTTAGACACGTACAGGGTATTACGCAGTTGCGTAACTCGGTGCGTTGAACCTTGATTGAATAAACAAAAGCTTCACGGGACGCATACATTTCTGTAAATTCAAGCACCTGCGTGCCAGGCTATATCGAGACCCATTCATCTCCTACTCACTCTGTCTCATGACAGTCAGCAATCCTAATTAACTATTTCGTAATACTAACTGCCTTGATAACTATTAGGTCGAAACGTTAATGAACTTCCATAACGAATGTTTGTTAATGGGACCTGCGAGACCGCTCTTTCGAATTCTATATTCGATGTAGTGTTTGATCAATGTTTTAATTGGGGGAACAGTGTAGGTGCTTTGAAAATGGTTTATGCTGAATAAGTAATGAGATTAATGAACCGTAAGATTTTCATAAATGTCATGGTTTTAGCCTCTTTACAGAGTATCATGGACTCTGTAAGTCGAAATAATAATTATCCTTCCACTAACAATCAATAAAATCCCAAATCAATTTTGCAAAATATTTGTAACGATTACACACTTAATTAATGTTAAGATTCACATTACTCAATTTACCCAACGTTCCTGTCATATAAAACAGTTTAAAGTTTTACCAGACGCTTTTAAATGAAAACTGTTAAACTTTAGTGAATTGGAGTGACGAATAATCATTTTACATCTTTTTTATAATCTTCTTATAGTTTAGTAGATTCTTATAGTTCAAATTTTCATATTAAATTACACAGAGTAAAAGAAAGATTTCGTAATATAGATACATATTTGCAATTGCAGGTGTTGTAATAAATCTGTATATTTCCCTAAGTTTTATTGAACTGCGACTGTTCAAAGATATTGTTAAAAGTCAGAAATCGGAAATTTAGTTCTCGCTTTGGAATTGGCGAGATAGGGGAAATTTTGTGAGAATGTTGGCGGGTTAGTCGATCTGAACGACGAGAGGGCAGGTCGCACATGGAAACGATCAGTGCCTCGAATTACCGTCGCGTTAACGTGTCGTGGAACCTGACCCACGTGCGCCTATATCGGGAATAAGGATGTTTAAATCGGGGGAACAGGCACGGGGTCATGGTCGACCTAAATAGCTGGCCTACTAGGCGAAAATCAACGAAAAAAACAACAGCTTCAGAGCTGTCGCCGAGTCCATCTAATACATCGACCCTTTTTTTCACGCGACAGATTGGTTCCGGCAACGCTCACGTAAAATAAAATCACACAAAAAGATACATTACTCTCATGTACATTTTTGATAGATTTGTACAAAAAATACAAATATTGTGCCGAAAAGAAATGATAAAAACCTATGAAAACGCTGAAATTAGCTGTTTAAATTCGCGCAAATGAACTTTCCACTGGTAATTCTTTATCTTATATGAAGAATAGAAGTACAAAGAAGAAACAACCAACTGCAAAATAAATTTTGTGAAATGTGACACTTTAATTAAAAGATTTTGTGCAATTTAGAAACGAAAATTAAAAGTGTAAGTAAAAGTAGTAAGTAAAAGTAGTAAAAGTAAAAGTAAAAAAAAAATAAAAAGTAAGTAAAAGTAAAAAAAAAAAAACAAAGATTATTTCAATTTCAATTTCAATCCTTTGAAATACTCTCGACCTACGGGAAATTCTGTGTGAAACTGTCTTCGTGGGGACGACGTTTGCGAAGAATTTCCAAGTGGGAGGCGTTGATATCGGTTGGAAAGCCGAGTAGTCGGTTTGCACGGGCGGGTAATTAACGGGCTCGAAGTTGGCCATTGTAGGCGGGAGGTTGCGGTGGATCTGCGATCGCGACGAAGGACGAGGAATTCGCAATTGATCACCGCCCACTCGGCAGCCTTGCGTCAAAAATAAACTCTCCTCGGTTAGGGTGAACGCGCGGCAAAGACCTCACTGCGAAGGTGCTTGTGCGCTTCCTTATTTCCATTGCTCGTGTATCGGCTGAAAAGCAGGAAATGCCGACGGTATATCGCGACCGTGGCCACCTTCCTTTTTGCCGGTTTACCGCGATTCAATGGCATTAAGCGAATCATAAAATCCTCGTAACCCAATTCGACGGCGACGAAGACGGCGGCCGAAGGTTTCCCTGTCGAATTTCTTCATGGAATTTCGTCCGGTAAGCGTATCGGGACAATCGAAGGAATACCACTTGAATACTTTTTACGTTTTTCGGCCAACTGTGCGCACTGATAATACAATTATTCAATTAAAAGGAAATTCGATTTCTTTTTAATTATCTTGCTTCATTTAAATAAGTTCCGTGTGCTTTAATGCAATTTTAATAATGATCTTTTGGAGAATAAAGTTCACGGTTTAAAAATGTTTGTATTAAAGTTAATGGCACACGTGGTATACTTATAGTTTATAAATTTCTATCTTTTGAGAAACTATCGCGATCTAAAGGCCGACAAATTTTTACTACCACATCTGAACTTAGGAAATGAATTACTCAAATTTTATACTAACAATATAAACTTCAAAAAAATTAAAAAACGTTGATGCACGATAATAAAGTGAACCAATTGCTATAAAAACTGCCTATCGAATGACGCATTATTTGAAAAATTTTTCACCAACTTCGTCGGAAAATTCGCTTAATATTTCAGCACGTAGGTATAAAAAAGTGATATACGTAACTATTTGAAAAGCTTCAATGAAAATATTCTGCTTCTCCAAAAGTATTTGCCTCGATTGTCCCGAAATGGATTATGAAATTTACAATATTCCCCCGATGAAACTCGCGGACAGCGGAGAACGTTTGTCCGTCCGTCACTCCGTACAAATGTACGTATATTTGCTCTGCCGGGAAATTGTCGTTTGGCCGAAGTCGGAGTCTAAAAAAAAAGTCATCCCTTATTTACACGGGGTGTACCGAATGCGACATACGATATCGTGGGTGCTATTGCGTATATTTACACGGACTTTGCACAGGCTCATTAAATCGAGCCGAGTGTACACGAATTTCGAATTGGAGGCGAAAATTCCGTTTGCCGGACGACACGGGGAACCTTCGGAGTGGAGCAAACACGCGTCAAGTGAAGTCAAACTTTCCAGCCGACATGTGCCCTGATCGCGACGTCGGCTTAATTAACGAGGCGGATTGCGCGGTCAACCCTTCGCGGCAATCAATGAGCCCGTCTGCCGACGAAGCCTGGCAAATATTACCACATCACCCCCGTCCCTCGTGCTTTGGCCCACTGAAACACGGGGAAAACATCGCGGACACGTGCCGAAGTCGACGAGTCGGTCTACCGCGATACAAAGTAAACGTTCGATTACATTATCACCCCAATTGCCGGTTCATTAATACCTCGTGTTTTCGCGGATGTACAGAAAACGATAATTAACAGCTGCGAACGTACGTAGAGACGATATAATCGACTCTACCAAGGGCTCAGGAAGTTGTAAACTAAGCCGAAAAATTTCGACGATCCGCATCATTGAACATTCCTTCGACCCACGTAAATTGCAATACCTTACTACAAACCCAGTGAATCGTACAACGAGTCTTTTAAAGCCTTCTTTAAATTGCACCGGAGAAGATTCACTCGTTTCGCGTGATTTGTTTGCTTTGAAACGAGGGGCAGGTTTGAAAGTGCATTTGGGTGTACGTTGAAATATGCTGGATTGGCGGAAGAAACGAGGCGGTCTAACGTTGACGACATTGTCGAAGTCGAAGGGAGGCAAATAATTGTAGACACAGGTGCATTGTCGCACGCTAGGTCGGTGCCGGCCGGTGTCACTTCTCCGTTCATCTTTTTACCTGGAACCAAGCGACGCAGGACTCGTGTCAGCTGCAAACCCGACTGATTGCACGAGACCCGAGGCGTTACGTAAAGCGCTTTGCGAGAAAAAGGGAGCTCGGCTCACGAGACGTCTTTCTTCCGACCGGTTATTAACGACACACGCGTCTCTTGACGTCGGATAACGGTCCCAGGGAACTCATACTTCGCGCGCTGCCACTTGGAGTCAACGGGCATTGATTTTCATGAGCGGAGGCCCGCCGGAAGTGGCACGTTTTCCTTCTCCGAGGAAATTCTTTGAAAGTCATCGGTCAGGGCCGACAAATATCTTTCGCACGAATAGCGGAATAGCTCGCGAGAAATGTCGAATTTTCCCAAGTTATATTAAAAATTCAATCCTCATGTTATTTGATAGACTTTGCGTGTGGGTTGACTTTGTTACTGTAGGTACAATTTCTTTCGGTATTTTTTAAACTATTCGATGTTAATGATGGACGAAATGAAGTTATTCATTACTTCGTCATATATTTATACGAGCTGATGTTAAGGAATAATGTGTCTACGGTAAATTGTCTTATTTTATTTTACGAAGATTAAATTTAAGCAAGCTTAAACAATATAGCATTCAAAACCGAGAAATCTTTCGAATCGTTATCAATATTAAAAACTAATAATTCTGCAAACGTGGAATTCATTTTCTAAAATGTTCGGGAAGAGTATACTGAAACTAACAGAGCTTATTCTGTTTAAATACATGAATTATTTCTTCGAATAGGACCATTTAAAATTCTCCGTAGAATCTGAGATTCCATATACACGAAACTGCTATTCGAACACACAGAATCACTACTGAATAAAAACGTGTTACAAAGTGAAACGTGTACTTTAACGACAAACTAAATCACTCAATTATTTCGGATGAGTCATTGAACTGGTGACACAACACTAATGAATGGCCGGCAATCGTTCGAAAAATCTGGAAAGGCAAATGCACTTGCGCGAGAGTGACTATAAATGAACAATAGGCGTATGATCTATAGCGTCAGAGACGCCAGTCACCGGAAGTTGCGGTAACCGATTTAACCAAGCACTGCTCAGTGTTGCTCTGTGTAAAAGATTGCGCACATTATTAGCGCGTAAGCACCGTTTATCTTTAGCTGCAGTTTGTAGTACTATCTCTAACGTACTGTTACTTAACTGGCATTTAGTGTTGGTACACCGACCTGTGGTTAACACACTGCCATTTGACGTCAAAGGTTCGTTAAAAGATTTTCTCGCACTTTTCCGATATCGATTATAACATTGATCGATATTTCTAACGGTACATTTTGTTTACGACGTCATAGCAAAACTGATAACCCAGATGGTAAGTAATTTCTTGGCCTCGAACAAATTCCAGGAGTAAAGTGAATAAACAATTAATGCAAAAAACATTCCATTAGCAGATGGAAACATATAACTCTGAATATAAATATTTATTTGTACATTCTATCGAGCGTAAATATTTATTGCAATTGGGGAAGAAACATGATGTGTATGATTTACTCGAACTGGATACAGATATGTCAAATAATTACAATAAACACGCGGTAAACGATTTATAATAAAAAAAACATGATCAGCGAAAAAAGATTGATCTGTTCTTTAAAAACTTCCCTGAATCCCATGTGGTACAAGCTTTCATCATTCTTCCACATTATGCAATCGGATAATTTTCGTAAAAATATTTCATTTGCAGCTACAAGTAAATCAAGCACCGTGAGTAGAAATGACGAAAAAAAGTGCTGAGTCTTTAAGAAGTTCCGTAAATCCCTTAGGCTGTTTTGAGACGGTCTTTTAACATTCTTCTGGGAATATGTCCTCGTTTTTCTGACGTCTCGTGCGATCTTTATCCGACAGCGACGGAAACGTAATTTACCAGCTAGTGCACGTACCGGGTATAAGTTAATTGATTTTAATTGATTCTCGCTCGGAGCATTACGTAGTGAAATACGACGGCACGCTCGTCTCTTGGCGGTGAATCATCCCTGGAAAGTCTCCGACGCGTTTTCCGCTGGCCCGCGGAAAGATTATGCAACTACGACGCACGGTATGCAAAGGATAAACTCTGACAAGTGGAAACGTTGTCCGCGTGAAGCTTGGAAAGCTTCGAGGAAATTTCATGATTCGGTTAAACGTCTATGACAATGCGATTTATCGATCATTCACATAGTTTTCCAGCCTCTCTCAACCGACAAATACATCTTAAAATGCATGGGAAATGCGTGCTGTTTACAGTAACAATTACGTACATAACGTTTTACATTTACGCTTACGTTACACTCAAATATTATTGACAAGTGGATTAATTTACATGATTTTTATTTCTAGTATTCTATACTAAATATTTCAATCTCTAAATTTTGTAATGACCTATGTATTTATATGTTGACGATTTTACCGCATTTTAACAATTGATCCGAGAAATTTACGAAGAGTATATCTTGTGTTTTAAGAATTTTCCTTACCCCTTCTCAATAGAGTGACGAAAATGTCTTGTTGTGAAAATACAGAAAAGTGCAACGATCAAAGTGGTAAAAAATGGTCACGCTTGAAAAGGCTAACTGTACACAATACCTGAATTTTCACGGAGATTTTTTTTACCGTGTTTACAGCTGGACATAACCATTTCCTTTACTACTGTAGAGTCTAACGTAAAATTTCCTATCTGTAGTCCTTTCCTATTAGAGTACCTACGTCAGCAATTTTATTTCTTGCACACGAATGTCTACCGTGGAATGGGCCGTAACTACTTTCTACTTCATTACATATACAGGAAGAAGGTTATCCGTGATCCTTGCAGTCGTTTTTCTTCTTACTTGAAGTTAATTATTAACATCGATCAACATCCAATCCAGTGTAAACACTACATTCATTTACGTATTCGTCAGAACAATTAATCCGGAAAGGAAATACGCACAACGGTGAATATTCTGTAAATTTTGTGTAAGAATTTTCATTTTTCGTTCAAAAATTACCGAATCTTACGTAAATGGGTATATCCCTGCGAAAGTCGTGTTGAGGTTTCCCCATTGAAATTGACCCGTTCGTAGAATTTACGAGAACGTAGAATTTTCCCTTACGGTGGGCACGCTGTTAGAATTAGCGGGGTACCCTCGAGCAATAAAAGGTTTTCCTGAACGTTGAGTTCCGGGTTTGACGTCGGGCCATTCATCGTTTCAGTGGAGTTTCGAGGAATCCAAGGGTCTGACTGTCCGTGCCGCTGGTTAGACGTATAAATCAATTTCGCGCATCATCGTGTTTCCCTGGCGGCCGGGTCAGTTCGACGAAAGGCAAATCCCTCCTGTCGGCTGCCCAAGAGACGCTCACTCGTTAAGGCAATCGCGAAATTCCGTCTGCCGCATCTCGCGAGCCCTCACACGCCGGAGAATGTTCGAGCATTTCAGCATTCGTCAGTCGAGAAGTCGGCGAATCATGCCGCGAGCCTTGCCAGGAATTGTTTAACCCAGGATGAGTAACAGGACTCCATGGGGATGTACAGGTTTCTTCCTCAAAGGCGTATTTACGGATTTATATATATATATAATTTTGCTACTCCATTTAGAATGAAAATGGAATAAAACCTTAGGAATTTCTAAAATTCGCAAACTTTATTCTCCTTATTTCGATAAAATTGCTTGCCATAATTTCTGATTTTTCAACAATTTCACACGGTATGCGATGATGTGTATTCCGATTCATTTAGGGTATCAGATAATCATGACAAAGCATAAAATAAAAACGAAAGCACTGAAAATCGACTCGTCGGAATTGCGCGACTAACGATTGTACAAATAATAATTTGCATGAAACTTGTAAGAAGCGCGTAAGTTTCGTCAGAATTATTGAAAACAGGGGGCAGAATCCTCGTCCTGATTAGAGAATGATACGCAATAAAATAAAAAGGCGGCTAATTTTCACAAAGCCACGCGCGATTATCAGCAGCAGATAATCACGTCATTCATCATTCACATTTCTCGACACGTGTATACGTTCTTGCAAGCGCGAAGTCGGACATAGAGAGCAGCAAATTCCAGAAGGAAGCCACGAGGCCGTCGGAAGAATAACTGTGTGATTTCCCCTTTCGTCCATGCAAATATTGAAACAAATGAAGGATCGGTTAGATAACATTACGTTATCGGTTCGTGCGGTTCGGATCATCCTCGTTTTCACAATTGCGCGGGGTGTGCGGGGTGGGTAGGGAGGTGAGGAGGGTTCGGACAGGTAAAAGGAAGGAAAGGACGAGGACGGGGTGAGGTAAGAGGGGAGGGGGGTGGGGAAAGAGAAAAAAGAGGCAGTACGATGAGGAATAAGACGCGGGGGGTCCGTCAGTTCCCTCGGCCGCGGGGGAGGGGGGAGGGAAAGGTGGTAGCGGCTGGTGGGGGGAGATGTGAGCGCGGGGATGCAGGGGGGTCGCGCGAGCCAGCGAATGAGAGAGAGAGAGCGAAAGAGAGAGCGAAGGAGAGAGCGAATGAGCGAGAGCCGGAGATAGCGCAGAACCACGTGGGGGGAGGGGTGAGGTGACGGGGGGTAGGGGGACCGAGTGGCAACGGGGGGAGGGGGGTCCCGCCAAGGAGCCCCATTGGTTCGCGCCTCGGCCATATTATAAGCGGCTGCACTCCGTGCTAGTTAATGTTAGCCCGAACCGCTACGAGAGACGCATCTCTCTCTCTCTGTCGCTCGCATTCTCGTTTATCCCGGGAGACCACGCCGCGGTGTTTTCACGGCGCTCGAGAGACAAGCTCCGCCAACGACGACGCACGCAAGACTCCTGCGAGAGGCCACGAATCGCCGGGAAATCCGGACTAGCACCGTTTCCGCACGTTTGCGGATTTCCAAACGCAGGAATTACGGGGAACCGCGAGTACACGGGACCAGGCCCGCGAGAACCGTTCGCCAGATAATCCTCCCGGCGAAACCCCCCTGTCGCAGGGGAGAGAAAGTCTTTCGCTCGTCCACGTGTCGACTTCGCGCCGATTTTAACCCCGCGCGCGTGTTCCGCCAAGTGTCAAGTGAGACGCAGCCAGAGACTCGTCACCCTTCGGCTCAAGAGAAATACAAACCCCCCTACCCCTGGGCTTTTTTTTCCACTTGGGACAAAAGCCAGGCTAATCGCGTACGTCGAGTCCCAGGACAAGAGAGAAAAACGAAGTACCAAACGGAAGAAGAAGAACACAATGTAAGTCTACGACATCCTTTTGCACACGATAGCTTTGCGTTTCGCACTACTAACGTGGAACTCGTTAACCAATGTCACGAAGATGCTCATTATTTTTCGGGAAAATCCTACATTATTCGCTTGCCGGTAATGACACGAAGGTCAATTAAACATTACCAGAACGTTGCAACCGCCCTAAATTGTGGCGCAACTGCTGTTCTGTGCAACCGCTTTTGACATGTGCGAAATACTCGTGAATCGGTAAACATTGACAAAACATTAAGTTCATCGCCGTTGCTCTGAACCGCACAACTTGGACAATTTTTGATTAATTGCGTAATTTTAAAAAAACCGGTTCACAGGTGTGTAAATTGTTTGCAACGAGATACGGCCGGCTCGTACGTTCATGCACATATGATTCCGGAGGTAGAAGCTAACAGGTGGTTGTGGCTGTAAAAGTCGAGGCGTGGACGGCCTGCCAAGACGGTTTTCTGACGAAACAACACCACCCGATTACAACGTGTTTCTATATCTAAGCATACGTATTGTTGCGATTTTTTACTTCCCCCATAACATAAATATGATCTGTGTCGTTAAAGTACCACAGCTGTTGGTAAAAGAGAACGTAAAATAAGTTGAAGCTGCCTCTTGGTGCGTAGAATTGTGTTATTCTTTTCAATCAATTTTCCTAGTTTTGCAAAAATATGGTAAAATATTCTGACAAATGCTGTGCGCAGCAATATGTATGAATGTTCATAGAGCCGTTGAATGTGAAGATAAAACTTGACCGTGAACTTGCTGAAAGAATGAAAAATAACGTTGAAAAGGCTCCGTTTGCATGACGTATCCGGTTTTTTCGTCTACGAGTGTGTCGTAGCTCGAGTAAGTTGCAACATCATTATTGGAAATATTTACAACGTCAATGATAAGGAAATGCCGAAACTCATTCAGCGATCAATATTGGCCGGAAGTGATTACAGCCGCGCAACGAATTCTCAGCTGTCAAATTAAAGGATTATATCAGATAAGGATTCAAAACCCAGATATCCGAAAGATCCGAAATTCTTCGTTTTATCGTGCCTTAGAAATTTACGAATTATTACATGGATTTTAAACTTACGGGTCTACGCGAAAACAGAAATTCTCTTGTTGAAAGGCTGTAGTTTCTAATCTAACATCGGCTCGTACCCTCTGTCGTTAATATTCTGCCAAGTGGTGGTCTCGTATTTCGCCGCTTTCGCGACCCACGCAACCCGCAGGACGAGTCGTCCTTTTTCTACATCGAAATCGATCGTCCTTGCTGCGTATCCCTCGAGAATTCCCTTGGAAGCTCAGAAAACCACCTACGTAAGACCGGCGATCTCTGATTCCCGTCCCGGGGTAATAGAATTACAATTGCACGAGAAAAACGACTGCTCGAAAACTGTCTAGATACACTTTGAGAAGATGCGAAAACAGGATGCTTATTACGCGAACGGATTACTGCGGTTCATGTAATGATTGTCTCGTAAGAAGATTAGAAACGAAGTCAATAACCAGTCCGGCATAGATCATGAATAAATAAGAGTTCGCTGAGTAACGATTGACGTAGGTTAAACTTAAAACTTGGAATAGTTAAGGTATATGACGGATGTTGTTTTACGAACGACGGTACGGTCGCTGCAGTTGAGGAAGACTGATTCGCGAGCACGTTAGACAGCTATGGTATAAAGTTTCGCGATGGCGAAAATGGCAGTTGGTATATCAATGACTCCGGGTACAATACGTCTATCCGATTTCAGAGGAAGGTTAATGAGAAACCGGCAGGAAGCGAAGGAGATGAAGGGAGACGGCCGGAAAAGGATAGCGTGCTTAGCGGTCAAGAGGCGGGGAGGGGAGGGGTGGGTGGGTACGGGGTGAGGGGCTTTCTACCGAGAACTCTCTCTATCTTTAGAGTTCATTGAGAGAAACTTTTGCCCACGGTCGTCGGGTGTCGGCGGCCAGGGAACGACTGGGGCTAAGCTGACTCATTCTCTTTCTCTCGCATGGCCGAGATGTTCTCTCGCCTGTACGCGCGTGCCTTCCGTCCTCCTGTTACCGTGCATTGTGTACTCGATCGGCGAGGTCTTTCGAGCCACGAGCCAAAAGGATAGAGACCTCCAAACGACCCCCCGCAACAGGTGCGCAACCGAAACGGGCCGACAAGTGCGACATTTCGCCGGCGACCCTCGGTCAGTCGATGAGATCAGCATTTCCCTACGTGCCGAGGATGCTCCGTCTTCCGACAGCTCGCACAACAGGTGTATTACGTAAAAACCAGCTAGATCGTATCGTTGAAAACCCTGCCCGCGCGCAATGGTTCTAACGATTCGCAAATATTTCGCGAATTACGGCACGTGACAGACGGGACAGTATTTTATGTGCAACGAGTCTACGTAAAGTCCGGCAAAGCATTTGTCACGGAGAGGAAGGTATCGAGTCGAGAGATCCTCGGCGTTTTCACGAGATTTCCTCGACTCAGCAAAAACTTTGCGCGGACCCGAGGGACTTCGATAAAGCGGAGACACCGGGGACGTACGTCAGAAATTGAGACGGAAGAAAACTTTAAAATCCCTTGGACGGTATTTGCGATATGCAGAGAGGACTGATAAACGCGGGGATCGATGATAAATAAAATAACCGTTAAGCGTTCGGGAACCGAGTGAATTATTGCGTCGTGTGTGCAGCTGTGCGCGAGACACGTGGCGAAACACGAAAGCGGACCCACCAGGAAGGTAATTCGACCGGGGTAAAAGTGATCGATCGAGTCACTCGACCGTACAGGACGGCCGACGATCACGCGTGCCCTCCTGCACGCCATTTCCCCTTCTCTAGCAACACTTCTTTATAATATAATAATAACAAGTTTACTAACGACGAGAAAAATATTATTGATACATCTAAAAGAGATTGCTCGCAGCATAAACACTTAAATAATAAACACAGAGGGAAAGAATTGACTTTAACAAATCCTTTGATAGAGTTCTTATTCCTTGAAAAAATTTGAATCCACCGTTTAGAAGAATTCTTCTGTTTCTTATTTCTATAATTTACCCAACAAGTATCAATATATGAATATATTTTCATAAGTGGCCATTCTCCCTTTGAATTTCCTCCTAAATTCCTCTTAAATAATGACTTGAAAGGAAAACCTTGATTTTAACAAATCCTTTGACAGAGTTCTTATTTCTTGGAAAAATCTGAACCCACTGTTTGGAAGACTCCTTCTATTTCTTATTTCTATAATCTGCTCATCAAATATGAATGAGAATATATTTTCACAAGTACCCTATTTTGTAGTGACTATCATGGAAAGTAACCTGACATTTTGGTCAGTTTCGTACGAGAATAGCTACTGGAAAAGTGATGTAAACAAAAGTAAGTCGTAGGGAGCAACGTTGGGTTCACTCTATTGTTACAGTAATTTGGGTCTTGAACCGATGCAACCTGCTCTTTCCCTTTTGTAAAAGCTCGCTTTGGAAATTTTCCAAATGCCAAGCCCGGACAACAATACGAGTTATTTGCACACCATTCGAGACGATCTTCGAGTACGAAAAGACTTTTTGGCCCTGATAGAAGGAAATTGCATGCCTCTTTAAACCGATCTCGCTGGCTCGTAATTTCATCCGCGAGCAGTAAACTTAATGGATAAAGAGAATGCAGTTGACGTCGAGGAATTGACTTTTCGAGGAGTCAATGCGCTCGTTGATCAGTTCTCTCGATCGTGAAATGATCATCTCGTAGGTCGATAACTCCGCAGATGTCTTGCAGAGTTTTCTCTCCCTTCCTTCCTTTCCCCGTGCTCCCTCCGACTTGGTACGCGGTGCAATCTCCACTGCAGTTCCCTTACCAAGAATCTCTCCTAAGTGACCATTGCACAAGAGAAAGACAGAGAAACGGTAATGCAAATGACAAGCTTGTTCGAGTCTTGCTTCGCAGAGCGAACTGTAAACACAGCGGACAAATACATTCCTCTCGTTCTCTAAGCAGCCCGAGGGAAATATTCGACAAAGCGCAACTACCAGAATACGCGTAACGGCATTGGAAAAATGTAGAGTAGGAATTGAAATGTAGCGACAGATGAATCGTACTCAATTATACAAAAGTACTAAAGATAAGAATACAGGAAGTAAAGAAACGTATGCGTATATGTATGCACAAATCACATGTATAATTTCGCTGGCTAGTGGCAACTGCTAATTTCAGTCGTGTCTAATTCGCGTGTAAATCGAAAGATCGCAGAGAAATTGCGTAACGCTTTCACGTTTCCCTGCATTCTTTCCGCGTTACGAGGACGAGAATTTCTGAAGTCTGCATGAAGCATTTCAAATCATGAACACACTTCTATATTTCGGTGCATCGGTCGCTTGTATTTGGCCGATTAATTACACCCGGCAATGAGATTCTAGTTTCTCTGTTTACGATAGCGCGGTGGCAATACTGTGAGGCTTTAGAAGTAGGCACGGCGTGTGCGAGAAATCGGATCTGTTGGTTTCTTCGAAGACGCGAGCTGAAAGCCAGCGAGCGATCGGCTCCTTCCTTTTTCCGATTGGACGTTTCCTAAAATAGCCGGTATTATTTACTCGGCGGTTCGTTCCTGTCCTTCTTTCCGTCTCTCTGTTCCTCTCTCTCTACCCCCCTCGCGCCTTATCGGACACTCGAGCATCGGCTGATTGTGAGAACGCACGTGCAACCGACAACCCTTCCCCTCCCTCCGCCCCTCCACACCTTCGGGCGCCCTTCCTACTCAAAAGATCCGGAAAGGTCGAACCGTAACTGGCTACACCGACGAGAATTCCTCGGATCGAGCGAAAGTCAGTCAAACATCTGCACTGAAATATCGTATGATCGAGCAGCCTTTGCTTTGTGCCATTCAACTGCGAGAAACTTTCAGCCGAGCATCGAGTCATTCTCAATTCGAAACTTTGCGAATAACGTCAAGGATATTGGAAAATAATATTGCTTTTCCCGTCGGCCGACTTTGGCTATCAAGTATTAAATATTTCATATTACTAAAAGTAAAATGAATATACTTTCAGATGAATGGCATGTTAGACACTCATTTTTTATAGTAATTTTTATTGTTACGATCATCCCAAGATATTTTTAAAAAAATTCAAACTCCTTTGAAATAGCTTCGAGATGTTCCGCAATGATTGTGAAACATTTTTCGCTTACGATATGACGATTGCTTTTAAAGTTCGATGTTGTTTGTCCACGCAGTAGGGAAATAATCTTGTTTTTCCAGTCATTCACTTCTTCATTCTAACGCAAATTGGTATAGTAAATATGCTTTTGTCACTTCCTTCTCGAGGGCCCAAACGAAACGGAACTGACCTGACTTTAAAGTTAGGCTTGTTTCACACGGGAATTTCTGATACTTCGGACAAATTGAAAATATATAACAAATAAAAGCATGTCGGTGTCAATATTTTTTTATTCAACAGGTAATGGATTATACTTTTTATAATCCAAATATTAAAACATATAGAAAATAGAAATAAAACATAATTTCTATCTATGATTATACACTTTAATTAATATGCACAAATACTTGAAAATGAATACGGGAATTTAAAATCAGATAATTCCTCTAGTCTCAACAATATTAGATAGATTCCCAACTTTTACCTATTAAAAATTGGTCCACCTTAAACTTCGAAGCGTTACACGGCGAAATCTTGCGAAATTTCCTCTAACAGTATTTCGCGACGTGTTCCTACGGAAATAGCGTGATTTTCGCGTCAGCGTAAAATCGTAGAAAAAGATTGGATCACGAGGTTCGCGGGAGCAGAAACTCTGGTGTAAAACCGGCCTTAGATCGGGACGTGGAATATGCGGTAAAATGCCGGAGGAAGGAGCGATTCCTAGGGCGTAGCGTACAGAGGATCGGAAAGGTGGTGGATCGACGGGGATCGCGAGACTCCGTGGCCCATAGTGGAGAGGCGAAAAGACGGAGAAAGGCTACGGTTTCTCGTAATGCGAACCATAGGACGCCAAGCTGTCTGCCCAGAACAGTGTGCTCTACGTGCCCCACCACTCGTTTATCTCCGTCTCGCTCTATCACCGTTGTCACACACGTTCCCCGTCCTTCGCTCTCCTTCCTTTTCGCTCGTCTCTTCCTGTCACTCACCCTCTCCATCTGAGCTTCTGTCTCCTTTTCCGTCTTTACCTCTCACTCCGTCGACGTCTCTCCTTTCCTCGTTTCTCGTCTTGCTATTCCTCTCTGTCTGTCTCACTCTCTCTCTCTCTCTCTCTCTCTCTCTCTCTCTCTCTCTCTCTCTCTCTCTCTCTCTCTTTCTCTCTCTCTTTCTCTCTCTCTGTGTCTCGTCGGCATACACGACGAGGAGAATAGTGGTGGAGGTGGCCGTGGCTGACTACGACATGATCGCAATGGAGGTGGTTACGGCAAGCTCGTACCACTGTTCCTGGCAACTGTGTCGAAGTCACCGGCGTTTCGTTGCTCGTAATGTTGCCTCGAATTTTCACCGTACACGACTCACCGTTCAAATGGTTTTTCAATATTCTCAGAGACAAACAGCCAGAAAGGCACTCACGTTTAGGGTGAAACTCCGCTATTTAAATGGCGCAAAATGGATTCTCGTGAAAGAAAAACACCCAAACATTAAGAAACACGTTTCATTGAACTCGAATGGAAAAAACGATCAAGCGTTTCTGATCTACAAAAACCGCGGGTTTAAAGACGTTATAATTTTCTACTAGAACGAATAAAAACATACAAATCTACACTGTTGTCATTTACATGCCTGTCTCAGTGTTTATTTAGTACAGTTATATGTAAACACTTGTCCGCCTCAACATTTCGTGACATTGGGTATACACGACAAAGATATCCCCGGTTTACATAAGATTGTTCGAATACTTCATTCCTGAAATAGCTCACCTGTTCGTCGGATCGTTGAAAAATGTATTCTCTACCTTCCGGAAACGTATCAAGTCAAAGACAACCATAGATCTTCATGATAATAGTTATTATTCAAGGACAAACATTTCTCACACTCATTTGTTCTGACACACTTCCCCCGTAGGACAGATGATTCGGCCGATTCCGCTGGAATTCCTATGAGAATGGGCCGTGAAAGAAGGGTTCATTAGATATGCTGTTACGGGGAACACTTGTTGATACGCGGCGAAATTCTTTCGGAGCGTGTAATGCCGGAGATATGGTGTATTTGCACACCCGCTGCTTAAATATACGAGGTGGTATACTTCGGGACTGTTGTAGGCTGAGAGAAAAGGAGAGAAGGCAAAGCCGGTGTGTTCCGCAGACGCGACAAACAGAGCAACCTCTGTCCTACATACGTAGGACAGCGTGTTACTCATATACACTCCTGCGCTCTGCACAAACAGACACACACACACACACACACACACACACACACAGATAACCACCGCAATGCACCACCTGCATGTGTTGCACTCGAAAAACGAAAGCACGTCAAGTCTAACCACGCAAAGGTATGCGTGTATAGTAATCGTCTGGCTAATTGTAAGTTCTGTTGCATCTAAAACAATGATGATGAGCTTGAAATTTTTCCTAAAAATACGTTCATCAATTCTTACGCACGTTGGATTACGCATAAATGCGAACGTTTGCTGCTAGCAGAGGAGACTTTCGACACGGGAAAAGTGAGGAATCGACGATTGACAGGCGCGGTTGGCGAAAAGTACAGGGATACACTTTTAAGAAGCGTGGAAGTCAATGTTGTGTTGGAAGGGGAGAGGCCCGGTGCCGGGAGAATCGACAACAGAGCAAGCTCTGTCCTACATAGAGACGGGCAGGGCCGTTTCGTAGGCTGTTTCCAAGCCGGGGAGTAGCAACCTCGACACCCGGCTCGCGTAAATAAATGGCGTTTGCCCCGGCCAGGAAAAACAGACGGCCCTCTGTTGCTGGCGGTGGTGGTGCATTATATGCCGGGCCAGCGATTATCGCCGAGATGCAACGTCCGCCACACGTCCGAGCAGCTTGGCTTCGGTTTCTCCTTGGCGGAGGATAATCCTCCGGCGGGACGCGACCTCGTCAATGCGTGCGGTGCATTCAATAACGTCCGAGAGGTTCGTTGGACTGCCCCGACGCAGTCGGATAATTAATCGGCCGAATAACCGCACGAACCATTACCGTTTCAGGGTTTTAGCGGTTACGATTAACGGCTAGACAAGTTTTTGTTAATCGCTGATGAATTAATCGTTAAAATTGTGCGAACTATAGCCGAAAACAGGGAGAAATATTAAAATTGTACGAAAATCGTTGAAGGATTGGTTGTAATCGGAAAGATTGTATGCAAGTAAAAGTGATTCGTCAGAATATATTGTGTCTGAGGATTGCTTTACTAAGGAAATTCGAAAGTTATTTGCACTCAAATACGTTCTCATTCGTCTGATTGTTATTTGCCGTTGGATTCATGTCCCCGTTAAAGTACACGGATCTAGTTTTGTGCGGTATGTCTACCTGCACTGCAGTTCGTTGCACTCAGCGAAATTATATCAGGAATAACGTTAGTCATAGATAAAGACAGCTGCAGTGTGAATGAAGTATGTTATAATCATAATGGTATCTCGTGAAATCGTTGAATGTTTCACAACTTATTCTTCGTGTTTCTTCGGGATTAATGAATTTGACAAGACCTGTGTTCAATCCGAAAATAAAGCAGGCTATTATCAACTGCCTGAAGGTTAACAACGTCAGGAGCTGACGTTTTAGGTAACGAAATGTTCCACTCGTGTGGAATTTCAAGCATTTATTTCCAACCTCTGCATTTCGCAAAGACAAAGGAAATAAGGAAAAGTTTTCGGAATGCCTGTTAACGAGATAATATTTGATAAAATTCTGTCGCGGCAATTGCGTCATTGAGTATAAGTCGATCGTAATACTCGGCCGAGGCATTCACGCGGCGTAATCAGTAATTTACCTGAGAAATACTCTCGTGATAACGGGAAAATGCAGACTTGAATGGCAAAAGTGTCATCGCACAAGACTTTGCGACTGAAGAAAAATGCCTCATTGAAAGTTAAAAGCCTCGTTCATACACGAAGCAACGGCAGATAGGTAGAAATTGAATATTTGCTTGGTAAACATAAAACGTAAAACTTAGCTTATGCCGAAACATTATCCATGCATTAAGTACTATACGTCACTCGATAGGTCAATTGTTTCAACAACCAGTCAATCCCATTGTTTTATTTAAAAACTTCAAATTACTTTGTAATTTTGTCGAATTTAAACAATCACTTTCGACATTTTCATACATTTTTATCAGTTTTTTTTGCGTTATTATTTCCACCAAATGTACATGAAAGTGATGTATTTTTTACCCGATCATTGCCGGAGGCAATTTATCACGTAAGAAGGGGATCAGTCGTAGGATTGTACGAATTCCCTATGAAAAATTGGACGCTTGATATGCACCGAGCTAATATTATCGCGCGAGGAATGGGGGAATAGCGAAGGAACGAGTCGGTGAATCGAGCGAGAGCACGGGGCACACCTGTTGAACATTCCTTCACGAATGCACGCGCGTGCGTAGCCTTTACGCGCAGACCTCTATTCACGGCTGTTTGTAGAACTCGCGGAGTGCATACGTCCTCGGTGCGCGGGGGCAGACAGAAAATAACTTCTCTAATTCAATGAACAGTCGGGAATATACGTTACTCCTCCGGCGTGTATATTTAGAAATGTTCACGAAATCCCGGGGCAATCGGCTTAAACGTTTCCCGTCAAAGCACACTAAACATGTCAACATTGCCTTCTATCGTGATAAAGACTCTGAAATATTTACACGAAGGAAATGGACGATAAATTCGCTTGGTACTATCAATTTATATTATGTCAATGCTATTATCATGGCAAAGAAATACCGCCGAAGAAGAATGTTCGTGTTTACGTATTAGTAAATTGTTAGAATTTTCGAAACAAGTAATAAGGTATTTTGTAAATTTTTTGCGAGAATGAGAGAAAGTCATAAGATGCATTTTATTGGATACTTGCGATAATTAAACTGTAAAATGTTAATCTAGATTTATATCTCTGCAGGGAGATTTCGCGAGATATTAATTTTCGCTCAGGAAACTCGTCAATCGAGGATCTTTCCAATAAATTCGCGAAAGCCATTGAAAAGTTTATAAAACGGGAGTGAACGGGTCGAAAGAGTCGAAGTCAATGACGAGGAGCGATATTATCATCGTAATGTCCCCCGCCGGTCGATCGAATGAAAACGATACGGATGCTAACGGATCGGATAATTATGGAAATGAAACGGCGTCCGATTAACGCAGCGGGCAAGTATATCGCGTTATTAATAGTCCGCTGATTTATCACATCCACCGGCCAGCTGGCTTTATAGCTATCGGCCTGTGATCCAAGGATCCGCTTCCACATCGTGAGGCCATTGTACAGGGATTAACGTGAGCCGACCAACACCATAACCAGATCCTCAGCGAACGTACGATTCGTGGATCAAGATCTCCCGAGCACTTTGCCAATTCTAAAGCTGGCCGCGCACAATGATCAAACGAAAACGTTTTGCGATAAAACGTTTTTGCTTCAACTTGATTCAAAAGGTTTTCCCAGTACTTTGCAAAGAAACTGTCAAGAAAAAAGCATGATTAAGCGTATTTAAGGGATTCGATAGCAAAAGAACATTTCGTTCGATGTGACCAGACGCAGGTTGAGCACAAAAAAATATGTTTATGTAAAATGTTTCTGAAAGGTCTCTAGAATCTGTCATATGTTGATTCAGCAAAGTTAAGAAATAGAAACAAGTAGTTGGAGATACTTTAGGAAGAATGTTTTTTGAAAAGTTTTCTTGTTCGATCAATGTGAATTTATTCTTACACTGGTAGACTTTTCTCTGTCAAGATCTATTAATAAGATTTCTACATAAAATTACTAAGTGCCGTAACGTTCGAAGTATTCTTGAAAAAATCCATAAAAATTTAGCATTTCATTTGTGAAACGAGTTTAATTAAAAAGTAGGAACATGATTTATCCGAAAATCATTGTTAAAGCGCTTAGCCCCGTTATCGCTGCAAGTCTTGATGCTTTAACCGCCGATCCATCCAATCGCTGCCCACTCGTACGCGCAGGATAATAAATGCCAAGCGTAAGTCACGTTCTGACTTCTTCAGGCGCTCTTTCCTCAAGTGAGCAGATTTACAGCAACTAAAGCGAACCGTAAACACGTCACTTACAATCTTACAGTGCACAGAATTACCCCTTACTTTCGTGCATTTCACCTACAAGTCTAAGAAACTGCCCAAAATTCTAACAGAAATAATTTAATATCGTTTAGAATGACATTCCTGTATTTTATACAAATAATGATAGGACATAATTTCGACATTTATACTTAACCAGTTTTTTCTTATCACACTTAGACTTTTTCAATGAATAGAATAGAAAAATTAAACATGGTTGTTTCTACAAGTATTAACAAAAAACGAATGCAAGGAGTAGTAGGACTTGAAGAAGTAACGAGTGATAATGCTAGTCATCGGAATCTGTCGATCGGCAGGAGGGAAAACGAGTTGTTTAAAATTGCACCACTTTGGGTGGAATGGTAGGACTGGAGGATTCCTCGACGGTGGGCAGTTTTGTGTAATATCCGGCAGTGAGTTAGAGATGGAAGATGAGACTTGGTTGGCGCGTTCTCCTTTCTGAAGCGCATCGTGAACTTTGCCTCTCTGGCCGTTTCATGCGCTAAAATGCACGTGCGTTGGGCACGTTGTCTCGAGCGCGACGAACTGGTTGCAAAAGCGCCGAGAGAAACGTGTCGGCGACGTGGAGGACTTCGCCGAGGGCAACATCATCATCGCCGGTAATTATAAGCGTTGGACCGCGAGATAAGAAGAGACCACACCGGCCGGGTACACGGCGAGCTATCGTGGGAATGAGAGGGCAAAAGACAGGGAGAAGAAAATGAGCGGACGGAGAAGGAGGGAGATCTCGGCCGAGTAGAATGAGCGGGGAAAAAAAGAATGGCGCATGGTTAATGGAACGAGTCGGCAACGGAATCGCTTAGCATTTAATCACCGTACGTCGGCACAGGTTAATAGGGCCGTCCTTATATAATTATCGGCAACGATTGACGTCACTGACTCCACTATTTGCGTGTGTTCGCCGCCGCAGAATCGCCGGCGGACCTGTTTTCGCTGAGAAACGCGTAGACCAACCGCGCTCGCGCTTATCTTTCATCGTTCGCCAAAGGAACCGCCTTCCCGTGGAATTTTCGATGCATCTCGCACGACGTTTCGTCAGCGGCAATTTACATTTTTCACGGCTTTCCAATATTCCCCCGGGACAGTAACTAAACCTTCTAATGGGTGTCGTGTAAATTCTCAGTGGCATAAATTGCTGTGCATAAGTATCTCTTTGCAATCTTATGTAAATCTTCCGCAATTTGACCTTTGGGTGTGTGATTTACTTGGAAATGTATAATTGTGTGATCCGACTAAACGTCTCAAGAAATGACGGTGAAGCCTAATAAAGTTAATAAATAACACGTTGACGCGTAGTAAAAACACGAATTAGCTAAAGGTGAATGAAGGTAACGAATTGTCAGTGCGAAAAACAGGAAGAAAGTAGGAAACAAACAGGTACAACGAAGACTAATAATAAGTCGTAGTAAACTTTTGATCCTATTTAGTAAAACATGTATGCAGCAGCGATCACTGACCCATCAATTTAATTCGCAGAAATTCAAATTTTCGGAAGAAGTGGTTTTCAGCATTCATTTTTGCAGAATACACTATAGTAGCATATGAAAGAAGAAAGTATTGAGTTCCAGTAGATAATTACCGTATCTTGTCAGACACGAAAATACAGTAGTTCGAGAGGGAAATTGTCTTTACATTTTATTTTCTAATGAATTTAATGAGAAGGCGGTAACAAAAATCATGATTTCGTCGTTTCATCACTGCTTTTTATAAAACAAATTGTTTGACATTTTACGTTGATTTTTTCTATGTAAATACATTGCTTACCATAAGAATCACATCTCAAAACATTTGATCGATTAAAAATGTAATCTGAATCATAATGCAAATCATTCCGTTAATCAATCATCATGACGGATGAAAACAAACTTGACTCTCAGTCCTGTCTTGATTTGAAACGTTCTGATGAAACGACAGATCTCTTATAATGCTAAAAAACTGTTTTACATATGTTAAAAAGCAAGCCATTAGCCTCGCACAAGTATCACAGTGCCGAAGGATATTTTCCAAGTAATTCGCTAAGATCGCTAATATTGATAATATCTGAATTCCAGTTCAAAAACAAGTTGTGATAAAAGTTTCAAAGATGAAATCAATGACGAAACTGTTTAGAAATATAAACATGTCTATGGTGAATCCCTGTCCCTCCTTTTGGCGGCGATAATAATACTTTTGAGCATTTACAAGTAGTGAACGTTGGAGAAAAGAATCGCAGTACGGTGATTTCAAAACAGTGGATATAAAAAGCACGACACAGCCGTTAGGTATAAAGCGGATTAGGCATAGCTTCACGGCTGGTTAGCTCGCATTAAAGTACTTTAGCGGTTGATAGATCGGGATTTAATGGGTGGCCCGATCGGTCCTGACCCAAACAGTATCCGGTTGAGTTTTTTTTCTCCCCCCCCATTCGGAACGGAACGATTCGGTCGAAGGAAACTGACGTTTACACGTCTCGTGACTCATCGAGAGCCGTATTGAGTGACGGTAGATTTGTATGGATGTACTTAGAAGAAGTTAACGAGCTCACGCGATTCCGCGGACGGTTAATGATATTCGCCCGGAGTCACGTGGGAATTTCCAACGGGGGAATACGGTAATTGCGGGACGCCGCTAATTGACCCTCTCCGGAGCCACTAAAATAGCATTGACGTGGATTCGGATCGCACGTGTCAACGGTGTACAGGGCCCGTCTCTTTTTATCGCAAGAAAAATCACAGGGTTCCGGTGTGCGTCATCGGCGGGGGCCTTCTGGGGCCTTGTGGGGTCCGCCGCGAACGTCAAAGATCGGGGCCCCTCAAGCCTCGTTGCCGCTTGATTTACGACCCTCTTCTTTTTGCACGACTCCCCGTTCAACCCCCCTCCTTCCCCCGCCGGCCTTCCTCTCTCCTCCGTGGACCTTCCCGTCTCTTTCCTCCTTTCCCTTCCTTTTTTCTCCCTTTATCCTTCTTTTATCCTCCTCGACGTACGGTATATAGCGTGTAGCGTGCGTATCACATGGCATATGTTATGTGGTACATGCTATACCGACGGCGGTCGACCGCCTAATTAGAGGACCCCCACTCCCTTCCCTCACCCCCTACTCGTCCTTCCAGTCTTCTGACACTCACACGAACGCACCCGCCGACAGGCCGGAACCTACCCTGTGATTACGGGAATTTTCGAAAATCTTACTCCTTTCTCACCGTTATCAAAACAGACAGCTGTGATTTCTCGTAATCCTTTAGCCTCGCTCAAATTTTGCCCCTGTTTTTAATCGCCAAATTTCATCGTCATTTGCGGATTGCGAGAAACATTGTGGAAAATTTAGCAGATGCGTGTATATGGTTTACCACATTAATTTCCATTAGAATTTGTTACACGAGATAAATAAATCTTACTTTTTCCGGTAAACGTAGAAGGCTTATTTGCAAATAATTGCGAAATAACAATCCATCTGCTCTTTTCCGCATACTGCAATGTCCGTGGTAAATGGAGTATTATTTTCGAGCTCATCGCGATAATTTACAAGTGACCGAATACTTTGTAAAAGGTGGTAGAATTAAGTAACGAAGGAACCGGGAGATTGCATAAAGCCCTGTGCTCATCCCTTATACAACCGCTTGTCCGGCTTGTATAGGCGGGTTAAGAGATTCGGAAGAGTGAAAAAAGGTTGGCGGAGGATTAAAGCCTTGAAAAAGATTGGGAATAAAGTCGGTTGGGGAGAGTTCGGTTGGAACTTCCTCCTGCCTTCTACGCAGTCCCCGTCGGTGCTCTTCTGTTTTTCCATTTTATTTGTCCTTCGCGGTCGTGTTTTGGTCCTGCTGCTCGTCCTCTCGATCTCTCCTTTTCGCAGTGGAGGAAGAAGACGCGAGTCCGGTATCATCTGACGGCGAGAGAGCCTTGTGATAGGGGCGCGGGTGCGCGTGTATGTATGTGTATGTGTGTGTTTGTGATCTCGTGAGCCCGTCGAGCAACTCCTTCTCACGATTGAGTCATCCGGCACGGGAAGAGGACCACCTGGCGAGGAGAGCCGATGTATCTATAACGATACACACACCGGATCGTCGCTCTTACTCTTTTTCTTCCTCATCCCCCGGCAGAGAGTGGTTTCTCCGTCGATCCAATTGATCCCCCGGGTTTCTCTCTCGGTCCGACCGCCGGCCGGGGCTTCTCCCCGTTCACTTTGGGCCGTGCGTTTCGGTAATTGCACGCGTTTCGCCGGTTCTTTCTCGTCTCGGGCCGGTCCGGCCGGATGAAGACACTATTCGCCGAGTTTAAGAGGATGACGACACCATCGAGCCTCTCCCCGGCGCTGCATAAAAGCACGGTACTTTCTTTTTCCTCGAACGTCAGCTCACTTTTATCTTGGGCCAGCAGCTGCCGATACCCCCCCCCCCCCCCTTGTGGCTTTCGTATGATTCGCAATTATACGTATCATCTGTCGGCCGGTTATCGAGATTCTTTACGGGCGAACTGGCCCGCTGCTGCTGCTGCTTCTTCTCATTGGCCAGAGTCAAGAGCGATTTTATGTAAATTCTTACGGCCCGGTCGAATGCATCAAAGACGCGAGGGAAGGTAGATCTCCGTGGTTTTACGCCCACGTACCGACGGGACGCGCGGGCAAACCGTACGCAGAGAGCTCGTGGCTTTTTTCCAAAGGGGATTTGCAGAGATTGCACACCTGTGCGCACTCGACTCCGAGAGAAAGAGAGAGAGAGAGAGAGAGCCGAGGAAAGACCTCACCTGTCGAGCAACCGGTCCTCATTGACTTTTTCTCATACATACTGCCGGTGCAAGTAAATGCTCGCGCAAGCGCGCGCTCTCACGTATTTACTTTAAATCGCGTACACCTCGAGTATGCCGCGTATACGTGCAAGGAAATCCATCGTACGTTTCGTTCTGTACCGAGCAACTACCAGAGACCAGTACAAAAGCGATTAATCGTGAGTCAAGGAAACCCACTGCCACGGTCCGAGGCCTAAATGTTTTGCAGTCTTCAGAAAATTTCTTAAATAATACTCGCTTCGATTAGACAACAATGAAAAAAATAACGAGACAACTTGTCGCTACACTTTAAAGCTCATCAATTATTTCTAATGACGTGAACTCGGTGAATTATTTGGCGAAAATTATTAGCAAAATTTAGTGAAAGAACTTTCCAAGTCCCGTCTAGACCCGAATTTCGATAGTTTTATCAGTAAACCTGTTCAGTATCAGTATCTGTTCAGATGGAACGCATTGGAATTGTCCTTTTTCGGGCGTGCAATTTTTGTCGTGAAATACGTGAAACGGATAAGGCACCGAGCGAATACGTGTCTCCTGTCGAGGAGATTGTTGCCTTTTGCGTGCACGAACTGCGCATAAGGATTTACAAATATTCGAACTTTAGAACCAAGTTCAGTTATCTACAAGCAGTGCTAATTAAACGATAAATTTCCTTACGAGTCGGGAATGTCCGATTTTAAAGATAACTCGGTGAGTCGTGTGATTGAATCAGACACCAGGGTTACATAAACAATGATTCAAACTCAACGACTCAATTTAAGAACAATTTTTAATTATCAGTTTGTAATGGAAATTCCACTAGGCATTTAGGGCAATCAAAATTATGAGGAAAATGAGTTTGGGTTGAGTAAGTTGGTAATAAAAAGCAAAATAAAGTCTTGCTCGTTTGTAAAGAATCCCAGCATTCTCTTAGATCGACATTACGGATTAAGGATTAAGAATCAATCTGGTCACAATTCGAAATTTTTCTGTATGCGCTTTGACCTAGCTTCGAGACACTAGCAAGGTCGCCGATCTAACGTTTTCTAAATCTCTCATCCGGGAAAATGTATTTCCCTCGTAATAGGAAGTAAAGATTAACTGTCTTAATTTTCAACGAACGAACATCCAGTTTCAAAGACCTTTGATGAATTTTTTTCACCATTTTGTGAAAACTACCGTAAACTGTTTAGATCCAACTTCCCTGAACTATGCCCTTACGATTTATTACAATACTGTATTAAATTTCGAGGATTAAATTAACTCGCTCGGATTAAATTAACAAAAGTTAATTTCGTTTAACAGCGAAGAAAAACCGACAGGTAAACAATGCTCTGGGACTTGACACTCGTTCGTTGGTAACGGTGAGCTATTATTGGTGAAAATTTGTTGGAATTAGTTGAAATTTGGCAATTGGCCGGTTTATGCAGGGGATCGTCCTGTGGACCGTTGCGGCGGTGTTCCCGGTCGTTCGGAAATCCGCGTGCACCGAAAGGGCCTTTAACGATCGGTAGGCCCGGGTCGGGCGGGGAGGGGGCAAATTATCTCGGGCCCGAAGGCAATTACCAGGTGGGGGCCCAGATACGGAGAGAAGAGACCGCCGAGCGAAACGAAGAGACCGCGGCCGAGCGGAGCGCGGCAGTTCCGAGAATCGGCCAGGGCTAAAAATAAGATCCCACCCGGGAGCGGTGATTATGTTCCGAAAAAAGAGAACCGGGAGAAACCTTCTCTCTCCTCTCTCTCTCTCTCTCTCTCTCTCTCTCTCTCTTTCTCCTCTCTCGGCGGGAACACGCGTCCGACCGTTCCCGCGCGAACCTTTACAAATACGACACTACATCGTATCCACGTACGTGTAAACGTGTGCGTTTCGATCATGCTCCGCGTCTCACGGCAGAACCGCCTACTTATCCATTAATTCAGCCATTATTTCTTCTGTCAGGGGAATTCGCGAGATATTTATTGGCTCGATGACAACGACGGGAAAATAAGAAAAACTATTAAAAAGGGAGTAGGCGATCCAACGGGCCGACAAATTAAGCGGGCTCAATTGCGCGAATTATTGTATGCGCGGGTTAAGTAATAAGGAAGTTGACGATACACTTATTGGCACGATGAAAGTGTGAAAAAGAAGATATTAAAAGGTGTAGAGTATTCAAGAATTACACAATTTAGTTTGGATTGATTATGTGAATAAATATTTGTCTAAATGAATTATTTGTTGTTTGAATTAATTATCAAACGTAATGGAAATAAACATATACGCATGTCAGTAAAGCATATAGCGACATTAAGTTTATTTCACTTAATCCTGACGACGGGTTCAAAATATTTTTGCTGAAGTACTAAAGTTCCTAATCCAGTATTTAATGCAGAATGTTAAAGACATTAATTATGGTAAATAGAAACTGAGTATTATGGAAAAGTCCTTATTCTTTTTACTCACGAATAAAATATTTTATTTGTGATTACTCATAATACCACTGGGCACTGTCTTCAAAATTGATTACATTAAATTTACCAGATAATTTACCCCCTTCGAAAGGGGGTATCTCTATACAATTTTTCGAATAAGACATATCAATAAAAGGGATATCAATCCCTGCGCAAAAGTAGCCCACATGGACGAACCGGCAAACACAGGAGGCGTATCAGCGGGATAAATTTCTCGAGCGATGCCATACAAGCACGTGAAACTTTTTGCGAAGCGTAAAAGATGTGACTTGAGCAATAGCGTGCTTTCATTTCTGCATTGGAGTGGCACATATGTGTGTGTGTGTGTGAGCGTGCGCGCAGGTGGGCCGAGGTGTAAGAAGGGGAGGATCGGTCGTGTGTGCAGCGGGGTCCCGGTTAATGAAGTTGTCGGTTGAGGACGTTTACAGGTGGGGCCCACCTGCGTGTGGTCCATTCACAGGGACTGATGCTGCAGGACTGGTTAGGAGTTGCTTTACATCTCTTGCCGAGAGAACCTGGCGCGCCCCGCAGTTTGCGCAGGGGGAGGAAGGGGGGTGGGGTTCGCCATATTTGCGCGCCTGTGTATTATGTGTTTACATGTACACACATGTATATCACGGTACACTGGCCGTCAGCTTCCCCGTTTGTTTGTGTGTGCATGTGTGTGTGTGTGTGTGTACCTGCGTATAATGCTCGGCCTGATATCTCGGCGGGCCTTCTCTCCTATCGAGACCCCCTTCGGGTTCCCGTATCTTCGAGAAACCTTCTCTTCTTTGCCCACCAGCCACCCACACTTCTCTTCTGTCTTGAACTCCGTTCCCACGGAAGAGGTGCACTTGCACCGTCTAACCGGAATTCAATAGCGTCCCCCGGGGGAAAGAAGGATAAAGAAAAAATTCAGAGTAACACCTTTATTCCGCGCTACTTGCGCAACGAAGGAAATATTTTCTAACGTGACATAAGGACAATGAGTAGGACGACTGCCGGTGATTATTGGCGAATGATTTCAGATAGTTGAGCAGATCGATTTTTGCCACTCATCCATGCGACAGAAGTGGAGAAAACCGTGTTGTAACGTTTGTTTTTCATTTCAGATGATGACCCGGCATCCGAGGCCCGTTTCTTCGTCGTCGAGCGATAGATTCGCGGAGACGTGTCCTTCGATCGCCCATCACTCGGGCTGTCCGTCTTTGAGATCATCGACGACGTCCTGGCGATCCTCGACGAGGTCCCCGACGTCCTCGCCGTCGGTGCTGACGACGATCGCCTGGTCGATGGCGTTGCTGCTAGTCTTCTCCTGCCTGGAAATGGCCAGCGCCAAGTCCGGTGTCCTTCTGCCGGCCCTCAGCAAGAGATCCTTCCTCGAGATCTCGTGCAAGGGCGTCTACGACAAGAGCATCTACGCGCGCCTCGACCGCATCTGCGAGGATTGCTACAACCTCTTCCGGGAGCCGCAGCTGCACTCCCTCTGCAGGTAACTTACGGCCCTTGAACGACCGACTCGTAAAATCCACGCGAGGCCTTTAATGGGCCGTATTACGCCTGGCCAATGGACAACTTGTCTCACTCGGAACGCGTGAAATCTCCGTTAAAACCATCCTCCGACGGCAGTCTCCGTGCGTCAGATACGTAAAAAAAAGGTCGTTTACAAGAACGAAATTATCATAAGGGTATAAACGGCTCTGATTTTCTACACGGCGAATCCTCGCAAGTTTCGCTTTTTTTTTTCTTAAACGGCCCATTGTTTCGCTCGTAATTCCAATGGCCTCAGCGTCGAGGCACGTTCAGGGTATTATGAAAATTGTATGTACGTACGCGTAAGCAAGAGATGCTTTACGTCAATCGAGCTAATCGGTGTAAACGTGCGCGACAAAATGTACGTGACTTTTGGCAAAAAATTTATGCAAAGAGCATCATCTGAAGGATAATTGAAGTATTTAACGAATTTACGCGAGATGCTTTCATTTTCGTGATTTATTAGTTACTCATTTTATTTCATATTCGCATAAGAAAAGGATATATAAAAAGAACATCAATTGTACAGAAGGTGGAATAACTGAAATGCAATCTAATATAATGATCAAAATACTTAAGATTATCGGGAAAAGTATTTTACAAAGAGCGCATTAACTTGTGTTATTGTTTCAAAGAACAGATATTCCCCACTGATACAAATCCTTTAGGGCCCATTTATTGCCTTAAGGGCAGTTCCTTGAACCGCAAAACTGCGGTCTTCCAAAGTATTTGAAATCGGTAAAGCGAGCAGGCGCGAATGGACGTAGGCGATCGTATTGCCGGGTATATCGAATAATGGAAAAGACAAAAAGTTTGCTTTCTACGCTCGCGTACTACGGTTACATGGGCCCCGCCGGCGATAGGTGTAGAGTTTAGTGTGCACACGTGTTCCCGCTGCACAGCACAGTGGCACGCGTATCGAAACGGAATGAGATTTCTCTTCTATTTATAACTGGCTGCGGTGCGCGCGAGCGCCAACGAGCGAATGCCAACGCACATCCGTTATTACCTGTCGTTTGCACTGAGCCGTGGTCAACAGGAGCAGAGCCGGATTAGCACACCTGTGCCACCAACTAACTCTCTGGAATTCGAACTCTCCGCCCCGATCGTCCTGCAACTCGTTGTCAGCCGCACAGATAGCCCAGCAGCGTCTAATGTTTTATTAAAACTCGAATGGTGGTTACTTTGAATCGTAAACCCCTCGGATTCGTAAATCGTAAACGACTCGGATTAGTGGATTTTAAAGTGGATTTTAAAGTGCATTTTATTGGCTCCTGATGCAACAGTACGTTCGTCAGGGATTAAAGGAGATCGGGTATCGAACTGTTGATAAATTCAACATGACAAGTAAATACGTATTTTGCGTAGTTTATACGGAATACTATTTCATTTGCAATGGTATGCTTAAACTTACAGTTTAGGTAATGAAGATAATAGTAGTTTTTCTCAGGGAATTCTGTTAATGTATTTGCCTTTGATATCGAAGCGCGTCTATTTCTCGTCATTCCGTTGCCGTACGTGTAGGGAATGTGCCTTTTAATGGACGTATCGTAAAGCTATTTCCCCGAACGTCGGTCGTGCGCGCAGCTCTGAAATGAATGAAAGAGTTTACGTTGAACGGTAATTACCAAATACCCGCGGTTGTCATAGCGAGCGAACACCTGTGGCTCAGGCGGCTATTTAAACGAGAAAACATGAGGATTTCTCGTGAATACCGGCTCCGGTGTCGCGCGTATTATTTCGGTACAGACGGAAATAATTCCTTATGCAAATGTTAAAGAATCGGGCACGTCAGGCACGGATTTTATGAGTGCCTCGCTCAACAACCAACGATACGACGTCGGGTCGTCAGATAAAAGCATATTTTCACGACTTCTTACGTCTACACGCGTGTAAATACAAAAGAAGTTTGACGTACCTACTCGACTTTAGAAATTGCTAACTAACCGCGATCGGTCAAAAAGATTACCGTCGTTTGTCGGTCGCGAGCATTTTTTTTCGCGAGCACGATTTTTAAAATAAGTAGAATCATTACAGAAAACATAGATTCATTATTAGTGTCCGGAATTCATTAGTTTCACCAGAAAAATGATATAAGAAATATTGCATATTTTTCTGATAGCAATTCTAGCTCTAGATAATACTGAGTGATATCAATTTTCAATACTCATTCTAAAACGACAAATCTCAAAATTACATACTTCGATTATTACAAACTTGTCTTTATTTGTCTTGCATCTTATACTACGGGCAAACGAATATTCATTTCCTCCATGTGTTAAAACATTGATAAAAGCTATTGCGAAGCACTGACGAAGCGGTTGTTGTGATTGGTTCGATTGTTTCGATAGTATGGAGTGGAGAGGGAGATTTTGATATTCGGGAAAAGCGCGTTGGTAATTACCGATGACCCCTGGAATATAACTGACGTCAGGTTTACACCAGTGTGTTCCATTAACGGAAATAGATTGGACTATTAATAGAGGACAGACTTGGAAGTGGCGCGTCTGAAAAGCTATCGACCCTCAGTCGACCCTCCGTCGACGCTTGCATAACATCGTTTAATTACGCCCCCTGCCCCTTGGCCCCCTCCCCCGCCCACCATGTTCCCCACTTGAAAGATAATCGGCATTCTATTATCATACCGAGTCGCTGCGTTACACAAGTGACATGATTCGCGTGATTCACGAGCCCGGCAAATTGAATCTCAAATGAATCCCGCTAATCCTGCCGATATGCTGAACGATTAAGCAGAAATAGAAACAAAGCGGATGTGACTTTGAATTTTTTGGCAATGACGCACTCTTAGATGCAACTTTGGCAAAGCGCAAATGTGACAAAGGTCGCATGTTCAATGATGGATGAATGTGTTGTACCCAAGGTCATTAAAAATTGGAAAAAGGAGAACAGATAAATATCACAATTTGTCACAAGATCTTTTTATGTAAAAACAAGAACGATTTGAGTGATTCTCGGTGACGGATTTCTGTTAATACTATTCAACAGCAAGACGACGAAAATCATAATTTTTAAGTTATTTTCTTTTTTCTAATTACCAAGTAAACTGTCGCTCGAATTCGAGTGATTTGCAACAAATGACCTATTACATTTTACGGAGAGGGTACAAACATGATTTATTCCCTGTGACTGTTGCAAGTAGGAAGCAGTAAGTGGCAAATGTATCAAGTAACCCATTTTTTAAGAGATTTCAAGCTTTTCAGGTTTGAACAGCGAATTGGTCGATCGCGGAGACGATTAGAATAAGGAAAGACCTTCCCCTCGGCTTTACGAGTGATTTTCACGATAGTTTCCTCTTTGACTGTTTTCAGAAAGGATTGCTTCACGTCGGATTACTTCAAAGGTTGCATAGACGTACTCTTACTACACGACGAGGTAGAGCAGATCCAAACGTGGATAAAACAACTCCATGGCGCCGACCCCCTGGTTTAGGTAGCTTCTTATTTTATGTTTATGATTTATTATTCATTATTCTTTAACGCCTCCCTCACCTCGCCCGATTTCTCTCAGCTTCTCCCCCCTACTACACAAATTACAATCCTGCTTATACTAAAACAATCTTAACAAAATTCCTCTACCCTGCCTCTCATCTGCACGTTCATTTGAGTTTCATTACAGATTATCATGCCAGTTCTGTAGCTTTGATTTGTCATGTAAATAAGAAAATACGCGTGTTTCGGTTTATTTGTTTCGTGATTATTATTACGAGTTTCTCTCCACTGAGTTTTTTCCTAAAAATCTTTTTTCTTGTTTTTTTTTTTTTTAATTTTCTTTGCACATGAGTGATAAGCCCGAAATTTATAAATATACCAAGTGTCTCAGGAACGAGCCAGCGATTGGGCGACATGCAAATTTGAAAAAATAGGTAATTTGGATCGACGATGGGATTTATCGCAGCTCTTTACGACAATCGGACTGCGTTTTTCTGCGGCTGAATATTTTTCCACATTTTTCGAACTCCTTTTTCAGGGGATTTTTCCATCCCAGTCGAGGGTCGCGCACGGCAGCAGCTAAATCATTTTTGAGTAGCTGCGTAAAACTTTTTTGAAGACAAGCCGGAGACGTATAACAGAAAAATACGATCTATGGCAAATACTTTTTTCAGCTCAACGAGATGCCCACTATTTTTTGCACTTTTCGACAAACATTTTTTGAATGTTTATCACCACAACATTTTTAACCACTGCTAATTAATAGTAGATACGAATTTCTACTAATTGTACTAACATTTTGCTAACTGCTGGACTGGTGCACGTTTTTCACGCCGCAAACTTACCAACATGCTGTCTGCACTTTTTTACAACGAATTTTTGTAACACTAAATGATTTTTAAGAACACTGACGGATAACAACGTCTGTGTTTTAATTGTGGGTTTTTGTGGAGATTGTCATTATTGATGAACATAATTAACACTTTGCTGACGAATCATATATTGCCACGTACTGTGATACAGAAAAGTTGTGAAAATGTCTTTGAAAGTCAACTTAAGCAGTAAGTTCTTCAAAATATAATAAATATAGGAAATCGGATTTGAAGTTGTTTTAATGACAGTTTGATTTTCAAGAAATTCTTCAAATATCTATTTACTTTTCAAAAATCGTTACACTTAGCTCTTCAATGATATCTGTAAGCTCAGTAAACTGGAGTCAGCAAAGAGTTAAAAGGATTTGATGCTTAGGGACGCCAAGCCCGCATTGACTGGTGAAAGTATAATAAGAAATACGTATATCTTTCGCAGGCAAGAGTGCTTCACGTCTCCATACTTCAAGGGCTGCGTCGAATCGCTACAGCTTCTGGACGAGATGGACAAGTACGAGGAGTACGTCGAGCGGCTCGGTTAGTAAGGGAGAACGCGGAGGGACTACGACGATCGACGGACGAAGGGAGCAAAGAGGGAGCAGAGAGGATGATGAGAGGGCAATGAAGGAGGAAGCCAGAGACAAACGGAAGAAAGGCAGGCAGCTAGGATCGTCGTAGCCGATGATCGCGTCCAGTGTTGTGCAGAATCTCGAGGGATCCTCGTTTAGGAACGCGGGACGCTCCAGGAATTCGTCTCGAGGATGCTGCAGTCGCTCCAAGGACCTACCGGTGTACCTTCCCTTCAAGCAGAGCTTCACAGAGCGATGGCCAAGCCAGCTACACCGATTCCTATCAACGGAGGATCCTCGAAGGGTTTCTCTCGAGGCAGAAGACTTAGGCTGCCGGATGAAATGCGAAATAAGAGGACACCGTCAAGACATTGCATTCAGAGAGCCTACCTGAGATCTCATTCTGACAAAGTTCCTAAAACTGTCAGCGTGGATGGTACTCGCTCGAGTCCGGGGGACGCGGAGAAACGACATTTCGAGGGTCGTCCGAGCAGAGCATTCCCAAACGGAGATCCGCATAAGCCGAGGCTCACTTTTCCTCGAGTGAGTCTTCGTCCCTGAGCTTCGTACCAAACCGAATTTTCCCGAGTTTACAAGCACGGGAAATCCTTCGCAGTCGCTCGCACGGTTATCTTTTCGATCACGCATCTACCATTCACCGTTAACAATGACCAGTGCAATATCCCGCGAATATCTCTCGCAGGAAGTCGATTGTAAGCAAGGAAGAAAATGGACTAACATCGTTAACTCTTTGCATCGAAATTTCGAAGAAAAATTCTTACCCGCTGAAGAGAAATACGTTTGCGAGTGACACGAACAAACGGAAAAGTACTTATGGCGTGTTGAAAACTTCGTCGGCCGATTATACGGCGGATTTCGAAGTCCGATGAATTTTCCGTTCATCGAGGATCAACGGACGAACAACGGAACGAGTCACACCGAGGGAAAAGTCTGGATACCAGCGTATTTTCAATGAAATTCGGGACACAGATCGATCGCCCGCATGAAACAAACCGGGAAACTGCTGGATTGTTGCTTTCTAAACGGACGACATTTGCACCGGTGAAACCCAAAACGCATTTCTCGAAGAAATATGAGTTTTACGTCCTGATTTTCCCCTGGTGCGAATGTTTGTCCACGATATTGCAGATTAACGATTAAATTCTCTATTCACTGCTTCTCACACAACGCTATAATTAAATTGCACCATAATTGTCTCCATTAATTGGTACAACGGTCAAACTATTAAAACTTTGATACTGAAGATATTTGAGTTACAGAAATGGATTTTATCGATAAAATTCAAGCCGTGTGGGAAGCCTGAAAAAAAAACTAAGGAAAAGGTACACCTTGGAAACGTGTGGCGTCCAAATGGGATAACGAATAACGAAGATTCGGCCAGATTTCGCGCACAACACTGATCCTCTCGTGGGGAATAAACGCGCACACATCGTCGGGGAGGGAAAGGGCAAACCAATGGGGTTTTTACGGGAAAAGCGAAACGGTACGATCGAGCCATAGACAGACGCAGCACACCCATACGAATTCTAGTCGACAAAAGATATACGTACAGTTATATATATATACATGTGTGTGTGTGTACGTATGTATATATCTATATGTGTGTATACGTATATATATGTATATCTGCGCACGCATTTCCAGGCGCGCCACGTTTTTATTCAATTAATCATTAATTAATAACGTTAATCTCCATTCATCATTTATATTATTTTCAATATTAATTATTAATTATTATTCGTATGAATTATTATGTTATTATTAATATTATTGCCGTTGATATCGGTCGATTCCAAGACATCGGCACGATTGTAAAGAGAATGACCGATGAATGGCGATCACTGTTTTTCCTCCGTGTTCGTTTTTGCCGTTTTGAAGAAAATGGAAGGACGATCGGCCCATGGAAAAGCAGAGGTCGTTATGATCGATCTTATAACGATTAATATTATGTATTTCTTATGATTATTATTTTTATTATTATTATTATTATTATTATTATTATTATTATTATTATTATTATTATTATTATTACCGTCATTATTAGCTGCTTGTAGTATAATTATTGTTGTTGCGATTGCAATATTAGCACGATGTCCCCGGTCTCGCGTAGGTTTCGAGCGATCGGGGGGAAATCTTCTCACCGGCAATCTTGAAGAATACCGATAATTTATCTGACGGGCGGAAGTTGAGCTTCCGAGATTCGCGTTGAAAAATCGTGAATCGCTCGAAACGCGACGTAGACGCGGGACACTTCGTCCAGGAACGCGTAGTATTTATTTATTTTTTTTCACGTTCGTAGGTTTTAAGTGACCTTAAGAGGCGAAGTATTAATGCGCATACCTACGCGAGAACACACTTTCGGAGACGTCCGTAAAAGGAAAAAGAAACCGTGCGATAAAAACCAGCAGCAATGGACACAAGCGACGCTTTTATCAAACACCCAAGCTTTTTAACAAAGATTTCCGTACGGAAAGTCGAAGTGCCGGACGTTCGAGTCCGGCAGGTTTCGAAAGAACGAATTCATTCCACTTGCAGAGACGGCCAAATGAAAGATTTGTAACGAACGTCTGTCCATTTCTGCCATCGGGAGACTAAACATCGCCACTCTGAGACATTGGCGGTCGAGAGAAAATACGAATCATTCCTAAATCAGTATTGATGGCATTCCGTGTAATTAACGACCTCTTCCTCAACATCCGCGTCCGTTTCGTTTTTCTCCTTCACTTTCGTCCTCTTATCGCCCTCTTTATACCTCCCTTCATAGGCGCCCTCTTTCCGCCCCCCCTTTTCTTCATTTTTCGATAAACTCAACCGACATTCGGAAGTCGATCGTAATGCTTTTTTGCAAGCTCGCTTACTGAATACGCACGTAACAGCCACGACCGACAGCTTTTCACGTGTATTTCACGTCGTTCAGGGGATTACACCATGAGTATTACGACCTGCAGTATTTGAAAAAAATTTTACAATTCATGTTTTACATTCCACGCTGAACAGCCTACAATCCGAAGCCACTGTAGAAAGTGTATGAGTATGTGTGTGTGTGTGTGTGTGTGAGAGAGAGAGAGAAAGAGATAGAGGAGTAAATCGTTGCAGTATTGTTGCCATCGACGAGCATTTATTAGCACAATAATTAGTAGAAAAAATGTCGAAGGCTGCCGTTCAACGGTCGCCTTCCGATACCGTCGCACTACGACCATGTAATCTCAATGAATGCGAACCGTAACGCACGATAATTCGTGTAAATATAAAAACAAAAATCAATTGCAAAGCAGCGACCATCGGAAACAGGAGCCACTGCATACCGTTGCCACCATAATACATTTTTTCTTCTGCCTTCGCTGTTCCACGATTTTCGTGTGAATGCCATTTTCTGAATGTGTGTGTGTACGACTGCGCAGATCCTTCTTTTGTATTTCCTATTTATAACGTTTAATTGTACACACTTGCCCCTATTTATGCGTACACTCAGAAAGACAGATCGCCGGATTTTCGCGCGTATCAATGGGATTTCAGTTGAATCGGCAAAAAATTATTTTCCGAGTGCACATTAGAGACACGTAGAAAGCCATTTCCCGTGGTCCGAGTATCCGAGAAACGAAGAGAGAAAGGGTCGAGGGAGAGCGTAATTCTATTCGAATTAAAATTAAAATTATATAATATATACATATATAGTGTAATGTAATACATGCACGTATATGCATTTGCAGATGCGTACACGCGCCTTATATGTATGTATATCGAAAAGCGTGTACGTGAGTATGCGTAATTATTATTGACACGGATATTCAAGTCTATATTTGTTTTGCGTGAATAAATGGGTGAATAAAAAACATTCCGCTGTTCTTTCATTATTTATACACGTCGATAGCAGCACAGATACCCCAGTACCCCATTTTTCCTTCATACGAGTTCGAACATCATATTTGCATATACATACACTATGATGGTGTTGGTAATACAAAGAGCAGGTTAGCCCGAATTTATGAACAATTATAAATGGAAAATTTCCATTGTAAATCTTTTTTCCCCATAATTCAAGAAAATTGGTAGAAGGTTAAAAAATTATGGAATTCACGATACAGCAGTTGGTAAATTAAGTTTTAGCAATATATTGCGTGAATATTCCTTCAATGTTTAGAGTTTGAAACAAATATTTTTATTTGAAATCTGTTACTGTCGAAGCATAAGCAATTCTAATGAAAACGTTTTTTGCGCGTATAAATTGTGTATTTTTACATATTGGGTTTGGCACAAAGTTTTTGACAGAAAGTTTCATCACATATTCTGTTAAGCACATGAAGCAACAGTTTTTGTGGTCACAATTATGAGGATTGACATTATTAATCCTGATTACAATATGAAATTATTTAATGTAAGATAAGTTTCCAATAATTAAATGTTCAATTGGAATTAAAGACGAATAGAGTTAACGAAAGTTTTAATTCGTGATATATAAATACTATGTTTTTACTGCCGAGTCTATTGACCCTCGACAATCTAATCATTGTCACCTCCGAATATTTTGCGCGCTAACGCTCATATTCGTAAAGATATCGCAATTAGAACAGTAGCGGACCACAATTAAATTGCACATAAGAGTAGATGTTTTGCAACGTCATTTCTTACCTTTACGAGATGAAATGTGGTTTTCCACCGACGTTTTCCTTCCCCGACGTTCCAAATGATTATTTATGAAAATTAGATGGAATTCTTCAGGCACTTATAAAAACGATAGAACGAAACGGATGCATTAAATGAGATTCAAATTGAAGTATATCTCCGTCACTTTGCACTGAAAAACACGCACGCGCCAATTGCTTATGGTGAAACCGAAAATCCTAGCAAAGCAAGTCTCGACAATATTAATGGAAGGGGGAAGAGGGCCTCGTGGGCTTTTATCTCACACAACTTGGCGAACAATCAACGTATTAACCATTTACCGTGCAAGTAATGTGCTAATAAATATCGAATAAACACAACTCTTTTATCGTTTACACTCGTGACGCCATCTACAAATGAAACACGTGATCAAAACGCGCGAAGCGCTAGAAAATTTAAAAATGGTAACAATCTACGAATGATCATCCGAAAACTTTCAGCACTCTTATTTCGACTTTACATCGACACAACTAATATACATTAATCCTGGAATATTTATATAGTATAATGTTCATTATATAGCCTATATTATAGTATTATAATATAGCTCGCCAAATTTTTATACAAGATTTCATCCTGAATTGTACTTCAATTCAGGTAAAAGTTTAAATGGATAAAAACTGTAAAAAGCATTATAGAATTATTTCGTTATTTTATTCTGTTTTTTCACAATCTGAAACACTACTTTTGACTGGCGGACATAATTATTCGTATATATGACACATTGGTATAAAAAGAAACGCTTCCATTACCGTCCAACACTGCTAAAAAGAAAGTGGTGAGTCGATGATAAAAACATGGACACCCGTGAAAATATTTGCAAAGAATTAAGTACTTTGGGCTTGGATGTAATACATTTCATTGCAATTGTAATGAACGTTGGTAACATGCTATTGAAAATGATACACACAATGCCTGATAACTATGTCTGAATCAGTCTAAACACACGTAATGTGGTTAGCATTGTGAAACAAAAATAATGAAACTATCCACACAAAAATTCTAATGCAATAATTTCATTCCGCGTCCCGTTTGGTAATAAAAAAAACTTCATCGGTAAGGAATGGCATGTCTTTCTAATTTTGTGCAGCTTACAAAGTACCTTAATTGTTGCAAACTACGACGATAAAACACAAAAAATACAAATTGTAATCTTTTTACGATGTTTACAAAATATCTCTAATTACAAACTTTCAGATAAAACTCTCACAGAGAGTGTCAAGTACGCACGTTTTTGAAAACATCTCGATAAGCCATATTAATTCGCTCATTGAGATTCAGTATGCTGTACACAAAACAGACAAACGGATACTACGGATATTATTATAAACGTTACATACTTGGTACCCAAATACATGAAATTTTAGGCTCATTACACTACATTAAACTTTTACAAAACCTTAGTATACTTAGACATTTTTCTTAAACTATAAATAATAGTATTTAACGTTTCTTTATAATTTGTACTGTCATGTCAGTGTCAATACGATATTATGCTTTGCTTTGGGTAACTTTTGGAGAGTCAGTCTTACGCATGGCGTAAGTGTAGGACAAGTAGATCTTACCACTTGCTGAACATTCTACAAAAATACTTAATCTCTCCTCTCACTAATGGCTTCTGTTATGATACACATGCGTGAAAGAGTATTAAAAGAAATGTTGTGCTTCGGTCAAATAACCTTCAACATAAATTGATAACACGCATCAAAAATGAAAGCTATGTAAGTTTAGATTTTTTGTAAGTTTACAGAACACATGTATCAGGTCCACGTTTGTTACAGCCCTCCCTTTAAATGAATGTTCTGATCTGACTGTACAGTAAAGCACGTACTCCAATCAGGACGATCCTAACGAATCGCTGTAGAAGGCACGTATTTTATGGACTATTACTTACTGCAACCGATATTATGTATCACTCTCGCATTAAGTGTGGTGTTTTATTTGAGCTGCTTCTCGCGTTACATTTAAACAGACCTTCCATGCACACGAAACCTGTACAAACAGGTATACTCCAGTTGTCCGTGATTACTGTGTACCCTCAGTTCTACATACTCGAATGGTCTAGTGATTGTTTCATTCTGTTAAAAAGGAAGAAGAAATATTATTACTACAAACCCTTCCTTCTTAACGTCGCATGAAATAGTATTTTCTACTCATTCAAAAACAATATACCTGTACAGGAAAATATTGCAAATTGTCGTCACTGTTTACGAATTCATAATCGCCAAACAAAGTTGGTTCAGGATCATTTTCATCTGTTAAACCCTACAAATTAAATGAAATATTAATCAAATTGTCCGCTTCTGTGTTTCACTTCTAAGTTTTATATTACAAATTTTTTTTTCTTTAATATAAGTGTAACATATGAATGTAAATACCCAAACGTTGAATTTTCGAGGAGCACTCTTCATTTCCCCGTTCGGTAAAATTGACCGCGGAGCGTGTTCAACGGTGAAACCAGTCACGTAAATGAAACTTCGTAATTTAATTAGCAAGTATCCTGGAAAATCTTGGAACGCCCAGCAAGCACCTGGCTGAATTGGATTGCCTTGTATTACTGTCCGGGGGTCATTGCTCTCATGGTACACCGTAAATCCGAGGAGTTTATAAGCTCTTGATTTTATGTCATATTTCTGAGTACAACGTGTGCTGATAATTTGTCCTCCTAAAACAAAGGGAAGAATACAGGAAGTAATATTGTAAAGAAAGAATCAATTTTGCGTTGTAATATTCTTATTTTGCATTTTTATTGGTTAGTACTTATTTTGTGATTTAATTCTGCATTTTGTAATTGTAAGCAGATTATGAACATTGTAACATTTTCCAAATTAATTGTTAAAACTGAGGAAAACTCCTTACCTGCAGTTTCCAAAGCATAATCCACCTGACCTGTTTTGTCGGCATCGTATATTTTCAATATTTCTTTCACTATCCTTCTTATTCGATCTTCCGTTACATCCATTTTTCCGCCAGCTTCATGATCATCTGATAGGCCAGCATCTAAAAATAATCATTCTTTCAAATATCACAATACTGTTGAAGCATAAGAGAATGAATTTTATAATCGAACCTCGTTTGGTTATCGAAAATTTCATATTTTCAATTATGCGCTGCAAGTCTTCTTTAGAAACCGAAGTACCAAAATATCCAGTTAAAACGTGGCTGACGTGTTTTTCGACATTCTCATTTGTAAGAATTTCAGTACGGGTATCGCAACAAGTTTTCATTTCTGAATAGAGCTGTTTTAAAGTCTCAAATTCGAGTTTAATTGCTCGAAGTTCCTGATTCTCGTTAATAATAGCTTTGTTCTCGCCTAACTTCTCTTCCAATTCTTTCAATTTACTCTGGTGAAAGATATTTGACCTTAATGTATTGAAATACGGAATTTTAGAAATATTTTACTTTTTATTTACTTCTTAACTTACTCCGTACTGATTTCGTACGCCATCATTCTTTTTTTCAAGATCATCCAGGAAACGAGTGACATTGGAATGAAATTCCTGTACATATTTGATTGTTCATTATAAAAGAAATCATGTTATGCTGTGTAAAGAAAGAAAAATTCTTACAGCCTTCTGAGCATCCTGGATTTCAAGATGTAATACTCTCTCACTTAATAAATCAAGAAGAAGCTTGAGATTGTTATCTTTATTGGAGGACTCTTCTTCCGATTTACCCGTAGAAACCTGCGACTTTAATTCTGGCAACGGGACATTCCTGACAACTTCTGTAACTGTTTTGGTAGTAGGAAGAAACGACATGATATATGGTAAGCTCCAACAACCTGAAATAAATCAGTTGGTTCAGGAAGGAATTAATGATCAATGCATTGGGATATTGTTTCCTTCGTCTACTACTGTATTGATACTACATTATAAATTCGAGAATAATGCAGAGTATATTGTAATCTTTTGTAGGTAAAAGAAAGAATCATTATTTGAAATTGATTTACGTGGTTCTTCAATACAATACAGTAACCAAGAGAAGGATAGACGAAGGAACTCACCGTTCAGTTGACACCGCGAACATGCTTACGTTGCCGAAGCTCAAACACTCCAATTTTACCGTCAATAGAGTTATTCTCCCTCTATCCTTCTCCAAACTAAACAGTTATTTTACGCATGTTTAGGGACGTTCGTACGCGTGACACTATGACAATATCGTCATTCAATAGATTCGTTGTATTGTTTACCAATGTTATACACACGAACAAAAAGTCTTTTATTAATGTGAACGTGTATTTACATATAAGAAATTGATTAAAAAGTAACGTAAATCCATATAATCATACGATATACTCATGTTTCAAAAAGGAAAAATTATAGTCTCATATTTACCGCGTACATTCGCATAGTATACAGTGGACAGACGTGGTGGTTAAATGAAAATCAACACGGAATAATTAAACCGGTAAATGACTCTTTGATAAAAAGCATGTCTTCCAGACTATGTTATATAGAATATATAAAATACACAACAGCAAATGTTATACAAACGCATACTTTTACTTTTATGTGGTAAAGTCTAAATGCATAAGTAGAAGATAAGTAAAATATATTAACTTTTCAGGGGTTTTGATAAATTAATGTTAATCTAGTTAAATAAAAGAAAGTAATTAAATTACAATAACATGTTATTTAAAACAAACTTTGTTCGTTAATTGACCGATCAACGACTTATGAAACAAAAATGTGAATCTATGATCAACGCAAATTCAAATATCATGTCGAAATTCGAACTTGAGAACAGGATCACTTTTGTTAATGCATGTCACCAGAGGCCTGTAAGATATTTCCATTATGTTAACAAACACCAAATTATAATGAACAAAAAAATCACACCTAAAGCATAATGAAATCAAGCGTTGCTTACAATGTAAACTCGCATGCTTGTTAGTGACATAGAAAGTTAGTAAAAAGCAAAGTAAACGGCCTTAAATTAAATAGGACCTAACGGGTGAATATTTTCAAATGATCACCACGTTATGTTCCAACCAATGTTGGGTATCTTAGGCAAAGACACGTTCACATTCGGCAAGGTAGGCAAACTATAATTTTGGAGATTCGCTATGTATTTCATGAGCAAGTCGTATTCAAATGACGTTAAGTTGCTAATATCATTAAAGATGCGATAAGTAGTCTCAGTGACACCGTATTGAACATTGCGCAGAGAGTCCAGACAGGATAAGGAATGCTTTTGCGCGATGTAAGCTCCTGAAACAAAAAGAAGACAAAGGCCAGGATAGGTTTACCTGTCTTCTCGGAGTTGGGCCGATGAAGGATTTTGGATTGGAGAACGGATAAGTTACTTAAAACATATCAGATAGTCATGAAATGATTCACGTATTTTAAAGTACGTTTTTCGGAAAATCTAAATGAGGAGAAGGCGTGGATGTTTTACGGTCAATTGAAATGTTTAATCGATATTTTTGTTAACTCAAATAGCGTCATTTATGGTGTATTTTTGAAGGGTAATTCATTGTAAGAGAAAAGCAACACAACTAGACTCACCAGCTACAAGTAGTAACGGTAGTAGAACAATCCACAGAATCAATGGTCCTTTCTCTTGCATACGTCTACGCATGCTAGAAAACTGACTGAGCAGCCAAGTATCTAGGAAGATCATTCTGACCAATAAGAAATAAATATACTGTATAGAACGGTAGATAGATTGCCAAAATTTGTTCCACTTCGACTCCGTATCTGGAATCCCATGATTACAAATAATTGAAGAAAAACGAATCAATATGTGTTAGAAAGCAGATGAAGAACATACCATAATAACGTTGATAACTGTAGGTGGGATAGTAGCCTCTTTTTCTGACTGACTTCAGATGTAGGAACTCCAAAGTTTTGTTGAAAGAAGCAGCAATAATGCTTGTAAATGTGTAAAACCATCTTACGATTCTCCATGTTTCATCTTGTCTACGGATCGACGATGACAATGCAGCGTCTAATTCAGTATCCGATTCAGCTTGCGTGGTATGTTTATACGCATGAGAAAGTGCAGTACTTGTGAATGCATCTCCGAACGAAAAATGCCTATTTACGTTTAATAATTTTAGTAAATATAACTAACTGCGTAGATTTGCGGACTGAAGAGGCGTAACAACAATCCTGACAGTTATTTTGTTTTTTCTATGAGTAGGTACAGACCTTTTTCGAACATCTTGCGCGAATCCAGAATCCGCGTACACGACTTCCCTATGCCTACTGTACTGCTCAACATGTGTAGTTTTGTACAGCATGGATCGTGCTATTGAATCGGATGTACGCGAATGCAACAACATTGAGTCGTTCTAAAATCAAGCCCCAATTAGGAATTAGGAATTTCTTTTAATTTGTTTCACGCAAATAAAAAGAACAGTAAGTAGAAGGAATTTGAAGAAAAGGTAGTATGAAAAGTAGTAAACATAAGAAATGAACAAAGTGTGGGTAAAGATTGTCCGTTTAGACGTACAGTATGTCCGCAGAGATCTTTTGATTCTATTGAGTCTGTTATATCTCCTATGCCACTTTCTGCTCCCTGGGATGATTGACTCAAGTTCTGTTGACTTACTGATGGTATGCTACTAACTGTGCTGCTACCATCAGAGTGAATAGATCGCCGTGACATGTTTGGCATTGCCAACACTCCCGGCGCTATCTCATAACGGCACTGAGATGCTAATGAGTATGTATAATCCGTTTTGGGGAAGACACTAAAATAATTTCAAATGGACAAGATTAGAAGTAGCTATTATATATACTGTTTATATCTCGAAGTGTATAGGTAAGACTGTGCTGTATGTAAGACAGCCATGACCTCTAAGCTTGTTTACTCTATCATACCATACACAAAGATATTAGTTTCAGTATCTAAGACATTGTGTGTATTTTGTTGAATACAAAGTTTGTTCTTTTGATTATAAACTTTCCTTAACCAGGTCTAGGAATAAAATACTCTAAGAATATATAAGGTATAAAGTTTTTTCTATAAATTTTATGTTAAATGAAGAAAACTCGAAAACATTGGTAAACCTAATGACCTCATAACCCAGGCAACGTGTTATTACTTACTTCCACCAGTCACCAGCATTCTTATAAATTTCATAAGCAGATCCTGGTCTGCTTGGTGGATCCTCACGCTCACCTTCTTCAGAAGAGTAATCACTAGTAAGTATCTTACTGCTCTGTGTATTGCGTTTCTTTTTTTGCTCAGATTTATGTTCTGACATATTGTCTTTGAAATCTCCCTGTCCATTAGCAAATATTTGCCGTTTTGCTTTCTGACGCTCAGAGCGACGTTCAGTTTTCTTCACCGTAGTGCATGTAGAACTCTCAGATTGCTTATTTTGATTATCTGCTACTGATTTGACAACAGTCTCTTCCTTTTTTTCAGGTATGGTTTCCATACTGTGGTCTCGTGCTTTGGCAGAACTACCAGGTCTGTAATATTTCATCATTTAATGATGTTGTATGTCAAAGATGGGTACTAATTTAGTAGTTTTTATATATAATTACTTACAATGATCTAGATCCAGATCTTCTACTACTGGTAACTTCACCAGGTGTACGTGATCTTTCACGACTCTTGTTCCTTAAGTCGTAATGATGATCCAATAATTCCAGCTCCACTACAGGGCGACCAAGAATAAGTGGAGTTTGTGACCGTGATCTGCTTCTGCTTCGCAGTTCATACTGATGTTGCTCCCCTTCCATTTTTCTGGTAAAGGACAAATAACGCGGATAAATATCAACCACAATGCACTTTATTCAACAAAACCTTAACTTTCCGTACTGTACTCTCAACTCTTTTAATGTAACAGATTTATACAGATTCCACAGTCTGCAGGGTACAAACGGTTCTTTCACGTTTATGATAGGAGCACATGTCAGAGTTAGTGCTAAAAATAGTTGCCTCCCCTAAGAAGAGAGACAGGGAAGTCTTTCCTCCCTGTTTGGTTTCTATGTCTAATTCTATGCTTGGTAAAGCTCCCTTGCTGTGCCTGTCAAGCTCGGGAGTATTTAATTGCTCCCGGCTAAATTTAAAAATCCACCGAAATAGAGAGTTTTACGCGTCTGGTCCGACGGTTGCACTTGACCTTAGAAACGGAGCATTTAAGTACAGTTACAATTCGTAATATGTTAAACTTCCGCTCACAGCACGGTGTATGGGCGCGATTACATTCTAAAAAGTTCAGCCGAGATTTACGTCCCATTTACGTCTGCCTTACGTATAGTCCACGAACCGCCATCGCGTTTTAATTGATCACACGCGAAAACAGTATGATTGGTCCGACCGTTTTAAGTATTATCGCTCCCGATATCTGCCCAGAATTATTTCTATTAATAGAGATCTTACCAAAGCTGCACCAAAGCAACACGAGGTTTTTCTTACGCAATCCACGCTACCGTGCATTCAGATAAATCGACTATGACACCTTCGTGGGCGTCGCGATTCGCGGCGATTACGTTTTATGTCTTTTATTTCGGTGTTTTGTAAACATCCATAGAAATCGTGTGCCGTACGCAACGATGAGGTAAGCACTTACATGTGCGCGCGCATTTTACGGTGATTCACATTTTGTCGACGCAATTTCAAAAGTTAATGTTATGGAAAAAAAACGGACGTCGATAAAGTAGACATTCAGTATGGCGGCACAGACCAGGTATAGGGATAGACCACTTATGCAATGTATTTTCGTGTCACCTCATTGCGGGGCTCTAGAGCCCCATTACCATTTTCGTGTCACGCTCAACGTTATCGTCCGGGCGCTGTATAAGATGTGAACGCTGCGCATGGCAGGAATTAAAACTAAATTTTAAAGTTTTTTACAGCCGCGTATAATGTACACACGCGCTTAATAGCATTAGCCTTGCACAGATTATGTACGATTGCAAACTCGATCGAAATGCTAAACTTTTCCGATAATCCAACCCATAAGTTCAAGGCAGAAATATTGCGGCAAATTGCTACCCAAATATAGATTAATATAGCATAGATCATATTACATAGAACAAAGATAGATTATAGATATATTAGAATACATTAGAATAGTAACGATACATCACAAGACCTGTTCTACTAAACAATCAACATGTATCAAACAATGTATCAAACAAAAGGGACATTTGCCCCGTTAAATAAAATTAAATAAAAATTAAATTAAATTAACTTTCAATTGTTTTTCCTTCTCCACGGGAGTCCACTTTCGGTCATTTTTCGGTCATTTTTCGGTCATTTTTCGGTCATTTTTCGGTCATTTTTCGGTCATTTTTCGGTCATTTTTCGGTCATTTTTCGGTCATTTTTCGGTCATTTTTCGGTCATTTTTCGGTCATTTTTCGGTCATTTTTCGGTCATTTTTCGGTCATTTTTCGGTCATTTTTCGGTCATTTTTCGGTCATTTTTCGGTCATTTTTCGGTCATTTTTCGGTCATTTTTCGGTCATTTTTCGGTCATTTTTCGGTCATTTTTCGGTCATTTTTCGGTCATTTTTCGGTCATTTTTCGGTCATTTTTCGGTCATTTTTCGGTCATTTTTCGGTCATTTTTCGGTCATTTTTCGGTCATTTTTCGGTCATTTTTCGGTCATTTTTCGGTCATTTTTCGGTCATTTTTCGGTCATTTTTCGGTCATTTTTCGGTCATTTTTCGGTCATTTTTCGGTCATTTTTCGGTCATTTTTCGGTCATTTTTCGGTCATTTTTCGGTCATTTTTCGGTCATTTTTCGGTCATTTTTCGGTCATTTTTCGGTCATTTTTCGGTCATTTTTCGGTCATTTTTCGGTCATTTTTCGGTCATTTTTCGGTCATTTTTCGGTCATTTTTCGGTCATTTTTCGGTCATTTTTCGGTCATTTTTCGGTCATTTTTCGGTCATTTTTCGGTCATTTTTCGGTCATTTTTCGGTCATTTTTCGGTCATTTTTCGGTCATTTTTCGGTCATTTTTCGGTCATTTTTCGGTCATTTTTCGGTCATTTTTCGGTCATTTTTCGGTCATTTTTCGGTCATTTTTCGGTCATTTTTCGGTCATTTTTCGGTCATTTTTCGGTCATTTTTCGGTCATTTTTCGGTCATTTTTCGGTCATTTTTCGGTCATTTTTCGGTCATTTTTCGGTCATTTTTCGGTCATTTTTCGGTCATTTTTCGGTCATTTTTCGGTCATTTTTCGGTCATTTTTCGGTCATTTTTCGGTCATTTTTCGGTCATTTTTCGGTCATTTTTCGGTCATTTTTCGGTCATTTTTCGGTCATTTTTCGGTCATTTTTCGGTCATTTTTCGGTCATTTTTCGGTCATTTTTCGGTCATTTTTCGGTCATTTTTCGGTCATTTTTCGGTCATTTTTCGGTCATTTTTCGGTCATTTTTCGGTCATTTTTCGGTCATTTTTCGGTCATTTTTCGGTCATTTTTCGGTCATTTTTCGGTCATTTTTCGGTCATTTTTCGGTCATTTTTCGGTCATTTTTCGGTCATTTTTCGGTCATTTTTCGGTCATTTTTCGGTCATTTTTCGGTCATTTTTCGGTCATTTTTCGGTCATTTTTCGGTCATTTTTCGGTCATTTTTCGGTCATTTTTCGGTCATTTTTCGGTCATTTTTCGGTCATTTTTCGGTCATTTTTCGGTCATTTTTCGGTCATTTTTCGGTCATTTTTCGGTCATTTTTCGGTCATTTTTCGGTCATTTTTCGGTCATTTTTCGGTCATTTTTCGGTCATTTTTCGGTCATTTTTCGGTCATTTTTCGGTCATTTTTCGGTCATTTTTCGGTCATTTTTCGGTCATTTTTCGGTCATTTTTCGGTCATTTTTCGGTCATTTTTCGGTCATTTTTCGGTCATTTTTCGGTCATTTTTCGGTCATTTTTCGGTCATTTTTCGGTCATTTTTCGGTCATTTTTCGGTCATTTTTCGGTCATTTTTCGGTCATTTTTCGGTCATTTTTCGGTCATTTTTCGGTCATTTTTCGGTCATTTTTCGGTCATTTTTCGGTCATTTTTCGGTCATTTTTCGGTCATTTTTCGGTCATTTTTCGGTCATTTTTCGGTCATTTTTCGGTCATTTTTCGGTCATTTTTCGGTCATTTTTCGGTCATTTTTCGGTCATTTTTCGGTCATTTTTCGGTCATTTTTCGGTCATTTTTCGGTCATTTTTCGGTCATTTTTCGGTCATTTTTCGGTCATTTTTCGGTCATTTTTCGGTCATTTTTCGGTCATTTTTCGGTCATTTTTCGGTCATTTTTCGGTCATTTTTCGGTCATTTTTCGGTCATTTTTCGGTCATTTTTCGGTCATTTTTCGGTCATTTTTCGGTCATTTTTCGGTCATTTTTCGGTCATTTTTCGGTCATTTTTCGGTCATTTTTCGGTCATTTTTCGGTCATTTTTCGGTCATTTTTCGGTCATTTTTCGGTCATTTTTCGGTCATTTTTCGGTCATTTTTCGGTCATTTTTCGGTCATTTTTCGGTCATTTTTCGGTCATTTTTCGGTCATTTTTCGGTCATTTTTCGGTCATTTTTCGGTCATTTTTCGGTCATTTTTCGGTCATTTTTCGGTCATTTTTCGGTCATTTTTCGGTCATTTTTCGGTCATTTTTCGGTCATTTTTCGGTCATTTTTCGGTCATTTTTCGGTCATTTTTCGGTCATTTTTCGGTCATTTTTCGGTCATTTTTCGGTCATTTTTCGGTCATTTTTCGGTCATTTTTCGGTCATTTTTCGGTCATTTTTCGGTCATTTTTCGGTCATTTTTCGGTCATTTTTCGGTCATTTTTCGGTCATTTTTCGGTCATTTTTCGGTCATTTTTCGGTCATTTTTCGGTCATTTTTCGGTCATTTTTCGGTCATTTTTCGGTCATTTTTCGGTCATTTTTCGGTCATTTTTCGGTCATTTTTCGGTCATTTTTCGGTCATTTTTCGGTCATTTTTCGGTCATTTTCGCTTATTTTTCGCTTATTTTTCGCTTATTTTTCGCTTATTTTTCATATACCATAGTTTCATATACCATATACCATATACCATTCATATACCATAGTTTCATATACCAATAGCATTCATATATTCATAGGTATATTTCATATACCTATTATATATACTATATACGTACTGTATATGTTATATACGTACTATATATGTTACATACGTACTATATATCTATTATATATACTATATACGTATTATATATGTACTGTATATACTATATACGTACTATATATGTAACATACGTACTATATGCCTATTATATATACTACGTACTTACTATATATGTAACATACGTACTATATACCTATTATATATACTGTATACGTAATATATATATTATATACGTATTATATACTCGTTGTATATACTATTTTATCGTACATCAACGCATTTTATCGTATTTCAACTCATTTTAACGCATTTTATCGTATTTCAACGCATTTTAATGCATTTCTAAATATTTTACGTTATTTTAACGCATTCTAACCTATTCCAACACATTTTGATGCATTTCTAAACGTTTTACCTTATTTTAACGTATTTCAATTAATTTTTAACGCATTCTAACCTATTTCTACACATTTTAATGCATTTCTAAACGTTCTAATCTATTTTAAAGCATTTTCATACAATTTTTAATGTTCTAATGCACTTTCAATATATTTTAACGTATTAAAAACTGTATGTTCAATTCAACATTTTGGTATTCTGTCGGTAATCAGTAGACTGATTATCACCGTTCTCAATTTACATCCGCGTAGAACATCGGTAACCGATCTGTAATCGCTAGACTGATTCTCCCCGTCGTCAATTTACATCCGTGTAGGACGTCGGTAACCAATTAGTAATCGCTAGACTGATTATCACCGTTCTCAATTTACATCCGTGTAGAACATCGGTAACCGATCTGTAATCGTTAGACTGATTATCACAGTTCTCAATTTACGTTCGTGTAAAATATCGGTAACGAATCTGCAATCGCTAGACTAATTATCACCATTCTCAATTTGCATCGGAGTAAGACGTCGGTAACCAATCTGCAATCGCTAGACTGATTATCACCATTCTCAATTTGCATCGGTGTAAGACGTCGGTAACTGATCTGTAATCGCTAGACTGATTATTACCGTTGTCAATTTACATCTGTGTAGAATATCGGTAACCAATCTGCAATTGCTAGACTGATTATCACAATTCTCAATTTACATTCGTGTAGAATATCGGTAACGAATCTGCAATCGCTAGACTGATTCTCCCCGTCGTCAATTAACATCCGTTAGGACGTCGGTAACCGATCTGTAATTTCCGACGCATTTTAAAAGATTTTAACGCATTCAAATCATTGTCAACGCATTTTCGACACATTTTAACTCATCGTCAACGCATTTTCGATGCGTTTTAACTCATTTCAATTCATTTTCAACGCATTTTATCGTATTTCAACGCATTTTAATGGATGTTAATGCATTCTTAACGCATTTTAATGGATTTTAATGCATTCTTAACGCATTTTATCGTATTCCAACGCATTTTAATGGATTTTAATGCATTCTTAACGCATTTTATCGTATTTCAACGCATTTTAATGGATTTTAATGCTATTTTAACGTATTTTACCGTATTTCAACGCATTTTAATGCATTTTAATCCATTCTTAACGCATTTTATCATATTTCAACGCATTTTAATGGATTTTAATGCATTCTTAACGCATTTTATCGTATTTCAACGCATTTTAATGGATTTTAATGCATTCTTAACGCATTTTATCGTATTTCAACGCATTTTAATGCATTTTAATCCATTCTTAACGCATTTTATCATATTTCAACGTATTTTAATGGATTTTAATGCATTCTTAACGCATTTTATCGTATTTCAACGCATTTTAATGGATTTTAATGCATTCTTAACGCATTTTATCGTATTTCAACGCATTTTAATGGATTTTAATGCATTCTTAACGCATTTTATCGTATTTCAACGCATTTTAATGGATTTTAATGCATTCTTAACGCATTTTATCGTATTCCAACGCATTTTAATGGATTTTAATACTATTTTAACGTATTTTACCGTATTTCAACGCATTTTAATGGATTTTAATGCATTCTTAACGCATTTTACCGTATTTCAACGCATTTTAATGGACTTTAATGCATTCTTAACGCATTTTATCGTATTTCAACGCATTTTAATGGATTTTAATGCTATTTTAACGTATTTTATCGTATTTCAACGCATTTTAATGGATTTTAATACTATTTTAACGTTTTTATCGTATTTCAACGCATTTTAATGGTTTTTAATGCATTCTTAACGCATTTTATCGTATTTCAACGCATTTTAATGGATTTTAATGCATTCTTAACGCATTTTATCGTATTTCAACGCATTTTAATGGATTTTAATGCATTCTTAACGCATTTTATCGTATTCCAACGCATTTTAATGGATTTTAATGCATTCTTAACGCATTTTATCGTATTTCAACGCATTTTAATGGATTTTAATGCTATTTTAACGTATTTTACCGTATTTCAACGCATTTTAATGCATTTTAATCCATTCTTAACGCATTTTATCATATTTCAACGCATTTTAATGGATTTTAATGCATTCTTAACGCATTTTATCGTATTTCAACGCATTTTAATGGATTTTAATGCATTCTTAACGCATTTTATCGTATTTCAACGCATTTTAATGCATTTTAATCCATTCTTAACGCATTTTATCATATTTCAACGCATTTTAATGGATTTTAATGCATTCTTAACGCATTTTATCATATTTCAACGCATTTTAATGGATTTTAATGCATTCTTAACGCATTTTATCGTATTTCAACGCATTTTAATGGATTTTAATGCATTCTTAACGCATTTTATCGTATTTCAACGCATTTTAATGGATTTTAATACTATTTTAACGTTTTTATCGTATTTCAACGCATTTTAATGGTTTTTAATGCATTCTTAACGCATTTTATCGTATTTCAACGCATTTTAATGGATTTTAATGCATTCTTAACGCATTTTATCGTATTTCAACGCATTTTAATGGATTTTAATGCTATTTTATCGTATTTTATCGTATTTCAACGCATTTTAATGGATTTTAATACTATTTTAACGTATTTTATCGTATTTCAACGCATTTTAATGGTTTTTAATGCATTCTTAACGCATTTTATCGTATTTCAACGCATTTTAATGGATTTTAATGCATTCTTAACGCATTTTATCGTATTTCAACGCATTTTAATGGATTTTAATGCATTCCTAACGCATTTTATCGTATTCCAACGCATTTTAATGGATTTTAATGCATTCTTAACGCATTTTATCGTATTTCAACGCATTTTAATGGATTTTAATGCATTTTAATGGATTTTAATGCATTCCTAACGCATTTTATCGTATTCCAACGCATTTTAATGGATTTTAATGCTATTTTAACATATTTTACCGTACTTCAATGCATTTTAATGCATTTTATCGTATTTCAACGCATTTTAACGGATTTTAATGCATTTTTAACGCATTTTATCGTATTTCAACGCATTTTATCGTATTCCAACGCATTTTAATGGATTTTAATACTATTTTAACGTATTTTATCGTATTTCAACGCATTTTAATGGTTTTTAATGCATTCTTAACGCATTTTATCGTATTTCAACGCATTTTAATGGATTTTAATGCATTCTTAACGCATTTTATCGTATTTCAACGCATTTTAATGGATTTTAATGCTATTTTATCGTATTTTATCGTATTTCAACGCATTTTAATGGATTTTAATGCATTCTTAACGCATTTTATCGTATTTCAACGCATTTTAATGGATTTTAATGCATTCTTAACGCATTTTATCGTATTTCAACGCATTTTAATGGATTTTAATGCTAATTTCAGTTTCTTCAATTTTTTTCGGCTAGTATAGTAGTTTTTTCGGCTAGTATAGTAGTTTTTCGGATAGTATAGTAGTTTTTTTCGGCTAGTATAGTAGTTTTTTTGTCTAGTATAGTAGTTTTTTTGGCTAGTATAGTAGTTTTTTTGGCTAGTATAGTAGTTTTTTCGGATAGTATAGTAGTATAGTAGTATAGTAGTTTTTTATACTACTATACTAGCCAAAAAAACTACTATACTATCCGAAAAAACTACTATACTACCCAAAAAAACTACTATACTAGCCAGAAAAACTACTATACTATCCGAAAAAACTACTATACTAGCCAAAAAAACTACTATACTAGCCAAAAAAACTACTATACTAGCCAAAAAAACTACTATACTAGCCAGAAAAACTACTATACTAGCCGAAAAAACTACTATACTAGCCAAAAAAACTACTATACTAGCCAAAAAAACTACTATACTAGACAAAAAAACTACTATACTAGCCGAAAAAAACTACTATACTAGCCGAAAAACTACTATACTAGCCGAAAAAACTACTATACTAGCCGAAAAAAATTGAAGAAACTGAAATTAGCATTAAAATCCATTAAAATGCGTTGAAATACGATAAAATGCGTTAAGAATGCATTAAAATCCATTAAAATGCGTTGAAATACGATAAAATGCGTTAAGAATGCATTAAAAACCATTAAAATGCGTTGAAATACGATAAAATACGTTAAGAACGCATTAAAATCCATTAAAATGCGTTGAAATACGATAAAATGCGTTAAGAATGCATTAAAATCCATTAAAATCCATTAAAATGCGTTAAGAATGCATTAAAAACCATTAAAATGCGTTGAAATACGATAAAATACGTTGAAATAGCATTAAAATCCATTAAAATGCGTTGAAATACGATAAAATGCGTTGAAATACGATAAAATGCGTTAAAAATGCATTAAAATCCGTTAAAATGCGTTGAAATACGATAAAATGCCTTAAGAATGCATTAAAATCCGTTAAAATGCGTTGAAATACGATAAAATGCGTTAAAATGTGTTGAAATACGATAAAATGCGTTGATGTACGATAAAATAGTATGTACAACGAGTATATAATACGTATATAATATATATATTACGTATACATTATATATAATAGGTATATAGTACGTATGTTACATATATAGTAAGTACGTAGTATATATAATAGGTATATAGTACGTATGTAACATATATAGTACGTATATAGTATATATAATAGATATATAGTACGTATATAACATATACAGTACGTATGTAGTACGTATGTTACATATATAGTACGTATATAGTATATATAATAGGTATATAGTACGTATGTTACATATATAGTACGTATATAGTATATATAATAGGTATATAGTACGTATGTAACATATATAGTACGTATATAACATATACAGTACGTATGTAGTACGTATGTTACATATATAGTACGTATATAGTATATATAATAGGTATATAGTACGTATGTTACATATATAGTACGTATATAGTATATATAATAGGTATATAGTACGTATGTAACATATATAGTACGTATATAACATATACAGTACATATATAATACGTATATAGTATATATAATAGATATATAGTACGTATGTAACATATATAGTACGTATGTAACATATACAGTACGCATATAGTATATATAATAGATATATAGTACGTATGTAACATATATAGTACGTATATAACATATATAGTACGTATATAACATATACAGTACGTATGTAGTACGTATGTTACATATATAGTACGTATATAGTATATATAATAGGTATATAGTACGTATGTTACATATATAGTACGTATATAGTATATATAATAGGTATATAGTACGTATGTAACATATATAGTACGTATGTAACATATATAGTACGTATGTAACATATACAGTACGCATATAGTATATATAATAGATATATAGTACGTATGTAACATATATAGTACGTATATAACATATATAGTACGTATATAACATATACAGTACGTATGTAGTACGTATGTTACATATATAGTACGTATATAGTATATATAATAGGCATATAGTACGTATGTAGTACGTATATATAGTGTATAATAGGTATACAGTATATATAGGTAATGGTATATATAATACAATATTTTAAAACAATATTCTAAAAAACAATATTTGGGATAGTATAAATAAGTTAATAGTGCGTTATGATGCGAGAAAATACATTAAAGTGTGTTAAGAATGCATTATGGTGCGTGAATATATGTTAATGTATCCCAATAATGCATCAAAATACTTTAAAGTGCGTTAGGTATGCATTAAAATGCATTCAAGTAGAAATATAAATTAAATGTGTTAAAATACGTCAATAGTGCATTATAAGTGCGTCAAAGTACATTAAAGTGAGTTAAGAATGCGTTGTAGGATGTGTAAATGTTTTAAAATATGCCAATAGTGCGCGAGAATCCATAAAAATTCGTTAAAAATGCGTTAAAGTGCAATAAAATACGTTGAAATGCATTAAAATGGATTATAATACGTTATATATAGCATTATTATTATTATTATTATTATTATTATTATTATTATTATTATTATATACACAATGTATAATATACATGATTTATCAATCTGTTTTTCCACAGCCGGTAATATAGAACACTATATTAAATATCATGAATATTATATAACTTATGTTCGTATACAACAGTCATATGAAACTAAAGGTCACTCAAAGATACCTAGAAGTTATCAAGGGTGAAATAATATTTTTCAAAATTTTTGGTCGTTATAGCAGAATTCTGTTTTATCGATATATTTTTCCACGGCCGGTAATATATATCACTGTTTTACCATTGTAAGTAAAAGCGAAAGCTGTAACTTGGGCAATACATGGGAGTTCAATTTCTGGGAAAATGTGTTGAGGATTATTCCTCTTTTCTTTGCCGCCAAATCTGGTTGCGGATGCATTTTTGGCTGAAATTTGCAGTGGAACTGATACGATTTTTTAATATAGGGTGCGCTAAAATCCGTTAAAACGTGTTAAAATCCGTCAAGAATGAGTGGGTTACCGATTCATTGGCATGATTTACAGTCGCAGATATAATCACATATAATATAATATTTCTGCAATTTCTTGATAAAAAGTGACCGAAAAGTGACCGAAAAGTGACCGAAAAGTGACCGAAAAGTGACCGAAAAGTGACCGAAAAGTGACCGAAAAGTGACCGAAAAGTGACCGAAAAGTGACCGAAAAGTGACCGAAAAGTGACCGAAAAGTGACCGAAAAGTGACCGAAAAGTGACCGAAAAGTGACCGAAAAGTGACCGAAAAGTGACCGAAAAGTGACCGAAAAGTGACCGAAAAGTGACCGAAAAGTGACCGAAAAGTGACCGAAAAGTGACCGAAAAGTGACCGAAAAGTGACCGAAAAGTGACCGAAAAGTGACCGAAAAGTGACCGAAAAGTGACCGAAAAGTGACCGAAAAGTGACCGAAAAGTGACCGAAAAGTGACCGAAAAGTGACCGAAAAGTGACCGAAAAGTGACCGAAAAGTGACCGAAAAGTGACCGAAAAGTGACCGAAAAGTGACCGAAAAGTGACCGAAAAGTGACCGAAAAGTGACCGAAAAGTGACCGAAAAGTGACCGAAAAGTGACCGAAAAGTGACCGAAAAGTGACCGAAAAGTGACCGAAAAGTGACCGAAAAGTGACCGAAAAGTGACCGAAAAGTGACCGAAAAGTGACCGAAAAGTGACCGAAAAGTGACCGAAAAGTGACCGAAAAGTGACCGAAAAGTGACCGAAAAGTGACCGAAAAGTGACCGAAAAGTGACCGAAAAGTGACCGAAAAGTGACCGAAAAGTGACCGAAAAGTGACCGAAAAGTGACCGAAAAGTGACCGAAAAGTGACCGAAAAGTGACCGAAAAGTGACCGAAAAGTGACCGAAAAGTGACCGAAAAGTGACCGAAAAGTGACCGAAAAGTGACCGAAAAGTGACCGAAAAGTGACCGAAAAGTGACCGAAAAGTGACCGAAAAGTGACCGAAAAGTGACCGAAAAGTGACCGAAAAGTGACCGAAAAGTGACCGAAAAGTGACCGAAAAGTGACCGAAAAGTGACCGAAAAGTGACCGAAAAGTGACCGAAAAGTGACCGAAAAGTGACCGAAAAGTGACCGAAAAGTGACCGAAAAGTGACCGAAAAGTGACCGAAAAGTGACCGAAAAGTGACCGAAAAGTGACCGAAAAGTGACCGAAAAGTGACCGAAAAGTGACCGAAAAGTGACCGAAAAGTGACCGAAAAGTGACCGAAAAGTGACCGAAAAGTGACCGAAAAGTGACCGAAAAGTGACCGAAAAGTGACCGAAAAGTGACCGAAAAGTGACCGAAAAGTGACCGAAAAGTGACCGAAAAGTGACCGAAAAGTGACCGAAAAGTGACCGAAAAGTGACCGAAAAGTGACCGAAAAGTGACCGAAAAGTGACCGAAAAGTGACCGAAAAGTGACCGAAAAGTGACCGAAAAGTGACCGAAAAGTGACCGAAAAGTGACCGAAAAGTGACCGAAAAGTGACCGAAAAGTGACCGAAAAGTGACCGAAAAGTGACCGAAAAGTGACCGAAAAGTGACCGAAAAGTGACCGAAAAGTGACCGAAAAGTGACCGAAAAGTGACCGAAAAGTGACCGAAAAGTGACCGAAAAGTGACCGAAAAGTGACCGAAAAGTGACCGAAAAGTGACCGAAAAGTGACCGAAAAGTGACCGAAAAGTGACCGAAAAGTGACCGAAAAGTGACCGAAAAGTGACCGAAAAGTGACCGAAAAGTGACCGAAAAGTGACCGAAAAGTGACCGAAAAGTGACCGAAAAGTGACCGAAAAGTGACCGAAAAGTGACCGAAAAGTGACCGAAAAGTGACCGAAAAGTGACCGAAAAGTGACCGAAAAGTGACCGAAAAGTGACCGAAAAGTGACCGAAAAGTGACCGAAAAGTGACCGAAAAGTGACCGAAAAGTGACCGAAAAGTGACCGAAAAGTGACCGAAAAGTGACCGAAAAGTGACCGAAAAGTGACCGAAAAGTGACCGAAAAGTGACCGAAAAGTGACCGAAAAGTGACCGAAAAGTGACCGAAAAGTGACCGAAAAGTGACCGAAAAGTGACCGAAAAGTGACCGAAAAGTGACCGAAAAGTGACCGAAAAGTGACCGAAAAGTGACCGAAAAGTGACCGAAAAGTGACCGAAAAGTGACCGAAAAGTGACCGAAAAGTGACCGAAAAGTGACCGAAAAGTGACCGAAAAGTGACCGAAAAGTGACCGAAAAGTGACCGAAAAGTGACCGAAAAGTGACCGAAAAGTGACCGAAAAGTGACCGAAAAGTGACCGAAAAGTGACCGAAAAGTGACCGAAAAGTGACCGAAAAGTGACCGAAAAGTGACCGAAAAGTGACCGAAAAGTGACCGAAAAGTGACCGAAAAGTGACCGAAAAGTGACCGAAAAGTGACCGAAAAGTGACCGAAAAGTGACCGAAAAGTGACCGAAAAGTGACCGAAAAGTGACCGAAAAGTGACCGAAAAGTGACCGAAAAGTGACCGAAAAGTGACCGAAAAGTGACCGAAAAGTGACCGAAAAGTGACCGAAAAGTGACCGAAAAGTGACCGAAAAGTGACCGAAAAGTGACCGAAAAGTGACCGAAAAGTGACCGAAAAGTGACCGAAAAGTGACCGAAAAGTGACCGAAAAGTGACCGAAAAGTGACCGAAAAGTGACCGAAAAGTGACCGAAAAGTGACCGAAAAGTGACCGAAAAGTGACCGAAAAGTGACCGAAAAGTGACCGAAAAGTGACCGAAAAGTGACCGAAAAGTGACCGAAAAGTGACCGAAAAGTGACCGAAAAGTGACCGAAAAGTGACCGAAAAGTGACCGAAAAGTGACCGAAAAGTGACCGAAAAGTGACCGAAAAGTGACCGAAAAGTGACCGAAAAGTGACCGAAAAGTGACCGAAAAGTGACCGAAAAGTGACCGAAAAGTGACCGAAAAGTGACCGAAAAGTGACCGAAAAGTGACCGAAAAGTGACCGAAAAGTGACCGAAAAGTGACCGAAAAGTGACCGAAAAGTGACCGAAAAGTGACCGAAAAGTGACCGAAAAGTGACCGAAAAGTGACCGAAAAGTGACCGAAAAGTGACCGAAAAGTGACCGAAAAGTGACCGAAAAGTGACCGAAAAGTGACCGAAAAGTGACCGAAAAGTGACCGAAAAGTGACCGAAAAGTGACCGAAAAGTGACCGAAAAGTGACCGAAAAGTGACCGAAAAGTGACCGAAAAGTGACCGAAAAGTGACCGAAAAGTGACCGAAAAGTGACCGAAAAGTGACCGAAAAGTGACCGAAAAGTGACCGAAAAGTGACCGAAAAGTGACCGAAAAGTGACCGAAAAGTGACCGAAAAGTGACCGAAAAGTGACCGAAAAGTGACCGAAAAGTGACCGAAAAGTGACCGAAAAGTGACCGAAAAGTGACCGAAAAGTGACCGAAAAGTGACCGAAAAGTGACCGAAAAGTGACCGAAAAGTGACCGAAAAGTGACCGAAAAGTGACCGAAAAGTGACCGAAAAGTGACCGAAAAGTGACCGAAAAGTGACCGAAAAGTGACCGAAAAGTGACCGAAAAGTGACCGAAAAGTGACCGAAAAGTGACCGAAAAGTGACCGAAAAGTGACCGAAAAGTGACCGAAAAGTGACCGAAAAGTGACCGAAAAGTGACCGAAAAGTGACCGAAAAGTGACCGAAAAGTGACCGAAAAGTGACCGAAAAGTGACCGAAAAGTGACCGAAAAGTGACCGAAAAGTGACCGAAAAGTGACCGAAAAGTGACCGAAAAGTGACCGAAAAGTGACCGAAAAGTGACCGAAAAGTGACCGAAAAGTGACCGAAAAGTGACCGAAAAGTGACCGAAAAGTGACCGAAAAGTGACCGAAAAGTGACCGAAAAGTGACCGAAAAGTGACCGAAAAGTGACCGAAAAGTGACCGAAAAGTGACCGAAAAGTGACCGAAAAGTGACCGAAAAGTGACCGAAAAGTGACCGAAAAGTGACCGAAAAGTGACCGAAAAGTGACCGAAAAGTGACCGAAAAGTGACCGAAAAGTGACCGAAAAGTGACCGAAAAGTGACCGAAAAGTGACCGAAAAGTGACCGAAAAGTGACCGAAAAGTGACCGAAAAGTGACCGAAAAGTGACCGAAAAGTGACCGAAAAGTGACCGAAAAGTGACCGAAAAGTGACCGAAAAGTGACCGAAAAGTGACCGAAAAGTGACCGAAAAGTGACCGAAAGTGGACTCCCGTGGAGAAGGAAAAACAATTGAAAGTTAATTTAATTTAATTTTTATTTAATTTTATTTAACGGGGCAAATGTCCCTTTTGTTTGATACATTGTTTGATACATGTTGATTGTTTAGTAGAACAGGTCTTGTGATGTATCGTTACTATTCTAATGTATTCTAATATATCTATAATCTATCTTTGTTCTATGTAATATGATCTATGCTATATTAATCTATATTTGGGTAGCAATTTGCCGCAATATTTCTGCCTTGAACTTATGGGTTGGATTATCGGAAAAGTTTAGCATTTCGATCGAGTTTGCAATCGTACATAATCTGTGCAAGGCTAATGCTATTAAGCGCGTGTGTACATTATACGCGGCTGTAAAAAACTTTAAAATTTAGTTTTAATTCCTGCCATGCGTAGCGTTCATATCTTATACTGCGCCCGGACGATAACGTTGAGCGTGACACGAAAATGGTGATGGGGCTCTAGAGCCCCAGAATGAGGAGACACGAAAATACATTGCATGAGTGGTCTATCCGTATACCTGGTCTGTGATGGCGGTGCGTTCGTCAGATAACGTATTTATATGATTCAACGAGGACAGGAGAAACAGAGACAGACAAACGAGGTATAGGAATATCCTAACATCTTATGGTGTTTCTTTGCTACAAAACTGAATTGATAATGCAAACAGAATTATAGGAATATTATAGCACACTCTACGTTTCAACAGCGGCCAGTCAAAGAATTAACTTAAAAGGAGATAAAAGATGATGGCGTTGCGTATATCAATATTATTAAAAGATATTTATATATTTGTCCCACAAGCGTTATTCCGTCGAAATTTCTCCCGCCAAGAATGAGATACACTACGTGACACGGCCCTGAACCCGCTCTAACCCACTTTAATTGTAACACTGATTCCCACCAGTAATAGCGCTGCTATATAATTTTAAGCTACGTTGGTAACATAGAGTGCGACTCTGAAATGGTATACACTAATGGAAAAAACAACAATTTCAGAAATAAAACAATAGCTAACACTGTATATTTAAAAAAAATTACTACGTTACAGACTCCATGAATCAACTGAAAACTTACGTATTTTACGCAAGGAAAGTATAGAATTGTGGAGCTATCAAGTATAATCACCGGTACAATATCTTCTTGGAGATTTTACAGGAATGCCTAATATATTTTACACGCAAGGACTGTGGGAGCAAAAGTTTTAAGCAATACCTGAATCTGTAGAGTAATCACACGAATTTTGTATTTAAGTAAGAACACGAACATGACGAAACCGAATTGAAATGCAATATTTTACCGTTACTTTGATAAGGCTACGGATTTTACTTGAACGTAGCGCGCTTTGGAACACCGTATAAGATGTCAGTGAAGTCGCAATATAACCTACGTAGCCCTTAATGGAGCAAATGGTAAACCAAGTGCGAAGGTTTCGGGGTAAAATATATGTTTTCGAATGCGTAATGTCGTACATCGCGTGCGTGGCACAGTGTAAAAAGTCGGTGTAACGTATAATATTGCGGTGAAATTCTGTAAATAGAGGACTGGACTGGAACGAGCAAACACAAACCAACCAATATCCACCAAACAAAATATGGACGCCGTAGAAACACATACGTCCGATCCCCCACAAAACGAGGAGAGCATTGTCTCCTCGGTGGAAATATGTCGCGTATGTTTACTCGAGAATCCAATGATGCGGGATCTTTTCTTGGACAGTGAAGTTTCTTCCCTGTCCGTCAAGGCGATGAGCTTCACCAATGTTAAGGTTAGATATGGAACTTGGAGGTTATGTACACTTTTAGAATTACACTAAGCAAGGAAATGTTTAAATTACTCCTCGTAGTTTTGACACCTCGGAAATGGAAAAATAAAAAATATTAATTGTCATTACACATCATACTACATAAATGTCATTCATCCTTTTATTGTTTACATATTTAATGGAGTGAAAGAACTTGTCACTACTGACTTGCCTGCATCAGGTAGATAGACAAAACGATATTTAAACTGTTACATTTCAGTGCAATCGGTGCAACTCTTGTAATGTTTCAATATCCAAAACATCAATACACAATTCTTATAGATAATGAGAAGTCTCTAATAGGTATAAAAGTATAAAAATTATGAATTGTACTATCTGAAATATTTTTTTGTAGATGACCCCAGGTGATGGTTTACCTGCAAGAATATGTTGTTTATGTGCTGACAAACTTGAATCTGCCTATGAATTTAAATTACAAGTTGAACAAGCGGATAGTTTCCTCAGAGAAAAATATGATTCATTGAGTCCCATGAAGGAAGAATTATTTTTCAATGAGGTTGAAGTACATTTAGAAGGTGATAGGAATGAAGGAATGAGAGAAATTAATGTTCAAGCTCACTATGATTCTGCAAGTGAGATTCTGACGCAAGAAGAAGAAAATGACAAATCACTTCTGAAAGATCAGCTGGTACTTTTACAGAAGGTTGAAAGTTTTGCAGTGGAGCATAATAACCTACAGGAAGGTATAACAAAAATTTGCACTCAATAATAAAAATTCTACTAGAACGGTACAATACATTATATCTATATGATTAATCTTTTTTTATATTTAGATGAGGTTAATCTCCAGTCAGTAGAACAGACAACTAACGAAGTGATGGGAATACCAGAAGATATTCAGAGTCAACTACATAATGCAGAAGAAAACATTGTAGAAGAATCTATGAGCATAGAAGGAACTAAGGAATGCTCCAAGGAAGATAGTACAAATGAATCTGGTACTGATGTCATACCAAATGAAGAACATGATTACATTATGCAGCAAGAATGCGAAATTCCAAGTGAACAGCAACTGTTACCTGCAGAATCTTCAGCATGTGATCCATCTCAAATGCAGTATTCTGATTCATTAACACAAGATTCTGAACATGTACAGAGTCATCCAGGAGTTGAAGGAGATATGGAAGGTATGGAAGAGGAAGAAGAAATAGAGGAAACAAAAGAATTTATACAATCATGCGTGGTGAAAGAGGAAGAACAAATTAAAGAAGACTCTTCTCCGAATGAAATGAGAAGAAGTAAACGTAAATCTGCTCGGCGAACATTCGCTGCCGAACGAGATTCTGACGAAGAAAATTATTTCGAAAACCTGAATCTCAGTTCTAGATTAAAGAAAGTACAAGCTGATAAATCTGAGAGGGTTTATTACATGTGTTACCTCTGTGATAAACAGTTCCTGTCGAAGAGCATTCTGAAGGAACACATGCACTCACACGAGGAAGTTAGAAGGACATTGTCGCTGAAAAAAACCCCGGAGAAAGCGCAGAAAACACCTACAACTTCTACGAAAATGCCACCATCTGGGAAAAAAGCTAATAAATGTCCTTACTGCGGTAAAGAATATCTTTACATTATCTCGTTTAATAAACACTTGAAACAACATGAGAAGGAGAAGGAGGAGCCTATGCCTCTAGAAGTATCTTTCGAGGAGGATGATCAGAGTTTAGATTTCGACAGCGCTGCCAATTTACAGTATTCTGATTCGGAAGGCAACAAAAGAACGGGCGACGAAGACGAACATGACGGCGATGACGGCGATAATCGAGTGGTTAAAAACAAGATTCACTCCGATACATATTCGTGCGAGAAATGTTTGGAAAAGTTTCCGACTAAACGAAGTTTACGGAAGCATGCCATCACGCACATTAATCTGAAATGCAGCGTTTGCGAAGAAGAATTCGAGACACTGGAAAAACTTCGAAACCACCGCACGCAACACGTTATCGAAGGTGTGCTGACGGAAGAAGATTTGGAAAAGGAAATTCGGGATATTGGTAAAACGGAAAACTGCGAGGAAGAAGATAATGAAGATGACGAAAATGAGGACAGTGATAACTGTCACGAAAGAAGTACAGATGTGAGAGATCTGAAATGCCCAGATTGTTCGGTGTCATTTTCTGATAAAAAGTCGTTCGCTAAACATATGGAGACTCATTCTGGGACCAAGTATAGTTGCAAAATTTGCGGCCAGCAATTCTCACGGAAAGATCAGTTAAGAAGGCACGCAGAACAGCACAGCAGGGTAAAAACGTACAAATGTACGCAATGTAACAAAACTTTTGGAAACGAGCTTACTTTACGCAACCACTTGATAGCTACTAATCACAAGACAATCGTACATGGACAGGAGTACGATCCTAATAAACGCATAAAACGCGTAGCTGCAAAAGCTGCGCAAAAGATTATCGACAAGATTAAAACCGAAGATGGCCTGGAGGATTATGATGAGGGAGATGACAGTAACGACGATTGTGTCGAATTCAGCACGAGTTATAACCGTAAAGGATTACCAAAGAAATTTAATTACAAAAAGGATTTAGAATGTGCGACATGTAACAAACGATGTAGTTCAAAGCAGTCTCTGACGAAGCACATGGAACAGCACGTGAAAGATGAAGAAAAGGCTATAAAATTAGAGAAGCCTGACAAGCAGAAGAAAATGGCGGAAAAAAAAGAACATGGTGTGATGAGCACCGAGATGAAGGATGACGATGATGACGATGATAATTCGGACTTTGAAAGTGGCTTAGATTGGCCGATGGATAACCATGAATGTACGATTTGTAAGAAGAGGTACAGCACGAAAAAATCATTGCTGCGCCATCAATTGCTACATGAGGAACCGAACTTCGAGTGTGATATTTGCAATGTAAAGTTTTATCGTAAGGACAAGCTGAAAGCTCATTACGATAAATGCTCGGAGAAGAATCCAGATCAGGTAAGAAAGTGCAATATTTGCGGGGACAGTTTTGAGAATAATGAGATGCTAAAAGAGCACAGAGCTAAGCACGTGACGGAAGGTATATTGACGGAGGAAGACCTCAGGGATATCGAGCCACGACCGGAGGAAAAGAAACCCGGTCAAAAAGTTGCCAGGAAACGAAGAACGGATATCGTAGGTCTTGAATGCACGGAATGCAACAAACAATATACTTCGCGGAAGGGTCTTCTGCGACATATTCAAGTACACGAAGGTAAAAAGTACCTTTGCGACATTTGCCCGAAAAAGTTCTACAGAAGAGAGCATCTCAAGATCCACGTTGCCAAACACAACATGATCAAACCGTATAAGTGCACGCGTTGTACGAAACGATTCATCAAGGAAGAACAATTGACGAACCATCTGTCGAAGCACGACCGGACTTTCAAGAAGAATAAGGAGACTGACAGCTCGAAGAGATTCCTCTGCGAGATTTGTTCCAAGAGCTTCACGCAATCGACGACCCTCATAGCTCATCTAAGAGCCCACAATGGCATAAAGCCGTACGTTTGCGAGGTTTGTTCGAGACCTTTCACGACAAATGCGTATTTGAAAATGCACATGAGGACGCACACGCAGGAGAGACCTTACATTTGCCAGTACTGTTCGAGAGCGTTCGCCAGAGCAGATACCCTTGCTAATCACTTGACCTCGCACACGGGGGAGGCCAAGTATCACTGCAAGTACTGCCCGAAGAACTTCAGACGGTTGAAGTCCTTGAAGGAACACGTCTTCATACACACGGGCCAAAGGCCTTATGCCTGTCCTACTTGCGATCGTCGGTTCAATAATAACGGCAGTCGTTACGCTCACAGCAAACGGTGCAAGCAGAACTTTTTACAGAATCAGAACCGTCAACCGCAGCCAATAGCCCAAGTGCAAGCTCAGCCTCAGCAAAGGGTCCAACAGACGCTGGCTCAGGCCCAAATCGTTAAAGCTCAGAACATCAAAACCATCACAATCGCGAGACAAGCGGAACCGATAACGGCGCAACAAGTGATGCAACACCAGGAAATATTGATGCCCCTAATCCTGCCACTCACGGTCACTCTCACTGACGTGGGAGAAGAAGTGATTCTTCCGGAAGGCACCAAGATATTCACCACCACTTAATCCGTTTGAATTTACAATCCTTCTAGAAGGAATACGGCGATATAGAATTTTTCGTGAAAAATACTTGTCGAAGATTCGACTAGATCGAACGAGGTGCTTTTGCGGGGAACTGGGGAGCACTTGTGTCTCTCTTCTTAACGAGACAGGTGATAAGACATTGAGATCCTCGCTCCTTGATCGCGCAATGCTGAGAGGAAAAATTGATCGGATACATTCGTGCAACACGTTACTTACGTGCTGATCTCGAAACAAGGAAACCAGAAAGAAGTGGAACTTCAATCTCCTTTTTCATGGCGTCATAACTGTAATCATAAGTATATGTATGATACGTTATATCGAGATTTATTTTTGCAAGTTGAAGGCGTAGATCGTATCATTCTACCGGGTGACATTCTTAAGACGAATATTTAGAAAAATTCATTCCAGACAAATGTAAGCTTTTTTGGATACTTATAAATATCTTCTTGCTCCGGTTAATTATTTACTTTCTAGAAATTCATATCTATTTGAAACACGAGCATCTGATTTTTTCTTGACGGAATTAGATGATAACTTGAGGTCACCAAATATTGATAAACAATTGAAATAATTGCTTGCTTGTCTTCTGTCAATATTTCTCACGGGGTACGTAACATTTCATTGAAATGTCACACCACCAGGGCTGGGTAAAGCGCAATGCGAGCTGCAGCGTTCGATTATTCATATGATGCAATGAAAAAAGTGTTTATATTACACTTTCACCCGATACCCATCTATCTCTTTGCTTTGCCTTCTGTACGAAAAACCATTAGACCGTTGTGTCTTTATGTTCACGTTTATAGCTTTGCATAAAAATGGATTTAATTATGAAACATGTTTTAATACAGGAATCGTTCATTCTTTCACTTATATTGAAAGTTTGTCCTTTCGTGATTACAGAGAAAGTTGTCTGTTTTACATATTTTCTGTATTTATTATTTTCCCCTGGGGTAGTAAAATATCATATGTATAGTTTAGAAATGAAATGTTATTTCTGTTCTGCTGGTAGTTGGTAGAAGGAAATTGTTATTTACGGCTTATTTGCAGAAGCGGTTACGAACATGCTCCAAAGATCACCTGTAAACTAAAAAAGAAAAAGAAACTACGATATGATGTTGTATAACGCGTTGAATATTCTGATATAATAAATATAAAACGCGATAGTCCATGATAAATAACATTTGTAGAATATCGTTCTTTCTTGGAACTGCATTGTCATTGTCTGGGTTTGCATTATGGTTACTCCATGTGATCAGGGAGATCAAACGATGTATACATACAAATTTTTTAAATACAACCGTCGGTGGTACTCAGCCCTGTTTGCTACGCGCTTTCATTCTCGAATGATGTCATGTCATGAACGAGTACATAACAGCACGTAGTAGGTATATATTTATTGTGTGTACATACACAATGTACTGGTGTATTTCAAGCGAAAGATTAGTTTTAACATCTGCGGATCGTGATTTTCCATTTTATTTGTACATAACATTAATGATAATGAATAAAAGGATCGTATCATATAAATTCGCAATGTTTAATATATTTACAAACAATATTTGTTTGAGCATACAGTTCTTATTCCGGACTAAAAGTAATGCAAGCGGTTCATACTCCCCTTCTTCATTTATTACTTACAAGAAATTCCAAAAAGATACAACATTCTACAAAAGACACAATTTATTTGTTCATGTTTCGCTGTCTCTGCTTCGTCAGTAGTATACATTACATTTCGAAGTAAGTACCGTATAAAAATAAGAACTGTACAAAACCACAAATGTATACTGTTCGAAAGGTGTATCTGACAACTATAATAACTGTTTTACCTCGTTTTGCTGCCGTAAATGATATTAAAATATTCCATTATTCGTGCGTATACACATACTGAAACTTTTTGAAAATTATTACAGCGCAATCGTATGAGTAAAAAGATGGAAGGGTAAATTACGTGTATGTAAAAATCACAGTTTTAGAGGTACATATCAGTATCAAAATGATCTTAATTTAATAATCACACATTAATTTGCTTGATGTATTAACTATCAATCACCCACAGAATATTAACACCCGATGGCCCTAAATTTACACGGCCTAGCATTCCAGATTCTCTTGTTTTCACGATATACAAAAATAGAAGGAGTGTGTGAAACAAATTGTTTCGGCCCTGAAAAAGAAATTTGTATAATTATACAGATTTATTATGGAAAACGAACCGAAAGGTATCAGTTCACACGGACGTTCTAAAACAACAGAAATGCCTTTATGATGTTATGTTACATCTACCAATTTGGTCTTTTGTTTAGGAACAAATAGAAGTTTTGCCATATTATCAGCCGTGATATAGTGTTTTCAAAACATATCTTTGCAATAATTACCCTCGGTATTTCTTCGTAGTCGGCTGGCAATGAGTCTCCCGACAAAGCTAAACTGTAATGTGGCGGATTGACGGATTGGCAAACTATTATCGGGCCTTTACTTCGCGGCAAATCTTGCCCGGACCTTGCCATGTATCTTGAACTAAAAGGTCGGGCATCAGGTTGATCTAATGGTGCCTCTAACTGAGTATCCATATAAGTTGAAACTAAATGCATTATTATCTGCAAATAATAGATAATTATTAGCATCATTAATGTCCGTAATATGTGTACCGTAGTTATTACCAATCGAATGCTCACAGCAGAATCAGTTGGTAAACTAGAATCCCACTCCTTTCCGTTATGAGATCCTCCACTATTCCACTTAAATTCACTCATTGATCCTCCTTTAGCAAGGACCTTGATTCTTTTAACCAAATAATCTTGATTATTGGAAAGTTCTAAGAATGGTACTAATGTTGGCAATGTCGGTATTGCCGAAACCAAAAATTGTGCTTGCGCGAGCTTCCTAAGTCTGTCTAATCCGACGTGTCCTGGCTGTGAATCGCTCAGGCCGTGACGAATTAAAGCTGAACATATGCTGTCTATTTCTAATGCCACACGTTCTACGACAGTTTTGCTGATCCACTAAAACGTAAATGGTATATGTCTCATATTTCTTTCTATTCGTGGAATCTATTGAAGACTGCCATTACCATACGAAGATTAGCTGTCCATTGATTAACTTTATTTGGATCAACTCTGTATTTTCGCCAAACGTCCGGTAGTCCGTATGTTCCTCTAGGTGAACTTCCCTCTTCAGCCCCAGGGCTCGTAGATTTAGACTTGTCTAAATGATAATATAAAAAATGTATTTTGTGTAATTTTTTGTAAAGGCATACATATGTAATAACTGTTACCAATGGTAGGTGCAAGCTGATAGGCACATCTTCTTAATAAAGGTGAAACTTCACCAGGGTTTCTGATGGCTGGATGAGACCAAAAGGAGCTTAGCAGATTAGATGGCTGATCAACATTTGTAGAATTAACAGATTTTCTTTCCCTCTCTGCCACATCTTTTAAATACTTTTGTAAATCAGCTTCATCATGAATTAGGTCCTCATTACTGAGACTTCCATTAACAGATGTGTTCAAAGATCTGTTCATTGAGCCATTAGGACTTAGGGCTGATTTGGGTGATGAGGGTGTACTGTATTTGCAAAATGGATTAGTCGTGGAATAATCCTCTAGAAAAAATATGGTAAAATTATTAATTGCCAGCAATTTTGAAATTTGAAGCATTATTATACTTAATTTAAATATTTTTGTAACCATGTATATAACTGTTATGTGATCAAGTACATACATTTTTATAATGATACTTACTACTTCCATTCAATACAGGTGAACCTAAAGGAGTCAAACGCCTACTGAGGTTAATGCAGGATAAATTTAATGGAGAACTTGGTTCTGGAACTTTTGGTGGTATTGATGATTCATTCTTGAAAAGTGGATCATCTTCAGAAACTCCTAACAAACGTCTCTGCCTTGGGCTGAGTACAACTGGTTGTAGGGTCAATGTCGCTATTGAATACTGAATGATATGGTATATTGCATTTAAAGCAAATATTGATGCTAAACACCACTCAATCCATGAAAATGGTTTATATGCATCTCCACCATATAATCTACAAATTTGATGTATATTAAAAGCCTATTATACATAATTTTTATGTAACTAGTATGTGCAGACAGTTAGTCATACATGTCGAATATAATGATGCTGAATAGAATGCTGTTAATGAAGAACCAAGTGATACTATTTCGTGCTTTTGTCTGAGCCTGTCTGAGGTCAAGGGTTTGTTGTACTTGTGGTTTAGGAGTTAATACTCTGTAACAAAAATGAATAATACCGAAGTAGGCGGTTAATATTTCTAACCTCTACATTTGAATTTAAAGTATTACCTTGCATTAGGCGATATATGTCGCATAGGGGAACGAAAATCACCCATCTTTTTCGCTATAAGATAAACGATATATACAAATTTTCTGCAAGTAAGTTTTTATTAATTGTTGTATATTATTATATTTCCCGCGCACAATATACAGTTGCTTAACCTCTCGGCTGTAATCACTTCAACCTGCTTCGACCCTACCGACTGCAAATGATGTTCCGGCGAATAAACATAACCTAAAACTCGATTTGCCGTAGATATAACCTACCAGCCGTGGGTGATCATCGAACTCCTTGTAGTACAATGGATAAACTACAAAGAATTGAAAGAACATGCAGGCAGTTTTATTGTGCTAGTCGATATTTTAAGAAACCGGCGGTCTCTCTAAGATATTTCGCGTCAGAAAATGATGATGGATCTCAAAAATTGAATGACACTACAACTGATAGTCAGAATCCAAAAGTAAGTGGACTCAAGGATACTTTCAATGGGCAATCGAAAGAACAACAAATTGACAATCAGGAGCGTGCGAATTATTCTGTTGCCGAAGTCGAATTAGAGAGGGAATTAAAACAAGAGTTGAATACAGCTCAGGAAGAAAGTAAAAAACCAAAGCTCAGTGGATTTGCCCAAAGTTACGAGAGGCAGTCAAAAGCCCTAGAACCTAAAAATGACAAACAAGATAAATTTTATACCTTTGCTAAATTACTTCGTGAATCCAAATTTATCGACGTAAGTTTTAGTTGTAGAATGTATGATACCATATATTGCATTATGTATTATTAATTATTTAATCTCAGTTAGGAAATCCAGAAGGAAAAATTGTATCTGGAGAAATATTTCAAACAGTCGGGGATGATCTGTATATCGACTTTGGGTGGAAATTTTATTGTGTCTGTCCACGGCCTGTAAGGAATGGAAAGTACGTAGCAACATATTCTGCCATCGTATTCATTCTCATAAAGTTACTACATTAAATAATGTTTCACAAATAGGTATTATGTCAGAGGAGCCACAGTTCGTCTCAGAATTAAAGATTTAGAGCTTTCAACAAGATTCATAGGGAGTACTACAGATATAACTTTATCAGAAGCTGATTGTACCTTACTAGGTTTAATATCAACTCCATTGAAGCGAACAGAAAATGCAATATCCACACAGTAGTCAATATAATTATTATTTGTATTATGAAATAAAATTAGCATGTACATAATTATTATATACAAGTTTTGTATTATGCTTAAAAATTGTTTCCTAATACCTCTTATTGCATTTCACATTTATTTCATATGAAATGTGTGAATAATTATACTTGTCTGATATAAACTGTTTAATGGAATAAGTACAATACACATCATACATACATATATGTAAATACATATTTCGTTAAGAGGGGTTGCGAAGATGGCGTACTTTGCACGAAGTGCGTAAATATACAGGGCATGTTAATTCTATTATTTTATTCAACTGCTGGTCATTGAAGAATTTATACACTATTTATTAACAAAAAATAAGTTACAATTTGCAGTTAGTTACTAAGTGATTAAGAATGGTAAGTCATTTACACCTGAAAAGTCAGCAATGTAATTCGAACATAACCCTTGACTGCGTTTGTTTATGTTATTCTGTAACGATCGGACAGCACATTACATTTGGCTTTAATAAATAATTTGTAGTAATAAAATATTCAGTAAGAACATAACTTTTTTATATGTGATTTCAATTTGTAGCAGCCTCCCGTTTGCTGTGGATGTCGTACGAAAATATCAAATTCTAATTTAAAAAAAACGTTTGAAGATGACCTTCTAGTGAATTCATATGAATCTGCTGACAATAAAGAACCTGCTGCAACTAAAAAGCGTATGAAATTGTATCATGGAATTGAATTAATCATTGGAAACAAAGTAAGCTTTTGCAGTTAGATATATGAATAACTGAGCAACAAGTCTCCCAATAGTAAACAAATAGTTGTTTACAAAAGTTCTGTAAAACATAAATTCTTTTCAGGTGCCTAAAATAGATAAACTTCCAGGAATAGTATGTGAAAGATGTTTGACAAAATTAGAAAGTTTTTTAAATTTCCGTGTGCAATTATTAAAATCCATCAATATGTTATATGATTCGACAATGAATAATGAGAACGCAGACCAAGTTGCATCATCCAGTTATGTGCAGAAGGACAGAGTTTTTCACAACAATGAAGGATACGAGTTTCAGAAAATTTGCAACAGCCCTAAAATCTTGGAACAGAGAGTCACCCCCGATGATGTTATAAATGTTGATGAAAATAGCATGCCTCTAAATTTCTATACTTCATTGAATGAAGAATTCCAATCTAATGATTTTGGAGATGGTAATAAACTACGAAATGATCAAGACAACAATAATATGACGGAATCAGATGATTCAAACTATTCTGGTGAACCTGATTCCAAAGAAATGGTTTTGAAGATTGAAAAAAACGATATTGAATCAGATATAGATGTTTGCTCTGGGGAAGATGATGAAGTATTAGAACTGGATATTCAAGATAATAGAGATGAACCTGTTGAAATCAGTAGTTCATCAGAATCAGATATAGAGGTGTGTGATTATGAACCCTCTGGGAAAAAGCTTAAGGATTACACTGCATTATCCCCACTTATCCGTTTTTAGTTCTATTTTAATATTATCATACGAATTTGAAATTGTAAACTTTGAAATGAACAGTACCTGAATGTATATACAATCATTGAATCTCATTGTTAGCACTGGATTTGGATACAAGTTTTAGTAACATCTTTGTAAAAATTGTATTATTCTCTAATAATTGCATGTAAATTGAATTTATAAGATGTATTTATTAAATATTGCTTGATACCGATAAGTTGCTGTTTCTGATACCCTTTTTATGTAATTCTCAACTAGGAGAAAAACCGTATATGTATTTTTTTCAAATAACTTACACGGTAATAGTAAATATTATAATTCAAGTTTAAAAAAAAGTTGTACTGATCCAAGAGCAAACAACGTACTTATTCAAAAAGACCGGTGTTTAAATTGTTTTTTAGGACCTGTGACAACTCAATTCTATGAAATTGTCGTTATTAAATTTGTAAGTTCTTTATCGTTTCACTAATTTTTCATTGTAATTTATAATGTAGGAATAAACAAAATTAACATTTCGTATAGTAAGTGCAATAGATTAGTACAAAAATTTCAACTGGCCCATTAGCTCAGTTGGTTAGAGCGTCGTGCTAATAACGCGAAGGTCGCGGGTTCGATCCCCTCATGGGCCAATTTTTTTTTCATCGTAGATCCGCATATAAATATTTGAAGATATTTGCAATCCCATTTTTACATTACTGATTACATTATGCGAAGAACCAATTATTTATCTGTATCATAATACATGTTTTAACTTCCCGAATTCATACACAAATATTTTTCAACGGAACCTTATCAGTCATACACAGATGTGACGACTGATATGATGAGTGTGTGAAGAAGCTACGCACATATGTTACATCTTTTTAATGCGGTAATGAGCACTAGAAATTATTACGAAAGTGAAGTTTCGGTACATTTTGAGCACTCATTTCGTTATACAATTACATTGTCATTCCACTTTTGAACATGTATTATCTAGGGAAATTGATAGTCCAAAGGTCTGATCTAAATAAACAATGTCAGGTTTCGAGAAAATTCTAATTATTGCTTTTTTGTTTTAGGAATCTCTTAACCTCTTTTCCGAAAAGATATTTTCATGAGGTACAAACACAAAAAATAAATAAGGTAAATTGAAATATTCATTTATCTAAACATAGACAGTATTAACAACTCCTATAACTTCGTTTTCCATTCGATTTCCACATTCTAAATAACATATTATGTGTAATTATAAATGATGTTACAAAGCTGTTGTGATGCAGGTCCTCATTGCAAATAGAGGAGAAATAGCATGTCGTATTACAAAGACTGCAAAGAAACTAGGCATCAAGACAGTAGCGGTTTACAGCGAAGTTGATAGAGATGCTTTACATGTGGATTTAGCAGATGAAGCACATTGCATAGGACCTGCACCATCCATGCAGAGCTACTTGCGGCAAGACAAAATCATTTCTGTAGCAAAAAAGGCAAAATGTCAGGCAATACATCCAGGCTATGGATTTCTATCAGAAAATACAGAATTTGCAGAACTTTGCCAAAAAGAGAAGATCATTTTTATTGGCCCTCCTGCCAGTGCAATAAGAGACATGGGTATAAAGAATACATCAAAGGCCATCATGTCTGCTGCTGGTGTTCCAATTATAGAAGGTACTTTAAAAAATGCTCTATACTTTTAAAGATATCTTGTGTAAGTTTTACATGAAGCTGGAATCGACAGGCTATCACGGTGATGATCAGTCCAATGGTACACTACTAAAGGAAGCCCAAAAAATTGGTTTTCCTGTTATGATAAAAGCAGTACGAGGTGGAGGAGGGAAGGGCATGAGAATTGCTTTACATGAAGCTGAATTTATTGAAGCATTAGAATCAGCTCGAACGGAATCTCAGAAGGCATTTGGAGATTCGGCTGTTTTGCTCGAGAAATACGTCGCACAACCACGGCATGTAGAGGTACAGGTTTTTGCTGATCAACATGGGAACGTTGTACATTTATTTGAGAGGGATTGCTCTATTCAGAGAAGACATCAAAAAGTGATAGAAGAAGCACCTGCGGTATGTTACAGATCTACCTCAACAGATATTACTTGATTATATCTTTGTTAATGTAACAAAGTTTATCTTTATTCTGTTTACAGCCTGGAATTTCAGAAGAAGTTAGATCAAGCATAGGTGCAGCAGCAGTCCGTGCGGCTAAAGCAGTTGGATACGTTGGCGCTGGAACGGTGGAATTCATCATGGACAAAAATGATCATAGTTTCTACTTCATGGAAATGAACACGCGTCTTCAGGTGGAACATCCTGTAACTGAAGCGATTACAGGATTAGATCTAGTTGAATGGCAATTGCGAGTCGCTGCTGGCGAAGAACTTCCCTTAAAACAACAAGATATTAGAAGAAATGGCCATGCATTTGAAGCACGAATATATGCAGAGGTATTGATTTCTTTGACATGTCACCTCATTGCAATTTCTTTATTAGTTCGAAACTGTGTTGTAGAATCCCAGGAATGGCTTTTTACCAGGTGCAGGAAAATTATTGTACCTGAGAACACCCCAAGCTTCTGATAATGTAAGAGTCGAGACTGGGGTGCGCGAAAATGACGAAGTATCTGTACATTATGACCCCATGATAGCGAAATTAGTTGTCTGGGGAAGAGACAGAAAAGAAGCTCTCAATGTTTTTCGATCAAAACTTTGTGAATATAATGTAAGTGTTTATTAGATATATACAAGTTATAGATAATGTATTCAAAACTAACGAAAAATATTTTCAGATTGGCGGTCTTGACACGAATGTTGAATTTATAAAAGATATTTGTGATCATCCTAAGTTTCAAAATGGACTAGTCCATACAGGTTTTATCGATGAAAACCAAGAATCTCTTTTCCCTCATTTACAAGTACCAAATGAGGTCCTAGCTCAAGGTGCATTAACTGTGATGTTACATGAAGAAATGAATTCGTTGGGTTCCTCGTTGAAGTCAAAAGACCCGTTGAATCCATTTGTTACTGAAGTTGGGTACAGAATGAATCATGTATTGAAACGGAATTTTAACTTCAAAGTCAATGACGAATCATTCGATGTGGAAGTGCATTACTCAGAACCGGAAGAATATTTAATGAGAATTAACAATATTGGACCGTTTCGAAAAGTAAATGGCACTTTAAAGAAAATTGACAATAATCTAATTCTGAGTATGGAGATGGATGGTGTTATAGTGAAATCAAGAGTTGTTCAAATTCAAAGTACATTACATTTATTTACAAACGTAAGTATTTTTTTTACAAATTTTGCGTGAACTTCTGTAACATTCTTTTTCACAAAATAGGCTCATGTCTAATATTTTCTCAAGTTTCCACTATTTCATTTCATTTATTTGAAAACTAGTAAATTGCGTTTTATACGAATAAAATTAAAATTTTTTTTAATGCTGAAATAATTCCAATATTTTGTATTATGATTCAAATAATTTTTGGCTGTGGACATATACGTATTACAGAAACCGTTTATTTGATAATGACTAATTACTTTCAAAAATTGACTTTATAGAATCGCGAGTGGCAACTTCATTTACCCACTTCTAAGTACGTTTCTGCCCTTTCGAACACGGTGGAACCGGACAGCAAAACAGCTGTAAGCCCGATGCCGGGAGTGGTGGACAAAGTATTCGTCAAGAAGGGTGACCAGGTGGACAAAGGCGATCCATTGCTAGTCATTGTTGCTATGAAAATGGAGGTGAGCGTAATCATAAAATATATCTCTCACCTACATTCATGCTGCTATTTATCTGGATTATGAGTAATCACCAGCACACTACTGATTATAAGTCTCAACGACTATAAAAAGATAATTGAATAAAATAGTCAAACAGAAGTGAATAGGCATTCCGTAACTTTTACGATATTTTTGTTTACAGTATATTATCAGATCATCTGGCCAGGGAATCGTCGAGGATATCTTATGTTCAGTAGGCGATAATGTTGTTAAAGGCAAACTTCTTGTTAAATTAAGTGAGACTGCAGCATGAAAGTACAAGAATTTATATTGATTGTTTTTATATGTTTTTATTATGTCGTTGTACATTTAAAATTTGTTATAAGAATTGTCTTAAATGAACGCAATACATAAAATTTTGTCACGTGTCTGCTTATTAGTATTAGCTACGTAATCGTAGGGCGTGGAATAGGTCAGTATGCTTTCCCTTCACGTGACCCAATTTTCGCTGGTTCCACCTGTTGCTTTCACCGTCCTCCTACTGACCCAGTATATCCTGTATTACGGTACACCATTGATCAAATTGATATCTGCCGCACCCCGATTCACATTCATTTAAATCACTCCTAAGACGTATTAACAGACACACACTAGGCAAATTTTTTATTAAACAAATGATTTTAATATCAAGGACAGAGATTAAAAACAGAATGCGAGGATAACTTTGATGAAACGATGGTTAATACGGAAACAAAAATTTAAACAAGTAAATATAAAATAGCGACTTTACTATTTGTTGTTGATTCTGCGCACTGATTTGTTTAACCCGAACGGAAGAAATTATGTATAGACAAAGCGTTAGATTAACAAGGTAATATATAAAACCACGCAAATTGAAACACGTTCGTTGCAGAACAGAAATCCAAAACAGCGGGAAAAAATTTGAAAAAACGGAGATAGGAAAGTAAGAGTGTTTTGAATTGAAGCGCGCAGAGACGCGCGTAGATTTGTTGCTGATTCTGCGCAATGATGTGCAAAATATCGGTGGTTTGTGTAATCCGCGTGGCTGGAGAGTGGAGCAGAGTTCGTAAAGCAGTGGTAGAATGGGAAATGGGTGGGGTCTTAACCATGGGATCCCCTTCCCTGGCGGCGACGGTACGTGATTCATTTGTGATTCGAGACGATACTCACGCACACGCGTAAACCAAAAGACACGGCAGTGCAGAGTCTCGTGTATCACGAAGGCTCGGCTCGGCAAGCACCGATAACATCGAGTAAACTTTGGAGAACCCCTTCGCAGTGTCTCGTGACGTTTCAAGAAGACATGTACGATGAGTGTTTTTGGCTGACTTTTGTATCTTCCTTACTGTCTGTCTCGAAAGATCATCGTGATACTAAAGAACCGGAAATATAAACCGTGATATACCGTAACGAGCGAACTGTATCACGAAAGTGAAATTAACGGGAGAAACTGGTTCGACGCGCATTCCGTTGAACGTGCTGGCTATTCAAGTAGCCCAGACGAAAGGGATGTCCATGAAGAAGGCAAGCGATCATTTTATCGTTGTTATCGCTGTCCTTGCCGATGCTGCTATTTCAGTAACACTAGTTTGCGCTTTTAGCCTGGACATTCGACGGCCCGTCATTGCCTACCAATCAACGTACACGGCCTCAATGGATCAGTTTCAACTTTTTGGCAATCTCATCGAGCTCCGGGAACTTTATTTTGAAAATGAATACCTCGCTCCATGACTTAGCACTACTGTCAAGGTCAGAAAATACGAAAAAGGAAACGTCCATTCAGTCATGGACGAAAAATATTTTTCAGGAGTCTATTAATAGCAAAGTTTACTAAACAGTAATAATATTGATTCTTTCGTAACGTGTAATACTCGTTAATTTAAATATAATACACTAGTTCTGGAAACTCATATGTAAATATATTAAAAAATCACTACTGCCAGTGTTACAAAAATGTGTTATACAATTAATATTTATGAAAAAATTATATGTGAAATGCCTTGACATTTTATTGTAAATTAGATGTTTAGTTCAATTTCAATTGAAAGATTTATGAACATGAATAAACATAAAACCGTCAGATGTCACAATTTTACTTCTTCTGCTAGAACTGTAATGCTTTGTGAGATTAGAAGATTAATGCGAAAAATGAAAAATTACAAATTATGATATAAACTTTAGACAATACCAAAAACATCAGTGAATCCATGATACCACATTTTATTAGTGTTACATATATTTACAATCTCTGGTATTTTTGTCTGTTACAATCATAGGTAATGTAACGTACTACAAAGAAGAAATATGAATTTGAAATGGTTTTGAAGGTATTTGTATTACCTTTGTGCATGAATAACTCAATATTCACTAATGCTTTTGGATTTGTTCTATATACTTTTACCATGTTCCTTACCTAATATGTCTTTTTTTGTAGTTAGATTAGTATCCAAACAAATCGGTCAAGTTCCTAACAATGGAGAAGAGGAAATTGAAACGTAAAGATGTCGCAAAGATGGACAGTCTTCTTCCACCAACTCGACGCACAGCCCAGACAATGCCTACTGTACCAGACAAAAAAAAGGATAAAAAATGGTCACTGGGTAGCCTGTTGAAAAAAATATCATCAATTAGAGATTATGAAAGCTCCTCTAATGAGGATGATATTGTCTTTTGTAAAAGACAACCAAAGAATCGTGCCAGTATGGATAGAACCGATGGTATTGTTCTTCGACCTGTGCAACGAAATTCACAAAAGAAGAATTGGTCAGGTTCACTCGAGAATAATGTTGGGTGTGCCCAAGACGCACTCGTAGGGCGTCGAGATTCTCGTTGTAGTGATGGGTCCTTGGATGGTTTGGGAAGAAAATTACGTAAGAATAAAGTGAAGGCTCGAGTAGAGGCAAAGCGGGATCGACTTTGCGTGGAGAGTAGTTCTGACGACGATTCTCGAAAATCTAATTCGTCGTTAAGCAGAACACAAGGTGAAGACTGCTTGCAAAATGGCCAAAAACCCATTGCTTGTCATCGAAAAACACGAACGGCACGGACCGAACGATACCTGAAACGTTTTTCCAAAGACGATGCAATTTCTGTAGATGAAACGATTTCAGCGGAGATACATGGACGTTCTGGACGAGCAGATCCGCACTCAAGTAACAGGTTCCTACAAAAATTCCAGTCGTCCACGGAAAGAATGCACGACCCTGACATCACATGTGAATCACTTTGGTATACAAAGTATGTGGATTTAAATCAAAATGACACCTCCCGAAAGACTTATCCGCCTGCCCTGGGCGAGGAAAATCATTATGGCAAGATTCGACGTAATGGTTTGCACGTGAATCCTATAAATTCTAAAGCTAGTCTCATAGAAACATCTTTCGATGATCCTATGGAATGCAGAACGACAACAAGGTGCGTTGAACCACCGACACCACCGCCACGAGATCCTCGTTGCCGTATTTTTACTTATGGATGTCACTCGTTTCCTATTGAGGGCAGACATCGCTATGATCCGCGATTTCATGATCACAAAAACAACGTGAAAACTGGTACAGATGAAATAGTACCGGCAAGGAGGACACCACTGTTACACGGTTCAAGCAACGAGTTTGCATGGCACGATAGGATTGATTGGATCCAGTCTCGACCTGTATCGTTGAACTCAGGTTTATCCGCGTTCAGCGGTTTTCGGGAGACAGGAAATGATAAATACAATTCACTACCTCGTGTTCCTCGGCCGATGGACTTTAAGCGAGAATCTGAAGCAGGCGAAAAATCTCTACCTCGTCATCAACGTGCGTCATCGTCTTTTGATTATGATTCCAGACGATTTCGCGATTTGCCAAGCACCTTTAACAATAAATACAGTACAACAGCTCACGATCATACACGAAATGCACATCGCTATAGTCCGACTAATAACGATATTGAAGTAGCAAAATGTCAGCGAAGAAACGACCACAACAATCGACTCAACTTGACTAACAGTTCCACCAATGACACTGACGACTATCGAATTGTTAGCAGCACGCAAAACAAATTAACGCCTTGTACAATATCGAATACCACCGAGAAAATCCCCCCTTACACATCAAATGGATCTTTGGATAGATTCCGTATGAGTTCTCCGCCTGAACGATATAGTCGAAATACAACATACGCGGGCGACACTTCAAATTCTGTGTCACTTATTAAGGAGAGTACCACAAAAATGAAACCGGCAGAATCTAAAAAAGAAACGGGCATGGAGAGAAATGGATTTAGAAGACGAACTTTAGATTATTCAGAAACAGTGACTGAAAGAAGGAGAAAAGAAGTGGAAGGTCAAAATACGAAAGAAACAATGGAACGAAAAAGAAGTTCAAAAAATTTAGAAGAGGCTTTGTCTGAATTAGAAGCTATTTATAATAGCCTTCGTTTAGGAGATGAGGAGTTGTTAGATCGGGCCGAGCGTCGAAGTATGCAGGAATATAGCTTGAAACAAGGAGTAATCGCGGACGAACCAGATGCTACAAAATCTCCGGACTCACCTGACAGAACGAAAGATGACATGGCTTATAGAAGGATGAACCCAAGGGAAAGACCTTCATCTTTATCAGACTGCATTGGCCCTTTGTCGAACATCAGCTACCTCATGACCTCGCCTGTTTTACCCCGCAAGGATGATACAGTGGAGCATTTGCGTTCTCCGAGTGTGCATCGCGACGAACCGGATGTGATGCTGGATGACGTCGTCTTCCGAAGCATAAACCGCGCTAACAATACCTTGAAGGTCATCGAGCCTCAACCTCCGTTTGGAATACCTCTTGGACCCGTGACTACTGCTGCTGAAAGCGACTACTTGCACACCACGCCCAAACTGGACCAACCGCGTTCGCCATATTTGTCACCGAATGAACCAGACGTCGTTACGGACGATCTTGCCTTCCGGGCGCTGCGGAAGGACGCTGGAGCGTCAAAGGGTTCCGTAAAGTATCAACAGGATATGCCGCGTAGCCCTGTCCCAAGTTCACGAAGCAGCAGTGCTCTTGGTATGATCGATCAGCAACCTCTATTTGGAATACCAATTGGGCCCGTTGTTAGTGCTCCTGAAACGGATTATTTACATGCCTTACCAAATAAACCAGACGCACCGCGCTCTCCGTACTTACCCCAAAGTCAACCGGATCTTGTAACGGATGACCTTGCATACAGATCACTTCGGAAGGACGTTGGGCTTTCAAAGAACGGCGCGAAAGGAACTAATGTTCAATCGAGAAATCCCAGTACTATGTTTACGACCAAAAAGAAAAGAGCTGTCAGATCCTTATCTGCTAATCTTTATGGGCTTATCAATCAGGATCGCATTCATTTACATCGACAACCAAGTCTTTCAGAAATAGAAGACGAATTCAAGGACGGTGTTGTGAATTATGCGCCGGGTGTTGTTTACCCGGAGTATTTCAGACGCGTAGTCAGTGACGGAGAGCTTTCTGATCAAGATTGCCGTTGGCGAACAAAGAACAAACCAGAAAAATCTCTGAAGGAAGATCTAAAACGAGATTTTGACATTAATGGCAATCAACCTGCTTATGGTTAGTATATCGTCAAATACGATATTTGAAATTTTAATTACCTTATACTTACAATAAGTGTATTATACATAATATGTAGCTAAAGTAGCTTTTGATACATACATCGAAGTTGTTCTAATTTTAAAGTCCTTTTTTTAATTCACATTTTTATCATACTTGTAGCTCATTTTTTTAACATCCTTCTTGGAGATCATATTTTTTATAGTATTTCTCTTTGTTCATGTTGCATAATAAGACTTTCATTTGTAACACTTATCGCTTTACAGCTAATATTAGCTTGGCATATCATGTTTACCTTCTGTTGCACACAGTTTCTGTTTGACGCGTAAAAGGAATTAATTGTGGTAACTTTTTCTGCAGTATGCCAAAAGAAATTACAAGTGTACGTATCACCAACTGACACTCAAGAGTCTGGAAAGGACCGAGAAAGTGATTCAAGCGTGCCTACTTCGACACCGTCTGGTAACTCACTAACGGCAAAAACCTTCGGCGACGAATTCTGGCACGACCGTCAACGCTCAAACTCTAACATTTCACCCAGCAGCAGAAACAGCGATAGAAGCGTCGAATCTGACCTCACAACGTACAGTCGCCTCTGCCAAGATTTGGCAGACATGATTAAGTGGCCAGAAGAAGAAACAAACACCTTAAAAGAGGATACAACTGTGAAAGTCAGGCCAACATCAACTCAGAAGACAAAAGTCAACAACGATTTAACTGAACGATCGAAATTTGATGAGAAGGTAGAAGACAAGTTAAGAAATGATCAAATGGGAGAAGAAGAGAAAATTCTGTCGCGTGAAGCTTCAGAATCGGCCAGTAGTAGAGTTCTGCCAAAGAATGTTGTTCTTGAGCCGACAGTTCTTCGTATAGAATCTCTGGGAAGTCATTACACGAAATCAGACGACGAATTCATCGAAACTACGAGTATTGAGAAAGACCAACCGACGAAAATAGACGAAGATTCTCTTGATTATTATCTACGATTGGCTGACGAGAATGTGAAGTTAATTGCGGAAGCATTTAGTGATGTTGTCGACTGCTTATCTGACAAACGATTTGGTCAATCAGACATGCTGAACAAAAATTCCGAATCACAGGAACACAGTGAGATAAAGAAGGATTATGAAATACATGCAACTGATAAAGCGGAACATTGTAATTCTGTTTCCAGCGGAATGCAAGAATCAGTTTCACTGCCGAACAAAGATGTTACAAGCAGCATGAACAAAGTTCAAATCGAAGATGAAGAAAAGTGCGATGTTAATCCTATTTCTACTGCGGAGAATGATCTCTCACAGGCTGTTCACGATTTGCAAGTTGCTGCTGCCAACTTGTATGGTGACAATCAAATGACTTGGAGAGAAAAATCTGAAACGAGACTGATGAAGAACTCTGCAGATAATTCTGTAATGTGCGCACCAGGAAAAGGCGATGACACTGAGGACACACCAAAACTTAAAGAGGATGCAAAAGTTGCTTCTTTGTTACACGAAACAAGTGGCAAAACAACAAACACTGAATCGAGTCTTAAGGACGCAACAAGGAATTTTCTAAAATACGAGAGCAAAGTTGAAGACGTTGAAGTATCTGCAAAGAACTCTACGGACGAGCAGGATTCTTCAACATGCAATGCCACAAAACACACGGACGACACATTTTTAGATGGTACCGTATTCACATCTACTGAGGAGGATGAGAGCTATGATGGAGAGGAGAAAATTGTAGTGTCGTCGAGTATCGAAGAAAGGAGCGTAAAATGCGACTCAGTGGTGACTGGTGAAGGTGAGAGTACTGAATGTGAATTTCACGCTAAAACCCACGCATTCGACGGCGCTGGTTTGAAGGAAATGTGTGTTTTCTGCGTGACTAACCCGTCTGTGACTGCATACACTGTCATCTTGCTCGCTTGTTTTGTTGCACTGCTTTTAGCGATTTTAGTCGCATCATAAGATCCAGTTGTTAAGGAAAATCTTGCACTGCAGAGTTCTGCAAAGCACCTTGCGGAGATATAAAAATGCATAGTTTGTACAGTTCTAGTTTATAGCTATACAGACTAATCCATATTTCATAGAAGTATTTTCATATTTGTAAGACTGAAAACAATACAATTCTTAACGATTGAAAATTCATGAATGGAAATCATATTTTTTTGCAAGTATCTGATTTATCATAATTTTTTTCTTTAATTAATGCAAAGTCTGTTGCGATATAAATAGTACTTTATTTTTCTAGTTATTACCATGGATCTATAATGATGGCTTTAAAAAATATAATTATTTACAATGCAAAGTTATTTTTCCCAAAAACATGTCTCGAGTGAAAACATTGCTTTTACAAGATTTCTGACACATAGAGATTTTCGCAATGACAGGGTTGCTGTGGATCATCGTTATTTGAATCCTGTTACTAATTTCGTAGGTCCAGGCTCTTGATCGTTCATGACGTGTGAACCGTACTGTAACACGTGTCTTCTTACTGACTCCAAGCCCAGACAGACTGAGAGAAAGAAAGTTTGTAAAAAAATCAACTTTCGATGGACTGTTTTTGAGGTGGAACCTGTTGTTCTTGTTATTGTTAATGTTATCAGTTTTAATAAAGTTTAAACGTTATCAGTACATGTACTTTTAGTGTACACCGATTCCGTTAGCCCTTATTAACATATTGTTGCATTGGTGTTTCATTATTACCTGTATATAAAGAGAATGAAAACTGCTGGGATGTTTTTGAAGAATCTAGATTACGTAAGTAACATTCGCTTTCTTATTATCTGTTAACAATTGATTAGGAAAATCGGTAGTGAGAACAACTTGTTGTGAGAGTTTTATGGAATTTATTAGAGTGAATATAAATTTCGTATATTGAAATGACTATTGAAACAAACAGTTTCTGCGTTATCTAAAAATGAAAAAAATCATCTTTACATGGTTGGTGCATACAAAAGCACAGAAATGTTAAAAATAGAGACTGTCGATAAAACAGGTTCTGACAGAAACGGTAAAATTCTGGTCCGTCGGTATGTCGGCTGTACATGTTAAATTTCGTGTTAACTGTCCGTAGACGGTGTCGTACTTAAAAATGCTGAAATAATGGAAATAAAGGAATGTTTTAGCCGCAAGCAAGAAAATATTTTGAAACCATATTACAAAAGTGTACTTTGGACTATTGCACATGAAGTTTTTCAAGAAATTGCTGCACGGACCAAATACAACTGCCACACCAAGTTTCGGGTATCGATTTGCTTTTTTACGTTGTTTCGGAAAGCAGTATCATCGAGCGAAGAAGTATTATCGATTGAACAGGCACTGTATGACGTCACCGAGGATCACGCCACATCTCCGCCCATTGAAACTTGCCTGCTGATTGGTCCAGGGCTGACCAGCTGTCTATATTGAGCATCGCGACTGTCTCACTTTTGTAGGCCAAACATCACATTTTTTGCATAGGCGGCAAACTAATGATTTTTCAAAGACAATTCTAATTCTATACTAAGTAAACCTTCGTGATACAAGACAAATTAAACGATATAAAGGGCAGTTTTTTACATCTCGCAAAGTGAGGGTTCACTAAGCTAAAAATATAAATAATTTTCGGCTGTTTTATGTAACAACTAAGTTGGCTCATGGTTTAAAATCATTTGTTCGTCTAGATGAGGTGGTACCGACGCAATTGAACATCAGGCGATCTATTGTCACATTTCGTATGTAATGTACATAGCGCAAGAAGTAAGAAAGACAAGATGTTTGAGATTTAAAATCAGCGGGTCTATCTAGGCTGCGACTCCGCCATAAGCCCTCGATCAATCCCCTAGTTTCAGCCCTGTGAAAACAAGATGGCCGCAGCGGTATATCGGGTACGCAGGATGGTCAGTGTTCTTCAACATCCGCGTGAACAAAACCTCGAAGCGCCATTGGAATTTTAAAATAAAGATCTATTAAGTGGGTCGAATCGTAGGAACAACTGCGTGTACACACACGAGCATTACAGTAGGGAAAAATCAGAAGGAAAGAGCATGACATCGGTGAATCATTGGGACGATCACTAAGTTTCAATTGCTGCTGCTTTAAGTGCGCGTTGCAATGAATTCGCAGTGAAAATTTAAAAACGACCCGCCGTTCGATGCGCATCGGACCACTAGCAACAAAAATACACGTGACACGATCGTCATTACAAATCGTTATCGGTTTGCCGTATATAAATTGCTGAGGCTCGTGAACCGCCAGTGAATTCCCGAAGACCGGGTCAGCACGTGAGATTCAGCTTTCCACACCCAAAGCGTTTCTACGTCTTGATCTTGCCCGTTCGGTCGGTACTTTCCTTCCTTCCTGTATCCTCGCAAAGTTAAGGCGCGTGTGGTGAACGGGAATAGCTTCGTTACGCACTCTTTCCGTGTATATCTTTTCCGCGAAACCTGGGGTCTCGTGATGTCCCAGTGATACCGAAGAAATGAAGTCCACGTTCTGAATCGGTGTTCAAAGATCAAAGATCGGGACAGGCTCAGGCTCCCCGTGGCCGATTTTCTCACGTAACGTCCGTATTAGTCGGGGCAGATTAGGCCTTCAGTCGTGCGCCGACCGTTTTGGGACGCACACGAAAACGCGCGACGTGGTCGTTCTTCGAGTTTCCCAGTTTCCCCGGCCACTGTCGACTTTATCCTCTGTTTCCCCTGCACATCCTCGCATTGCACACGTACTCGTGGATAGACCGGGAACGCTCGTTTATTTCCACGGCTGATCGTACTGAGAAAGGAAGCACGTCTCCCAGTCAGCTGGAAACGACGATTTCGTTAAGAGGAAACCGTCACGCGCACGAGGAAACCAACGAAACCACAGGTAAGTCTCGTGTTCTCACCTTAAATCTCTACTCCTCCGCATTTTCTACCTTTGCCTAATTCAATAGCCGTGAGTTTTCTCATCTGTAGCCAATTGTTCGTAGGAACAATCGCCTATGGTACTTGGATTTACGCAAAGATTTTTTTCCAATTATACAACAGCGGTTTACAGAAAAAAATGTTACATTTTATTCGCATTGCTTGAAAAGAATATCGGCGTTCTTTGTGCTCATATTCGCTGCTTCGTTTCATACGCAAGGCCATTATCTCGCCAAAAGATTTGGAGTAATAACACAATTATAAGGTTTTTTCTTTGATTACCAAGGATAAGTGATGTCAAAAGACTCAGCCTGTGCAATTTCATTTAACGAAAATTGCTGCGAGTTTTTATTGATGAGTTAGTTTAGCCTCGGGCGCTAAGTGATGTTTGACAACAGGGTCCACGTACTGTACGTTGGTAAATCCGCAAATCACTTATCGCCTCGCTAGTAATTCCATGGCTGTATTTCACAAGCGACTCATAATTGCCTGGAGGGAAAATTTCGTCTTCGATTTGATCTGCTGGATGGATAGTCGTTATACCGTTTATCTTGCATTGAAGTGGTTACTTGGCTTTCCTCTGACGCATACTGCTCGCGTGATTTCTACATCTATATACGTACATGTGTGCATATATTTATATGCGCGCGTTATTCTTCGCCGAATGACTTGTTGCAAAACCGTCGATCGTGAATAATTCGAAGAAAGTGGGTAAACAATCGATTCCCGAAAGAAAAGAATGCCGGTGACGGACCACCATGAACGCTTTACCGTGTCAATGAACGAGGGCATTGTATTCTATTTACCGTTTCCGTATAATGAACGTCGTGGCCGAGCCATTGATCCTCCTTAGATGATGGTCAATTTCACGGTCATGTTGCGCTGGTTCGCGGAATCACGAGGTCACTGTGAAAAAGTAGCGATTATGCAAAATCAAAAGGAAACAGTAACCAGGGACTGTCTGAATATGTATGTCGCTTGTCGACGATTTCAGTGTCTCGATATGCCGACAATCGCAATTAATGAGACGTCCGAGTAATCGTGTTAAGAAATCTACAATGTAAAAAAACCTTCGGATCTATATTAGTCCCCGTGCTATTAGTAATACGCAATTTATATCCTTGACTATTTTACGGGTGATCTGCTCGCCAGAAGCCTGAAAAATTATTATCGATAACGTCATATGGATAGAAGGAAATTTTACAGTTTCTATCGTCTCGGGCAGTTACATTTGATTTTTGAGTTTATTGAGGTCAGCAGTTTCACGGTAATTTGTACCCACTTTTTAATCTTCGTCGGTAATCGAATTTTTCTGTTTGGGGCAATGAATCATTGGATTATGCAAACCTTATGACTTACGATGCACTTTATTCGATGTCATCAAAAGGTTATTTTAAAAACAATTCATAAATGTACCTATGTGTACATCGGAAAATTCATTACACACGAGGAGTAGTTTGACGAAATCTAAACAAACCTTTGTGCAATTCGTTACTATATCTCCAGCAATTAGTTTTATCATGTACGTTACACGTTAATTGCCACTCGTATCTTGCATTGCACTTCGTTTGGGAAGTAAGCATGACTATGCAGAACCATTTATCGTTATTATCGTTTTACCACGTTTCGAAAGATTTAGAATCTGCATAGGTAAAATTGAGAAACCCGCGGTGACAGAAACATGTTGAATAAAATTATATGCCAATACATATTCCGTATGTTCTTTTTATCGTTCAATACTTTATCAAAACTTTGATAAAGTGTAGATATGAAGAGCTGATGATACCCACGTGGACGGATCCATGAATGAGTAGCGTGTTATGTAAAGGCGTTAAAGTGTGAATGTTCGTTGGGATATATAGCTTGTTCAGTTTCCGAGGGACACGTGGAGTGATTCTGCGACGACACGCGACTAGTCAACTATCCAACTGGCGAAATGTCGCAGAATGCGTCTAAATTCAGTTTTACGGTGACCAGGCTTCTGACATGTTCTTCTTCAGAGCGGCGAAACCAAAGATCGTGTGAATCTTTTTTTGTCCAACGAACATCCGTATGTATATCCGTGGGAGAATTATTTCCTCAGTCGACTGCAATTTCATTCGCACGGAAAATTATACCCCTAGATCAGACGTCAACCGAGTGACACGTGCAAATTCGCGAGTCATAAGCGAATTACAATAATTCCTCTAACATAAGTACTGGTAAATCGTTGTGGCGAGGCTAGTTGACAGTTTCTAACCGACGGACAATTATTCTGTCATTTATCGTTGATGGGTTTCTGAAAGGTTGTGGAACACGAGTCAAGGCAAAATGCTTCTGGGCTTTGAGGCTTTTCTGTTGAGTCTCCCGATTGAACAAAAAAGCAGGGACGGTAAGTCGGCAAGGAAGATTGAAGGGGTCAAAATTAAAGGGTCTTCGGGGCTTTACCGGCGAAATTGAGTTGTGCTTACGCTCTTATGTGTCTTATGACGTAGAATTTAAATCTCCCATCAGATTTGAGTTAGGCTCGCCCGTCAAACCGTAAATCGACAGAAACAGTTTTCTTTGGTTTAAACGGAAAGTGAATCAGTGAAATAGGCACATTAATATGAAAAACGGTGCTAATATAAAACCTTTTGATCTGCTAAAAAGTACAAATATGTAAGGCCCTTCCTGATTCTAAGTCCTGAAATTCTAATGATACGTTGTATTTTTATGGAAAAGCGTCTATTCGCGAATGCATTGTCTGGTTTCCATTTATCGAGGAGTACAGAGTGCATCGTGGCCTACGCTTTCAGAGCGACGTTGGTACGAACGTAGGAGGATATTAATAATAACGATGGTAGGTCAGACGGAATCGTCGTTCCCCGCCCTCTCCCCCCTCCGTTACACAGCGTGCTCTCGTCGTTTTTCTCTGCTTTGATTTCTTTCCCTGGTGGATTCCTCGGGATTCTCAGTGATTCTTGCCCTTCGTGCTCGCTAGTCGCTCCAGGCATTCGTCGTTACGCGCTGATGACGTTCCTAATGTCCTTGGCAATGGCTGGAAAGTTGCGTACTCTTCGTTACTTCGTGTCCTGTTAATAGCCTTTTAATTAGCCCGTCAAATTAGAGAAACTCGCAGTGACGAGGTTGATGCTAATGAGGGGGAATGTAGATAAGTGCATGGTATTTTTTCTTCCGACGATGATGCCGCACGTTCTTCTCGTTTATCTTCGTTATGGTCCGATGCGAATGGCCATGGCGATGGTCCAAGGCTTTTTTTCGCTCTGCCGTGTTTGAAGAGAACACTGGCAAGCCGGCAGTTAACGCTGGGAATATCGGTTCTCGGTTCGATGATGTTCACCTTGACAGAATCTCTGGCACGTGGCGCGGGTCATCGGAGGGTCCGATGTTCAGTAGCAACGAAATGCCTTATCTCTTTAGGCCCTCCGTGTCAGCTGTAGGAAACACCTTCCCGACCTTCGCGTAACGTGTTGTATCGTACTGGCAATACGATGGAATTTGTAATTTTAAATGAAGCAATGACTCACATGCCGACTTGAGGTAAGAAAAAAAACTTAGAAGCGGGAACAATGAAAGGAAAGAAAGTTCTCATTGTTCATAAAACGGTAATATCTTTACATACGAATTGAAAAAGACGACCATGAACGTGAACTGTTGTTAAGTAAAATGAACACGCGCCAAGGTCAAAGGCGGATCGTCGGTCACGTTTTCACGCCCTTAATGTTGCATTCTTCCGCGGGTTGGTAAAAAAAATCCATATCTTACGACTCTTCAGAAAGTGTGGCTTCGAGACAATCCTGCCGAGTCGGCGGAAAATCGTTCGCGCGGACTTGGTTTTTTAGAGATACAAATTCGCTGAGTAACGTATTCAGCGATGATGAACGCCACGTAGCAAGCAACTTTGTACCATTCGCATACATTTATAAGATAATGCCACTGACATATGTGCATTTATCGATATTGGATGCAGCTGTGGTGAATATATAGCGAGTCCGCCGAGCATAATTTTCCGCCTGAGATCCGTGTTTCTCTGACAAACGGTACAACCCCAATTGGAATTTTCCGCGAATCACGGTTGCCGTTATCTAACACGCGTGATGCAGGAGAATCGGACGATCGAATAAATCACACGTACCCGTCTGCCCCAGGATCGTTAAGGCCATATTAGGTGAACGAACAACGTCCATGGACTTGTCCTTTACGCGTCGACTGCTCCAATTGACAAACGAATTGCCTAACGTTTATCGTTTGATCATCAAATGAATCGATTTATTTCGATACTACACCGATCTTTCGTTTAACGGGAATAAAAGGTCTTTTCAAATTCAAGTACATCTATTAAACTCTCATCCTCTGCATCATCGTTACAGTGCTTTAAGCGTGTAACAGTACAGTTTACGATCGATTTGTCGAATGTTTATCGTTCAATAATCTGTCAAGTTCGTTCATTTTAATACTAAATCTATGATAACAGGTGCTTCGATTTGCATTATATTTACTAAATTCATACATGAAGCAACGTAATTATTCAAACATGAATTGTCAATACTTTACCGCGAATCTCAAACCGGTATTCCATTGATTCAACGAAAGGATGTGTACTCTTTATTCTTCTATCTCTATTAAATTTTTATTAGATAACAGATGATCATAAACGTACAATTACCGCTGCCATTGTTGATTTTGTCATCATTGTAAATGACTGCATTATCCTTTTGTTTCCAACTTAAACGACTTTTTCCCTGTCAGTGTACAAAAAGAAGTCTCATCATGTACCTGTTGCAGCGAGTTAATTGTTGCCTCAGATAATATAGTATATTCTTATGCAGAAGCGTTCCTTTCTTTCATCTGTAAATTCTTGATGTAAATGGACAATTTGCAAAATGTGGAATTGTGCGTAAATCGATGTATACATGCATACATTTCGCTTAAGTGAATTCCATTAGAATATATAATTCCGTTAAGACACATCATGTACATAGAATTATGGTTGTGTTAACATCCAACGTATAATAATATTTGTCATTGCCATAAACTATCGTTGAAGTCATACACGTTTTAATCGATTAAATGTAATTAGGGACGGTCAAGTAATTGTATAGCAGTCTACGTAGTTTTATGTTTTGCGAGCGCGATAATTTTTGTCGTTATAACTTTTGCTTGAACAATCGGCCGCTAGGCTGAGGTTTACTTAGCACTTGTTAATTATGTCAATTATGCTATTGTAATTGAAGAGATACGATGATTGTTGACAAAGTAAAAGTAATAAGGGTTTGGAAAAACCCGGAGACTGTTTCTTAGCTTCACCTAACATATAAATAAATAAATTATGCATGAAGTAATGGATAAAAATGATTTCGAAAAAATTACAAATGATTAATGTCCCCCTTTCTAAAAACTGTTCCATATACCATTTTTGTCTTACAGTTAGCTCTTGAATTTTTTGTCAAATGATTTGAAATCCTTATCCATCTCGTTATCTAGCTTCTATATTCTGTATTAAAAAGCTGAGCAGACAAGTTTCTCAGAAATACACGCAATTCCTTTTGACCAAAATGGAAAATTTCAATGAATCATTCGGAGAGATAGAGAAAGTAAGTCATGAAACTTTTTGCTCGCTGCTATCTCATGTCTGAAAGAATTTTTAGAAATTCGTCGATCTCTTCAATTCCGATAAGCGCAGAGTAAAGGATAGCAAAGTAGATCCGATATTCACGCCAACTGCACCACTACAATCGGAGCCGTTATCTTTATGGTTATTGACAGTTTTATTGACACATTAAGCTACGCTATTTTAGATTCAATCGCTTGATATGTATTACGATTGATTCTATTAACTTATCCTACTACATCGTAAAACTCGTACTCCCATCCTAAGTTGTATCGCGTGTTATGCTTGACAGTCTCGCTACTTATTACTGAAATTGAATGAAGTCGACTGAATTACACACTAATAGACTTTATAAAATTTTGCTTATTCTCGCCATTGTGTTATAGCTCACAGAAATGTATCATTCGAAAATTTATGTAACTTTTGGATTATCGTCGGTAGACTCGGGTATTGGCAAAGGTTGGAAAATTATTTGACATGATCGATCACGTCTCAGGCGGATGATGTACCGCGGGGAGACGTTTAACCTTTAATCACCTGCTGCTTGTTCACGGTGGTATCACGCCGTTCAAAGTTCAGGCAGACCGGCGCCCAAGCACGAGAGAGGAGAAACCATCAGAGGAGTTTCTAAACATTGGCCGAGGGTAGATAAGGCAGAACGGAACCGTCCATCGCGGAGATACATTGAATTACATACACACTTGTCTTAGGACTTTGCACCTGGCAGACATTCTCTTGCTCGTCAGCCGTCTGTCTCTTTTCCACGCGACCTTTAGCTTGTTTTCACGTATCATCGTGTACGTCGCGGATTCTTTAGATTCCATTAGTCCGTACTTGCCACAAACATTTCCTAATTTGCGCTCTCACGAGTTTCGCAACGGTAGGGCCTACATAGCAAACGGGTCTGACGTATTCGCCGCGAGTGTGACAAACCGGTCAAGTTAAAGGGGATTTCCACGGCGAGCCGTTATCGCGCACACAGCGGAATATTTCGGGGTATACGACGACGTCTTCCGTAATTTCCGTCTGCTTTCGCCGTAGGTATTTATTTTTTCCTCGGCTAGTAAGAACGTATGTCTCCCGCAAGGGCGAGTCGATCTAGTTCTCGCGGACCTTCGAAAATGTCCCTGATGCGTCGTCTATTTTCAATCGTCCCAGCTTTGCTCGACGTCTTACTATTCATGGGCCATATTTTATCGAAATTTCGGCAGAGGAGAGAAAAAATTTCTACTCGAATTTGTTTTCCACAAAATTAAGGGTCAAATTGATGTTTTATCAAAGTTTTTCGTGATATTTGATATTGCACGACTAAGTGACATTAACATTTTTTAAATGAATTAATAAGGAGTCTATGAAAAAACGTATATCTCATTGAGTGTGTAATAAAGTGTGTGTTATTGTTACCATTTTTGTTTTATGAATGTCATTATGCATAAATTTATAAGATGGCAAACGCGTTTTTCCAAGTTGTGGACGTGTAATTCTCAACGAGAGCTTTATTTTTCTGTTTTGTTTTGTATTTTTTGCATTAAACTATTTTATTTGAAGATGCACAGTGCTATTTTTTCTACGAAAGCATTCAATAAACAACCTGCGTTACATTCAAATTACTTGAATTCTTTCTCCTAACTATCAGCTATTGAGCAACTTACTTTACACCTAAATTAGCTTACAAACGATCAAATATCTGCATTTCGCTATAAAAGCCCTAAGGTGTATTTTAATCTTGACGGACTTAATTCTTTCTGGTTTTCTCCTTTTTGATAACGATACGGAAATACCGATAAGATTTCCATTTCGGGACCACGGAAGATATCGACATCAAAAGTGGACGATGTTGACTTATCTTATGTACTTCACGATTTTTGCGTAATCGATCGATCACTCGTTTCACCGACTCAAACGATCACCCACAAACTTGTCGGCTGAAATGACAAACAAGAGAGAAATCGGCTTGGATATTCATCTTTATCAGTACTGCTTATGCCGTATAAATCATAACAGTGCACGGCGTGCGATTAATGCTCATCGATTAGTCGGGGAGTAAGGAATTTCGCAGTCAAGGAGAAATGCCCAGCTCGTACAATGGGCTTTTTAATGAATTCCCCCACGAAACAGGGTGCGAAGAATAGCTTCCAATGGCAGGGAACGTTGAAATGGAATTGTCGTGAAAATCGAACGATGACGTAATCGCTGGAACAATGCCAATGGTCACGTCTTTTATCAGAAGACAATTCTGCTTGTTCTTTCGTCTACAAACCGTGCGACAGATGGACGAGTTGTTCGATAAATATTAGCACGCCTCGACACAATTTTTCCAACCTCGTGTAAATTGTAGACCCTGCTGCTCCTCTTATCTACCTGGCTTGAAATCGAACGATAAAGCTTTCGCAGGTAAAAGGTTTTGTTGGGAGATCTGTACCTCACCTTCCTCAGTATCACAGAAACACACAGATAATGATATATATTTAGCATTTCCCCGTAGTTGAGGCTGAATTACCAGCACCAATTTCAGGGATAAATGTGCTTCAGAGTAACTGAGGGCAATTAAATGAAACCAATACAAAAACCGAACTAGTTTTGAAAGAAATACTTGAGCTGTACCTCAAACCAATTGCAAATGACCTGGTTTTGGTTTCAATCAGAACATTTCTAAAGTAAATGAGATAATTAAGAAGTTGCAAGAATTCTTACGTAGGGATACTTTCTGGGTTAATTTAAGTCTTAACAAACAATATTAGTTATAATTTATTTCTTACTTGCATTGAATAATTTAGTCGTAATGTGCAATATAAACAGGTACTCCTTACGAATATTAAAAACCATTACTATTTGTTTTCATCTTTGAATGAACCGGACCAAAGCTATTATCAGAAAATGTCAGAATCCAGAAATAAATTTGACTAATAACATGAGGGGGTGCATAAAAGGTGTTTGGATCTCTGATTTAAACTAAAATATATGTACATATATTGCTTGTGGAGTTATGGGTGGAGAAGAAACGCAGGATCGTTTCGGGGGGTGTCTGTGACGATTTCGCGTAGGATTGTCGTGGGAGAATGAGATCTCCCGTTAGATAAAAACGTGACCGTGGATATTTGCTGGTAGTGTATCGAGGGTCAGGCTGCTTAGCCACGAGATCGATCACGTTGAACCGAAATCGGCCGAGAGCGAGGGAGAGTCTAGGAGGATTCAGGTCGAGACTGACCTCGTTCTTTGGCTTTCCGCGAAGGAGAGAAAGAGAGAGAGGGAACGAACATTCCCCGAGGCTTCGACAAGGACACTCATACGCATCTCGTTTCTATGAGAATGCTTTTTCTTGCAGTGCTCGTGTTTAAACCGCAGCGAAGAGCCCGGCAAGTACCGGGATAACTTAAACGAGGAGAGTTAGAGAGAAAGACAGAAAGCGGAAATAAGAAAGTCGCCACCATGATCGTGGAGGACAAACAGTGAGTTCTAGTCGTATTATGCTCGATTCTCTCGCTCGTCGTAACTCTTCATCGTGTCGTTCCGACTAAACTTCCTGCGAAAGTCGGCCCTTTACTCCGTTACCGTGCGAACAAAGCATCGTTTATAACGATTCATGAATCGCTTCAATAACGACGCCCAGACATTGATTTTCCATTTTATTGTATTGTAACAAAATAAAAATTAACGTGGCATTGAATACAACATTATTCTTATATTTGCCGTGAAATCTGTAGGTCACGTGACTTTAAACCTGTGCTCTACAGACAGGTATGTAAACTTTTAATACTGCAACGGAGTATTATTGCAATACTCCACCTGCAGTTCCGGGGATGAAACGGTAAATTCGTAGCGCGGTAACGGAAAGTTTGATCGATTTGACGGAAGTTTTTTCCGATCGCAGTTGTCTTTTGTAACACTTCTTCAATTTCCGTATTCCCAAGTATTGTTACTTTCTATCGACCGCTGCAAACACTTTTAATAACGACGTAGAATCGTAGCCTCTTGTCGCGGTACTACGCTGTTGTCTGCTTTGTATAATGCGTTGCCATCCATCTGCATACCTCTGCTATGGAAACTCGTTTGATGTATTACGTATACGTAGACACTTCTATTCATTTATTTACAATGAGCTCGCTTGCTGCTAGATGGTGCTTCCTTGGAAACTCTTTTGCGTTTCAGGCATGCAAATCACTTTTTTTATAAAGTACTGTTAATGAATTTCTGCATCAAACTGCACGTTCTTTTGATGTATTTGTATTCAACGGTTGGTAAGTTAAGTATGTGGCATATCTTTACCCTTTTTGTGTATTTAATTTACTGCCCCAAGTGAACGAAGCAATTGTGTTTTTTGCGTACATTTTATGATGATGCAAATAGAATTTTTTCTTGAACTGTGCTGAAAAAAAAGTATGCGGAGATATGTGGAAATGAAGATTACTGAGATAAGTTGAGAGATGCACGGAAAAAACATCTATTTCTGTGAGATAAGAACGGTATCTACTTAATATCGATACATTGTCGCCAAGGGAAAGGTGTGGTATTTCTTCTGCAATTGCATCGAGATGCGGGTAAATAAATTATAATACGTTGGACAGTGTCGTTCGATAAAAAAAGACGGGGCGAGAAATATGATTGATTCGTTGGGCAACTAGGCAACACTTTACCGACCACAGGGCGACTAATCGGATTTCACTGTCAACCGTCGTCCACTGAATGGCGATTAATAGGATTTCTCCGTAGTCACACACAGGGCACAAATGTCAACGACTTAATAACATAATACGATTCCTCGGAAACTTAAGAGAATTTTCATTTTTCAGACCCCGTGGTACTTTTTTACAAAAATCAGATGCATTCATTTTTGATCATTTTATTTCTTGCAATTATGTGTATTACTTGTATTGAAGTGTTGAATATCAATGAAAGTTAAAGACCCTATTTAAATACGTAAAACGTTGAAAAATCGATAAGAATGCATGTGTGTTGTCGAAATTTGGTATACTGACTGATAGTGTGACGACAACTGACCCCTAAGGTGAAGAATTCAATTTTGCAGGAATGTTCGAAACGATCACGGTTATATCCCCATCCCGAATCGATTTGCACTCGGTTCGCGTGGCTCGGTTTGATTACGTAAACAACACGTATCAACGGTGGGCGATTAATTCGTCAAGCAACGTTCATCTCCGCACTTAAACTGAGAGTACAATTAAATCTTCGGCGATATCGTCCCCGCGGTGATTAAAGTCCCAAAGTCCGTGCTAGATATAGTCGAATGTTCGCTCGTGTCACGTGTACCTCACGGGAACAGTTTTTTTGTCAACGATTTGTTGTCAACAACACGCTCTTGAAAACGATGAATGATATCTACCTGAAATCTTGGACCTCGCTTCCCCCGGACTTGTAGATCGAAATCGCGGTACTCGACGTAATTCATAACAAACACTTCACGGTTCTATTAATCGCTTCATTAACGATTCTAGATATGGATTTGATGACGATCAAACGACAATAACTTCTTTGCCACTTCTTCTGGAAATTTCACTCCACGGCAAAATAAACTGCCTAGGATCGGTACAAAAATGCATATTCTTTATGTACAGAATTTTTAGTATCTTTTTATTGTTAGGATTTTGGGGATTGTTTTCCTGTCATTGACAGATAAACAGTTACAATATTAAAATCTGTGCTTTTTATTTATAGAAGTATTTGTATTTATAGGATGTACCTTAAAAATAGATCTGATAGTTTGCCAACTTCACTGCCGTATAAAATTACACTTACGATCTCAACTATTTCTTTGTTGCCAAACGGCTAAATTGTGTTTGTCAGCAAGTTTAGTACCATAGGGAATAATATCGCGTTACGACATATCAAATTTACTGACTGTAAACACTTGGACAATCACCCGCGATATGTAATCCTTGTTATGTCACACCAAGTGCAAAACGAGATACGATTGTTGTACGTTACAATTTTTAAAGAGGTATTTTTACCATCGACTATGGTAATAATCACAGAGCTGTCATTGTCAAATTTATGTTTTGTGCGATTTGACAGTTTCATTTGAAAACATACAATTTTAATCGTACATCGCGTAACAGCCGCATTGTTTTGTACGTCCGTTTTTTCGCTCCTAAGGAGATGTTTCTCTATCTTTCTGACATTTGCTAACCACTTCCACGACTAGTCAGCATTTTGCTGCTGATGTTCGTGGACCAAACGTCTATTGATACGGTTTCACAAATATTATTGAAATTGCTGAACGAATCTAACAAAGGGGCAGAGTGGCATGATTTAATACGCATAGTTTCCAAGGTTATCATTTTTACTTCTATATAAAAAGTGAAATACTTCTCGCTCTCGTTGCTTTTCCAATCAACCAAACCGCATACTTCAATCAACAAATTTTCGAAAATTCCAATTCCTTATCCCACTTAAAATTTCCATCATTGCTTTTTTCACAGAGATAACAGTATACATTTTATCAAAGTTGCAAAACTCGTTGCGAAATTTAACAAGGATCATTTCCAAAATTTTCCTTCTCCTTGTACTCGCACGTAAAATGTACGTAGATAGTGTTATTTAAAGGGGCACATTTTCCTGGGAAACGCGAGACCTTGCTGGCAATAGCGGTTTATACCTGGCCGAGTTCATCACTCTCAGGTAACGTGTTGAATAATCTCAACGAATTAGCGGTTATATTGCATGTGACCAACGGTCTAGCCGTTAGGACTTTACGGCTTTCTTCGGTGCATCGACAGTGCATCGACAGTGCATCGACAGTGCATCGACAGTGCACGTGGCATCGTGTGACCTGCATATGGTAAGGATGCCTGCATGCTGCATTAAATTCGCTGCTTTTAGCCAGAAAGAGGTCCGCGGGATAACCCCTTGCCGATTAGTCGGCTATCAATCGTTAAATTTAATGAGACGCGTAAACACGTTACAAAACCGTACAATCACGCGTTCATCGCTCGGGCGTATTTTTTTCCATTGATTCATCCACGGAGCGCCCGGCGCCGGGACCTGATAGCCCCGCTGTTCTTCGCCATTTTTGCTCTTATCGCCGGAGAACACGCGGTCTTGGTGCAAAGGAGAAATGGAAAAGTCAGCCGAGCTAATCTTTCCCGGCACACGTGTATTTACGAATGTCCCCGTATCTCCACTACGTAACAATTTTTACTTCTTTTTCAGTCCTGCCCGTCTGCTCACAGCTAAGCAGAATTCTTTCTTTATTTGCAATTATCGAGTACATACGGTTTATTTTTGCAAAACTGTCGACTAGACTGCCTCGTTTGCAATTGCCTGTGATTACTGCTTATTTACTGCACTTTGAACGAACTATTGACTTTGCATATTCTGCTACATGTTTCAATAAAAATCTTTTCACTTTTATAACGATTAAAAAAGGATTTACCGATAACATGCGCGAGCTAGTTGCTGTTGGGTAAGGTCAAGCGTATTCATACATTTGGTACAGCATGTATTATATGCCGGTAATGTCAGATGATCTTGCAAAGTAGACTTAAGTGGATAGTAAATATGAAAAACATAGTTTAAAGTTTTTTCTAAATCATCTCCATATATTTTTACAGGTGTAACAAAAACTTGTTTCTATCTTTCTGACATTATTGCATATTACCTTGAGGCACTCTTACTTTTTGAAATATTTGCCAGACATTTTCGTCTTAAATATTATACTTTCCGCTTGACCTTGATCGACGAATCCTTTTTTACGCGAAAGATGTGTCAGGCTCTAAGACCGGTCGTACATTCCTTGGAATGTCTGGCGGATGTGAGAGGGAGTAGCGGTAAACGAATCAGTGTCGGTCTATTTGTAATTGGTCTAATCCGCTGACCCAATCTTCCGCAGAGAGATGGAGGGCTTCTGGATCAGCGGGGCGATCCATGCGATCAAGGCGCTTTCCTATGTGTACGACCTGCTGACCTTTCCGGTCTACCTGATCCTCCAACGGCCCTGGGAGAAGAGGAAGGCGTCTAGGAGGATTAAAGCAAGGGTCGTCTCCAAGGACGAGCATTCCATCACCTACCGTAGCATCGATCCTCCGGGCGACATACACATCACATTGGAGCGAGAAAATGTCGACACTATGGACAAGATGCTCCGCTATGTCTCTCATCATCACGGGGAAAAACGATGCCTCGGGACCAGACAAATCCTCGCTGAGGAGGACGAGCTGCAACCGAACGGCAGGATATTCAAAAAGGTCTCAACTCCTAGCGAACACAAGCAACCAACACCTACCCTTACAAAAGTAGCAACTCCGATTTCAAATTAGCAACTTTTGCTTACTGTAACACATATTTCGTGCTGTAAGGTACAATTTTGGAAAAGCTTTCTTCTAAAACCAGGTCTGGAAAAACAGCGAATGATCTTCTAATGATAAGTAATTCGCAAAGATTGGCTGCTCGCACACTTCTACATACAAAAATTGCAATCCGTAGTTTCCTTGGTAGCAAAAGTTGTATGAATAAGTATGTGATACGATGCATCATTGTTATCATGCATTTTGTTCTTGCAGTATAAAATGGGTGACTATAAGTGGAAGAGTTACGTCGAAGTTGACAAGCTGGCCGTTGCGTTTAGCCGTGGTTTGACGGAAATGGGAATGACAGTTCAAAAGAATATTGTTATCTTTGCTGAGACAAGGGCGGAATGGATGATAGCGGCCCACGCCTGTTTCAAGCAGAATCTCACAGTGGTTACGATCTACGCTACTCTCGGTGACGACGCGATTATCCATGGCATCAACGAAACCGAGGTAGACACGGTTATCACCAGCCACGAGCTTCTGCCGAAATTCAAACGACTTCTGGCACGCGCTCCCGAGGTGAAAACCTTGGTATACATGGAGGATCAGCTGAAAGCCACCGACACTACTGGGTATAAGGTGATTATCAATTTGCAAGATTAAACGCAGATAGATGTTATCGGTCACAACGAATTCATAAATCAGAGGTCGATAAAGTATTTCCTGTATTCTCTGTTTCTGGGATCAGAAGCTTTTACTACTTGTAAAAGCTAATTATTAGCTAATTATTATATAATAAAAAGTAATTATTCATAGTGTTAAACATTTTTTACTTTAAAGTTGTGATTAAAAGTTTCACAGAAAGTTTTGTAGTTATCGAAAATATTATCAATGAAATTCGGTCGTCGTGCTTTTACTTGCGAAGTGTTTAATGGTCTTGTAAATGCGTTGTTTTTTCAGGATGGGGTACGTTTAATACCTTTTTCGGACGTGATCAAAAAGGGTAACACTTCGAACGCACCGCTTAATCCGCCGAAGACCGACGACACTGCGATCATTATGTACACGTCGGGCTCAACTGGTGTGCCCAAAGGTGTTTTGATATCCCACAGGAATATGCTCGCAACTCTCAAGGCTTTTTGCAACGTTGTAGCAATCGAGGAAAACGACGTGTTCCTTGGTTACTTACCTTTGGCCCACGTTTTTGAACTTCTCGCTGAGAGCGTTTGTCTCCTGACGGGCGTGCCGATAGGCTACAGTTCACCCTTGACGATGATCGATTCAAGTAGCAAGATCCAAAGAGGCTCTAAGGGCGATGCATCAGTTTTGCGTCCAACTTGTTTGACGGCTGTGCCGGTAAGTTTGCCTTAATTCAAGGACAAATCCGGACTTGTTTGGATATCTTTGATTAAACAACAACTTTACAAATAATTTTGAAAATTAAACGTTCTTTGTCTGTCAACAAACATTGTTTTCAAGTACGTTTATAACTTGCAAATAATTTCCACTAATTTATTTATTCTTAAACACGTCTTCTCAGCAGATACATTACCTGGTGTTTATATAATCTTTGTGTGAAAAATGTTCGAACCCACTGTCTTTTGTTATCAGACAAATTAATATTTCCATTTCTACGAAATATTGGTTCATTTTTCCTTTTATTAAGAACTACATTTTTCTGTGTGTTTTAAAAGTATTCCTCCTAATATTATAATTTTTATATTGCAGTTGATCCTTGACCGAATCTCCAAAGGTATAAACGAGAAAGTAAAGAAATCCGGACCATTTAGGCAGGCAATCTTTAACTTTGCGTACGAGTATAAACTGAAATGGACAAAACGTGGTTATGATACACCGTTCTTTGACAAGTTCATCTTCGGGGCAGCCAAGCAGGTTCTTGGTGGTCGTGTGAGGCTAATTCTCTGCGGCGGAGCGCCATTAAGTCCTGATACGCACAATCAGGTCAAACTGTGTCTCTGCGTTACGGTCGTTCAAGGATACGGTTTGACGGAAACTTGCTCCAGTGCGACTGTTATGGATGGTACGTACGATAAGAATAATTTATTTAAAAACTGGATTAACAGCCATGGTTTACAGTCTATTCGTAAATGATGTGTAAACTACGCAATATGTCTGTTTATTCTTTAAAATCAGTTACGCACCTTAAGCAGTAAACGATAAGCACTTGAAATAATATTCCTGATGTAGTATTTTAGTTTATTTACTTATGAAGTATTTAATAGTCTTATCAGTAATTTACAGCTGTGCGTTATCGAGAATAATATTTAATTTTACCTTTATTAAATTACATTAGAGTGTTATTTATAATTACATTAAGGTACAATTTTTATTGCATTTATTTAATTTACAATTTTTTAAGTCCTGGTTAATCAAAGAGTTTGCTTAGTTGTTTTTATTACCATTGTGGACGAGCAGTACCATTACAGATAACTAAAAATAGTAATTTGAAATTACATTGAATGAATGCAACAAAGGATGAAATTAGTGATGGCTCGCAATGTTTTCCACGTAACATGAATAGTCGCCAATTCTGTGACAATAATACTTATGTAACTTCTCTGTTTACACATCAATCGGTATTTTTGCATACGACCGCAAACAATTTGTTTATAGATATTCGCTATCTAACATCTATCACAAGTTTTCTGATCGTTAATCAGAATCAAAACAAGATTATGCATCGTGAAAAACAATATTATCTCGTAACATATATGTATGGATGCGTTTGATATTATGTTTTCAAATAAATCATAAAACCAAGACAATTTTTAAGATGAAGAACATTGGAAGTTACATTTGATTTGATGGCATTCTTTGTTGGCAGCTCACGATCGCAGCACAAGCAGAGTTGGTGTACCAACGACAAACTGTGACATCCGATTGGAGAACTGGGAAGAGGCAGGATACAGAGTCACCGACAGCCCATACCCCAGAGGCGAGATCGTAATTGGCGGAGATAACGTTTCGGCCGGCTACTACAAGTTACCCGAGAAAACTGCAGAGGATTTCTTCCAAGAAGACGGCAAACAATGGTTCCGCACCGGAGATGTCGGTGAAATGCATACCGACGGCAGTATCAAGATCATTGGTACATTATTCTCCTCATCTTTGACCTTCACATTTTCACCTCCGGTCAATTGCTGCCATCAACAAACTGATATCGCGCTTCGTTTCGTTTTGATCCCATTGTTACTTTAACCCCTACAATACTTTGTCTACAAATGACCCTCGTTGCTAGTACGTTACTAAACTATCTCTGTTGATCGAACCTTTGACCTATCCTTTTCTTATTCTTTGTCGCTTCTCACTGCCGGTGCCGTAATTAATGTTCGAGTTAATTGCCGATTAAGAGTAATCGGCAGAGGTTTACTGATGGTCTTGCAAACAATGATTACTAGTATTATGTTTAAAAAACTTTCGCCGATAAATCAACCGTGTTACAAAACATGTCATACGACAAAGTTGTTTTCAGTTTTATCTGATTATATACATACAGCGAAAAAAAAGGTTAATGTTTTGTAAACTCTTTTAATGAAAAAAACACGCGTTACAGTAACAGTCATTTTCAAAGCTTATTATCTTTAATGCTATTACTTACAATTTAATTGAATATATTTATAAATAATTTTTCTATATTTACAGTATTTATTTGTTAGTACAATTATAGATTTAGTATATGCCGTGTATTTCACAGCATTTTAAGAGAGTTGATACGGAAATTTTGATTTTAAGTAATGTTGATACGGAAAATGGTGTTAAAGATTAGGTTTGAAATTTATTTACCAATAAACTTTTCTCTGTTTGTGCAGATCGTAAGAAGGATCTCGTGAAGCTGCAGCTCGGTGAATACGTATCTCTAGGGAAAGTCGAAGCTGAGCTGAAAACTTGTCCTGTCGTGGAGAATATTTGTGTCTACGGCGACCCTAACAAAGCTTACACAGTTGCGTTGGTGGTACCAAACCAACACTCGCTAGAGGAAATCGCTGCCAACATCGGCATTACTGGCAAGAGTTTGGAGGAACTTTGCAATAACCCAAGCATCGAGAAGGCAGTGTTGCACGAGCTGGTCGAACAGGCCAAGAAATGTAAGTGAATGAAAGAAACAATAACCGTGAATCTGTCATGAATTTCGGCAAAGTGTTATACCTTTCTCCTTATAGATAATACATGCTTATTCTCAATTGATTATATTTCTCGTCCCGAAACGTTCAGATTTGTCAAATTATATGTAGAGATTAATTTGAATGTCCATTTTAATCTTTCTGTACCACGTGTATTAAGCTGGGTTTCTCTTCTCTTGTAGGTAATTTGCAGAGGTTCGAAATTCCCGGTGCAGTGAAGCTTTGTGCGGAACAATGGTCGCCCGATATGGGTCTCGTGACGGCTGCATTTAAGCTCAAAAGGAAAGCAGTACAGGAGCGTTATCAACATGAGATTAACAGGATGTACGCCTCGTGATGGCGCGCGTAAATTTGCAGACGGTGGAGGCGTAACGTGGGCTAAGTCTGTGCGAAGGAAGCGAGGAAAGAGGAAGTGAGAGTAATGGAACTAGAGACAAGGAGAGTGTGAAATAACATGTAGACCAGCCTCCGCTTATCCGACAGAACCGTACGCTGCTACGTCACATGTATAGACTTTGTGTTTGATTTTCTGCGTCGTTCCAATGGCGTTTAGTTGTATATTTCGTGGAAAAGAGGAGATCGTGCGATTCGACGTGGAATACTTGCCCTCTTCGTTGTTAATTTAATCATCGATTATAAATGAGCAAGTATCACTGATTTCGGAAAGAAATGATGCTTGTCAGAATTCTTCAGAATTCACCATTTTCTGTCAAGCGTACAGAATTAACGATAAATTCTGATACTTCATTGTTAGGTATTTACGGCAGACTTTGTCGTGGCGTTCGAAAATATTTGCAGCAAGTGGTGAAATCTGAACGATCCTGCTTGGTTACGTTTAATGACACTTTCGAAGGTGCCGCTGAATGTAAATGAAGTGAGATTCTTCCACACTTATATTCGAAGTACCTCGCGATGCTGGGAAACGTATGATGGAGATAGAAAAAGAGTAATGAAGAGGATTACGGGCACCATTGAAGAATAATGTTTTTCAAGTTTGAGGGAAATCGTTCTCTCGTTTCTGTGCTCCGTGTCTTCCTATTGCAATAATTTGTATTGCAGTGTTTTTGCTTGACAAAATGCATCCGCTTTTGACGTTGAGGTCAGGCGTTGCGAACAAACCGATTTCGTAAGTGCACAGTACGTATGGTGTACTTACCTAGTATTAGTTAATGTCGCCGAGTTAGAGTAGCGGGGGGAAACGGTTAATGATGACACTTGACATTATTTCCTTATGTTTTGGTGCGAGCTAGCTGTACATAGTTAAAGAAATTCGATTGATGAGGGCCAGTCCTCATCTTTTTTGCGGACAACGCACATCATTATATCGGGACTGCCGGGTTGACCAACCGATCGAATTAGCAGTCTTTTGCGATTTGCTATTGCTCCCGAATAATAGCAACTGAACGAATAATTTATCTGTAATGCAGTGTACATTATAAATCTATAGGGAAGCGTTGAATTGCGCAAGAGATGTATGTACGTTTCAATGATCTTTGATTTCGTACGATAATCGCGGGATTCGGCAGTTCTGTACTAGAGAGATCCGAAGACTCTGAAAAAGTCTTTTGTATAAACTTCTATTTTACTGGTACTTTGGATGGGGTTTTCGTACATCTTTTAAAGCTTTGTTAGTATTCCTATTGGGGCGCGATCCCATGAAAGTATGCTGTCGAAACGGGCAGATTTGTGTAGCCATTTGTCGTTTTTCTTGATAGACGATTTAATGACTAAATTCGACGTGTAAAGTATGAAATGATATAATATGTAAATTGTAAAAATCCTTGGCGTCATAAAATCTGCTTACTTTTGGTTCGATGAAACTTTCATGCTATCAATTTTCCATCCAAGAAGACCGGTTGCAGCAAGTTTGTGTCTTCATCGTCTATCTACATGCGCCTTTGACTGTTCTACCGCAATTTTTACAATACAGAGTCAAGCGTGATTCAGTGAGCTTTATTACGTACTGGAATCAGCACGACCGTTGAATACGTATAACAGCATAATAATGCAAATTCGATCGCACAGTGTTACCCAATAAATTCGAAGGAACGAACTAATTTCTGTAAATATTCCACACTCTTCAGTTACGATACAACTGATATGTTCAATAGAATAAATCGTTAAATCCAATTGTGCGTAATTACTTAACGAGCTTTACGTGGCCAGAAATGTTTGGTCGCAAGATACGTGGGATATGTGAAGACCCACGAGAATGCCAAATAATACACAACTCAGATAACGAGTTTATGTTATCACTATAAATATATACTTCCGCCGCAATTATTTTCATGTAATACTTTGGTCTGACTTTTCCTGCTTCGTGCTCATTCCAGTGTATACAGTTCACTGATGTGATATACATTGGGAAGCTTGTACGTTTGCACGCACAAAATAATACTTCGACCGCGAATATTTCCTTTTCATTGGTTCAATCGTTGCATTTGTATTCGTGACATGAATGGTGCTCTGAATGTATAGACTTTTACCGTGGCTAAATATGGCCTGACATTGCTTATTAACATCACATTGTAAAGATTAGTTTCTCCATGTGCAAATAAGAATATTATCTCAATATAAGGTGTATGATGTATACATACTTCCGTTGTATCTTAAAATTAGTAATGAGGACAAAAATTGTGATAATAAATCATGTTCGATTTTTGCATGAGATGCTTCACATTATGATAAGTTAATACGTAAGTATTGGTGATAGCGCGAACGAAGAATTGACCAACTAAGTGAATGAAGGTAGAATGTATCAATTTTTGGGAAATATAATAAATAAGGTCTGACAAGATAAGATGTTGCATCATACCTAGGTCTACATTAAATCCGATACTTTTCGAGAACTGATTCACACCACCTTCAATCACTTTACTGTCAATTAGTCTTTCTTGCCTCACAGAAAGTTATCACATTATTATCACGTTACATTACCGATGCACACTGTTCTACTTAGTTTTTCTTAGGCCATATTTAGCCACATAGTTTTTCTGAAATCGTGCAGTGTTGCAATTTAATTATAAGTTTCGTATCTACGTCATATCACAAGTGCAAACGTTTCATCCTCGTAGTTTGATTTTTTCGTTTGCACCCGAAACAGATAGATTAGATATAGATTTTACTCGACACGACTTTTTAGAGTAGTCGATTAAAATCATATCTGTAGGTACATCTATTGAAATCTACTTGTCGTAATCCATCTGTTTCGGTATTCAATATATCTTCCCCGACATGTGCGGTCGCTTAAATCGTCGGAAAACTGGTGAGCAGTTTTTCATGGAACAAAACAGGACGGGAATGTTTCGTTCGTTTTGTTAGAGAGAGAGAGAGAGAGAGAGAGAGAGTTCCTGCGGTAGCTGAGGCGTACCAAAATCGGCACTAAAACCGCGAACGATTATACGTCGCATGTACATTTTACTGTAGAAAATTCAGACTTAACCAACACTTGGCGTCGTGCATTATCAGCATTGTTGTCATTGATATTATTATTATTATTATCATTATTATTAATTATTAATTATGAATTATTATCGCCGTGAAATGATTTAAGGAAATAAGTGTACAAATGTGTAACGTGTATAAAGGAGATCGATGGCTTTATTAAAATAAAATGAAGAAAATATTTCGCGTATTATATTATTTATGAGAAAATGAGAAGAATTTTTAACGGGAGTTGAAGCTGAATTTGGCAGCTGCCTTGTATTCTTTTCCTGTTAAATATTCAGCAGAGATAAAAATGTTTTGTGTAAATCGTGTTTATATTGAGGCATCCATATGTATTTCATAAAATTTATTCGTATTTTTGCGAGGGAAAATCTTTTTGCAGATTTTCAACGTTTCGAATCAATTGTGCCGTTTCTAAAGGTATAAAGCAAAACAGTTCCAGCGAGATAAAAGTGTCTTTGTCAGAATTTACATGCATTTCAAATATCTTTTTCGACAATTTCAGAGACAATCGACAGAACTGCAGTAGAAAAAATTTGTTTCAGTCTATCAATATGGCGGTTTTAGACGCCACAAGTTTATTTCAATGAAAAGGGTGATTAAGAAAAAATTTATTTGCTTGAACGCTGGGAAGAGAAGGATGTGACTGAAAGGGAATCAAATACGTACGTACATAAATTATTACCTTTCAATTCTAATATGAAAAATTTACTACACAACACGTGCTTTTTATATACACAAATTGTTTGTACAATCGATGACTGCCACTTTCAACTTCGTTAAAACAAATACAACGCCTTCAATATATATACGTGTATATATATACTTATTTATGTTTGTTCCTAATATTTGAGTCATTATAAATGCGCCAGAAGGATAAATGTGTATATATTTATATAGGTCTATATTATTAAATTTTACAACGGTCGATGAAAGTTGGTCATTGCGATTGAGATGTCTCGACGACTCAATCGAATAGCACCTTTGAAACAGTTTATGCTACCCTGGTAATATGACACTTTCGGAATCACAGAAAGGATAATTCACCTCGTCTCCCTCATAGGTGGCACATTTATCAAATAAAAGAATTTGCTGAGATTGGAACTAAAAATAGATTTTAGGTAAATTTCCTCTTTTCTGACTGAAAGGTATTAAAATGTGACAAATAAAGAACAGGATAATGTTTTTTTTAAGAGGAGCACAATGTGCGATTAATTCTTTCCGTGATTTCAAAGGCCTTGCAATTGAAATTAGCGTACTTTGTTCCAGTTTGCTATCGCGACGCAAAATTCTGTTCTAGACGGTCCATGTATTAGCTCAACTCTACTTACACTTAAATCGCGATTAAAAAATGTGTAAGGAACCGGCATTGGCTTCGAAGGTTGATTCTAATACAGGCGAGATCACTTACGATATTATCTGGATAAAAAAAGTCACAATTCTAAGGAACCTTAGTTTTTCTTTCAATTTTTCAGGAGATTCAAGAGAAAAGTTTTACACGATTATTTTATAAAAATTTATCTAGCCGACAGATTCATTTGGCTTCGTGTACATTATTTTTCAATATTTCACATGAAAATTACTCTGAATTAAATTCACTTTGTCAAAAAACTCCTAAGGCCCTTGTAATTCTGACTTCGTCGAATCGCGGTACTACAAATTGCAATGTTATTCGTGTAAAAATTCGTACGGGGAAGGAAAATGGGATATCTAAAACAGACTTTGAATGCGCTTGACGTTTAGTCTTTGGCGGAATAAATAAAATTGACCTCGACGGTCCTCGCAATCCCAATATCGAGCTGGGACGCGTAAGTCTTTGCGGCCCCTCGAGTTTCAGTCGTAACATACAAACGTCCAACGTCCACGCACTGATTCTTCCTTTCGCGTGTGCGAAGGACGTTACACTTTCTCCCCTGTTTACTGCGTTCTTTCATCTCGTACGTAAGAGTCTTATTTTCCCTGCTTAATAAGTTAATAAATCCGTGCAGAATCGCCCCGTACAAATGAAACGCAGAGCACGTCCGCAAGTTCGACCGAAATAATAAATTTTTTTCTTTAAATACAATAAGTTCTGTGCCACTGAAAATCGAGAAGACAGAGTTTTGCTACAAAGCAAAACGAGTTTTGCTTTGTGTTTTTTACGGAAAAACAGCGAATGAAAGAATTTTTCGTTTGGCTAATATAAAAACTAGCGTACGAGCATTCTCTTTAAATTTTTGCCCTATATCCTTACGAAAAAGGGACATAATTTTCGTGAAATTCTCGTTGAAAGGGGTCGAAAAAGGTATAACGGAATTCTTTCTTTGTTTCACTAGTTTCTCGTGATTTTACGGCGATGTACGTGCGATTCCACATTTATTACTTTTTTCAGGCGAAGCTTCGTTTCGTCTACTCTACGATTCTATGTAATCTCGATATTACCCGTTGTTTTTTCGTTTCATCGAAGCCAGTGCCCGAAATCGATGGGCGAGAGATTATGTTAATCCTCGGAATTTCGCAACTATATTCTACTGTTTGGTCGAAGTTCTTACATTAGACGCGTTTCCCCGTAACACAGCTAAAAGATCGACACTTTTGTTACCCGCTAACGGTTAAAAGTCGAGCATTTTAATCGCTCTAAGAAAGTTTGATAGACTCGAAGAAAGCTTGAGTCGAAACCGAAGAAAAGTCCTACAGTTTCATCGACCTTTCCACTTTTCGTCCTGAGAGACGGTCATTGGATCTTATAAACGATAGCAAAAAAAGTGCTATTGAAAACTACAAAGGGCCCTTATAAAAGTAGTTTAGCACCATTTTCGATACTTCGTATGTGTAGGAATCTTTACGTATCCACTGCAGTAAAAACTCGCTTATCCGGATCGAAAAGGGATCTTCAGAAAAGATGTGTACATTAACGGTACATATCTCGTAATTAATACAATAATTACTTCAATGTAACAAGGGAATTAAGAAAAGGATTCTACAGTATTGGAACCGTTAGTATCCGAGCAATTGAAAGATAAAATAAGTAAAATGAACAAATGATAACACTTGTGTGACCCTCAGAAAATTATACTGTTTCTAGTATTCGAAAACAAAACTTTTAAGATACATTTGGAAAGCAGTGCGGGCTGATGGAGGTTCACGGTTTTTCGCTCGTCTCTACCAAACTTTCCGAGCGGAACGTGTTGCTCCGTAATTAAAATCCGCGAAAGTGTTTCGTCGCGCGTGAGGAAGAAACGTCGGAAGGGCCGGTGGTTTAAAACAGTTTAAAATTTGAGCCGGAGACTCTCCTCTTCCGTAGGGAAAAGAAAGGGCGCAATTGCGCCTACGGATCCTTCTGTCGCCTACAATTTTCTACTGTGCGTCTCTTTTCTGTTTTTTCCTTTTTTCTGTCTACGTTAGAGAACACTTTGAGAGACTTTCATTTACACGAGAAGAAGGTTTCGTTCGACTTCGTCGGCTGTAGAAGGTCTACGCTACACACCATTGGCAAGACATATTACGCCACGTTTCGTTACACATAAACTGTCTTTTCTGACGCTTACAATATTCGTACACGTTCGGTACGTGGTCGTTTCTGCCTTTTAATACTGACAAATGGCTACGCGGATGATCCTCACCTCGCACGTTTTGTTCCCCTACGTTAAATGAAGTTCGCTATCTACGAGGATAATAGACAGTTGGGGGAACAAAATCTTTCGGATGATAACATTTTTATACACCGTTTATCCGTGTAGAACTTATTTTTTAGGAAATAAAGTCTCCGTAAGACGTTTTCTCGACTGCGTGTAAGATACAAACTTAACTCAACTCTTTTAAATAATTGTCTATTTTTTAAAACAATTTCATGAATGCTGTTAATAAAAAAGTGTTAAAATAATTCGTAGAGATGTAAGAATGGTTGACAAATTGATTCACATAAATTCACGGAGTACTTGTTTTTGAAAAAAATCATTTTTAAAGTTATTGCAGGAAAATGGGTAGAGGGTTCTATTTTACTTTGGCATTTATACTATGTTGATGCGTGGTGTAGGACAGATACAATAGCAGGGAATCTCCTCGATATCCAATTCTGATAAAAATGGAACATACCCGAATGATAATTATTGGACCTAGCGATTTTTGAGTACTTAAAAAGTATTCTAATGTACGAAAATATACGTTTATTACATTTGTGTATTCAGCACGAGTCGCTAGAATTTTTATAGCTTCCCCACCTATCGTATTACATGCTTTAATTTTCATCGTCTACATTTATTTCATACTTTTCATTTCTTCCATTTTCCTATAATCAGCTTCTGTTAATTGTTTAGTATTATTCTAAAATATGGAATATGTTACTACCTTGCCGAGTTACGTAGTAAATGTAATTAAAAATCTATCTACGAAGAGACCATCACTAAACATGAGAATGTCATTATAAAATAAGACAATTTTCAACAGATTCAAGTATCGTAATGGTATTTCTCCGACCTACGACAATCTAATTGGATACCATCATTACACGAGTAATCTCTGATCGCAGTATTCGCTAAAACGGATATTACGAAAACATGTTTAAGGTTCGTGAGGTTTAATATTTTCGGGTATTTTCCAGCCTGTTGAGGACTATCGACGTATCCAACCTACACCGTAGGGCATAACGAAGGAGTTTGGCTCTTGAGCCATGGTTTTATCGAGCGTGAGTTCGCTGGGATACAAAAAGGACTAGCTCGAGGTCCTTAGAGTATTTTACTTTGTGCGATACGAGTCGTTGTCGCTTGCCTCGCGTTTCATCGGTTATTCGGTCATTTTGTTCTGGCCTCGTCCCGCGAAATCGACCCCCGAACTCTTCCCTGGCCTTTGGGATTTTACGAAGGAGAAACCTTCTAGCCGCAGGATAATCTCGTCGTCGGGCCGACAAAAAATCGCCTCGGACAAACACGCCCGAGGGGTTTTCTTATACGTTTACCTATCGACGTGTGTGTGTGCGTGTGTGTGTGTATTCCAGCACATACCCATTTACAGGGTGAGTAACTAGGATTAGCTGCCTTCAGAACGTTATTCCGCAGCTCTGGAGTTTGATAAAAACACAAACCTTTCAGCCGAGAATCGATAAAAATGCAAATGTTAGCCGTCTGTATTTGTTTCGAAAGAAATATCACTTTTTAAGTCCATCTTTTTTGAGCTTGTGTCCAGTGTTATATCTTCATCATGATTACGTGAGTATACTGATCGCGATGAAAGTCATTTAACAAATGTCCAGTTTGAAAAGTAAAAATATTTACAACAAGGTGTGTTGTAGCGCTATTTCTCGCGCGATAATTTGTTGTTCATATTTATCCCGGTACTATGGACTGAGAGGTTTGAAAATTCACGTTCTACTGACGCACCCTGCACTTGTAGATAGAGTCGACCGCATGAGAAAGGCTAAAAAGTGGCTGAGCGTCGGTCATGACACCCTCACGAAAAATCTCTACGTCACTCTGTCTACCGCACCTCTCGTTTGCCCGTTTTTCCAATTACGTTCTCCGCAGCACCTGTTCTCCTATTTTTTTTACACTTTACGACATTTGGCGGCCGTCGAAATGGTTCGAAGTTTTTCATGTACGGCTAATTCCCCGCGACGTTCGTATTTCACGTTCAGACACTTTGCCGAACGGTAAAAACGAGGAAATTAATAACCTTCCCGGAATTTTCTCGCACAGAAAAGGTTAGGGACCTTTTTCCTGGCCTTTTTACTGTTTTTCTCAAAATTGCAATTTTTTAATTTAATTGCAGTTAGATAGTTATAATTAATGTAATATTTATATTGCGTAATATCTTCTGTTTTGCTTAAGGGTGGTGTTTACGCGGTGTTTGGAAATAAGATCTTTGAATATCTTGTTTAAGAAATTTCGATGCACGTTGACAGATCGACAAAATTGTAGAACAGAATCAAAGTAACCGACGTAACCTTCGACTGACATTTTACTGTTTTAGCAAAAAAACTGAATGTTTTCACGACAATTACTTCGCTGCTGACTCTTTTTCAACGTTAACTGGTATTTAATACGTTTTACCGTATACAAGTCTTTTGGGTATAGGTCGAAGGGAAAAACTTAAAAATTAATCAGAATGTCAACTACAGAACTAACAATCCTTCTTCTAGATTATTCCTATTTGCCCTATTAGACAAACGGTCAACATTTTCGTTAGGAATAAAAAATGTCTATCAAACAATTCTTCTCCCTACGTGCCATAATTTGGCGAGGCCTTCGAGTTTTGACGAGGCGTAGAGTTTCGTGAGGACATTTTCCCAGCTGCAGAAGGTAAAAGATGACGGGGAACATGTCGTACGGAACGATCGAGAGGTACCGTTCTCGGTGAAAGTTCTCCATTTGCCTACGTGTCTGCGGCTGGGTTTAAACGGTGATGTAGTAGGCCCGGGGTTTGCCCCTCGAGGTCGTCGGGCTGAAGAGGATGCCGGGCGTGGTGGGCGTGAAGGACCAGGTCGCCCAGGAAGGCGGCGGAAGTGTTCGTCAGGACGGGAGATATCCCTCTTGTCGCTTACGGCACTTCTCCCGCGCGATATAGCAGAGGGCGATGGTGATCAGCACGAGTATGGCGATTCCCATGCCTATGCTCATCCAGATGATCTCCTCGTTTATTCCGCTGTAGCCTTTCCCTGAAATCACACAGACAGGTCGATTCCATTGCCGCCCTTCTCAAAGTTCTCCCCGGAAACCGTATGTCCACACGCTCGTCGTAACTCGCGGCTGAAAACTTTTCGCCATCCGCACGGATCAGTATCAGTTTTGGAGTCAAACGACTTTCCGAACGAATGTTCCCGAGTTTGTCCTTTTCTACTCCGAAGAATATCTTTTCTACTGTAAAATATCGTCTTTAGATTTCTGCGGAAAGTGTATTATAGAAGTGGTAATGGTAAGTCCTAAGTAATGAGTTAAGTCCTTTAATTCTGCCTCATTGCAATGAAGTTAAAAAGAGAATCGTTCAATCACTAAACTTCTACTGGTTTCTACGATTCGAGGACATAATAACATAAACCTGCCCATTTGTATGTTAGTCTTTTACTTGAATTGTTAATGAATTAACATCATGTACGGTTATACTCTGTAGTAATTTTCTTTCATAAAAATTTAGTTAAAAATTTTCATTTTCCATGTATACATTTTTACACGTTAAGATATACGTTACAAAAGAGATATACATTACCATTGTAATGGGAGCTGTAAATTCCGACTTTCCCGGCGACTCGACCACCGACTGGCATTTTCCTTTTTTTTCCTCTCTGTCACCTGAAAAAACGGACGATGTTGTACGCGTTAATAGAATTACTTTAGAAACATATCTTGGAAATTATTAAATACTTTGAATTCGCGAATATACCGATACTGTACGAGCAAGAGGAAAAATTTCCGTAAGCGTGGATAATTGGTAAATTGACTTTGAAAATACTTGGGATAGTTCCAAAATCAATAATCGGAAATGACGTGAGAATGTGAGTCTTGGTGAAAACATGGATTAGCTATACGACGCTCCGTAATTCAGAATCATTGATTCCCCGACGTTGTTTTAGTGGGAAGTTTGGAGATAAATGGAGTGTTGAAAATCGTCGATAGTTTTCAAGCGCAGGAATTATAGGAGTGTTTGTCCGAAAAGTTGTACGTAAACGAAAACGTTTGCAACATCGACTAATCCTCCTTATTCACAAAGCTATATAAATATGTGCAACGCTTTTTATCTATTTGTACATAGCGTTTCATTGCTATAATAAATTTTCATGGAAGCAATGTTCGGTTAGTTTGAAACATTAATTATACATTGAAGATATTTACCGATTTTATTTATTACATTTTGGTCTTGGATACGTAACAGTTTTCATTTTGCAGAGCTATATTTTCCTTCGTGCTGGGGAGTATTTTAAGATCCACTGGATCCCTTTGCCTGTATGAAATTTCGTTAAACCACGTTACCCGTTAGGGGTGAAAATTGCATCAGTAAGTACTTGGGCGATAATTATTCAGGCGGATGAATTTTGCAGGATTCAATGTGGGGGCATTTTGGTTCATTTGTGATCCACGCGGGAAGCATTTGAGAGATCCGCTTATCCCGAGCACGCGTGTTTCACAATCAGTAGCGTCTCAGGAATTTACGCGCGTTGCCCTGGCTCGCAAGATACGTTGGACCGCGGGGAATAATTTATGCCCGACACGGACAACCCTGTAACGAGCCGTACGCTTGTGTTTCCCAGCGAATCTTAATTAATGCACGCTCTGCATATAGATCGTCGCGCAAGTCTCAACCCCATGGGTCTACCGAAGGGTGTAATAGACTGAATTAACACCCATCTAATTCCAAAAGCAAGAAAGAAAAGGAAAAATAAGGGAATATATGAGGCATATAATTGTATTTACAAACAAGAGAAAAGCTTACTTTTTTCAGCAAGGCAAGAAAAAGTGGCACAATATTGAGTAGTAACTTTGACGTGAATTTTGAATTTCTTCAATGAAACATAAATCTTTCTGTGCGATAAATATTTAGCGTTTTGCAGCGTGCAACATAGGGTGACTTAAATTTTATGGACTTGGATAGTATATCATTTAAAAAGATGCACCCTGCATCCCTTTAAAATAAATTCTGTTGGGATCTTTTTAACTCCTCAGCCCCCTCCCCCTTCGTTCTTCCTTTCTTCTCTCTCTTCTTCCGTCCGTGGACCGAAAGTTGTTGCCTCAGGTGCATTTTCCTGGGAACTGCGTTTCCGTTTCCAGTATCTTTCCTACCCCCTCCCTTCACTTCTCTCATCCGGAAAACCAACAAATCTCTGATATTTACATCTGTTTACATCGGCTGAAGTAGGGACTTTGCCGACTTACAAGAACGCTCGAACGATATTTCAATTTTTCCTCTCGGCGCAAGTAAGCCAAGTATCTGAATCACGATTTAATTCTGTATTTAAAAACCATTAGAATAGCGTAATTAATGTGGCCGTTTTTTAAAACATTCTTAAAAGTTTTCGGTATTAAACTTACAGTTTGACTTTTTCGAAAATAGTGTACACAGCTTTTTAATGCATAGAATTCTCTTTGTTACTCTTTTCTGCTTAAATAATGGAAATGCATGTAATAAAATTAGTAATGTAAAACACGTTCCAGAGTTTTGTGTATCGATTTTGTTAATACGCAATCAAAAACTCGAACGGAATACTAATGGAGTTGACGTCCTGTATACCTATCTCATACTGTTCCTGAATATTCTAGGCAAGTATTACGCTTTAATAGGCATACTTTTATCGATACCTATCTTTTGAATATCAAATACAAAAATACACTGAAAATTGTGCCGATATTATTTTATTCACAGTTCAATATTTATAATATACTTAGCATATGACGATTAATCAAGAAACAATGGATACTTTTATGACACAACAAAATTTCGGAAAATTTACAAACTTACAGTGCCTCTGCTTCGATAATCCGTTGCCGTGAAAATAATTTAATGGCTGATCGGCCAATAGAAGTAGCGCAAATTTCACGCTCACTAAATCCCTTTTAAATAAAAGTGGTTTACTGTCCCGAGTTTCGAGGATATTTTAACACTTCGCTGATAATACTAAATTGTCGATGCACCATTAAATAAACGTACATTAATCCCCGAAAAGTATTAACTTAAGTAATACCCAAAAACCACATATTCAATCGCCCTTGCGTCGAATCCTCTTAACCGATAAGTTTTTTCGGCAACAACACATGATTTACTGAGGCGTCAAATTCTCTTATTCGGCTGAAGCCTTGTATTTTTATTTTTTCCCCATTACCTACGAGACACGAGGGCCCTTTTCACGGCGTTTTCGTTGATTTAGCGAAACTGCCTTCGGTTCTCACGGGTGCAAACTCTGCCGCGAGGTGCAAGGCAGACGCAACAAGTTAGCTTCGTTTTATCTGCAGCGCGCGATTACAGCCTGTCGCGGCCGTCGGTTTTCTCTCTCCTTCCCCCCACCCCTCCTCTCTGTCTCTCTCTCTCTGTACATAGAAACGCACATGTCGCTTTGTAGTTGACGAATATACAACGTTCGCTCGGGCCGTTCCATAAAGCCCTTCCAACCCCCTTCGTTGTCAGCCTCGGCTGCAGTCTCTTTTACAGCCTTTGTCCTCTCTAACGCGCTTTCCAGCAGCGCCTGGACAACGTTCCGGACAAAAGGTCCTTTACTACAATCATTACTTCAAAGTGGATTTCCCCTATAACCCCCGCACCGCTGCGCCATCGACGATATTTCTCTTTTTTCACGCTAGACAAGCGTTTTTCCTCGAATTTTCACACTCACAGGGCCGGACACGAATTCGTTTTCACGATTGTCGGTAAATCCCATCCCCTGATATGTCATTTACTTCTGGCATTTTCATTTCCTTCAAGATTCTTGCTTGTGTAAATCATTTTCTTGACCACTCTACTGTGTCGATAAAATATCAACTCCTACTTCTCGCAAGCTTTTTAGCATTGTTGGTTGCAATGTTTAATCATTACGTTGAATATCTGGGTCGATTGTTTCTGTAAATGATGATAGTCTTAGGATTTCTTAGGGTAAGTTTTCTCCAATTATTTGGATTACTTGGCACAGAATGGGGGAGCTTGTTGAACCATTGCGTCTTCCTATCTCAAGAGTTTTTCTGAAGTACCGAGCGAGTGGCACGTGCCAAAAGGACAATTCCGATAATGTTTAGTCTTCCAGGGAACTTCGTGACGTGAGGAATCGAGAGTGCTCGCCAATCGTATCGTGTTTGTCGGCAATTTCCCAGGATTGCCTACCCGGTGGTCGAGGCGAGTGCGAATATGGGAAATATTGGCCACGTCTTTCGCAAATACGTACAGGATAGTAAATGGAAATGTCAAAAACACGGCTTTCTTTCCCCTTAGCGCAATCGTCGAGAACGTCAGGCGCATTAATCCATTTTCTCCAAATATAATACGTGAGAATATAGGAAATCAGCTTGTTTACTGCAATTAAATCAAGTGAGAACATCGTGTCGTTTTTATTAAAAGTACATTTTTATGAGAGGATTAGTTCTTGTATTATCAAGTACAACGAATCCTCGTTTATACTGATCTACATGAAGCAGTATGTTAATGAGAAGGAATACTAATAGGTACTTAATGTGAATCTCGCGAGAGTCTTTAGATGTAATTTACTTAAATCGATTTATAATTCCTCATTGCTATTCGTAACATTCCGCAGGGCCTGATAAAAATCCGATACATTATGTATCATTTCTGGATTATTCGGATTTTCCATAATCCAGGGGAGAAAATAACTTGCCGTTGGAAACGAGTCGCGCATAATTTGATTCGTCCTTTCACAAGGTTTTCTTTGATCTCGCTGAATTCTTTCTTCGCACGCAGTTCTTTCAAGTTTTCTAACTGCATTCAACCTGTCCTCGTGTTTTCCACTCTTCGTCTTTGAAGTTTCTTGATTTCCCTTGATTTTCCGGCAGCCTTGAAGCACTTGCATATGTATCTATGCTTATGTACATGTATACATATTCGCAGAACCACAACCCACATAGCTTGATCGATCGATCAAACATTCGAGCA